>CM065897.1:52860000-55360000 GCA_033439115.1 Firmiana major
CTCTGCTTCGGAGTTCGGTGAACTACTCAAATAAATCCTATTCCCTGACCATCATAGCAGATATCATACTCTTCCTGCTCAGGGCATCAGCAACTGCGTTCACCTTTCTCAGATGGTATAAACTCTCGCAGTCATAATCCTTAAGGAGTTCCATCCATCTCCTTTGTCTCATATTTAACTCTTTCTGATCAAACGGATACCTCAAACTCTTGTGGTCAGTGAAGATTTAGAATCTTTCCCCATATAAGTAGTGCTGCCAAATCTTCAAGGCAAACACCATGAAACCTAACTCTAAATCATACGTAGGGTAATTTTGCTCATGATCTTTCAATTGTAGCGATACAGCGACCACTCTCCCATGCTGCATGGGTACACACCCCAATCCTTGATAGGAAGCATCACTATACACTGAAAATCCTCTTGATCCCTCAAGGATAGTTAACACAGGTGCCGCTGTTAATCTCTTCTTTAATTCTAGAAAATTGAGCTCACATTGATCAGTCCATATGAACGGAGTCTCCTTGCGCGTGAGCTTAGTCAAAGGAGTGGCAATATTGGAAAATCCCTTCACAAACCTTCTGTAATACCCTACCAAACTAAGGAAACTTCATACATCTGTAATTATCCTCATCTTTCCCAATTAAGCACAGCCTCTACTTTAATCGGATCAACTAATACTCCCTCCGCTGAAACTATATGACCAAGAAAAGCTATCCAATCCAGCCAAAACTCACACTTATTAAGCTTTCCATATAATTGCTTATCTTAGAGTATCTGAAGTACTAACCACAAGTGTTGCGCGTGCTTCTTATAAGACCAAGAGTACACCAAGATATCATCAATAAAGACTATCACAAACTTATCTAGATAGCCTCTGAACACCTCATCTATTAACCTCATAAAAGTTGCAGGGGCGTTCGTTAATCCAAAGGGCATCACTAGAAATTCATAATGGCAATACCTTGTCCTGAAGGCCGTCTTCGAAATATCTTCTTCCTTAATCCTCAATTAATGATAGCTCGATCTCAAATCAATCTTGGAGAAGATTGAAACCCCTCTTAGCTGATCAAGTAAGTCATCAATCCTGGGCAATGGGTATTTATTCTTCACCGTGACTTTATTTAACAGTCGGTAGTCTATGCATAATTTGAGACTACCATCCTTCTTCCTCACGAATAACATTGGGTATGAGATCTGAGAATTTTGTACATATCTAAATTATGTAATGAGAACATGAAGTGTAATTGAATTAAACTAATGTGATATACCTCTATATTGAGATGGTATGGAATGAGATCTTTAAGTGATGAATGAGTAATGAATTAGAATTTAATCGATGGAGTAAACTATGGCTATTATATGTGGAGATTTTATGTTAAGTTTGAAACTATAAGGCCAGATCGATCTCAAAGAAGAGAGGATCGATCTGGTAGGCCAAAGTGATAAGGAATGAGGAAATTAAGTGAGCAGATCGATCTCCAATGGAAGAGGATCGATCTTCTTATGATTTTGTAATAAAGATATCAATCTCATGAGGAAGAAATCGATCTCATGAAGCATTTTATAAGGAGAAGATCGATCTGCTCAAGGAGCAGATAGATCTCGTGAAGTATTCTGTAAACTAGAGATCTATCTCATAAATGGAGCAGATCTATCTCATAAAGCCACTAAGAGATCGATCTTACCCCACGACAGATCGATCTCCTAGGCATAAAATTACCTCAAATCATCCCCAAATTCAACTACAGATCGATCTCATCAAGAGCCAGATCGATCTCCTACCCTCAGTCTATATAAAGACCCCTTTGTTTTCTTGGAAATCATTCTCTCTCTCCCCCAAATTGCCATTTTTGAACCCTAGCTTTCTCTCCCCTTAAAAACACCTATTTTCGTCTGAATCAAAAGTTGTAGCAAGAAGGAAAGTTGTTCCTCATCCAAAGGAGAACAACATATTGGGAAATCGAAAGATGGATTGAATCGAGGCAAGAGTTAAACACTCCATAAGTTTTAGGTAATTTTGTAAATCTCGATCTTTAATTTTGAAGTAATTCTTGGTGATTGTGAGCATAGGCATTGTGATGAAATAGTTGGGAAATGATTAGGGATTGATGAAACTATGATTTTGTTGGAGTAGAGATGTTATTATGCAATTGTGGTAATTTTGAGAATTATGGCTATAAATTAGAATTGAGACAATGTGGTGAATTTAGCATGGAATATTGTATGAGAAATGTAGAATTTTGAGATGTAGTGGATGAGAATGTGAATTGTGATAGAATTGTGAAAAAATGAGTTAATTGAGGTGTTAATGAGAAAATGAGCAAATGTGTGCTTAATAATGCGATTGAGTTAGGTTATTGATATTTTTAACATCGTTTGGACAGCTCGGGAGTTCCAGAGAGGAATACGAGACTAGTCCGTGATACGAGGGAACGATTGCACTAGACGAGTGCAAAGAGGTAAGGGAAAAACTTAAACTCATTTGTGTATGTGTTTTGATGTTAATTGTAGCATGAAAAGTGATTTGAGCAAACAAGCATGTTTTTATGAGTTGTGAATGACTAGTGCACACGATTTTATAGCCGGTTGGGGCCTAACTTTTATGAGTTATTAACTATGCGTGAAAATGTTTTGCAACCATTTTGTGTTTAAAACGTGAAAAGTGATTTGGGCTCTACGTTAAGGTGTATTGAGATTGAGAAATGTGTGCGTGGTTTTGCCGGTTGGAACTCGATTTTAACATATTTTGTGTTGAGTACACAAATTTTTTAAATGAGATTTATGAGAGAAAACCATTATGAGTTCTACGTGAAGGCAAGATGTTTTATATGATAATGGCTAATGATTGAGACTTAGGCATGTCATGTTGAATACACATCAGGCATTGCTTTGGTAGCATGTAAGGCCGATATTATTCCCCGCTTTGGTAGCGTTGGGAGGCATTGCTTTGGTAGCATGTAAGGTCGATATTATTCCCCGCTTTGGTAGCGTTAGGAGGCATTGCTTTGGTAGCATGTAAATCCGATATTCCTCCATTTTAGTAACGAGAGATGCCTCCGTTTTGGTAACGAGAGATGACCCCCATTTTGGTAACACTGGGTGGCCTTGATTTGGTAGCATGTAAGATCGATAGTGTGCATGAGGAGAGGCATTGCTTTAGTAGCATGTAAGGTCGGGCCTTGTTTTGGTAGCGCGTAAGTCCAATATACCATGTACATGACCATATTGTCGACATTTACCTCTTTTGAGGATGCTTGGGATGCGCACCCAGAGGAGATTTATTATGATGTGCCATGACGAGTTTTATATGAGTTTTATTTCCTAGTCTCCTTTTTATACACATGAGTTGTGTTTTGTGGCTGTGCCATGTGCATTTCTATTGAGGTGATTTTTATCACGATTTGATGAGAAAAGCCATTATCGCATTTTGATTTCCACATGCTTGTGACTGTGATTTGTACTAAGTATGTACTCTCATGTTTTTACATGATTCTTGAGAAATGAGATGAGAATGATATTTTAATGAATTCATGCTACGTTTTTAATTGAGTTTCAACTACGAGATAAAATTATTGTGATGTACAAATCATTGTTTCATTAATGAGTCCCTCACCTCCTTACTGAGCGAGTTAGAAGCTCACCCTGTTTTATCTTCCCCCTATCTTTCTTTAAGTAAAGAGAGTTTTCCTGCGACGTACGAAGTAGTGGCTAGTGGAGGACTTGAGCTCCATGCTACATATATTGTTAAGGTATAATTTACATTTCATGTACCCAGACTTATATTGTATTTACAGACACTTGATGTACAATAATGTATGGGATGTATTAGGATTAATTAACTTTGAATTAAGTAATGTAATTGGATGAAATACAATTATGAGATGATGAGATCCTGAGGTATGATATGTATGATGATGGCTGGCACTGCACAAGAATGCACTCTTTATTGTGAATGGATGTGAAAAAAGTTTTAAATTTGCCTTGTTTTTCGAGCTTCCGGGACATCACACTAGTGCTCCCCATGGTGAGACATTGGGTCTAATAAATCCTTGATCCAATAACTCCTATAGTTGTTTCTTCAATTCCTCAAGTTCCACTAATGTCATCCTATATGAAGGTCTAGAGATAGGCTGAGTATTTGGTACCAAATCAATGGTAAACTCCAGCTCTTTCTCTAGTGGTAAACCTGACAACTCATCTGGGAAAACATCCGAAAATTCACACACCACAAGTATATCCTCAATCCTTGAATGTTCCCACTTATCATTTGAGATAAGTGTTTCATAACCTTCACATGAACAATCATATTTAGTACTATCAAAAACAACATCAAAATTTCAATTTGCTTACAAAAATTCCAAACGTACACTGTAAGGTTCAAGTAGGGAGAAAGTTACAATCTTAGTGTATCAGTCTAAAATTACATCAAATCCATGTATATTTAGCATCATTAGATTTGCTAACATCACTCTATCTCCCACCTTTATTTCACACCCTTTACAGATTAAATCGGTTCTCTGGGACTCATGCATAGGGGTGTTTCCATGTTGTACATACTCTAGAGGTTCAAAATTTAAATTTAATCTATATGCAAAATGCTCAGAGATAAACGAATGCGTGGACCCTGAGTCAATCAACACATAAGCCTTATGATTACAGACAGAGAGTGTACCTCTTATAGTTTCTGCTGAAGTGTCAGCTATTTCCTTGTCTAGAGCAAACACACGTCCCACTGTAACGGGCTTCTTTCCTTTCTCTGTAACAGTGGCCCGTCTCGGAGGATTCACTCTCTGAGGCTATTGTCTAGTAGGCTCCGGAGCATGTGGTTTCTGAGGTTGAGGGCACTCTTTTACTCTATGACCCATGTCTCCACATCTAAAACATCAACGGATCATCCCAGTACAACTTCCCTCATGCGGTTGGCCACAATCTCTACAAACACTTATCTCAGGCTTGACATCTTGAGGGGTCTCCCTGATGATAGGATAAGCTCTGGGCTCTCCAATCTGCCCTTTTGTACCAAAATCCTTCCTCTTCTGAAGGAACCTCTCTGAACATCTGCTTGGGAAATCGCTGGCCTCTTGCCCTTATCCCGAGTCACTACACTGAACTCATTATGGGATTGTACAATTTTGATTCCCCTCTCAATCTCTTGTGCCCATCTCAGAGCATCTCCAAACTCAGTAATACACAACCCTATCAATCAATCTCTGATGATGAGCTTCAATCCATATACAAATCTCTCTATACGGAGCTCTTCATTTTTGAAGGTTTTCGGATCATATCTATATAGAGCGGTAAATCGGCTCTCGTAATCATCCACAGACATATTGCCCTGTACCAGATTCAAAAACTCTGCGTACTTCATTCTCTGAGCAGCTCGTGGTACATATTGGGCTCTAAAAGCCATCTGAAACTCTTCCCAACCGATCATATCTTTGCTAGACATCAGAATACCCTGTGTAATACCCCACTAATCTCGAGCTCTCCCTTTCAACATATATGCGCCCATACTGACCCTCTCAGCATCTGTGCATCCCAAATAGTCAAATATGACTCTCAACTCAGTCAGCTACTCCTCAGCCTCAATGGGATCCTTTTTCCCTTTGAATGCGGGTGGATTCATTTTCAAAAAGTCCTTCAATCGAACCATACTTCTGTCATCAGGCTTAGTGACAGGAGGCACCGAGTCTATCTGTACTGGGGGTACGAGAGGTCCTTGTGGTGGTGTAGGAGTAGTACCTGAGTCATTAACCCCAAAATGTTGCGCGAATAGCGCTGCCATTTGCTCGAAACCTTGCCGCACATCATGCTCAATCCGGTTAAATCGAGAGTTAGGACTCTCAGGTTGTAGGGCAGGTGGTGGAGGTGGCTCTGCCTGCCTCCTCGAATGACCTCGTCGTCCACTCATTTTCAATCTCAATACGTTTCCTGTGCGTACACATCAAATTCGATTGAAATCTCAATCTACAATTTCAGTTCATGACCAGACTTATACAGACACTTGGGATGTATTCTATTCCATTTGATCAGCACTGACAGTACTAAACACCCTAAACTCTGATACCAAGAAAACTCTGTGACACCTCGAAAGCGCAAAAAACAGGGCAAATTTAAAACTTTTTATACATCAATTCACAATTAACGGTGCATTCCAGTGCAGTGTCATGCAACATCATATATATATAAGTTATAAAACATTAACCTCAGGATCTCAACATCCAATTTACATGTCACACCATATACATTCCTTAATTTCCAAATCAATAAATCCTAATACATCCCATACATTATTGTACGTCAAGTGTCTGTAAATACAACTTAAGTCTGGGTACATGAAATATTAAAATATACCTCAAGCATAATATGTGACCTGTAGCTTAAGTCCTCCACTAGCCACTACTCTGTACGTCGTAAGGCCCGGACTTACGTGCTATTAGAGTAAGGCCCGATGTTTATTCAACATGACACGCCTAAGTCTCAGTAATAGCCATTATCAAATAAAGCCGTTTTGCTTTCACGTAGCGATCATAACTGTTTTTCTCATAAAACACATCTCAAAACCGTTTTGTACTCAACATAAAACATGTCAAAACCGAACTCAAACTGGTAAAACCACGCACACATTTTTCAAATCTCAGTACACCTTAACATAGAGCCCAAATCACTTTTCACTTTTTAAACTCAAAATCGTTGTAAAACAATTTCGTATTTAGTTTACAGCTTATAAAAATTGGGCCCCAACCGGCTATAAAATCGTGTGCAATAACTCATTCTCGAGTCATAAAAACATGTTTGTTTTCTTAAATCACATTTCATGCTACAATGCCATCACAAAATCTCATACACAATTGAGTTTAAATTTTCCCTTACCTCGTTACACCTCGTATAGTGCAATCGTTCTCCCAAACGACAGACTAGCCTCGCATTCATCTTTGGAACTCTCGAGCTATCCAAACGATGCTAAAACATCAATAATTCATCTCAATCACATCACCGAGCACATTTTTTCTCATATTCTCGTTAAAATACTACAAACCGCATTCTTTTCTCATTTTCCTGTCATAATCCACATTCTCATCCACTACATTTCAAATCCTACATTTTTTCCTTGCATAATATCCATGCCAAAATCACCTCATTGTCTCGATTCCAATTTATAGCGAAAATTCCAAAATTACCACAAATTGCACAATATCATCATCATTCCCACAAAATCACAATTTCATCAACTCTAATCATTTCCTAGCTATTTTATCACAATACCCATAGTCATAATCTCCAAAATCACCTCAATATCAAAGATTAAAGCTTAGAAATTTATCCAAAACTTATGGAGAGCTCTATCCACACCTCGATTCGATTCGTCCTTCGATTTTCAAGTCTGTTGTTTCCCTTTGGATGAGAAACAACTTTCCTTCTTGCCACAACCTCTGATTCGAACGAAAATGGGCAATTTGGAGGAAATAGAAAGCTAGGTTTTCAGTTTCTGAAGAGAGTGAGAATGAATTTTCAGAAAAACACAGGGGTCCTTATATAGACAGTGTAAACCCCAAGAATTTTCATGTACCTGGTTTAAATAATAATTGAGAATATGCTTATTGGTGGTTAAATAATTTAAATTATAATAAGAAAAACTTGGAAGAGGCTAAATTACTAAAATATTTTAATTTAAAAAAATAAATAATTATGAGGTGTAAAAATAAATTCTATGATCTAGATTTAATATGTGTATATTCCTCCGTACTAAATAAGTAAATATATATATATATATATATGTATGTACATGATGAGGTATAAAATAACTAAAAAAAATTATTAATGAAATAAATTAAATAAATAATAATAATAATAATAATAATAATAATATGAAAATGAAGAAAAGTGATGAAAGTGAAAGGATGATGATGGAAACGTGAGTGGTGGTGAAGATATGCATATATACCGTAAACATAAATGAAAAGAGGAGGAAGACTACAGTAGAAAGAAATGATAAATGAAGTGTAGAAGTAGATGATGAGCAGAATAGCAGTGGAGTAGGTAGATTAAAATATATATATATATATATATTAATAAAAAAAAAAGAAAAAAAGAAGAAGAAATGGAAACGATGGGAAATTGACGTGCAGTCTAGGAAGTGAAAAGTGATGGAAATAGGACTGCTCCCTCGACTGCAACAATTCAAATTAAAGGGAAAGAATAGAAATGAAACTGTTATCTGAAACAAAACAGAGGAGAGATCTTTTCTGAATGAGAAAAATCGTCGAGAGAGAAAGCTGGGAACGAGGCAGCTGGATCGCATGGTGTGTGGCCGAAAACAGGAGAGAAAAAAAATCGAAGAAAATAAGGAAACCAAAAATTGAGGAAAGAAGCAGTGTGGAAAAGGAAGCCGTTCCTATCTTACGATGTCTCCATCCTTTCTTTCGCTTGCTGGAAACTGGGAAAGGAATTTAAGGAGGAAAATATTTGGGAGCGGTCACAGAGACGTTGAGAAGACTTTAAAGAGTACGAAAATGAGAGGTTTCTGAAGAAGATGAGTAGAGAAGGGAGCTGTGAGGAAGACCGAACAGAACAGGGGATGAAATCTGGGCAGTGAGGCGAGACAGAGGGGACACAACTAGCGAGGGAGGTGGCTGTACCGGCTGAGTCGCTAGTGTTGGCAGACTGGACATGTAAAGTGGAGTAACAACTTCCTCTTGCTACTATGTCGAGGAGGAAGATAAGTGAAACACAGGCTGGAAAACTATAGCAGTGGCGTGAGAATGGGGGAGTGATTAGGAGAATAAATCAAACGGAAATAGATGACGTGGAAGGAGAAAAGAAATGGAAAGAAACCGAAGCCGGATGCAGGCGCTTCTCTCTGTTTTTGTTGGAGGCGAGGCGTTTGGCAGGAAAATGGTGTGACAGGAGAGACGGTGAGGGCACTTGGAAACAGGGAGAAAGGGTTGAGTAGGGAGAACCGAGAGAGAGGAGAATGGTAGTCGGTGCAGAATTGAAAGGAGAATGAGGATGACGATGACAGACCAGGAAACGGTGGAGAAGATGGTGATGCCGAGACTGGGAGGCGATAAACAGTGAAGCCAGTGGAGAAGAAAACAACGGGGACGATGAACAGTAGTCGGGCTTAACTAAGAAGAAATAAGAAAAGAAATAAGAAGAAAGTGGCGGGAAAAAAATTCAAAGGAAAGAAAAAAAAAAGGGAAGAGGATGAATAGTAATCCGAAAAAAAAAGAGAGTAATATTTTATATTTATTTATACATATATGTATAATTATATATATGTGTATATTTGGAGGATGCAACGAAAACACCGAGAATTCGAGGAAACCCGAGGAAAAAAGGAGCAATCGAAAATATTTATTTGAAATTTTCGATGACATAAATCGGGAGGGTCGGGCTCACCGACTCTTTAAGTCGAAGCAATCAAAGGTTACAGACAGATATTGAGGTAAGAAATTTATACAAGTTTTAGAGATAATTGTGCGTATTTTATAATTTCGAGTGTATTTTTCTTAGGTAAGCAAGGTTACGATTTTGACGTATCGTAGTTAATTCGATAAATAGGATACTAAGAAATACAAATTTCGGTGTAGGAGAATCATAGAAGGATTTAAGGGAGATACTAGGAGGCGTCACAGCTCGAATTCGGGATTTCGTTAAATCGAGGTAAGGGGTATTATTTAACTTAGTTCTGATAATGCATTTTTGTGTCACCAATAAATGATTTTATGAAAGAGCATATGATTTGAAGTGATTTATCAATGCTTTTATACTTGTGAAACTATTTACGATGCATGTCTTAATTTATCGAAATATTTTTCGAGTACTTTTCATGCTGTGAAATGAATTTCCTAAAGTATGAAGTGTATGGATGTTTTACATTTATTTATGTTTTTATACCCATATTGTTAAAGAAGCTTTCGACAATTTCAAAAGTATTTAAGAAAATAAATTGTTTTCGAAAGGGGATTGTGGGGGCCACCTCTTGAGTCCTACGGGAACAAAGTGCCACACAGTCTTTCGATTTTATGAAGGAGTATTCAGATTTCAAGGAAATTCGATGTTATTACTCGATATGAGTTTATGAATTATAAAACCCAAGAAAGATTTTGGAAACTCTGTTTTGAGACTATAGGCTTCATGCATGGTTACTTCTTGTGGTGTTCCGGCTACACCACCTGAGGTGCCGGTACGTTGGCCCCTTTAGCACTTGACTCAACCTGTGTGGAAGATGTCGTGCTACTGGTGGTTTACGATGATGTTTTGGTAGTATCTCGTGCCCGCGCAGCACGGATGAATGTTCCCCGCACGGTGAGTGCTACAGGTGCCCGTGCCCTAGCTATGTGCTAGTATATGATAAGAAATATGAAGATACTACCCATGTTTATAATTATTATTGCTGTACGAACCTGATCCATTCTACAGCCCCCTTACCATGGCCATAGGTATGATGACTCTCCAATGGAGAATGACACGTATCGCATGACTTAGTTATAGCCTAGTCTCATCGATTTGATTATGAAAATCGACTATGATGAATGAATATATGTTTTCATGATTACGAATTATTCATGAAATGTTTACAAATTGATTACGAAATATTCATGAAATGTTTACGAAATGATTATGAAATATTCATGAAATGTTTACGAAATGATTATGAATTATTCATGAAATGTTTACGAAATGACTATGAAATATTCATGAAGTGTTTACGAAATGATTTATGAAATGTTCATGAAAGGTTTATGATAAAACGGTTAAGCATGTGATTTGTTTTAAAGACACGCATGCTTTATAGCGATTATGCATGAAATGACAATTTATGTATTGCATTAAGTTTCGTTTTATGAACAACTTCAAATGTTTTTATATATCAGAACTGCTTTAAGAGTATTACCTTACTGGGCTTTTCCCCAAAAGCTCACCCCTCTACCTCTCAGATTTTTGCAGTGAATTATAACTAATAAATGCTGCGTAGACGACGTAGGCTGGCGGATATGAGCTTCCCCAGACTATCTTTTGTATATGCGTGAGGTATACATTCTTATCTCTTTACCAGACTATTTGTATGCACAGACATCTATTGAAAATAATGTGTCGGGATGAAATCTGTATAAAGATAAATTAAATGAGATATTTTTAAGGATTGACACTGAACAGGAATACAGCCTAAGTGAATAAGGGAATAAGTGGGTAAGTTCAAAAAAAAAAATCCCTCGATTTTTCAAGGGTCAAGGGTTGTTACAGACAGAAGGTAGGAGATCGATATGGTCCTTGATGAGATCGTCTCTATTTAAATTTGGGAACGTTTTGGGGAAATTTTATGCTTAGGAGATCAATCTAGCGTGGGGTGAGATCGATCTCTTAATTGCTTCATGAGATCGATTTGGTCCAATTATGAGATCGATCTTCAGTTTACAGAGTGCTTCATGAGATCGATATGCTTCTTGAGGAGATCGATCTTTTCTTTACAGAAACATTTAGAGATCGATCTCCTTGCCTGTGGGATCGATCTGCCTATCAGTTCTTGCACATTTCCTGCATTCTGGAGCCATAAGATCGATCTCTCATCCTTGGAGATCGATCTGGCCTTCACAGATTGTACTGCTGTTGTATTAATTTGCAGAAAACTCAATGTAAAACTTTCCAAAATCTACCCCATAGTCCATATATCAATCCTTGCACATTCAAGACTTAAAAATCTCTTCTTTTTATACTTCATCACATATAAAACTTGTGGGTACACAAACATATCATAATTACATACACCAAATTACAATTCTCATAAATGGGGTATACAAAATTCACAGTTCTCACAGTAGAGAGGGGAAAGTAGAGAGGGATGAGTAACCACACGCTCAGTAAGGCAATAATGCAAGCATGATAGATAACTACTCTATCTACATGTTGATAGTATTATGCATAAGTTGTTTATAATCAGAGCATGAGGAAATAAAACTATGCCACATGTATATACATATATCATGTATTAAAAATCATGCAAATAGGCATAAAACATGGAAATATCAACTTGTAAAATCGTCTCATGCTCATTCTCATTAAATCTTATCACAAAAAAGGGAAATTCATTTAAGAAAACATTATTTTTAAATCACATCACATCACATCTCAAATCAAATTATCATTGCTTTAAATCACAAATCCCACAAGGCTCGACCCCTCCCTCAGGTCTACCCTGGACAAATCACAATCACACTCATATATAAAAATCATGTGGTATTATGTAATATTAAGTGAGATAGGTCACTATCTCTTAAAGACTATGTTGGTCAACTATGTCATAAATCATCCTAGACCACATGGATCCCGGTGTGCAGGGTATCATGCTGGAATGAAGGTGGGTTTATTCTCCACCAATCTTTCTCATTAGTAACTCAACCACGCGGTACAGCGTACTTCATGTGACATACACGGTACAACATACTTCGCAGACCCATAACATGGTTGGTGGTGCCAGCCGTAGGTCTAATCTACCCCAATGCCATGTGTAACCGATATAGTCTCAAGTGCACGTGGGAGTATTTCTAATATCAGGTCCTAGCCCCTCATAGCCTTGCTCTCCCCTTTTGGGTTCTCTGAACACCAATTTGAATTAATGCCAGGTCCTAGGCCCTCATGGCCTTGCTCGCCCCTTTTAGGTTCCCTGAACACCAATTCATATTACCCTCACCACGGCAGCATACATACCACAGTGTGAAAACATGTCCGAGCTAAGCTCTAGCACGATTCATACATCATTAATAATTATCCTCGTATGAGCGACACTGTAGTACGACATTTATGCATAAAAACATGAAGAAACCACATATGAACATAGCTCCAGTACGGTTATATGCATAAGAAAACCACTCGAAATCCACGTACGAGTAGAAGCTCCAGTACAGTTTATAAAACATCATCATAGTTTCAAATCAAGGTTCGAGCTAAGCTCCAGCACGTTTTATACAAATGAAAGAATCAAAATCCAGTACGAGTGATGCTCTAGCACGATTTAATTCACATAAACACAATGGGCGGCTCAAAGTCAACAAAAATAATTTCAAAATCATGATGAGCACCTCTCATGTGCTATTTCACAAAGTCATTTAAACACTAGCCAGCCCTTACATTATTTCGCTTAAAATCAAGCAGTCAGTTTCATGAAACCATTGAAAACATATGATTTATGCAATTATTAGCCTTACTAATCTCTTTTTCATAAAATCCACTTCAAAACCAAATATCATAAAAATACTTGCAGCTATTCACGCATATCATCAATCACTTTTCTTAAACATTCATGCATTTCATAAACACCCTATATTCACCCACAAGTTCAAATTATGAGCAGCTATCTCTTAATACTCACAGAATTCCCTTACCTGGAATTACGTCGCGTGATTCCACTTCCTTAGAGCTGCTTACTTGTGCGGTTCAATTCATCTCCAAAGAACTCTCCAGAACTGCATAAAGTAGTATATCACATCAATTTAGTCCATATAACACAACTCTTGTGTTCGCTATAGTCGATTTAACCTATAGCCTCCATTAACACTTATAAGGCCTTATTTTATTACTCTACTCATAACCCGAGCCTATTGATTCTTTTAAGCCTATTGATTCATACCGTATCGATATTAAGCTCATAGTGTTCATATTCCATCAATTTCTTCACTATGGCATTATATCAACATCTTATATACTTATTTTAATAAATTGACTATCTTCACAATGTGACTTCATTTACCCATCTCAAATATCCACATTATCTCATAAACACTTTAGCATACCCATAAATCATCAACTCATTCAACGCACATTTTCTCACGCTAAGCTTATTATAGGTTTTACTTGCTCCATGACATCCTAGGTAGCTTTAACCATCAATACACATACAAATCAACTCCAAAATCAATAAATAGACAAATGTACTTGGGCTGAAGTATTAGAAACTTACCAATCTAGCTTCTCTTCTTGCTCCAAATGAAAATGTCCCTTGCTCCTTCAATCCAACAAATGAGGCTTTGATTCCAATGTATGTTATTCTTCTCTTGGATAAGAACAACTTTGTATCTAATGGTCTTTCCTCAAATCTTACTGGAAATAGATGGATTTAGTAGTGAGAAAGTTAGGCTTTAGGTTAAAATGGAAGAGTGAGATTGTTTCCCGAAATTTATAGATTTCAACTGCTCCTTTTTATAGAAATTGCTTGATGAGATCGATTTGTCAAGGGTCTGAGATCGATCTGGTCCTCTTAAACCCCTCATTTTCACGACATTTGAAGGCATGAGATCGATTTGTTAAAGGCTTGAAATCGATCTGCTTCAGGCAGAGAGTTAAGGAGATCGATCTGCTCCAAGGATGAGATCGATCTTCTCCAACCCGAGAGCTAAAGAAATCGATCTACTTGCACCAAGAATCAATCTCTTCTTTACAGAATGTTTAGCAGATCGATCTGGCCCCATTGGAGATCGATCTGCCCTACTCCATTACTTGAATAATGGCATTTTAGCTCTTCCAGATCGATCTTTGATCCCATGAGATCGATCTGGCATTCATATTTTCTAGATTTTGCTACAGTTCTCTGTAGTACCTTCACATAAAACATCCTCAATTTGCTGCCACAGTCATTTTCTCATCACACCACCTTTAAAGCTTGAAAATGACATTCTTTCATACTTAATATACATTAAAACTTGTCTGCATTCATTGTACAACCAAAGGTACGCAATTCAAAACTAAATGGAAGTATAAAGATCTATGCAACTCATACAACTTCCTTCCATTTTACCACACTACTCATTTTTCATTCCACTCACATTCACCACTTATAAAAGTCCATTTCTTCATATTCATACATAATGAAACTTGTATGTACATCACCAATTCTTATTACAAGTGTGTCACTGAATTTATGGACTTTACATCGCTTATGCTTCACATTACATGTATATCGCCATACATATGAATTCATAAGGTTTACATCTGAAAATATGGGTCTTACACGTGACAAGGGGAAAGAAAGGGAACCAAAAATGTTAATTTCCCTATTTATATTTTCTGCATTATTTCGGTTTTATTTAATTGAAAATTAAGCTACAGATTTTGCCAATTAATCTACATGTAATCTGGTTTCTATTTCTAATGTATATGGTTTTAACAATTTAAATAACACAATTTACAGATTTTAATTTCAATCTACATGTTTTTCTAGTTTTATTCTTCAGATTTATATCTATATGATTTAATAATTTGAATACACAATTTGTAGAGAATTTTACTTGAAATATGATTTCCATACTTCTAATGTATATATATCAACTTCTTATATGGTTTAACATATTAAATTAAATTGCAGATTTAATATTTAATCCTCATATATCCAAGTCTTATATTTCTAATGTATATGTAATTACATTTTTCAGTTTTATGGTCATCTAATTTCGGAAATCTAACTTTATATCTATCATAATTATATAAATATGTTCCAAAAATAAATTTTACACAATGTGTATATATATATATATATATATATATATATATTCAGATTTTGTAATTTTTACATAAGTATATTTTTATCTTAATGTTAGTAGTTTAAGATTTTCGGTTTTACAATTTACAATCTCAAATTTATTTAATTCATAATTAACTTAATTAACTTACTTACATTTAATAATGTCACTAGTTAATTATCATGCAATTTTATTTAACCGGTTTTAACATTATTTCTTATCAATTTCGGTCACCACATTAATTTACTTACATGAATTAAACTAATTTCTACATTCATGTACATTTAGCCTAATGTCAAATGGTAAATTATCTTAATCTATCCTAATTTAGTCACATGAATATATTTCTACTAAATAAATTGTGTTCATTACATAATCCTAAACATATATTATACATTATGCAATTAAATTATATTCACTCTCTACAAATTTATCATTGTTGTATTTTATTTATTTTGGACTATAAATTTTCGGATTCCACATTTATGCTTACCTATTTTATTAATGTCTTACCAATTCCTACATTACTTAAACTAAAATACACCAAAATTATTATACTAAGTGGTGCAGACCGAAATAATCCTCTATTCGAACTCGATATATCCTATCACATAATTAAATCATATCCTATTGGCCTCAGATCAATTTTGACTTAACATAAAATAACGAAACATTGTTATAGGGAATTTGCAATCTTACAGATTTGTTAAAGAAAGAGGTTTTTCTCGTGGGATTTTATTAGAGCATGGGTGATGAGATCGATCTGCTATGGTGAAAAGATCGATATTTCCTTGGTTTTCGCCATCGAATTTTTCGGTTTGCAATGGGAGGGATCTATATGCTCATGGGGAGAGATCGATCTGCACTTAGGAAGGGATCGATCTCTATTAGGCAGAGGAAAATGTAGATCGATCTGCTCATTCGGGAGATCGATCTACTCAATGGGGAGATTGATCTGGCCTTGGCAGATTCATTTAGAATTGTTTTACTTGCACAAGGGAACGATCTGCTTTGAATAAAGATCGATCTGGCCTTCATCTGGGGCATTCCTACAGCATTTTTCCTAGATTTTTCAAAGGTAAAGTACTATTTCATTACCCCAATACTCATTTTGCATTTTAATCCCACTTAGAGCATGAAAATGCTCATTTCCTATGATTCACATACAATATGCCTTGCGTGTATTGCTTGAATTGATAAAGGATGCTTAGGATTCACAGTCCATACCTTATCATTTTGTGTTTTAGATCCATATCTCAGTCCAAATGCTTTAAGTTCAATTCATTTAGTTTATGGCCACTTCAGCCCTTATTTACCCACTACATGCATCCATGATACTCATCCATTCTCATTTGCAATCTATTCACATTTATATGATCTATAAATCATCTATCTTATAATTCCATTAACATATAATAAGGTTTTTACTTACATGGGGTCTCATAATCTCCTCCACTTAGAAAATTTGGTCCTCCAAATTGGAACCAAATCATTACATAAACAACTCGGGGTACTTCCCCCGCATCAAATTCTCGAATTCCCATGTAGCTTCTTCGATCTCAACACCTTCTCCTTCCTATCCAATATCCGAACCGACTTCTCAACATATGACATGCTCTCGTTGAGCTGTAATTGCTCATATTTAATTCATGTGCCAGGTCCGGATGGTACTTCCGTAACATTGACATGTGGAAGACGTTGTGAACGCCCACTAGCTCAAACGGCAATACTAGCCTATAAGCTTTATCTCCCACTCTATCAAGAATCTCAAAGGGTCCAATGTAACAAGGACTTAAGTTCTTTTTCTTTTCAAACCTCGTTATACCCTTGGAAGGAGAAACTCGTAAAAATACTGACTCACCCACTGCGAACTCCAATGGTCTTCGTCTTTGTCAGCATAACTCTTTTGTCTGCTCGGAGCTATCCGTCACCTCTCACAAATCAATTGGACATCTTCAGAGGCTTGTCTCACCAAGTCGAGAGCAAATATCAGTCGGTCACTAACCTCTTCCCATCCAATAGGGGAACAACTTTTTCGACCATACAAAGCCTCATACGGTGCCATCTCGATACTCAAATGATAGCTATTATTATAGGCGAACTCTGTGAGTGGCAACTGGTCATCCCAGGAGCCTCCAAAATCCAATACACACGCTCTTAACATATCCTCCAAAGTCTGTATAGTGCTCTCTGACTGAACATCTGTTTGAGAATGGAACGCTGCGCTAAAACTCATTTTGGTCCCCATCACTTCCTGAAAATGTTTCCAAAAGTGGGAAGTGAAGCGGGCATCCCTATCAGAAACAACGCTCACTGGAACACCATGCATCCTCACTATCTTGCCCACATATAGTTTCGCCAAAGTACTTAGAGTATCGATGGATTTCATAGCTAGGAAGTGTGCCGACTTTGTCAATCTATCCACTATCACCCAAATAGCATCGTAATTCCTATGGGTCTTCGATAAACCCATCTTGAAGTCTATACTGACATGCTCCCATTTCCAAGTTGGTATAGGTAGAGGTTGTAATAACGCTGCAGGATTCTGATGCTCTACCTTCACTTGTTGACAGACAAGACACTTAACCACATATTCTGCTACATCTCTCTTCATCCGTGACCACCAATACACTCTATGGAGATTCTGATACATCTTGTTGCTTCCCATATGCAGTACATACTTCATTGAGTGAGCCTCTGATAAAATCAACCTCCTGATCTCTAGATCATTGGGAACACATATCCCACCCCTAAACCTCAGCAAACCATCAGAACTTAACTCAAATTCAGTCTCTATACCCCTCTGTATCTGGCCGAGAATATCACTACACTGCTGATCAATCTGCTGAGCCTGCCTGATAAGATCTACCAGATTTGGTTCCAACTGCAGGCTAGCTACATAAAGCCAATACCAATATCAGGCGGGGTCACATTCAAACTGAGGCTCACAAACTATTCTAATAGCTCGTGTTCCCTTATCATCATGTATGCTACCAACCCGATATGCTTCCTACTCAGTGCATCAGCTACTATATTCGCCTTACCTGGGTGGTACAAGATCTCGCAATCATAATCCTTCAGAAGCTCAAACCATCTCCTCTATCTCATGTTTAACTCTTTCTATGAGAATAGATACTTAAGGCTCTTATGGTCAATAATTACTTGAAATTTCTCACCATAAAGATAATGGCGCCATATTTTTAAGGCAAACACTATAGCCACCAGTTCTAGATCGTGGGTCAGGTAGTTCCTTTCATGATCCTTTAACTGTCTTGATCCATAGGTGACTACCTTCCCATCCTGCAACAGTACACAGCCAGTCCTTGGTACGAAGCATTTGTATACACAGAAAATCCTCCTAAGCTAGTAGGAATGGTGAGAATCAGAGTTGTGGCTAATCTCTTCTTCAACTCCTAAAAATTTTTCTCACATTTAGCTTCCCATACAAATTCAACATTCTTTCTCGTGAGACGTGTCAATAGAGCAACTAAACTCGAGAATCCCTCCACAAATCATACATAGTATCCAGCTAAACCCAGAAAACTTCTAATCTCTATAACTATCTGGTCTCTACCACTGAACCATTGCTTTAATCTTGGATGGGTCCACTGACACTCCATCTTTTGATACAATATGACCTAAAAAAAGATCTGCTCAAGCCAAAAATCACTTACTGAGTTTAGCGTATAACTTCTTCTCCCAGAGGGTCTGTAGCACTATCCTTAGGTGCTGCTCATGCTCCTCTCTAGATCTTGAATACACTAGAATATCATTGATGAATACGATGATGAACCGATCTAAATACTGGTGAAACACCTTATTCATCAATGACATAAAAGTCGCATGAGCATTCGTCAGCCCGAATGGAATAACCATAAACTCAAAATGACCATACCGGGTGTGAAAGGTTGTCTTGGGTACATCTCTATCCCGAATTCTCAACTGGTGGTACCTAGATCTTAGATCTATCTTAGAAAAGACTTACGCTCCCTGAAGCTGATATAACAAATCATCGATGTGTGAAAAGGGGTACTTACTCTTGATGGTCGCCTTATTCAATAACCTATAGTCAATAAACAGTCGGAGGCTCCCATCCTTCTTCTTTACAAACAGAACCGATGCTCACTAAGGCGATACACTCGGTCTAATAAACCGCTTATCCAATAACTCCTGTAACTGCTTCTTCAATTCCTCCAACTCAATCAGAGCCATTCTGTACAATGGCTTGAATATTGACTGTGTGCCAGGTGCCAAATCTATACAAAACTCTATTTCTCTATCTGGTGGTAACCCTGGTAAATCATCCGAAAAGACATCTAAAAATTCCCTAACCACTGGGATGTCTCTCCATTCCGAACGTGCCTTATTCGTCTCAACGAAGTATGCAATATAACATTTCAAAACATCAACAATTTAGTCAGCATAGAAATGCCTATATTTTGCTTACAACACTTATTATTTTCATTACTTTTCAAGGGGATTTTACATTACATTGTTTGGGGAAACTTACGGCTATGCTTTCTCCCCCTGAGAAAGTTACCGTCTTAGAAAAACAATCAATTACTGCACGATTTACAACTAACTAATCCATTCCTGGGATTACATCAAAGTCTTTTATATACATTAAAATAAGGTCGACTGGTATTTCTTTTTCCACTGCTTTTAACTTGCAATCCCTAAGCTCATATTTAACTAGTTGACTATTATTCATTGGCGTCCTTATTAGCATTCTCTTACTTAACGGGGTAAGCTTCACATGCTTAAATAATTTACATGTAAATGCAGGTGATACAAATGAACGTGTGGCACCAGGATCTATTAAAACATATGCTTCAAGATCAAAGATCAAGATGGTACCTTTCACTACATCTACCAACTGATCTGTAGTATCCTGGTCCAAAGCGTGTACTCACCCTCTGCCAACTACCTAGTTCCCCTTCTCTTCAGCTGTCGCTTTCCGTCTCGTAGTAGGAGTATCAGTTGGAGCTCTCTCTAGCTCCTTGCTCTTCTGTGGGGCACTCTTTGTCATCTCTGGGCAATTTTGAATCACATGCCCCGATTTCCCACATCGAAAACATACTGTAGGAGATCCATAACACGGTCGAGTAATATGGTACCTACCATACATATGTACTGGTCAGTTGTAGGCCGTGACCCTCCAACCTTTTGCTGGACCTATGGCCGGATACACGAGAGGCTTAACTATCCTCTCCTGAATCTCTTTAATCCTCAGCCTCTTCCCAGAAAATCTCTTGCTTCCTCTATAACTGAAGCCTCTGTCTACCATCGATCTCTTTCTATCTTTGTCCCTCACTCTACCAAGCTTTTCAAACTCTGAGGCAACCCGCTCAATGTCTTGTTCACACAACTATGCCTTGTGCACTGCCTCCTCATATGTCGACGTGTCAAAGGGAACCAATCGGGACCTGATGGATGGTCTCAATCCGTCCACAAAACTTTTGAACATTCATGACCTCATTGTCCATTATATCAGGATCATACCTGTCCAGGGAGATAAATTTTGTCTCATACTCATCCACTGATCTGCTCCCCTGGGTCAAATCCAAGAACTCCATTTGCAGTCTCTTATGCATAGTATCTGGAATATATTACCTTCGAAAGGCCTCCAAAAATACATACCAACTGATCTCTGCATGTTATGCTCTCAAAATACATCTGGTGGAATTCCACCAATGCTCTGCCAATCCTTTCAGCATGAATGTGACAAACGCTACCATCTAGGTAGTAGTGCACTCGAAGAACTCGTATAGTTTCTCAGTCTCATTCACTCATTCCTCCATAGCTACCGGGTCCTTAACTTCACCGAAAGATGGTGGGCTAAATTTATAAAACTATCATAACCTATCCAGGTCACATCCATAACCCCAATCTCTTCTACCTTATGATGGAGCAATAGTAGAAGGTGTATCCCGAACTAGTGGGGGTGTTGGAGTATCTGTAGTCTAAGGTTCTTGGGCTGGCTGTGCAGGCATTTCAGGAGCAGCCGCTTATTCATTATCACCTAATACAGCTGGCCCCTGCCCGTCCCCAGCTCTAGGTATCGTCTAGGTAATCAACTCCAAAATTACCTCTAAGCTCCGTTCTATTCTCTTGAAGCGCACCTCAGTACTTTCCAATCTCTCTGTTGGACCCTGTAGACCATGCTCAACATCAGCCTCTACCTTTACCTCATCATGACCCTCATGTGGTATTGGCTCAGCACGCCTCCCAAGCCTACCCCTATGGCCTCTTGCTCGTGCTCTCGCCCCTCTACCGCGACTGGTGTTAGGCATTATGCCAAGATTCCTACATTCACAATCATTTCTTAGTCAAACCCATCTTGATATACATAGTTGTATCTAGACAAGCACAGTAACATGGGGATATAATTTCCTATTTTTTGACACCGACATACATCAGATCAGCTCTGCTTTGATACCAAATAAATTTGTCACGACCCTCAATCCACCAAAAATTTACTACAAAGTTTTCATTTTTAAGTTATTAATTGATCCATTTCTTACCTCACTCTGATCGTGAACAACTACACCACCAACAGTTGGGCTGTGTGTCGATGTCATTCTCATCTAATCAAATCATTTCAATTTAAAATTCATTTAAACCTAAACACTTGTATTTCTAAATCAAAGTTGTTGTTTACATGTGTTTACAATCCATTAAATCCCCAAAAATTAAATTTAAAGATATTACTGTGCTTGACATGTCTAGATATAAAAACTATTCAAATATGTATACCTTGCGTGATGGGATGCAGTGGAAACCAAAATCCTGTCCTCGGTCGCTCTCTATCTACTGTAAGTGCTCTGTAGAAGGGGAAAATAAGAGGGGTGAGCAAACCACGCGCTTAGTAAGGTAATCATGCGAGCATGTAGATAACTGTACTATCTACGTGATCATAATGTCATGCTTAAACCACACAATTATTTTTCATATTCAAAACATATCAATTCATACTCGTGTTCATGATATGTAAAGTAGTTCATGCTATTTAAAGTAGTGCACAATTCTTAAAACATAGAACGAAAAACCATGGAGAAAATTATGGCAATTATATATTGAGATTTTATGTGAAGAGTATAACCATAGTGTGAAACTATGTGGCCAGATTGATCTTGGAGAAGAGGGGATCGATCTGGTAGGCCAAAGTGACAAGGAATGAGGAATTTAAATGAGCAAATCAATCTCCAATGAAGGCAGATCGATCTCCTTGTGATTCTACCTTAAAGGGATGGATCTCCTATAGGAGCAGATAGATCTCCAAATGTTTCTGTAAAACATAGATCGATCTCCTCATAAGGAGCAGATCGATCTCCTCAAGCTTATGAGATCGATCTTACTCTTGCTACAGATCGATCTGGTAGGCATAAAAATTGCCTAAAACATTCCCAAATTTAAATGCAGATCGATCTCCTACATGAACAGATCGAGCTCCTGGCCTCCGCCTATATAAGGACCCCCATGTTTTTTCTAGAATTCATCACCTCTCTCTTCAGAAAACTGAAAACCCCCATTTTGGTCGAATCCCTAGCTTTCTCTTTCCTCTAAAACACTCATTTTTGTGCTAATCAGAGGTAGTGGCAAGAGGGAAAGTTGTTCCTCATCGTAAGGGGAACAACATACTTGGAAATCAAAGGACGATTTGAGCTAAGGTGTGAATTGAGCACTCCACAAGTTTTGGGTAAATTTATAAGCTTTAATCCTTGATTTAGAAGTAGATTTCTACGATTGTGGCTGTAGTTATTGTGATGAGTAGGCTGAAAATGGTTTGGGTTGTTAGAATCATTGATGTATTGAGAAATTATGAGAATGTGGGCAATTATGCTCGATGTTGAGATTAGAGACAATGTGATGACATGTTAATGATGTTTTTACATCATTTGGATAGCTCAGGAGTTTCAGAGAGGAATGCGAGGCTAGTTCATCGTTCGGGGGAAACGATTGCACTATACAAGGTGAAACGAGGTAAGGGAAAACTTAAACTCATTTTTTTATGTGATTTACGATGATATTTGTAGCATGAAATGTTTTGAGAAAGCAAACATGCACACAGTTTAATAGCTGATTGGGGCCCAATTTTTATGAGTTGTAAATAAAGCGTGAAATTATTTTTCAAACTGTTTGAGTTTAAAAGTGAAAAGGGATTTGGGTTCTACGTTAAGGTGTACTGAGATTTGAGAAATGTGTGCACAGTTTTACCGATTTGAGCTTGGTTTTGACATGTTTTGTAATGAGTACAAAAACATTTTTAGATGAGTTTTATGAGAGAAATCATTATGAGCATTAGGTGAGGGCAAAATGGTTTTATATGATAATGGTTGTTATTGAGACTTAGGCGTGTCATATGATAGCACACCGGGCCTTACTTTGGTAGTATATAAGTTCAGGTCTTGCTCTGGTAGCATGTAAGTCTGATATTCCTCCACTTTGGCAGTGAGAGATGCCTCCGTTCTAGTATCGTGAGATGACCCCCGCTCTGGTAGTGCTGAGTTGCCTTGCTTTGGTAGCATGTAAGTTCGGGCCTTACTTTGGTAGCATGTAAGATTGATAATGTACATGAGGAGAGGCCTTGTTCTGGTAGCATGTAAGTCCGGGCCTTGTTCTGGTAACATGTAAGACCAATACACCATGTACACGACTATATTGTCGATGTTCCCTCTTTTGAGGATGCCTGGGATGCGCACCCAGAGGAGATTACTTTGATGTGCCATGACGAATGTTTTTATCTAAGTTTTTATTTGCCTAGTCTCCGTTTTACACGTGAGATTATGTTTGGTGGCTGTGCCATGTGCATCATTACAGAGGTGATTTCTATCACGCTTTTATAAGAAAAGCCTTTATCGCATCCTGATTTCCATATGCTTGTAACTATGGTTTTTATATTAAGCCATTAACTCTCATGTTTCTGCATGATCTTAGAGAAATAAAATGATAATGATGTTTTCATGATTTCATGCTAGGTTTTCTATTGAGTTTATTGAGTTTCACTAATAAAACAAAATGATTGTTCTGTGTAATTAATCATTTTTGTTAATGAGTCCCTTACCCCCTTACTGAGTGATTTAGAAGCTCACCCTATTTTTATATCCCCCAGATTTCTTCAAGTGAAGAGAGTTTCCTGCGACGTACGGAGTAGTGGCTAGTGGAGGACTTGAGCTGTAGGCTATATATTGTATTTTGAGATATACTTTAACATTTCATGTACCCAGACTAAAGTTATATTTACAGACACTTGATGAACAATGATGTATGGGATGTATTAGGATTAACTAACTCCAAATTGAGGAATGTATATGGTATGATATATGAATATTAGATGATGAGATCCTGATGTGAAAGTTTTATAATTCATGTATGATGATGCATGACATTGTACAGGAATGCACCTAGAATTATGTATTGATGTAAATAAGTTTTAAATTTACCCTGTTTTCCACGCTTAGTTTTTTTGGTATCAGAGCTTAAGGTGTTTAGTACTGTCAGTGTCAGTTAAGTGAAATAGGATAATCCCAAGTGTCTATATAAGTCTGGTCATGAACTAAAATTGAGGATTGAGATTTCAATCAAGTTTGATGTGTATGCGCAAGAACGTAGTGAGGTTGAAAAAATGAGTGGACGACGAGGTCGTTCGAGGAGACAGGCAGAGCCACCCCTGCCACCTACCTTACAACAAGAGAGTCCTAACTCTCGATTTAACCGGATTGAGCAAGATGTGCAGTAAGGTTTTGAATAGATAGCAGCGCTATTCGCGCAATATTTTGGAGTTAATACTTCGGGTACCACTCCTACACCACCATAAGGACCTCTTGCTCGCCAATACAGATGGACTTGGTGCCTCCCGCCACTCAGTTCGGTGATAAAATTATGATTCGACTGAGGGACTTTTTAAAAAATGAATCCACCGCATTCAAGGGGAGAAAGGATCCCGTAGTGGCTGACTGAGTTGAGAGTCATATTTGACTATTTGGGATGCACTGATGCTGAAAGGGTCAGTATGGGTGCCTATATGTTGAAAGGGAGAGCTCGAGATTAGTGGGATACTACCTAGAGTATTTTGATGTCCCGTCAGGATGTGATTAGCTAAGAAGAGTTTCAAAAGGACTTTAGAGCCCAATATGTACAACGAGCTGCCCAAAGAAGGATACAGGCAGAGTTTTTGAGTCTGGTGCAGGGCGATATGTCTGTGGATGATTATGAGAGTCGATTTACCACTCTGTTGAAATATGATCCAGAGACCTTTCAAGATGAAGAGCTCTGCACCGAAAGATTTGTATATGGATTAAAGCCCATCATTAGAGATCTATTAATAGGGCTGTGTATTACTGAGTTTGGAGATGCTTTGAGATAAGCACGAGAGATTGAGAGGGGAATCAAAATTGTACAATCCCAGAATGAGTTCAGAGCAGTGACTAGAGATAAAGGTAAGAAGCCAACGATTTTCCAGACAGATATTCAGAGAGGTTCCTTCAAGGGAGGAAGGATTGAGGCACAGAAGGGCAGATTGGAGAGACCTAGAGCTTATCCCATCATTAGAGAGACCCCTCGAGATGTTAAACTTGAGATAAGGGTTTGTAGAGATTGTAGTCGATCGCATGAAGGAAATTATACTGGGTTGATCCGTGGATGTTTTAGATGTGGGGACATGGGTCACAAAGTGAAAGACTGTCCTCAACATCAGAGATTACATGCTCCGGAGCTTACCAGATAGCAGCCTCAAAGAGTGAATCCCCCGAGATAGGCCACTGCTGTAGAAAAAGGAAAGAAGCCTGTCATAGTAGGATGTGTGTTTGCTCTGGATAAGGAAACAACAGACACTTCTACAGAAACTATAAGAGGTACACTCTTTGTCTATAATCATAAGGCTCATGTGTTGATTGATCCGGGATCCACGCATGTGTTTATTTTTTAGCATTTTGCATGTAGTTTAAATTTGAAGTTTGAACCTCTAGCGTATATCCTACATTTAAATACTCCTATGTGTGAGTCTCAGAGACCGGATATGATATGTAGAGGATGTGAAATAAAGGTGGGAGATAGAGTAATGTTAGCAAACCTAATGATGTTAAATATACATGGGTTCGATGTGATTTTGGGAATGGATTGGCTGGCAACCAATCAAGTGAGTTTAGACTGCTACACTAAGATAAGAACATTCTCCCTACCTGAACCTTACAGTGTACATTTGAAATATTGATGAATTAAATGTGGAATTTTTGTAAGCAATTTTAAATTTATGATGTTATCTTTTGAGAGAATTAAATTTGCTTTTAATGTGAAGGTTATAAAGCGCTCATTTTAGATGATAACTAGGAACATCCAAGGATTTAGGATATACCCGTGGTGTGTGAATTGTTTTCCCAGATGAGATGCCCGGTTTACCACCAGAGAGTGAGCTAGAGTTTACCATTGATTTGGTGCCAGATACTCAGCCTATCTCTAGACCTCCGTATAGGATAGCATTAGAGGAACTAAAGGAATTGAAGAAACAACTATAGGAGTTATTGAATCAGGGATTTATTAGACCCAGTGTCTCACCGTAGGGAACATCAGTGTTATTTGTAAGGAAGAAGGATGGTAATCTCAGATTATGCATAGACTACCTTCAAGACAAGGTATGGCCATTATGAATTCCTAGTGATGCCCTTTGAATCCAGGCTATATATTGTATTTTGAGGTATACTTCAACATTTCATGTACCCAAACTAAAGTTGTATTTATAGACACTTGATGAACAATGATGTATGGGGTGTATTAGGATTAATTGACTCTAAATTGAGGAATGCATATGGTATGATATATGAATATTAGAAGATGAGATCCTGAGGTGAAAGTTTTATAATTCATATATGATGATGCATGACACTGTACAGGAATGCACCTAGAATTATGTATTGATGTTAATAAGTTTTAAATTTGCCCTATTTTTTGCGCTTTCGGGGTGTCACATCAAATCATTCCCTTCAAGTCCTCTATAACATATAAAAAATCTAGTTGTAAAGGAGTACATTTACTAAGTGAAAACTTAGAGAGAAGAATAAGGGCAGAATCTGCCATGTTCCGAGATGAAAGAAAGTTTGATTTTTGAAAATTTTTAGTTGGTTTTTCCTGTAATTTTTTATGATTCTATATATATGTTGAAATACAGCTGAGCATTTGTTTGGAAGATAAAAAATATGGTCAACCTTGGTCAAAGTTGAGGTAAAATTGATGAATGATGATGAACATAAGATATGTTCTTATTTGATGTTTTTGAAGGATTTTTTTGTTAAGTAGAATTTAAAGAAATAATTTTTATGGAAGTGTATAGTTCTGATCAACATGCTTAAGTTGTGGAAATGATGAATATTGGATGAATTCAAGGTTGTTAACAATTAAATTTATACTGAAAAAGTTCGATTTATAGCTTAGTTTAGTGAAAAATCAAAAGGTGTGATAATTGGCAAAAACTTGGACTAATAAACTATGAATTATGGATGTGAATGAGTATTTAGGTTATTAAGATGGTGAATGCGAAGTTAGAATAATTAAATTGGCTAAAATAGCTTAAATTGGCACTTAAATCGATAAAATTGATAAAATAGAAAAAGTTGACAAAAAGGTCAAAATTGGTCAAAGAAGTTAAATATATATTTAAGTATGTTGTGACGAAATTGAATGATATTTGATGAATTGACCTTGTTTTGGGTAGCTTTGGAATTCGGCATGTAAATCGAGGTAATCTCAAGACCTGACTAATTAACACTGCCTTAGCTCCATTGAGATAAATTATGCAATTTAAGATGATAATGACTTCCTGTAGCTATTTACGTGTCATAAAGTGACCTGAAATAAATATGAAAAGCTTTCGAGGAAAGAAGCGAGCTTTTCCTAACAGGAAACTCTTGAAAGCCTTAACCTGATTTATTTTGAAACCGAGTTTTTATCCATGGTATATAAGTTTTGATATATAGACATTTTATATTGAAAACTATATGATTTTATGAATTACGTTTTGAAATTATTTTTAAACGATTATGAAAGTAAGTAAAAAATTGAGATTTTGAGACCAGAAGGCTACCTTATTAGCATATGCTGTGAGCATATCTTGCCCACTACTTTTAGCACTCTGGCTCTGCCTCCTATAGTGCCTGATACATGGAACCCGTGTAGTGCTTGTCTTTACCTTTGTGGTGGTTGACTTTGCTACACGCAGTATATGTTTTCGTAGTATCTCATGCCCATGTAGCACACATGATGTCTCCCGCACGGTAAGTGCCTTTAGTTCCGGTGCTCTAGCTATGTGCTAGTGTAAGTTTATTCAGATACTATGCATGTTTGTTGTATGACCATGATCCCGTCTACAGCACCTACCATGGCCATTGGTACCTTATACCCTCTATGGAGGATGATGTATGTTGCATGTTAGCTACTTGGACATAGCTTAGTCTCCATGTTTTGATATATGTATGATGTTTTTAACGAAAGAACATATGAATGGCATTTTTAACGATAGAAAGTATGTTTGATATTTTAGCGAAAGAAAGTAAGAATGTTGTTTTTGACGAAAGAAAGTATGTACGATGTTTTAATGAAAGTAAGTATGCAAAATCGATTTCATACTGTGTATATACACGAAAGTATGTTCACTTGGTTTTCCTTTTGATTTAAATGGTCAAAATTATTTTAAATACATACTTTGCTGAGCTTTTTCCAGAAGGTCACCCCTTCTTTTCTCCCATTTCAGAGTACCTGTAGTAAGATTACTTAGCTATTTACAGAGTATTAGAGTAGCTGGTGGATTCAATGCCTCCCAGACTACATTTAGTACCCACTCAGGTATATCATTGGATGTTTATTTCCAAACATGTATATTGTACAGATATTGGATTGTATATAAATATTTTTGGGATGTAATCAGTTGTTTTATGGATTATTATGTAAAAGATTTAGGAAGTGAATGAAATGCCGGTGATACTGAGTATGGATATGGAAGTTGTAGTTGTAAAAATATAGAGTTGGAAGTAATAAGTTTAAGAAATAAAATCAACTGCCTCGTGAATATAAATTGTGTTTACCTGCAGGGGGATAAGATATATTATAAAAGGTTATGCTGACGAAATTTATGGCAAAATTAAGTGGTTTAAAAGATAAGTAAAGAAAGAAATGAAGTAACTAATACTGTACAAGAATGCAACCTAAGTAGAAAACTAAGATTTAAAGGAAAAAGTTAGCCCTTATTTACGCACTTCCGGGGCGTTACAGTTAACGTGGTATCAGAGCAAGACTTTTCTAATACTGTCAGTGTCGGTATTTAACGTGTGATTACATCCAAAGTATCTATACTTGTCTGGTTATAAATTGTATATACCTGTTATAGTTGTAGCTAAAAATTATTGGTATCGGTGCAGGCAATACATAATCAATTACCATGACTTGTAGAAAAGGTCACCCACGGAGGCAAGACCAACCACCTTCACCCCCTCACCCTCAGCCAGAGAGCCCCGATACTGGGATGAGGAGATCGGAGTAGAGTTTTTAGGGCATGAGAGAGGAGCTCAATGCTCTTACAGCTATGTTTACCCAGCAGTTTGAGGCACATGCTTAAGATTCCAATGCTACTACGCTTGCACCTCTTCCTCCGCCTCCTCCTCCACAAGCCCCTCAGGCACCTCTGGTTGTTCTACCTCAGGTACTGATTGGGGTAGATGATAGAGACAAGGTCGGAATGAAAGACTTTCTTAAGATGCACCCTCCAAAGTTTAAGGGTGTGAAGGAACCGGTACGGGCTGAGGAATGATTAGTAGACTTGGAATGGATATTTGAGTATTTGGAGTGTACAGATGCAGATAGAGTCAGAATGGCAACCAATATGTTGATTGGATAGGTGGGTATTTGGTGGAGAACCACCAGAACACATTTCAAGTCCCGACACCCAAAGATTACCTAAGAGATTTTCCTAGCTATTTTCAGGGGTCAGTATGTACCGCCTGCTACCTAACAGAGAATGCAGATAGCGTTTCTGGAGTTAGTACAGGGCAGTATGATTGTTGATGAATATGAGAACAAATTCTCTACTCTTATGCGGTATGACCCAAATACAGTCAAAGACGAGCAGCGTCGCACGCAGAGGGTTCTGTCAAGGTTGCGACTCGCTATTAAGGACAGACTACTTGGTTTTCGTATTACAGAATTTAGTGATGCACTAGAGCGTGCTTAAGATATTAAGAGAGGCTTCGATGTTGCTCAGGCTCAGTACGGATTTCGGAGGAAGTCAAAGGATAAAGGTAAGAAAGTAGAGATATCTAGATCAGAACTGAGAAGGGGTTAGTTGAAGAGAGTAAAGCTTGGCGAGTCACCAGTGAGGTCTAATAAGCCTAGGACTACTGTGTGAGATCCGTAATTTTTGTATGATATTCCTTATGATTTCCATATTGTATGACATTATTATATGTTAATGGAGTCATAAGATGGTTGGTTCGGATTTGATAAATGTGGATGAAACGAAATAACGTACGTAAAATTGAATAAGGATAAATCGAGAAAACAAGGAAGCAACAAGTTAATTTAATCGAGTTAACTGAAAATAAGGAATTGAAAACAGGGAAAAGATTGTGGATTTATGAAAGAAAGTCTATTCAATTTGGTCCCGAACACGTGCAAGGGTAAAATGGTCAAAAGATCAAAATTCAGTATAAATTCGACAAGTAATTTTCATTAAAATATGGAATTTACGAAATCTGGATCAATACCGAGGAAAATATTTAAATTCAAGGTCGATTGATCTAGATATTAATTTATGAGAATTAATCATAATTAATTCGAAATTAATTGAGATTTTTAATTCAAAAAATTATCCTAAAAATAATCGAAAAATATATCGAAAAGACGAAAATAGACTGATAAATTCATTTATTAATTAAATGAATTAAATAATAATTTTTAAGATGTATTTAGGGATATTTTGATTATTTTAATAAATTTTAATGTATTAAAATAATAATAAATAAATTAATAAAAAAAAGAAAAAAGAAAAAAATAAGGAAAGAAAAGGGAAAAAGGAAGGAAAGTGTACCCGGGGAGCATTCAAAATTCGGGTAAGTGACCGAGAGTCAGAATTGACCTGCGGATAAATCCCAAGAATTCAATTTAATATTATTTTATTAAAAATTGACCCGAATTTATATTATTGTGCAGTGTTACTACAGAGCCCGAACGAGAGCCGATGTAGCTCCGATTTTCGTACCCCAAATCATATTGGGTAAGTACATTTTAATTATGATAATATGAGTCCTTAAATGCAGAGTTAAGATTATTTTACAGATTAATTCTGCAAAAAAGGAATTTTATTCGAAATTTCAAAGTAATAATCGTAAATAGTATCCGGCTATCTAATGAGTTTGGAACGAAGCCTGATGATTATTGATAAACCAAATGAGCCCAGTAAACCGGAAGAAGGGATTTTAAAGTGGAAACGGACTGAAAAAGGGGTCGATGCCAATTAAAGTGCAATCGGGCCCAATAGAGTAAAACGAGCCCAGAGCTTTAGATTAGATCAGTAAGAGTGAAATACTATTAAGTATATTTGAACTAAACCCATATGTGGTTATATGCAGCTTCGTAGATGAGCAAATTGGACTGAGAGACCTGGTACGGCCGAGTCGGTATAAGCTCGTGCGTGATTCCAAGTAAGGGAATTTTATGAACACTTAGAGGTAGCTATATGTAGTTTCGAGGGGATTTACATTACGTTAAATTCATTAGGCTACCCGTAAACAGAATAATAATTTTTGCGAAAAAAAAAATATGGAAATAGTGATAAATGACTATTTTACCCCCAGTTAGGAAAATTTCAAAAAGGGTAGTAAGGCTATGAAATTGAAGGAAATTCATGATTTTAATATTTTCATGATGATATTGCTTTAATTCAAGCAATATATGGATAGGTTGGCTATTATTTTCACGTTTTAAATGAAAAGGCACGGGTTAGGTGCCAATTGATATTTATTTAACATGTTTTGATAAAATTGAGCCACCTATCAGTGTTATATGAGTTGTAACCATGCTTGAGCACTGCTCGCACTGGATTTTATATTTTAACTCACACACAAAGTGCTAGAGCCTTGTTCGCACTATTTTACAGATTTATTTCATAAGACTATCGTACTGGAGTTTTTCTCGTACGAGGTTTTCATTGAGTTTTTATACATATCCATACTAGAACAATGCTCATACGTGGATTTGAATTGAATTTATAATCAGTTTAAGTCATATTGGAGCGCTGCTTGTACGTAGATTTCATTGATTTCTATGAAACATTGCTAGAGCTTCGCTCGTACGAGGTTTTCAGATATCATGAATATGCATGGAGCCGTGCTAGAGCTTCGCTCGCACAGCAATTTATATGACATGCATATAGTCGTTTTGGAGCCTCCTGTAGACTATGTGTCACAGTGAGATGATACGCTCACACGTGCATACTGAGACATACTTAACATGGGTGGATAAGACCTATTACAGGCACCCCTGATTAATCTTGGGTTCACGGAGTACGTTGTACAGTGTATGTCATGCAGAGTACGCTGTACTCTGGGGATTATTGGAGTGGAGTGGCATTAGCCACAAGACAACAAGTCTTACCCTCGCAATCCTAATATTATGTTGTTCTGGCGGGTAGGACCGACCCACCTCCCATTTCAGGTGTGACACCCAGCACACTAGGATCTGTGTGCCAGGGATCATGAGGTTATGGCCATAGTCTTGGATATTACCGATATAGCCGCTTACATGTCTCACATGATATAACTTTTGGTCTTGATATACCAAGGTAGACCCGAGGGAGGGGTTAGGCCCCGATTTTATTATGATTTCAATTGAGTTTTGATTGTTCCCATGGAGGGATTTTATGAAACTTTCATGATTTGTAACCTTGTGAGAAGGGTGATTTTATAGCTGAAATTTTAAGATAAATTATTTTATTGAAAAGGGATTTAATTCCTTGAGTGTATCATATTTAACCCAGATGGGGTGTTTTAAAAATGTGTTGATCCATTTGAGCATGAGATGTTTTCACATGAGAATCATTTCATGTTTTATATGCCGATTTTTTTCTTTAGAACAGATGATATTATATATATGGCATATCATTGTTTTTACCTCATGCTCACATATATATCCTGATTTCTTATCAGCATGTAGATAGTATAGCTATCTACTCATTTGTATTATTGCCTTACTGAGCATGTGGAGCTCACCCTTTTATTTTCCACCCACTTTCAGTGTTTCCACCATAGAGATAGCGGGTGTAGAGAGTAGATGGCATAGCTGATTATCTGTGATTCTCATCGACTGTCAGGTATACACCACGTATAGAATTTTGTATCAATATGCTTACAACACAATATTGTATATAAAGGAATATTTGGGGATGTAAATATAGAATCATGTGATGTATAAACATACCGACCACTCTATTATATGATAAATGATATCAGTATATATGTTTACGTGTGATATTTCTTAATGGATAGAATGGTATATCGATATTGATTCACAGCCCGACATGTTCAAAGAGATTTGTCACGAGGAGGTAAGAAGGATTCTCAAAAGCGAAAAATTTGTACTGATTTTATTAGTACTGGGTCGTGACAGTAAAAGTGGTATTAGAGCGGAGGTTGGCCAGAGGTGAATCAGTATCGATAAATATGTAATCAAGAGTTAGAGTTGGTCGAATAAGAGTCGATAATGGTCGTTAAGGAAAATTACATCCCCTTAGTACCGTGCTGTATGAGATGTCAAAGAGTATAATAGATGGGAACTAAATTAACAAAGGAATTTGGATTATAGGATTTACATTATGCTGGTCACCCGCAGTGGTAGAGGGGCTAGTACACGTGCTAGAGGTCGTAGGGGTAGGCCTAGAGGCCATGGTGATGGTATATAAATTGGTCAGGTACCCAAAGGTACTATTGTGAGACCAGATGAGACTGAGGCACGCTTTGCTAGACTTGAGCGGAGTATTGAGAGCCTGGCTGTGATTCTAGCGCAGCAGGCAGCGCTTGGGGCTAGAGATAAGCGAGATTCGACGGGACAGGCAGCAGCTAATCCCGAGATGCCGACACAGGCCGCAGAGTTGCCCGAGGTTCAAGCTCAGGCTGCAGAGGCAGTGAGACCCCAGCCAGCTCAGGATGCTGGATATGAGTGTGACCTTGATAGATTTAGACATTTTCAGAAGTTTATACCTCCAATCTTCTATGGGAGGAAAGACCCCGTAGTAGCTGAGGATTGGGTGTATCAGATGGAGAAGCTATATAGGCTTTTCAGGTGCACTACTACTGAGAGGGTTGCTTTTACCGTATTTGTATTTCAGGGAGCGGCAGAGCATTGGTGGAGATCTACCGTGCCGATTTTGAGAGCTCGACATGCTAAGGTCACATGGGAGATATTTTTTGATGCCTTTAGGAGGCAGTATGTTCTCTCTATTGCACAGCGAAAGTTGAGGATGGAGTTTATGAGTTTGGTTCAGGGGAACCAATCTATTGATGAGTATGAGACTCGGTTTAATCTTTGGGGAGATATGATTTAGAGATGATGAGCAGTGAAGATCGGAAGGTCTAGAAGTTTATAGATGGACTGAGACCCTCCATCAGATCTCGGTTGGCTCCCTTTGATGTTTCAACTTATGAGGAGGCAGTACATAGAGCTTAGCTTTGTGAGCAGGATTATGAGCGGAATGTCTCCAAGATAGGAAAGTTTAGTAGGAGTCAATACAAAGACCGGAAGAGACTTGGGAGAGATAAAATTTTTAGAAGATGGGTATGACTCTCTGATAAGAGGCTAAAGATTGAAGAGGTTCATGAGAGGACTGATGGACCCCCTGTTCATCCGGCTTTACCACCAGCTAGAGGCATTGTCATTGGAGGACCACGCCCTACTACTGATCAATGTAGGCGATGTGGCAGATATCATGGTACCAGACCTTATCCAGTGCCTATAGCTACTACTGTAGTATGTTATCGATGTGGGAGGCCAGAGTATATGGTTAGAGATTTCCCAGAGAGATAGAACACTGCCCCACAGAAGGGCAAGGAGCCGGAGAGAGCTCCAGTTTAGGTTCCTGCTCAGAGGAGGAGAGCTATTGCCAAAGAGAAAGGGAAGCAAGTGATGGGTACAGGGCGAGTTCATGCTTTGGACCAGGATACGACAGATCAGTCGTCGGATGTGGTGAAAGGTACCATCCTGATCTTTGATTTAGAAGCATATGTTTTGATTGATCCTGCTGCCACGCATTCATTCGTATCACCTTCATTTGCATATAAATTGTCTAGGTATGTAAAGCCTATTCCTCTGAGTAGTAAATTGTTAATACTTACCCCCATAAACACTAGTCAGCTAGTAGAGTATGTAGTCAGGGACTATAAGTTGAAAGTCAAGGAAAAAGAAATGTCAGTCGACCTTACTTTAATGTATATGATGGACTTCGATGTCATACTAGGAATGGATTGGTTGGCTGCCAATCGTGTTATGTTAGATTGCTCTTCTAAGACATTAACGTTTAATACCCCCGAAAGATGTGTTGTAAAATTTTCTTGAAAAGTAATGAAATCAGTGGTTGTTCTAAATGGAGCAATGAATTTTTGCTGATTTTATGATTTATATTTTGAAGATTTCATCACATATATGGTTGATACGGACCAGGTACGATCGAATTTGAGAGATATTCTAGTGGTTAGGGAGTTTCCTGATGTCTTTCCAGACGATTTACCAGGATTACCACCAGCCAGAGAGATGGAGTTTGGGATAGATTTAGTACCTGGTATAGAACCGATTTCGAGACCACCGTATAGGATAGTTCCAATTGAGTTGGAGAAGCTAAGGAAGTAGTTATAAGATTTGCTTGAGAAGGGGTTTATTAGACCGAGCGTATCACCTTAGGGAGCTCCGGTCTTGTTTGTGAGAAAGAAAGATGGCAGCCTCCGATTGTGTATGGATTACAGATTGTTGAATAAGGTTACCATTAAGAATAAGTATCCCCTTCCACGTATTAACGATTTGTTGGATCAGCTTCGGGGAGCACAGGTCTTTTCTAAGATTGATCTGAGGTCTGGATGTCATCAGCTAAGGATACGGAAGGAGGATAGGCCCAAGACAGCATTTAGGACCCGTTATGGTCATTATGAGTTTTTGGTTATGCCATTCAGGTTGACTAATGCCCCCGCAGCATTCATGGCTTTGATGAACGATGTGTTCAAGCTATACCTGGATCGGTTTGTGATTGTATTTATCGATGATATTTTGGTATACTCTAGATCCAGGGAGGACTACAAGTAGTACCTGAGGATATTTCTACAGACCCTCAAAGAGAGACAATTGTATGCCAAACTCAGTAAGTGTGACTTCTGGTTGGAGCAGATTTCTTTTCGAGGCCATGTGGCATCAAGGGATGGGGTGTCAGTAGACCCATCCAAGATAGAGGCAATTGTTCAGTGGGAGCGGCCCAGGACAGTCACAGAGATTCAGAGTTTTTTGGGTTTAGCTGGATACTACAGGAGATTTGTAGAGGGTTTCTCCAGATTAGCTGCTCCGTTGACACGTCTCACACGAAAGTATGTTGAGTTTGTGTGGGATGATGCCTGTGAGAGGAGTTTCTAAGAGCTAAAGCATCGGTTGACCACTGCTCCAGTTCTCACCATACCTACCAGCTCAGGAGGTTTCTTGGTATATACAGATGCATCGCATCAGGGACTAGGCTGTGTACTAATGCAGGATGGAAAGGTAGTTGCCTATGGATCTAGACAGCTGAAAGATCAAGAGAAGAACTATCCGACCCATGATTTGGAGTTAGCAGCCATCATGTTTGCACTGAAGATATGGCGCCATTACTTATATGGTGTGCAGTTTCAGATTTTTACAAACCCTAAGAGTCTGAAGTATTTATTCTCGTAGAAGGAGCTGAACATGAGACAGAGGAGATGGCTCGAGCTCTTGAAGGATTATGATTGTGAGATATTATACCACCCGGGTAAGGCTAATGTAGTTGCTGATACTTTGAGCAGGAAGAGCCTAAGGTTGGTATCATTTATGATGGTTCGAGAACATGACTTGCTAGAGCTGTTCGCGAGCCTCAGTTTGGACATAGCACCCCTGAGATTGACAGAGTTGAGATCATTACAAGCCTGAGGTTGGAGTCGGAGTTGATTGATCGTATCCGACAGGCTCAACTGAGTGATTAGGGATGTATTCAGTTGATGAGTTAGGTACAGGCAGGTGCAGATACAGATTTTGTATTGAGTACTGAAGGTTTACTGAGGTTCTGAGGTAGGATATGTGTTCTCGAGGATCCTGAGATCAGGAGGATGATTTCATCAGAGGCTCACTCAGCGAGGTATATAGTACATCCGGGGAGTACGAAGATGTATCAGAATCTCTGAAGAGTTTATTGGTGGTTTGGAATGAAGATAGACATAGCAGAGTATGTTAGAGATGTCTCGTCTATCAGCAGGTAAAGGTAGAGCATCAGAAGCCTATAGGATTATTGCAGCCTCTACCGATACCGACATGGAAGTGGGAACATGTCACTATAGATTTTGTGATGGGATTACTGAGGAACCGCAGAGGTCACGATGCCATCTAGGTGATTGTGGATAGACTGACGAAATTCGCCAATTTCTTAGCTATGAGAGCTACGGATGCTCTGAGTACGTTGGCAAACTTATATGTTTGAGAGATTATTAGGCTACATGGCGTTCCACTGAGCGTTGTTTCTGATAGGGATGCCCGCTTCACTTCCCATTTTTGGGAACACTTTCAGGAAACGTTAGGGACCCAGTTGAGATTTAGCACCGCTTTTCATCCTCAGACAGATGGTCAGTCGAGAGGACTATGCAGACTTTGGAGGATATGTTAAGAGCGTGTGTGCTGGATTTTGGAGGCTCCTGGAATGATCATTTACTATTAGCCGAGTTCGCCTAAAATAACAGTTATTAGTTGAGTATCGAGATGGCACCGTATGAGGCACTGTATGGTCGCAGATGCCGTTCCCCTATTGGATGGGAAGAGATTGGTGACAGACTGTTATTTACTCTTGACTTGGTACAGCAGGCCTCTAAGGATGTCAGATTGATATGCGATAGATTGCGGACAACTCAAAGTCGACAGAAGAATTACGCTAACAGGAGACGCAGACCACTAGAGTTTGCCGAGGGTGAGTCGGTGTTTTTGAGAGTTTCTCATTCCAAGGGTATCATGAGGTTCGATAAGAAAGGTAAACTGAGCCCTCGTTTTATTGGACCCTTTGAGATTCTGGAGCAAGTGGGAGATAAGGCCTATAGATTGGCATTGCCACCAGAGTTGGCAGGTGTACACAGTGTCTTCCACGTTTCTATGCTTCGGAAGTACCATCCGGATACGTCACATGTGATTCACTATGAGCCATTAGAGCTCAGTGACAGTATGACATATGTTGAGAGATCGGTTCAGATTTTGGATAGGAAGGAGAAGGTATTACGATCCAAGGCGATCTCCTTGGTGAAGGTTCAGTAGCAGTATCACACTCCGGAGGAAGCTACCTGAGAGCTAGAGAGCATGATACAAGAGAAGTATCCGAAGTTGTTTACCGATTGATTTGGTTCTAATTTGGAGGACCAAACTCTTTTAGTGGGGGAGATTGTGAGATCCGCAATTTTTGTATGATATTCCTTATGATTTCCATATTGTATGACATTATTATATGTTAATGGATTCATAAGATGGTTGGTTCGGATTTGATAAATGTGGATGAAATGAAATAACGTACGTCGAGTTGACTGAAGATAAGGAATTGAAAATAGGGAAAAGATTGTGGATTTATGAAAGAAAGTCGATTCAATTTGGTCCCGAACACGTGCAATGGTAAAATGGTTAAAAGACCAAAATTTGATATAAATTCGACAAGTAATTTTCATTAAAATATGGAATTTGCAAAATCTGGATCAATATCGAGGAAAATATTTAAATTCGAGGCTGATTGATCTAGATATTAATTTATGAGAAATAATCGGAATTAATTCGAAATTAATCGAGATTTTTAATTCGAAAAATTATCCCAAAAATATTCGAAAAATATACCGGAAAGACGAAAATAGAGTGATAAATTCATTTATTGATTAAATGAATTAAATAATAATTTTTAAGATATTTTTAGGGATATTTTGATTATTTTAATATATTTTAATGTATTAAAATAATAATAAATAAATTAATAAGAAAAGAAAAAGAAAAGGGAAAAAGGAAAGAAAGTGTACCCAAGGATGACTCGAAATTCGGGTAAGTGATCGAGAGTCAGAATTGACCTGCGGATAAATCCCGAGAATTCAATTTAATATTATTTTATTGAAAAATGACCCGAATTTATATAATTATCCAGTGTTACTACAGAGCTCGAACGAGAGCCGATTTATTTTCGATTTTCGTACCCCGAATCATATTGGGTAAGTACATTTTAATTACGATAATATGAGTCCTTAAATGCAGAGTTAAGATTATTTTACGGATTTTACGGATTAATTCTTCATAAAAGGAATTTTATTCGAAATTTCAAAGTAATTATCGTAAATAGTATCCAGGCTATTGAATGAGTTTGGAACGAAGCCTGATGATTATTGATAAACCAAATGAGCCCAATAAACCCGAAGAAGGGATTTTAAAGTGGAAACGGGCTAAAAAAGGGTCGAGGTCCATTAAACTGCAATCGAGCCCAATAGAGTAAAACGGGCCCAAAGCTTTAGATTAGATCTGTAAGAGCGAAATACTGATAAGTATATTTGAACTGAACCCATATGTGGTTATATGCAACTCCTAGAAGAGCGAATTGGACTGAGAGATTTGGTACGATCGAGTCGGGATAAGCTCGTGCGTGATTCCAGTTAAGGGAATTTTATGAACACTTAGAGGTAGCTGTACGTAGTTTCGAGGGGATTTACATTACGCTAAATTCATTAGGATACCCAAAAACAAAATAATAATTTTTGCGAAAAAAAATATGAAAATAGTGACAAATGACTATTTTGCCGCCGTTAGGAAAATTTCAAAAAGGGTAGTAAGGCTATGAAATTGAATGAAATTCTGATTTTAATGTTTTCATGATGATATTGCTTTAATTCAAGCAATATATGGATAGGTTGGCTATTATTTTCATGTTTTAAATGAAAAGGCACGGGTTAGGTGCCAATTGATATTTATTTAACATGTTTTGATAAAATTGAGCCACCTATCAGTGTTATATGAGTTGTAACTGTGCTTGAGCACTGCTCGCACTGGATTTTATATTTTAACTCATACACAGAGTGCTGGAGCCTTGCTCGCACTATTTTAGAGATTTATTTCATATGACTACCGTACTAGAGTTTTTCTCGTACGAGATTTTCATTGAGTTTTTATACATATCCGTACTAGAGCAATGCTTGTACGTGGATTTGAATTAAATTTATAATCAGTTTAAGTCGTACTGGAGCACTACTCGTACGCAGATTTCATTGATTTCTATGAAATCGTGCTAGAGCTTCGCTCGCGCGAGGTTTTCAGATATCATGAATATGCATGGAGCCGTGCTAGAGCTTCGCTCACACAGGAATTTATATGACATGCATATAGCCATGTTGGAGCCTCATGTAGACTGTGTGTCACAGTGAGATGATATGCTCACATGTGCATACTGAGACATACTTGACATGGGTGGCTAAGACCTATTACAGGCACCCCTGATTGAGCTTGGGTTCACGGAGTACGTTGTACCGTGTATGTCACATGGAGTACGCTATACCGTGGGGATTGTTGGAATGGAGTGGCATTAGCCATGAGATAGCAAGTCTTGCCTTCGCAATCTTGATATTATGCTGTTTTGGCGGGTAGGAATGACCCACCTCTCATTTCGGGTGTGACACCCTGCACACTAGGATCTGTGTGCCAGGGATCACAAGGTTATGGCCATAGTCTTGGATATTACCGATATAGTTGCTTACATGTTTCACATGATTTAACTTTTGGTCTTGATAGACTAGGGTAGACCCGAGGGAGGAGTCAGGCCTCGATTTTCTTATGATTTCAATTGAGTTTTGATTGTTCCCATTGAGGGATTTTATTAAACTTTCATAATTTGTAACCCTGTGAGAAGGGTGATTTTATAACTGAAATTTTAAGATAAATTATTTTATTGAAAAGGGATTTAATTCCTTGAGTGTATCATATTTAACCTAGATGGGGTGTTTTAAAAACGTGTTGATCCATTTGAGCATGAGATGTTTTCACATGAGAATCATTCCATGTTTTATATGTCGATTTCCTGTTTTAGAACAGATGATATTACATATATGGCATATCATTGTTTTAACCTCATGCTCACATATATATCCTGATTTCTTATCAGCATGTAGATAGTATAGCTATCTACCCATTTGTATTATTGCCTTATTGAGCATGTGGAGCTCACCCTTTCATTTTCCACCCACTTTCAGTGTTTCCACCATAGAGATAGCGGGTGTAGAGAGTAGACGGCATAGTTGATTATCTGTGATTCTCATCGACAGTCAGGTATACATCACGTATAGAATTTTGTATCAATATGCTTACAGTACAATATTTTATATAAAGGAATATTTGGGGATGTAAATATAGAATCATGTGATGTATAAACATACCGACCACTCTATTATATGATAAATGATATCAATATATATGTTTACGTGTGCTATTTCTTAATGGATAGAATGGTATATCAATATTGATTCACAGCCTGACCTGTTCAGAGAGATTTGTCACGAGGAGGTAAGAAGGATTTTCAAAAGCGAAAAATTTGTACTGATTTTATTAGTATTGGGTCGTGACATACTGTTACTACCTTTATAGCCACCCAAGGCCACCAAACCACCAGAAGACTTGTTAGGAGTATGGCAAGACACACAATGGTCCTTATCTCTGGCGATTGGGTGCGTGCTATAGATGGATCTCAAGCCCTCGACAGATCGATCTCATCAAGCAATTTCTATAAATAGGAGCAGTTGAAATCTGCATTTCACGGAAGAAACCATTTCCTTTCCATTTTCAACCCAAAATCTAGTTTTCTCTCTCTAAATCAGCCTATTTCCAGTATGTTTTTAGGGAAGGCTATTAGATACAAAGTTGTTCACATCAAGGAGAAGAACAACATAGCTTGGAGGCATTTCCCCATTTATTGGATTTAAGGAACATGAGGTATTTCCATTTGGAGTAAGAAAGAAATCCAAAGAGGTGAGTTTCTAGTGTATCAATCCAAGTACATTTGTTTGTTTATTAATTATGAAGTTGATTTGGTGTGCATATTAGTGGTAGAACTACCTAGAATGCAGTAGAACTATTATAACTTAGAAATGGGTTAGTGTGAGAAAGTGAAATGTGTGGGAATTAATAATGAATAGGATACCTTAAGGTGATAATAGTGCTATGGGTATGAAATTAAGATGGTGTTATGGAATGAATTGGGAGACTTACCTAAAAAGGGTAAAATGAGTATTTAAGGCATTGGGTAAAATGCATAGTTGAATGAGAGTTAGCAACATTAACTCAAGTGTTTGATGAATGAATTGCAGCTCTCGAGGATACACCGGAGCAAGTTGAGCCAAAAAAGTGAGAAGCTAAGAGGAAGAGAGTCGCACCCCGAATAAATCAAGGTAAGGGAATTGTGTGGACTCTTAGAGATATATGTGCGCAATTTGGGTGCATAATGTTTTGCTAGAGTGCATATGATACTAGGAAATGAAATTGGGTGATCGAAGGGTAAAGAGTTGGGTTTTGAGAAATGTGCATGAAAACTAAAGCATGATGCTTTGAAAATCCTATTTTATTGCTTTTTAGCAAGTGATGTGTAGGTTGTCTAACATTTGAAATGATTTGTAAAAGAAATTATTCGATTTGGTTTATAACCATGCTTTGCAAAGAATTAAGCCACATACATGGTTTTCGTGAGAATGAAAGCGTGCTGGAGTGTGACTCGCACGAGTTTTGGTGTGTTTTGACATGCATGAGTGTTGGAGCTTAGCTCGCACTTTTTTTCACATGGATTTTTATGATGATGTGCTGGAGCGTAGTTCGCACAAACTTTATACTGATTTTGACATGGTGCTAGAGCATAGCTCACATTAGATGTCCACCATACTTGTTGTCGTGCTTGAGATTTCTCGCACGTGGTTTTATGACATATAGATTGGGTGTCACATCGATTAAATAGGCTTGCGCGTGCATTTTGAGATGTGACATGATATGATGTGTTGATATGGGTCCACGGAGTACGTTGTACTGTGCGGGTAGCATGGAGTATGTTGTACCGTGTTGAGATTGTGTTATGTCATCTTCGGACGATGTTGAAATCTGCTATGGACCGACGGGCTAGACGTGACCCACCTCCCGTGTGGAAGTAAATCGTGGTGATACCCCGTACACCTGATTAGTGTAGCCTGGGATCACAGGATATGCCCATAGTCCTAAAGGAGATTTCACTTATTATATTACCTATCTCACATGTCTCTTATTTATGAATGAATCCATGTTTTGAAATGTGTTGTGAGTCAGGACAGTCCGAGGGAGGGGCTGAGTCCTGACAAGTGCTGAGTTTGTTGAAATGAGAAAGTATGATAATGGCTTTAAAGTGCACTTACGCATGATGATTTTTCCATGCCTTATTTATGAAATATGCATGATGATTTATGCTATGCTTTGAATTTGATTTGTGCACTAACAAATAGCATGATTTGCTTTACATGCCATTATCACAAGCATGAATTAATGCTTTTGAGGTGTGAATGAGAAATTGTATGGTTTTAAGCATGGCATCACGATCATTTAGATAGTGCAATATGTACCTGTTTGCATTATTACCTTACTGAGTGTGTTGTTTGCTCACCCTCTTATTTTCCCCTCTCTACAGAGCATTAAGTATAGGCTGAGGGTGACTGGAGAATTCTTTTTTGGTATCTGTTGCATCCCATCACGTAAGGTATACACACTGATGTAATTTTTGTATCTAAACTTTCTATAGCACAGTAGCATTTTGAATGTAATCATTGGGGATGTAAAGCAATGTAAACACATGTAAACAACAACTCTGATTTATTTATACAAGTGTTTACTTCTAAATTATAATGCAAATTAAATTATTATGGTTGGATGAGGTAGATATTGACACACTGCCTAACCGTTGAGAGTGAAGCTGATCACGATCGAGGTAAGGTAAGGATGAAAAATAATTAATGCATGAAAAGTGAAAAATTTGAGACGATTTTTGGTAAGTTGAGGGTCGTGACATTCTGAGAAACAAATACAGGCTGCACAGAAGAAAGCTGCCTAGAGACAGGCTACAGCGGAAGGGAAGGGTAAGAATTCTATCACTTGAGGGCGAGTCTTTGCATTTGACCATAAGATAGCGGATACCTCACCCGATGTTATCAGAGGTAATCTTCTTGTCTGTAATCATAGAGCTAATGTTTTGTTTAATCCTGGATCCACACACTCATTCATTTCACCTCAGTTTGTAAGAAATCTGTATGTAAAATATGAACCTCTAGATTTTGTATGTCACATTAGTACTCCCATGCATGAGACATAAATAACTGATAGAGTGTGTAGGAATTGTGAAATCAAAGTGGGAGATAAGGTAATGAATGCAGATTTAATCTTACTAAATATGTTTGGCTTTGATATAATACTAGGAATGGATTGGTTAGCTGCCAATAGAGTAAATTTAGACTGCTATACCAAGATTGTAACCTTCTCCCTACCTAATAAATTTAAAGTATGTTATGCAGTTAAGAAATGAAACATATAATGCTTTGAAATATGAAATTACATGAACTCTTCTAATGTTTTATTATTGATGAATGTTATATAGCTTCTATTTCGGATACGAGCCGAGAACATCCAAGTATACAGGATATACCAATTGTTTGTGAGTTTCTGGATGTATTTCCTGATGAGCTACTGGGATTACCACCAGGGAGAGAGCTGGAGTTTACTATCGACTTAGTACCAGATACCCATCCAATCTCTAAGACTCTCGATAGAATGGCACCAGTCGAATTAGAGGAGCTGAAGAAGCAGTTGCAGGAACTGCTGACAAGAGTTTTATTAAACCCAATTTGTCACCTTGAGTAACTCCAATTTTGTTTGTCCGAAAGAAGGATGGTAGCCTCCGGTTATGTATAGATTACCGATTGCTGAATAAGTCTACTATAAAGAACAAGTACCCCCTGCACAGAATTGATGACTTATTTGATCAGTTGAGAGGAGCTTCAGTATTTTCGTAGACTGATCTGAGGTCTGGCTATCACCAATTGATAATCAGAAATGATAATGTGGCCAAAACAGCATTCAAAACAAGATATGGTCATTATGAGTTTTTTGTAATACCTTTTGGTCTGACCAATGCCTTTACTGTTTTCATGAGTCTGATGAATGAAGTATTCTGGGATTATCTTGATTGATTTGTACTTGTCTTTATTGATGACATATTGGTTTACTCTAAGTCTTGGGAAGAACATGAGCAGCGTTTGAGGATAGTGCTCCAAACTCTTCGAGATACATAGTTGTATTGGAAACTGAGTAAATATGAATTCAGGCTGGAGTAGATAGCTTTCCTCAATCACATTATATCTAAGGATGGGGTGTCAGTTCATTCGTCCAAGGTTGAGGCATTATTCAAATGGGAACGATCAAGAATTATAACTGAGATTCAAAGTTTTTTGGGGTTGACGGGGTACTACCAGAGATTTGTAGAGGGATTCTCCAGAATAGCAGCTCCACTGAATAAGCTCATGCTTAAAGGAGTTCCTTTTGTCTGGTTAGAAGTAAGTGAGCAGAGCTTTCGAGAGCTCAAATAGAGATTAACTATCATGCCCATCCTGACTATTTCGAGTGGTTCGGGAGGATTCACAGTATACTGTGATGCTTCTCACTAGGGTTTAGGATATGTACTGATGCAGAATGTCGAGTTATAGCTTAAGGTTCTAGACAACTGAAGGACCATGAGTGAAACTATCCCACCCATGATCTAGAGTTAGCCGCTATGGTATTTACTTTGAAATTTTACGGCACTACCTGTATAGTGAAAAATATCAGATCTTCACTAACCATAAGAGCTTGAAGTATATATTTGATTAGAAGGAGCTTAAAATGAGACAGAGATGGTGGTTAAAGCTCTTTGAGGATTATGACTATGAGCTTTTATATCATCCAGGTAAGGCGAACATGGTGGCAGATACTCTCAGTAGGGAGGGTATAGTGTCGCATATGCTGGTCAAAGAATGAGAGCTATTAGAACAGATCACCAGACTCTAGATTAATGTTGAAGAAGCAGGGGTTGGATTTATGGCTAGCCCACATATTAAGCCTAACATCTTAGATCAGATCAGAATAGGTCAAAAAAATGATCAGAGGTTATTAGATATGGTTAGCCAATAAGAGCAAGCTTAGTTGTCAGATTTTATGGTCAGTGATGATGAGCTGTTGAGGTTCAAGGGCTGAATCCGTGGTTCTAGGGATGATGCCTTGGGATAGTAGATTTTTAGAGAGTTTTACTGCTACTGATATACCATGCACTCAGGCAGTACTAAGATGTATCATGATCTACTGAAGATGTATTGGTGGACTAGTATAAAGTAGGATGTAGCAGAATTTGTGGCCAGATGCTTAGTATATCAGTTGGTTAAGTTGAGCATCAGAAGCCCGTAGGATTTCTTAAGTCCCTGTCAGTGCCTACGTGGAAATGGGAGCACATCATGTTGGATTTTATTATGGGGTTACCTCGGACCCAAAGAGGTCATGACGCAATCTGGGTCATAGTTGACAGATTGACTAAGAGTGCCCACTTTGTCGCCATTAAGAGTACAAATTCTCTGAGTGCCTTAGCAGAACTGTATGTCAGGGAGGTAGCTCGTTTGCATGGGGCTCCTGTGAGCATTATGTCTGATAGGGATTCCAAGATTACCTCCAATTTTTAGACACATTTTCAGGAAGCCATGGGATCTCAGTTGAATCTCAGCATCGCCTATCATCCTCAAACTGACGGTCAGTCTGAGTGGACTATCCAGACCTTGGAGGATATGTTGAGGGCATGTGTAATATATTTTAAAGGTTCATAGGACGACCATTTGCCCCTTGCAAAGTTTGTTTTTAATAACAGCTACCATACTAGTATCGAGATGACACCTTATGAAGCTCTTTATAGCAGGAGATGTAGGTCCCCAGTTAATTGGGAAGAAGTAGGTGATCAGAAGATTATGGCTCTTGATTTAGTGCAACAGGCAGCACAGGGCGATTATTTGTGGCAGACTCTGGGCTTCTTTGAGTTAGTAGAAGAGTTACGCCATTATGCATAGATGGCCACTAGAGTTTCAGGTTATGGACTCCTTGTTTCTAAAGCTATCTCTAAGCAAGGGTATCATGCGTTTTGAAAAGAAAGGGAAGTTGTGTCCTCACTTCATCGGTCCGTTTGAGATACTAGAGAGAGTGGGAGATGTTGCTTACCAGTTAGCTTTACCTCCACAACTTTCTGGGATACATAATGTCTTCCACATCTCAATGTTGAGGAAATATAATCTGGATCACTCCCATGTCATTAGATATGAAGCATTGGACATTTAGAGAGATATGAGCTATGTAGAAGAACCTATCCGGATACTCGATAGGAAAGAAATGGTACTTTGGACAAAAAAGATCCCATTAGTAAATGTTCTCTGGCAGCACCACTCTTTGGAAGAAGCAACGTGGGAACTAGATAGCCTTATGAGGGAGAAGTACCCTCAGTTGTTTGACTGATCGAGCTGAATTTGGAGGATCAAATTCTTAAAAAGTTGGGGAGGAATGTGAGACCCGAATTTTCATGTTATTGTTCAATTTAAGATAAACCGAGAAGTTTACGACTCATGTAAATGTTATGCAGGGCCGAGAAAGATTGAGACGCTTGGGATAGTGGCATGAAGCCCGAGGTATGTGTTCTGAGGTAAGATCTCAAATTGATATACTTTTTTAATAAAGTATGATTTTAAGTATGTTATGATGGTTCGAAAGTGAAACTAAGACATTAGAAGTGAAAAAGTTAGTAAAACTTGGGTTTATGCTAAACCGAGCAAATGGGCCTAAAAATAGTAATAAATTCAGAATAAAATTTAACATTTCACTAAAATTATTTCGAGTTTATAGGAAATTAGTATAAGGAATAATTTACATGTGGAATGAAAATTGAGTGGAAAAATGGAAGTCTTGATGATTAAATGAATTTTAAAGTAAACTGAAAACCTTAAGCTGTTTTGCTCGGTAATGACCAAATCACATAAAATGATCTCAATCGGGGAACTTTTCTTAAACAATTGACCCCCAATTTTTTATGAGACATACTAGGGACATAATATAACACTTGGTAAGTGAGAATTTAGAGGAACTTGGACTACAAATAATTTTTATGAATTTTCTAAAACAGAACAGAACATTTCCCTACTTCAGGAAACTGACCAGCCAATAAAACTCTTTAAATTTGGAGACCTTCTGTAAATTCTTTGACTATAATATTTTTCAGATTTAATTTTGACTTATTAAGCTTTTCATAGAGATAAAGAACAGCCGAAAAGCATCTGAAACTCGAGAGAAACCCTCGCCCAAAGTTGTCGTACACGTCTTCCTCCAACCTTTATTGTACAATTTTTTCAACGGCCTTCCGAAAACGTTCAGGCAATAGTCAAAAGGATAAAATCTTCCCCTTCAATTCCTCTATGACATATAAAAAATCCATCTGTAAAGGACTCCATTTACTAGTTGAAAACTTATAGAGAAGAATAGGGGCAGAATCTACCCTATTCTGATGTGAGAGAAAGTTTGATTTTTGAAAGTTTTTGATTGGTTTTTCTTGTAGTTTGTGATGATTCTAAGTTATATATATGTTGAATTACAGCTGAGGATTTGTTTGTAAGATAAAAAAAATTGGTCAACCTTAGTCAAAGTTAAGGTAAAATTGATGAATGATGATGAACATGAAATATGTTCTTATTTGATGTTTTTGAAGGATTTTTTGTTAAGTAGAATTTAAAGAAATAATTTTTATGGAAGTGTATAGTTCTGATCAGCATGCTTAAATTGTGGAAATGATGAATTTTTTATGATTTCAAGGTTGTTAACAGTTAAATTTATATCGAAAAAGTCTGGTTTATAGCTTAGTTTAGTGAAAAACCGAAAGGTGTGAGAATTGGTATAAAAAATGGATTGATAAAGTGTGAATTATGGATGTGAATGAGTATTTAGGTTATTAAGATGGTGAATGTGAAGTTAGAATATTTAAATTGCTAAAATAGCTTAAATCGACACTTAAATCGGTAAAAATGAGAAAATAGAATAAGTTGACAAAAAGGTCAACATTGGTCAACTTTTAAGAAGATAAATATATATTTGAGTATGTTGAGATGAAATTGAATGATATTTGATTAATTGGCCTTGTTTTGGGCAGCTCTGGAATTCGGCATCCAAATCGAGGCAATCCTGAGACCTAACTAATTAACGTTGCCTTAGCTCCGTTAAGGTAAAGGATGCAATATAAGATAATAATGACTTCTTGTAGCTATTTACGTGTCATAAAATGACTTGAAATAAATATGGAAAGCTTTCGAGGAAAGAACCGAGCTTTTCGCAATAGGAAACTCCCGAAAGCCTTAACTTAATTTATCCTGAAACTGAGTTCTTATCCATGGTATATAAGTTTTGATATATAGACATTTTATAATCAAAACTATATGATTTTTAACTTAAATTACATTTCGAAATGATTTTTAAACGATTAGGAAACTAAGTAAAGAAATGAGATTTTGATATTAGAAGGCTATCCCATTAGTATATGCTGTGTGCCTATCATGCCCACTACTTTTGGTGCTCCGGCTTCGCCACCTGTTGTGCCTGATACGTGGAACCCGTGTAGTGCTTATCTTCACCTTTGTAGTGGTTGACTTTGCTACATGTAGTATATGTTTTCGTAGTAGCTTGTGCTCGTGCAGCACGCATGATGTCTCCCGTACGGTGAGTTCCACTGGTGCCTATGCTCTAGCTATGTGCTATTGTAAGTTTATTCAGATACTACGCAAGTTTGTTGTACGACCTCGATCCCGTCTATAGCCCCTACCATGGCCATCGGTACCTTAGACCCTTTACAGAGGATGACGTATGTTGCATGTTAGCTACCTTGACATAGCCTAGTCTCCATGTTTCAATGTATGTATGATGTTTTTAAAGAAAGAACGTATGTATGATGTTTTTAACGATAGAAAGTATGCATGATGTTTTAGCAAAAGAAAGTAAGAATGATGTTTTTGACGAATGAAAGTATACACGATGTTTTAATTAAAGTAAGTATGCAAAATCGGTTTCATACTATATATATGCACGAAAGTATGTTCAATTAGTTTTCCTTTTGATTTAAATTGTCAGAATTATTTTAAATGCATAACTTACTGAGCTTTTCCAAGAAGCTCACCCATTCTTTTCTCCCATTTCAGAGTACCTGCAGTAATATTACTTAGCTATTTACAGAGTACTTGAGTAGCTGGCAGATTCAGTGCCTCCCAAACTACTTTCAGTACCCAGTTAGTTATATCATCGGATGTTTATTTTTTGACATGTATATTGTACAGATATTGGATTGTATATAAATACTTTTTGGATGTAATCAGTTGTTTTATGGATTATTATGTAAACTATTTGTAAAGTGAATGAAATGTCGGTGATACTGAGTATGAATATGGAAGTTGTAGTTGTAAAAATATAGAGTTGGAAGTAATAAGTTTAAGAAATAAAATCAACTGCCTTGCGAATATAAACTGCATTTACCTACAGAGGGATAGGATATATTATAAAAGGTTATGCTACCGAAATTTTTAGCAAAATTAAATGGTTAAAAGGATAAGTAAGGAAATAAACGAAGTAACCTACATTTTATAGGAATGCAACCTAAGTAAAAAAATAAGATTTAAAGGAAAAAGTTAGCCCCTATTTTTGTACTTCAGTGCGTTACAACAGCTAAGAGTGATTTTTAGAGGAAGAAATTAAGGTCAAAGTTGGTAAACAATAGGGTCAAGTTGTTGAAAGAATATAGGATAGATATATGTTAATGTTTGATAGATTTGTATGATTTTTACTAAATTAGAAATTTGACATAAGTTTTCTATGGATAGCTAGGGTTTTGGCCAGTGCATGAAAATGATGAAGTTTGCTGTGTTTTATGGTTATTACGGTGTTAGTTAGACCAAAAACTTTAGTTTAATTTTCGATTTAACTGAAAACTATGAAAATGATGAAATTGTGCAAGTAGATTTATTTTGTAATGGTGAGAATGACTTGGAGAATAGTATAAGGTGTCACGACCCATCTTATCCTCTTATTACCGAATATCTCTATAAATTTTTTGCGTTTTTCTTTCCTCACCCGGTCGTGATCAATCACCACTACACAGTTGGGCTGCGAGGCAGTAATAATCATTCCTTACCATTCACTTCCCAAATAAATCAAAAGTACTTTCATACATTCAATGTTAAGTGGTATGTTCCTACATACTGTGTGTTATAACATTTCCATCCCCCATATTACAAATTCAAATGATCACTGTGCTTTTACATTGTTTAGATACAAAAGAGAATCTCTGTGTATATACCTTTGGGTGATAGAGATGCAGCGGATGTCTCAAACAAACGCCTTGGTCCTCACTGGGCCACTATGTACGCTTTGTAGAGGGGGAAAGTAGAGAGGGATGAGCAACCTCACGCTCAGTAAGGTAATAATGCAAGCATAGTAGATAACTACTCTATCTACATGCTGATAGTGTTATGCATAAATCTTTTGATAATGAGAGCATGAGGAAATAAAATTATGCCATATACATAGAAATATATCATGTATTGAATATCATGGAAATAGGCATATAAAACATGGAATCATTATCATGTAAAATCATCTCATGCTCATTCTCATTTAAAATTCATCAAAAGAACAATTCATTTAAGAAACATCCTTTTTAAATCACATCTCATCCTAATCATTTCTCTATCACAATTATCATCATCGTTTTCTCAATCAAAATCCCACAAGGCTCGACCCCTCCCTCGGGTCTACCTTGGACAATAACAATCACAGTTATGTATAAAAGTCATGTGGGATTATGCATTATCATGTGAGACAGATCACTATATATCAAAGACTATGTTGGCCCACTTTGTCATACATCATCCCAGACCACACGCATCCAGGTGTGTGGGGTATCGTGCTGGTACAAAGATGGGTTTGTCCATCGCCAAACTTTCTTATTACATAACCATCGCGCGATACATCATACTCCTTGTGATATACATGGAACAACATACTCCGCGGACCCATATTGTGGTTGGGAGTGCTAGCTGTAAGTCTTATCTACCCTATATCAAGAATTTTTTGTACCCATGTAGGAGAGCCTCCCCACCCCTCTAGGGCTTAAGGATGTTGGCTTAAGGATCCTTCCGTAAGAGAGCCTCCCCATCGAACAGAGCCTCCCTGCCTCCTCTAGGGCTTAAGGATGTTGGCTTAAGGATCCTTCCGTAAAAGAGCCTCCCCACCGAACAGAGCCTCCCCGCCTTCTCTAGGGCTTAAGGATGTTGGCTTAAGGATCTTACCGTAAGAGAGCCTCTCCACCGAACAGAGCCTCCCCGCCTCCTCTAGGGCTTAAGGATGTAGGCTTAAGGGTCTTACCGTAAAAGAGCCTCTCCCACGAATAGAGCCTCCCCGCCTCCTCTAGGGCTTAAGGATGTAAGGCTTGAGTATCTTACCAACTTCCACAGCATTATACGTACCATAGTGTGAAAACTTGTGCGAGTAAAGCTCTAGCACAATTCATGCATCATAAATAAACCACCTCGTACGAGCAACGCTCTAGTACAACATTTATGCATCAAACTATGAATAAATCCACGTACGAATAGAAGCTCCAGTACGGTTTATAAAACATCATCATAGTTTCCAAATCAAGGTACAAGCTAAGCTCCAACACGTTTCATACAAATAAAGGTATCAAAATCTAGCGCGAGCGAGGCTCCAGTGCGATTTACATCACACAATTATGATAGGTGGCTCATACACAATCACAACAATCCCAAAAAAATCGGGTTTAGCACCTCACAAATGCTATTCCACAACATCATTAAAACACTAGCCAGCCTACCATTTGTTGCTCGAAAACAATGCATTGTGTTTTGTGAAAACACTCAAAACATGTGATTTATGCAATTATTAGCCTTACTACCTCATTTCTTTATAATACCATTTCAAACATCCAAATCTCATACCCATACTCGTATTAATTTCCATACATTGTTGTTGGCTCTACCGAGAGGGGGGGTGAATCAGTTTTCTAGTGAAAATGCTAAAGTTAAACTTAATTGAATTTTATTGCAAGTAATCAAAGAATAAGCAATAGAGTATAGTGTAGTAAATTAAAGGAGATAAGGGAAGGAAGCAGCAAACTCAGTAATTTATAGAGGTTCGGTCAATCGCTTGCCTACGTCCTCTCTTCTTGACCTTCTTGTCAAGAGTTTTTGTAAGACCAGATTTTTTTATCGTAAGAGCAAATGGAATGAATAGAAATTTTTGAGTGCATTTAAAAATGCAAAATGACTGAAACGATATTCCCGAACACGTGCAAGGGTAAAACGGTCAAAACACCAAAATTCGATATTAATCGGGACAAGAAAATTTAATTAAAAATATGGGATTAAGAAATCTTGATCAATAACGAAGAAATAATTAAATTTCGGATTAAATTGATCAAGATATGAATTTATTGGAATAAACCAGAATTTTCACATCGAAAAATAATCCCGAAAATAATTAAAAATTTTACCGAAAAGCTGAAATAATACTGATAAATTCATTTAGTGATTAAATGAATAAAATATAATTTTTTAAAGATATTTGTGGATTTTAATATTATTTTAATGAATAAAATAATATTAAAATAAATTATAAATAATAAATAAAGTAAAAAAAGGAAAAAAACGAAATCTGAAACAAAACGCGAAACAGAGGGAAAGAAACGAAACGGGAGCCGAACTGAGGAGAATCATCGGACGAGCCACCATCGGCGGGGCTGAGGTGTCGATGAGGGCCGGCGAAGATAGCCCGACCTCGAACGAACCATCAGCGGTGGTGACGCGCTGTGGAGATCGCCGGAGAACGGCAAATCAAGGGGAGAGTCCTGCAGGGGAGAAGCCCTGATTGGTGGCCATCGGCGTCGTTTTGACTCCAGCCGAGGCTCGATTTTAGATACCCAGGTGCAGCCAAGCCGAAAGGCACCGGAATCACGACGGGAACCGATCGGACGGCGTCGAAACGACCAAATGATGCCGAACCAGATTGAACCGCTGGACTGAACCGCTGGATCGAACCGGTCTGAACTGGGTTGAACCAAACTGAACCGGTTCAGCCCAAAAAAAGAAAAGGAAAAAAAGAAGAAAAAGGGAAAAAGAAAAAAGAGGAAAAATTGGGGAAAATTCCAGTGATGCAATCAAGTTACGGGTTAGTCGATAAGCAATCAAATTGACCGATTTAAATTTTGGAATATTTAATTTGATAAATAATCGACTGAAAGTTTACCCGAAAAAATATTTAATTGTGTAGCTCGACAATTGGCATCCACCGAGAGCTCGAGACAGCTTCAATTTGCGTACTATCATGGAATCACGGGTAAGTAACCCTTATTTACGATAATTTTGCATCGTTATACGTGTTAGATAAATTACAGATTTAAATTCCGTATTAAATTGATTAAATTCTGGAAATTCAGATAAACTGTCGTAAATAATTAATTGAGATATTCGAGAATTTAGAACGAGGCTAAATAAATACTGATGGGCCCAATGAGCCCAATAGGCCTCGATAAAGTGTGGTAAATGGGCTTAAGGCCGATTAAGGCCCATTATGGTATAATCGGGCCCAATATGGGTAAACGGGCCCAATGATTTAAATTAAGCCCAGAAAATTAGGAAATACAATTAATTGTATTGTATTTGACCTGATGAATGTGTATCCGTAGTTCTGGAGATGGGATTGGAAGAAAATTGGACTGCATGACGAGTCATCAGTGGAAAGGTCAGACTGTACAGAAAAATGAGGTAAAGGAATTGTGTGAGTAGCTAGAGGTAGCTACGTGTATTTTAATAGCTTTTTTGTACACTAATTATGTATGTATACACAATTATTGTATAATGATCCTAAAAGTGGTTTAAATGATTTTAAGGATCGAAATAGGTAAAAAGACTATTTTACCCCTATTGAGGGAAGTTCACCTAAGGATGGTGAAAGCATGACATGCATGAAATGCATGATTTAAGGGATTTTTCGATTAATGAATTTCTTGGTTTTTAAGCAAAGCAAATCGGTAGATTGGCCAATAATTGCATAAGTTTCACAAAATAACACTACGTAAGTGTTATTAAGATTTAAATGAAATTTCTTTGAGAAAAAAAAGGCCAACTATCAAGTTTATATGAAAACAGATAGTGCTGGCATATAGTTCGCACTATATCTGTGTTTGCGAGTGTGCATAAATATGCTTGAGCGGTTGCTCGCACCGACTTGTGTGACATCATATGCATGAAATGTGCTAGAGTGGTTGCTTGCACTGATTTTTATCCTTGTGAAATGCATGAGAAGTGCTGGAGCCTAGCTCGCACTTTGTTTTGACATGTTTTGACATGTTTTGACTTGTTTTGACCTGATATGCATAAAATGGTGCTGGAGCGATTGCTCGCACTAGTTTTAATGGTTTGACATGCATGAGAGGTGCTGAAGCTTAGCTCGCATCCTATTTTGAAATGGTATTGCATATAAGCCGTGCTGGAGTGTAACTCGTACGAGATTTGATTTATTTATGCATAAAGCCGTGCTAAAGTGTAACTCGTACGAGATTTGATTTAATTACGCATAAAGCCATGCTGGAGTGTAACTCGCACGAGATTTGATTTACTTAAGCATTCATTTGTGTTGGTGCTTACTCGTACGAAGTTTTATATGATTTTATAACTCATTTTAAAGTCGTACTGGAGTTTTTCTCGTACAAGATTTTCACTGAATTGTTTTACATATCCGTACTAGAGCATTGCCCGTACGTGAATTTTACTTGAATTTATAATCAGTTTAAGTTGTACTGGAGCGCTGCTCGTACGTAGATTTCATTGATTTCTATGAAACCGTGCTAAAGCTTTGCTCGCATGAGATTTTTTTATATCATGAATATGCATGGAGCCATGCTAGAGCTTTGCTCGCATGAGGATTTATATGACATGCATATAGCCGTGTTGGAGCCCCCTGTAGACTGTATGTCACAGTGAGATGATATGCTTACACGTGCATACTGAGACAGAGATGATATAGGTGGATAAAACCTATTGCAGGCACCCCTGATTGAGCTTGGGTTCACGGAGTACGTTGTACCATGTATGTCACGCGGAGTACGCTGTACCGTGGGGATTGTTGGAGTGGAGTGGCATTAGCCACGAGGTAGCAAGCCTTGCCCTCACAATCCTGGTGTTATGCTGTTCTGATAGGTAGGACGACCCACCTCCCGTTTCAGGTGTGATACCCCGCACACTAGGTACCGTGTTGCCAAGGATCACTAGGATATGGCCATAGTCCTCGATGTTACTGATATAATCAACTGCTTGTCTCACATGATATAACTATTGGTTGATAGACCAGGGTAGACCCGAGGGAGGGGTCAGGCCCCCGATTTTACAATTTTATGATATATAAACCTGAAAGAAAGGTGGTTTTATAACTAAAGCTTTATAATGAATTTTAATGACTTGTTTTATGAATTTGAGATTTACTTATGAGATAATTGACCCGGAAGGTGTTATTTTATTCTGCATTTTAATGAAATGATTTGAATGCAATAGCATGATGGTGTTTTTCATGCTTTTATTTCAAATTCATGATTTGTCTTACATGACATGAAAGAATGCATGATTTTGATTAAATTCATGCTAAGTATGATTTACTGATATCACATAAAATGCTATTCATGCATGAATTACATGCTTTTCTATATGCACAAATAGTTTTGGATAAACTATTTCATGATATATGCATGGTTTTGTGCTTGAGATTTTAATGAAAAGACATGGATTTTAAGGGCATGACATTATGAGCATGTAGATAGTGGAGCTATCTACTTACTTGCATAATTGCCTTACTGAGCATGTGGTTTGCTCACCTCCCTTATTTTCTCATCTTTTCAGAGCACTTGCAATAGTTAGTGAGCGGTTGAGGACTTGCATCTTGGTATCCGCTGCTTCCCATCGAGAGACATGTATACACATTTGTATAGTATTATATCTAAATATGTAATGCACAGTACTGTAAACAGATATGATGTTGGGGATGTAGAGTTAAAAATACCATTGTGTATGTATTCAGTTAAAGTCAAAAGATCGTAAACTCTGATTTTTCGGTAATTTGGGTCATGACAGCTTTCTTTCACTATCACAATAGTTGATACAGTCTCCTTTTTAAGGTTAAGGAATAACCTCTCTACCCCTTTTTACAAAGATAAGTATTCACCCCTTACAAAATTCTCTCACAGAGGAACTCTCCTCTTTTCTCTTGGATTAAGGATGAATACAAATAGGAACTTTCTTTTTGTGGGTAGGAAGAATAAATTCTACATAAGCTATTTAACACAATACAATTAATGTGATGTAGAAGACAAAGGGAATGTTAAAGAATGATCTCTTGAGAGTATTCAGAATTTACAGCACAGTCTCTTCTTCTTCAGTGTCTTCAATGCTTAGTTTTTATACAGCAGGAAGATAGGTGAAGCATTTAATGCTGTTTTTCTCGTTGAAGATTTTGTAGAAAGAGCCGTTGGGAATCTCCAGTAGAGTACTAGATCGATCTTCCATCATGACCAGATCGATCTTCTAGTTTACATTCCTGCAATTACAAAGCAACTTGAAGCAAGGAGATCGATTCATATTTGTAGAGATCGATCTTATAATTTGAAAAATGTTAGTGAAGATCGATCTATCGAACCATCAGATCGATCTTAAAACTCTTTGTTTGAAGCAAGATCGATTTTCAAATCAATCTAGCAAGCATTCTCGTAGAGGGGAGATCGATCTCTAATCACCTTAGATCGATCTCCTAAACTCTCTGACTTTAAGGAGATCGATCTTTATCCATATGAGATCGATCTCATAATCTCTCTGTTTCAACATAGATCGATCTACAAATCGATCTAAGACCTTCAACCTTTACCTTAGAGGAGATCGATCTCTTCCTTGACTAGATCGATCTCATAGGCATTCTGTAATTTAAAGATCGATCTCATATCCCTTAGAGATCGATCTCTTCTTCCTTAACATCCTATACATGTTCTTTGAGTCTTTAATCCTTTAACAGATCGATCTCATATTCTCATGAGATTGATCTCTCATACTTGAAAACCCAAGAGATCGATCTCTCATCTCATGAGATCGATCTCTCAACCTTTAATACCCAATTTCTGACAATGACATGTATCTAATTAACCTCTTAACTTGTTTAAAACATTTCTAGATTTATAATATCTATTATTGAATTATTGTTTTGTCATTTCAAAATTTATTAACTTAACAATCTCCCTCTTTTTTATATGACAAAACTTATTCAATAAACTAAGTTTATAAACATGTTTAATCTCCCCCTTTACATATGCATCGAATTTTCTAGTTTCAAAAAAAAAAACTCCCCCTCAGTTCAAGGACTCAAGAACTCCCCCTTAATTTAAGCTTCTCTTGACATGTTCTCTCATGCTCTCTTCTCCCCCTTTTTATCATATCAAGATTGCCACAAAGCATAAGACTATCATAAATCAACAGACTATGAAGCATAAAACTGAATGAAAATTCTTGCATTTCAAAATATAATTATTCATACAACAAAAACAGAGTTCAAAGCACAGCAAAGAAAAAATCATTTTCTACAAAGATGGTGAAGGACAATGATCAGCAATGTCCTCCACTTGAACACGAGTGGTTTGAAGTTCATCGTACCTAGCTTGCTGCGTTGCCTCAATTTTATCAAGACGTTTCTCAAAAACTAAAAACCGTTGTGCAAATGTCTCCATCGTTGTGTCAAAGTGTTATCGAAAATCCATTATGGTCGTAATGGTATCAGCTAGTGCAGTAGGCTGAGCAGCAGACGTAGGAGGGACCTCAGTGGACGATGCGGTAGCCTTAGTATGGCTGCCTCGTGATGGGTTTCACTTTTCTTCCTCCACTGACCGTGGAAATCTTTGTAGTATCCCATATGGTGAAGAGTGCCGATATTCAGAACACTTTTTACAGAGGGCACTTCACTGGTCTCACAAGAACAATCAACCCCGAGTTTTTTGTAGCAAGAATGCAAGGGGTTGAGGGAAGACTACGGTTGAGGCTTGTCCTCACACGATTTTTAGCCAGTCCTCATAGATGAAGTGGACTAGGTTTGGTTTTTGGCTTTGAGAGGTACGAAGATAATGGAGCCAAAAAAGGTCTAGCTTTCGGACTGTAGAATGTCTGGTACCGAAAGGTCTGAGGTTCCAAGAGATGATTAAGTGTAGTAACCTAGGGTGCATGAGTAGGTCACTTGTCAGGACCCCATACTCAATCCATGACTTTAACCAAAATCACTACAAATTTTTCGCATTTTAACTTACCTTTTCTCTCTTCAATGGTTGGGCTATGATTCGATGTCAGAGTCCTCGCTTACCACATTTTCCATAATCAAACATACATGTTAATATACTATTACTGACTGTAACTGCTTTTATTATATATGTAAGATTATATAAAATCTAATACAAATACATTCCCCATAATATATATCGTATACATCACTGTGTTGTTTCTATGTTTAGATACATAACCATACAAAATCTGTATACCTGGCGGTCGATAGGAATGAGCAGTGGACTCAGGAATACTATCCCTCGATAGCTCTCGCTCTACTGATGCTCTGTAGAGAGATGTAAAGAAAGGGGGTGAGTATACAACGCGCTCAATAAGGAAATCAGGCAAGCAAGTAGATATCTACACTATCTACTCAAAATAATGCTATGCCTTGAAAACATTATTTCCTTTACTCACTTTAAAAGCATGTCTTTTAATATAATATATATACTTGTACTGATTAAATCCCATGTACAGAAATCATGCTTTCTTTCTCAAATGTAGGCATGTAGTGCAAAACAATGCATCGTATATAAATCATGCCTTTATGTAAATCATGCCATGTATATTTAAATCACAATAAATATGGCATTAAATAATTCACAACATAAAATCGGAGTCCGACCCATCCCTCAGGTCTGTCCGCAATATAGATCAGTCAATCAATGTGATATATCATGTGAGACTTTGTAGTGAAATGTAAATAGTATCTTGGACTATGATCATATCCGACATGTGATCCCAAGCAACACAGTACTCGGTGTGCGGGTCATCATTGCTGCAACGGGAAGATGGTCAATCTATTACAACCGTCAACTATACACAACACATGGTACAGCGTACTCCCTGCCCTGGACACGGTACAAAGTACACACGTGGACCCTACATCACAGTCGGGGTGCCTGCCATAGGTCTTAGCCCTCAAACCATGGAATATCATACCACGTCTATATTACCCTCATGCGGATATCCTCTCTAGCTGTAACACACAGTCACACAAGGACTCTAGCATGGGTTTTAACATGTATTATATATCACATACAGTATGCACCTTGAGTGCGACTCACAGTCGACACTTCGCTTAAACACTGTTTCACATCACAAACTCAACTCTAGTGCGAGTAAACCTCCAGCAACTAGGTCAATGCATAGTTCATGTATTAAATCAAGTACGAGTAATAGCTCCAGTACCATGCTATGCATAATATCATCAAACCAAGTACGAGCAATAGCTCTAGTACTATGTCATGTATAAACCATGAAGAATCGAGTAGAGCAATGCTCCAGTACTCTATCATGTACTCTCATGTAAAACTCGAGTACGAGCTAATCACTTCAGCACTCTCTCATGCATATATCATATAAAACTGAGTACGAGTAAGAACTCTAGTACTCTATCATGCATGTCATGGAAATCTAGTGCGAATCAAAATCCAGCACTAATGTATGTGGAAAATATATGAAATTCCGTGCGAGCTGTGCTCTAGCACGATTCATTCTCACATAATATGATAGATGGCTCTTTAAAAAGGGATGTTTTACAAAATATTAAAATCAGCACTATAAAATGTGCTTAAGTCACATCAACCTTAAAATCATTAGCCCATCTATTTATTTTCATGCTAAACAGCAGTTAAACACTCACAATAATTGTTTCCATGCTTTTTGCAACTTTTCACAAAAGTTGACTTTTTGACTAACTAGGGGCAACATCGTAATTTGCCACTATCGGGTCGTAATAATTATTATTCACTTTCTCTGACCCTCAGAGTTTTTAAGTGAATGCAAAAACAGACGAAAATACGTGCAGGTATCTCTAACTACTCACAAAAGTCCCTTACCTGCAATCACTCGAGAAATTTCACTTTCTCTGCGCTGCTCGTTTTAGCAGTCCGATTTGCTCCTCCAATACTCTCTGGAGCTGCATATAATCATTTATAAGGTTAATTACACTTTTCCTACTGTATTTCACATTAAATACAGTCCATTTCCCTTAATGGGCCTTAATAATCCTTAATGGGCCTAATTATACCTTAAGCCCATTTTCATTTTACTATTCATTTTTGTTGGGCCTATTGGGCTTGTAGGGCCTACCAACTCTTATTGGGCTTGTTCTAAGCCCATTACACCATATTAGGCCTAAAATATTTGGGCTTGGCCCATTGGGCCTCTCGGCCACTTGCCATGGCCGAGAGCTACCTATGCCTCAGTTTCACCATGGCATGCCATCCATGCCTATTTGTCTAGCCAATTCACTTAGGCATTTTCACAAACACTTGGTAGGCAACATTACTAACCATCATATAGTTCATTTAGGCATTTTATCAAACACCTTGATTGCCAACTAATTACATGTATTAATTAATCAAATTGATTAATTCTAATTACACCATAATTATTAACACATGTACATTAATCCATTTATGCCTTAAAATCATATGGACATAAATCATTATCCCATTACTCACTCTCGGCCTAACCAACTTCATGGTGATTTAATATATTTCAATGCTTAAAACATATACCAACATACTTAAAATCATTCATACATTAACATATATGAAATTGAAAATTAGTAAATATACCAATTGTGGTGTTCACCCTTTGGCCGAATCTTTGAAGGCTCTCGGTTTGCACTCTATGGCTCCTTGATAGCCAATTCCAACATATGTCATTCTCCTTTCAATTTGGAACAACTTCCATGAAGGATGCAAGTTCCAAATATGCCTAATTCCTAGTGATTTCTAGTGAGAGAAAGCTTGAAAAATATGTTTCAATGGTTTCTTCTTCTAGCCGAATTTGGTGTGATGAAGATGACAATGGTGTGGCTGAAATTATAAGCCACATACTTAGCCATTAAGCTTTACTTTTCATCCATTAAGCTTGACTTTCCAAGCCTTAGCCATGAGTCACCTTATAAGTATCCTTATGAGTCATGGTTAGCTTTAACTATGGTTAGATATTTATCTAATGGGCTTTCCATTTGGGCTTCTCGGTTTGGGCTTTCTTAATGGGATTTTTGGGCTGAAATTTTTACTATGTCTCGAGCCTTTAATTGTTTCAAAATTTGGCCAATCAATTGGTCAAACAATTCGGTCTAAAGGACCTAAGAATTTCGATATACGTTTAGTATACCTTAATGGGCTTTAAAATTTTCACCTTAGGTCCATTACGTTTTTAACCATTAAATTTATTTCAAAATCCTTTCGAATAAATTTTCCTTACTTTAGGGGATGATTATCTTGTATTCTGGCTAAGAATATTTTTCCCCAAATTTTTCTCCACACTTAGGTTAATTTTTAACCATGATTAGTCAACTATGGTAAAAATCCACTTTCTTAACTATAGTTGACTTTTTCCTTAACCATTGACCAAGTTAACTTTTTCTCAAAATTTCAAAAGTGTCATATCTTATGTCTTACACTCTTGTCTTTATGTTTCAACCATTCCTGGTGGATAATTTCACCCGAAACACCTTATCTCGTCAAAAAGGTCTGTTTTACCCTTTTTAGCTTTTACTCTCGTTTTCTATGTTCGGGATTAAATCAAGCTGACTTTCCTTCCTGAGCTCTCTATGCTCTCTCATTTTAAGTTCTTATTTTTAGTCAGGATGATTTAGATTCACTCGGTTTAGCCTGTGACACTTATAGCTCACATTAAGCTTTTTATGTAGCTTTTGCGTGTTAATCTATTTTACTAACACTTTATGTCTAGTAAATACTCTTCTTATGATTCAACTATAATTACATAGTGTTCATACACATAGGAATCATAAGGAATAAGCTACAAAAATCTGGGTCTGATAATCCTCTCCCACTCAAAAAATTTGGTCTTCCAAATTAGAACCAAGTTTGTCATCAAATAGGTGAGGGTACTTCTCTCGCATCAGACTCTCTAGCTCCCAAGTAGCTTCCTCTGAAGTATGATGCTGCCAGAGAATCTTCACTAATCCGATGGTCTTCGATCTCAATACCTTCTCCTTCCTATTCAATATCCGAAACGGTCTCTCAACATATGACATGTCCTCTCGGAGCTCCAAAGGCTCGTAACTAATCACATGTGCCGGATCCGGGTGATACTTCTGAATCATCGATATGTGGAAGACGTTATGGACACCTAATAAGTCCGATGGCAATGCCAACCTATACGCCTTATCTCTCACTAGATCAAGTATCTCAAAGGGTCCAATATAGCGAGGATTTAGTTTCCATCTCTTCCCAAATCTCGCTATGCCCTTGGAAGGAGAAACTCTCAAAAACACGGATTCACCAACTGCAAACTCTAGTGGCCTACGTCTCTTGTCAGCGTAACTCTTCTGTCTGCTCTGAGCTGTCCTCAGTCTCTCTACAATCAAGTGAACGTCCTCAGATGCTTGTGTAACCATGTCAGGAGTGAAAATCTTACGGTCACCCACTTCTTCCCATCCAATAGGGGAACGACATCTACGGCCATACAAAGCCTCATACGGTGCCATCCCGATACTCGAATGATAACTGTTGTTGTAGGTGAACTCGGCTAGTGGCAGGTGGTCATCCCAAGAGCCTCTAAAATCTAGCACACATGCTCTCAACTTATCTTTCGAGTCTGTATAGTCCTCTCTGACTGACCATCTGTCTGAGGATGGAAAGCAGTGCTCAAACTCAACTGGGTTCCCATGGCTTCCTGAAAATGTCCCCAAAAGTCGGAAGTGAAGCGGAAATCCCTATCAGAGACTATTCTCACTGGTACACCGTGTAACCTCACTACCTTGCGTACATACAGTTCTGCTAATGAACTCAAAGTATCGATCGCTCTCATAGCTAGGAAGTGGGCTGACTTCGTCAGTCTGTCGACGATCACCCATATAGCATCGTGATTCCTGAGAGTTCTCGGTAAACCCATCACGAAATCCATGGTGATATGCTCCCATTTCCATGTCGATATAGGTAGAGGTTGTAACAACCCTGCAAGTTTCTGATGCTCTACCTTCACCTGCTGACATATGAGACAGTTTGCCACAAAGTCTGCTACATCTCTCTTCATACTTGACCACCAGTATACATTTCGGAGGTTCTGATACATCTTATTACTCCCGGGATGTAACGTACACTTCGACGAATGAGCTTCCGCCAAATCAATCTCTTGAGTCCTGGATCCTCGGGAACACATAATCTACCTCTGAACCTCAGTAGTCCATCTGAACTCAACTCAAATCAAAATCAGTCACTGTGACCTTCTGCATCTGACTACTCACATCCATACAAAATGGATCAGTCTGCTAAGCCACTCTAATCCTATCCAACAGGTCCGGCTCCAAGCGTAGACTAGCTATCACATAGCCTGTATCTATGTCAGAAGGCACGACTCCCAAACTGAGGCTAGCAAACTACTCTAGTAAATCATGTTCCCTAACCATCATGTACGATACCATCCTTAGGCTCTTCCTACTCAAGGCATTGGCTACAACGTTAGCCTTACCCGGATGATAAAGTATCTCACAATCGTAGTCCTTCATAAGCTCTAGCCATCTTCTCGATCTCATGTTCAGCTCTTTCTATGAGAACAGATACTTGAGGCTCTTGTGGTCGGTAAATATCTAGAACTTCTCGCTATATAAGTAGTGGCGCCATACCTTCAGCGCAAACACTACTGCTGCTAGCTCCAAATCATGGGTCGGATAGTTCTTCTCATGATCCTTCAACTGTATGGATCCATAATCAACTACCTTCCCATCCTGCATCAATACACAGCCTAGTCCCTTATGCGAAGTATCGGTATACACTGTAAATCCTCCTAAGCTGGTAAAGATAGTGAGAATCGGAGCGGTGGTCAATTGACGCTTCAACTCCTCAAAACTCTTCTCACAATCCTCGTTCCATACGAACGGTACACTCTTTCGAGTAAGACGTGTCAACGGAGCAGCCAACTTCGAAAATCCCTCAACGAATCTCCGATAGTATCCAGCTAAACCCAGAAAACTCTTGACTCGGTAACTGTCCTCGACTGTTCCCACTGAACTACAACCTCTATCTTAGATGGATCAACTGATACACCATCTCTCGATAAAACATATCCCAAAAATGAGATCTGTGACAACCAAAAGTCACACTTACTGAGCTTACCATATAACTCATGCTCTCATAGAGTCTGCAACACGATCCTGAGGTGCTCCTCATGCTCTTCCTTGGATCTCGAGTACATCAATATGTCATCGATAAAGATTATAACAAACTGGTCCAAATATGGCTTGAACACATCGTTCATCAAAGCCATAAAAGCAGCTGGAGCATTCGTCAGTCCGAATGGCATGACCAAGAACTCATAATGGCCATATCGGGTACGAAATGCTGTCTTGGGTACATCTCCACTCCGAACCTTCAGCTGATGATACCCAGACCTCAAGTCAATCTTGGAAAAGACCTGTGCTCCCTGAAGCTGATTTAATAAGTCGTCAATACGTGGAAGGGGGTATCTATTCTTGATGGTGGCCTTATTCAACAATCGGTAATCTATACATAATCGGAGGCTCCCATCCTTCTTCCTCACAAACAAAACCAGTGCTCCCCAAGATGAAACACTCGGTCGTATAAAACCCCTATCCAACAGCTCCTGTAACTGTCTCTTGAGCTCCTCCAGCTCAATTAAGGCCATGCGATATGGTGGTCTCGAAATAGGCTCTGTACCAGGCACCAAATCTATACAGAACTCCATCTCTCTGTCTGGTGGTAATCCTAGCAATTCATCCGAAAAAACATCTGGGTACTCACTGACCACAGTAATATCTAACAACTCCGGATGTGCCTTATCCATATCTACCACGTAGCAATAAAACCTTGATATGTTAAAGGTTTTCTAAATCAGTAATCATGTAATAATCATAACTACTCCTTTCATTTATTCTTATTAAACTTTACAACATATCTAGTAGGGTTAGGGAACATAACTGTCTTAGCAAAACAATCTAAAACAGCATGGTTTGCAGATAGCCAATCTATTCCTAATATTATATCAAAGTCACTCATACTTAGTAATATTAGATTGGCTGTCATCTCCTTATCCCCTACTCTCAACTTGCAGTCATTAAATACATATTCTACAACTTACCTACTATTTATAGGCGTACTAATCAACATCATCATACATAAATGTGTACGCTCTACATGTCTTGCTAATTTACATGCAAATGAAGGCGATACAAAAGAATGCGTGGCACCAGGATCAATTAAAACATATGCTTTAATATCATAAATCAGGATGTTACCTCGAATCACATCCGATGAAGCATCAGCTATCCCCTGGTCCAAAGCATGTACTCGTCCTTGGCCCATCACTTGTTTCCCCTTTTCCTCTGCCGTCGCTCTACCTCTCTGAACAGACGTACCAGCTGGAGTTATATCAGGCTCCTTGCCCTTCTGTGGGGCAGTCGCAAATGTCTTTAGGCACTCTCTAGCCATATGCCTCTGTTTCCCACATCGAAAACATACAATAGGAGTCAGCGAACACAGTCTACTTCCATGTTGTTTACCGCATCTTCTGCACTGATCAATAGCAGGCCTCTGTCCTCCTATGACAATGCCCTTCGCTGGGGCTGAGTCGGATAAGCAAGAGGTCTAACATATCTCTCTCTTGCCTCCTCTACTCGTGACCTCTTACTGAAGAGTTTTTTCCCTCCCCGATAATCGAAATCTCTAATTGGCCTCTTCTTTTGTATCTCTCGGCTACGGCTAAACTTCTCGAACTCGAAAGCATTTCTCTCGTAATCTTGCTCACATAGTTGCGCCCTGCGCACTGCTTCCTCATAGGTAACTATGTCTAATGGAACCAACCTGGACCGCAGAACCGATCTCAACCCATCGATAAACCTGTGGACCTCCCTGGTCTCACTATACATGGTATCCGGGTCATATCTCCCTAGGGATAGGAATCGAGTTTCATACTCGTCCATAGATAAACTCCCCTGGTTTAGTCCCAAAAACTCTGCTTGTAGTTTTCGCTGTGCGGTGTCGGGAACAAACTGCCTCCTAAAGGCCTCTTGAAATATCTCCCAACTGATATTTGTGTGTCGAGATCTCAATATAGGTCTGGTGGACTTCAACCAATGCTCTGCAGCTCCCTTCAGTAGGAACGCAGTAAATGTGACCATCTTCGAGGTCGTACACTCGAAGAATCCATAATGCTTCTCCATCTCCGCCAACCACTCTTTAGCAGCTACAGGGTCCTTGACCCCACTAAAAGATGGAGGTCTAAACTTCTGGAATTCTCGCAATCGATGCAGATCACATCCGTACCCTAATCCACTACCACCCAAAACTGGTGGGGGTGTAGGAGTATCTACAGTCCTCTGTGCATCAGCTGTCTACGTAGGTGTATCAGGGGCAACTGCCTCTCCTGTCACAGCTCCTGCCTCTTGTCTCTGTCTACCTGGCATCGTCTGTGCCAATATTTCGATAATCGTCTCGAGACTACGCTCTAATCTCGTAAAGCGCATCTCAGCACACTCGGGTGCCTCAGTAGCACCTGGAGTCTCATGCGTAGGTAATGGTTCAGCAGCAGCTCGTTCCTCGGGTCTATCTCCTTGGCCTCGAGCCCTACCTCTAGTAACTCTACCACTACGCGTATTTGCCATATAGGCAAAGTTCCTGCATTCATAATCATGAATTAGTCTGTCTCCTAACTGGTATACACAGTTATATCTAAACACAGCACAGTACTATGGGGATGTACACTTTCCTATTTTCTAACATCGACTCACATCGAACCAACCTCTGCTCTGATACCATTCTGTCAGGACCCCATACTCAATCCATGACTTTAACCAAAATCACTACAAAGTTTTCGCATTTTAACTTACCTTTTCTCTTTTTAATGGTTTGGCTGTGATTCGATGTCAGAGTCCTCGCTTACCACATTTTCCATTATCATACATACATGTCAATATACTATTACTGACTGTAACTGCTTTTATTATATATGTAAGATTATATAAAATCTAATACAAATACATTCTCTATAATATATATCGTATATATCACTGTGCTGTTTCTATGTTTAGATACATAACTGTACAAAATCTGTATACTTGGCGGTCGATAGGAACTAGCAGTGGACTCAAGAATACTATCCCTCGATAGCTCTCGCTCTACTGATGCTCTGTAGAGAGATGTAAAAAAGGGGGGGTGAGCATACAACGCGCTCAGTAAGGAAATCAGGCAAGCAAGTAGATATCAACACTATCTACTCAAAATAATGCTATGCCTTGAAAACATTATTTCCTTTACTCACTTTAACAGCATGTCTTTCAATATAATATATATATACTTGTACAGATTAAATCCCATGTACAGAAATCATCATTTCTTTCTCAAATGTAGGCAGGTAGTGCAAAACAATGCATCGTATATAAATCATGCCTTTATGTAAATCATGCCATGTATATTTAAATCACAATAAATATGACATTAAATAATTCACAACACAAAATCGAAGTCCGACCCATCCCTCAGGTTTGTCTGCAATATAAATCTGTCAATCAATGTGATATATCATGTGAGACTCTGTGGTGAAATGCAAATAGTATCCTGGACTATGATCATATCCGACATGTGATCCCAAGCAACATAGTACTCGGTGTGCGGGGCATCACTGCTGCAACAGGAGGATGGTCAGTCCATTACAACCGTTAGCTATACACAACACATGGTACAGCGTACTCCCATGCCCCGGGCATGGTACAAAGTACACCCGTGGACCCTACATCACTGTCGGGGTGTCTGCCATAGGTCTTAGCCCTCAAACCATGGAATATCATACCACGTCTATATTACCCTCATGCGGATATCCTCTCTAGCTGTAACATAGTCACACAAGGACTCTAGCATGGGTTTTAACATGTATTATATATCACATACAGTGTACGCCTTGAGTGCGACTCACAGTCGACACTTCGCTCAAATACTGTTTCACATCACAAACTCAACTCTAGTGCGAGTAAACCTCCAGCAACTAGGTCAATGCATAGTTCATGTATTAAATCAAGTACGAGCAATAGTTCCAGTACCATGCTATGCATAATATCATCAAATCAAGTACGAGCAATAGCTCCAGTACTATGTCATGTATAAACCATGAAGAATCGAGTACGAGCAATGCTCCAGTACTCTGTCTTTTATTCTCATGTAAAACTTGAGTACGAGCTAATCGCTCCAGCACTCTCTCATACATATATCATATAAAACTGAGTACGAGTAAGAACTCCAGTACTCTATCATGCATGTCATAGAAATCTAGTGCGAATCAAAATCCAGCACTAATGTATGTGAAAAATATATGAAATCTCGTGCGAGCTGTGCTCTAGCATGATTCAATCTCACATAATATGATAGATGGCTCTTTAAAAAGGGATGTTTTACAAAATATTAAAATCAGCACTATAAAATGTGCTTAAGTCACATCAACCTTAAAATCATTAGCCCATCTATTTATTTTCATGCTAAACAGCAGTTAAACACTCACAATAGTAGTTTCCATGCTTTTTGCAACTTTTCACAAAAGTTGACTTTTTGACTAACTAGGGGCAACATCGTAATTTGCCACAATCGGTTCGCAATAATTATTATTCACTTTCTCTGACCCTCAGAGTTTTTAAGTGAATGTAAAAGCAGACGAAAATACGTGCAGGTATCTCTAACTACTCACAAAAGTCCCTTACCTGCAATCACTCGAGAAATTTCACCTCTGCGTTGCTCGTTTCAGCAGTCCGATTTGCTCCTCCAATACTCTCTGGAGCTACATATAACCATTTATCAGGTTAATTACACTTTTCCTACTGTATTTCACATTAAATACAGTTCATTTTCCTTAATGGGCCTTAATAATCCTTAATGGGCCTAACTATACCTTAAGCCCATTTTCATTTTACTATTCATTTTTGTTGGGCCTATTGGGCTTGTGGGGCTCACTAACTCTTATTGGGCTTGTTCTAGGTCCATTACACCATATTGGGCCTAAAATGTTTGGGCTTGACCCATTGGGCCTCTCGACCACATGCCATGGCCGAGAGCTACCCATGGCTCGGTTTCACCATGGCATGCCATCCATGCCTATTTGTCTAGCCAATTCACTTAGGCATTTTCACAAACACTTGGTAGGCAACATTACTAACCATCATATAGTTCATTTAGGCATTTTATCAAACACCTTGATTGCCAACTAATTACATGTATTAATTAATCAAATTGATTAATTCTAATTACACCATAATTATTAACAATGTACACTAATCCATTTATGCCTTAAAATCATATGGACATAAATCATTATCCCATTACTCACTCTCGGCCTAACCAACTTCATGGTGATTTAATATGTTTCAATGCTTAAAACATATACCAACATACTTAAAATCATGCATACATTAACATATATGAAATTGAAAATTAGTAAATATACCAATTGTTGTGTTCACCCTTTGGCCGAATCCTTGAAGGCTCTTGGTTTGCACTCTATGGCTCCTTAATAGCCAATTCCAACATATGTCACTCTCCTTTCAATTTGGAACAACTTCCATGAAGGATGCAAGTTCCAAATATGCCTAATTCCTAGTGATTTCTAGTGAGAGAAAGCTTGGAAAATATGTTTCAATGGTTTCTTCTTCTAGCCAAATTTGGTGTGATGAAGATGACAATGGTGTGGCTGAATTTATAAGCCACATACTTAGCCATTAAGCTTTACTTTTCAACCATTAAGCTTGACTTTCCAAGCCTTAGCCATGAGTCACCTTATGAGTCATGGTTAGCTTTAACTATGGTTAGATATTTATCTCATGGGCTTTCCATTTGGACTTCTCGATTTGGGCTTTCTTAATGGGCTTTTTGGGCTGAAATTTTTACTATGTCTCAGGCATTTAATTGTCTCAAAATTTGGCCAATCAATTGGTCAAACAATTCGGTTTAAAGGACCTAAGAATTTCGATATACGTTTAGTATACCTTAATGGGCTTTAAAATTTTCACCTTAGGCCCATTACGTTTTTAACCATTAAATTTATTCCGGAATCCTTCCGAATAAATTTTCCTTACTTCCAGGGATGATTATCTTGTATTCTGGCCAAGAATATTTTTCCCAAAATTTTCTCCACACTTAGGTTAATTTTTAACCACGATTAGTCAACTATGGTAAAAGTCCACTTTCTTAACTATAGTTGACTTTTTCCTTAACCATTGACCAAGTTGACTTTTTCTCAAAATTTCAAAAAGTGCCATATCTTATGTCTTACACTCTCGTCTTTATGTTTCAACCGTTCCTGGTGGATAATTTCACCCGAAACACCTTATCTCGTCAAAAAGGTCCATTTTACCCTTTTTAGCTTTTACTCTCGTTTTTTATGTTCGGGATTAAATCAAGCTGACTTTCCTTCATGAGCTCTCTTTGCTCTCTCATTTTAAGTTCTTATTTTCAGTCAGGATGATTTAGATTCACTCGGTTTAGCCTGTGACACTTATAGCTCACATTAGGCTTTTTATGTAGCTTTTGCATGTTAATCTATTTTACTAACACTTTATGTCTAGTAAATACTCTTCTTATGATTCAACTATAATTACATAGTGTTCATATACATAGGAATCATAAGGAATAAGCTACAAAAATCTGGGTCTGACATCACTAGCCTTATCTTCGGGTAGATTAAATTCGAGTGGTACCTCCTCCTCTTCATCAGTCAAACCATTATCTTCGATCTCAAACACTCGGGCTAAGAGACTGGTGTTTACGAAAATCGTTTTGGCCATGATGAAGGTTTTAAAACCTAGAATTTTATAGGTATCGTCAGGGTCATAGATAAGCTCGGCGTTTGAGAAAAATGCCTTAATAATGTTTGGAGGTGTAGGTGTGTTTATTTTGAGAAATGGAAGCCAACCAAATTCTTCCATTTTTGACAAAAATGGGAAGTCTATACAGGAAAGAAATTAAAAGTCAATGGTCCACCAATGTTTTATGGGCATGGTAGAGAAGTACTCTTCATATCGCTTTCTTTTGCAGGTGTTTGAAAACACTTGCTAAAAGTGGTGACAGAGGATGAAGAGATAATGGGTGGTTGTGAGGAGGAGGGTCTAGACTCTTTGTTAGCAGCTCTTTTAATACGAGGCATGATGGTATACTAAATAATCAGCTAAACACACTCTAAGATTGTTTTAAGAGTTCTCTAAAATCCTAGGCAATGAAACAGTTCAATAGGAGCCCTAATGATGATTAATTAAAAACAAAGGAAATTTTGAAGAAAACTCAACAATATAGGTTACTAGAATGAAGATTGATGAAAAAGATTGGACGAGAACCTTACCAGAGATCGATCTGTGAGAGAAATAGGAGGAGGAGGCGCGACAGAGGGTTAGGGATTTGAAATTTGGGTTTTTGAAATTTGAAAATTTTGAAGCAGTATTTATAGCCCAGGGCTAAGGAGCTCGATCTATCGAGGTACCAGATCGATCTTCTACATGATGAGATCGATCTACAAAATACAGAAGCTCAAGAAGATCGATCTGCTAAATGTAGAGATCAATCTGCAAAATACAAAGGCTGAAGAAGATCGATTTACCAAATGCAAAGATCGATCTGTAAAATACAAAAGCTTATTATGGGATAGAAGATAGATCTGCTTAGCTGAAACTTACTGCTTTAGGCCAATTTGGAGCATGTTAGATCGATCTATATTGAGAGGAGATCAATCTCTCATACTCTTTGCCCAGAAAATGAGTTGTAAAATCAGTTAAAAATTAATTTAAAATCAAAGTTTTGAAGGCAGTAAGGCTTAAGGAGCATTCATAAGTCCTAATTCACCTCTAAGAACACAAAATCTATCTCTATCAAGAGGTTTGGTGAAAATATCAGCTATTTGATGTAAAGTATCAATATATTCTAGAATGATATCTCCTTTTTGTACATGATTTCTAAGGAAATGATGCCTAATCTCAATATGTTTAGTTCTAGAGTGTTGGATTGGATTTTTAGAGAGATTAATGGCACTGGTATTATCACATTTGATGGAAACTTGCTTCATGTCTACACCATAATCTCTCATTTGTTGTTTAATCCACAACACTTGAACACTACAACTACCAGTTGCTATATATTCTGCTTCTGTTGTGGATTGTGCTACACTATTTTGTTTCTTAGAGAACCATGAGATTAATCTATTTCCTAAGAATTGGCATGTTCCTGAAGTACTTTTTCTATCTATTTTACAACCTCCAAAATCTGCATCAAAATAAGCATGAAGAGCAAAGGTGGAATCTTTAGGGTACCAAAGTCCTAGAGAGGGTGTGTCTTTAAGATACCTAAAGATCCTTTTTGTAGCTAGTAAGTGTGACTCTCTAGGAGAGGATTGAAATCTAGCACATAAACATACACTAAACAAAATATCAGGTCTACTTGTAGTAAGATAAAGCAATGAACCAATCATAGACCTATATAGTTTAGTATCTACACACTTACCACTTTCATATTTATCAAGCTTGATGTTATTGCCCATTGGAGTCGCTTGAGGTTTGCAATTATCCATTCCAAATCGTTTGAGCAGATCCTTAGTGTATTTAGCTTGATTGATGAAGGTTCTATCCTTAGTTTGCACTTGAAGTCCCAAGAAGTAGGTGAGCTCTCCCATCATGGTCATTTGAAATTCACCTTGCAAGATTTAGCAAACTCTTGACATAGCGATTCATTAGTTAATCCAAAAATGATGTCATCTACATATACTTGAACAACTAGTAAATCTTTATTCTTATTTTTTATAAATAAAGTTATATCTACTTTTCCTCTTGAGAATCCTTTTTCTATTAAGAACTTTGAAAGTCTTTCAGACCAGGCTCTAGGGGCTTGTTTCAAACCGTAAAGTGCCTTAGAAAGTTTGTAGACATGTTCAAGAAATTCAGGACTTTCAAAACCAAGGGGTTGCTCAACATAAACTTCCTCATTGATGAAACCATTTAGAAATACACTCTTTACATCCATTTGATATAATTTGAAGTTTTCGTAGCATGCAAAAGCAAGTAGCATTCTTATTGCTTCTAATCTAGCTATTGGTGCATAGGTTTCATCATAGTCTATTCCTTCCTCTTGCCTATAACCTTATGCAACTAGCCTAGCTTTGTTTCTTATGATCACACTATTTTCATACATTTTGTTCTTGAAAATCCATTTAGTTCCAATTATAGAGTGATCACTAGGTCTAGGGACTAAATTCCATACTTTGCTTCTTTTCAATTGATTTAGTTCTTCTTGCATGGCTAAAAACCAATTATTGTCATCTAAAACTTCATTGACATTCTTTGGTTCAATTTGAGATACAAAGTCTATATATTGACATACATTTCTTAAAGAGGACCTTGTTCTAACTCCAAGAGTTGGATCACCTACAATTTCATAATCTTTGACATATCCTAGTTCTCTTGGTGCTCTAGACTCTCTTTCTAGTATTTCTAGTTCTTCTTCATCTTCTTCATTAATGTCAAGTTTTTCTAGTAGATTATCTTCTATCTTTGATGAATCTTTCAAGGTCTCATCAAATATTTCAATATCCTCATCATTGATAGAACCTTTAGATGCATCGTTTGACTCATCAAATATTACATGTATTGATTCTTCTACCATCAAGGTTCTTTTGTTATATACTCTATATGCCTTTGAATTCAAAGAGTAGCCTAAAAGGATTCCTTCATCACTCTTGGCATCAAATTTTTCTAAGTTATCTTTTCCATTATTTAAGACAAAGCATCTATAACTAAAAGGGTGAAAATAGCTAATATTAGGTTTCTTTCCCTTGTAAAGCTCATAAGGGGTTTTCTTTAAGATTGGTCTAATCATGGCTCTATTTATGATGTAGCATGATGTATTCATAGCTTCAGCCCAAAAATGTTTAGGTAAATTATTTTCACACAACATTGTTCTAGCTATTTCTTCTAATGTTCTATTTCTTCTCTCAACTACCCCATTTTGTTGTGGTGTCCTAGGGGCTGAAAAATTATGACTAATTCCTTGATCATTGCAATATTCATCAAAATCAATATTTTCAAATTCCTTGCCATGATCACTTCTAATACTAGTTATAGTGTAACTTTTTCATTTTGGGCTACTTTTGTATAGACAATGAATTTTTCTAAGGCTTCATTCTTTACTCTTAAGAAAAATACCCAAGTAAACCCAGTATAATCATCTACAATCATAAACCCATAATGCTTACCACCTAGGCTTGTAGTTCTAGTTAGTCCAAATAGATCTAGGTGAAATAATTGAAGAGGTCTAGTGGTTGATACACTATGTTTATGTTTAGATGTTGTCCTTTTATGTTTTCCCTTGACACAAGCTTCACAAATTTTGTCATAGTCAAAGGACAACTTAGGTAATCCTACAACAAGGTATTTCTAGCTAGCTTAGATAATACATGCATACTAGCATGACCTAGTCTTCTATGCCATAACCAAGGTTCTTTTTCTTTGTCTACCATAAGCCATACATTTTCATTTTTAAGTTCATTTAGATAAACAATGTATATGTTACCTTGTCTATGTCTTAGAAAAAGAACTTTATTTGATTTAGGATCTATAACATGGCACTTCAAGCAATCAAAAATTACTTTGTAACCTTTGTCACAAAGTTGACTAATACTTAGCAAATTATGTTTTAGACCTCTAACAAGTAAAACCTTTTCTAATAAGAAATAGTTATTACCAATTGATCCACTTCCTTCAACTTGGCCTTTGGAGTTGTCCCCAAATGTGACTTCCCTACCAACTTTTGATTTGAATGAGTTGAAGTGGCTTCTATCACCGGTCATGCATCTTAAGCATCCACTATCCAAGTACCAAGCTTCCTTTGTTTTTTCCTTGTAGCAATGCTCAATCACCTATAATCAACATTCAAACTTTTATCTTAGGTACCCAAATTTTCTTTGGTCCTTTGGAGTTAGTGAATAGAATTCTTGATCCTTTTAGGATCCATTTTAATATTACATTAATATCTTTTGAATTAACCATATCTTTTGGGACCCATATTCTTCTAACTATCCTTCCTCTAAATGTGGTTATCTTCACATTGCAACTATATGATGCATGCTCCTTTTTATTACAATGTGAGTAAGTAGTAGAGGATTTATGCATATTCTTTCTAGCTAAAAACTTTTGTCGTGAGTTTCCCCACTTTTGCCATCATATCCTAACCCATTTTTATCAAAGAAAGCCCTTTGAGTTTCTACCATGTGATCTAGTTTTTATTGACCCATGTAAAATCTAGTAAAGGAATTATGTAAGTTACTATTCTTTTCCTTTAGGTTATGGATTTCAAGAGTTGTACTTTCTAATCTCTTTTCACATTCTATCTTATCATTTAGTATTAATTCATTTTCTTTCTTTAGTTTAGAAATCACTTTTTTGTACTTAAAATTCATGCACTCATATTCTAATGCAAGATCATCAAATGCATCTTGTAGTTCATCAAAAGAGTACTCATTGGGATCAGAAGTTAACTTCTCATCTTCATTTGCCATGAAGCATAGATTGGAAATATCTTCAATTGAATCATCATCGGAGTTGTCACTGTCGCTCCATGTTACCATGTCACGACCCTCAACTTACCAAAATACGTACAAATTTTTTGCATTTTCATGCATCAATCTTTAATCATCCTTCCTCGATCGTGAACAACCACACTCATAACAGTTGGGCTGTATGTCGACGTCTAACTCACTCCACCATACCAATTCAATTTGAAACTTTATTTATGAGTAAACACTTGTATAAATGTATATATATCAGAGTTGTTACATGTGTTTACATTGTTACATCCCCAGTAGTTACATACAAAATGCTACTGTGCTATGTCTAGTTTAGATACAAAATAATCCAAGTGTGTATACCTTTAGCGATGGGATGCAACGGATTACCAAAAGGGAAACGCCTCCAGTCACGCTCACTCTATACTCAAATCGCTGTAAAGAGGGGGAAAATAAGGGGGTGAGCAAACCACACGCTCAGTAAGGCAATCATGCGAACAGGTAGATACTGCACTATCTACGTGATCGTGATGCCATGCTCAAAAGCATTTTATTCATTATTTATCTCAAAACATGAGTGTATGATTGTGTTAATGGTATGTAAAGCATTCATGCTATTAAAATCAAGTGCACATTTCAACTCAAAGCATGGTATAAATCATCATGCATAATTCATAATAAAAGCATGGCATTACCCATCATGCATTTTCTCAAATGGCATGGCATTAACCATCATGCATTTTCACAATAAAGCATGGCATTAAACATCATGCATTTTCACAATAAAGCATGCCATTAAACATCATGCATCCATGCACTTTAAAAACCATTAACAAATCAACCCAACACTGGTCAGGTCTCAGCCCACCCTTGGACTTTCCTGACCCACAAATCATTTCAAACATGGATTTATTCTCAAATAGCAGTAGACATGTGAGATAGGCAGTTCAACAATAGGTAATAACCTCAAGGCCTATGTACATAACCTGTCATACCGGCTACACGGATCAGGTGTGTGGGATATCACCACTATCTGCTTCCACACAGGAGGTGGGTCAAATCCTACCCGTCGGTCCATAGCAGATCTCGTCTGAAGACGGGACATTACATCTCAACACGGTACAATGTACTCTATGCTACATGCACGGTACAACGTATTCCGTGGACCCAATCAACACATCATATCACGTCACATCTCAAACGCACGTGTGAGCCTATTTAATCGGTACGACCTCTTGTCTACCCGAAGCTCCTAACACGACTAATTAATCATGTCAAAACAATGCACGTGTGAGCCTATTTAATCGATGTGACACCCAATCTACTCGAAGCTCCAAACACGGCAACATGCAAGGTGGGCATCCAGTGCGAGACAAACTCGAAGCACAATGCCAAAACAATTATGAAATCCATGTGAAAACTAGTGCCTCTTGCACTCATGTGTGTAAAACACGTCAAATCTCATGCTAGTCATACTCTAGCACGCTTTCATACTCACGAAATCATGTAGGTGGCTCAAAACTTTACAAAGTATGGTTAACAAAACCAAAACACACTCATTTCTTTTGCAAATCATTTCAATGTCAGCCAACCTACCAATCATTTGCTAAAAAGCAATAAAACATGATTTTCAAAGCAATATGCCTTTGTTTCCATGCACATTTCTCAAACTCCCAACTTTTACCCTTCAATCACCCAACATCATTTCCTAATCTCATGCATTCTAGCAAAACATTTAAGAGCCCAAATTGCACACAGATATCTCTAAGAGTCCACATAATTCCCTCACCTCGATTTACTTGGTGTGACTCCTTTCCTTTTAGCTTCTCACGCTCTTGGCTCAACTCGCCTCGGCGTATCCTCGGAAGCTGCGATTCATTCATTAAATCAATTGAGTTAATGTATTTAACCCATAATTGACCTCACTAGTCAATATTATTCACTTATGCATTTTACTAATGCTTTAATCCACATTTTACCTCTTTTAGGTAAATCTCATAATTTATCCACTAACCACATCTTAAAATCATACCACAACACTATTAATAACTTCTACATATCTCATTCATCATTAATCTCCATACATTCCACTTTCTCACTCTAGACCATTTCTAGGTCATAATCATTCCAATGTATTTAGATAGTTTCTAACCATCCATACTCATGCCAAACAACTCCAAAAATCAATTTTATAGACAATGTACCATAGTTGGAGTGTTAGAATCTTACCCAATTTGATTTCTCTTCTTGCTCCAAATGACAATGCCTTTTGCTCCTTCAATACCAACAATGGGAAAATGCCTTCCAACTATGTTGTTCTTCTCTTTGATAGGAACAACTTTGCCTCTAATGGTCTCTCTTCAAATCTTACTGAAAATGGCTGATTTTAGAGAGAGAAAGTTAGGTTTTTGGGTTGAAAGTGGAAGGTTAGTGTTTTTCCCAAAATTTTCTAATTTTCAGCACTCCTTATATAGAAATAGCTTGAGGAGATCGATCTGGTCCAAGAGGAGATCGATCTGGTCCCCTGAAATCCCTCTTTTTCATGGCATTTTAAGCATGAGATCGATCTGCTCCCAAACAGAGAGCTAAGGAGATCGATCTGGGTGCTTGAGTATCGATCTTTTCAATACAGAATGCTTAGGATATCGATTTGGCTCCATTGGAGATCGATCTGCTCTATTTAATTGCCTAAATAAGAGCATTTTGGCTCTTCCAAATCGATCTCTCATCTTATGAGATCGATCTGCCCTTCACAAATTCCAGATTTTCTACAGTTCTTCTGCAACAACACTTACCAAACTTCATACATTTTGTTGCCATGATCATTTTCTCATCCAATCATCTTTGAGGCTTGACAATGACATCCATCCACACTTCATACACATTAAAACTTGTGTAGAATCTTTGTATGACCAATGGTACTTAATATAAACAAAAATAAAAGTGCACAACTTATGCAATTCTACTTCCATTTTACCAAACTACTCATAATCCATTCTACACACATTCTCCACATGTTTAAGTCCATTTCTTCACATTCATACATAATGTAACTTGTATGTACAATTACCACTCTCATTACAAGTGCGTACATTACTTATGGACTTACATCACATATACTTCACTCATGAATTCATAGTACAACTCTATTTACATTTCTATGTACATATATACCCTTATACATATACGGGGTCTCACATTCTCCCCCACTTAGAAAATTTGGTCCTCCAAATTAGAACCAATTATTCGGTGAACAACTCGGGATACTTCTCCCGCATCAAACTCTCCAATTCCCATGTGGCTTCTTCCACAGTGTGATGTTGCCAAAGTATTTTCACTAAGGGAATTGTCTTTGTCCTCAACACTTTCTCTTTTCTGTCCAATGCCTGAACTGGCTTCTCAACATATGTCATACCCTCGTTGAGCTCCAATGGCTCATACCTTATTACATGCGTAGGATCCGGGTGATACTTCCTCAACATGGATACGTGGAAGACGTTATGCACACTTGCCAACTTTGGTGGCAATGCCAACCTATGCGCCTTATCTCCCACTCTATCAAGTATCTTAAATGGCCCTATATATCGAGGGCTCAACTTTCCTTTCTTCCCGAATCTCATAATTCCCTTCGAAGGGAAAACTGTCACACCCCAAAAATGCGGAAAATAAGGCAAATTTAAAACTTTTTACTCGTTTATTCATAATTAAAGGTGCATTCCTGTGCAGTGTCATACATCATCATAATTATTATGCCTCAGGATCTCATCACTAGGATTTATATATCATATCAAATACATTAATCCATCTCAAGTTAATTAATCCTAATACATCCCATATAATGTTATACATCGAGTGTCTGCAATTACAATAATAGTCTGGGTACATGAAAAGATAAATATACCTCAAGTACAAAATATATAGCCTGGAGCTCGAATCCTCCACTAGCCACTACTCCGTACGTCGCAGGGAAGTCCTTATTCACTTGAAGAACTCTGGGGGGAAAGAAAAACAGGGTGAGCTTCTAAATCGCTCAGTAAAGGGGGGTAAGGAACTCATTTCATAAACCAAAATGCACATCACAAAAGGTTTATTTGTATGTGAAACTCATTTGAAAACCATAGCATGAAAGTACTCAAAACGACACTCTCATGTGTCAAGTCATGGGAAAACATGAAGTAAAAGGCTCACTCTAGAGCAATAGCAAAGCATGTGAAAACAACGCGTTAAACGCTTTCTCAAATACGTGATAAAATCACAGTAAAAATAATGCACGTGGCACAGCCACTAAACACACGTGGCATAGCCACTATTTTAATTTCTCACGTGGCATAGCCACAAAACACACGTGGAAAAGCCACTGATTTAATTTCTCGCGTGGAATAGCCACAGAATAGGGTTTCTCAACGTGGCACAGCCACCAATGGGGTATAACGTGGCACAGCCACCAATGGGGTTTCTCAACGTGGCACAGCCACCAATGGGGTATAACGTGACACAGCCACCAATGGGGTTTCTCAACTGGCACAGCCACCAATGGGGTTTCTCAACGTGGCACAGCCACCAATGGGGTATAACGTGGCACAGCCACCAATGGGGTATAACGTGGCACAGCCACCAATGGGGTTTCTCAACGTGACACAACCACCAATTTTACGTGGCATAGCCACAGAATAGGTTATTCTCACGTTACCAGAACGGAGGAGAATTCGGGCTTACATGCTACCAGAGCAATGCCCGGTGTGTACTCACAACTACACACCTAAGTCTTATCACATAAGACTGGTTTACCTTCACGTAGAACTCGCAATGGTTTTCTCTCATAAAACTCATTTGAAATCGTTTTGTACTCAACACAAAACGTAATAAAACCGAGTTCCAACTGGCAAAGCACACGCACACATTTCTCAAATCTCAATGTTGCCTTAACGTAGAGCCCAGTTATAAATTCATAAAAACATTGGGCTCCAACCGGCTATAAAATCGTGTGCAATTTAATCTCAACACAAAACTCAACATGCTTGTTTTATAAACCACAATTCATGCTAAAATAGTTTACAATTCACATACACAAATGGTTTAGATTTCCCTTACCTCTTTGCACCTCGTATAGTGCAATCATTTCCCCCGTATCACGGACTAGCCTCGCATTCCACTCTGGAACTCCCGAGCTGTCCAAACGATGTTAAAACATCAATACTCAATTATCGCATCAACCCTCAATTCTCAAAATCGAGCATAATTGCTCATAACACCTCAAATCTCTTGATTTCTCGTAACTCAACCCTAAACTACAACCTCATTCACAATATCTCAATGTCCTACATTCCTCATGCCAATTATCTAGGCTAATTCTCCACATTGTCTATATTTCCATTTACAGCACAAATTCTCAAAATTACCAAAATTATCAAATATCTACATTACTCCAACTACATTGCAATTTCATCAATTCCCTAATCCTTTCTCAACTATTTCAATGCAATGACAACCACCAATAGCATCAAAATCAGCTCAAATATCAAGATCGAGGTTTAAAAATTACCCAAAGCTTGTGAGACGCACAACTCACGCCTCGATCCGATTCGTCCTTCGATTTCCAAGTATGTTGTTCTCCCTTTGATGAGGAACAACTTTCCTTCTTGCCACAACAGCTGATTCGACCGAAAATGGGGGATTTGGATGAGTGAGAAAGTTAGGTTTTCGAAAAAATGGGGGTTGGAAGAGAGAGAAAGTGAAATTTCAGGAGAAAACACGGGTTCCTTATATAGACTGGAGGTAGGAGATCGATCTGCCTCTTGATGAGATCGATCTGCGTTTGAAATTTGGAGACGATCTGGGCAATTTTATGCCTAGGAGATCGATCTGTCGAGGGGTGAGATCGATCTCTTTATGGCTTTATGAGATCGATCTGCTCCTAAGGAGATCGATCTTCTCCCCAAACAGAATCATTTGGAGATCGATCTCTTCCTCATGAGATCGATCCTTTCTCAAACAGAATCATTTGGAGATCGATCTCTTCCTCATGAGATCGATCTTCTCTCAAACAGATTCATAAGGAGATCGATCCTCTTCCATTGGAGATCGATCTGCTCCTTAAATTTCTCCTTCCTTGTCGTTTATAACTCACCAGATCGATCTCTCCTTCTCTCAGATCGATCTGTCCTCATAGTTCATGCTTATTTTACACACTTAACATATAAATCTCCAATTATAATTCCCACAATTTACTTAGCTCAATAAATTACACTTCAAATTCTTATTACATCATTAAAATATGTCTGAAATTCTCAGATCTCACAGAAACTTTCAAAAACACTGACTCACCCACCTCAAACTCTAGTGGTCTTCGTCTCCTGTCAGCATAACTCTTTTGTATGCTCTGAGCTGTCCGTAACCTCTCACATATCAATTGGACGTCCTCAGAGGCTTGTCTAACCAAGTTGGGAGCAAAGATCTGTCTGTCACCAACCTCTTCCCATCCAATAGGGGAACGGCATCTACGCCCATACAATGCCTCATATGGTGCCATCGCCTCACTATCTCACACACATATAGGTCTGCTAACTGGCTCAGAGTATCGGTAGCTCTCATAGCTAGAAAATGGGCTGATTTCGTCAACCGATCCACAATCACCCATATGGCATCATGACCTCTACGGGTCCTCGGCAATCCCATCACAAAATCCATGGTGACATGCTTCCACTTCCATGTCGGTATCGGTAGAGGCTGCAATAACCCTGCAGGCTTCTGATGCTCTACCTTCACCTGCTGACAAATGAGACACTTAGCCACATATTCAGTAATGTGCTTTTTCATTCCAGACCACCAATAACCTTTTCGAAGGTTTTGATACATCTTAGTACCCCCTGGATGTATCATATACTTCGATGAGTGAACCTCTGTCAGGATCAACCTTCTGATCTCTACGTCATCAGGAACACATATCCTACCTCTGAACCTCAACAATCCATCCGAACTCAACCCAAAGTCCGTCTCTATACCCCTCTGTATCTGCCTGACAATATCACTACACTGCTGATCAACTCGCTAAGCCTGTCGGATTCGATCTACCAGATCCGGTTCCAACTGTAGGCTAGCTATCATAAATCCACTATCAGCGTCAGGCAGGGTCATATCCAAATTGAGGTTCGTGAACTGTTCCAACAGCTCGTGTTCCCTGATCATCATAAATGATACCATCTCGAGATGCTTCCTACTCAATGCATCAGCAACCACATTTGCTTTACCCGGGTGGTATAGGATTTCACAATCATAATCCTTTAACAGCTCGAGCCATCTCCTCTGTCTCATGTTCAACTCTTTCTATGAGAATAGGTACTTAAGGCTCTTATGATCTGTATAAATCTGAAATCTCTCACCATAGAGGTAGTGGCGCCATATCTTCAGCGCAAACACCACCGCTGCTAACTCCAAATCATGGGTCAGGTAGTTCCTCTCATGATCCTTTAATTGTCTTGATCCATAGGCTACTACCTTCCCATCCTGCATCAACATGCAGCCCAGTCCTAGGTGTGAAGCATCCGTATACACCGAGAAACCTCCTGAGCTGGTAGGAATGGTGAGGATTGGAGCTGTGGTTAATCTCCTTTTCAGCTCCTCAAAACTTTCTTCACACTTATCGCCCCACACAAACTCCACATTCTTTCTTGTGAGGCGTGTCAAAGGAGCAGCTAACCTTGAAAATCCCTCTACAAACCTTCGATAATACCCAGCTAAACCCAAAAAACTCCTGATCTCTATCACTGTCTGGGGTCTCTGCCACTGAACTACGGCCTCAATCTTAGATAGATCCACTGATACTCCATCCTTCGATACTATGTGACCTAGAAAAGAGATCTGTTCCAACCAAAAGTCGCACTTACTGAGTTTAGCGTACAACTTCTTCTCTCGAAGGGTCTGTAGCACTATCCTTAGATACCTCTCATGCTCCTCTCTAGACCTTGAATACACCAGTATATCATCAATAAACACGATCACAAATCGGTCCAAATACTGGTGGAATACCTTATTCATCAACGACATAAAAGCTGCGGGAGCATTCGTCAACCCGAATGGCATAACCATAAACTCATAATGTCCATACCGGGTGCGAAAAGTTATCTTGGGTACATCTTCATCTCGTATCTTCAACTGATGGTACCCTGATCTCAGATCTATCTTGGAAAAGACCTGCGCTCCCTTAAGCTGATCCAACAAGTCATCGATGCGTGGAAGGGGATACTTATTCTTGATGGTGGCCTTATTCAACAACCGGTAATCTATACACAGTCGGAGGCTTCCATCCTTCTTCCTTACAAACAGAACAGGTGCTCCCCAAGGTGAGACGCTCGGTTTGATGAACCCCTTCTCTAGCAACTCTTGCAGCTGTTTCCTTAATTCTTCCAACTCAACTTGAGCCATTCTGTATGGTGGCTTGGACATCAGCTCTGTACCAGGTGCCAAATCAATACCAAACTCCATCTCCCTATCTGGAGGTAACCCTGGTAACTCATCCAGAAAGACATCTAGAAATTCCCTAACCACTGGTATGTCTTCCAATTCTGGACGTGCCTTATCCGTCTCAATCACAAAAGCGATGAATCCTTCAAATTATTCTTTTCACCATTAGTATCATAAATCATCACATCACATAGATAAATGAAATCAAATTTATCTTTCATACATCATGTATCAAGATTGTACTCATCACACATATAATAATCATGTTCTTTATTTTCATTTCACAAAATTAACTACAAGATTGTTTATCTTTGGAAACAACAAAGTTTTTGCATGACAATCCATAACGACATGATTTGCAGCCAGCCAATCCATCCCTAGGATTACATCAGAATCATTCATATTTAATAAAATTAAATCGGCTGCCATCTCTTTACCTCCTATCCTCATCTTAAAATCCCTATATACATGCTCAGTCAACTGACTATCATTCATAGGGGTAGATATCAATAACATCTTATCGAGCAGTGTGGGTTTCACGTGCTTCAACAATTTACATGCAAAGGATGGTGATACAAAAGAATGCGTGGCACCAGGATCAAACAGTACATAATCTTCTAAATCAAAGATTTGGATGGTACCTTTTACCACATCCGATGACTGATCTGCAGTGTCCTGGTCCAGTGCGTGCACTCGTCCTCTGCTTACACCCACTGCTTGCTTCCCCTTTTCCTCAGCTGTATCCCTCCTCCTCGGAGCAGCTGTACCAACTGGAGCTCTCTCTGGCTCCTTGCCTTTCTGTGGGGCTCTCTCTATTATCTCTGGGCAATCTCTGATTATGTGCCATGGCTTCCCACATCTGAAGCATACTACAGGAGATCCATAGCATGGTCGAGTACCATGGTACCTACCACACTTGCCACACTATTCTGTAGTAGGCCGTAGTCCTCCAATCACGATTCCCTTAGCTGGAGCAATGGCCGGATACATGGGAGTATCAACTGTCCTCTCCCGGATCTCATTAATTCTTGGCCTCTTTCCAGAGAATCTCTTGCTTCCTTTATAACTGAAGCCTCTATCCATCACTTGTCTTTTCTTATCTCTATCCCTCATCTTACCAACCTTTCCAAACTCTGAGGCAATCCTATCAACATCTTGTTCACATAGTTGCACCCTGCGCACTGCCTCCTCATAGGTCGGTATATCCAGAGGAACCAATCTAGACCTGATGGTCGGTCTCAATCTATCCACAAACTTTTGGATCTTCTCGACCTCATTACCCATCATGTTGGGATCATATCTGCCCAGGGATATAAAAGCAATCTCATACTCATCCACAGTCCTGTTCCCTTGGGTCAGTCCTAAAAATGCCATCTTTAGCTTTCGCTGTGCGGTATCCGGAACGTACTGTCTCTGGAAGGCCTCTAGAAATACATCCTAGCTGATCTCAGTATGCCAGGCTCTCAAAATAGGCCTGGTGGACTTCCACCAATGTTCTGCTAATCCCTTCAGCATAAAAGCAGAAAATGCTACCATCTCGGTAGTGGTGCACTCAAAGAACCCATATAATTTCTCGATCTCATTGATCAAATCCTCAGCCGCTACAGGGTCCTTTATTCCACTGAAAGACGGCGGTCCAAATTTTTGGAACTGTTGCAATCTATCCAAATCACATCCATATCCCCAACCTCTACTGCCTGGCATAGCAACCGGCATAGGCACATCCTGTATGGGTGGGGCATCTGTCGTTTGTGGCCTCTAGGCTTCCCTTGCCCATGCCTCAGGAGCTGCTGCCTGCTCGGCATCACCCTGTGTAGCAGGACTCTGTCTACCGCCAACTCCAGATAAAGATTAGGTGACCAACTCCACAATCATCTCAATGCTCTGCTCAATCCTCGCGAAGCGAGCCTTAATACTCTCGGGTCTCTCCTCTGGACCCTGTGGAGCATGCTCAACATCAGCCTCCACCTCAACATCATCCTGAGCCTTGTGTGTTTCTGGCTCAACACGACCCCCAGGCCTACCTCTACGACCTCGAGCCTGTGCTCTCATCCCTCTACCGCGACTGGTATTAGGCATACTTACTCAATTCCCTACATTCACAGTCAACCCATCGACACACACAATTTGTATCTAAACAAGCACAGTAACTTGGGGATGAAATTTTTTTCAACTTATTAAGTATTTTAGACACGACACACGTCAAACCAACTCGAGCTCTGATACCAACTTCTGTCACGACCCTCAACTTACCAAAATGCGTACAAATTTTTTGCATTTTCATGCATCAATCTTTAATCATCCTTTCTCGATCGTGAACAACCACACTCATAACAGTTGGGCTGTGTGTCGACGTCTAACTCACTCCACCATACCAATTCAATTTGAAACTTTATTTATGAGTAAACACTTGTATAAATGTATATATATCAGAGTTGTTACATGTGTTTACATTGTTTTACATCCCCAGTAGTTACATACAAAATGCTACTGTGCTATGTCTAGTTTAGATACAAAATAATCCAAGTGTGTATACCTTTAACGATGGGATGCAGCAGATTACCAAAAGGGAAACGCCTCCATTCACGTTCACTCTATACTCAAATCTCTGTAAAGAGGGGGAAAATAAGGGGGGTGAGCAAACCACACGCTCAGTAAGGCAATCATGCAAACAGGTAGATACTGCACTATCTACGTGATCGTGATGCCATGCTCAAAAGCATTTTATTCATTATTTATCTCAAAACATGAGTGTATGATTGTGTTAATGGTATGTAAAGCATTCATGCTATTAAAATCAAGTGCACATTTCAACTCAAAGAATGGTATAAATCATCATGCATAATTCACAATAAAAGCATGGCATTACCCATCATGCATTTTCTCAAATGGCATGGCATTAACCATCATGCATTTTCACAATAAAGCATGGCATTAAACATCATGCATTTTCACAATAAAGCATGCCATTAAACATCATGCATCTGTGCACTTTAAAAACCATTAACAAATCAACCCAATACTCGTCAGGTCTCAGCCCACCATTGGACTTTTTTGACCCACAAATCATTTCAAACATGGATTTATTCTCAAATAGCAGTAGACATGTGAGATAGGCAGTTCAACAAAAAGTAATAACCTCAAGGCCTATGGACATAACCTGTGATACCGGCTACACGGATCAGGTGTACGGGATATCACTACTATCTGCTTCCATACGGGAGGTGGGTCAAATCCTACCCGTCGATCTATAGCAGATCTCGTTCGAAGACAGCACATCACATCTCAACACGGTACAATGTATTCCATGCTACACGCACGGTACAACGTATTCCGTGGACCCAATCAACACATCATATCACGCCACATCTCAAACGCACGTGTGAGCCTATTTAATCGGTACGACCTCTTATCTACCCGAAGCTCCTAACACAGCTAATTAATCATGTCAAAACAATGCACGTGTGAGCCTATTTAATCGATGTGACACCCAGTCTACTCGAAGCTCCAAACACAGCAACATGCAAGGTGGGCATCCAGTGCGAGACAAACTCGAAGCACAATGCCAAAACAATTATGAAATCCATGTGAAAACTAGTGCCTCTTGCACTCATGTGTGTAAAACACGTCAAATCTCGTGCTAGTCATACTCTAGCACGCTTTCATACTCACGAAATCATGTAGGTGGCTCAAAACTTTGCAAAGTATGGTTAACAAAACCAAAACACACTCATTTCTTTTGTAAATCATTTCAATGTCAGCCAACCTACCAATCATTTGCTAAAAAGCAATAAAACATGATTTTCAAAGCAATATGCCTTTGTTTTCATGCACATTTCTCAAACTCCCAACTTTTACCCTTCAATCACCCAACATCATTTCCTAATCTCATGCATTCTAGCAAAACATTTAAGCGCCCAAATTGCCCACAGATATCTCTAAGAGTCCACATAATTCCCTTACCTCGATTTACTTTGTGTGACTCCTTTCCTTTTAGCTTCTCACGCTCTTGGCTCAACTCGCCTCGGCGTATCCTCGAAAGCTGCGATTTATTCATTAAATCAATTGAGTTAATGTATTTAACCCATAATTGACCTCACTAGTCAATATTATTCACTTATGCATTTTACCAATGCCTTAATCCACATTTTACCTCTTTTAGGTAAATAATTTATCCACTAACCACATCTTAAAATCATACCACAACACTATTAATAACTTCTACATATCTCATTCATCATTAATCTCCATACATTCCACTTTCTCACTCTAGACCATTTCTAGGTCATAATCATTCCAATGTATTTAGATAGTTTCTAACCATCCATACTCATGCCAAACAACTCCAAAAATCAATTTTATAGACAATGTACCATAGTTGGAGTGTTAGAATCTTACCCAATTTGATTTCTCTTCTTGCTCCAAATGACAATGCCTTTTGCTCCTTCAATACCAACAATGGGAAAATGCCTTCCAACTATGTTGTTCTTCTCTTTGATAGGAATAACTTTGCCTCTAATGGTCTATCTTCAAATCTTACTGAAAAAGGCTGATTTTAGAGAGAGAAAGTTAGGTTTTTGGGTTGAAAGTGGAAGGTTAGTGTTTTTCTCGAAATTTTCTGATTTTCAGCACTCCTTATATAGAAATAGCTTGAGGAGATTGATCTGGTCCAAGAGGAGATCGATCTGGTCCCCTTAAATCCCTCCTTTTCACGACATTTTAAGCATGAGATCGATCTGCTCCCAAACAGAGAGCTAAGGAGATCGATCTGGCTCCATTGGAGATCGATCTGCTCTATTTCGTTGCCCAAATAAGAGCATTCTGGCTCTTCCAGATCGATCTCTCATCCTATGAGATCGATCTGCCCTTCATAAATTCCAGATTTTCTGCAGTTCTTCTGCAACAACACTTACCAAACTTCATACATTTTGTTGCCATGATCATTTTCTCATCCAATCATCTTTGAGGCTTGACAATGACATCCATCCACACTTCATACACATTAAAACTTGTGTAGAATCTTTGTATGACCAATGGTACTTAATATAAACGAAAATGGAAGTGCACAACTTATGCAATTCTACTTCCATTTTACCAAACTACTCATAATCCATTCTACACACATTCTCCACATGTTTAAGTCCATTTCTTCACATTCATACATAATGTAACTTGTATGTACAATTACCACTCTCATTACAAGTGCGTACATTACTTATGGACTTACATCACATATACTTCACTCATGAATTCATAGTACAACTCTATTTACATTTCTATGTACATATATACCCTTATACATATACGGGGTCTCACATACCATCATTGCCTTCTTTTTGTGATTCCTATGACTTGATCTTTTTAGAATAGGACAGTTAAATTTAATGTGTCCAGGTTTTTTGCATTCATAGCATAAATGGTATCTTTTCTACCTAATTCTTCTTGTTCTTTCTTATAGTTTCTCCTACCACTACCATTTGCTCTCATTCTCATAAATTTATTAAATCTCTTGGCAAACATTGCCATTTCGAAATCTTCTTCATTACCACTCTCATTTTTATTCTCTTTCAAATCCTCTTAAGTAGTAGATTTTAGAGCTACTCCTACTTTCTTGGGTGGCTCTTCATTTCTCCTTAATTTCATTTCATATGTGAGTAGTGACCCTATCAATTCATCTAATGATAGTGTGTGGGGGTCCTTGGACTCTTCAATTGCTGTTACCTTAGCTTCCTAAGATTTTGGTAAGCTATTCAGGATTTTCTTTACCATTTCTATATTGGAGTAAATTTTGCCTAATGACTTTAGTCCATTTATTACATCAGTAAATCTAGTGAACATGTCACTAATTGACTCTCCATCTTTCATCCTAAATAGCTCATAATCATGTGTGAGCAATCCTACCTTAGTCTCCTTTACTTGAGTTGTGCCTTCATGAGTAATTATCAATTTATCCCAAATTTGTTTGGCATTATCACAACCGGAGACTCTATTATACTCAGTGGGCCCTAATGCACAAAATAAGGTGTGCATAGCCTTTGCATTTAACTAAGCACATTTTATATCATTAGAATCCCACTCATCTTCGTCTTTTGGGATATCTCTTCCCTCTATCTTCTTAGTTGGGATTTGAGGACCTTTAGTAATGATTCTCCATACCTCATAATCATTAGGTTGAATGAAAAGCATCATTCTAGTTTTCCAATAACATAATGTTCACCATTGAACATGGGAGGCCTAACTGTAGAGTGCCCCTCTCCTACTAGACTTGTTGCTACATTGCTATGAGCCATTAGATCATTGAACTCTTAGGAAGTTATTCCTTAATGATCAAAGAGTCCGAGCTCTGATACCAATTGTTGGCTCTACCGAGAGGGGGTGAATCGATTTTCTAGTGAAAATGCTAAATTTAAACTTAATTGAATTTTCTTGCAAGTAATCAAAGAATAAGCAACAGAGTATAGTGCAGTAAATTAAAGGAGATAAGGGAAGGAAGCAGCAAACTCAGTAATTTATAGAGGTTCAGCCAACCGCTTGCCTACCTCCTCTTTTCTTGACCTTATTGTCAAGAGATTTTTTGATATCATGAATATGCATGGAGCCATGCTAAAGCTTCGCTCGCACAGGGATTTATATGACATGCATATAGCCGTGTTGGAGCCTCTTGTAGATTATATGTCACAGTGAGATGATATGCTCACACATGCATACTGAGACAGAGATGACATAAGTGGATAAAACCTATTGCAGGCACCCCTAATTGAGCTTGGGTTCACGGAGTACGTTGTACCATGTATGTCACACGGAGTACGCTGTACCGTGGGGATTGTTGGAGTGGAGTGGCATTAGCCACGAGGCAGCAAGCCTTGCCCTCACAATCCTGGTGTTATGCTGTTCTGGCGGGTAGGACGACCCACCTCCCGTTTCAGGTGTGATACCCCGCACACTAGGTACCGTGTTGCCAAGGATCACTAGGATATGGCCATAGTCCTCGATGTTACTGATATAATCAACTGCTTGTCTCACATGATATAACTATTGGTCGATAGACCAGGGTAGACCCGAGGGAGGGCTCAGGCCCCCGATTTTACGATTTTATGATTTTATGATATATAACCCTGAAAGAAGGGTGGTTTTATAACTGAAGCTTTATAATGAATTTTAATGACTTGTTTTATGAATTTGAGATTTACTTATGAGATAATTGACCCGGAAGGTGTTATTTTATTCTGCATTTTAATGAAATGATTTGAATGCAATAGCATGATGGTGTTTTCCATGCTTTTATTTCAAATTCATGATTTGTCTTACATGACATGAAAGAATGCATGATTTTGATTAAATTCATGCTAAGTATGATTTACTGATATCACATAAAATGCTATTCATGCATGAATTACATGCTTTTCTATATGCACAAATAGTTTTGGATAAACTATTTCATGATATATGCATGGTTTTGTGCTTGAGATTTTAATGAAAAGAAATGGATTTTAAGGGCATGACATTATGAGCATGTAGATAGTGGAGCTATCTACTTACTTGCATAATTGCCTTACTGAGCGTGTGGTTTGCTCACCCCCTTATTTTCTCATCTTTTCAGAGCACTTGCAATAGTTAGTGAGCGGTTGAGGACTTGCATCTTGGTATCCGCTGCTTCCCATCGAGAGACATGTATACACATTTGTATAGTGTTATATCTAAATATGTAATGCACAGTACTGTAAACGGATATGATGTCGGGGATGTAGAGTTAAAAATACCATTGTGTATGTATTCAGTTAAAGTCAAAAGATCGTAAACTTGAGTTTTAGGTAATTTGGGTCATGACAGCTTTCTTTCACTATCACAATAGTTGATACAGTCTCCTTTTTAAGGTTAAGGAATAACCTCTCTACCCCTTTTTACAAAGATAAGTATTCACCCCTTACAAAATTCTCCCACAGAGGAACTCTCCTCTTTTCTCTTGGATTAAGGATGAATACAAAAAGGAACTTTCTTTTTGTGGATAGGAAGAATAACTTCTACACAAGTTATTTAACACAATACAATCAATGTTATGTAGAAGATAAAGGGAATGTTAAAGAATGATCTCTTGAGAGTATTCAAAATTTACAGCACAATCTCTTCTTCTTCAGTGTCTTCAATGCTTGGTTTTTATACAGCAGGAAGGTAGGTGAAGCATTTAATGCTGTTTTTCTAGTTGAAGATTTTGCAGAAAGAGTCGTTGGGAACCTCCAGTAGAGTACCAGATCGATCTTCCATCATGACCAGATCGATCTTCTAGTTTACATTCCTGCAATTACAAAGAAACTTGAAGCAAGGAGATCGATCTCATATTTGTAGAGATCGATCTTATAATTTGAAAAATGTTAGTGAAGATTGATCTATCGAACCATCAGATCGATCTTCTAAACTCTCTGTTTGAAGCAAGATCGATCTCCAGATCGATCTAGCAAGCATTCTCGTAGAGGGGAGATCGATCTCCTAAACTCTCTAACTTTGAGGAGATCGATCTCTATCCATATGAGATCGATCTCATAAGCTCTCTGTTTGAACATAGATCGATAAACTCTCTGTTTGAAGCAAGATCGATCTCCAGATCGATCTAGCAAGCATTCTCGTAGAGGGGAGATCGATCTCCTAAACTCTCTAACTTTGAGGAGATCGATCTCTATCCATATGAGATCGATCTCATAAGCTCTCTGTTTGAACATAGATCGATCTATAGATCGATCTAAGACCTCTAACCTTTACCTTAGAGGAGATCGATCTCTCCCTAGACCAGATCGATCTCTTAGGCATTCTGTAATTTAAAGATCGATCTCATAACCCCTAGAGATTGATCTCTTCTTCCTTAACATCCTATACATGTTCTTTGAGTCTTTAATCCTTTAACAGATCGATCTCATATTCTCATGAGATCGATCTCTCATACTTGAAAACCCAGGAGATCGATCTCTCATCTCATGAGATCGATCTCTCAACCTTTAATACCCAGTTTCTGGCAATGACATGTATCTAGTTAACCTCTTAACTTGTTTAAAACATTTCTAGATTTATAATATCCATTATTGAATTATTATTTTGTCATTTCAAAATATATTAACTCAACAATTGTCAAACACATTTCTATAAACTCATGCACATTTCCAAAGCCCTATATACCCACTAAATACGAGCAGTCACCTCTACATACTCACAAAATTCCCTTACCTAGAATCACGTCACGTGATTCCACTTTCGTAAAGTTACGTATGTGTGCGGTTCGATTCGTCTCTAACGAAATCTCTGAAACTGCACGAAATCGTATATCACATCGATTTAGTCCATATAACTCAACATGGTGTTTGCTATAGTCCATTCAACCTATATCTCCATTAATACTTATAAGATCTCATTTTGATTCTTTATTCATATATCAAGTTTATGGTTCCCTTTAGGCCCATGGGTTCATACTAAACCTATATCAAATCGATATTAATCCTATAGTGTTCATATTTCATAAATTTCTTCACTATGGCATATCATCAAACACTACATGTGCTCATTTCTCATAACTTCCCTCAACCCACAATGTAGCTTCATTTACCCTTCTATAATCATCCACATTACTCAAATGACAACTTAGCAAATCCCACAAATCACCAACTCATCCAAATGACACTTTCTCACACTAGACTCATTCCATTTTCTAGGTCACATTAGTTCTAATACTTTCTAGGTGATTTCAATCATCAATACACATACAAATCAACTCCAAAATCAACAAATAGACCAATGTATTTAACCTAGAGTATTAGAAACTTACAAATCTAGTTTCTCTCCTTCCTCCAAATGAGAATGTCCCTTGCTCCTTCAATCCAATATGTGAGACTTTGATTTCAAACTATGTTGTTCTCTTCTTTAAGATGAACAACTTTGTATCTAATAGCTTCCTCTCAAAGCTTAATGAAAATGGGGCGATTTTAGAGAGATAAATCTAGGTTTTGGGTTAAAATGGAAGAAATAGGGGTTTGTTTCCGTGATTTACAGATTTCACTGCTCCTATTTATAGAAATTGCTCAATGAGATCGATCTGTCGAAGCTTGAGATCGATCTTATCCCCTTAAATCCCTCATTTTCACACCAATTTTGAACGCATGAGATCGATCTGTCAAATGCTTGAGATCGATCTGTCCCAAGAAGTAGCTTAAGGAGATCAATTTGGCTATGGTAGGAGATAGATCTGATCCAATCCGAGAGCTAAGGAAATCGATCTGTTTGCCTTAAGAATTGATCCTCATTTTATAGAATGTTTAGCAGATCGATCTATCCCTATTGGAGATCGATCTGTACTGTTCCTATTGCTTGAATAAGAGCAATTTTGGCTTTTCTAGATCGATCTGGCCTTCATATTTTCCAAATTTTCTGTAGTAACTTACACCCAAACATCCTTAATTTGCTGCCATGGTCATTTTCTTATCCAATTACCTTTAAGACTAGAAAATGGCATCCATTTATACTTTATACACATTAAAACTTGCGTGCATTCATTGTACAACCTAAGGCATCCCATACCAAACTAAATGGAAGTATAACTTCATTCCATTTTACCACACTACTCAATTTGAGTTCCAATCACATTCATCACTTATAAAAGTCCATTCTTCATATTCATACATAATGAAACTTGTTCGTACATCACAAACTCTTATTACAAGTGTGTGCATTGAATTTATGGACTTTACATCACTTATGTTTCACATTACAAGTACATTATCACACTTATGAATTCATAAAGTTACACATGAAATACGGGTCTTACATAAGGAATGGTGTAAATTGATAGAACTAAGTGTCCCCAGGAAGTTAGTTAAACCAAGAAGCCCGAGTTATACCTTCAGTTGAGTGAAAAACGATAAAACGATGAAATTAGAAGTTAATGTGAGCATTATGTAAATGATGGAAGATGAGGAATACTGTCACTTTAAATGGTATAAAACATAAGAGAAATGAGTGTAAATCCAAAGAATATTACTAAACCGAGATAAAGTAAAAAACTGAGTTTATCGATAAAAATCGGCTAAACAAAGGAAATTAACAAAAATTGATATGATAAGGATGTTTTATTGGTAAAGTGATGTATGGATTCATATGAAATAATATTAAATACTAATAGTGGATACTCAAATATGTTATGGCAGCTCGAGGTGTGAGCACGCATATCGAGGTGCACCCAATACCCAATAGGTGCTCGTTGCACAGTATACGCTAGGTAAGGGATGCAATTTAAAGTAATAATGGCTTCCTTTACCTATTTATATTTCTTGAAATGGTTTGATGTATGCATGAAGAATGAACATGAAACTCGAACCTTTCAACATAAGTTTTCGAAAGAAATGAAACCTCGATTTAACCCCGGACCTAAAACTTTACCGAAGCTCATTTTTTACTATGATGCATAAGTCTTTGAAATATTAATATTTTATAATTGAAATGTATGATTTAATGATTGAAGTTTTCCATATGATTTTTAAGTAAGTATGTCAGCAAGTAAGAAAGTAAATTTTTCTCTGAGACTAGAGGTTATCTCGATAGTGTATGTTGTATGCATGTTATGCTCTCTACTTGTGGTGCCTATCTCTGCCTTTATAATGTCCATCTCTACCACTTGTAGTGCCTGTTTTGCCTGTGTAATGCATGTCTCTACCACTTGTAGTGCCTATTTCGCCCCTGTAGTGCCCGTCTCTCCCTTTATGGTGCCTGTCTTCACTGCACGTGGTGCCTACTTCATACTATCTCGTACCCGCGCAACACGCATGTATCTTATGTTATGTGCACAGTGAGTGCCATTAGTGCTCATGCCCTAGCTGTGTGCTAGTTTGTTCAGATACTATGTCTGTTTTGCCGTAAGACCCCGATCCATTCTACAGCCTTTACCATGGCCATTAGTGTTTTTGTAATGACCCAATTTACACACATTTTGGTTGGGATACGAGTCGATAACAGGTCAAAATAATAAATCTGACTACCCAAATTTATTTCTTAATAACCAATTTAAACCGAAAACAAAGCTAATGGTAATGCCTGCCAATTTAATTCAGTGAAATTGTTCATCTACAAATTAATCATGTTCACATTCCCTAAACACATTTCTCTATACATTACTGTACTTACAAAATTTCGATACAAAAACAGATGTGTATACTGGGTATACCTTAAGCACAGTGGAATACTCTGCTGATGTATGGCTGTATAAAATAATTTAACTTCTAAAAGTGAGCTCAGCTGCTGGTGAAGCTCTGTGGAGGAAAGTAAGGGGGTGAGCTCAACGTGCTTGGTAAAAAAAAAAAAAAAAACCCATGACAAGTAGATAAATACACTACCTAAATATATATCAGCAAAAAAAGCATATCATGAAAATTATATAAAGCCACTATCAATTCAGAAAAATCAAAGTCGAAAAATCAGAAATAGAATCAATTTCGATAGAGTAGTTAGTTTACTACGGTAAATAACAATAACCCATAACTTTAGTCAGCAGAATAAACAGTTTCCAAAATCACAGTACACATTGGAGTCAAAAATAAACATTGATAGTGTAATCAGTTTACCTCAGTAAATACAAAATTTCAAAACTTAAAGCAGTAGAGTAAATGATTTCCATTCATAAATACGAAATTTCAAAGCTTTATACTACGTTTTATTGTGACGATTGTGTGGCACTTTGCTCCCAAATAATTCAAGAGGTGGCCCCTACAGTGTCTTTATGCAATAGAATATCACTGTTCCAACTGCTCTTTCTATTTATTTATTTATTTATTTATTTTTTCCCCACTTCCAAGGCTTATTGGACACCACTCCCATGTCGATTTGTTATCATTTCTTTTCTATAGTTGCTATTGTTTGTAGCAGACATTACCTCATCCTCATAAAAATTGTTTGGCGTGGGGCATCATCATCAACAAAATAAAATTGATTTGGGCATGGCAGTTCGGGTTGGATTAAAATAAAGTCAATCCTTGCTCTTTTTAAATTTATTAGAAATCTAATAGTAATATATAATCTAATATATTTTAATATAATTTAGCATTATACTCCACTTGATATCATGTCTTTTTTGTACCCATTTACACCTCATGATAAAATATTTTATTTGCTTGAATTCCTCTAAGTCTCTCATGCCAAAAGTATAATTTACTTAATCATCCACCAATGTACTCATTCTTAATTCTATTTGTTTACTTGCTGATCATAATTGAAACCAAATACAAGAAAATTCATTGAGTTCACAGTTTTATTCCCTCTATGGAGGATCATATCTCTGTTTTGCATGACAGCTATAAGACTAATTAAGGCTAATTTAAAATTTTCTTTTATAACTTAACTTCTTACTTAAGGTGTATTCCTGTTCAGTGTCAGTTTTTAACATATCTCTTAATTGTTAATCTTTCTTATATTCGACAATTTCGATTTTACCCTTTAATGGATTTTCAGCAGCATAACATTTATACATAACCCTATCCACCTGTAAGTTTCCAAATCGACATTAATAACCACAGGTAGTTGATTTTAAATATTCTTTCTAAAATTTTATTCTCGAGCATCCATAAAATGCTAATAATAATATTCATTTATTCACTTAATCTCAGTATGCACTATAGCTTCATGGACAACATATATTTTCATTCCCACACGTATACAAAAAGTGATTATATCCTAAAATGTTTATTTATATATAAGTATCTGTATTGTACAGGATGTCTAGATATAAAGTGAAATATACCTAAGGTGTGTTCAAAAAGTAGCCTGGGGAGAGTCACGTCCACCAACCTACGTCATGTACATAGTAGGCAAGGAGGTGATTACTGTAAATAATCTGGAAAGATGCAAAAGAAGGGGTGAGCTTTCGGATAGCCCAGTAAAGAGTGCATTTAAAGTAGTAATAGCATCCAAAACATTTAATAAAATGATGATGCTAAAAAAATAAAGTCCATTTTCGGATTAGAACTGTTAGAGAACGTAAATTGGCATACTTAATACATATCCTTTTTATATACCCAAAAATATACATCATCTATTTCTTAATTCAAATTGACACTTCAAAGTCACATATAAAAACGAATCATAATCAAAACATAATTACATAACTATACATAAATCATAATTAAATCATACTTAGAAAAAATACACAATGTCGAAATGTGGAGACTAGGCAATCAATATCACTATCATGTGGGTAATAACCATATCATCCTCGAAAGAGGAAATCCTCCGAAGAGGGAATGAAATGCATATGGCTATAGTTATAAAATTGTACAAAAATCATACACTCGTGAGTAAATATGGGCTTAAGGTCGTTGGAAATTTGAGACTATTTTACCAAAATGGTTTCATGAAATTTTTTCGTCAACTAGGGGTTTTCACGCATTTTTAAACATCAAATAAATATTATTTATAGGCAGGGACACCATTACCGCAATAAATTACATCATTTACTTATACGAAAATGAGGCAGCACGTATCGCTCGGATATCGACCCACCTCGATTTATGTGTCTAAACCTCTAGCTGCCATAAACAATCCAATTATATCCAATTAGTATCCAATTCATCTTTATTTACATTCACATACATTTTACAACTTAAACGTTCCTAACTGACCCCTTTTCACAAACTTTTCCTACTTTTTCAGTTTGATCAATAAACGTGCCATTGTTAGCCATTTTCATAAGTTCTTTTCCTTTAACTTCGAACTTATCAACTTAATAGTTTAAACACTTATTCAAGTCTCTAGTCAACACTTTACAACTTATCAAATTGCCAAATTTCCACACTTTTATAGTATTCGATTAAACCGAGCTATAAACCACACTTTTCGGTATTAAACTAACATTCCACAACACTTAATTCAATCAAATCTCATCTTCTCTATATTATCCAAGGGTTGGCTAAAACTCAAGTTCACTCTAGAAAATATATCTTCAAATTCTACTTTAGTAAGAATGACCTAAAACTATTTAACACCAATATATATCTCAATTATCATCTTCTATAAACTTCCTCACCTTATTGACCAATTTTAACCTCACTTTCTTCCTCCAAAAATGTTCCTCAGGTGTAAAAATACATGTATATAACTTAGAATCATCTTAAACCAGCTCAAAAACTAGCTAAGAAATCAAAAACTTCATGTATCTCTTACCTCTGAAATAGGGCAGATTTTGATTCTATTCTTCTCTCTAATGTTTTAGACACCAAATCAACTGATATAAGGCTAAATTTTTTATATGTGTTAGAGGACTTCAAGAGAAAGATTTCATTCTTCATGATCGACTTCTAAGAATGGCTAGAAGGTGGCCAAACAAATTCCATAATCAGAAACATGCAAGGACACCAACAATGGCTTTCCAATAGGATATATTTTTCATTTTAAGTTGATTCAGTTTGTTTCTTACCTTTCTAGAAAGTGTTTTAAGTATAATATAACCTAGACAAAATCAAAAATAAAAACCTTCTGGAACCCCTTCAATTTTGCCCTTTTTGTTTGGCCTGCAATGTGCTGGGTTTGGGCTACCAACTGCCCTGTTCTTAGAAAAATTCCAAAAATTATTTTCAGTCCATTTTCTTCTAAATTTCCAACTCTCATGTGTTATACTAAGTCCCTATTATGTTCCATAAAAATTTTGGGCCCATTTGTTTAAGAAACATTTTCCATTTGGGTCAGTTTTACCTGATTTAGTCATTACCGATAAAATTCCTTGAAGTTTTCAGTTTACTTTAAAAATTTGTTCAACCACCAAAACGTATATATTTTCACTAAATTTTAATTCTAAAAGTCAAATATACCTTGTATTAATTTCCTATGACCTCGAAATAATTTTTACAAATTTATGGAATTTATTCTGAAATTATTTCAATTACTAGGCCTAATTTCTCGGTTATGTACTAACTCGAGATTTACCAACTTATTTCACTCCAGTCACTTTAGTTTCACCTTCCATCCATAAGATCATGTTTATATGAATGTCAATTCTAAAACAATTCTTACTTTGACACCTTACCTCGATTTTCGTGCCCTGAGCTTAACTCCCCATCATTTGAGCTCTTAGGTTCCTTCAGGCCCTACATAAACACATAGGTAAGTTTTAAATTTCTCTTTTAGTTTTTAAATAAACAATAGTATGAAAAAATGAGGTTTCACATTTCTCCCCACCTTTTAGGTATTTGTTCCTCAAAATTCAGCTAGGTCTATCAAACAAACGGGGGTACTTCTCTCTCACAAGGCTCTTAAGCTCCCAGGTTGCTTCCTCTAATAAATGGTGCTGCCAGATAACCTTTACTAATGGAATTGTCTTTGTGCGAAGTACTTTTTCTCTCTTGTCAAGGATTCGAACAGGTTCTTCTACATAACTCATATCTCCCTGAATGTCTAAAGATTTATACTTGATTACATGAGAGGGATCCGGATTATACTTCCCCAACATGGAGATGTGGAAGACATTATGTATCCCAAAAAGCTGTCTTGGTAAAGCTAACCGGTAGGTAACATCTCCCACTCTCCCTAATATTTCAAACGGACCAATGCAAGGGGCAAATGATCATCCCATGAACCTTTAAAATCTAATACACACGCCCTCAGCATATTCTTTAAGGTCTTAATGGTCCGCTTGGACTGACTGTTAGTCTAAGGATGATAGGCGATGCTTAAATTCAGCTGAGATCCCACGGCTTTCTAAAAATAAGTCTAGATCTGGAGGTGAACTTGGATTCCCTATTAGATGTAATACTCACAGGAGCCCTATGATCCCTTAAAAACATATCTTTTAAGGTCTAAATAGTACGCTCAGACTGATCGTAAGTCAGAGGATGATGGCAGTGCTGAAATTCAACTAAAATCCCATGACTTCTTAAAGGTGTGTCTAAAATCTGGAGGTAAACTTAGAATCCCTATCAGAGGTAATACTCATCGAAGCCCTATGTAATCGAGCTACATCTTTGACATATAATTCCTTCAAGGCACTTAAAGAATCTGTACTCTTAATGGTAAGGAAGTGGGCACTCTTAGTCAATCTGTCTAAGATTACCCTGATTATGTCATGACCTCTTTGGGTTTGCGGTAATCCCATAATAAACTCCATTGTTATGTGCTCCCATTTCCATGTAGGTACCAAAAATGACTTAAGTAGTCCTACGAGCTTTTGGTGTTCAATCTTAACCTACTGACATACCAGACATGTGGCCACAAATTCTGCCACATCCGTTTCATACCACTCTATCAATACACCTTTTACAAATCTTGGTACATCTTGGTACTACCTGGCTATATTGTGAAACGAGAACAATGACACTTTTTTAGAATTTGCTTTCTCAAGGCATCATTGCTCAGGACACAAATACGTCATCTGAACCTCAATAACCAATCATCATTAATCGTAAAATCAGACTACGAAGCTTGCTCTGCCTGGCTAACCATGTCTAATAATCTCTTATCATTTCTCTGCCCTGCTCTGATTTGATCTAAAATGTTGGGCTCAATCCGTAGGCTAGCCATGAATCCAACATCTACCTTCTCAACACTAATCTTGAGTCTGATGAACTGCTCCAATAACTACCATTCCCTGATAATCATATACGATATCATACCCTTCCTGCTGAGAGCATTTGCAACCATGTTCACCTTACCCGGATGATACAAAATATCGTAGTCATTATCCTTAAGGAGCTCTAACCACCATCTCTACCTCATATTAAGCTCCTTCTAATTAAATATATACTTCAAACTCTTATGGTCAATGAAGATATGAAATCTGTCACCGTATAAATAGTGCCGCCAAATCTTTGATAGGTTGTATATTAAATATATTAATTGTCATATTTTTCCATGATTTAAATTATTTTATATGCTTAATTTTTGGGTTTAACTTATACTTTGTGTTTTGCATTGTTGGATGACGAAGGCGTGGGCACGTCTAAGGTAGCGATAAGAATTGCAACTCAAATATACTAATTCAAGTCAACCTCTATCACTTGTAGCTGAAATTGACTTAAACAGTCTAAAGATGGCAAGTGGAAGATTTTAATTATTAAGGGAGATATGACACGGCTATCTTTGGCAAAAAGCAAGCAGTTGTTGAAAAAGGAAAGAAGTTTATTTGTAACCAAACTCAATCAGAAGTTTCCTTTTGAACAAGATTCCAAGGTTAGGATAATTAGTATATATAGATTAAGAGCAAGGAAAACTGGAATCATCATCATCATAGAGATATACGATACATTCTATTTTTTTTTTAGGCAATAGAAAATTTCTTTGGTGTTTTTTCTTTCAACTTATGGCTTGCTAAACTATTTAGTCTAGCCAAAGGATAATTAAATATTTGGGTTCTTCAAGAATTGTGAGATCTAATTAGTTTTATCTTTTTCTTTTACATCTTTGTTATTTATATATCTTCTGTGCTCATTGAAATTATTATTTTGATTAATTGTGCAAAAAGGGCACTTCATTCAATTGTCAGGATAATATATTACTAATTAGAAACTTGAATTCGTAATTGTTTGAGTATGCTAATATAAGTGGTAAATAACATAATTGATTACAGAGAGGTTTTCAATTCTATGTTATGGAGATATATAATCTAGCTTAAATGAACCTACATGTGTGTTTGTCGGTTATAATTGGTAGTCTCTCTAGTTTTTAATGCTATTGGTAAATTAAATCTTAAGATCGTATCTAAGGTTGTTTATTGGCAAGAGAAATAATTAGAGATCGTATCCAAATTATCGAAGAAGTGAGGAGGGATAGGTTGTTAGGTCGTACCAATAACCATAACCAATTTGGTAAAGATTAAAAGAATCTATCTTTGCATCAATGATCAATTCCATGAACCACTTCTAAAATTATTCCTTTGGTTGGATGTTTAATCATATTGATTTTCTTCCAACATTTCACATAGTGACTTCTCTTTTCTATATTAATTTTTCTTTTCATTTTCATTATAGCAAATCCCCAAACATATTTTCTCTTTAAGTCTTTTTGCAGAAAAATAAATCTAACCAATCTTTGTGGGAAACGACCTTGCTCATCTATACTACAGTTTTAATTTATTTTTAAGCAGGAATTTATATTGGTGGTCTCGATAGCCACCAATTTTTAGTGCTGTTGCCGGGGATTGGTTTTGAATTAGATTTGTTTTGATACCCTGTTCTTTTCGTGCAGGTGAATTAATCCCGTACGATCTTGAGATTGAAAAGACAACTAAGTGAAATAGGAAGGAAGCTAAAATTCAAAAGGTACAAGAAACTGCATCTTCATCCCTTGGACTAAATTTAGCACTTGATTTGACTAATTCATCTATTGATTATGAGACTGAAGAAATAATGGCTGAAAAAGAGTAAACTTTAAGGCAATTGGTTGCACCACCTGTCAATCAACAACCCCTCTGCATTAAATACCCAACTTTACAAGTAGATTTTGAATTAAGGTCGGTTTGATCCATTTGCTTCCCAAGTTCCATGGTCTTGAGAATGAAGATCCTCACAAGCAGTTGAAGGAATTTCATATGGTATGTTCAAGCTTGAAGCCACAAGGAGTTTCTTAAAAGAAAAACAAAATGCTAGCTTTTCCATTCTCACTAGCTGATAAATCAAAATATTGGATGTTCTATTACCTCTTGGTTCTATAACCACATCGACTGAAATGGTGAGACTATTCTTAGACAAATTTTTCCTCGCTTCAAGAGCAGCCAGCATTAGAAGAGAGATATGTGTCATCAAGCAGAAAGACATTGAGACTCTTCATGAATACTAAGAAAGGTTTAAGCAACTCTGTGCAAGTTATCCTCAACATGGGATTTCTGAACAACTCTTAGTTCAATATTTTTATGAAGGATTGTTACCCATGGAAAGAAGGATGATGGATGTAGCTAGTGGAGGTGCTATAGTGAACAAGACTCCTAAAGTGGCTAGAGATTTGATTTCCACCATGGTTGCTAACTCCCAGTAGTTTGGATTCAGACAAGATATACCTTATAGAAGAGTAAATGAAGTAAGTACACAATCTCTTGAAAATCAAATAGCCAATCTAACATCTGTTGTTGAACAATTGGCTATAGAAATGAGAAATGTGCAACAAGCTAAAGCCTGTGGAATTTATGGTGCTACTGATCACTCAACTGTCATGTGCCTCACACTTTAAGATGAACCTTAAGTGTAAGCTAATGCAATTAGAAAATTTTCAAGTCCACCCTAAAGAAATTACGATTCATATTCAAATACTTATAACCCAGGGTGGAGGGATCATCCCAACATGAGCTATGGAGCAAAACCTCGATTTCAAAACTTTCAATATAGACAACCCACGCCATAGCAACAACAACCGTCTTCTAGTTTAGGTAGGTCTCTTGAAGAAATTGTTAAATCGATTGCAACTAACACACAACAGTTTCAACAGGAGACCAAGACAAGCATTAAGAAGCTGGAGGATCAAGTGAGTCAGTTAACCAATTCTATGAGTAGATTGGAATCTCAAAGAAAATTGCCCTCACAGACAGTTATCAACCTCAAGCATAATGCAAGTGCAATGACCTTGAAAAGTGGAATTGAGTTAAAGGAACCTAGCAAGAAAACCCAAAAATGCAATTTAGTGGAGGAAACTGAAAAGGAAGTTGCTACACCCCTGCCATAGTTGGTCAACCTAAGGAATCTAATGTCGAGAAACAAAACCTTTTGGCATTAGTTCCTCATTTTCCTTATAGATCATCTAAATCCAAAAAAGAGGAGGAAGAGAAGGAGATTATTGACACCTTTCGTAAAATTGAGGTAAATATCCCTTTACTTGATGTTATTAAACAAGTACCTCGATATTCCAAGTTTCTTAAGGAGTTGTGCACCAACAAAAGTAAATTGAAAGGTAATGAATTTGTGAGCATGAGTGAGAATGTTTCAGCTGTCCTCCAAAAAAAGTTACTTCCTAAATGCAATGATCCAGGTATGTTTACTATTCCCTATAAGGTAGGTAATGCTAAAATTGAAAGGGCAATGTTACATCTAGAAGCTTCAATTAATGTCATGTCGTTGTCTATTTATAAATCTTTGACTGTTGGACCATTAAAACAAACTGGTGTGATTATTCAGCTTGCTGATAGATCTAATGTTTATCCTGAGGGTGTTCTAAAGGATATTTTTGTAAGGCCCAATTTTTATCGAAATTCCTTATGATTCATGTGATGTAAACATGATTATATGTAAATTGAATCATCAGAAGAGTTGTAAGTGAATGAAAAATGCAAATGGAATGACTAAAAATTCTCGACTGCATTTAAAGGTCAAATGAAGGATTGAAATGGCCACAGATTAAATGAATGGGATTCGGACCATTCGGATTTGAGATAAGGATTTAAAACATGAAATGAGTGAGTGTTCGTGAAGGGAAGTTGAATTGGTTTGGTCCTGAAATCGTTGAAAGGTAAAATGGTCAAAAGACTAAAATTCGGTATTAATCTGACAAGAAAATTTCATTATAAATATGGATTTGAGAAATCTTGATCAATAACGAAGAAACAATTAAATTTCGAGTCCAATTGATCAAGATATGAATTTATCAGAATTAACCGAAATTTTCACCTCGGGAAATTATCCCGAAAATATTAGAAAAATTTACCGAAAAGACAAAATAAGACAGATAAATTCATTTAATGGATTAAATGAATAAAATATGATTTTTGTAGATATTTTGTCAATAAAATCATTTTTATTCAATAAAATAATAATATAATAAATAAATAAATAAATAATTTTTTAAAAAAAAAAGAAAACAAAGAAAGCAGAAATCGTGAAATCGTGAAATCACGATTTCTGGAAAGAGGAAGACAGCTGAGGGAGGCGACCCCAGCTTCGACGACCACCGGCGAGAAAGAAAGGCCAGGAGAGGATCGGCAAGAGGAACCCGACACCGGGAGAGCCATCATGTGCCGGGATTTGTCGCCGATGAAGAGAACTGTGAGGGGGAAGGAACCAAAAAGGAAAAGAAAAATCGACGGCCACCGGCATCGATCTAGCCAACCCCGCCCCCAGCTGAACGTTCTCGAGGTAAAGACGAGCAGATTGGTGGTGGACACAGCCAGTGAAACGGTCAGCAGTGTCGTCAACGGCGGCAGAAAGGAAACGGCACCAACGTCGAAGGGAGAAGTTAAAGGAACCGACCACTTTCCGGTTAGTCCTGGCGAAACTGATACCAGATTCGTGCACCGAACGACCCCGCGAAACAGAACTGAACCGACTGAACCGAATCGGTCTAAACCGGGTTGAACTGGTTCAACGAGAAAAGAAGAAAAAGAAAGAAAAAAAGGGAAAAAGAAAAAGAGGAAAAATTAGGGAAAATTCCAATGATGCAATCGAGCTACGGGTAAGCCGGTAAGCGGTAAAAATTGACCGATTTAAATTTCAAAATATTTGATTTGATTAATATTCGACTGAAAATTTACCCAAAAAATATGTAATTATGTAGCTCGACAATTGGCATCAAACGAGAGCTCGAGTCAGCCTCGATTTGTGTACTATCATGGAATCTCAGGTAAGTAACCCTTATTTACGATAATTTGCATAGTTATACATGTTAGAAATTTACCGCATAAATTACGGATTAATTTCGTATAAAATGAATTAAATTCTGGAATTTAAGATAAATTGTCGTAAATAATTAATTGAGCTATCTAAGAGTTTAGAACGAGGCCCAATAAATACTAATGGGCCCAATGAGCCCAATAGGCCTTGATGATGTGAATAGTAAGTGAAAAACAGGTTTAAGGCCGGTTAAGGCCCATTATGGTACAATCGAGCCCAATATAGGTAAACGGGCTCAATTATTTAAATTAAGCCCAGAAAATATGAAATACAATTAATTATATTGTATTTGACCTGATGAATATTTATACGCAGTTTCAGAGATTGGATTGGGAGCAAATTGGACTGCGTGACGAGACATCAGTGGAAAGCTCAGATTGTACAAAAAAATGAGGTAAGGGAATTTTGTGAGTAGCTAGAGGCAGCTACGCATATTTTTAATAGCTTTTGTATACACTGAAAATGTATAAAGGTCCTAGAAATGAATTAAAAATTTTAAGGACTCGAGATAGGTAAAAGAATATATTACCCCTACTGAGGGAAAATTCACCTAAGGATGGTGAAAGCATGACATGCATGAAATGCATGATTTGAGGGATTTTCGTGAAATTTTAACAAAGTAAATTGGTAGATTGGCCATTACTTGCATAAATTTCACAAGATAACACTACGTAAGTGTTATTTAGATTTAAATGAAATTTCTTTGGAAAATGGGCCAACTATTAAGTTTATATGAAACAGATGGTGCGCTGGAGCATTTTCTTGCACTATATTTGAGTTTGTGAGTGTGCATAATGGTGCTGGAGCGGTTGCTCGCACCGATTTGTGTGACATCATATGCATGAAATGTACTAGAGCGATTGCTCGCACTAATTTTTATTATTGTGAAATGCATGAGAGGTGTTAGAGCGTAGCTTGAACCGTGTTTTGACTTAATATGCATAAAAAGGTGTCAGAGCGATTGCTCGCACTAGTCTTAATGATTTGACATTCATGAGAGATGCTGGAGCTTAGCTCGCATCCTGTTTTGATATGATAATTGCATAAACGCCATACTGGAGCCTTGCTCGTACGTGATTTAATCGATTTAATTGCATAAAAGCCGTGCGGGAGTGTAACTCGCACGAGATTTGATTTCTTTATGCATAAAATCGTGCTGGAGCGTTGCTCGCACGAGGCTTTGATGGATTTTATGCATAAAACCGTGCTGGAGCTTGCTCGCACGTGATTTTATATGGATTTATAACTCTTTTAAAGTCGTACTAGAGTGCTGCTCGTACGCAGATTTTACTGATTTTTATAAAACTGTGCTAGAGCTTCGCTCGCATGACGTTTTCAGATATCATGAATAAGCATGGAGCCGTACTAGAGATTTGCTCGCACAGGGATTTATATTACATGCATATAGCTGTGTTGGAGCCTCCTGTAGACCGTGTGTCACAGTGAGATGATATGCTCACATGTGCATACTGAGACATAGGTTGGGTGGATAAGACCTATGGAAGGCACCCCTTGACTATGATTTGGGTTCACGGAGTACGTTGTACCGTGTATGTCACGCGGAGTACGTTGTACTGTGGGGATTGTTGGAGTGAAGTGGCATTAGCCACGAGGTTGTAAGCCTTGCCCTCACAATCCTGGTATTTATGTTGTTCTGGCGGTAGGACTGACCCACCTCCCATTTCAGGTGTGATACCCCGCACACTAGGTACCATGTAGCCAGGGATCACTAGGATATGGCCATAGTCCTCGATGTTACTGATATAGTCACCTACATGTCTCACATGATATAACTTTTGGTCTCGATAGACCGGGGTAGACCCGAGGGAAGGGTCAGGCCCCCGATTTTATGATTTTCACTGAGATGTGATTTTCTACTCTGATGATAGATTTCTTCAGAGGATTTTATGACATGTAACCCGAAAAGAAGGGTGATTTTATAATAGAATTTTATAATGAATTTTTTTATGAGCTGATTGACCCGGAGGGGTTATTTTACACTGAGCTTTAATGAAGTGATTTAAATGCAGTAGCATGAGAGGTTTTCCATGCTTTAATTACGAAGTCATGAAAAGAATTGTCTCTCATGATTTGTTTTACATGACATGAAATAATGCATGATCTTGATTTACTTCATGTGAATTATGATTTTTCATAAAATGTCATTGATGCATGAGTTGCATGATTTCTATATGCACGAATAGTTTTTATAAACTATGGCATTGATGTATGCATGATTTCGTGCGTGAGATTTAAACGAAAAGAAATGGATTTAAGGGCATGGCATTATGAGCATGTAGATAGTGGAGCTATCTACTTACTTGCATAATTGCCTTACTAAGCGTGTGGTTGCTCACCCCCTTATTATCCCTCTTTTTCAGAGCACTCGCAGTAGTTAGTGAGTGGCTGAGGACTTGCATCTTTGGTATCTGTTGCATCCCATCGAGAGTTAGGTATACACATTTGTAAAGTTTTGTAACTAAATATGTAAATGCACAGTACTGTAAACATATATGATGTCAGGGATGTAAGGTTATGTAAATACCATTGTGAATGGATTTAGTTAAATTTAAAGGATAGTAAATCTTATGTGTGAACGTGAATATGAAAATGGAATGGTAAATATGTGAAAGGGGACTAACACCGAATCATAGCCTAACTGTTGGTAGGATGGTCACGATAAGAGAAAGGTAAGAATTAAATAACAAACGAATCTACATCTTTAATTTTGTTAGGAAGGTCTTTCTTAAAAAAAATCTAGAACCAAAATTGATGTGCATGACGGTACACTCACAATGGAATTTGATGGTGAGGTTATTAAGTTTAATATTTATGATGCTATGAGATATCCTCATGATGTGTCTTCTGTTTTTGTCATAGATACTATTGAACCTCTAACACAAAAGATGTGACGCCCCGGAAGCGCGAAAAATAGAGCTAATTTAAAACGTTTTACTCATTAGTTCACAATTAAGGGTGCATTCCTGTGCAGTGTCATACATCTTCATAATTATCATGCCTCAGGATCTCATCATAATATAGTATATATTGTATTATATACATTACTCAATTCCAAGTTAATTAATCCTAATACATCCCGTACATCATTATACAATGAATGTCTATAAATATAACTCTAGTCTGGGTACATAAATAGTAAATATCTACCTCAGTACATAAAATACGGCCTGGAGCTCAAGTCCTCCACTAGCCTCTAACCCGTACATCACAGGGAACTCACTTCACTTGAAGCGATCTGGGGGGAAGAGAAAACAGGGTGAGCTTCCAAATCGCTCAGTAAGGGGGGGTAAGGGAACTCAGTTATATAAACCATATCACACATCACAAATATGTATTTGTTTATGAAGCTCATTTGAAATCGTAGCATGAAAGATTCTCAAAACATCATCATCTCATAACTCATAAATCATGTGAAAACATGAAGGTAAAAAGGCTCAATATCGAGCACTCACAAGCATGTGTAAATATATGCGATAATGGTTGTTCTCAAAAAACGTGATAAAAATCACCTCAGTAAATAGCACGTGACAAGGTCACAAAACACAACTCATGTGTAAAACGAGACTAGGCAATAAAACTCAATTAAAACTCGTCATGGCACATCAAATATGTAATCTCCTCTGGGTGCGCATCCCATGCATCCTTGTATAGAGGGAACGTCGATAATATGGTCGTATGCATGGTATATTGGACTTATATGTTACCAGAACAAGGCCCAGCCTTACATGCTACCAGAGCAATGCCTCGCCTCATGCACACTATCACGTGGTCCCTGGGTCGGTTCCCAGGTGGCCCACTCTCTCGGTCTTACATGCTACCAAAGCAAGGCCACCCAGCGTTACCAGAAAGGGGGTCATCTCACGTTACCAAAACGGAGGCATCTCTCGTTACCAAAACGAAGGAATATCGGACTTACATGCTACCAGAGCAAGGCCTCCTAACGCTACCAAAGCGGAGGAATAATCGAACTTACATGTTACCAGAACAAGGCCTGTGGTCCCTGGGTCGGTTCCCAGGCGTCCCCCTATATCGGTCTTACATGCTACTAGAGCAAGGCCCGATGTGTATTCAACATGACACGCCTAAGTCTCAATCATTAGCCATTATCTTATAAAACGTTATGCCTTCACGTAGAACTCATAATGGTTTTCTCTCGTAAAACTCATTTAAAACATTTGTGTACTCAACACAAAACATATTAAAACCGAGTTCCAACTAGCAAAACACGCACACATTTTCTCAAATCTCAATATCGCCTTAACGTAGAGCCCAATTTACTTTTCACGCAAACTCAAAGGTTTATAAAGCAATTTCACACTCAGCTTATAAACTCATAAAATAATGGGCTCCAACCGGCTATAAAAACCGTGTGCAATTATATCACAACACAACACCAAACATGCTTGTATTCTCAAATCATGGTTCATGCTACAACAATTCATCAAAACACATACACAAATGGTTTAGTTTTCCCTTACCTCTTTGCACCTCGTATAGTGCAATCGTTTCCCCCGTATCACAGACTAGCCTCGCATTCCACTCTGGAACTCCTGAGCTATCTAAACGATGTTAAAATATCAATACTCATTATCACATCAACCGCAGTTCTCAAAATCGAGTATAATTGCTCATAACACCTCAAATTTCTCAATTCTCATAACTCCATCACAAACCACAATCTCGCTCACAACACTTCAACATTCTATATTTCCTATGCCACAATATCTATGCTAATACACCACATTGTCTAAATCTCCATTTATAGCTCAAAATTTCTAAATTTACCAAAGTTGCTAAATATCATCATCACTCCAACTACATTGTAATTTCATCAATCCCTAATCATTTTTCAGCTATTTCAACACAATGCCAACAACTATCATCACCAAAAACATCTCAAATATAAGGATCGAAGTTTAGAAATTACCCAAAACTTGTGGAGAGCTTATCTCTTGCCTCGATTCAATCCGTCCTACGATTTCTATGTATGTTGTTCTCCCTTTGATGAGGAACAACTTTCCTTCTTGCCACAGTCTCTGATTTGGACGAAAATGGGTGCTTTGGATGAGTGAGAAAGCTAAGGCTCGATGAAAATGGGGGTTGTAAGAGAGAGAAAGTGAAATTGCAGAAGAAAACAGGGATTCCTTATATAGACTGAGGGTAGGAGATCGATTTGACTCTTGATGAGATCGATCTGTATTTGAATTTGGGGACGATTTGGGGCAATTTATGCCTAGGAGATCAATCTGTCGAGGGGTGAGATCGATCTCTTTATGGCTTTATGAGATCGATCTGCTCCTTGAGGAGATCAATATTCTCCCAAACAGAAACATTTGGAGATCGATCTCTTCCTCATGAGATCGATCTTCTCTCAAACAGAATCATAAGGAGATCGATCCTCTTCCATTGGAGATCGAGCTGCTCCTTAAATCGATCTGTCCTCATAACTTCATACTTATTTTAAACACTTAACATATAAATCTCCAATTATCATTCCCCAATTCACTTAGCTCAATAAATTATACTTCAAGTTCATATTACACAATTAAAATATGTCTGAAATCCTCAGATCTCACATCCTCCCCACCTTAAAAGAATTTGGTCCTCCAAATTCAACTCAACTAGTCAAAAAGATGGGGGCATTTCTCCATCATGAGGTTCTCTAGTTTTCACGTTGCCTCTTCCCTTGAGTGATGTTTCCACAAAACTTTCACTAATGGGATGCTCTTAGTTCTTAGTACCTTCTCCTTTCTATCGAGAATCCGGACGGGTTCCTCAGTATAGCTCATGTCCTCCTGTATGTCCATCTCGTCATACTCTATAACATGAGAAGGGTCCGGGTGGTACTTCCTCAACACAGACACATGAAAGATGTTGTGTATTCCGGACATCTGTGGGGGGTAATGCCAATCTGTAAGCTACCTCTCCCACTCTCTCAAGAATCCCGAATGGTCCTATGTATCGAGGACTCAATTTTCCTTTCTTCCCAAATCGCACGATACCCTTACTCGGTGATATTTTCAGAAATACTGTGTCACCAACATCAAACTCGAGTGGCCGTCTACGCACATCTACGTAGCTTTTCTGTCTACCCTGTGCAGCCAGTAGCCACTCACATATGAGTTTCACACTCTGTACAGCTTGCTCAACAAGCTCGGGAGCATTTATCTTTCTGTCACCGACTTCTTCCCAAGCTACAGGGGATCTACACCTCCTACCATATAAAGCCTCAAAGGGTGCCATTCCAATACTTGCATGATAGCTGTTATTGTACGCAAACTCTGCTAGGGGCAGGTGATCATCCCATGATCCCTTAAAATCCATCGTACACGCCCTCAACATATCCTCCAGGGTTTGAATAGTCCTCTCTGACTGACCATCTGTCTGAGGATGATAGGCAGTACTAAAACTCAGTCGAGATCCCATGGACTCCTGAAACTAGGTCCAAAATCTGGAAGTAAACCGAGAATCTCTATCAGAAGTAATACTCACTGGAGCATGTAATCTAGCTATCTCGCTGACATACAGCTCAGCTAAGGCATCCACAGTATCTGTGCTCTTGATGGCAAGGAAGTGGGCACTCTTGGTCAATCTATCCACAATGACCCATATTGCATCACAACCTCTTCGGGTCCTCTACAGGTAAGGGCTGTAGTAGTCCTCCAGGCTTCCGATGCTCAGCTTTCACTTGCTGGCATATTAAACACCTGGCCACATACTCTGCCACGTCTCGCTTCATACCACTCCACCAGTACACCTTTCTCAAGTCTCGGTACATCTTAGTACTCCCTGGGTGCATGGTGTATCGCGAGCAGTGAGATTCTCTCAGTATCAGTCTCTTTAGGGTATCATCGTCCGGTACACAAATCCATCCTCTGAATCTCAACAATCCATCCTCACTGACTGTGAGATCCGACTGCGAACTCTATTCAGCTTGGCTAACCATATCTATCAACCTCTGATCACTATGCTGCCCAGTTCTAATCTGATCCAAGATCCTGGGCTCTATCCGCAAGCTAGCCAAAAATCCAGTCTTTACCTCTTTAACTCTGATCCGAAGTTCGACGAACTGCTCTAACAAATCCCATTCCCTGATCATCATACCAGATATCATACTCTTCCTGCTCAGGGCATCAGCAACTACATTCGCCTTACCCGGATGATATAGAATCTCGCAGTCATAATCCTTAAGGAGTTCCATCCATCTTCTTTGTCTTATGTTTAACTCTTTCTGATCAAAAAGATATCTTAAACTCTTGTGATCAGTGAAGATCTGGAATCTTTCCCCATATAAGTAGTGTCGCCAGATCTTCAAAGCAAATACCACAGCGGCTAACTCCAAATCATGCGTGGGGTAATTTCGCTCATGGTCTTTCAACTGTTGCGATCCATATGCAACCACTCTTCCGTGCTGCATAAGCACACACCCCAATCCTTGATGAGATGCATCACTATACACCGAAAATCCTCCTGATCCCTCAAGAATAGTTAACACAGGTGCCGCTGTCAATCTCCTTTTTAACTCCTGAAAACTGAGCTCACATTGATCAGTCCATATGAACGGAGTCTCCTTACGCGTGAGTTTAGTCAAAGGAGCGGCAATCCTTGAAAATCCTTCCACAAATCTTCTGTAATACCCTGCCAAACCAAGGAAGCTTCGCACCTCAGTAACTGTCATCAGTCTCTCCCAACTAAGCACAGCTGCTACTTTACTTGGATCCACTGATACTCCTTTCTCTGAGACTATATGACCAAGGAAAGCTATCCGGTTCAGCAAAAACTCACACTTACTAAGCTTTCCATATAATTGCTTATCTCGGAGTATCTGAAGTACTAACCACAAATGCTGTGCATGCTCCTCATACGACCGAGAGTATACCAGGATATCATCAATAAAGACTATCACAAATTTATCTAGATAGTCTCTGAACACTTCGTTCATCAACCTCATAAATACAGCAGGGGCGTTCGTCAATCCAAAGGACATCACCAGAAATTCATAATGGCCATACCTTGTCCTGAAGGCCGTCTTGGGAATATCTTCTTCCTTGATCCTCAATTGGTGATAGCCTGATCTCAAATCAATCTTAGAAAAGACTGAGGCCCCTCTTAGTTGATCAAGTAGATCATCAATCCTAGGCAGTGGGTATTTATTCTTCACCGTGGCTTTATTCAACAGTCGGTAGTCTACGCATAATCTGAGACTACCATCCTTCTTCTTGACAAATAAAACCGGTGCTCCCCACGGTGAAACACTGGGCCTAATGAACCCTTGATCCAATAACTCCTGTAGTTGTTTCTTCAATTCCTCAAGTTCCACTAATGCCATCCTGTAGGGAGGTTTAGAGATCGGCTGAGTATCTGGTACTAAATCAATGGAAAACTCCAGCTCTCTCTCTGGTGGCAAACCTGGCAGCTCATCTGGGAAAACATCCGGGAATTCACACACCACAGGTATGTCCTCAATCTTTGGATGTTCCAGCTCATCTCTGAGATGAGTGTTTCGTAACCTTCACATGAACAATCATATTTAATACTCTCAAAAATCATATTAAAATTCTCAAATTACTTACTAGAATTCCACATATTCATTTCCTCAATATCTCAACCGTACACTGTAAGGTTCAGGTAGGGAGAAAGTTACAATCTTAGTGTAGCAGTCTAAACTCACTCGATTGGTTGCCAACCAATCCATCCCCAGAATTACATCAAACCCGTGTATATTCAACATGATTAGATCTCCTAACATCACTCTATCTCCCACCTTTATTTCACATCCTCTACAGATTAACTCAGTTCTCTGGGATTCATGCATTGGGGTATTTACATGTAGTACATACTCTAGAGGTTCAAACTTCAAATTTAAACTACATGCAAAATGCTCTGAAATAAATGAATGCGTGGATCCTGGATCTATCAACACAAGAGCCTTATGATTACAGACAAAAAGTGTACCTCTTATAGTTTCTGCTGAAGTGTCCGCAGTTTCCTTATCCAGGGTAAACATACGTCCCTGTGTCACAGGTTTCTTCCCTTTCTCTGCAGCAATGGCCCGTCTCTGGGGATTCACTTTCTGAGGCTGCTATCTAGTAGGCTCCAGAGCATGTGGTATCTGAGGTTGAGGACAGTCCTTCACTCTGTGATCCATGTCACCACATCTAAAACATCCACGGATCGACCCAGTACAACTTCCCTCATGCGATCGGCCATAGTCTCTACAAACCCTTATCTCCTGCCTGCCATATCGAGGGGTCTCCTTGATAATAGGATAAGCTCTGGGTCTCTCCAACCTGCCTTTCTGTACCTCAATCCTTCCTCTCCTGAAGGAACCTCTCCGAACATCTGCTTGAGACATCGCTGGCCTCTTGCCTTTGTCCCTAATCACTGCTCCAAACTCATTCTGGGACTGTACAATTTCAATTCCCCTCTCAATCTCTTGTGCTCATCTCAGAGCATCTCCAAACTCAGTAATACACAACCCAATCAATCGATCTCTGATGATGGGCTTCAATCCATACACAAATCTCTCTGTGCGGAGCTATTCATTCTTGAAAGTCTCTGGATCATATCTTAGCAGAGTGGTAAATCGGCTCTCGCAATCATCTACAGACATGTCACCCTGTACTAAACTCAAAAACTCTGATTGCCTCCTTCTCTGGGCAGCTCGTGGTACATATTGGGCTCTAAAGGCTGTCTGGAACTCTTCCCAACCAATCACACCCTGGTGGGACATTAAAATACCCTGGGTAGTACCCCACCAATCTCGAGCTCTCCCTTTCAACATATAGGCACTCATACTGACCCTCTCAGCATTGGTGCACCCCAAATAGTCGAATATAACTCTCAACTCCGTCAACCACTCCTCAGCCTCTGTAGGATCCTTCTTTCCCCTAAATGCAGGTGGATTCATTTTTAAAAAGTCCTTCAATCGGATCATACTTCTATCATCAGGCTGAGTGACGGGAGGCATTGGGGGTATGGGAGGTCCCTGTGGTGGTGTAGGAGTAGTACCCGAGGCATTAACTCCAAAGTGTTGCGCGAATAACGCTGCCATCTGCTCAAAACCTTACCTCACATCGGTCTCAATCCGATTAAATCGAGAGTTAAGACTCTCTGGTTGTGGGACAGGTGGCGGAGGGGATTCTGCCTGCCTCCTCGAACGACCTCATCGTTTACTCATTCTCTATCTCAACTCGTCTCCTGCGCGTACATATCAAAATCGATTGAAATCTCAATCCTCAGATTCAGTTCATGACCAGACTATTACAGACACTTGGGATGTATTCTATTTCACTTAACCGATACTGACAGTACTAAACACCCTAAGCTCTGATACCAAGAAAACTCTGTGACGCCCCGGAAGCGCGAAAAATAGGGTTAATTTAAAAATTTTTACTCATTAATTCACAATTAAGGGTGCATTCCTGTGCAGTTTCGTACACCATCATAATTTTCATGCCTCAGGATCTCATCATAATATAGTATATATTGTATTATATACATTACTCAATTCCAAGTTAATTAATCCTAATACATCCCGTACATCATTATACAATGAATGTCTGTAAATATAACTCTAGTCTGGGTACATGAATAGTAAATATCTACCTCAGTACACAAAATACGGCCTGGAGCTCAAGTCCTCCACTAACCTCTAACCCGTACGTCGCAGGGAACTCACTTCACTTGAAGCGATCTGGGGGGAAGAGAAAATAGGGTGAGCTTCCAAATCGCTTAGTTTGGGGGGGAAGGAAACTCAGTTATATAAACCATATCACACATCACAAATATGTATTTGTTTATGAAGCTCATTTGAAATCGTAGCATGAAAGATTCTCAAAACATCATCATCTCATAACACATAAATCATGTGAAAACATGAATGTAAAAAGGCTCAATATCGAGCACTCACAAGCATGTGTAAATATATGCGATAATGGTTATTCTCAAAATACGTGATAAAAATCACCTCAGTAAATAGCACGTGACAAGGTCACAAAACACAACTCATGTGTAAAACAAGACTAGGCAATAAAACTCAATTAAAACTCGTCATGGCACATCAAATATGTAATCTCCTCTGGGTGCGCATCCCAGGCATCCTTGTATAGAGGGAACGTCGACAATATGGTTGTATGCATGGTATATTGGACTTATATGTTACCAGAACAAGGCCCGGCCTTACATGCTACCAGAGCAATGCCTCACCTCATGCACACTATCACATGGTCCCTAGGTCGGTTCCCAGGCGGCCCACTCTCTCGGTCTTACATGCTACCAAAGCAAGGCCACCCAGCGTTACCAGAACGGGGGTCATCTCACGTTACCAAAACGGAGGCATCTCTCGTTACCAAAACGGAGGAATATCGGACTTACATGCTACCAGAGCAAGGCCTCCTAACGCTACCAAAGCGGAGGAATAATCGAACTTACATGTTACCAGAACAAGGCCTGTGGTCCCTGGGTCGGTTCCCAGGTGTCCCACTATATCGGTCTTACATGCTACCAGAGCAAGGCCCGTTGTGTATTCAACATGACACGCCTAAGTCTCAATCATTAGCCATTATCTTATAAAATGTTATGCCTTCACGTAGAACTCATAATGGTTTTCTCTCGTAAAACTCATTTAAAACATTTGTGTACTCAACACAAAACATATTAAAACCGAGTTCCAACCGGTAAAACACGCAAACATTTTCTCAAATCTCAATATCGCCTTAACGTAGAGCCCAATTTACTTTTCACGCAAACTCAAAGGTTTATAAAGCAATTTCACACTCAGCTTATAAACTCATAAAATAATGGGCTCCAACCGGCTATAAAAATCGTGTGTAATTATATCACAACACAACCCCAAACATGCTTGTATTCTCAAATCATAGTTCATGCTACAACAATTCATCAAAACACATACACAAATGATTTAGTTTTCCCTTACCTCTTTGCACCTCGTATAGTGCAATCGTTTCCCCCCATATCACGGACTAGCCTCGCATTCCACTCTGGAACTCTCGACTGTCCAAACGATGTTAAAACATCAATACTCATTATCACATCAATCGCAGTTCTCAAAATCGAGCATAATTGCTCACAACACCTCAAATTTCTCAATTCTCATAACTCCATCACAAACCACAATCTCGCTCACAACACCTTAACATTCTATATTTCCTATGCCACAATATCTATGCTAATACACCACATTGTCTAAATCTCCATTTATAGCTCAAAATTCCTAAATTTACCAAAGTTGCTAAATATCATCATCACTCCAACTACATTGAATTTCATCAATCCCTAATCATTTTTCAGCTATTTCAACACAATGCCAACAACTATCATTACCAAAATCATCTCAAATATAAGGATCGAAGTTTAGAAATTACCCAAAACTTGTGGAGAGCTTATCTCTTGCCTCGATTCAATCCGTCTTACGATTTCCAAGTATGTTGTTCTCCCTTTGATGAGGAACAACTTTCCTTCCTGCCACAGTCTCTGATTTAGACGGAAATGGGTGCTTTGGATGAGTGAGAAAGCTAGGGCTCGGTGAAAATGGGCGTATCACGGACTAGCCTCGCATTACACTCTGGAACTCTCGAGCTGTCCAAACGATGTTAAAACATCAATACTCATTATCACATCAATCGCAGTTCTCAAAATCGAGCATAATTGCTCACAACACCTCAAATTTCTCAATTCTCATAACTCCATCACAAACCACAATCTCGCTCACAACACCTTAACATTCTATATTTCCTATGCCACAATATCTATGCTAATACACCACATTGTCTAAATCTCCATTTATAGCTCAAAATTCCTAAATTTACCAAAGTTGCTAAATATCATCATCACTCCAACTACATTGAATTTCATCAATCCCTAATCATTTTTCAGCTATTTCAACACAATGCCAACAACTATCATTACCAAAATCATCTCAAATATAAGGATCGAAGTTTAGAAATTACCCAAAACTTGTGGAGAGCTTATCTCTTACCTCGATTCAATCCGTCTTACGATTTCCAAGTATGTTGTTCTCCCTTTGATGAGGAACAACTTTCCTTCCTGCCACAGTCTCTGATTTAGATGGAAATGGGTGCTTTGGATGAGTGAGAAAGCTAGGGCTCGGTGAAAATGGGGGTTGGAAGAGAGAGAAAGTGAAATTACAGGAGAAAGCAGAGATTCCTTATATAGACTGAGGGTAGGAGATCGATCTGGCTCTTGATAAGATCGATCTGCATTTGAATTTGGTGACGATTTGGGCTAATTTATGCCTAGGAGATCGATCTGTCGAGGGGTGAGATCGATCTCTTTCTGGCTTTATGAGATCGATCTGCTCCTTGAGGAGATCGATCTTCTCCCAAACAGAAACATTTGGAGATCGATCTCTTCCTCATGAGATCGATCTTCTCTCAAACAGAATCATAAGGAGATCGATCCTCTTCCATTGGAGATCGACCTGCTCCTTAAATTCCTCCTTCCTTGTCATTTTTAACTCACCAGATCGATCTCTCCTTCTCCCAGATCGATCTGTCCTCATAACTTCATACTTATTTTAAACACTTAACATATAAATCTCCAATTATCATTCCCCAATTCACTTAGCTCAATAAATTATACTTCAAGTTCATATTACATAATTAAAATATGTCTGAAATCCTCAGATCTCACAAAAGATTCTTGCTTTGAGTGATGATGACAAGCTAAAGATTGTACTTAGCGAAAATTTCACTGTTGAAAGATCGCAGGAAATAATGAAAAAGTTTGAGTTGGATTTTGACTTGCAGGATAAAATTCATGATCTAGAGTCACTATAACCTGTAAGGTATGATGTTTCCTATGTTGAATTACCTCTTGCTCACACAAAACTTCTTCCTTTCATTGTGCAGGCACCAATTTTAGATCTGAAACCCTTGCTAGACCATTTGAAGTATGCCTTCTTGGGAGAAAGAGAGACTCGTCCAATCATAATCTCAAATAAACTCTCTGTTTTAGAAGAAGAAAAGTTGATTCGAGTCCTTAGAGAGTATAAGGAAGTAATGGGTTAGACTATTACAGACATCAAGGGATTGATTCCTTCTACATGCATGTATAGGATATTATTGGAGGAAGGATGCAAGCCTTCTAGACAAGCACAACGTAGACTAAACCCACCTATGATGGAAGTGCTAAAGAAAGAAATCTTGAAACTCCTTGATGCGGGTATGATCTATCCAATTTTAAATAGTAATTGGGTAAGTCTTGTTCAGGTTGTTTCAAAGAAAAATGGTATAACAGTGATAAAAAATCCTGATGGTGAGTTAGTAGCCACTCGTGTTCAAAACGTGTGGCGAGTCAGTATAAATTATAAGAAGTTAAATGCATCAACTAGGAAAGATCATTTTCCACTTTCTTTTATTGATCAAATGCTTGAACGATTAGTAGGTCGAACTCATTACTGTTGTCTTGATGGTTATTTAGGATTTCATCAAATTCCAATTGCACCTAAAGACCAAGAAAAAATAACCTTCACATGTCCATTTGGTACTTTTGCATTGTGAGACCCCATATATGTATAAGCACGACTTTGTATATATATGTAAATAGTGATGTGCTTGTAATGTGAAGTATAAATGATGTAAAGTCCATAAATTAATTGTGCACATATGTAATAAAAGTTGTGATTGTACATGCAAGTTTCATTATGTATGAATATGAAGAAATGGACTTAAACATGTGAAGAATGTGAGTAGAATGGAATATGAGCAGTATGGTAAAATGGAAGGAAGATTTGCATAAGTTGTGCACTTCCATTTGGTTTATATCATGTACCTTTGAATATACAAAGATTCTACATAAGTTTTAATGTGTATGAAGTATTATGGGATGTCATTTTCAAGTCTCAAAGATGATTGGATGAGGAAATGACCATGGCAACAAAAGGGATGAAGTTTGAGTATGAGTTGCTGCAGAAAAACTGTCGAAAATCTAGAAATATGAAGGTCAGAGCGATCTCATAAGATGAAAGATCGATCTGGATGAGCCAGAAAGCTCTTATTTGAGTAATGGAATAGAACATATCGATCTCCTAGCTCATTCTGTAAAATACAGATTGATCCTTAATGGAACAGATCGATCTCCTTAGCTCTCGGGCTGGAAGCAAATCGATCCCCCATAAGACCATATCGATCTCTTTAACCTTCTGTTTGAAGCAAGATCGATCCCCCCTACTCGACAGATCGATCTCCTGCCTTCAAAATGTATTGGAAAAGAGATATTTTTAAGAGGACCAGATTGATCTCCATCTAAGGTAGATCGATCACATCAAGCTGAATCTATAAATATGGAGCAATTAGATCTACATTTTTGAGACAAAAACCAATCTTTCCCATTTCCAACCAAAAACCTAGATTTTACTCTCTAAATCCGGCCATTTTCAATAAGATTTGAGTGAAGTCTATCAGACATAAAGTTGTTCACATCGAAGAGAATAACAACTTAGCTTGGAGGCATTTTTCTCATTTGTTGGATTTGAGGAACAAGGTGAATTCCCATTGGGAGTAAAAAGGGAATCAAACTAGGTGAGTTTCTAAAGCACCAACTTAAGTACATCATTATGCTATTGATGTTTAGGGTTGATTGAGGTGCTTAATATTGTTAGAAACTATCTAAAATGCATTGGAATGATTATGACCTAAAAATGGACTAGTGTGAGAAAGTGGAATGTATGGAGGTTAATGAGGAATGGGATATCTTGAAGTGATAATAGTGTTATGAGTATGATTTTAAGAAGTTGTTAGTGAATACATGGTGAGGTTTACCAAAAAGGGGAAAAATGTGGATTAAGGCATTGTAAAATGCATGAATGAGTTATATTGATTAATGAGGTCAAATATGAGTTAACAACTTTAACTCAAGTGGTTTGGATGATTAAATCGCAGCTTTCGAGGATACATCAAAACAAGGCGAGCCAAGAGCGCAAGAAGCTAAAGGGAAAAGAGAGTCGCACTCAAGTAAATCGAGGTAAGGGAATTGTGTGGACTCTTAGAGATATCTGTCTGCAATTTGGGCGCTTAAATGCTTTGCTAAAATGCATGAGATATTAGGAAATGAAATGGGGTGATTGAAAGGCAAAAGTTGGGTGTTTGGGAAATGTGTATGAAAACAAAAGCATAATACTTTGAAAATCATGTTTTATTGCTTTTTAGCAAATGATTGGTTGGTTGGCCGACATTTGAAATGAATTACAAAAGAAATGAGTTGTTTTGGTTTGTTAACCATACCTTGCAAAAAATTAAGCCACCTACATGGTTTTCGTTAGAATGAAAGCGTGCTAGAGTATGACTCGCACGAGATTTGATGTGTTTTATACACATGAATGCTGGAGCTTAGCTCGCACTAGTTTTCACATGGATTTTTATACTGGTTTTACCATGGTGCTTAGAGCTTAGCTCGCACTAGATGCCCACCTTATTTGTGTCGTGCTTGGAGCTTCAGATAGACTGGGTGTCACACCGATTAAATAGGCTCGCACGTGCATTTGTGATATTTTAACATGTTGATAGCCGTGTTAGGAGCTTCTGGTAAACAAGAGGTCGTACCGATTAAATAGGTTCACATGTGAGTTTTGAGATATAGCCTGATGTGATATGTTGATGTGGGTCCACTGAGTACGTTATACCATGCAGGTAGCATGGAGTATGTTGTATCGTGTTGAGATGTGATATGCCATCTTCGAACGAGATCTGCTATGGATCGATGGGCGGGATTTGACCCACATCCTGTGTGGAAGCAGATAGTGGTGATATCCCACCCACCTGATCCGTGTAGCCGGTATCACAGGTTATGGCCATAGACCTAGAGGTTATTTCCCTTATTGAACTGCCTATCTCACATGTCTAATGCTTTGAGAATAAATCCATGTTTAAAATGTTTTGTGGGTCAGGATAGTCCGAGGGAGGGATCGAATATTGACTAGAGTTGAAGTGTTTTGAGATGAAAGTATGTTAATAGTTTTTAAAGTGCACAGATGCATGAAGTTTAATGCCATGCCTTACTTGTGAAATATGCATGATGATTAATGTCATGTCTTACTTATGAAATATGATTGATGGTTAATGGCATGCTTTGAATGGGATTTTGTGCACTATATTTTAATAGCATGAATTGCTTTACATACCATTAACACAATCATACACTCATGTTTTGAGATAAAATGATGAACTAAATGCTTTTGAGCATGGCATCAGGATCACGTAGATAGTGTAGTATCTACCTATTCGCATGATTGCCTTACTAGGCATGTGGTTTTCTCACCTCCCTCATTTTCCCCTCTCTACAGAGTGTTGAGTATAGATAGAGCGTGACTGGAGGCTTTCCCTTTTTGGTATTCGCTGCATCCCATCACTAAAGGTATACACATTTGAATTATTTTGTATCTAAACTAGACATAGCACAGTAGCATTTTGTATGTAAACATTGTGGATGTAAAGCAATGTAAACACTTGTAAACAGTAACTTTGATGTATTCATGAAAGTGTTTACTTTTGAAATTAATTTGTTATGGATGGATGAGGTACAGCCCAACTGTTGAGAGTGTGGTTGTTCACGATCGAGGAAGGATGATTAATAAATGACGCATGAAACTACGAAAAATTTGTACGTATTTTGGTAAGTTAAGGGTCATGACATGCATATTGACGCATGCCATTAGGACTTTGCAATGCTCTCGCTACATTCCAGAGGTGTATGGTTAATATATTTTCAGATTATGTAGAGAACATCTGTCACGACCCAAAACTTCCCGAAAATTCGAGTAAATTTTTCGCGTTTTATTATTTCCTACTTACCTCAGATCGTGACCAACCACAACCAATAATTGGGTTGTATGTCAGTGCCCATATCATATCCATACATTTACAATTAGTGCACCATTTAATTTAAATATAAGTTCATATATTCTGTACTACACTTTTTTTTTCCATTTCATTACATATTTATACCCACTCTATACATCCCAGTGTCATACAAAATATAGTACTGTGCTCATGTTATTTAGATACAAGAAACATATGAAATCGTGTATATACCTCAAAAGATAGGCAGCAGCGGACAACTAGAATGCCGTACCCAGTCGCCTCCCAATCTACTGGAAGAAATTTGTGTGAGAAAATGAAAGGGGTGAGCACATCAAGCTCAGTAAGGCAATTCTACGAACAAGTAGATAACAATACAACCTACATGAACGTAGTGCCATGCATAAACCACCCCTTCTCCACACATTTTCGAAACATATGCTATGTTATGATGTCATGTAAAATATTTCACAGGTAATCCCAAAAAGCATGAAAACTTAACATGCAAATCTTTTAAATCGTTATTTCTTGTTTAAAATTTCGTAACAAGATCAGGACTCAACCCTTCCCTCGGGTAGCCCTGACTCACACAAAATCCACAAAATTGTGTTTCTCGAAAACATCAATATCAGAAAACATAAATATACGGTATACGAGACTAGGCAATATCTGTATATCGGTAATAACCAGGACTATAGCCATGTGTCCTCAGGAGTCCTTCTGCTACACGGATTCTAGTGTGCGGGATCTCACTATGATCGGGAACCGCCCGGGAGGTGAGTCACTCCATCCCGTCGGTCTTACCGACCCTCCTCATCCGTAGATGCCACACGTATTCGAAGATACCACGCATCTGAAGATGCCACACGTATCTGAAGATACCACGCATCCGAAGATGCCACACGTATCCGAAGATACCACGCACCCGAAGATGCCACACGTATCCGAAGATACCACGCACCCGAAGATGCCACGCGTATCCCAAGATACCACGCACCCGAAGATGCCACACGTATCCGAAGATACCACGCATCCGAAGATGCCACACGTATCCAAAGTTACCACGTATCCGAAGATGCCACACGTATCCGAAGATACCACGCATCCGAAGATGCCACATGGTATAACGTACTCCATGCTACTTGCACGGTACAACATACTCCGTGGACCCATATCATATCTGCATACTCATGCCATGTCTCCAAACACACGTGCGAGCCTATTTAATCGGTGTGACACACAGTCACCCGCTGCTCCAAACACGGCTCATCGTATGATTTTAGAAAAAGAGTGTGAGCGGTGCTCCAGCACTCTCATAAAATCAAGTAAAACTAGTGCGAGCTAAGCTCTAGCACGTCACATTTCTGAAAAGTCACGTAGGTGGCTACATTTCTCAAATCGATTTCAACGAAAATCAACACTTGTTGTAGATATGAAATGTTGTGCAATTTCATTTAAAAGTTAGCCGACCTACTCATGCATGTACCAAAATACTTCAAAAACGAGCAGGAACCCTTTGTTCTTGCTCCTTACACTTTTTCCTAAAATTTGGAATTTTACCCTTAACGAGGGTATTTTGGTAATTTGCCCATCCGGGGCCCTAAAATTTTTATCTCAAATCTAGACCCTTCGTACAATTTAAAAGACTGTAAATGGCGTCGAAAATTCGTAAAGCTATCTCTAGCAGTTCGTAAAATTCCCTTACCTGGAATCGTGCGCAGACTTAACCTGTCTCGATGATGCCGAACCTCTCGGCCCAAATGCGTGCCAACCAAATGTACGTAACTGCATATAACCACATAGTTGAGGTCAATTCAATTATCTTGATCAGTATATCGCATTTACTGACCAACTTTAAAGTATTGGGCCCTATCTACCTTATTGGGTCTCGACCCATTTTATATTTATTAATTCCCTTCTTCGGGTATACCGGGCTTATGAAGCTTACTAATAATTATCGGGTTTCGTTCCAAACTCATTAGACCATATACTATTTATGGCAATTACATTACAACTCCGAAAAAATTCCTTTCTATTCGAAATTAATCCATAATTCCGTAAAATAATTAAAACTCTGTATTTAAAGAACTCATATTGCCGAAATTAAAATGTACTTACCCGATACGATGCGGGGTACAAAAATCAGAGCTAAATCGGCTCTCGTTCAGTCTCTGTCGAAAAGCTGCACAATTAGGTAAATCCGGATTATTTTTCATTAAATAAAATATTAAATAAATTTCTGAAATTTACCCGTAGGTCAATTTCGACCCTCGGTCGACTTACCTGAATCTCGAGTCATCCCCGGTAAATTTCTTTCCTTTTTCCTTTCCTTTCTTTCCTTTTCTTTTCTTTTCTTTTCCTTTCCTCTTTCCTTCATTTTCCCTCCTTTTCCTTCCTTTTCCTTCCGGCCAAACGGTGCCGTTTCTGCCACTTTGCCTTCGTCGGCGTTTCCGACGGTCTTGCCGGCCAATACCGATCTCAAAAGAACCGGCTCCTCCCCCTGAACACGTCGGTGGCTTCCATTCGACCCAGTCACGGTGGTTCATCGGGAATCGGCCCGTTTCTCCCTCGGTCTTCCTTCGCTCCGATCGGCGTCCTCCGGTCACCTGACGGGGCGTTTCCGGTGTCCACGTGATCGCCAGCCTCTCCTCTTCCTCCTCGACTGCTCGTCGGCGGTCAAGGATTGTCGGTGCTCCCTCGGTGGTCTCGGGTTCCCACGGTCTCCTTCGGTTTCTTTTTGTTTCGGGTTTATCCCGATTTTTCCAGAGTTCTCCCCTTTTTTATTATTATTATTATTATTATTATTACATATAAACTATTTTGTTATTATACTATTCATTAAAATACTCTACAATATTCCAAAATATCTACAACTTATATTATTTTATTCTTATTTAATTAATTTAATTTAATTTAATTTATTAAATACATTTTTCTCCATTTTTCAATATTATTCTTTTTCGTATTTTCGAGATATTGTTCCGGGTAACTTTTCGATATTTTTTAAAATTTCGGATCTTAATCAATTAGACTCGGATTTGTATAATTTCCTCATTATTAATCAAGATGTCCTAAATCCTTATTTTTAAATTAAAATTTTCCTATCGCATTAATACCGGGTTTTGATATTTTGACCTTTTTACCCATGCATTTGTTTTCGAAACCAATTTAACCTGACTTTCCTTCATACATCTACCATCTTTTCTTATTTTAATTTCGTATTTTCGGTTAACTTCATTTTGATCATTTTCGTTTGACCTATGGCCATTTCGACTCGTATTTGTTTACTTTCGGCGTTCACCGATATTCCATTTTATTCTTCTTTACCAATTTAATTCAGTCAATGCTCTTCTTATGATTCGATGAATATATGGAAGTGTACATCACATGAATCATAAGGAATATAGCAACAAATACATACAAAGTGGGTCTTACATGATCTCCCCCACCAAAAGAATTTGGTCCTCCAAATTGGAACCAAATCAATCTCTGAACAACTCCGGGTAATTCTCTTTCATCCGACTCTCTAAGTCGCTTCCTCCGGAGTGTGATGCTGCCACAATACTTTCACCAGAGGAATCGTCTTCGATCTCAATACTTTCTCCTTCCTATCCACAATCTGAATCGGTCTCTCAACATAGGACATACTCTCACTGAGCTCCAGTGGCTCGTATCTGATCACATGCGACGGATCCGGCTGATACTTCTGAAGCATGGAGACGTGGAAGACATTATGGACATTTGCTAGCTCTGGTGGCAACGCTAGCCTGTAAGCTCGATCTCCCACTCTCTCAAGTATCTCAAAAGGTCCTATGAAGCTAGGGCTCAGCTTCCCTCTCTTCCCGAATCTCGTAATACCCTTGGAAGGAGAAACTTTCAAAAATACTGACTCCCCTACTGTAAACTCCAACGGTCTACGTCTCCTGTCAGCATAACTCTTCTGTCGACTCTGAGCTGTCCTCAACCTCTCGCAAATCAACTGGACATCCTCAGAGGCCTGACGTATCAAATCGGGAGCGAATATCTGCCTGTCACCAACATCCTCCCATCCTACAGGAGATCGACATCTACGGCCATACAAGGCCTCATATGGTGCCATCCCGATACTCGAATGATAACTATTATTGTAGGCGAACTCCGCGAGTGGTAGGTGATCATCCCAAGAGCCTCTAAAATCAAGTACACAAGCTCTCAACATATCCTCGAGGGTCTATATAGTCCTCTCTGACTGTCCATCTGTCTGAGGATGGAAAGCTGTACTGAATCTCAACTGGGTCCCCATAGCTTCCTGAAAGTGTTCCCAAAAACGGGAAGTGAAGCGGGAATCCCTATCCGACACAATACTCACTGGGACACCATGCAGTCTCACAATCTCGCGCACATATAGCTCAACCAATCTACTTAGAGTATCGGTGACTCTCATCGCTAGGAAATGTGCCGACTTCATCAATCTATCGACTATCACCCATATGGCATCATTCCCTCTACGAGTCCTCGGTACGCCCATCACAAAGTCCATGGTGACATGCTCCCATTTCCAAGTCGGTATAGGTAGAGGCTGCAATAACCCTGCAGGCTTCTGATGCTCTACCTTCACCTGCTGACAGACGAGACATCTCGCAACAAACTCTGCTATGTCTCTCTTCATCCCCGACCATCAGTATACCTTCTAGAGATTCTGATAGATCTTCGTACTACCCGAATGCAAGGTATACCTCGACGAATGAGCCTCTATCAAGATCAACCTCTTGATCTCAGGATCCTCGGGAACACCCTGTCTCGAAACCTCAGTAATCCATCTGAGCTCAACTCAAACTCAGTCTCAATACCCCTCTGCATCTGCCTGACTATCTCAATACACTGCTGATCATCACGCTGAACCTGTTGAATTCGATCCATCAGATCTGACTCCAATCGCAGGCTAGCAATCATATAACCACTATCAGCATCAGGCGAGGTCACATCTAAACTGAGGCTCGTAAACTGCTCTAATAACTCGTGCTCTCATACCATCATATAAGCAACCAACCCGAGATGCTTCCTACTCAATGCGTCAGCCACTACATTCGCCTTACCCGGCTGGTATAAGATCTCACATCGTAATCCTTCAGAAGCTCAAGCTACCTTCTCTATCTCATGTTCAATTCCTTTTGCGAGAACAGATACTTGAGGCTTTTGTGATCGGTAAATACCTGAAATTTCTCACCATACAGATAGTGGCGCCATATCTTCAAAACAAACACTACTGCCGCCAACTCTAAGTCATGGGTTGGGTAGTTCCTCTCATGATCCTTCAGCTGTCTGGATCCATAAGCGACTACCTTTCCGTCCTGCATCAATACACAGCCCAGTCCTTGGTAAGAAGCATCTGTGTAAACAGAAAAACCTCCTGAGCTGGTAGGAATGGTGAGAATCGGAGCAGAGGTCAATCGACGCTTCAACTCCTGAAAACTTTCCTCGCATCTGTCGTCCCACTCAAATGCAACACTCTTTCGAGTGAGACTTGTTAACGGAGCAACCAATCTCGAAAACCCCTCCACAAACCGTCTATAATATCCAGCTAAACCCAGGAAACTCCTGATCTCCGTAACTGTTTGAGGACTCTGCCACTGTACTACTGCCTCAATCTTGGATGGGTCTACTGACACACTATCCCTCGGCACAATATGTCCCAAGAAGGAGATCTGCTCAAGCCAAAAGTCACACTTACTGAGTTTAGCATACAATCGCTTCTCACGGAGGGTCTGCAATACAATCCTCAGGTGCTGCTCATGCTCCTCTCTGGACCTCGAATAAACCAGTATGTCATCGATGAAGATAATCACAAATTGATCCAAAGAAGGCCAAAACACCTCATTCATCAATGTCATAAAAGCTGCGGGAGCATTCATCAACCCGAATGGCATAACCATAAACTCAAAATGACCATAATGTGTGCGAAAAGCTGTCTTGGGTACGTCTCCATCCCGAACTCTCAACTGATGGTACCCAGATCAGATCAATCTTGGAAAAGACCTGTGCTCCCCGTAGCTGATCCAGTAGATCATCAATCCTCGGAAGGGGGTACTTATTCTTGATGGTAGCCTTGTTCAATAATCGATAGTCGATACATAACCGAAGGCTCCCATACTTCTTCCTAACAAACAGAACCGGTGCTCCCCATGGTACACACTCGGTCTGATGAACCCCTTCTCTAAAAGTTCCTGTAACTATTTCCTCAGCTCCTCTAACTCAATTGGAGCCATCCTGTATGGCGGTCTAGATATCGGCTCTGTACCGGGTGTCATATCAATACTGAACTTTATCTCCCTCACTGGCGATAACCCTGGTAACTCATCCGGAAAGACATTTGGAAACTCTCTGACTACTGGAATGTCTATCAATTCTGGACGTGCCACAGCCGTATCTACCACGTACGCAATATAACCTTCACAACATTATCCACCAAATTAGTACGTCATTCATTCATACTCTTATAAAATTCTCATTCTCATTTACTTCAAGGAAATTACACAATACATTTTTCTGGAGTATGAAACGTGACTGTCCTGGCAAAGCAATTTAAAACAGCTCGATGAACAGCCAACCAATCCATTCCTAGGATTACATCAAAATCTCTCATATGCATCAAGATTAGATTGGCTGTCATCACTCTACCACCTAATTTCAGCTCACAATCCCTCAATACATACTCCACTAATTGGCTAGTGTTCATGGGTGTCATTATAGATAGCTTTCTACTCAGAGGGGTAGGTTTCACATAATTACACAATTTAAATGCAAACAACGGTGATACAAATGAATGCATAGAACTAGGATCTATTAACACATATGCTTCTAATTCATGGATCAAAATAGTACCTTTCACCACATCTGTTGACCGATCCGCTGTATCCTGGTCAAGAGCATGCACTCGCCCTATACCAACTGCTTGCTTCCCCTTCTCTGCCGCTGTCGCTTTCCCCGCGGTGCAGATGTATCACCAGAAGCCCTCTCTGAACCCTTGCCCTTCTGAGGGGCACTCTCAACTATCTCAGGATAATCTCTGCTCACATGCCCGGGCTTCCCGCATCTATAGCATACCACTGCAGGACCAAAATAGGGTCTATCACCGTGTATCTACCACACCTACCGCATCTCTCAATCATAGGTCATGGCCCACCTATCACAATACCTTTCTGTGGAGCAGAAGAAATGGCCGAATAAACTGAAGGTCTAGCTGGCCTCTCCCGAATCTCCTCTATCCTCAGCCTCTTCCTAATCAACTGTCTGCCCCCTCTATAACCAGACCCTCTATCTCCCACTGGTCTCTTCCCCTCTCTATGTCTACTTCCAGTCTTCCCGAACTCTGAGGCAGTCCTCTCAAAATCCTGCTCAATCAACTGCGCCCTACTCACTGGCTCCTCGTAAATCGGAATAGCCAAAGGGACCAATCTAGATCTGATCGCTGGCCTCAATCCATCAATGAATCTCTGGACCTTCTTAGTCTCACTACTCATGGTATCCGGATCGTATCTGCCCAGGGAGATGAACCTCGTCTCATACTCATCTACCGATCGACTCCCTTGGGTCAGGTTCAAAAACTCAGACTGCAGCTTTCGCTGCGCTGTATCTGGGACGTACTGCCTCTGAAAGGCCTCCAAAAATATCTCTCAGCTAATCACGGTATGTCTAGCTCGAAGAATCAGTCTGGTGGACTTCCACCAATGCTCCGCTGATCCCCAAAATATAAAAGCAGCGAATGCCGCCATCTCTATAGGGGTACACTCGAAGAACCCATATAGCTTCTCCATCTGGCTCAACCAATCCTCAGCTACCACTGAGTCCTTCGCCCCGCTAAATGTCGGCGGTCTGAACTTCTGGAACTGTCGTAGTCTGCCCATATCGCAACTGTAACCCCAATCTCTAATAATCTGGTGTGGGGCAACAGGAGAATCCATGTCCTGGACCGGTGGGGGTGTAGGAGTCTCTGTATCCTGAACTGGCTGAGCAGGCGCATCAGGAGTAGCTGCCTGTCCAGCATCACCCTGTCTACCTCTAACTCCCTGTACTGACTGCGAAACTAACTCCATAAGCATCTGAGGCTCCGCTCTATCCTAGCAAAACGCGCCTCAAACGCCTCAACAGATCTCTCTGCAGTATCCCTCTCTGCAGTACCCTGCTTTGTAGTATCTCTCTCTGTAGGACCCTATGGGGCATGCTCCACCTCGGTCTCTACCTCAGCCTCCTCTTGAGTCTCATGAGGTAACTCGACACGTCTATCAGTCGCAAGCCTACCTCTACGGCCTCTGCCTCGTGCCCGACCGCCTCTACCGTAACGAGTAACAGGCATCTTGCCTATAATCCTGCATTCACAACCATTTCTTAATTAAAACCCATCTCAATATACACGATTGTATCTAACCAAGCACAGTAACACAGGGATGTAATTCCTAATTATTGACACTTACATACATCAGACCAATTCCACTCTGATACCACCTTTATTGTCACGACCCAAAACTTCCCGAAAATCCAAGTAAATTTTTCGCGTTTTATTATTTCCTACTTACCTCAGATCGTGACCAACCACAACCAATAATTGGGCTGTATGTCAGTGCCCATATCATATCCATACATTTACAATTAGTGCACCATTTAATTTAAATATAAGTTCATATATTCTGCACTACACTTTTTTTTTCATTTCATTACGTATTTATACCCACTCTATACATCCCAGTGTCATACAAAATATAGTACTGTGCTCATGTTATTTAGATAAAAGAAACATATGAAATCGTGTATATACCTCAAAACATAGGCAGCAGCGGACAACTAGAATGCCGTACCCAGTTGCCTCCCAATCTACTGGAAGAAATCTGTGTGAGAAAATGAAAGGGGTGAGCACATCAAGCTCAGTAAGGCAATTCTACGAACAAGTAGATAACAATACAACCTACATGAACGTAGTGCCATGCATAAACCACCCCTTCTCCACACATTTCCAAAACATATGCTATGTTATGATGTCATGTAAAATATTTCACAGGTAATCCCAAAAAGCATGAAAACTTAACATGCATATCTTTTTAATCATTATTTCTCGTTTAAAATTTCATAACAAGATCAGGACTCAACCCTTCCCTTGGGTAGCCCTGACTCACACAAAATCCACAAAATTGTGTTTCTCGAAAACATTAATATCAGAAAACGTAAATATACGATATACGAGACTAGGCAATATCTGTATATCGGTAATAACCAGGACTATGGCCACGTGTCCTCAGGAGTCCATCTGCTACACGGATTCTAGTGTGCGAGATCTCACTATGATCGGGAACCGCCCGGGAGGTGGGTCACTCCATCCCGTCGGTCTTATCCGACCCTCCACATCCGTAGATGCCACACGTATCCGAAGATACCACGCATCCGAAGATGCCATACGTATCCGAAGATACCACGCATCTGAAGATGCCACACGTATCCGAAGATACCACGCATCTTAAGATGCCACACGTATCCGAAGATACCACGCATCCGAAGATGCCACACGTATCCGAAGATACCACGCATCCAAAGATGCCACACGTATTCGAAGATACCATGCACCCGAAGATGCCACACGTATTCGAAGATAACACGCATCCGAAGATGCCACACGTATCCGAAGATACCACGCATCCGAAGATGCCACACGGTACAGCGTACTCCATGCTACTTGCACGGTACAACGTACTCCGTGGACCCATATCATATCTGCATACTCATGCCATGTCTCCAAACACACGTGCGAGGATATTTAATCGGTGTGACACACAGTCGCCCACTGCTCCAAACACGGCTCATCGTATGATCTTAGAAAAATAGTGCGAGCGGTGCTCCAGCACTCTCATAAAATCAAGTAAAACTAGTGCGAGCTAAGCTCTAGCACGTCACATTTTTGAAAAGTCACGTAGGCGGTTACATTTCTCAAATCGATTTCAATGAAAATCAACACTTGTCGAAGATATGAAATGTTGTGCAATTTCATTTAAAAGTTAGCCGACCTACTCATGCATGTACCAAAATACTTCAAAAATGAGCAGGAACCCTTTGTTCTTGCTCCTTACACTTTTTCCTAAAATTTGAAATTTTACCCTTAACGAGGGTATTTTGGTAATTTACCCATCCGAGGCCCTAAAATTTTTATCTCAAATCTAAACCCTTCGTACAATTTAAAAGACTGTAAATGGCGTCGAAAATTCGTAAATCTATCTCTAGCAGTTCGTAAAATTTCCTTACTTGGAATCGCGCGCAGACTTAACCTGTCTCGATGATGCCGAACCTCTCGGCCCAAATGCGCGCCAACCAAATGTACGTAACTGCATATAACCACACAGTTGAGGTCAATTCAATTATCTTGATCAGTATATCGCATTTACTGACCAACTTTAAAGTATTGGGCCCTATCTACCTTATTGGGTCTCGGCCCATTTTATATTTATTAATTCCCTTCTTCGGGTATACCGGGCTTATGCAACTTACTAATAATTATCGGGCTTCATTCCAAACTCATTGGATAGCCCGTATACCATTTATGGCAATGACATTACAACTCCGAAAAATATTCCTTTCTATGCGAAATTAATCCATAATTCCGTAAAATAATTAAAACTCTATATTTGAAGAACTCATATTGTCGAAATTAAAATGTACTTACCCGATACGATGCGGGGTACAAAAATCAGAGCTAAATCGGCTCTCGTTCGGTCTCTGTCGAAAAGCTGTACAATTAGGTAAATTCGGATTATTTTCCATTAAATAAAATATTAAATAAATTTCTGAAATTTACCCGTAGGTCAATTTCGACCCTCGGTCGACTTACCCGAATCTCGAGTCGTCCCCGATAAATTTCTTTCCTTTTTCCTTTTTCCTTTCGTTTCTTTCCTTTTCTTTTCTTTTCTTTTCCTTTCCTCTTTCCTTCCTTTTCCCTCCTTTTCCTTCCCTTTCCTTCCGGCCAAACGGTGCCGTTTCTGCCACTTTGCCGTCGCCGGCGTTTTCGGCGGTCTTGCCGACCAATACCGATCTCAAAAGAACCCACTCCTCCCCCTGAACACGTCGGTGGCTTCCGTTCGAGCCCAGTCACGATGGTTCACCGAGAATCGGCCCGTTTCTCCCTCGGTCTTCCTTCGCTCCGATCGACGTCCTCCGATCACCTGACGGCGCATTTTCGGTGTCCACGTGATCGCCGACCTCTCCTCTTCCTCCTCGGTTGCTCGTCGACGGTCAAGGATCGCCGGTGCTCCCTCGGTGGTCTCGGGTTCCCATTGTCTCCTTTGGTTTCTTTTTGTTTCGGGTTTATCCCGATTTTTCCAGAGTTCTCCTCTTTTTTTATTATTATTTATAAACTATTTTATTATTATACTATTCATTAAAATACTCTACAATATTCCAAAATATCTACAACTTATATTATTTTATTTTTATTTAATTAATTTAATTTAATTTAATTTATTAAATTCATTTTTCTCCATTTTTTAATATTATTCTTTTTCGTATTTTCGAGATATTATTCCGGGTAACTTTTTGGTATTTTTAAAAATTTCAGATCTTGATCAATTGGACTCAGATTTGTATAATTTCCTCATTATTGATCAAGATGTCCTAAATCCTTATTTTTAAATTAAAATTTTCCTATCGCATTAATACCGGGTTTCGATATTTTAACCTTTTTACCCCTGCACTTGTTTTCGAAACCAATTTAACCTGACTTTCCTTCATACATCCACCATCTTTTCTTATTTAATTTCGTATTTTCGGTTAACTTCATTTTGATCATTGTCGTTTGACCTGTGACCATTTCGGTTCGTATTTGATTACTTTCGGCGTTCACCGATATTCCATTTTATTCTTCTTTACCAATTTAATTCAATCAATGCTCTTCTTATGATTCGATGAATATATGGAAGTGTACTTCACATGAATCATAAGGAATATAGCAACAAATACATACAAAGTGGGTCTTACAACATCATAGAGGTATTCATGGATGATTTTACAGTTTATAGTCATTCTTTCGATATATGTTTAATTAACATTACAAAAGTTCTTAAAAGATTCATAGAAAAGAACCTTGTTTTGAACTATGAAAAATGTCACTTTATGGTTAATCAAGGTATTATTCTAGGTCATATTGTATCCTCTAAAGGTATTAAAGTTGATAAAGCTAAAATAGATGTTATTAAATCTTTACCTTACCTTGTAAACGTGCGGGAAGTTCGTTCTTTTCTTGGGCATGCAGGATTCTATCAGCGCTTCATCAAGGATTTTTCAAAGATTACTCAACCATTGTGTAGGTTACTACAAAAGACATGGTATTTGAATTTGATGAAGCATGCAAGGTTGAATTTGATAAATTAAAGGAAATGTTGACATCTGCACCAATTATCCAACCACCAAATTGGGACCTTCCAATTGAGATCATGTGTGATTCAAGTAACCATGTAGTTGGTGCCGTTCTTAGACAAAGAAATGGAAAACCTCCCCATGTCATTTATAATGCCTCTAGGACACTTGACCATGCACAAAGCAGCTATTTAACAACGAAAAAAGAACTTCTAGCTATTGTGTTTACTCTAGAAAAAATTCGTTCATATTTACTTGGTACTAAAATGATTGTTTATTCTGATCATGCAACTCTCAAATATTTACTCTCAAAGAAGGAAGCGAAACCGAGACTCATCCGGTGGATACTCTTGCTACAAGAGTTTGATTTGGAGATACGCAATAAGAAAGGTGTAGAAAACTTGTTATGGATCATCTAAGCAGATTAATCACAAGTGAAGAGCCATCATCGTTAAAAGATGACATCCCATATGAGTATCTATTTCTGTCAAAAAGACAAGACCTGACATGCTGATATAGCTAATTATTTAGTTACTATAATACTATCCAGTGATTTATCTAGAACTCAAGAAGATAAAATCAAAAGAGATGCCAAATATTATGTTTGGGATAAACCTTACTTGTGGAAATATTGTTCTGACCAAATTTTTAGAAGATGTGTGCTTAAACATGAAATTCCTTCTATACATAAATTTTGTCATTCTTATGCATGTGGAGGACACTTTGGTCTTAAGAGAATAGCCAGTAAAGTACTAGAATGTGGATTGTTTTGGCCCAATTTATTCCATGATTCATACATGTTTTGCAAAACTTGTGAAAACTGTCAAAAAAATTGGAAATTTCGGACATAGGGATCAAATGCCACTTACCCCGATTCTTTTCTGTGAATTATTTGTTGTTTGAAGTATTGATTTTATGGGTCCTTTTTCCTACATCTTGTAATAATGCTTACATTCTTCTTGTTGTAGATTATGTGTCAAAGTGGGTAGAAGCTAAGGCCACCAGAACTAATGATGCTAGAGTTGTTGTAGAATTTGTCAAATCTCATATTTTTGTCAGATATGACACACCAAGAGCTATCATAAGTGATCGTGGAACTCACTTCTGTAATAGAGTAGTGGAAGCCTTGTTGAAAAAATATAATGTTACCCATCGAATTTCCACTGCTTACCATCCACAAACAAGTAAGCTAGCTGAGGTGTCTAACAGAGAAATCAAGTCTATACTCGAGAAAACTGTCAACCCAAATAGGAAAGACTGGAGTGTGCGACTTGAAGATGCACTCTGGGCTTACCGAACAACCTAAAGACTCCTATAGGTATGTCGCTTTATCGTTTGGTGTTTGGGAAACCCTTTCATCTTCCAGTAGAGTTAGAACATAAAGCGTATTGGGCTATTAAACAATGCAACATGAGAATGGATGAAGCGGGTGAATTGAGGAAATTACAATTGCAAGAGCTGGAAGAAATTCGGAATGATGCCTATGAAAGGTCTAGGCTTTATAAGGAAAAGATAAAGGCCTTTCATGATCGTATGGTCTCCAGGAAAAGTTTTTATGTTGGTCAAAAAGTTATACTTTATCGTTCTAAATTAAAATTATTTCCTGGTAAATCACGTTCTAGATGGCTAGGTCCTTTTATTATTGCTAACGCGTTTCCTCATGGTGTAGTTGAAATTCAAAGTTTGGATACAGGTAAAATTTTTAAGGTCAATGGCCGTCACCTAAAACCTTTTTATGAATGTTTTCAAGTGCATGAAGTTGAACGAATTGAGTTGGAATGTCCACACTATAATTAAGTATGACTATGTCTAGCCAAAGACTTTAAAGAAAGGCACTTTTTGGGAGGCAACCCAAAATTTTTCTTTATTTTTTGTTTAGCAAATATTTTTTTTTGTTATTTTATTAGTCATAGATAAGATTTATGTTTGTGATTTCTCTTAAGTCGTGGACACGCCTTATGAAGAAATCTGGACACTTGAATACAGAAGATGTGTTTTCATTGAGCGTGCCCACGCCTTATTGAAAACCCTCGTCTGCCAAAAAAATAAATAAAAAATACAGAAGACATGTTTTCATAAGGCGTGCCTACGCCCTATCGAAAAACATCTTCTGCCAAATGAAACAAAATAAAAAGAGAAGAAGAAGATAACGTATGTGATTTTTTCCCTTACTTTCCACCTTCAGCTGATTCTTTTGCCAAATTCGTAGATACCATCGGAGCCGAAACCAATTACTAGCAATAGTTCCAGTAGCACAACACCCACTGGAGCCGAGATCCACATACTGGTAACAACAGATCTAGCACAACAGCAGCTACCAGCAACACCCATTTTCACAACTCCAGACTACATCCGCTTCCCAACCATCACCGAACCAAAGGTCGAACCTATCACCTTCCCTCTCCCAGTTTCAAGATTCCAACCGAAACAATCCCAGCACCAGTTTTAATCTAGCCTCAACTAACTCTACAGTCCCGATTACAGTAGTTTAATTTTTGGCAGTAACAGTTCCACCGACAGCCTCACTCTTCACTGAATTGAGACTCACAGCAGCTCATCATCTCCCTTCTCCTCGAGCTCCCAAATACCATCAGTAGTCGCTCCTGCACCTTTCTTCACGGCATGGACTGCTGTTCAATTTCACAGCTCCACAGACATCTTCAACCATTTCGGTTGAGTACCAATGGTCTGTGGTTTTCTGTTAACTAAATTTTTGTAAAAAAATTGATCCAACAGAGATGTTTTGATAGGGCGTGCCACGCCCTATCAACAACGTTCTTCTGCAAAAAGAAAAATAATAGAAGAAGAAAAATAATAGCGCAGAAAGTTGGTGGTGCTTGTTTCAGATAACCGATGAGTTTCAGCTATATCATTTTTATTATTAACATTCTCTGATTTGGTGTAGTTATTTTTGCTTGCTTGTGCTTAACAATAGCATGGTGTGAGGAATTTTTCTATGGCTAGTAGTGGAATTCAAGTAGCTTTTTCCTCTCTTAAGCATGCTCGGATTGGCAAAGGAAAAATTATACTTTCGCCATCGGAGTCGGATTTAAGCGGGAATCCCACATTCCCCAAAAAGAAACATCAAAATAGGTATAAGGATATTTGTCATCGATCTACAATACCCTGTAAGTATATCGACTACACTACCATGGAGGCTTTACATATTAAAGATATTGTGCTGCAACTGATTGAAAATATAGGGTGGGAGACATACTTTTCAATACAATATCCTGCCTATATTAAGCTTGTTAGAGAGTTTTATACAACTTTTGAGTTTGCACCACCTAGCTTAGAATTTAGACTTGACAGTCCAAAAGTAGTGCAGTTTTGATTGATGGGAAAAGACGTCAAATTATTAATTACTGAATTCAATATTGCACTAGGATTTATCACTACTGAATATTCTAGAACTGAGGAATATCTCAACAGTGCATGTGTTTTTAGTGAGGAATTTGAACCGTCTAGCTTGTATCCTCGTGGCTATGATCCTAGTAAGTCCAAGGATTCTTACCTTTATGACCCAGTCTTGAAATATATACATCGATTCTTAGCTTTCACTTTTTCTGGTAGGAAGGACTCTGCTGCCGTACTGTCCAAATCTGAATTTTTATTTTTATGGTGCATGATCAACAAGGTTAAGGTTAATCTAGGTTGTTGGTTGGCCTCTTTGTTTGATACAGTCGTCACTCGTAAATGACCACTGATTTTAGGCTTGCTGATTACTTATTTGGCAATCCATAAGCAATTACTTGATATTGAACATAACAACCTTCATATCACTTGTCCTATGTTGCCATTAGACTTAATTACTTTGACCAAAATAGGCCTAATTGAAAAATAAGGAGTTTTCTATTTTTTTTCTCCAGGACCTATCCAAGCTTCCGGACGACCCCACTATTATACCATTAATGTAGGAGAACATTTTGCGCAACCTGAGCCAACATCCACTGCTAACATTCCCCTTGATGAGAGACTTGAAGGAATTGCTCCTAGATTAGAATAAATGGAATTGAACCAACTAGCTTTCTACCAGCATATGGGGTTCAATCCAACCTTTCCCCATCCTCAGTAATCAAGACAATGCTTCACGGTGCTCAATATTTATCAGGGGAGTTTTCTCTTCCTCTTGATTCTTTTAAAGTTTATGAGCATTTATTTTGATACATTGGGGACAATGTATATTCTGGGTGTGGGGGAGGGTATTAATTATGATTCTGCTGTTTGTTTTATTTTTCTTCCATTTTTAATAATTTTCATGAAAATATTTACAAATCCAAATTTTTTTCCAAAGGTACGTTAGTTATTGTTTGTGATATCTTTGAGTTATAGATTTCTCCAACGCTTATCCCATTAAAAAAACTAATTTACTTACGTGCAAAATGATTCTGAATTCTCACTAAAAAACTGATTAGTTACTTTTGATTCATTGGATAGAAAAGTGATAGGATCTAGCACCTATAACCTTTTTGGTAAGATTTGAGCCTATGAGCATTCATTACTTCATGCTCCATTTCTTTGTTTGTGTGATTGGCCAACTATGTCATAATCATCCCAGACCACACGGATCTCGATGTGTGGGGCATCATACTGGAACAAAGGTGGGTTAGTTCTTCGCCAAACTTTTCATCTCATCGTCACAATCACGCGATACAACATACTCCATGTGATATACACGGTACAACGTACTCCGCCGACCCATCTCATGGTTGGGGGTGCCAGCTGTAGGTCATATCTACCCCAATGCCATGTGTAACCTATATAGTCTCAAGTGCACATAGAGCTTCTCGTATCCATATAAGAGAGCCTCCCCACCCCATCGCGCTTAAGGATGTTGGCTTCAGGATCCTACTGTAAGAGAGCCTCCCTACTGAATAGAGCCTCCCCACCCCGTCGGGCTTAAGGATGTAGGGCTTAAGGATCTTACCAACTCCACAACATCACACATACCACAGTGTGAAAACCTGTGTGAGCTAAGCTCTAGCACAATTCATGCATCATCAATAAATCTCTTCGTACGAGCAACACTCTAGTACGGCTTTATGCATCAAATCATGAAGAAACCATGTACAAGCATATCTTCAGTACAGTTATATGCACAAGAAAGTTAATCAAAATCCACATACGAGCAGAAGCTCCAGTACAGTTTATAAAACATCATCACAAATCAAATCAAGTGCAAGCTAAGCTCTAGTACGTTTCATACATATGAAAACACCAAAATCCAGTGCGAGCGATGCTCTAGCACGATTTAACTCACATAACCACAATAGACGGCTCTATTTCAACAAAACAATGGTTTGCACCTCATTGTGCCTTTTTCAAAAATCAAGAAAACCATTAGCCAACCTATCCGTCATTTTGCTTAAACCCAAGCAAATGTGTTTTCGTAAAAGCATCAACATATGATTTATGCAATTATTAGCCTTACTATCCCTTTTTCATAAGAAGCATTAAAAATCAAACCTTATACATATACACTTGAAGTTATTTCAATACACCATCAAACACTTTTCTAGATGCTCATGCATTTTCCAAAGCCCTATATACCCACAAAATACGAGCAGCTATCTCTATATACTTACAGATTTCTCTTACCTGGAATTGCGTCGCGTGTTTCCACTTCCTTAAAGCTGCTTGATCTCACGGTTTGATTCCTCTCTAACGAACTCTCTGGAACTGCACAAGATTACGTTTCATTTCAATTTAGTCCCATATAACACAACTATGCCATTTACTATAGTCAATTCAACCTATAGTCTCCTTTAACATTTATAAGGTCTCATTCGATTACTCTACTCTTATCTCAAGAGTCTATTGGATTCTTTTAGATCCATTGATTCCTACTAAATTGATATTTAAGCCCATAATGTTTATATTACATCATTTACTTCACTATGGCATTTTGTCAAACACCTCATATACTTATTCACCTAACTAAGCCAATTTAATAATGTGGTTTCATTCAACCTTCTAAAAATCATACATAATACCTTATAGACACTTTAGCATACTCCATTTATCATCAACTCAACTATATCACATTTTTTCACTCTAGATTTAATCTACGTTTCACGTGCTCCATTGCTTTGTAGGTAGTTTCTATCATAAATATACATACCAATAAACTCCAAAATCAATAACTATACAAATGTAATTAGGTTGGAGTGTTAGTAACTCACCTAGCTTAATTTTTTCCTTGCTCCAAATGAGAATGCACCTTTGCTCCTTCAATCTAACCAATGGGATATTGATTCCAAGGTATGTTACTCTTCTCATTGTAAGGAATAACTTTGCTCCCATGGTCTTTCTTCAAATCTTTATGAAAATGGGGTGATTTTAGAGTAAAAAAGTTAGGTTTTGGGTTAAAAATGGAAATGTTGAGTTGTTTCCCATGAATTACAGATCCAAATACTCTATATTTATAGAATTAGCTTGGTGAGATCGATCTGTATAGGGTGGAGATCGATTTGGTCCTCTTAAATTCCTCCATTTCACGACATTTTGAAGGTATGAGATCGATCTGTCGAAGGCTTGAGATTGATCTGCTTCAGTGAATGGGATCGATATGCTTCAATGGAATATGATCAATTCATCTCAAGCAGAGAGCTAAGGAGATCGATCTGGCCTTAAAGGGAGATTGATCTACTCCAGCCTTAGAGTTAAGGAGATCGATCTGCTTGAGTGGGGGATCAATCTCTCTCTTCCAACATGCCTGATTTTGCATTCTTCAGGCCATGAGATTGATCTCTCCTTGCATGGGATCGATTTGGCCTTCATCCTACACCTTTTTTGCTACAATTCCCTCATTCAAACTCATACTTAATCATTCTAACACCTAATTATCAATCCATTTACTCTTAGAACTCATAAACATTCATCTCTTATAATTCATGCATAATTCAACTTCTTTGTATATCATAAAATTATATACATCACATCAAAAATTGAGGGTCTTACACCTATGGTAAGAAATCTTCTATGCAATGACTTAAGAGTTTATTGATATATATACCCTAAACACTTAGAGTGTGATGAGTGAAATCCAATTGCGAGAGTGTTGGGTCTTATGTACTTTATGAACTTTATAGAATCATTAAGGTGTTTTTCATGTGTGTTATGAGAATTCACTTTAAGACTTTGTGCTTTAATTCTAAAAATGAAAATGTTTTGGATGAGCATAGGAAGAGAATGAAAGAATGATGAGAAGAGATTATGAATTTTGATTATTTTATGCTTGAAGACATACAATGTTTAGTTGTGGGGGAATTTGATAGGTTGTATACTAAACATATTAATTGTGATATTTTCCCATGATTTAAATTCTTTTATATGCTTAATTTTTGTGTTTGACTTATACTTTGTGTTTTGTATTGTTGAATGAAGGAATATGAGCAAAATGAATAAAAGTTGCAAAATTTTGATCAAGTCACAAAACCAGAAGATATCTTGATGTAAGGCGTGGGCATGTCTAAGGTAGTGACAAGAATTGCAACTCAAATATGTAAATTCAAGTCAAGCTCCATCACTTGTAGCTGAAATTGACTTAAATAGTCTAAAGATAGCAAGTAGAAGATTTTAATTATTAAGGGAGATATGGCATGGCTATCTTTGGCAAAAAGCAATCAGTTGTTGAAAATGGAAAGAAGTTTATTTGTAATCAAATTCAATCAAAAGTTTCCTTTTGAACAAGATTATGGGATTAGGATATTTAGTATATATAGATTAAGAGAAGAGAAGGCTGCAATCATCATCATCATAGAAAAACAAGATACATTCTATTTTTTTTAGGCAATTGAAAATTTCTTTGGTGTTTTTCTTTCAACTTATGGCTTACTAAACTATTTAGCCCAGACAAAGGATAATTAAATATTTGGGCTCTTCAAGAATTGTGAGATCTAATTAGTTTTATCTTGTTCTTTTACATCTTTGTTATTTATATATCTTTTGTGCTTATTGAAATTATTGTTTTGATTGATTGTGCAAAAAGGGCCCTTTGTTCAATTGTCAGGATAATATATTACTAATTAGAAACTTGGATCCGTAATTGTTTGAGTATTCTAATATAAGTGGTAAATAACATAACTGATTACAGAGAGGTTTTCAATTCTATGTTATGGAGATATATAATCTAGCTTAAATGAACCTACATGTGTTTATTGGTTAGAATTAGTAGTCTCTCTAGTTTTTAATGTTGTTAGTAAATTAAATCTTAAGATCATATATAAGGTTGTTTATTGGAAAGAGAAATAATTAGAGATCGTATCCTGATTATCGAAGAAGTAAGGAGGGATAAGTTGTTAGGTCGTACCAATAACCATAACCAATTTGCTAAAGATTAAAAGAATCTATCTTTGCATTAATGATCAATTCCATGAACCGATTCTAAAATTATTCATTTGGTTGGATGTTTAATCATATTCATTTTCTTCCAACATTTTACATAGTGACTTCTCTTTTCAGTATTAATTTTTCTTTTTGATTTTCATTATAACAAATCCTCAAACGTATTTTTTTTAAATCTTTTGCCGAAAAATAAATCTAACTAATCTCTGTGGGAAACGACCTTTCTCATCTATACTACAGTTTTAATTTATTTTTGAGCAAGAATTTATATTGTTAGTCTTGAGAGTCACCAATCTTCAAAGCAAATACCACGAGGGCTAACTCTGAATCATGGGTGGGATAATTTCACTCATAGTCCTTTAATTGCCTGGAACCATAAGCTATCACTCGACCATTTTGCATGAGTACACATCCCAGACCCTGATGGATGGCATCACAATATACTGTAAATCCCCCTGATCTACTCGGAATAGTCAGGACGGGTGCAGTAGTCAACCTCCGTTTGTGCTCTTAAAAGCTCTACTCACAGGCTTCTGACCATACAAAAGGAACTTCTTTACATGTGAGCTTGGCCGGTGGAGCTGCTACCTTAGAAAAACCCTCTACAAACCTCCGATACTACCCTGCCAGCCTAAGGAAACTCTGAATCTCAGTTACAATCCTCGACCTCTCCTACTTGAGTACTACCTCAATCTTGGACTGATAAATTGATACCCTGTCCTTGGATATAATGTGACTGAGGAAGGCTATCTGTTCCAGCCAAAATTCTCATTTACTCAATTTCTCATATAACTGTTTCTCTGAAAGAGTCTAGAGTATAGTTCTCAAAAGCTGTTCATGCTCCTCCCGAGACCTAGAGTAAACTAGGATATCGTCAATAAAAATAATTACAAACCGATCTAAATAATCATGAAATACTTCGTTCATCAGACTCAAGAAAGCAATAGGGGCAGTGGTTAGGCCAAAAGGCATAACCAAGAACTCATAGAAGCAATATCTCGTCCTGAATGTTGTCTTAGGCACATCTTCCTTTCTGATCTTTAACTGGTGATAGCCAGACCTCAGATCAATTTTACAAAATACTGATGCCCCTCTTAGCTGGTCAAACAAGTCACGTATTCTGGGCAGGGGTACTTATTCTTTACGGTGGCCTTGTTCAATAATCGTAGTCTATGCATAATCGGAGGCTACCATCCTTCTTCCTGACAAAGAAAATAGAAGCTCACCAAAGTGACACATTGGGTATAATAAAACCCTTATCAAGCAACTTGTATAACTGCTTCTTTATCTCTTTTAATTCAACCAGTGCCATCCTATATGGAGTTTTAGAGATTGGCTGGGTATATGGCACTAAATCGATAGTAAACTCTAACTCTCTCTGGTGGTAACCCTGGTAATTTATCAAAAAAAACATCCTGGAATTCACATACAATAGGTATATCCTGAATACTCGGATGTTCCCCGCTCATGTCAGTAACAAAAACTATATAACCTTCATGGAACAAAACATCAAGAGTTACACAAATTTCACACTTTAAAACATTGTATATTTCATTTCTTAACTGCAAAATATACTTCAAATTTATCAGGTAAGGAAAAGGTTACAATCTTGGTATAGCAGTCTAAACTTACTCTATTGGCGACTAACCAATCCATACTCAAATTACATCAAAGCCGTACATGTCTAGTAAGATTACAGCTGCTATCATTACCCTATCTCATACCTTACTTTCACAGCTCCTGCACACTCTATCAGTTATTTGTGTCTCACGCATGGGAGTACTAATATGACATACATAATTTAGGAATTCAGATTCTAAATGTAGACACTTTGCAAACTGAGGTGAAATAAACGAGTGTGTAGAGTCAGGGTAAAATCAAACATTAGTTTTATGATTACAAACAAGAAGATTAACTCTGATGACATCAAAATAGGCATCTACTGTGTCTTGATCAATGGCAAAGACACGCTATCGAGTGATAGGCTTTTTACATTTTTCCTCTGCTGTAGCCCATCTCTGGGAGGTCTGCCTCTGCGAAATCTGTATCTGTCTTTCAAGCGGTGGCTATGGTTGATCCCGGGGTTGTGGAGTCTGTAGTAGCGGACAATCCTTTATCAAGTGTTCCATCTCTTCACATCTAAAATGAACTCCCGATCACCATAGGTAAGGACCACTACACATCTTGCCACACTCCTGGCAACTCTTCCTAGTCATCTGGTGGCTCCGAATGATCATAGGGGTGGTAGCAGGAGTCCTGAGCCTATAAACCCTCACTAGAGACTCACTAAGCCTCAGTCCCTTTGGTTGAGAGTTCTGTCATATAGGACTCCACTCTCTTGTCTTTAAGCTTCCTACAGGATCCATACTAAGTCGGTGTAATGTTGAGACCCCTCTCTACATCTTGTGCGCACTCCATAACATCACCAAACTCTGGAAGTCTATCCTGGATGACGGGTCCCAACCCGGACATAAACCTCTATGCGCGGGGTCGCTCATCCCTGACTGTTTTAGGGTCATATCGTACAATGGTAGAAACTTTGTTCTTATACTCATCTACAGTTATTCTACGCTGTGTCAAATCTAGAAACTCTGCCTACATCTTCCTCTAAGCAGCAGGCGATACATACTGACCACTAAAAGCAGATAGAAAAATCCCTCAAGTAATCTTTGGGTGTCAGGAAATCAAATGAGTTCTAGTGGCTCTTCACCATACAATGACCTATCCAGTCAACATATATATGGCTATTTTGACTTTCTCTGAATCTATGCACTCCAAACTCAAAGATCCTCTCTAGATCTGTCAGCCATTCTTCAGTCTGTACTAGGTCATTCACCCTCTTAAACTCTAGATGGTTCATCTTACGAAAGTCCTTCACTCTGCTCTTATCTCTGTCATCTGCCCTAGTCTGCACCGACGACTAAGTGACAGGAGGTGCCGGAGGGACCTATGGAGGAGGAGGTGGAGTAAGATATGCGGGTGCAGTAGCAACGATATCTGAAGCATTTTCCCTGAACTGCTGAGCAAACATAGCTGTGAGGGCACTGAACCCCTCTCTCATGCTTTGTATCCCCTGTTCCAGCCTCCTCATCCTGGTATCAGGGCTCTCTGGTTAAGGGGGAGGTGGTGGAGGGGGCTGATTTTGCCTCCGTGGCTGGCCTCGCCTATCACTTATGGTAACTGATATATATTACCAGTACCAATACCAAGAGATTTCAATTACAGCTATAACAGGTATGTACAATTTATAACCAGACAAGTACATATAATTAGGATGTAATCACACTTTAATTATCCGACACTGACAGTACTAGACAACCTATACTCTGATACCACATTAACTGTGACTCCCTAGAAGCTCAAAAATAAGGGCTAACTTTTTCCTTAAATTCTTATTTTCTTACTTAGGTTATATTCCTGTACAGTTTAGGCTACTTAATTTCTTTTATTACTTAATCCTTTAATCATATAAGATTTGCCAAAAATTTCGACAGCACAACCTCTAATATTTTTAATCTACCTCCCTGCAGTAAACAACAATTTCTAATCGCAATGCAGTTGCTTTTATTTTTTTAAACTTTACCATCTCCCAATTCAAAATATATTACCACTACATCAACTAAATTCATACTTAACATCATCTACATTTCATTTCTTTCCCAAGCCATTTATCTACAACTCTATAACGTTAGATTACATCCCAAAAGTATACATATACAATCCAGTATCTTTACATTACCACTGTCTGAAAATAAACATCAGGGAATATACCTGAGCGTGTACTAAAGTTAGTCTGGGAGGCTTAAAATTCACTAGGCTACTCGAGTACTTCACAAAAGCTGATCAGATCCTATCACAAGTAATCTGAAATGGAGGAAAACATGTATGAGCTTCTGATCAAGCTCAATAAGGAAGGCATTTAAAGAAATCCTGACAATCCCAAAAACATGTGGAAAATCAAGGTTAACATGCTTTCCTACTTACTTTAGCTTACCTACTTTCTTCCATACTCGAAACGTTCATACATTAAAACATGAAGACTATGTAATTCTATTAAGTATATGAATTTACTTATGAGAAAGTGTACGTACAGTCGATAAATATTTAGAATAACATGTATGTATGTGTGGATGAGGAGACTAATGCCTAATCACAGCCCAACTGTTGAGGAGAGAAAGGTAAGTAAAAAGCAAAAAAAATTTTTTTGTTTTTGGTAAGTCGCTTGTGGGAGGAGGGCGTGACAACATCCATATGTGAACTTGTTTTACATGACATCATGACATCATGAATTGTAGCATCGATTTTGAAATGTGTGGAGAAAGGGTGGTTTATGCATGGCACCATGTTCATGTAGGTAGTATGGTTGCCTACTTGTTCGTAGGATTGCCTTACTGAGCTTGATGTGCTCATCTCTTTCATTTTCCTACATAGATTTACTTCAGTAGATGTTGAGGTGACTGAGTACTACATTCCTGATATCTGTTGCTGCCCATCATTTTGAGGTATATACACTTGTACATATTGTATCTAAATAATAATAGCACAGTAACATGTTTGTAAGTAACTGTAGGGGATGTATAGATAATGTAAACACTTGTGAATGAATGGCAAAGAATAAATGAAAAACGCATGTGTTTACCTTTTTTGTAATAAGGAATTAAGTTATACGGTGATTGAATGGTGGGACTGGCATTGACGCACAGCCCAATTGTTAGTGGAGTGTGGTCACGATCAGAGGACAGGTAAGTATGAAAGAAAAACAAAAAATTTACTATGATTTTTGGTTCGTGACAAATGGTGGTATCAGAGCGAAATTGGTCTGATGTGTATCAGTGTCAGTAATTAAGAAATGACATCCCCGTGTTACTGTGCTTGGTTAGATACAATAGTGTATATTGAGATGGGTTTTAACTCAAAAATGATTGAGAATGCAGGAATATAGGCATTATGCCTAATATTAGTCGCGGTAGAGGAGGTAGAGCACGAGGCAGAGGTCATGGAGGTGGGCCTGAACCTGCTAGTCATGCTGAGTCGACCTATGAGAACCAGGATGAGATTGAAATGGAGGTTGATGTTGAGCATGCCCCACAGAGTCTGATAGAGAGATCGGACAGCATTGAGACAAGCTTCGCGAGGTTGGAGTGGAGTGTGGAGAATATTTTGAGAGCTAATTGCTCAGAGTATGCATGGGATTTGAGGGCGAGTCGAAGTATTGGTGGAAGTCTGCTCGACCCATCTTAAGAGTTAGACATTCAGAACCGACATGAGAAATATTTTTGGATGTATTCTGATTACAGAATATCTCGGACATTGCTTAAAGGAAATTACAGATAAAATTTCTTACTCTGACCCAGAGGAACTAGTTGATTGACGAGTATGAAACTCAATTTATATCCCTGGGCAGGTATTACCCCGACACTATGGGCAATGAGAGTCGAAAAGCCCAAAAGTTCATAGAAGGGCTCAGATTGTCAATTTGAGTTTGATTGGCACTGTTGGATATCACTACCTATGCTGAGGCAGTGCGCAGACTACAGTTGTGTGACTAAGATCATGTGTTGCACCCTCTGAGATTGGGAAAGGTAGTAAAGGCCGAAATAGAGACAAGAAGAGAATAGAGAATGACAGAGATGTTAGAACAAGAAAAAGGTAGTTTGGTAAGAGATTAGAGTTTATGAGTCACATGATAAGATGATTGGTAAGGCTCCAGTGTATCTAATTTCAGCACTTTTGAGGGGTATTGTGATTAGAGGACCCCGACCTGCTCCGTAGCAGTGTAAGCAGTGTAGGATGTGTGGTAGATACCACGGAAGTAGGGCATACACCTACACTTTATTGACTAAAATAAGATTTTAGTGTGGTAAGATGGGCCATTTATTTAATGATTGCTTAGAGTTGGGTGAGACTGGCCCACAAAAGGGCAAAGGGACAGAGAAAACCCTGTTGATATCTCTACACCAAAAAAGGGAGGTAATAGCCGAAGAGAAAGGGAAAGTAGGATGTTGGACAAGGGCGAGTGTATGCCTTGGACTAGGACACTACAAATGTTTCATCTGATATGGTGGAAGATGCCACACTGGTTATGAATACAAAAGTAATTATTTTAATTGATCCTGGTGACACGGATTTAGTCATACCGCCTTCATTTGCATATAAGTTAGTGAAAGACATGAATGCCTACACCCTTGGGCACAATGCTGATAGTTAGTACCCTAATGAAGGAAGGTTAACTAACGGAATAATTATGAAGAGATTATAAGTTGAAAACGGGGGAAGAAGTATAAGTCAGCTAATTTTATTCAATGGAATATGAATAATTTCAATAAATATTTGAGAATAAATTAGTCGGCTACAAACTATGCTCTTCAGATTTCTATCCTAAGACAGTGATATGTTTACCCCCCTGAAAAGTATACTGTAAGTTTTAACAAGTAATAAAAGGGGTGTAGCGATTGAAATTAAAGGAGTAAATGATTGTACTCACGAAATGAGTAATGACAGAGTTTGTTATAAGTGATATACGAAATGAGATAAGCTTTGAGATGTGATAGATCCTGAATACAAGATCTATTGGAATAAGAGGCGTATGCAAGATACAAATATCTTTGATATATGAAATAATTTGGATTAAGCGATATGTAGTAGATATGAATTGCGACCAAGGGTAAGGGGTAGATATATCCATAACCAGTCCATGTGGTCAAGTCTGAGGGTTAATAAAGGTATTTCAAAATACCTCCCCGCCTGAAGACTTGACAGCGTCTAGAAGTACACATAACCTATAAATTAAAATCGACAGTCGTAATATATATATTTAAAATTAGGGTACATTTACTGGTACGATAAAGAAATATAGAATTTGGTTAATCATGAAGGTTTAAAAAAAAATTAAAATTTTATAAAAGCTGATAATATAAGAAAAAATGAAATGACGCGGGTTAGTATCTTGAACGGAGGCGATTTCAAAATGACATTATACGTTTATGTGTATATAGGTCAAGGATATGAGTGATTGAAATATTTAGTGGAACTCAACTATGAGGAGGTATTTAAACTTTACCTGGACTGATTTGTTATCATCCTTATTGATAATATTTTAGGTGTATTTAAAGTCCAGGGAAAATTATAAGCAATAATTAGAAATTGTTTTTACAGGGGAATTGTTGAGAGTTTCTCGAAAGGGACTACTTTGTTGACACGTTTAACTAAGAAAAAGTGATATTTGAATGGGATGATAAACGTGATAGGAGTGTTGGTGCATTGAAGTATGAACTGACCACCGCATTTATTTTCACCATACCCAACAGATTAAGAGGTTTCTCAGTGTATATGGATATCTCAAATAATGAGTGGGTTTAGTATTGATGCAAAATGGGAAGATAGTCGATACTAGACAACTTAAGGATTATTAAAGAAACTATCTGACCCATGATTTAAAAGTTGGCAGTGATAGTGTTTGTACTGAGTATGTGGCACTACTATGTACACAGTGAGAAATTTTGGGTATGCACTGATCATAAAAAGCCCCGAGTATCTGTTTTCACAGAAAGAGTCGGATACGAGATAACATAGTGGGTTAGAGCTTCTGAGGGATTATGATTGTGGAAATTGTACCACCCAGGAAAGGCTAATGAAATGGCTGATGCCTTGAGCAAAAAGAGCCTCGGGATAGTATTACATATGATGGTCAGGGAGCGTAAGCTGCTAGAGCAGTTGTGAGCCTCAGTCGTGATGTGATCCCTTCTGATGATGACAGTGAATTGTGTGACAGCGAGCCTGAGATTAGTACCGGATTTGATAGGCTTAGCGTGATGATCGACATGGTGTCGATAGTGTGGGTTAGATTCAGATGGGTACAGTGACAGAGTTCATAGTGAATGATGATAGCTTACTGAGATTCAAAGACAGTATAAGTGCTCCCCAGGACCACAGTTGATGAGATAGTGATATTGTCAGAAGCTCGCTCTTCGGGATATACAGTGCATCCGAGAAGTAATAAATATATTGAAATATTAGAAAAGGGTATTGATAATCAGATATGAAAAGAGACATTGTAGAGATTGTGGAAAAGTGTCTCGTATGTCAGCAGAGTAACGTAGAGTACTAGAAGTCTGTAGGGTTATTGCAGGCTCTACCTATATCGACACGGAAATGAAAACAAATTACCATGAATTTCATGATGGGTTATAGAGGACCCGGATGAATCACGAGGCTATCTAGGTGATAGTCGATAGATTGACTAAGTCTACCCACCTTCTGGTTATGAAATCCCCAAATACTCTGAGTGTGTAGGCGGATATATGTGTAAGGAAGATTGTGGAACACCATGTATTTTCCAGTGAGCATTATATCATATAGGGATTCCCGCTTCACTTCCCACTTCGAGAAATATTTTTCAGGAAGCTATGGAAACCCGACTGAGTGTTAGCTCAACTTTTCGTCCTCAGATAGATGGTCAGTCAAAAGGGACTGTACAGGTTCTAGAGGATATGATGAGAGTGTGTGCCATTGATTTTATAAGCTCCTGGGATGATCAGTTGTTACTAATCGAATTCGCCAATAATAACAGTTGTCACTTGAGTATCAAGATAACATTATGTGGGGCCTTGTATGGCCATAAGAGTTATTCCTCGACTTGGATAAAAAGAATTGGGTGACAGATAGAGAATTGTTCTCGAATTGGTAAGACAGACCTCTGAGGATCTTCAGTTGATTTGTGAGAGATTAAGAACACCTTAAAGCAGACAGAAAAGCTATGCTGACAAGAGACAGAAACCATTGGAATTCACCGAAGGTGAATTAGTATTGTTGGAAATTACATGCCCTTATGACATAACGAGATTCAGAAAGAAGGTAAATTGAGTTTCGTTAGATAGAATCCTTTGAGAGATTGGATAAAGTGGGAGATAAGGCCTGTAGGTTGGCGTTACCACTTAAATGAGCAGGCATCCACAATATGTCCCATCTTATGATGTTTGGAAAATATTATCCGGACCCAGCATATGTGATCGGATATGAGCCCCAACAGCTTAGCTCAATGGAAGTATAACATATGTTGAAAACTTGATATGGGTCTTAGACGGAAGGAGAAAGTATTGAGGTTTAAGACAATCTCCCTAGTCAAGTCCATTGGTAGTATTACACTCTGAAAAAAGTCACATGAGAATTAAAGAGTAAGATGCGATAAACGTACTTGGTTCTAATTTGGAGGACCAAATTTCTTAAGTGGGGGAGATTATGTAAGACTCGAAATTATATCGTAATTTCTTATAAAGGATTGAAAATGGTCATAAAATTAAACGAACCGGATTCGGACTAGATATAAGGGTTTAAAACACGAAATGCGTGAGTGTTCGTGAAGGGAAGTTGGATTGGTTTGATCCCGAACACGTACAAGGGTAAAACGGTCAAAAGATCGAATTTCGGTATAAATTCGATAAAAAAGTTTTAATTAAAAATAAGAATTTAGGATATCTTGATCAATAATGAGGAAATTATCAAATTTCGAGTCCAATTGATCAAGATCCAGAATTATTTAGAATTACTGAAAATTCATTTGGGACAATATCCTAAAAATATGGAGAAAATATACCGAAACAAGGGTTAAAATAAAATAAATAAATTAAATAAATTAATTATGAATATATATAATTTAGTAGATATTTTTGGGAATTTTAAGAATATTTTAATGAATATAATAATAATAAATATATTATAAATAATAATAATAATAATTAAAAAAAAGAATCGCAGAATAGCAATTCTGAAAACGCAGGCCAGTGAGGGAGTCTATGTCATGACCCGTTCTCAATCCATGACTTTAACCAAAATCACTACAAATTTTTTGCATTTATTAACTTACCTTTCCTCTCTTCAATGGTTGGGCTGTGATTCGATGTCAAAATCCTTACTTACCACATTATCTGTTATCATACATACATGCCAATATATTGTTACTGACTGTAACTGCTTTTATAATACATATAAGATTATATAAAATCTAATACAAATATATTTCCCACAATATATAATGTATACATCACTGTGTTGTTTTTATGTTCAGATACATAACCGTACAAAATTTGTATACCTGGCGATCGATAGGAAATAGCAGTGGACTCAGGAACACTATCCCTCAATAACTCTCGCTCTACTGCTGATACTCTGCAGAGAGATGTAAAGAAAGGGGGGTGAGCATACAACGCGCTCAGTAAGGAAATCAGGCAAGCAAGTAGATATCTACACTATCTACTCAAAATAATGCTATGCCTTGAAAAAATTATGTTGAGTTAATATATTTTGAAATGACAAAACAAGTAAATTCAATAATATAAAAATGATATAAAGACATGTTTAGAGGTTATCAGTACCAGAACTTAGAGTTCTGTTGATGAGAGATCAATCTGGCTGATGAGAGATCGATCTCCTGGGTTTTTACTTGATGAGAGATCGATCTCATGAAGAAATGAGATCGATCTGCCAAGCCTTCAACCTTTACAAAGGTTTTAAGGAAGAGTGAGATCGATCTGCAAGGGTTAAGAGATCGATCTGGCTAAAGCTAGAGTTGAGAGATCGATCTGGTCTAGGAAGAGATCGATCTCCCTTAAAAGCATAAGACTGTAGATCGATCTGAAAGATCGATCCACACTCAAACAGAGAACTTATGAGATCGATCTGGTAAGAAAGAGATCGATCTCCTCAAAGTCAGAGAGCTAAGGAGATCGATCTGAGGTATTGAGAGATCGATCTGAGGTATTGAGAGATCGATCTCCCCACTACGAAACTGCATGGCAGATCGATCTGTAGATCGATCTTGCCTTAAACAGAGAGATCATGAGATCGATCTGCCTATTCGACAGATCGATCTCCCCTATTATTTTCAAACTAACAGATCGATCTGCTAACCTATGAGATCGATCTCCTTATGCTATTGTGCTTTGATCTTGCAGGATTTATAACTAAGAGATTGATCTGGCCAAGAAGGCAGATCGATCTGGCACACTACTGGAGGTACCCAACGGCTAGTTCTGCAAAATCTCAACGGGAAAAACAGCATTTAATGCTTCAACTACCAATCCTTCAGTATTTAACCAAGCATTGAAGACAAAGAGAATACAGACATTATTGCTGCACATTCCTAACATTCTCAAGCTTTGAATACTTCCATTCCTTGTGTCTTCATCATTCATTTATTGAGATTTATTGTGTAAGCTTAAGTGTAGAAGCTATATTTGTCCTACCCACTTTAAAGCTTCATTTTGTATTCAACCTTGCCTTAAAAGAGAAGAGGATTGTTCCTCAGTGAGAGAGAATTGTAAGAGGGTGAATACATTTTTACATTGTAAAGGGTAGAGAGGTTATTCCTTAACCTGTAAAAGGGACATTGTAAACTTCTGTTGAAGGAGAGTAAGAAAGCACTTGACAAGAAGGTCAAGGAGAGAGGACGTAGGCAAGAGTTTGGCCGAACCTCTATAAACGACTGTGTTTGTTTCTCTCTTCCCTATCTTGCATTAAATTGTTTAATTTTATTATACTGTTTACTTTCATTTGCAAATTAAAATAGGATTAAGTTAAAATTTGCTATTAACGTTAGAAAACCGATTCACCCCCCTCTCGGTAGAGCCAACAATTGGTATCAGAGCTAGGACTCTTTAATCACATAGGAACAACTTCTTAAGAGTTAGAAACGATCAAATGGCTCATAACAATGTAGCTACTAGTTTGGTAGGAGAGGGGCACTCTACGGTTAGACCTCCAATGTTTAATGGAGAGCATTATGCTTATTGGAAGACTAGGATGATGTTATTCATTCAAGCAAATGATTATGAAGTATGGAGGATTATAATTAAAGGACCTCAAATCCCTACAAAGAGAATAGAGGGAAGAGATATTCCTAAGGAAGAAGATGAATGGGATTCAGCTGATATTAAATGTGCTCAACTAAATGCTAAAGCTATGCACACATTATTTTGTGCCTTAGGTCCTAATGAATATAATAGAGTCTCCGGGTGTGATAATGCCAAACAAATATGGGACAAATTGGCAATAACTCATGAGGGTACAACCCAAGTGAAGGAGACAAAGGTAGGTATGCTCACACATGACTATGAGCTTTTTAGGATGAAGGAAGGAGAATCAATTAGTGATATGTTCACTAGATTCACAGATGTAATTAATAGATTAAAGTCTTTAGGAAAAATATATTCTAATATTGAAATGGTAAAGAAAATTTTAAATAGCTTACCTAAATCATGGGAAGCTAAAGTGACTGCAATTGAGGAATCTAAGGATCCTCACACATTGGCTTTAGATGAATTAATAGGATCTCTACTCACTTATGAGATGAAATTAAAAAGAAATGAAGAGCCACCCAAGAAAGTGGGAGTTGCTCTAAAATCCACTGCTCAAGAGGAGATTAAAAATGAGAGTGGTAGTGAAGAGGATCTTGAGATGGCAATGTTTGCCCAAAGATTTAACAAGTTCATGAGGATGAGAGCTAGTGGTAGTAATAGGAGAAACAATAAGAGAGATCAAGAAGAAGTAGGTAGAAAAGACTCTATTGTGTGTTATGAATGTAAAAAACCGGGACACATAAAATTTAACTGCCCTCTTCTTAAAAGGTCCAATGATAGGTTCCATAAAAAGAAGGCAATGGTGGCAACATGGAGCGACAGTGACTGCTCCGATGATGAATCAAATGAGGACATTGCCAACTTGTGCTTCATGGCTATTGAGGATGAAAAGGTAACTTCAAGCCTCAATGAATATTCTTTTGATGAATTGCAAGATGCATTTGATGATCTTGCATTAGAGTATGAATCTATGAGTATGAAATATAAAAAGATAATATCCAAATTGAGAAAAGAAAATGAGATATTGCAATTGGATAAATTAGAATGTGAAAAGAAACTAGAGATTTCAAATCTAGAAATTTGTGACCTTAAAGAGAAAAATAGCAATCTACATAATTCATTTAATAGGTTCCACATGGGTCAACAAAAGTTAGATAGCATGCTAGAAACCCAAAGGGCATTCTTTGACAAAAATGGCTTAGGATATAATGCTAAGAGTAGGGAGACCCATCTTAAAAGTTTTATTGCTAGGAAGAGCATGAATAAACCTGCAATTACTTGTTCATATTGCAATAGAAAGGGACATGCATCACATAACTGTAATATAAAAATGAGAACTCTAAAAGGAAAAATAGTAAAAAGGATATGGATTCCAAAAGAAGTAATTCACTCCAAGGATTGTAATGCATTAGCAAAATGGATCCCAAAGGGATCAAGAATTGCATTCACTAACCTCAAAGGACCCAAGAAAATTTGGGTACCTAAGACTTGAGCTTGATTTCTTGTAGGTGATTGAGCATAGCCACAAAGCTAAAACAAAAGAAGCATGGTATTTAGATAGTGGATGCTCAAGGCACATGATGGGTGATAGAAGCCACTTCAATTCTTTCAAATCAAAAGTTGGTGGAGAAGTCACTTTTAGGGACAACTCCAAAGGCCAAGTTGAAGGAAGTGGCTCAACAGGTAATGATCATTTCTCTTTAGAAAAAGTATTACTTGTTAGGGGTTTAAAGCACAACTTACTAAGCATAAGTCAACTTTGTGACAAAGGTTACAAAGTAATTTTTGATTGCATGAAATGTAATGTTATAGATCCTAAGTCAAATAAAGTTCTTTTTCTAGGTCATAGACAAGGAAATATATATATTGTCTATCTTAATGAACTCAAAAATGAAAATATATGCTTAATGGTAGACAATAAAAAGGAATCTTGGTTATGGCATAGAAGACTAGGTCATGCTAGCATGAGTGTGCTATCTAAGTTAGCTAGAAAGGATCTAGTTATAGGTTTACCCAAGATATCCTTTGATCATGAAGAAGTATGTGAAGCTTGTGTTAAAGGAAAACATAAAAGGACAACATTTAAGCCTAAGAATATTGTATCCACCACTAGGTCTCTCCAATTACTTCACTTAGATTTATTTGGACCAACTAGAACAACTAGCCTAGGTGGGAAACACTATGGATTTGTAATAGTTGATGATTACACTAGGTACACATGGGTGTTCTTCTTAAGAGTAAAAAATGAAGCCTTAGAAAAATTCATAGCCTATACAAAAATTACTCAAAATGAAAAAGGATACACAATAACTAGTATTAGAAGTGATCATGGCAAAGAATTTGAAAATATTGGATTTGATGAGTATTGCAATGATCAAGGAATTAGCCATAATTTTTCAGCCCCTAGGACACCACAACAAAATGGTGTAGTTGAGAGAAGAAATAGAACATTGGAAGAAATGGCTAGAACCATGTTATGTGAGAATAACTTACCAAAGTATTTTTGGGCTGAAGCTATAAACACATCATGTTATATAATTAATAGAGCTATGATTAGACCCATGCTAAAGAAAACTCCTTATGAGCTCTACAAAGGTAAAAAGCCTAACATTAGTTACTTCCATCCTTTTGGCTGCAAATATTTTGTTCTAAATAATGGGAAAGATAATTTAGGAAAATTTGATGCCAAGAGTGATGAGGGAATATTCCTAGGATACTCATTGAATTCAAAGGCTTATAGAATTTATAACAAAAGAACATTAATGGTTGAAGAATCTATTCATGTTATATTTGATGAATCAAATAATGTATCTAAAGATTCAACCAATGAGGAGAATGTTGGAATATTTGACGAAAACTTGGAGGATATCCCAAACCTAGAAGATGACTTATTAGAAAAACTAGACTTAAATAAAGAAGATGAAGAAGAGATAGAGATAATAGAGAGAGAATCTAGAGCACCAAGAGAGTTAAGATATGTAAAGGGCTTTGAAATAGTAGGAGATCCAACTCTTGGAGTTAGAACTAGATCTTCTCTAAGGAATATGTGCCAATATATAGCCTTTGTATCTCAAATAGAGCCTAGGAATGTCAATGAAGCCTTAGATGACAATAATTGGTTCCTAGCAATGCAAGAAGGATTAAATCAATTTGAGAGAAGCAAAGTATGGAAACTAGTTCCTAGGCCTAGTGATCACTCAATAATTGGAACTAAATGGATATTCAAGAACAAGATGGATGAAAATAGTGTGATCATAAGGAATAAGGCTAGGCTAGTTGCACAAGGATATAGACAAGAGGAAGGCATAGACTATGATGAAACATATGCACCGGTAGCTAGATTAGAGGCAATAAGAATGTTACTTGCCTTTGCATGTTATAAAAACTTCAAGTTGTATCAAATGGATGTGAAGAGTGCATTCCTAAATGGTTTCATTAATGAAGAAGTCTATGTTGAGCAACCTCCCGGATTTGAAAATCATGAATTTCCTGAATATGTTTTCAAATTATCTAAGGCACTCTATGGCTTGAAACAAGCTCCTAGAGCTTGGTATGAAAGGTTGTCAAAATTTTTAATAGAAAAAGGATTTTCTAGAGGTAAAGTGGATACCACCTTATTCATCAAAAATAAAAATAAGGATTTACTAGTTGTACAAGTCTATGTAGATGATATTATTTTTGGTTCAACTAATGAGTCTTTATGCAAAGAGTTTGCTAAGATCATGCAAGGAGAATTTGAGATGAGCATGATGGGAGAACTCACATTCTTCTTGGGACTTCAAGTGAAGCAAACAAAAGATGGAACCTTCATCAATCAAGCAAAGTATACTAAGGAATTGCTCAAGCGATTTGGAATGGACAATTGCAAACCTCAAGCAACTCCAATGGGCACCAACATCAAGCTTGATAAAGATGAAAGTGGTAAGTGTGTAGACACTAAACTCTATAGGTCTATGATTGGCTCATTGCTTTATTTAACTGCAAGTAGACCAGATATTTTGTTTAGTGTATGCCTTTGTGCTAGATTTCAATCCTCTCCTAGGGAATCACATATGTTAGCAACTAAGAGGATCTTTAGATACCTCAAAGACACTCCCTCACTAGGACTTTGGTATCCCAAGGACTCCACCTTTGCCCTTCATGCATTTTCAGATGCTGATTTTGGAGGATGCAAAATAGATAGGAAAAGTACTTCAGGTACCTGCCAATTCTTAGGAAATAGGTTAATTTCTTGGTTCTCTAAGAAACAAAACAGTGTGGCTCAGTCCACAACTGAAGCTGAATATATAGCAGCTGGTAGTTGTAGTGCTCAAGTGTTGTGGATTAAACAACAAATGAAAGATTATGGTATTGACATGAAGCAAGTATCTATTAAATGTGATAATACCAGTGCCATTAATCTGTCTAAAAATCCTATCCAACACTCCAGAACCAAGCACATAGAGATTAGACATCATTTCCTTAGATACCATGTACAAAAAGGGGATATATTTTTAGAGTACATTGACACTTTACGACAAATAGCTGATATATTCACCAAACCACTTCATAGAGATAGGTTTTGTATCCTTAGAGGTGAATTAGGACTCATGAATATCCCTTAAGACTTTATGTTTCAAAAAAATCTTGGTTTCAAGTTGATTTTAAAAGAGTTTTTGCAAAGATTTTCTGGCAACGAGGATGAGAGATCGATCTCCTCGCAATATAGATCGATCTCCATCCTTACAACAAGCCTAAATCATTAAGGTTAAGCTAAGAAGATTGATCTTCTAACCATAAGATCGATCTTCTTACGTCTCTGTTAAAGAGCAGATCGATCTGTCTATACGACAGATCGATCTCTTCAAGCTTCTGCATTTTGAAGATCGATCTATGCATTTGGCAGATCGATCTCTCTAAGCCTCTGTTCAACTGAAGATCGATCTGTGCATGTGACAGATCGATCTCCTTAAGCCTCTGTTTGCTAACAGATCGATCTGTTCATACGACAGATCGATCTGTCCGGCTTCTGGAAATGACAGATCGATCTGTCGTCTCGACAGATCGATCTCCTGTGCCCTGGACTATAAAAACTCGCAAAAATCCCCAAATTTCAAAACCCAATCTTCCAAATTTCGAAATTCCCTCGCACCTGCTCTTTCGATTCCTCCTCAGATCGATCTCGGTACGACCTCCATTGCGTCTCCGTGTCATTTCTTGGTACAGTAACCAACATTCTTTATTGTTTTCTCAACAAATTTCCTTAGATTTGTGTTCAATTTCATTCTAGGGCAAATCTAGTTACTGTTCCATTGATTTTTTCGTTTGTGAATCTATTTAGCACAATTCTCGAGTCTAGAACCATGCCTAGGCTTAAGACAATAGGACAAAAACCTCCCGGAACCAATGTAGCAACCGGGTCATCTTCCCAACCCACTCCTTTCGCTTCCATCGCTACCTTCAATCGGTGTTTTAAAACACCTGCGAAGAGAAAGCGATACGAAGAATACTTCTCAACTATGCTAATTAAACATTGACGTACAATCGATTTTTCTTTCCTCAACCGAATAGATTTTCCATACTTATCGAAATTTGAAGAGTTTGGTTGGATGTCTTTTTTGAAAATAAACACTCTCGTACCTCCAAATCTCGTTCGTGCATTCTTTTCCAATGCCGAACTCAATTACGATCCCATTGATTCGTGTCAAATTCTTGGTTTCACAACATTTGTCATGGGTAGGTCAATTGCTGTAACCACTGAAACATTAGCCCAAGCCTTTGACATACCCGATGAAGGGTTGACGAACGAAGATGAGGAGGTTCCCTTGGAGTTTGACATTCCCGGGGATAAGGCGAGTGAACTCCCAATGCATGCCCGGCTACTCCACCTCCTCATCTCATGGAACCTTCGTCCGTTTGGTACCCGACATTCGACTGTTCGGAGGTTAGATAGATTCTGGATTCACCATATCCATTCCACCAGTCAAAAACCCAACCTAGTTCACTTTATCTTCCAAGACTGGTTAAAAATTGTCCGAGGCCAAGTGACGACGATCGTGTTTCCTCAACCGGTGGCATACTTTCTTGAACGACTCAAAATCGACTGCAGCTGCGAAATCGGTGAACTGCCCTCTCCTAAGAGTGTCCTCAACATCGGGACCCTCCATCACATGGGATACTACAAAGATTTTCGGGGCGACTGGAAGAAGAAGAGGGAACAGCAGCCTGCTGAAGCTATGGAGGAAGACCCCTCCACTGCGCCTATGGACCCACCTGCTGCACCAGCTACGGGTCCATCATCCTCGACTCCTCAGACCACTGCACATGTATCCTCACCTGCTGGCATGGAGATCATTCTGCAGATGATAAGTGACCTCAACAGAAAAATCGATGAAGGTTTTGCATCTCAGCAGCGAATGTTCGAGGATTTGAACCAAAGAGTGAATGTGGTTCACGAGGCTCAGGAGGCGATGTTTGATGAGCTTCAAGTCACGCGCACTCATGTTGAGGATCTCATGGATCCCGTTCCTCCTCCATCTTAGGATCTAGTTGCTCGATTTAGTTTAGTTATATGTTTTGTGTTTGCTACTTGTTGTTATTTTGATATGCATTTGCTTGAAATGAACTGCCATTTGTCTATTGACTAAGCTTTAATGAAAATGTTCATTTTGAAATGACATGAATTTTCTTTCTTGCTTATTGATATGACAAAAAGGGGGAGAAGAAAAGAAAACATGTGATTGTGGTCAAAATGCTTAAAACGTTTTAAGAAGGTTTTTAAAACGAATGGTTAAAATAAGGGGGAGTTAAGATAGTAACAAAGTTAAAAGCTAAAAGAAAGGGGGAGCTCACAAAAAGGGGGAGCTTTTGCAAAATAACTAAACATGTTGATTGAATAAGTTTTGTCATATCAAAAAGGGGGAGATTGTTGAGTTAATATATTTTGAAATGACAAAACAAGTAAATTCAATAATATAAAAATGATATAAAGACATGTTTAGAGGTTATCAGTACCAGAACTTAGAGTTCTGTTGATGAGAGATCGATCTGGCTAATGAGAGATCGATCTCCTGGGTTTTTACTTGATGAGAGATCGATCTCATGAAGAAATGAGATCGATCTGCCAAGCCTTCAACCTTTACAAAGGTTTTAAGGAAGAGTGAGATCGATCTGCAAGGGTTAAGAGATCGATCTGGCTAAAGCTAGAGTTGAGAGATCGATCTGGTCTAGGAAGAGATCGATCTCCCTTAAAAGCATAAGACTGTAGATCGATCTGAAAGATCGATCCACACTCAAACAGAGAACTTATGAGATCGATCTGGTAAGAAAGAGATCGATCTCCTCAAAGTCAGAGAGCTAAGGAGATCGATCTGAGGTATTGAGAGATCGATCTCCCCACTACGAAACTGCATAGCAGATCGATCTGTAGATCGATCTTGCCTTAAACAAAGAGATCATGAGATCGATTTGCCTATTCGACAGATCGATCTCCCCTATTATTTTCAAACTAACAGATCGACTGCTAACCTATGAGATCGATCTCCTTGTGCTATTGTGCTTTGATCTTGCAGGATTTATAACTAAGAGATCGATCTGGCCAAGAAGGCAGATCGATCTGGCACACTACTGGAGGTACCCAACGGCTAGTTCTGCAAAATCTCAATGGGAAAAATAGCATTTAATGCTTCAACTACCAATCCTTCAGTATTTAATCAAGCATTGAAGACAAAGAGAATACAGACATTATTGCTGCACATTCCTAACATTCTCAATCTTTGAATACTTCCATTCCTTGTGTCTTCATCATTCATTTATTGAGATTTATTGTGTAAGCTTAAGTGTAGAAGCTGTATTTGTCCTACCCACTTTAAAGCTTCATTTTGTATTCAACCTTGCCTTAAAAGAGAAGAGGATTGTTCCTCAGTGAGAGAGAATTGTAAGAGGGTGAATACATTTTTACATCGTAAAGGGTAGAGAGGTTATTCCTTAACCTGTAAAAGGGACATTGTAAACTTCTGTTAAAGGAGAGTAAGAAAGCACTTGACAAGAAGGTCAAGGAGAGAGGACGTAGGCAAGAGTTTGGCCGAACCTCTATAAACGACTGTGTTTGTTTCTCTCTTCCCTATCTTGCATTAAATTGTTTAATTTTATTATACTGCTTACTTTCATTTGCAAATTAAAATAGGATTAAGTTAAAATTTGCTATTAACGTTAGAAAATCGATTCACCCCCCTCTCGGTAGAGCCAACACATTATTTCCTTGACTTATTTTAAAAGCATGTCCTTAAATATATATATATACACACTTGTACAGATTAAATCCCATATACAGAAATCATGCTTTCTTTCTCAAATGTAGACATGTAATGCAAAACAAAGCATCTTTATATAAATCATGCCTTTAGATAAATCATGCCATGTATATTTAAATCATAATAAATATGGCATTTAAATCATTCACAACACAAAATCGGAGTCTGACCCATCCCTCAGGTCTGTCCGCAATTTAAATCAGTCAATCAAGTGATATATCATGTGAGACTCTGTGGTGAAATGTAAATAGTATCCTGGACTATGATCATATCCGACATGTGATCCCAAGCAACACAGTACTCGGTGTGCAGGGGCATCACTGCTGCAACGGGAGGGGGGTCAGTCCATGACAACCGTCAGCTATATCCTCCTCAACTCCACAACACCACACGGTACAGTGTACTCCCATGCTACATGCATGGTACGACAGGGTACTCCATCCCACTCGCACGGTACAACGTACTCCGTGGCCCTACGTCACAGTCGGGGTGCCTGCCATAGTTCTTAGCCCTCAAACCATGGAATATCATACCACATCTCTAATACCCTCATGCGGATATCCTCTCACATAATGTGACACACAGTCACACAAGGATTCGGGCATGGGTTTGTAACATGTATTATATATCACATACAGTGCGCGCCTTTGAGCGCGACTCACAGTCAATACTCCGCTCAAACACTGTTTCACATCACAAACTCAACTCTAGTGCGAGTAAACCTCCAGCAACTAGGTCAATGCATAGTTCATGTATTAAATCAAGTACGAGCAATAGCTCCAATACCATGCTATGCATAATATCATCAAATCAAATACGAGCAATAGCTCCAGTACTATGTCATGTATAATTCATGAAGAATCGAGTACGAGCAACGCTTCAGCACTCTGTCATGTATCTCATGTAAAACTCAAATACGAGTTAATCGCTCCAACACTCTCTCATGCATATATCATATAAAACTGAGTACAAGCAAGAACTCCAGTACTCTATCATGCATGTCATTGAAATCTAGTGCGAATCATAATCCAGCACTAATGTATGTGGAAAATATATGAAATCCAGTACGAGTTGTACTCTACCACGATTCATTCTCACATAATATGATAGATGGCTCTTTAAAAAAGGGATGATTTATAAAATATCAAAATCAGCACTATAAAGTGTGCTTATTTCACATCAACCTTAAAATCTTTAACCCATCTATTTATTCTCCTGCTAAACAGCAGTTAAACACTCAAAATGATGGTTTCCATGCTTTTTACAACTTTTCACAAAAGTTAACTTTTTGACTAACTAGGGGTAAAATCGTAATTTGCCACTATCGGGTCACAATAATTATTATTCACTTTCTCTGACCCTCAGAGTTTTTAAGTGATTGTAAAAGCAGACGAAAATACGTGCAGGTATCTCTAACTACTCACAAAAGTCCCTTACCCGCAATCACTCGAGAAATTTCACTTTCTCTGCGCTGCTCTTTTCAGTAGTCCGATTTGCTCCTCCAATAATCTCTGGAGCTGCATATAACCATTTATCAGGTTAATTACACTTTTCCTACTATATTTCACATTCAATACAGTTTATTTCCCTTATTGGGCTTTAATAATCCTTAATGCGTCTAACTATGCCTTAAGCCCATTTTCATTTTACTATTCATTTTCGTTGAGCCTATTGGGCTTGTCCTAGACCCATTACATCACATTGGGCCTAAAATATTTGGGCTTGGCCCATTGGGCCTCTCGGCCACATGCCATGGCTGAGAGCTACCCATGCCATTGGTTACACCATGGCATGCCGGCCATGTCTCTTTCTTAGCCAATTCACTTAGGCATTTCCACAAACATTTGGTTTGCAACATTTCTAAACATTATATAGTTCATTTAGGCATTTTATCAAACACCTTGATTACCAACTAATTACATGTATTCATTAATGAAATTGATTAATTCTAATTACACCATAATCATTAACACTTGTACATTAATCCATTTATGCCTTAAAATGTCACGACCCAAAACTACCCAAAAATCAGAGTAAATTTTTCGCGTTTTATTATTTTCTTTCATGCTTACCTGTTCTCTGATCGTGACCACACTCCACTAACAATTGGGCTGTGCGTCAATGTCAGTCCCACCATTCATTTACCATATAACTTGATTCTTTCTCAGTCATTTATAAGAGTTTACAATATTTATACATCCTCTAAAGTTACTTACAAACATGTTACTGTGCTATACTTATTTAGATACAATATGTACAAGTGTATATACCTTAAAGGATGGGCAGCAGCGGATATCCGGAATGCAGTACTCAGTTGCCTCAACATCTACTGGAGATTATCGGTGTGAGAAAATGAAAAGGGTGAGCACATCAAGCTCAGTAAGGCAATCCTACGAACAAGTAGGTAACCATACTACCTACATGAACGTGGTGCCATGCATAAACCACCCTTTCTCCACACATTTCAAAACTGATGCAATGATTCATGATGTCATGTAAAACACGTTCACATGAAAAATTCAACATGCAACTCTTTTTGAATCATTTCTTTCTCATTTAAAATTTTCAAAATAAAGTCAGGACTTAACCCCTCCTTCGGGTGGTCCTGACTCACACAAAACCATGAAAATCAGTTTACATCACACATGGGTTTAAAAAGCATGGAAATAGCATCATGCAAATTTAGTTTAAAACCCAGTTTAGATCTCATCAAAATCGTCAACATGTGAGACTAGGCAACATCTGTATATTGGTAATAACCAGGACTATGGCCATGTGTCCTTAGGAGTCCCTCTGCTACACTGATTCTAGTGTGCGAAATCTCACTATGATTAGGAACCGCCCGGAAGGTGGGTCACTGCATCCCGTCGGTCTTATCCGACCTTTCGCATCCGTAGATGCCACACGTATCCGAAGATACCACGCACCCGAAGATGCCACACGTATCCGAAGATACCACGCATCCGAAGATGCCACACGTATCCGAAGATACCACGCACCCGAAGATACCACACGTATCCGAAGATACCACGCACTCGAAGATGCCACACGTATCCGAAGATAACACGCATCTGAAGATGCCACACGTATCCGAAGATACCACGCATCTGAAGATGCCACGCGGTACAGCGTACTCCATGCTACTTGCACGGTACAACATACTCCGTGGACCCATATCATATCTGCATACTCATGCCATCTCTCCAAACTCACGTGCGAGCCTATTTAATCGGTGACACACAGTCTACCCGATGCTCCAAGCACGGCTCATCGCATGTTCTCATAAAAATCAGTGGGGGGTGCGAGTGATGCTCCAGCTCTCTCGTCAATTCAAGTAAAACTAGTGTGAGCTAAGCTCTAGCACTCTCATCAAATCATGTGGAAAATCTGGTGCGAGTTAGACTCTAGCACCCTATCACGAAAATCATGTAAAACCTGGTGCGAGTTAGACTCTAGCACCGTGTCATGAAAATCATATATATATATAAAATCTGGTGCGAGTTGAACTCCAGCACCAATGCATGTAAAACTCTAGTGCGAGCTCTCCCTCCAGCACTAATGCATGCATCACACAAATCAAAACATCGTGCGAGCTGAGCTCTAACATGTCACATGTCAATAAAAACACGTAGGTGGCTCTGTTTCCTTAAAACAATTTTCAATAACAATTTCATCGTTGAAATATGCAATGCTGTGCATTTTTCTTTCAAGGTTAGCCAGCCAACTCATGCATGCATCAAAACACCTCCAGAACGAGCAAAAACCTCTTGTTCTTGCTCCTCCCAATTTCTCCTAAAATTATAAATTTTACCCTTAACAAGAGTATTTTGGTAATTTGCCCAATCCGGGGCACTACAATTTTTAACTTATTTCTAGACCCTTCAAATAATTTAAAAGACTGTATATGAACTTGAAATTTCGTAAAGTTACCTCTAGCAGTCCGTAGAATTCCCTTACCTTATTTTTCTGTAGAGTCTGACCTTTCCTTTTTCCACTGCTGTCTCGTCACGCAGTCCGATTTACTCCCAATCCAATGTCCGAAACTGCGTATAATTATTCCTCAGGTCAGATATCATACAATTTAATTGTATTTAATATTTTCTGGGCTTAATTTAAATCATTGGGCCCATTTACCTCTATTGGGCCCGATTACACCTTAATCGACCTTAAGCCCGTTTACCACACTTTATCAAGGCCTATTAGGCTCACTGGGCCCCTCAGTATTTATTTAGCCTCGTTCTAAATTCTCGGATATCTCAATTTATTATTTACGACAATTTATCCAATTTCCAGAATTTAATTCCTTTATGCGAAATTTAAATCCGTAATTTATGCGATAAATATTAATCACGCATAACGATGCAAATTGTCGTAAATATGGGTCACTTACCCGAGATTCCATGATAGTACAAAATTCGAGGCTATCTCGAGCTCTCGGTTGATGCCAATCGTCGAGCTACATAATTAAATATATTTCCAGGTAAACTTTCAGTCGATTATTTATCAAATTAAATATTCTAAAATTTAGATCGGTCAATTCGACCGCTTACCGACTTACCGAAGCTCGATTGCATCACTGGAATTTTCCCCAATTTTTTTCTCTTTTTCTTTTTCCTTTTTTTTCTTCCTTTTTTCCTTCTCTTTTTGGCTGAACCGGTTCGGTCCGGTTTAGACCGGTCCAGTTCATCTGATTCACTCCTGGTCCAACTTTCACCCTCACCGTTCGGGGCTTTTCCGACCGGTTCTCTGCCGGCTTCCACCTCCAGCATGTCCGCGGGGTAGTCCGATGCATGGATCTGGGGTCGGTTTCGCCAAAGCTCGTCGAAAAGTGGCTGGTCCGGCCTCTTCTCTCCCCGACGTCAGTACCCAATTTTTCCTCTTCCGATCGGTGCCGTTTCTGGCTGATCTGCGCCTAGATCGGCGTCGCAGACATTCCCCTCTGGCCGGTGGTGGGTCGCTCCTCCCCTCCTCGGCCGCCGGTCACCTCCTTTTCCTCTTTTTCTCTCTCGGTCTCTCTCTCCCTCTCTTTTCCCTCGCCGGTCGCGTCCTCTTCTCCCTCTTCCGACGTCGACGAGGCTCGGTCGCCCCGTCTGGTCCGTTCGTCAGGCTCCGTCGGTGAGCAGATGGGCTTCCCTCGGTTGCTTCCTTCTGTTTTCCTTTGCAGAATTGCGAATCACGATTCTGCTTTCTATTTCCTTTTTTTTATTATTATATTCAATTATTTTATTATCATTTGGCAAAATATCTAAAAATAATCCTATTTTATTCATTTAACCCATAAATAAATTTATTGGTATTATTTTGACTTTTCGATATATTTTTTGATTATTTTCGGGATTATTTTTCGAACTAAAAATCTCGATTAATCCCGATTAATTCTCATAAATTCATATCTTGATCAATTTAACCCGAAATAAATTTATTTCACCTTTATTGATCAAGATTTCTCAATCCATTATTTTTAATTAAATTTCTTGTCGAATTTATACCGACTTTCGATCTTTTAACCATTTTGCCCTTCAACGTGTTCGGGATTAATTTAACCCGACTGCCCTTCACGAATACTCACTCATTTCATATTTTAACTAAAATCGAGTCTTACATAATCTCCCCCACTTAAGGAATTTGATCCTCCAAATTAGAACCAAGTCATATGAGTCCATAGACTACTCCGGGTACATTAATCGTATCATACTTTTTTAATTCTCGTGTGACCCTTTTCCGGAGTGTAATACTACCAAAGGACTTTAATTAGGGAGATCGTCTTAAATCTCAATACTTTCTCTTTCCTGTTTAATGCCCGAATCAACTTCTTCAATATACTTGTATTTGCACTGAGTTGAACTGTTGGAGTTCATACCCGATCACCTATGCTGGATCTGGATAGTATTGTCGAAGTATCAATAGATGGGATACATTGTGGATGCCTGTTTATTCAGGTAATCACGCCAACCTACAGGTCTTATCTCCCACTTGTCCAATCTCTCAAAAATTCCATTCAGCAAAACTCAAATTGCCTTCTCCCCGAGTCTCGTTATGTTGTTATTCCCTTAGGACAAATAACTTCAACAATACAGATCCACCCTCAGTGAATTCTAATGCTTTTTTGTCTGCTCTGAGGTGTTCTTAATCTCTCACTCAACTGAACATCCTCAGAGACTTATTATACTATTTAGAAGAAATTTCTATCTGTCACCCACTTTTTCTTATCCAAGTCAGGGAAACGACCCCTACGGCCATACTATGCCTCATATCTTGTTATCCCGATACTCAAGTGCCAACTGTCATTATTGACGACTTCAATTTGTAACAACTGATCATTCCAGGAGCTTATAAAATCAATGACACACGCTTTCATCTTATCCTCCAGAACTTGTACAGTCCTCTCTGACTGACCATCTGTCTGAGGACAGAAAGCTGTGCTAATACTCAGTCGGGTTCACATAGCTTCCTGAAAAATATTCCCCGAAGTGGGAAGTGAAGCGGGAATCCCTATATAATACAATGCTCACTGGAACGCTACATAATGTTCCATAATCTTCCTTATACATAAATCCTCATACACACTTTGAGTATCTGGGGATTTCATAACCAGAAGGTGGGTAGACTTAGTCAATTTAGCGACTATTATCTAAATAGCCTCGTGATTCATCTGAGTCCTCTATAACCCATCACAAAATTCATGGAGACTTGCTCCCATTTTCGTGCCGTGTCGATATAGGTAGAGGCTGCAATAACTCTGCAGACTTTTAATACTCTACCTTACTCTGCTGACATACTAGGTACTTTTCCACAATCTCTACCATATCTCTTTCCACATCTGACCACCAATACCCTTCTCAGAGATTTCATATATATATTCGTTACTTTCCGTATGCACTGTATATCCCGAAGAGTAAGCTTCTGACAACATTACTATCTCATCAACTATGGTCCTGGGGAGCACTTATACTATTTCAGAACCTCTCTGTAAATCATCGACACTCTCTGTGAACTCTATCACTGTACCCTTCTGAATCTGACCCAAACTATCGACATCATGCCGATCATCACGCTAAGCCTGTCAAATCTGGGCACTCTCATTCGGTTCTAGTCTCAGGCTAGCTGTCACACAATCACTATCATCATCAGAAGGGGTCACATCACTACAAGGCTCACAACTACTTTAGCTGCTCACGCTCCCTGACCATCATATGTGATACCATCCCGAGGCTCTTTCTACTCAAGGCATCAGCAATCACATTAGCCTTTCCTGGGTGGTACAATTTTCCACAATCAAAATCTCTCAGAAGCTCTAACCCACTTTATTATTTCATATTCGACTCTTTCTGTGAAAACAGATACTTGGGGCTTTATGATCAGTGCATACCCAAAATTTCTCACCATGTACATAATAGTACCATATCCTCAGTACAAATACTATCGCTGTCGACTTTTAAATCATGGGTCAGATAGTTTATTTCATGATCCTTGAGTTGTCTGGATCCACAATCGACTATCTTTCCATTTTGCCTCAATACACAGCTCATTCATTATTTTGAGTTATTCATACACACGGAGAACCTCTTGAGCTGTTGGGTATGGTGAAAATAATCACGGTGGTCAGTTCATACTTCACTACACCAAAATTCATGTCACATCTATCATCTCACTTATCATCTCATTCAAATACCACGCTTTCTTAGTTAAACGTGCCAACAAAGTATACCCTTTTTAGAACTCACAGCAACCATCTATAAAAGCAAGTTTCCAATTGTTGCTTATAATTTTCCCTGGACTTTAACTACACTCAACATATCATCAATAAGGATGATGACAAATCGGTCTAAGTAAAGTTTAAATAACTCATTGTAGTTGAGCTCCACTACATATTTCAATCGCCCATATCCTTGACTTATGTACGCATAAGCGTATAATATCACTTCAAAATTGCTCTCGTTCAAGGTACTAACCCGCGTCATTTCTTTTTTCTTATATTAACGGCTTTTATTAAATTTTAATATTTTTAACCTTCATAATTAATCGAATTTTATAATTCTTTATCGTACTAGTGAAGGTGTCCAAATTTTAAATTTATATCTTACCACAATCGATTTCAAGTCATAGATTATATATATTTCTAGACGCTGTCAAGTCTTCAGGCGGGGAGGTATTTTAAAATACCTTTATTAACCCTTAGACTTAACCACAATTACTTTACATATCAGTCCCTGTGGTAACAATTTATATTCACGACTTATCGCTTAATCCCAATGACTTAATATTGTAAAGATGTTCTTACCTAGCATACGCCTCTTATTCCAATACATCTTGTATTTAGAATCAAGCATATCTCAAAAATTATCTCCTTAGTGTATCAATTATAACGAAACTCTGTCATTATTCATTCCATGAGTACCATCATTTGCTCCTTTAATTTCAACTGTTGCACCCCTTTTTTATTACTTGTCAAAACTTACAGTATACTTTTCAGGGGTAACCATATCACTATCTTAGGATAGAAATCTGAACATCATAATATGTAGCTGACTACTTTATTCTCAATTATTACTTTAAATTATTCATAGTCCATTGAATAAAATCGGCTCACTTATACTTCTTCCCCCGTTTTCAACTTAAAATCTCTTCATAATTATTCCGTTAGTTAACCTTCCTCTATTGGGGTACCCATTTATCAGTATTGTGCCCAAGAGTGTAGGCATTCATGTCTTTTACTCAGTTACATGCGAATGAAGGCGGTATGAAGAAATACGTGGTACCAGGATCAATTAACACAATTACTTCTTTATTCATAAGCAGTGTGGTATCTTTCACCACATCCTGTAAAACATCAATAGTGTCCTGGTCCAAGACATACACTCACCTTCGTCCAACAACCTACTTTCCTTTTCTCTTCGGCTATGGCCTCCATTTTCGATGCAGCTACCTCAACAGGGTTTTCTCTATCTCTTTACCTTTCTGTGAGGCAATCTCGTCCAACTCTGAGCAATCATAATAAATGGTCCGTCTTACCACACTTAACGGCTATTTTCATCAATAGTATGTAGGTATAGGTCCTACTTCCGTGGTATTTATCACACATTCTACAGTGATCACACTGCTACTCTGCTTACACTACTACACTACTACCTTGCTTACCCTGCTACGGATCAGGTCGGGGTTCTCCAATCATAATACCCCTCAAGAATGCCGAAATTGGATGCACCGGGACCTTACCAATCATCTTAGCCCATAACTCATCAAATCAAATCTTTTACCAAACTGCCTTTTTTTCTTGTTCTGCCATCTCTATCATTCTCGATTCTCTTTCTGTCTCTATTTTGGCCCTTACTACCTTTCCCAATCTCAGAGGCGTGCAACACTCGATCTTATTCACACAACTGTATTCTGCGCACTGCCTCGGTATAGGTAGTGATATCTGACGAGGTCAATCAGACTCTAATTGACAATTTGAGCCCTTCCATGAACTTTTAAACATCTCGCCTGTCACTGTTCATAGTATCGAGGTAATATCTGCCCAAGAAAATAACTGAATTTCATACTCATAATTCATACTCATCAATAATTCAATTTCTCTGGGTCAGAGTAAGGATTTTATCTATCATTCCCTTTAAATAGTGTCCGGGATATTCTGTCACCGGAATACATCCAGAAATATTTCGCATGTCAGCTCTGGATGTCTAACTCTTAAGTTGGGCCGAGCGGACTTCCATCAATGCTCCGACTCACCCTCAAATCTTATGTATACTCTGAGCAATTTGCTCCCAAAATATTCTCCACACTCCGCTCTAATCTCGCGAAGCGTGTCTCAATACTGTCCGATCACTCTGTCGAACTCTGTGAGGCATGCTCAATATAAGCCTCCATTTCAATCTCATCCTGATTCTCATAGGTCAAGCAGGCTCAGGTCTACCTCTATGGCCTCTGCCTCGTGCTCTACCTTCTCTATCGCGACTAATATTAGGCATTCCTGCATTCTCAACCATTTCTTAGTTAAAACCCATCTCGATATACACTATTGTATCTAACTAAGCACAGTAACACGAGGATGTAATTTCCTAATTACTGACACTGACACATATCAGACCAATTTCTGCTCTGATACCACCTTTATATGTCACGACCCAAAACTACCCAAAAATCAGAGTAAATTTTTCGCATTTTATTAGTTTCTTTCATGCTTACCTGTTCTCTGATCGTGACCACACTCCACTAACAATTGGGCTGTGCGTCAATGTCAGTCCCACCATTCATTTACCATATAACTTAATTCTTTCTCTGTCATTTATAAGAGTTTACAATATTTATACATCCCCTAAAGTTACTTACAAACATGTTATTGTGCTATACTTTTTTAGATACAATATGTACAAGTGTATATACCTTAAAGGATGGGCAGCAGCGGATATCCGGAATGCAGTACTCAGTCGCCTCAACATCTACTGGAGATTATCGGTGTGAGAAAATGAAAGGGGTGAGCACATCAAGCTCAGTAAGGCAATCCTACGAACAAGTAGGTAACCATACTACCTACATGAATGTGGTGCCATGCATAAACCACCCTTTCTCCACACATTTCAAAACTGATGCAATGATTCATGATGTCATGTAAAACACGTTCACATGAAAAATTCAACATGCAACTCTTTTTGAATCATTTCTTTCTCATTTAAAATTTTCACAATAAAGTCAGGACTTAACCCCTCCTTCGGGTGGTCCTGACTCACATAAAACCATGAAAATCAGTTTACATCACACATGGGTTTAAAAAGCATAGAAATAGCATCATGCAAATTTAGTTTAAAACCCAGTTTAGATCTCATCAAAATCATCAACATGTGAGACTAGGCAACATCTGTATATTGGTAATAACCAGGACTATGGTCATGTGTCCTCAGGAGTCCCTCTGCTACACTGATTCTAGTGTACGGGATCTCACTATGATCGGGAACCGCCTGGGAGGTGGGTCACTCCATCCCGTCGGTCTTATCCGACCTTCCGTATCCGTAGATGCCACACGTATCCGAAGATACCACGCATCCGAAGATGCCACACATATCTGAAGATACCACGCACCCGAAGATGCCACATGTATCGGAAGATACCACGCACCCGAAGATGCCACACGTATCCGAAGATACCACGCACCCAACGATGCCACACGTATCCGAAGATACCACGCATCCGAAGATGCCACACGTATCCGAAGATACCACGCATCCAAGGATGCCACACGGTACAGCGTACTCCATGCTACTTGCACGATACAACGTACTCCCTGGACCCATATCATATCTGCATACTCATGCCATGTCTCCAAACGCACGTGCGAGCCTATTTAATCGGTGACACACAGTCTACCCGATGCTCTAAGCACGTCTCATCGCATGTTCTCATAAAAATCAGTGGGGGTGCGAGCGATGCTCCAGCACTCTCGTCAATTCAAGTAAAACTAGTGCGAGCTAAGCTCTAGCACTCTCATCAAATCATGTGGAAAATCTGGTGCGAGTTAGACTCTAGTACCCTATCACGAAAATCATGTAAAATCTGGTGCAAGTTAGACTCTAGCACCGTGTCACGAAAATCATATATATATATATAAATCTGGTGCGAGTTGAACTCCAGCACTAATGCATGTAAAACTCTAGTGCGAGCTCTCGCTCCAGCACTAATGTATCCATCACACAAATCAAAACATCGTGCGAGCTGAGCTCTAGCACGTCACGTGTCAATAAAAACGCGTAGGTGGCTCTGTTTCCTTAAAACAATTTTCAATAACAATTTCATCGTTGAAATATGTAATGCTATGCATTTTTCTTTCAAGGTTAGCCAGCCAACTCATGCATGCATCAAAACACCTCCAGAACGAGCAAAAACCTCTTGTTCTTGCTCCTCCCAATTTCTCCTAAAATTGTAAATTTTACCCTTAACAAGGGTATTTTGGTAATTTACCCAATCCGAAGCACTACAATTTTTAACTTATTTCTAGACCCTTCAAATAATTTAAAAGACTGCATATGAACTTGAAATTTCTTAAAGTTACCTCTAGCAGTCCGTAGAATTCCCTTACCTTATTTTTCTGTAGAGTCTGACCTTTCCTTTTTCCACTGCTGTCACGTCACGCAGTCCGATTTACTCCCAATCCAATGTCCGAAACTGCATATAATTATTCCTCAAGTCAGATATCATACAATTTAATTGTATTTAATATTTTCTGGGCTTAATTTAAATCATTGGGCCCATTTACCTCTAGTGGGCTCGATTACACCTTAATGGGCCTTAATCGGCCTTAAGCCCGTTTACCACACTTTATCAAGGCCTATTGGGCTCACTAGGCCCCTCAGTATTTATTTAGCCTCGTTCTAAATTCTCGGATATCTCAATTTATTATTTACGACAATTTATCCAATTTCCAGAATTTAATTCATTTATGCGGAATTTAAATCCGTAATTTATGCGATAAATATTAATCACGCATAACAATGCAAATTGTCGTAAATAAGGGTCACTTACCCGAGATTCCATGATAGTACGAAATTTGAGGCTGTCTCGAGCTCTCGGTTGATGCCAATCGTCGAGCTACACAATTAAATATATTTCCAGGTAAACTTTCAGTCGATTACTTGTCAAATTAAATATTTCAAAATTTAGATCGGTTAATTAGACCGCTTACCGACTTACCCGAAACTCGATTACATCACTGGAATTTTTCCCAATTTTTTTCTCTTTTTCTTTTTCCCTTTTTTCATCCTTTTTTCATTCTCTTTTTGGCTGAACCGGTTTGGTCCGGTTCAGACCGATCCGGTTCATACGGTTCAGACCGATCCGATTCATCCGGTTCACTCCCGGTCCAACTTTGACCCTCGCCGTTCGGGGTTTTTTCGATCAGTTCTCTGTCGGCTTCCACCTCCAGCTTCTCCGCGGGGTAGTCCGATGCATGGATCTAGGGTCGGTTTCGCCAAAGCTCGCCGAAAAGTGGCCGGTCTGGCCTCTTCTCTCCTCCGGTTTTGGCACCCAATTTTTCCTATTTCGATCGGCGCCGTTTCTGGCTGATCTACACCTGGATCGACGTCACAGACATTCCCCTCTGGCCGGTGGTGGGTCGCTCCTCCCCTCTTCGGCCGCCGGTCCCCTCCTTTTTCCTCTTTTTCTCTTTTCTCTCTTGGTCTCTCTCTCCCTCTCTTTTCCCTCGCCGATCGCGTCCTCTTCTCCCTCTTCCGGCGCTGACGAGGCTCGGTCGCCCCGTCTGGTCCGTTCGTCGGGCTCCGTCGGTGAGCAGATGGGCCTCCCTTGGTTGCTTCCTTCTGTTTTCCCTTGCAGAATCACGAATCGCGATTCTGCTTTCTATTTCCTATTTTTATTATTATTATATTCAATTATTTTATTATTATTTGGCAAAATATCTAAAAAAATCCTATTTTATTCATTTAACCCATAAATAAATTTATCGGTATTATTTTGACTTTTCGATATATTTTTCGATTATTTTCGGGATTATTTTTCGAAATAAAAATCCCGATTAATCCCGATTAATTCTCATAAATTCATATCTTGATCAATTTAACCCGAAATAAATTTATTTCACCTTTATTGACCTTGATTTCTCAATCCATTATTTTTAATTAAATTTTCTTGTCGAATTTATACTGACTTTCGATCTTTTGACCATTTTGGCCTTCAACGTGTTCGGGATTAATTTAACCCGACTTCACTTCACGAATACTCACTCATTTCATATTTTAACTAAAATCGGGTCTTACATAAAATCATATGGACATAAATCAATATCTCACTACTCACTCTTGGCCTAACCAACATCTTAGTGATTTAATATGTTTCAATTCTTAAAACATATATCAATATACTTAAAATCGTTTATACATTAACATATATAAAATTGAAAACTAGAAAATATACTAATTGTTGTATTCACCCTTTGTCGGATATTTTGGAGGCTCTCGGTTTGCACTCTATGACTCCTTGATAGCCAATTCCAACATATGTCACTCTCCTTTCAATTTGGAATAACTTCCATGAAGAATGCAAGTTCCAAATATTCCTAATTCCTAGTGATTTCTAGTGAGAGAAAGCTTGGATAATTTTGTTTCAATGGTTTCTTCTTGTCACGACCCGAATTACCTAAAAATCAGAGTAAATTTTTCGTTTTTTCATTTATTATTTAATTCTTACCTTTCTCTCGTCGTGATCATCCTACAACACAGTTGGGCTATGATTCGGTGTTAGTCACCTCACACTATTTAACATTTCATTCCCATAATCATATATCAGAGTCTACTATCCTTTTGACTTTAAATAAACACATACCCAATGGTATTTACATGACTCTACATCCCCGACATCATATCCAGTTATAGTACTGTGCATTACATATTTAGATACAAAACCATACAAATGTGTATACCTGTCTCTCGATGGGAAGCAGCAAGCAGCGGATATTAAGCATGCAAGTCCTCAGCCGCTCAATAATTATTACAAGTGCTCTGAAAAGATGGGAAAATAAGGGGGGTGAGCAAACCACACGCTCAGTAAGGCAATTATGCAAGTAAGTAGATAGCTCCACTATCTACATGCTCATAATGCCATGCCCTTAAATCCATTTCTTTTCATTTAAAATTACACGCACAAAGTCATGCATATTCAATGCCATAGTTTATCCAAAACTATTTGTGCATATATAAATCATGTAACTCATGCATTCAAAGCATTTTATGTGACATCATTAAATCATATTAAGCATGAATTTAATCAAGATCATGCAATCTTTCATGCCATGTAAGACAAAACATGGATTTCAAATGAAAGCATGGAAAAACACATCATGCCACTGCATTTAAATCAATTCATTTAAAACGCAGTATAAAATAACCCCTCTGGGTCAATCATCTCAAAACTCATAAAACAATTTGTTATATTTCATTATAAAACTTGAGTTATAAAACCACCCTTCTTTCAGGGTCGCATATCATAAAATCATCTGAAATCATCAAATCATCAAATCGGGGGCCTGACCCCTCCTTCGGGTCTACCCTGGTCTAACAGACCACAAGTTATATCATGTGAGACAATCAGGTAATTAACAGTAACAATCGAGGACTATGGCCATATCCTAGTGATCCCTGGCAACACGGTACCTAGTGTGCGGGGTATCACACCTGAAACGGGAGGTGGGTCGTCCTACCCGCCAGAACAGCATAACACCAGGATTGCGAGGGCAAGGCTTGCTGCCTCGTGGCTAATGCCACTCCACTCCAACAATCCCCACGGTACAGCGTACTCCGCGTGACATACACGGTACAACGTACTCCGTGAACCCAAGCTCAATCAGGGGTGCCTGTAATAGGTCTTATCCACCCATAACATCTCTGTCTCAGGATGCACGTGTGAGCATATCATCTCACTGTGACACACAGTCTACAGGAGGCTCCAACACGGCTATATGCATGTAATATAAATCCATGTGCGAGCGAAGCTCAAGCACGGCTCCATGCATATTCATGATATCTGAAAATCTCGTGCGAGGGAAGCTCTAGCACGGTTTCATAAAAATCAGTGAAATCTGCGTACGAGCAGCGCTCCAGTACGACTTAAACTGATTATAATTTCATGTAAATTCCACGTACGAGCAACGCTCTAGTACGGATATGTATATAAATTCAGTGAAAACCTCGTACGAGAAAAACTCCAGTACGGCATTCAAATGAATTATGAAAACCATATAAAACTTTGTGCGAGCAACGCTCCAGCACAAATGAATGCTCAAGTAAATCAAATCTCGTGCGAGTTATACTCCAGCACGGCTTTATGCATAACTAAATCAAATCTCGTGCGAGTTTCACTCCAGCACGGCTTTATGCATAATTAAATCAAATCTCGTGCGAGTTACACTCCAACACGGCTTCATGCATAATTTAATCAAAACAGGATGCGAGCTAAGCTCCAACATCTCTCATGCATGTCAAATCATTAAAACTAGTGCGAGCAATCGCTCCAGCACCATTTTATGCATATCACGTCAAAACAAATCAAAACATGTCAAAACATGTCAAAACAGAGTGCGAGCTAGGCTCCAGCAGCTCTCATTTCACAATATTAAAAATCAGTGCGAGCACCATGCTCTAGCACATTTCATGCATATGATGTCACATAAGTCGGTGCGAGCAATTGCTCAAGCACATTTATGCACATTCACAAACGCAGATATAGTGCGAACTACGTGTCGGCACTATCTGTTTCCATATAAACTTGATAGTTGGCCTCTTTTCCAAAGAAATTTCATTTAAATATTAATAACACCTACGTAGTGTTATTTTGTGAAATTAAACAATTTCTGGCCAATCTATCGCTTTGCTTTGATTAAAACCAATAAAATTCCTTAATCATCAAAAATCCTTAAATCATGCATTTCATGCATGTCATGCTTTCACCATCCTTAGGTGAACTTCCCTCAATAGGGGTAAAATAGACATTTCACCTATTTCGATCCTTAAAATCATTCAAACCATTTTTAGGATCATTATACAATATCCATGTATACATACATACTCAGTGTACAGAAAAACTATTAAAATATGCGTAGCTACCTCTAGCTACTCACACAATTCCCTTACCTCATTTTTTGTACAGTCTGACCTTTACATCGATGTCTCGTCACGCAGTCCGATTTGCTCCAAATCCAAATCAAATCTCCGGCACTGCGGATACACATTCATCAGGTCAAATACAATACAATTTATTGTATTTCACAATTTTCTAGGCTTTATTTAAATCATTGGGCCCGTTTACCCATATTGGGCCCGATGCACCATAATGGGCCTTAATCGGCCTTAAGCCTGTTTACCACACTTTATCGAGGCCTATTGGGCTCACTGGGCCCATCAGTAATTTATTTAGCCTCGTTCTAAATTCTCTGATATCTCAATTTAATATTTACGACAATTTATCTAATTTTTCAGAATTTAATTCATTTATGCGGAAATTAAATCCGTAATTTATGCGTTAAATATCAATCACGCATAACGATATAAAATTGTCGTAAATAAGGGTCACTTACCCGTTATTCCCTGATCGTATACAAATCGAGGCTGTCTCGAGCTCTCAGTGGATGCCAATTGTCGAGCTACACAATTAAATATATTTTTCCGGGTAAACTTTCAGTCGATTATTTATCAAATTAAATATTCTAAAAATTAAATCGGTCAATTTGACCGCTTACCGACTTACCCGAAGCTCGATTGCATCACAGGAATTTTTCCCAATTTTTTCTCTTTTTCTTTTTCCCTTTTTCTTCCTTTTTTCCCTCTCTTTTTGGCTGAACCGGTCCGGTCCGGTTCAACCCGGTTCGGACCGCCGGTTCAGCTCGGTCCGGTTCGGCTCAAACCGCCGGTTCAGTCCGGTTCACCCATCATTTTGCTGTTTCGGCACCGTCCGGCCGGTTCTCCGGCAGATTCCGGTGCCAATCGGCGCGCAATCACATGGTCTTCCATAATCGGCCCTCGGGTGGTGTCAAAACGGCGCTGATGGCCGCCAATCGGGCTTCTCTTTCGCGGGACTTCCTTTCCGTTTTCGGTGTTTTCCAGCCACTCCACGGCGTGTCGCCGTCTCTGGTGGGTCTCCCGGTGGTCAGGCTCCTCTCCCGGTCATTTTCTGCACCCCCGCCTCGCCGGTGGCCTGCCGGACGGAGGGAACCGACTCCCTCAGTTCTCGGCTTCCTCGCTTTCGCCATTTCCTCTGTTTCGCGTTTCTTCTCTGTTTCAATTTCGTTTCTGTTTCATTTTTTTTTTCATTTTTTTTTTCAAATTTTATTTATTTATAATTTATTTTTAATATTATTTTAATCAATAAAATAATATTAAAATACACAAATATCTTTTAAAAATTATATTTTATTCATCTAATCTGTAAATAATTTTCTCAGTCCGATTTTACCTTTCCGGTATATTTTTCGATTATTTTCGGGATTATTTTTCGATGCGAAAATCTCGGTTCATTTCAATAAATTCATATCTTGATCAATTTAACCCGAAATTTAATTATTTCTTCGTTATTGATCAAGATTTCTAAATCTCATATTTTTAATTAAATTTCTTGTCCTGATTAATACCGAATTTTGGTCTTTTGACCATTTTGCCCTTGCACGTATTCGGGAATACCATTTAAGTCCTTTTGCATTTTTAAATGCACTCGAAAATATCGGGTCTTACAATCTCCCCCACTTAAGAAATTTGGTCCTCCAAATTAGAACCAAGTAATATGAGTCCATAACAACTCCGGGTATGTCTATCGCATCATATACTGTCATCCTCAAGTGACTTTCTCCGGAGTGTAATATTACCATCATACTTAACTAGGGAGATCATCTTAACCCTCAACACTTTCTCTTTCCATTTAGTGCCCGAATCGATTTCTCCAATCATACGTTATATTTTCATTGAGCTAAACCGTTGAAGCTCATATCCGATTACATATATCGGGTTCGGATAATATTTTCGAAACATCATAAGATAGGACACATAGTGGATGCCTGTTTACCCAAGTGGTAACGCCAATCTACAGGTCTTATCTCCCACTTGTCCAATATCTCTATCCGAATGTCGTTACGTCCTTATGCTCTTAGGACAAGTAACTATCAACAATAATGATTCACCCTCGGTGAATTCCAATGATTTTCTGTCTCTTGTCAGCATGAATTTTCTGTCTGCTCTGAGGTGTTCTTAATCTCTCACAAATCAACTGAACATCCTCAGAGGTTTGTCTTACCAATTCGGGAACAATTTTCTATCTGTCACCCACTTCCCTTATCCAAGTCAGGGAAACAATCCCTATGGCCATAAAATGCCTCATATAATCTCATCCTGATACTCAAGTGACAACTGTCATCACTGGCGAATTTGATTAGTAGCAACTGATCATCCCAGGAGCTCATAAAATCAATTACACACGCTCTCATCACATCCTCCAGAACCTGTACAGTCCTCTCTGACTGACTATCTGTCTGAGGGTGGAAGCTGTGCTAACACGCAATCAGGGTCCCATAGCTTCCAAGAACATATTCCCAGAAGTGGGAAGTGAAGCGGGAATCCCTATATGATATCATGCTCCCTGGAACGCTACACAATGTTCCACAATTTTTCCACACACATAAATCCGCCTATACACTTAGAGTATCTAGGGATTTTCATAACCAGAAGGTGGGTAACTAAATCAATCTATCAACTATCACCTAGATAGCCTCGTGATTCATTAGGGTCCTCTGTAACCCATCACGCAATTCATGGTAACTTGTTCCCATTTTTTTTTTGTGTCACTATAGGTAGAGGCTGCAATAACCCTGCAACTTCTTTTACTCTACCTTACTCTGCTGACATACGAGACACTTTTCCGCAATTCTCTACAATATCTCTTTTCATATCTGACCACCAATACCCTTTTCAGAGATTCTGATATATTTATTACTTCTCGAATGCACTGTATATCCCGAAGAGTGAGCTTCTGACAATAGCACTTTCTTATCAACTATGGTCCTGAGGAGCACTTATACTGTCTCTGAACCTCTGTGAGTCATCATCACTCACTGTGAACTCTGTCACTATACCCTTCTGAATCTGACCCACACTATCGACACCATGCCGATCATCACGCTAAGCCTGGCAAATCCGGTCACACAATCTGGTTCTAACCTCAGGCTAGCTGTCACACAATCACCGTCATCATCAGAAGGAATCACATCACTACTGAGGTTCACAACTGCTCTAGCAGCTCACGCTCCCTGACCATCATATGTGATACCATCCCGAGACTCTTTCTGTTCAAGGCATCAGCCATTACATTAGCCTTTCCTGGGTGGTACAATATTCACAATCATAATTCTTAGAAGCTCTAACCCTCATGGTTATCTCATTTTCTACTCTTTCTGTGAAAACAGATACTCGGGGCTTTTACGATCAGTGCATACCCGAAATTTCTTACCATATAAGTGGTGAAGCCATACTTTCAGTGTAATCGCTACGGCTGCCAACTCTAAATCATGGGTCAGATAGTTTCTCTCATGATCCTTGAACTATTTGGATCTATAAATGACTATCTTCCCATTTTACATCAATACACAGCCCAATCCTTATTTGGAGGTATCCATACACACTGAAACCTCTTGAGCTGTTAGTTATAGTAAGAATACTTACGGTGGTCAGTTCATTACTCCAATATACCAAAACTCATCAAAGTTATTTACATACTTATCATAACACTCGTATGAAATCTTTTTCCGAATGAGACGTGTCAACTGAGTAGCCAATTTTGAGAAACTCTCAACACCTCGTCTGTAAGACAGTTTTCTGTTGCTACTCATACTCATCCCTGGACTTCGAATACATCATAATATCATCACTAAAGATGACAACCAATCGGTCCAGGTAAGGTTCAAATACCTTAACGTAGTTGAGTTCCACTCAATATTTCAATTTTTCATATACTTGACCTATGTACGCATAAACGTACAATGTCATTTCGAAATAGCTTTCGTTCAAGATACTAGCTCACGTCATTTCTTTCCTCTTATATTGACGGCTTTTATAAAATTTTAAATTTTAAACCTTCTTGATTAATCAAATTCTATATTTCTTTATCGTACCAGCAAAGGTACCCAAATTTTTAATGTATATATTATGACCGTCGAATTCAATCTATAGATTATGCGTGCGCTTCCAGACGCTGTCAAATCTTCAGGCAGGGAAGTATTTTAAAATACCTTTATTAACCCTTTTGACTTGACCACATCAACTGGGTGTAGATGTATCTACCCCTTATCTTGGTCGCAATCCATATGCACTACATATTGCTTAATCCTTAGTTACTTGGCTTATCAAGGACATCCTTACCTTGCATACGCCCCTTATTCCAATATATTTCGTATGCAGGATCTATCATATCTCCAAGCTCATCTCCTTTCATATATCTTATAACAAACTCTTTCCTTACTTGTCAAGTTACAATACACTTTTCAGTGATATTTTCTCCCCTATTTTCAACTTACAATCCCTATACCCATATTCAGTTAGTGAAAATCAACTAACTATCATCCTCTTCATGCTTAAAGGTATAGGCTTCACATTTTTTTCACTAACTTATAAGCAACTGAAGGCGGTATGAATAAATGCGTGGCACCAGGATCAATTAAAATAATTATTTCATTATTCACAACCGGTGTGGTATCTTCCACCACATCCTATGAAACATCAATAGTGTCCTGGTCCAAGGCATACATTCGCCCTCGTCCAACATCTGATTTTCGTGATAACTACCACACATCTTACACTGTTCACACTGCTACTCTGTTATACTGTTACGTAGCAGGTCGGGGTCCTCGAATCACAATACCCCTCAAAAGTATTGAAATTGGATACACTGGGGTTTATCAATCAACTTACCCCGTGATTTATCAGCTCTAAGCCTTTACCAAACTACCTTTTCTCGTTCTGACATCTTTGTCATTCTTTATTCTCTTTTTGTCTCCATTTTGGCCCTTTCTACCTTTCTCAATCTCAGAGGCGCGCAATTTATAATCTTATTTACACAACTGTAGTCTGCGCACTGCCTCGGCATATGCCTCGGCATAGGTAGTGATGTCGGGCAAATCGGACTCTAATTGACAATCTGAGTCCTTCCATAAACTTTCAGACATCTTGACTCTCACTGTTCATCATGTTCGAGTCACATCTGCCCAGGAATATAAACTGAGTATCATACTCGTTAATCAACATGTTCCTCTGGGTCAGAGTAAAGAATGTCATCTGTAATTTTCTTTAAAATAATATCCGAGATATTCTGTCACTGGAATACATATTGAATTACTTTTCATGTCCAATCTGGATGTCGAAATCTTCAAATGGGTCGAGCGAACTTTCATCAATGTTCCGACTCGCCCTCATATATACCCTGAGCAATTAGCTCATAATATTCCCCACACTCCGCTCCAACCTCGTGAAGCGTATCTCAATACTGTCTGATCTCTTTGTCAGACTCTATCCGATCTCTCTATCGGACTCTGTGGGGCATGATCAACCAGCCTCCACGTCAATCTCATCTCAAGTCTCATGTGGCGACTCAGTACAACTCATGGGCCTACCTCAACGGCCTTGAGCTCGTGTACTCGCCTCTCAACCATAGCGGCTATCAGTCAATGAGTCTATTCTTGCATTTAAAAATCAAATTCTTAGCTGCACTTCCATCTCGATATACACAATTGTATCTAAAAATGCACAGTACATGGGGATGTAAACTTCCTTAACCACTAACACCGACTCATATCAAGCCAACTTAAGCTCTGATACCATTAAACCTGTCACGACCCGAATTACCTAAAAATCAGAGTAAATTTTTCGTTTTTTCATTTATTATTTAATTCTTACCTTTCTCTCGTCGTGATCATCCTACAACACAGTTGGGCTATGATTCGGTGTTAGTCACCTCACACTATTTAACATTTCATTCCCATAATCATATATCAGAGTCTACTATCCTTTTGACTTTAAATAAACACATACCCAATGGTATTTACATGACTCTACATCCCCGACATCATATCCAGTTATAGTACTGTGCATTACATATTTAGATACAAAACCATACAAATGTGTATACCTGTCTCTCGATGGGAAGCAGCAAGCAGCGGATATTAAGCATGCAAGTCCTCAGCCGCTCAATAATTATTACAAGTGCTCTGAAAAGATGGGAAAATAAGGGGGGTGAGCAAACCACACGCTCAGTAAGGCAATTATGCAAGTAAGTAGATAGCTCCACTATCTACATGCTCATAATGCCATGCCCTTAAATCCATTTCTTTTCATTTAAAATTACACGCACAAAGTCATGCATATTCAATGCCATAGTTTATCCAAAACTATTTGTGCATATATAAATCATGTAACTCATGCATTCAAAGCATTTTATGTGACATCATTAAATCATATTAAGCATGAATTTAATCAAGATCATGCAATCTTTCATGCCATGTAAGACAAAACATGGATTTCAAATGAAAGCATGGAAAAACACATCATGCCACTGCATTTAAATCAATTCATTTAAAACGCAGTATAAAATAACCCCTCTGGGTCAATCATCTCAAAACTCATAAAACAATTTGTTATATTTCATTATAAAACTTGAGTTATAAAACCACCCTTCTTTCAGGGTCGCATATCATAAAATCATCTGAAATCATCAAATCATCAAATCGGGGGCCTGACCCCTCCTTCGGGTCTACCCTGGTCTAACAGACCACAAGTTATATCATGTGAGACAATCAGGTAATTAACAGTAACAATCGAGGACTATGGCCATATCCTAGTGATCCCTGGCAACACGGTACCTAGTGTGCGGGGTATCACACCTGAAACGGGAGGTGGGTCGTCCTACCCGCCAGAACAGCATAACACCAGGATTGCGAGGGCAAGGCTTGCTGCCTCGTGGCTAATGCCACTCCACTCCAACAATCCCCACGGTACAGCGTACTCCGCGTGACATACACGGTACAACGTACTCCGTGAACCCAAGCTCAATCAGGGGTGCCTGTAATAGGTCTTATCCACCCATAACATCTCTGTCTCAGGATGCACGTGTGAGCATATCATCTCACTGTGACACACAGTCTACAGGAGGCTCCAACACGGCTATATGCATGTAATATAAATCCATGTGCGAGCGAAGCTCAAGCACGGCTCCATGCATATTCATGATATCTGAAAATCTCGTGCGAGGGAAGCTCTAGCACGGTTTCATAAAAATCAGTGAAATCTGCGTACGAGCAGCGCTCCAGTACGACTTAAACTGATTATAATTTCATGTAAATTCCACGTACGAGCAACGCTCTAGTACGGATATGTATATAAATTCAGTGAAAACCTCGTACGAGAAAAACTCCAGTACGGCATTCAAATGAATTATGAAAACCATATAAAACTTTGTGCGAGCAACGCTCCAGCACAAATGAATGCTCAAGTAAATCAAATCTCGTGCGAGTTATACTCCAGCACGGCTTTATGCATAACTAAATCAAATCTCGTGCGAGTTTCACTCCAGCACGGCTTTATGCATAATTAAATCAAATCTCGTGCGAGTTACACTCCAACACGGCTTCATGCATAATTTAATCAAAACAGGATGCGAGCTAAGCTCCAACATCTCTCATGCATGTCAAATCATTAAAACTAGTGCGAGCAATCGCTCCAGCACCATTTTATGCATATCACGTCAAAACAAATCAAAACATGTCAAAACATGTCAAAACAGAGTGCGAGCTAGGCTCCAGCAGCTCTCATTTCACAATATTAAAAATCAGTGCGAGCACCATGCTCTAGCACATTTCATGCATATGATGTCACATAAGTCGGTGCGAGCAATTGCTCAAGCACATTTATGCACATTCACAAACGCAGATATAGTGCGAACTACGTGTCGGCACTATCTGTTTCCATATAAACTTGATAGTTGGCCTCTTTTCCAAAGAAATTTCATTTAAATATTAATAACACCTACGTAGTGTTATTTTGTGAAATTAAACAATTTCTGGCCAATCTATCGCTTTGCTTTGATTAAAACCAATAAAATTCCTTAATCATCAAAAATCCTTAAATCATGCATTTCATGCATGTCATGCTTTCACCATCCTTAGGTGAACTTCCCTCAATAGGGGTAAAATAGACATTTCACCTATTTCGATCCTTAAAATCATTCAAACCATTTTTAGGATCATTATACAATATCCATGTATACATACATACTCAGTGTACAGAAAAACTATTAAAATATGCGTAGCTACCTCTAGCTACTCACACAATTCCCTTACCTCATTTTTTGTACAGTCTGACCTTTACATCGATGTCTCGTCACGCAGTCCGATTTGCTCCAAATCCAAATCAAATCTCCGGCACTGCGGATACACATTCATCAGGTCAAATACAATACAATTTATTGTATTTCACAATTTTCTAGGCTTTATTTAAATCATTGGGCCCGTTTACCCATATTGGGCCCGATGCACCATAATGGGCCTTAATCGGCCTTAAGCCTGTTTACCACACTTTATCGAGGCCTATTGGGCTCACTGGGCCCATCAGTAATTTATTTAGCCTCGTTCTAAATTCTCTGATATCTCAATTTAATATTTACGACAATTTATCTAATTTTTCAGAATTTAATTCATTTATGCGGAAATTAAATCCGTAATTTATGCGTTAAATATCAATCACGCATAACGATATAAAATTGTCGTAAATAAGGGTCACTTACCCGTTATTCCCTGATCGTATACAAATCGAGGCTGTCTCGAGCTCTCAGTGGATGCCAATTGTCGAGCTACACAATTAAATATATTTTTCCGGGTAAACTTTCAGTCGATTATTTATCAAATTAAATATTCTAAAAATTAAATCGGTCAATTTGACCGCTTACCGACTTACCCGAAGCTCGATTGCATCACAGGAATTTTTCCCAATTTTTTCTCTTTTTCTTTTTCCCTTTTTCTTCCTTTTTTCCCTCTCTTTTTGGCTGAACCGGTCCGGTCCGGTTCAACCCGGTTCGGACCGCCGGTTCAGCTCGGTCCGGTTCGGCTCAAACCGCCGGTTCAGTCCGGTTCACCCATCATTTTGCTGTTTCGGCACCGTCCGGCCGGTTCTCCGGCAGATTCCGGTGCCAATCGGCGCGCAATCACATGGTCTTCCATAATCGGCCCTCGGGTGGTGTCAAAACGGCGCTGATGGCCGCCAATCGGGCTTCTCTTTCGCGGGACTTCCTTTCCGTTTTCGGTGTTTTCCAGCCACTCCACGGCGTGTCGCCGTCTCTGGTGGGTCTCCCGGTGGTCAGGCTCCTCTCCCGGTCATTTCCTCCCCCCCCGCCTCGCCGGTGGCCTGCCGGACGGAGGGAACCGACTCCCTCAGTTCTCGGCTTCCTCGCTTTCGCCATTTCCTCTGTTTCGCGTTTCTTCTCTGTTTCAATTTCGTTTCTGTTTCATTTTTTTTTTCATTTTTTTTTTCAAATTTTATTTATTTATAATTTATTTTTAATATTATTTTAATCAATAAAATAATATTAAAATACACAGATATCTTTTAAAAATTATATTTTATTCATCTAATCTGTAAATAATTTTCTCAGTCCGATTTTACCTTTCCGGTATATTTTTCGATTATTTTCGGGATTATTTTTCGATGCGAAAATCTCGGTTCATTTCAATAAATTCATATCTTGATCAATTTAACCCGAAATTTAATTATTTCTTCGTTATTGATCAAGATTTCTAAATCTCATATTTTTAATTAAATTTCTTGTCCTGATTAATACCGAATTTTGGTCTTTTGACCATTTTGCCCTTGCACGTATTCGGGAATACCATTTAAGTCCTTTTGCATTTTTAAATGCACTCGAAAATATCGGGTCTTACACTTCTTCTAGCCGAATTTGGTGTGATGAAGATGACAATGGTGTGGCTGATTTTATAAGCCACTTACTTAGCCATTAATCTTTACTTTCCAGCCATTAAGCTTGACTTTCTAAGCCTTAGCCATGAGTCACCTAATGAGTCACCTTACGAGTCATGGTTAGCTTTAACTATGGTTAGATATTTATCTCATGTGCTTTCCATTTGGGCTTCTCGGTTTGGGCTTTCTTATTGGGCTTTCGGGCTGAACTTTTTACTATACCTTGGGCCTTTAATTGTCTCAATATTTGGCCAATCAATTGGTCCAACAATTCGGTCTAAGGGACCTAAGAATTTCGATATATGTTTAGTATACCTTAATGGGCTTTAAAATTTTCACCTTAGGCCCATTACGTTTTTTAACCATTAAATTTAATCCAGAATCCTTCTGAATAAATTTTACTTACTTACGGGGATGATTATCTTGTATTCTGACCAAGAATATTTTTCTCCAATTTTTTCTCCATACTTAGGTTAATTTTTAACCATGATTAGTCAACTATGGTAAAAGTCCACTTTCTTAACTATAGTTGACTTTTTCCTTAACCATTGACCAAGTTGACTTTTTCTCAAAATTTAGAAAGTGTCATATCTTATGTGTTACACTCTCGTCTTTATGTTTCAACCGTTTTCGGTGGATAATTATACCCGAAACACCTTATCTCGCCAAAAAGGTCCATTTTACCCTTTTTAGCTTTTACTCTCGTTTTCTATGTTCGGGACTAAATCAAGCTGACTTTCCTTCGTGAGCTCTCTATACTTTCTCATTTTAAGTTCTTACTTTCAGTCAGAATGATTCAGATCCACTCAGTTTAGCCTGTGACTCTTATAGTTCACATTAGGCATTTTATGTAGCTTTTGCGTGTTAATTCATTTCACTAACACTTTATGTCTAGTAATTACTCTTCTTATGATTCATCTATAACAATAGAGTGTTCATACACATAGGAATCATAAGGAATAAGCTATAAAAATCTGGGTCTGACAATCCTCCCCCACTCAGAAAATTTGGTCCTCCAAATTAGAACCAAGTCCGTCATCAAATAGGTGAGGGTACTTCTCTCGCATCAGACTCTCTAGCACCCAAGTAGCTTCCTCTGAAGTATGATGCTGCTAGAGAATCTTCACTAACCTGATGGTCTTCGATCTCAATACCTTCTCCTTCCTATCCAATATCCGAATTGGTCTTTCAACGTATGACATGTCCTCTCGGAGCTCCAAAGGCTCGTAACTAATCACATGTGCTGGATCTGGGTGATACTTCCGAAGCATTGATATGTGGAAGACGTTATGGACACCTGATAAGTCTGGTGGCAATGCCAACCTATACGTCTTATCTCCCACTCGATCAAGTATCTCAAAGGTTCCAATATAGCGAGGATTTAGTTTCCCTCTCTTCCCAAATCTCGCTATGCCCTTAGAAGGAGAAACTCTCAAAAACACGGATTCACCAACTGCAAACTCTAGTGGCCTACGTCTCCTGTTAGCGTAACTCTTCTGTCTGCTCTGAGCTGTCCTCAGTCTCTCTACTATTAAGTGGATGTCCTCAGATGCTTGCATAAGCATGTCAGGAGCGAAAATCTTACGGTCACCCACTTCTTCCCATCCAATAGGGGAACGACATCTACGGCCATACAAAGCCTCCTACGGTGCCATCCTGATACTCGAATGATAATTGTTGTTGTAGGTGAACTAGGCTAGTGGCAGGTGGTCATCCTAGGAGCCTCTAAAATCTAGCACACATGCTCTCAACATATCCTCTAGAGTCTGTATAGTCCTCTTTGACTGACCATCTGTCTGAGGATGGAAAGCAGTGCTCAAACTCAACTGGGTTCCCATGGCTTCCTGAAAATGTCCCCAAAAGTGAGAAGTGAAGTGGGAATCCCTATCAGAGACTATGCTCACTGGTACACCGTGTAACCTCACTACCTCGCGTACATATAGTTCTGTTAATGAACTCATAGTATCGGTCGCTCTCATAGCTAAGAAGTGGGCTGACTTCGTCAGTCTGTCCACGATCACCAATATAGCATCGTGGTTCCTGCGGGTTCTCGGTAAACCCATCACGAAATCCATGATGATATGCTCCCATTTCCATGTCGGTATAGGTAGAAGCTGCAATAACCCTGCAGGTTTTTGATGCTCTACCTTCACTTGCTGACATACGAGACACTTTGCCATAAAGTCTGCTACATCTCTCTTCATACCCGACCACCAGTAGACCTTCCGGAGGTTCTGATACATTTTATTACTCCCCGGATGTAACGTATACCTCGACGAATGAGCTTTCACCAATATCAATCTCTTGAGTCCTGGATCCTCAGGAACACATAATCTGCCTCTGAACCTCAGTAGTCTGTCAGAACTCAACTCAAAGTCAGTCACTGTGCCCTTCTGCATCTGACTACTCACATCCATACAAAATGGATCAGTCTGCTGAGCCACTTTGATCCTGTCCAACAGATCCGGCTCCAAGCATAGACTAGCTATCATATAGCTTGTATCCATGTCAGAAGGCACGACTCCCAAACTAAAGCTAGCAAACTGCTCTAGCAAATCATGTTCCCTAACCATCATGTACGATACCATCCCTAGGCTCTTCCTGCTCAAGGCATCGGCTACAATGTTAGCCTTACCCGGATGATAAAGTATCTCACAATCGTAGTCCTTCAGAAGCTCTAGCCATCTTCTCTGTCTCATGTTCAGCTCTTTCTGTGAGAACAAATACTTGAGGCTCTTGTGGTCGGTAAATATCTGAAACTTCTCGCCATACAAGAAGTAGTGCCATACCTTCAACGCAAACACTACTGCTGCTAGTTCCAAATCATGGGTCGGATAGTTCTTCTCATGATCCTTCAGCTATCTGGATCTATAAGCAACTACCTTCCTATCCTGCATCAATACACAGCCCAGTCCCTGATGTGAAGCATCGGTATACACTGCAAATCCTCCTGAACTGGTAGGGATAGTGAGAATCGGAGCGGTGGTCAATCGACGCTTGAACTCCTCAAAACTATTCTCACAATCCTCGTTCCATACGAACGGTATACTCTTTCGAGTAAGACATGTCAACGGAGCAGCCAACTTTGAAAATCCCTCAACAAATCTCCGATAGTATCCAGCTAAACCCAGAAAACTCCTGATCTTAGTTACTGTCCTCGACTATTCCCACTGAACTACAGCCTCTATCTTAGATGGATCAACTAATACACCATCTCTCGATACAACATGTCCCAAAAACGAGATCTGTGACAACCAAAAGTCACACTTACTGAGCTTAGCATATAACTCATGCTCTCGTAGAGTCTGCAATACGATCCTGAGGTGTTCCTCTTGCTCCTCCTTGGATCTCGAATATATCAATATGTCATCGATAAAGACGATAACAAACTGGTCTAAATATGGCTTGAACACATCGTTCATCAAAGCCATGAAAGCAGCTGGAGCATTTGTCAATCTGAATGGCATGACCAAGAACTCATAATGGCCATATCGGGTACGAAATGCTGTCTTGGGTACATCTCCACTCGAACCTTCAACTGATGATACCCAGACCTCAGGTCAATCTTGGAAAAGACCTGTGCTCCCTTAAGCTGATCTAACAAGTCGTCAATGCGTGGAAGGGGGTATCTATTCTTGATGGTGGCCTTATTCAGCAATCGGTAATCTATACACAATCGGAAGCTCCCATCCTTCTTCCTTACAAACAAAACCAGTACTCCCCAAGGTGAAACACTCAGTCGAATAAAACCCCTATCCAACAGCTCCTGTAACTGTCTCTTGAGCTCATCCAGCTCAACCAAGGCCATGCGATATGGTGGGGTCTCGAGATAGGCTCCGTACCAGGCACCAAATCTATACAGAACTTCATCTCTCTGTTTGGTGGTAACGCTGGCAATTCATCTGGAAAAACATTTGGATACTCACTGACCACAGTAATATCTGCCAACTCCGGATGTACCTTATCCATATCTACCACGTACACAATAAAACCTTGATATGTTGAAGGTTTTCTAAATCAGTAATCATGTAATAATCATAACTACTCCTTTCATTTAGTCTTATTAAACTTTACAACATATCTAGTAGGGTTAGGAAACATAACTGTCTTAGCATAACAATCTAAAACAGCATGGTTTACAGATAGCCAATACATTCCTAATATTATATCAAAGTCACTCATACTTAGTAATATTAGATTGGATGTCATCTCCTTATCCCCTACTCTCAACTTGTAGTCATTAAATACATATTCTACAACTTGATTACTATTTATAAGCGTACTAATCAACATCATCATACATAATGGTGTACGTTTTACATGTCTTGCTAATTTACATGCAAATGAAGGCGATACAAAAGAATGCGTGGCACCAGGATCTATTAAAACATATGCTTTAAAATCATAAATCAGGATGTTACCTCGTATCAAATCCGATGAAGCATCAGCTATCCCCTAGTCCAAAGCATGCACTCGCCCTCGACCCATCACTTGTTTCCCCTTTTCTTCTACCGTCGCTCTACCTCTTTGAGCAGACGTACCAGCTGGAGTTCTATCAGGCTCCCTATCCCTCAGTGGTACAGTACTATCCATCTCTGGGCAAGCTCTAGCCATATGCCCCTGTTTCTCACATCGAAAACACACAATAGGAGTCAGCGGACACGGTCTACTTCCATGTTGTTTACTGCATCTTCTGCACTGATCAACAGCAGGTCTCTGTCCTCCTATGACTATGCCCTTTGTTGGGGCTACAGTCGGATAAGCAGAAGGTCTAGCATATCTCTCTCGTGCCTCCTCCACCCGTGATCTCTTATCGAAGAGTTTCTTCCCTCCTCGATAACCGAAATCTCTAGTCGGCCTCTTCTTCTGTATATCTCGGCTACGGCTAAACTTCTCGAACTCGAAAGCATTCCTCTCGTAATCTTGCTCACACAGTTACGCCTTGCGCACTGCTTCCTCATATGTCGCTATGTCTAATGGAACCAACCTGGACCGCAGAACCGGTCTCAACCTATCGATAAACCTGTGGACCTTTCTGGCCTCACTATACATGGTATCAGGGTCATATCTCCCTAGGGATAGGAATCGAGTCTCATACTCATCCACAGATAAACTCTCCTGGTTCAGTCCCAAAAACTCTGCCTGTAGTTTTCATTGTGCGGTGTCGGGTACAAACTACCTCCTAAAGGCCTCCCAAAATATCTCCCAACTAATGTCTATGTGTCGGGCTCTTAATATAGGTCGGGTGGACTTCCACCAATGCTCTGCAGCTCCTTTCAGTAGGAACGCAGCAAATGCGACCATCTCCGAGGTCGTACACTCGAAGAATCCTTAAAGCTTCTCCATCTCCGCTAACCACTCCTCAGCAGCTACAGGGTCCTTGACCCCACTAAAAGATGGAGGTTTAAATTTTTGGAATTCTCGTAACCGATGCAGATCACATCCATACCCTAATCCACTACCACCCGTAACCGGTGGGGGTGTAGGAGTATCTACTGTCCTCGGTGCATGAGTAATCTATGTAGGTGTGTCAGGGGCAACTGCCTCTCCTGTCGCAGCTCCTGCCTATCCTGTCGCAGCTCCTGCCTCCTGTCCTTGCCTACCTGGCATCGTCTGTGCCAACATCTCTACAATCGTTTGAAGACTACGCTCTAATCTCGTAAAGCGCATCTCAGCACACTCGGTGCCTCAATAGCACCTGGAGTCTCAGGCGTAGGTAATGGTTCGGCAGCAGCTCATCCCTTGGGTCTATCTCCCCGGCCTCGAGCCTTACCTCTCATACTTCTACCACTATGTGTATTTTCCATATAGGTAAAGTTCTTGCATTCATAATCATGAATTAGTCCGTCTCCTATCTGGTATACACAGTTATATCTAAACACAGCACAGTACTATGGGGATGTACACTTTCCTATTTTCTAACACCGACTCACATCAAACCAACCTCTGCTCTGATACCATTCTGTCATGACCCGTTCTCAATCCATGACTTTAACCAAAATCACTATAAATGTTTCGCATATATTAACTTACCTTTCCTCTCTTCAATGGTTGGGCTGTGATTCGATGTCAAAATCCTTACTTACCACATTATCCGTTATCATACATACATGCCAATATATTGTTACTGACTGTAACTGCTTTTATAATACATGTAAGATTATATAAAATCTAATACAAATACATTCCCCATAATATATATCGTATACATCACTATGCTGTTTCTATGTTTAGATACATAACCGTACAAAATCTGTATACCTGGCGGTCAATAGGAAATAGCAGTGGACTCAGGAACACTATCCCTCAATAACTCTCGCTCTACTGCTGATACTCTGTAGAGAGATGTAAAGAAAGGGGGGTGAGCATACAACGCGCTCAGTAAGGAAATCAGGCAAGCAAGTAGATATCTATACTATCTACTCAAAATAATGCGATGCCTTGAAAACATTATTTCCTTGACTCACTTTAAAAGCATGTCTTTATATATATATATATATATATATACTTGTACAGATTAAATCCCATGTACAGAAATCATGCTTTCTTTCTCAAATGTAGGCATGTAGTGCAAAACAAAGCATCTTTATATAAATCATGCCATGTATATTTAAATCACAATAAATATGGCATTTAAATCATTCACAACACAAAATCAAAGTCCGACCCATCCCTCAGGTCTGTCCGTAATTTAAATCAGTCAATCAAGTGATATATCATTTGAGACTCTGTGGTGAAATGTAAATAGTATCCTAGACTATGATCATATCTGACATGTGATCCCAAGCAATACAGTACTCGATGTGCAGGGCATCACTGCTGCAACGGGAGAGGGGTCAGTCCATCACAACCGTCAGCTATATCCTCCTCAACTCCACAACACCACATGGTATAGTGTACTCCCATGCTACATGCACGGTACGACAGGGTACTCCATGCCACTCTCATGGTACAACGTACTCCGTGAACCCTACGTCACAGTCGGGGTGCCTGCCATAGGTCTTAGCCCTCAAACCATGGAATATCATACCACATCTCTAATACCCTCATGCGGATATCCTCTCACATAATGTGACACTCAGTCACACAAGGATTCGAGCATGGGTTTGTAACATGTATTATATATCACATACAGTGTGCGCCTTTGAGCGCGACTCACAGTCGACACTCCGCTCAAAAACTGTTTCACATCACAAACTCAACTCTAGTGCGAGTAAACCTCCAGCAACTAGGTCAATGCATAGTTCATGTATTTAACCAAGTACGAGCAATAGCTCTAGTACCATACTATGCATAATATCATCAAATCAAGTACGAGCAATAGCTCCAGTACTATGTCATGTATAAATCATGAAAAATCGAGTACGAGCAACGCTCCAGCACTCTGTTATGTATCTCACGTAAAATTCGAGTACGAGCTAATCGCTCCAGCACTCTTTCATACATATATCATATAAAACTGAGTACGAGTAAGAACTCCAGTACTCTATCATGCATGTCATGGAAATCTAGTGCAAATCATAATCCAACACTAATGTATGTGGAAAATATATGAAATCCAGTGCCAGCTGTGCTCCAGCACGATTCATTCTCACATAATATGATAGATGACTCTTTAAAAAAGGGATGATTTATAAAATATCAAAATCAGCACTATAAAGTGTGCTTATTTCACATCAACCTTAAAATCTTTAGCCCATCTATTTATTCTCCTGCTAAACAGCAGTTAAACACTCAAAATGATGGTTTCCATGCTTTTTACAACTTTTCACAAAAGTTAACTTTTTGACTAACTAGGGGTAAAATCGTAATTTGCCACTATCAGGTCGCAATAATTATTATTCACTTTCTCTGACCCTCAGAGTTTTTAATTGAATGTAAAAGCAGACGAAAATACGTGCAGGTATCTCTAACTACTCATAAAAGTCCCTTACCTGCAATCACTCGAGAAATTTCACTTTCTCTGCGCTGCTCGTTTCAGCAGTCCGATTTGCTCCTCCAATAATCTCTGGAGCTGCATATAACCATTTATCAGGTTAATTACACTTTTCCTACTGTATTTTACATTAAATACAGTCTATTTCCCTTATTGGGCTTTAATAATCCTAAATGGGCCTAACTATGCCTTAAGCCCGTTTTTATTTTACTATTCATTTTCGTTAGCCCTATTGGGCTTGTGGGGCCCACCAACTCTTATTGAGCTTGTCCTAGACCCAGTACATCACATTGGGCCTAAAATATTTGGGCTTGGCCCATTGGGCCTCTCGGCCACATGCCATGGCCGAGAGCTACCCATGCCATCGGTTACACCATGGCATGCCGGCCATGTCTCTTTCTTAGCCAATTCACTTAGGCATTTTCACAAACATTTGGTTGGCAACATTCCTAAACATTATATAGTTCATTTAGGCATTTTATCAAACACCTCGATTGCCAACTAATTACATGTATTAATTAATCAAATTGATTAATTCTAATTACACCATAATCATTAACACATGTACATTAATCCATTTATGCCTTAAAATCATATGGACATAAATCAATATCTCACTACTCACTCTCGGCCTAACTAACATCATAGTAATTTAATATGTTTCAATGCTTAAAACATATATCAATATACTTAAAATCGTTCATACATTAACATATATGAAATTGAAAACTAGAAAATATACCAATTGTTGTATTCACCCTTTGCCGAATACTTTGGAGTCTCTCGGTTTGCACTCTATGGCTCCTTGATAGCCAATTCCAACATATGTCACTCTCCTTTCAATTTAGAATAACTTCCATGAAGAATGCAAGTTTCAAATATGCCTAATTCCTAGTGATTTCTTGTGAGAGAAAGCTTGGATAATTTTGTTTCAATGGTTTCTTCTTCTAGCCGAATTTGGTGTGATGAAGATGACAATGGTGTGGCTGATTTTATAAGCTATAAGCCACTTACTTAGCCATTAAGCTTTACTTTCCAGCCATTAAGCTTGACTTTCTAAGCCTTAGCCATGAGTCACCTAATGAGTCACCTTACGAGTCATGGTTAGCTTTAACTATGGTTAGATATTTATCTCATGTGCTTTCCATTTGGGCTTCTCGGTTTGGGCTTTCTTATTGGGCTTTCAGGCTGAACTTTTTACTATACCTTGGGCCTTTAATTGTCTCAATATTTGGCCAATCAATTGGTCCAACAATTCGGTCTAAGGGACCTAAGAATTTCGATATATGTTTAGTATACCTTAATGGGCTTTAAAATTTTCACCTTAGGCCCATTACGTTTTTTAACCATTAAATTTAATCCAGAATCCTTCTGAATAAATTTTACTTACTTACGGGGATGATTATCTTGTATTCTGACCAAGAATATTTTTCTCCAATTTTTTCTCCATACTTAGGTTAATTTTTAACCATGATTAGTCAACTATGGTAAAAGTCCACTTTCTTAACTATAGTTGACTTTTTCCTTAACCATTGACCAAGTTGACTTTTTCTCAAAATTTCAAAAGTGTCATATCTTATGTCTTACACTCTCGTCTTTATGTTTTAACCGTTCCCGGTGGATAATTATACCCGAAACACCTTATCTCACCAAAAAGGTCCATTTTACCCTTTTTAGCTTTTACTCTCGTTTTCTATGTTCGGGACTAAATCAAGCTGACTTTCCTTCATGAGCTCTCTATACTTTCTCATTTTAAGTTCTTATTTTTAGTCAGAATGATTTAGATCCACTCGGTTTAGCCTGTGACTCTTATAGTTCACATTAGGCATTTTATGTAGCTTTTGCGTGTTAATTCATTTCACTAACACTTTATGTCTAATAATTACTCTTCTTATGATTCATCTATAACAATAGAGTGTTCATACACATAGGAATCATAAGGAATAAGTTACAAAAATTTGGGTCTGACAGTCTAACCTCCTCTGCTTCCATCGGACGGAGGCCACCGGGAAGAGAACAAGAGGTCGAGAGGGGAGAGCCTCACACCGACGCCAACGTCGACCCCGACCCAGGTGAAATCTGATTGGGAAACGTGGCCGATGAGTGAGGAAAAAGAAAAAAATCGAGAGGGAGGAAAAAGGAAATCTGGCAAGTCGACGTCGATCGACCCCATCCGACCCTAGCTGAGCGCTCCCCCAGTGCAGGCGCACCGATTGGCACCAAAATTGACCAGTGAAATGGTCACTAACGTCAGAGACGACAATGAACGAGAAAGGGTACTGACGTCGAAGGAGAAGAGGCCAGACCGACCACTTTTCGACCAGCCACGACGAAACCGAGGGCAGATCCGAGCTTCTTGAGGTCCCGCGGAGCTACTGGCGATGAAAATCGGTGAAGAATCGATTGGCGAAGCCTCGAGCCGATCGAATCGGACTGAACCGATTGAACCAGACCGAATCGGTTCAGCCAAGAAAGAGAGGAAAAAGGAAGAAAAATAGAAAAAGGAAAATGGGGAGAATTTTTGGGGATACACCGGACTTCGGGTAAGTTGATAAGAGGTCAAAAGCGATCGATTTGATTTTTAAGAAATTTATTTAAATTATATTTGATCAAAAATTAACCCGAAATTAAATATAAAATTGTGCAGTTTGACAATAAATTTCGAACGTGAGCCGATCGAACTTTGATTTACGCACCATCACATAATTTCGGGTAAGTAAAGCTCATTTCTGACAATAATATGATTATTATGCAATTGAAATTTATTTTGTAGATTTCGGATTAATTTTTGCATAAAAATAAATTATATTCGTATTTTTGAATTAATTGTCGTAAATGATATACAGGCTATCCTAACAGTTTGGAACGAAGCCCAATGGGTAATGAGAGCACAATAGACCCGAATAAGGGATTTAATAAGTAGAAACGGGCTGGAAATCGGTCGAGGCCTATTAAGATGCAATCAGGCTCAATAAAGTAAAACGGGCCCAATGTTTTAGATTCGATCAGTATAAGTGAAATACTAATAAGTATAGTAGAACTGACCCAAATACGTTGTTATATACAGCTCTGTAGACTTGGTTGGAGCGAATTTGGATTGAGAGACCTAGTATCATCGAGACGAGATAAGTTTGCGCGTGATTTCAGGTAAGAGAATTTTACGGACTGCTAGAGGTAACTTTACGTAATTTTAACTTCATTTGCAGTCTCTTAAATTGTCTGAAGGGTCTAGATTTAAGATAAAAATTTTAGTGCCTCGGATGGGTAAATTACCAAAATACCCTTGTGAAGGGTAAAATTTCCAAACTTAGGAAAAGTTGGGAGGAGCAAGAACAAGAGGTTCCTACTTTCTCTTGAGGTGTTTTGACACGTGCATGAGTAGGCTGGCTAACTTTTAAATAAAAATGCACAGCATTGCATATTTTCAACAATGTTGATTTTCTCTAAAAATTGATTTGAGAAATATAGCCGCCTACGTGATTTTATAGAAATGTGACATGCTAGAGCTCAGCTCGCACGAGTTTTTGATTATGATACATGCATTAGTGCTGGAGTAAGAGCTCGCAGTAGAGTTTTACATGCATTGGTGTTGGAGTCTAACTCGCACCAGATTTTTACATGATTTTTGTGACAGGGTGCTGGAGCCTAGCTCGCACCAGATTTTCACATGATTTGTGGAACAGAGTGCTAGAGCTTAGCTCGCTCTAGTTTTACATGATTTTGACAGAATGCTAGAACTTAGCTCGCACTAATCTTATGAGATTTTATGAAACGCGTGCTGGAGCTTGGCTCGCACATGATTTTTCTTGATTTTATGAGAGTGTTGGAGCATCGCTCACACTAGTTTTATGAAAACATGCGATGAGTTGTGCTTGGAGCGTCGGGTAGACTGTGTGTTACGTCGATTAAATATGCTCGCACGTGCGTTTTGAGACAGGCACAATTGTGGATATGAGATATGGGTCCACGGAGTACGTTGTACTGTGCAAGTAGCATAAAGTACGTTGTACCGTGCTGGGATTGATTATGTGGCATCTTCGAATGTAAGTGCCATCTTCGGATGCATGGCATCTTCGGATGCGAGTGATCAGGCCGGATCGACTGGATGGACTGACCCACCTCCCCCGGCGGTTCCCGATAGTGGTGAGACCCCGCATAGTAGGATCATTGTAGCAGTGGGATCACGAGGACATATGGCCATCGTCCTAGTTATTTGCTCGAGATATATACATATATTACCTAGTCTCGCATGTTGAATTTTTGAGAAACTCGTTTTATGGATTTTTGTATGAGTCTGGATCACCCGAGGGAGGGGTTGGATCCTGACTGAGATATGGTTTTGATGAAAAATTAAATTGAGTTTTAAACGGAAACTTGCATGATGTCATTTTCATGCTATTTAAACCCATGAATGATGTAAACTAATTTACATGATATTCATTGTATCGCATGGTACCATTGCTTTGAAAAGCATTTGATTTCATGGTTTTGTGTGAGTCAGGAACTCCCGAGGGAGGGGTTGAGTCCTGACTATGTTGTGAAATTTTAACGAGAATGAAATGTTTTAAATGGATTTACATGTCGAGTTTTCCATGCTTTTGAAATCCATATGTGAACTTGTTTTACATGACATCATGACATCATGAATTGTAGCATCGGTTTTGAAATGTGTGGAGAAAGGGTGGTTTATGCATGGCACCACGTTCATGTAGGTAGTATGGTTGCCTACTTGTTCGTAGGATTGCCTTGCTGAGCTTGATGTACTCACCCCTTTCATTTTCCTACACAGAGTTCCTCCAGTAGATGTTGAGGCGACTGAGTATTGCATTCCCGATATCCGTTGCTGCCCATCATTTTGAGGTTTATACACTTGTACATATTGTATCTAAATAAGAATAGCCCAGTAACATGTTTGTAAGTAACTGTAGGGGATGTATAGATAATGTAAACACTTGTAAATGAATGGAAAAGAATAAATGAAAAATGCATGTGTTTACCTTTTTTCTGTAATAAGGAATTAAGTTATATGGTGATTGAATGGTGGGACTGGCATTGACGCACAGCCCAATTGTTAGTGGAGTGTGGTCACAATAAGAGGACAGGTAAGTATGAAAGAAAAACAAAAAATTTACTCTGATTTTTAGGTCGTGATATCAACACCCATCGTCCTTCTTGATTCCAGAGGACGCTGTTCTGCCTACTACTTCAACTGGTCCGACCCTCTTTTCCTGTTCTAGTCCCTCACTTCTAGCCTCTGTTTCCTAGCCTCAATTTTGTCCTTAAGAAAATCGAGACCCTTATCCAAACTCCCCAGTTACTGCAACAGCAGCAAGCTGTGAAAGCTGCGGGTGGTGGCATCACGTTCCCTCACCGACTCCAACTCTTCTCTACCATCTATATATGTGCACAAAACCAATGAATTGTGCAGATGACGGGATAGCAAATTGTTGTCATTCTTCATTATCTAGGCTGCTGGAGTTGTTGTTTACCATTTCTTTTCTTCACCTTACAAAAAACCATCAATTATTTCCTTTCTCTTTTACTTCACTTTTTCGATTTCCTTACCCACTCTACTGACAAACATCTATCTCATATATATTTATTTACACCAAATGTCCTTCTCAGTCCCATGCCATGTATATATATATATATATATATACACTTTCATGTATGTATATATTTATATATACACTTATATGTAAACATGTATATTCGTTCCTAATTATACATGTGTATTTTTTGTATACCTTGTACACATATAAATATCTATACATAAGTCTTGGGATGTAATTAAAACATTGCATGTAATATAAAAATAATGTTAGTCCAATACTTGCACTTAAATCAATTCACCCATACTCACATATTTAATCTTAATTACCTAATGTATTATTTATAGCTAACACCGAGCATATTGAAAATTTACGATATTTACATTCTCCCCATCTTGGAAAATTTGGTCCCCAAATTTAGAAGTACATCAGTTCTTAAAAAATGCGGATATTCTTCTCGTGTTAAACTTTCTAATTCCAATGTGGCCTCCTCTGAGGTATGATACTACCACAAAACCTCAACCAAAGGAATCATCTTGGACCGCAATCCCTTTTTCCTTCCTGTCCAAGATCGAATCGGTTTCTCCACATACGTCATATCCTCTTTTAACTCCAATGGTTCATATTTAATCACATGGATCAGATCCGAATGATAATTACGTAGCATTGAAACATGGAGGACATTAAGGATACTCGATAATTTTGGCCGTAACGCCAATCCGTAAGCTTGGTCTTCTATTCGATCTAAGATCTCGAAAGGCCCAATATAACGAGGACTTAACTTTACTTTCTTCCCAAACCTCATTATACCTTTGGAATGAGAAACTTTTAGAAGTACTAAATCTCTAACTGAAAGTTCTAAAGGTCTTTGTCTTTGGTCAGTATAACTCTTTTGTCTACTTTGAGCTATTTACGGTCTCTCACAACCTAATTGTACATCCTCAGAAGCTTGTTTAACCAAGTTGAAAACAATTATCTTCCTTTCATCCATTTCTTCCATCCAATCAGTGAACGACATTTTTTACCATACTACGCTTCATACGATGTCATTCTGATACTTGAGTGGTAACTGATATTATATGCAAACTCTGTTAATTGCAAATGGTCCTTCTAGGAGCCTTTAAAATCCTGGGCACATGCTCTTAATTCCATATTAGCATGGGTAATTGTTGTAATAACCTCCTAGACTTCTGGTATCTTACCTTAACCTGCTCACATATGAAACATTTAGTCACAATTCAGCTATATCTCTTATCATCCCTGATTACAAAAATACATTTAGGAGATTTTGATAAATCTTATTATTCTCCAGATATAAAGTATATATCGACGAATGAGTTCCTCATAGTATCTTCTTCTTAAATTGTGTATCATTGGGTACACATATTCTATCTCTGATTCTTACAAACCATTAGTACCAATACCAAAATCTGTTATAGTACCCATCTGGGTCAGATTAGCTACATCAATACAATACTTATCATTACGCTGAGCCTATTTGATTCGATCAATCAAGTCTAGTGTTCAAATCTTAGGTTAACTACAGTATAGTAAACGTCAGTATCAAAAGAACTATATCCAATTTGAGGTTCACAAAACGTTCCAACAGTTTGTATTTCCTGATCATTACATAGATATAACACCGTCTCGAGGTACTTGTATACATTTTTCTCTTGGATTATAGGTCAAGATGTTTCTAGACACTGTCACGTCTTTCAGGCAGAGAGGTATTTTGAAATACCTTTATTAGCCATCGGACTTGACCACATAAACTAGTCATGGATATAAGGGTTCAAGGTTCAGTTCCCAATAGAAAGTAGGATACCAAAATTTATCGGAATCTCAGATTTATCCTTTAGTCATAACTCATTCTACGTTCACATCACTTGATCCGAAACATTTCACATACCCAAAAATATTCATATGTCGAAAACATTTCTTATTCAAACATAGTCTATATTCAAAATTTATCACTCTTCAAAACTTGTCTCATCTCATATATCAGTTATAACGAAACCCTTTCCTTATTCAAATTAAGTCTCGCACTCGAGCATAAACACATTTAAATTACAATCCTTATATTTGGAACGTATTCCATATTCCAAAGTGTCTCTTTTCTATTTATATACCTCAAAACTCTAAATCTTCTTAGCAGTTTTGAGTCTTTTCCATTGATTAACCACTATTTTAGGAGAATCCAATTGACTTTCATTCTTGACAGATCGTAACCCAGAAGACTCTGGACCTCCTTAAAAATTAATGCCAGCATACTCCAAAGTGGATTACTCGGTCTGATAGTCCTCTTACCATATAATGCCATCAAACTCATTCAGTAGAGTAGTTTGAATAATTAGTTCGATACCAAGTATTAGATCACCTCAAAACTTCATCTTTCTATTTAAGTGGTAACTCTGATAGATCATCTGAATATATGTCGAAACCCTCTGTCTATAGGAATGTCTATTTATCCTGGACACGCCTTATCCTTATCAATCACGTAAGCAGTGAAACCTTCAAGTTTCATATATACAATTAGTTCAGTAATTCATTCTTTCAGTTATAGTCACTTTACTTCTTCACTACTACTCTTTCTTCAGTAAATATCTTTATGTCACACTCCTTGCCTTTCCATTTTCTTAGTAACCTTGAAAATATACATCTCATGTCATCATAGTTGCGCCTTGGGCACTGCTTCCTCAAAATAACATCAAATGGAGCTAACCTAGCTCATTTGAGGATCCCAGTATCTCCTATGAATTTCTGGTCTTCCTCTATTTCACATCTCCACTTATTCGGATCACACTTCTTCCAAAACTATAAATTTAGCTTCATATTCAACCATAGACTTGTTACCTTATGTCCAATTCAACAATTTTGTAATTACCGTTGTGTCGTGTCCGAGGGGTATTGCCATCTAAAGTCATCAAAAAATATATCTCATATAACTCTCCAATTGTTGAGTCATCGAAATAAATCAGGGAAACTTTCACCAAGGTTTGGCTTCTCATTTTAATATCAATGATGCAAGAGCTACCTTCTTTATAGTAGTACTCCTTAAAATTCGTATAATTTCTCTGATTCTTTAGTATAAAAGTTGCAAAAGCAACTTTCTCGGTAGATTTACTTTAAAAAATCATAGAGCTTTTCCATATCATTTATCCAACCTTCTGAAATCACTGCATTCTTAATCTTATCGAAAAATGGAGGCTCAAACTTCTGAAATTGCCCCCAATCTATTAAGTTCGCGGTCGTATCCTCATAATCCATTTAAGTTTTCCAATTTAGTTATCCAGTTTTCCTTTACAATTTGATCCTTAACTCCAGTATATAATAGTGTACATCCTACTAAAATTGTCTCAGTCTTTCTCGCAGTCATACCTCAGTCATTGTCATTATCATTGTGCCGCTATCACTTGACCCGATAATGTCATCATTGTCTTCATGTCCCGCTTAGATTTTTGAAGCGGACTTCAAGATTTTCAGTTGAACCATATGGTGTACACTCAGATGAGGATTCACTATATCTCCTGACCTACCTCTACGGCCTCAAGAAACAGCTCCCCTTTCGTCTCTTAGTATGGTTGTAATGCCTACCAGCCATATCTATCGATTTTCCTTCATTCAATAACGCAATTTCTCAATAAAACACAGCCAGGTATACTCATTTATATCTAACATATACAATAATGTTGGGATGTGAACTTTCCAGATTTCTCATACTTCTAATATCGACTCGTATGTGTCCAATCTTGCTCTGATACCAAGTTCTGTAACGATCCAAATTACACATATTTTGGTTGGGCTACGAGTTGATAAAAGATCAAAATCCATAAATCCACTTATTTAATTTTCTTGGTAACAATTTAAAACAAAAACAATGGTAATGCTTTCCATTTAATCAGTACATTTGTTCATATCCAAAATAATTTTATTCACATTCTCCAGACACATCTCGTATACATTACTACACTTACAAAAATTTTTGATACAAAAGAATTTCTTAAACCTGGGTATACCTTCGATACAGAAAGATACTCTATAAAATCATAGTTGTGTGAATCACCCTACTAGCGGAAGCGGTCCAAGTTACTGATGGGGGTCTGTGGAGGAAAATAAGGGATGAGCTTAACATGTTCAGTAAGAAAAACCTCATAGCAGGTAGATAAATACACTACCTAAAATATATAAAACTATTTGCCAAAACCAAAAAAAAAAATTCTTACAAAGGTATATAGATAATTTGGCAAATTGTAGTTATCAAAATTAGAATTTAGAAACAGAACCAATAACAGTAGTGTAATTAGTTACTGTGGTAAACATAGAAATCCCAAAACTTTCAGTACTAGAACAAACAATTCCAAATAACATAGTCCATATAGACAATGTATAAGAATTTTCAAATAATCACAGAGCCACTGCTAGTTCCGAAAAATCAGATTCGAAAAATCCATAACAATTTTAGTATAAACATAAAACTGAAATCAATACCGATTCTAAAACTTTGAGCAATAAAATAAACAGTTCCATAGAGTCAAATCAGTTCATGCAGTAACATCAGAAAATCCAAATAAATGAGACAAGACAGACATGCTATATCAGATATCAGAATGACAATTGCCCAATGTCGGTGACTCCAGGCAATCACGGGCCAGGTGTGCCGGGATGTCAATCGTCGTGTGAGTGGTCAGCTACCTAAACGGTTCACAAATCAGAAAAAATTAGAATTAGAATTAGAAACACGATACATCATACTCGCATGTGTTGCATGGTACATCATACTCGCATGAGCTGCACGGTACATCGTACTATGTGGACCACAGAAACAGATATAGAACAGACAGAAGTGCAGCATGATTTAATGATCGCCTTTGTCTCAAAACTTGATACAAGTCAGACCATGCAACACATAGTCAGCACTCGCTCAAGTACATCACATCAGTATTTCTTTATAATCAGATCATTTTTCCTTAAACTACATATAAATTTAGTTTGTTTCACAAAACAATTCAAAAGGGCTGAATAGCCATTTTTCAGCTAAAAATTTCAGTACTCGTTACAGAGTAATCAAATCTAGGAGTTTTCGATTTAAAATCAATAATTATATTTATCGGGATTCTTATCTAAATAAACCAGGTAAATCTATATCAATAGCTGGGCCGATCTACGGAGTCTTAAAATTTTCCTTAAATTCCAAAGCGGAAAGTCGGTCTAAGGTTTTCTATAATTTCGATAACTAGGAAATTTACCATAAAATTTATATCTACAAACACAGAGAAATTACGTATATTTATCTCTAGCAACACAAGAGAATTTTCCTTACCTCGATGTCTGTCCGTAGTCCTTGATGCCTTAGTGACTAGAGTCAGTGAGTCCGATCCACTCGGTTTATTTCCTGGGGCCCTTTTTCCTGGGTTTTTGATTTTTTCCTTGTGCCTTCTTTCGTATCTCTAAATATCTCTATTTTTATTTATATATTTATATATTTTTTTTCATACTTGCACATATATATATATCCTCATTTTTTTTGAATCCTTTTTCTTTTTCCCGCTAAACCTTCTTCCTCCTCTTTTCTTTCTTTTTCGGTATCGATACCAACTACTGTTCACGGTATCCTTCCTTCTCTCGACGTCGTCGCCTGCTTCCTCTCTTAGCGTTTCCATCTGAAGCTGGTGTTTCCTTTCTTTCCTTGCTGTTTTCCACCTCGGTCACAACCTTCAGCCGACCGCCACCATCATCATCACTGTCCTCTGTACATCATTTTTCATCATTTTTCTTTTCTTCACTATTTCTAATTCCAAGCATTGTTCCTCAGCATCATCAGCACTACCACCTTTTCTAGTGTCCCCTCCTAACTCCTCAACCTATTTCCATTGCCTCCTTCTTCCCAACTTCCAGCTCCTACCCGAGGCCAACTTTCCACTACTCTGTATTTTCTTTATCTTAGCCTCGGGTTGCTACTCTCGCTAACCTCCCTATTCTTTTTCTTTCTTTCCTCCCTTATTATCCTATGGTCTTCCTCACATCTCATTCATTGTCATTTTCATCATCAACCTGAACGCCACCCGTCGACCTCTCACGGTCAGCACCCATCATCCTGTTTTGATTCCAGAGGATGGAACTCCTCTGTTCTGCCTAGTGCTTTAGTTGGTCTATCCTTCTTTTTCTGTTCCAGTCCCACACTTCTAGCCTCCATTTCCATGCCTTGATTTTGTCCCCAAGAAAATCGAGAGCCTTATCTTAACTCGCCAGTTGCTGCAACAGCAGCAAACCATGAAAGCCGCATGTGGTGGCGTCACGTTTCCCCCACCAACTCCAACTCTTCCCTGCCATCTATATATGTGCACAAAACCAATGAATTGTACAGCTGATGGGACAAAAAATTGCTGCCATTCTTCATTACCTAGGCTGTTGGAGTTGTTGTTTACCATTTCTTTTCTTCACCTTACCGAAAACCATCACTTATTTCCTTTCTCTTTTACTTCACGTTTTCGATTTCCTTACCCACTCCACTAACAAACATCTATCCCATATATATTTCTTTTCACCTAATGTCTCTCTCAATCCCATGTATGTATATATATATATATATATATATATATATATCTACTCTCATGTATGCATATATATATATATATATATATATATATATATATATATATATACACTTATATGTAGACATGTACATTCGTTCCCAATTATACATGTGTATTTTTGTATTCCTTGTACACATATAAATATCTATACATAAGTCTTATGAAGTAATTAAAATATTGCATGTAATATAAAAATAATTTTAGTCCAATACTTGCACTTAAATCAATTCACGCACACTCACATATTTAATCTTAATTGTTTAAAGTATTATTTATAGCTAACACCGAGTATATTGAACATTTACAGTATTTACAAAGACTCAAATCCCTTTATTACTTGTGTGACCCTTACACTTGCGGTGTAGACGTCTAGGAGGCATCATTTGGCTCTTATTGTTGCACTTATCTGCTTATATTCTAAACCAAGGCCACTAAGGTTTTTTATCACCATCTCACTGTTGTCAAAAGGAAAGCCTACAATTGCTTACTCATCTACTATTACTCAAATTTCATGGAAGTACTCCGCCGCTAATTTGTTTTCTTTTGTTTTTTTGGTCAAGCTACTTCACAGTCCTTAGATTCGAGTCTATAACTTGTTGGCATTGTAGTGTTCGTCCCAAGCTTGTTTAGCAATATTGGCTATTGTAACCATAGAGCAATGATTGTGTTAACCAAAGCAATTATTGCACTGTAGAGTAGACTACCTTGCCTCGTCCATAACTTAAACTCATCAGCTGATAGTTAAGTTCCATTTTTTTATTATTTCATACGGCCATGGATGCGTTCCATCAATATATCCCATTGGATCATAACCATGAAGCAAGGTTGCGAATTGGGTACTACTATTGGTAACTTTAAGTGGAATTTATGAAGCAACATTAAAGGTGATAGGGAACTAAGTTATGTGTTTTGACTTAGTACATGGATAAGTATTGTTGCAAGGGTCCAATTAGAAGTATTTTGAGAGGCTATGGAGGAGAATTTTTAGTCATGATGAGGATAAAGGTTGTGGCATGTAATCTAGATGGGTGTAAACTCATTGGAGTTGATTCACTTTAACACCATATAGAAAAATAATGCAATATAAGAATAATGTCTTGGCTTTTTTTATTCATAGTGGAGTGTATATATACATCAAGTATGTTAAAATAAATGTCTACAAAGTGATTATAGGAACTGAGTATGGAAGGTAATAAGTGTTGGTAACTTTGAGATTTGTAGAGATATGTCAAAGGATATTGCTGATAATGATGCTTGTTATGGCATGATTGAAGGTGAAGATTATGTTGCTTCATCAAAACTTGAAACAAAAGCATTCTCACACTTGAGAACAACTTCATAACTAGAAATTCTTAAGGAAATAAACTTGAAAATGTAAATGAACAATACAAATATAAAATCTGAACTTAAAACAAATATATATATATAACACCAAAACAATAAAAAAAATGAAAGAGAAATTGCTGGAATCAAGCTTAAGCACTAGAATAACCCAAGGTGTTTGTCAACCTTTTTTTATTCTCATACCCATAAAAGTTGATCCTAAAAGGTTAATGGTAAGAAAATGTAAATGTAAACTGGAATTTACTATTGGAAAATGAAAATGAAAATGTTGATTATAAGAGATTGAAAGAAATTCAAAGAGTTTGAAAGGAAATTAAAAGAAAGCAAGGTAAAGATTAAGGAAATTTAAAGGAACATCAAAGGAAATGTAAAAGTAATTAAATAGGCTGCCTAAAAACTAAGAAGAAAAACCTTATATATACACTAAGGGTGGCAACCTTCTTTCAAAGGCCCCCCATCATTTTGCTTAGATATCCATCAATATGAGGCAATTTGGTCATTTGATTTGATGGATGAGTTGGCATCTCTTGCCACTTGTTGTCACATCCCGAAGGACATGATGTTACTATAACTTATTGTGGAAACATAGCATTCTGGCTCATTTATTCAATATCACTAACAATTATTTGTCATGCGTGTGCAATCCTATAGTTATATTATGTATTCATCTATGCAATATCAGTTTAAAATGTCTTGTATAAGGTCCCAATCATATTCTTAAATTAGAATTACGATCAGAAACAATTTCCGTAGAGTTTTCGCGTAAACACGTATTTTTCTGTACCAATCAATACAAAAAAATAGCCTTAAAATATTTTAAAGCGGTCTTAATTCAAAACTTAATATGCAGTTGTCTACAACACTCTTATATCTACTTCCGACAATATTTTCAGAATTTTGGAGTTCATCTTGGACTCTGGAATATTGTATGACGAAATAATACATTATTTTTACTATTTTCGACACTATGTCAAAATTCGATACATTTATATTCTGATAACCTGAATTTCAATAATATAAACATTCATACACTTAGTACACATCCCGACCTAGCTGCTAGTACTATTCTATCTGAAATAAAAACATTTACATAGTCAATTTTATACCGATAAAAGTGCTACGAGGCTGTAGAATTCAAAAACTTCGATACCAGATATTGTTGCTGGTCAAATCTTACTCTGCAACTAAACTGTGATGGAAAGAGAAAATGGGTGAGCTTGGGAGTTCAGTAATCCAATCAAACAAGTGCATAATTAGCCAAAACATGATTATTGGTTCAAATAAAATGCATGTTGTACAAATCACATTTTGAAATCGATTATCATGTTAAAAGATCGTATCATATATCAAATCTTTTCAATAAATCACATCTTTCTGGGTTTTAGGCACTGTCAAATCATTCAGAAGGGGGGGTATTTTGAAATACCTTGGTTTACCATCAGACTTGACCACTCTGAAACAATTACAATACACATGGTTTAAAATTCGATAACATAACCAAATGCAGAAAATCGAAGTTTAATTCAAGTTCAAAACACTTTTGTATCAAATCACTTAAACCGAATATTTGCATCAAAACACATTTCAATACACATTCCCATATGCTCCCATAAGGTTCGGTAATCATATGATTCGATAAAATCATATCATGTTCATATTCGATAAAACAATTCCAGAACCATATAGTTCGATAATTCAATCACAAGGTTCAATAATTATATCATAAGAATATAGGTGTAAATAATAATAATAATAATAATAATAATAATAATAATGTTCTATAAAGTTTTTCCCATTGCAGCTATAAATGAGCCGAAACTACCTTGAAAACTAGGGTGTTATCTATTCAATCTCTCCAGTTTTAGTGATCAACTGGAACTGGAACCTGTCATAATGGTGTCGGAAGGCCAATCTACCTGTAAAAGAGTAAAAAACTCAGGATTGTCTTCATATGCTCTATCAGGAATAAAGGAAACAGAACACACATAAATGGTAAAACATTTAAAAACATATTTCAAAGTTTATATGTTAGTTGATATGAAAAACAGGATACACTTAAATCTGAAAACAATAGGCATAAGTAGAATAAGCTATACGCCTCAATCAGCTCAAAACGTATTCAAAATGAGATAATAAAGCTATAAATGCTTGCAGATAAAATCTGTGTAGGCTTTTAAATCTCCAAAAAGAATGCCATGCAATGATTTTAAAGTATAAAAATTATAACAAGGTTCAAAACATATCAAAACAATTTGAAATCACATTTTCGATAACATAAAAGTCTTAGTTCATAACATATAGACGATTTAGAAAATTTCTGCAATAAAATCGGGTAATAATTGCTCATTACCTAGCCTGCATGGTAGAAAAGAACTTATAATCCCAAAGCAGTTAATTTGTTCACAACTCATATTCCAAATCAGTCAAATAATTCACAAGCTTATTTAAATAGTTTGAATAGAACATTTACAATATTCAAAGGTTTATTTCGAAACACAAAACAATTAGTACGGGGTTAACACGCATCTTGTGCAATTAACTTACCAAAACTTTACCAATGTTCCACCAATGACAATTTGTCAAATCACTCCCACGCACTACAGTTTCACTTCAGAAGCTTACAATATCACACACTTGCTTAGTAAGCCATTCACAATATCCTCAAGTCAATTAAAGGCTACGTTTTAGCCTAACCTATCTTATGTCACATTATGTCATAAAGAGACAAAAGCTATCAAAATGCATTTTCTGGCTCTAATTACACATATCATTTCTATACATGCTTAACAGTCATTTGGGATCAAAATTATACTACAAGAGTAAAATACCAAAATACCCCTAATATAACTAAAATTACATAAATGCCATAGGGTCATCTCAATTTAAAGAATTCCTATGAAATTCCATAGAAATTTCAGTTTCTCACTCTAAAACCCTAGGGATTTACACTATAAAACCATCATACACACTTCGCTTCTTCAAATTGAGTTCATATAATATCATTGTACATCAAAATAGGCTAACATATGTTGGAACCAAGCATTCGAAATTACTTTAGCCCAATGAATCCATTTTGGTCGAATGCTTACCCGAGCCTTAGAGATGCTCTTTCTTCAATCTGAACACATAAGAATACACTATATTAGTCCTTTTATAATACTAAGGAGCCATAAATTGAATCACACCAAAACCCCATGAATCTAGCCTAAATTAAACATGATGAGGTTTTATTGTGCTAGGTTAAATCGTGAAAAATTAATGGATTCAACTTACCAAATTCAACTAAGTTTAGAGGAGAGGAAGATGAACAAATTTGTAGAGAAATATAAGCTTAAAAATGGCTAGAAATGGAGCTATAGGTGGCGGTAAGCTTGGAACCAAGGTAATAATGGTGGCTTCTCGCACTTGTTTAATTTCCTCTTAATTTTGGTATAATTTAGCATAATATTTTGTGGTGGCCAACTCTCCCATTAAGAAATCAATATAACATGGTATGATGTGCTTAGCATGTGACATTTAATGAATTAAATAATTTAATTTCCTATAGATTATAAAATAAGCTTTAGAAAATATCTAATTAACATTCCATTTTCACAAAACTTTCATATTATGTCCACTTGTAATTCTCATGAAATTTACATTATTTAGATGTATATTGTATGTAAATAATGTATTATAGGTAAAATTGACCAAATGACTCAAGTCATTTTACAATTTCAGATGAATTTTACCCGGTTTCACTTATTTTGATATTTTTCGATATTTTCAGTTAACATCTCAGAAAAAAGTATAACATAATGAATTAAAGGCTTGACATGATTTATTTCATACCCCTAAATCATTTTGTAGTGTCTATTTAGTTATAGTTGAAAATTCTACCTATAGACAAAATCGTCATTTTGATAATTGTTGCACATTTATTTAGATAAGTCAAAAAATCAATTTTTGAGGGTTTAAAAGGTTACTTGAGACCATATATCATCATATTATTATGATTCGGGTATGCCTATATAGGTACGCACTCCTATGAGGCCCACGAATCTCTTTGTATGCAAGTGATCTTGTTTGCACCAAAATAGACATAAAATGACATTTTAATAATTTGCATCAGCTCACACTTTTTAACCTCTCCAGTTTATCTTTTTGTCAACTTGGTAGTTTATGTGGCAATGGCATATACCATCCAAGTTCATTGAACGTGATCTAAGTGCTTAGCCTACAAGAAATGCGTAGGATAATGTCATGTGGCTCTTAAATGGATGAGAAAATGTAGGCACTACAAGACAAATATCACCTTGAGTTATTTTTTTCTATTATGCTAAAAATTTTCATCTTGTCACTTTAGTCATTTTTTATCGAATTTTTTTCCATATTTCCCAAAAAAACTTCATAAGCATTCTAAAATTAATTAAATGTCTATTCAATAAATAAAACATATTTAAGGGTAAATTAACGTTTTTTTAATGAAGGTTAAGCAAAAAATCGATGAATTTAAACATTAAAATAACTGTATTTATGAGAGTTATCAGCTAGTGATTCAAGCCAACTATCTTGCATCAATCTTGTAAGTATTTAAGTCTAAAATTGTTTAGTGTCAAAATATTTTGATATTTTGTATTATTTCAACATTAATAACTTTGGATGACGAATTTCCTTGGTAATTGTTGTTGTCAAACACAACGATGATGTATTGCTAACGTCTTCATTTCAATCTTTATGCCATGTGCTACCGAAAGTTCTGTAAGAAAAGGAATAATCAGAGGGACGCAGGGCTTGTTCCCTGCGTAAGCACTCCAATGCTTAAGTCAGAACGAAATTTTACCCGAGTTTCAGTAAAGAAAAAATAGAGAAAAATTAGTCACATAAATCATACCTGGTCCCTATTTATAGGGATTAATTCCATCTTTAATTACGTATTTGTCCACCTACATTAGTAAAAGATACTCAAGGACAAAATCGTCTGGATAAATTTCAATGCAGAGTCTCCTTTCATCTGTACTTAATTTTTATGCGCCATGTGGCACATTATGATAGTCTCATTTGGCACCTTGTGATGGTGTCACGTGACGTATCATTTTTTCTCTTTTTTCTTATTTCATTTTATTCATAACAATTGCTCATCACTCTTTCGTTAGTTATCACTAGGCGGAAGAGTACGTTTTTATCATTCTTGCGCGTCTTTCCGCTATACATATATATATCGTGGGGCTGTTGGCTCGCTCACCTTATTTGCCTATTCTAGAGATCATACCCTCACGGTATACCCTCATGGCATACGTGCAGACTCTAACGATATACAATTGACATTCACGGTAATTCGACCTCGCGACATACATTGAGCGCGCGAGACCTTCACGGCATCAACTAACACTCGGCATTTCCTTTGCTCGAGACCTTTGCGGCAATCTCGACCGTCACGGTATATACTTGACACGAGATCCTTACGACATCCAAAGACATTTGCGGCATTTCCTGAGCGCTAACCCTCGTGGCAATCTTGACCCTCATGGCATTTCTTGATCTGTACTTGACCCTCGCGGTATATGCTTGATATGAGATCCTCATGGCATCCATAGACACTCGCGGCACTTCCTGAACACCAGATCCTCGTGAAAATCTTGATCCTCACGACATTTCTTGATTTACGCGAGACCCTCGCGGTATATACTTGGCACAAGATCCTCATGACATCTATAGACACTCGTGACATTTGCTGAGCGCCAGACCCTTACGACATTTCTTGATCTGTGCGAGACCCTCGTGGCATTTACGACCCTCACAAAATTCACTAACAAACCCTCGCAGCATACCTGCTGCTGAAGGTATCTCTTCGTTTTTTCATTCTCTAAGCATCGGTCATATCGATTTGCTCCCTAATGGCTAGGCAAGGTAGTGGAAAACAAATAATTTTAGATCCTTATTCCAAAGTTGGGGAGTCCGACCTTGAGTCTATTCGTAATACCTTTCCTCTTCTTGAAGATTATTATTATAGGCTCCCAACCACTGCAGAACGCGCTCCTCAATCTGTTAGTAGCGGCGTTCCTATACACAGGGCCTCATTAGAATTTGGATTCTATTTTCCCTTACCCGACTTTAGAGTTACTTTTCTTCAACATTATGGCATAGCCCCTACTAAACTCCACCATAATGGATGGACGCAAGTGGTCGGGTTTACAATTATATGTCATAGATTTAATGTCAGGCCCACTATTCCTCTGTTTAACTTCTTCTTTATGGTCCGTAGTGTTTATAACTCGACACGTTTCTGTATATATAAATTTTTTAAGAGGAGACAAAGTAATAGGCTTTTTTGAATACCTCCATCCAAGCTAGATAATTATGCCTCGGACTGGCTCATTATTGAGGTTCCTTCGACTTTAGACATCCCCATCCAATAGAGTGGTCATGGACCCTCCAACCTTAGCCCACTGTCTGATTTAAGGGATGTAATGGTCCTCTTATCTCTCAACTGCAAGTGGATGATGAGAATGCCTTATTATCTTTATTAACTCTAGAGAATATAACTGCCACTCGCTAAGGATGCGCTCCCATTGATCCCGTTCTCACACCCGAGCCCATCTTACCTTCTAGTTTCCCTGAAGGAAGTCAAGGTGTAGGAAATCCCACCGATCCCTCAGTGGAAGACTTCAAGGAGAACTTGGATTAGGGCCAGGGCGAGGCTTTTGGGAGCCCCTTTCTAGATTTTTCCTCGAATGAGAGCTTGGCTAACATCCATTCTCTTTATGACTACTGAATCCAGGTGATTTCATGTTGCATTTTATCATGTAAATAATCGTTTACTTTCCTATTATTTTTTTTTACTTTTGTTTTTCTGTTTTTCTGTTTTTCTTCTAGGAATGGATTCCCTCAGAAGAGCTTTTGATCGACGAGGAGTTAACGAGGATGCTACCAGGGCTGCCCGTCTTCATAAGTGTAGACCCCCAAGGGACCCTGCTCGAGCGTCTCGAAGCCAGGCTCGTACTTCTGCTCAAACCTCTCGAGACAAAAGGTCTAGGTCCCTCAAGCTCCTCTCTCATCTGGTCTGAGGGGTCTAGTTCTCAGAATTAGGATAGACGAAATAGCTAGTCATAGACCCTCAACTTTCAGATCCCGAGCTGGAAGAGTATCATCGATCTAATGGGACGAAATGCAACATTGCTCGCCCATCTTGCATTGGGAGGCGATGTTTTTATATTGAGTTGGCCATGAGGGATAGGCTAGCGTTCCTGCCAATTGTCGAGCTCAACACTTTCAGGTACCAAGTGGACGGTGGCGAGACGATCTATGGACAGAATTATGTGGTCTATCCAGGCGTTAACGACAAAGATTCAATTCATGACCCTGAAGTGACGTCTCACCTAGCTTGGTCTACCATACTCCCACGAGACGAGGCAGAGTTATTTAAAGGTTTCCCTTAGCCTGAAGATCGAGCAGATTATTTAGCGTTAATGGTATCTTTTTTGTCTTTCCCACTCCCTTCTCTTTTTTTAACCTTTTAATTTCTATGCATTGTTCAGATGGCTCAACAGGTAATTGCTTACAATACGCGATATCGGGCTTATAAAACTCAAGCTGATGTTGAGCTCCATCAATTGAAGGCTGAAAAATTCGAGTAGCTCACTAAAAGGAATCAGTATAGGAGGCTTCCTGAGCAACTTGAGCGATTGAAAAAAGAGAAAGGGGATTTGAACCTCGAATATCTTCGCCTTCAAGAGAATTTTACCAAGGAGCGGGAAAAGTTTGAGCAATATAAGGAGTATTATACCGCGACTCATGAGAGCTGAGTTCTTTTAAGTCCAACTATGATTTAGTTTTGTCAAAGCTGCAAGACCTCCAAACTAATTATGTTGAGCTAAAGTCTGACCACAGGTGGTTGGAAGAGGAAGTTTCTAGCCTGCGTAGAGAACCTCTGTCTTCCTCAGTTAGTCAAGATATGCATGACGAGATTCTTTCCGAAGTTGTTAAAGAATATCGATTATCACAAGATTGTCATGACAGGAAGATTTTATTCTCTACTAGCTTCGTGAAATACAATTTCTATATGGCACGCTCTTGGCTGGAAAAGGAGAGATCAGGTGAAACTTTTCCTGAGCTGCAGTGGTCAAGACAGTTGGAGGGTTATACTAGCGAATTTTGAGATTAGACAAATTATGATCCCGATAATGATAATTTCGAGACCTATCTAGAGAAAGGGGCCTATAACGATCTTTCCAACCTTTCGAGTCCTTGGGAACCTCGTCAGCAATTGGGAGTGATTGATGCTTTAGGTGATTTGGAATGTGACAAGTCAGATTCTTCTAGCAAACGACACTTCTCCACCACCCGAGGAGTAGTTTAGTTTTCAATGTTTTCTTGTTGCCAATACTCTTAATTTTTTAAGGGGATTTCCAGTCTTTATCTATACTAAGAATTTGGATTTGTCATATATATGCTTAGGAAGTTTCACTTTTTCTTAAAAGTATGGTCTATTTTTATTTTTATTTATATATATATTCATGTATGTATATATATATATATTAGCATTTATTAATTTTAGTATGCGACTCATCTTGCACATTCTTATCTCAAGCTTTTGCAACGTCTCTTTATGGCTTATTTCGCGCAGTTTTCACTTTAAGTCATTGATATGTCTCTTTATGGCTTACCTCACACACTTTTTGCTTCAAGCCCCTTTTTTATTTAGGTGCGTGGCTTACCTCATGCATTTTTCGCTTCAAGCCCTTGCACTTTCTCTTTACGGCTTACCTCGCGCATTTTTCGCTTAAAGCCCTTGCACCTCAGATAATTATGATTGAAAACCTCAATAGGCAATAAAATATCAATAAATCATAATTCAATAAATGAAATTTCAATCTATAGTTCAACAATGACATCAAATAAATAAAAGTTTCACTACCAATATGGTTTCAAATGATTGGTATTCCACGCCTTTACTATCTTCATGCCTTATAAACTTTCCAAGGTGCATGTGCCAGGTCCAATTATTCTTCTAACTCTGTAAGGTCCTTCCCAATTTGCTCTGAACTTCCCATCTTCTTTCAAGGCATTGGTGATGGCTGACTTTCACAACATTGGATCTCCTTCTCACAAGGGTCCGTCTTTTATGCAAGAGTTGTAATAACGAGCGACTCTTTGTTGGTAGGCAGCTAACCATATAGCAGCAAGATCTCGTTGCTCATCAAGTAAATCTAAGTTCTCTCATATGCCTTGGGAATTTGCTTCTCGCACATAAGGAATTACTCTTAGCAAGATGGCTCCGACCTCTACTGGTATTAAAGCTTCAGTTTCGTATCCTAAGCTGAATGATGTTTCCCCCGTCAGTACCCTTCTTGTGGTCTTATATACCCATAAAATACTAGGCAACTCATCCACCCAAGCTCCTTTTGCCTTATCCAAACGAGTCTTGAGGTCGTGAAGTATGGTTCTATTACTGATTTCAGCTTGGCCATTAGCTTGTGGGTATGATACCGAAGATATCTTGAGTTGGATCCTTAGTCCTTCACAAAAATTTCAAAAGGCAGCACAATCAAAGTGCTTCCCATGATCAACATTCAAAATTCTCGAAATTCCAAATCGACAGATTATCTCTTTCCAAACCATTCCTTCAACCTTTTTCTATGTAATCGAGGCTAACGGCTCTGCTTCTATCCATTTAGTAAAATAATTTGTTACTACTAACAAGTACATCCTTTGATCCGTGGCTACTGGGAACGGCCCTAGTATATCCAAACCCCATTGGGTGAACGGTGTAGGTTGGAATGTACTTTGAAGAGCCGACACTGAGGCAATCATCAAAGGGGCAAATCTTGACACTTATCAAACTTTCGCACTTTATCAAGCGCATCTTGCTTAAGTGTAGGCCAGTAGAATCTTGCTTTGAGTATTTTTGTTGCTAAAGCTCGGGCTCCTAAATGCTCTTCACATATCCCCTCATAAACCTCGGCCAATGTGTAGTTGGCTTGTTCTGGGCCTAAATATTTTAATAGTGGCATAGTATATCCCCTTTTATAGAGCTCTCCATTCACTAGAGTGAATTTCACACTTTGAATTCTCATTCTTTGGGCTGCTTCTTCATCATCAAGAAGTATTCCCTTCATTAAATATTGTTTAATGGGGGTCCTCCAGTCAGTACCGACTTCAATTTCTAAGACACCTTCTTCTTCTATGCTCGGTTTCACCAACCTTTCTACCTTCACAGACCTTTCAATGGCTTTTTTAGAGGATGCTAACTTAGATAAGGCGTCAGCATGACTATTTTCAAATCGATCGATTTGAGTTAGCTGGAAATTATCAAATGATCAAGCTAACCACTAGACCTTTTCCAAGTACGGAATGAGGGTAGATTCCCAAACTGCATACTGCCCATTGAACTGGTTAACAACAAGTTGGGAGCCGCTATGAGCTATAAAGTTTCAAACTTGGAGCTCCCTTGCAACTTTCATGCCACCAATTAAAGCTTCATATTCGGCCACATTGTTGGAACTAGGGAAATTAAAGCGTAGAGAATACTCTAACATTTCTCCTTCTTGTGATACTAGTACAATGCCAGCTTCGCTTCCTCTGATGCTTGACACTCCATCAATAAATAGCTTCTACCATTCCAACTCTTCCTCCTAGGGATCTTTTCGACATGTGCATTCAACAATAAAATCTGTCAGTGTTTGTGCTTTGATAGCTTGTCGAGGTTGAAAAGAGATATCTTACTCTCCGAGTTTGACAGCACACTTCACTAACCTTCCTGAATGCTCAGGCTTTTGAAGTATCTTTCTTAAAGGTTGATCCGTTAATACCTTTATCGAATGTGCCTGAAAATAAGTGCACAGTTTTTGCGCAGCCATGACAAGTGCCAGAGTTACTTTCTTAGCTTGCGGATACCTTGTTTCTGCCTCCAGAAGCACTTTGCTCACATAGTAAACTGGCTTATCTCCTTCTATGGTTCTTCTTAATAAGACTGCACTAACGGCTTTATCGCCTACCTCAAGATACATAAACAGATGCTCCTCAGTTAAAGGCATTGACAACAACGAGAGTTCTTTCAAATATTCCTTCAACTGCTTAAAGGCCGCTTGACATTCTTCAATCCATTTAAAGTTCTTCCCGCCTCAGAGTGTCTTGAAGAATGGTAGGCTTCTTTCAGTAGATTTTGATAAGAAACAGTTTAATGTAGCTATTCTCCCCGTCAACCTTTGTACCTCTTTATAAGTAACTGGAGGCCTCATGTCTAGAATAGCTTGGACTTTCTCGGGGTTAGCCTCGATCCCACGATTGGTTATCATAAATCCCAAAAATTTTCTGGACAGAACTCCAAACGAACACTGATTGGGATTTAGCTTCATGTTATACTTTCTTAAAACTTCAAAGACTTTAGACAACCGCAAAGCATGAGATTCCCCTTCTTTACTTTTCACGATCATATCATCTACGTAGACTTCCATTATGTTGCCAAGAAGATCCTTAAAAATTTTGTTCATCATACGTTCATATGTAGCACCGCGTTTTTTAAGCCAAATGACATCACTCTGTAGCAGAAAGTGCCTTTATCGGTAATGAAAGACGTATTTTCTTCGTCTTTGGGGTGCATTAAAATCTGATGATAACCGGATAATGCGTCCAAGAAACTAAGAAACTCACATCCTGAAGTTTCATCTACTAGATTATCTATCCAAGGCAATGGGTATGAGTCTTTTAGACATACCTTATTCAAGTTGGTAAATTCCACACACATTCTCCACTTTCTGGTGGCTTTCTTTACCATAACCACATTCGCAAGCCATTCTGATACAAGACTTCCTGAATGAATCCAGCCTCAAGCAACTTGTCTATCTCTTCTTCAATGACTTGCTATCTTTTAAGGACGAAGTTCCTTTTTTTTTTCTGTTTGACAGGTTTTGCCTCGGGCAACACGTTAAGCTCATGACAAATGACTTCCAGATCAATTCCAGGCATGTCAGCAGGGTTCATTCAAAAACATCGGCATTACTTTTAGGCACTTTACTATCTCTTCCTTCACTCCAGGCCTTAATTAGCCTCTGATTTACACTTTCTTCTCTCCATCGTCAGTCTTCAACTTTATTTCTTCTATTTCTTCAACAGGTCTTAGCTTAGATGGTTCAGTAATAGTAAGAGTTTTTTTTCTATGAATTCCCTTACATGTAGTTGATGCAACACTACACGCTTTTGCTCTCATTTGGTCCCCTCTTACTTATCTAACACCTCTGGGAGTAGAAAACTTCATCAACAGATAACACGAGGAGAACACGGCTCTCATGTCACAAAACAATGGTCGTCCAAGAACAACATTGTACGTCAAAGATATTGATTTGACCACCATAAACAAAACTTGCCTCCTAACACTCTTAGGGTCTTCTCCCAAAGTAACTGGTAGTTCAATGGACCCTGCCACCCTTACTTTCTCTCATGTAAAGCCAAACAGAGGGGTAGTCATAAGCTTCAATCTGTCTTCACTTAGAATCATTTTTTCGAAACAATACCAATAGATACGGTTCACTGAGCTTTGATAGTCCGACTACGCCCACTCTAAGTGACCTAGACGTGTATCCGCAAGTGCATGGGTCATACAAGTAATAATGGGATTTGAGTCTCGGATTATCATCCCACAGAGAAGTTGATTAGCCTAATTAACTACCGACTAATCTTACCCTAAGTATATCCTGGCAAATTATGAATTTTTTGTGGGTGATCTACAAGACTAAAATTAAAAATACTAAGAACAATAAAAATTATAAAATAAAGAAAATAAATCAGAGCAAAAATTACTTACAGATCTCCAAGCCACTAAAAGCAAATACCTACAAAAGATAATTAAAATAGTTAAAATTAATTAATGCAAATAAACTAAATTGCAAATAAGAAAATAAAGAAACAAATTAATTAAACTAAAATTAAACCATCCTAGAATAAAATATGCATGTAATTAAACTAATTAATAAAAATGAAAATTAAACTAACCTAAAGTCTAATGAAATAAAATGCTATTAACTTAAGGAAATTCTTAAATCTAACTAAGAAATTAATTACCTACAAAATGAATCTAAATTAAATCTTACTCTAACTAATCACTACAAAAGTCTAAATAATGCATGAGAAATATTTTTGGATTGTTAATTTTAAGATGAATACTAAATAAAAAAAGCATGAAACAAATTAAATCTAAAGTAATTCTAAATGCCACTCATAAATTCTACACTAAAATTAAGTCATAAATCCTATTATATAAAATTAACTATTAACATAAATTAAAACTAAAAATTAAATTAACAAGCAAAGACACTAAAACTAACCTACCATTTAATTTAACAATTTACCTAAATTAACAACTAATAAAAGGAATGAAAACAATCAAAATAATATAAATGCATTAAACATTAAATTGTAAAAATGAAATGCAGCCAAACATGGCCTCAACCGAATGTCCAGCTAGCCTTGGTCCCGACTGTACTGTGCACTGTTGCTTCATTTTGGTTCTGGATTCAGGTACTGTCTCAGGTGCTATCGACAGTGCCCACGTACTGCCTCTTTGCGTTGCTATAGTACTAACTGCTTACTCCTGCCTCCTGGTACCATCCTCGGCATGCCCAGGCATTATTCTCTGCATTGCCTCTGCATGTCCCAAGTCAGTACATGTTCACGCAGAATCATATTGCATTAATCTGCTTGGCCACCTTCTGCTCCACGCACCACGTCCGAATGGTACAGACAGTAGCTAACGGTTGTGACACTACCCCTGCACCTTTGCACTAGTACACGCAAATACTGAACCCGCTTCCAGCATCATCTTCAGCCTCATCTTGCCCAGCAACTGCTACAGTTGAATCAGAGATAGCTGATGATGGAACAGAGCACTCCTACCAGCAACACTATAAATCATTGGTCCTAAATAATAAACCTTAACTCCAGTAAACAAAACACGACAGTGAACTTAGAGACATGGTTAAAATAAAAATGGCAGTAGATTGAATAAGAAAACCAAGATAGAATCAATAGAAAGGATGAAAAGAAATATAAAACAACACTTTAACCGAGACTAAAAATGAAGGAAGAGAGTTAAGAGCTATAAAGAAACTGTTGCAAGCTTGAAGACCGAACAGCTATGCCTCTTATCCTCCTTACAACGTGCACCACCTGAAAACAACAAGAAAATTAAAACCAGTTGTGCGAAATTAACTAAAGAAATTTTGAACAGTGAAATGACTAAGAAATAGAGCAAAGCAAAGTGTGATTGTCTAGCTACTGTTGCTCCCGAGCCTAGCAAGTCAACATCCTCATTCGATACTGCTACCACACTGCACCGTGAAGAAGCTTCTATACTGCACCGAATGGAAGCAACCCGCTAGCTTCAACACAGCTAAGCCACATGCCAATCCAAGCAACCCATGTTTTCTCCACTAGCGGGGCAACAGGCAACAATATAATCAGCCCAGACTCCAAGCTCCATCACGCCTCAAGCAGTACACGATTCAATGCATATAAAAAAATAATAATTGAAAAACAAAATAACAAAATGAGCTAAGTAAACTGGATTATGCTAAGGTTTAAATTTTACGCCAACTAAAATCAAAATTAAAGGAAATATGTAAAGAAGAGCATTGGAAGATTGGAAGGATGCACTGCTATCATCAGCCCCTTCAACAACCCGATTGAACAATGGAGAAATAAAGCAGAGAAACCAAACAAGAAAATAAACCGAGAGCAACAAATAGAAAAATAAAAACTTTTCATTAAAAACTAAAACGGTAAAACAATAAAGGAATTGAACAAAACCGAGAAGAAATATGGTGACTGCTATCACCGACCACCGTGAAAACCTAAAAGAAAACCTAAGGAAAATATATAACTTAACAATAAAATTTTTAACCTAAAAAAAAAAACTAAAGCTACTCTAAAAAAAAAAAAAAACCTCCACTTCAATTGCTCATCATATTCTATTTATAAACAAAATTGGGGGTACAATTGTAATTTTTTTTAATCCTAGATGAGTTGGCATTGTCTGGCCACTTGTCTTCATTTCCATTCGCTTCAAAGAATATATTTCCACGTCACTTGTTTTTTTGTCCACTTGGATGTGCGATATAGCCCAACGTGTGTCTTCCAAAAAGTGGGCACGGTATCCGTCGATCTTATATTTTCGAAGCGAATAAAATACGAACACCCAACATCACACATCTCTACAACAAATGGTGACTCAGACTGCGAAATGGTAGTGGTCCAGTCTCTTTTAGCCCATTTTCAGTCCATTTTCTACTGAAACGACTGAAATTCATCTGGATTTAATATACCTACACACAAGAGAATTTTAATTAAATTGAGGGGATAATTAATAAAATAATATGGGGATTAAAATAATTAATTAAGAAATTAAGCACAAATAATTCTATTTTAATAGAATTATCACACCCCCAAACTTGAGCTTTTGCTTGTCCTCAAGCAAAACAAAACAAATGTAAGAATGACAAGTACCAAACATAATAATTTCCTCAATATTATCCTCAAAGAAAAAGTACAAACTATAATCTTAAAGATTCACGATTATAAGTCCAACATTCCGAATCATTCAATCATAAGTCCTAACACAAATTGGACTCCTTGTGTGTGTGTGTGTGAATGTGTCAAAGCCACTTCACAGTACATTATCCAGATCAAATTATGCAAACACAGTGAATGCAATGTTAATGACAAGTGATCATTCCCATAAGTTTGATTTTCACTTATCTCTCCACTAATGTAGTCACACTTAACCAAAGATCAATAGGAATTCATTCAACTTGTAATGTAAGGCTAGGGCTAAGGTATGATAAAGTCGATTTAGGTTTAATTACCGCTTAACATGCATTACTTTCTAGGATCTTTAATGTAAGAGCTCAAATTTATTCCCCCAAACTTATTTATTTTGCTAAATCTTTTTATTCTATTTTTGTATTTTTCTTCTTCTCTTTTTTTCTCTTTTTTGTTTCTTTTTTCTTCTTCTTTTTTTAAAAATTTTACTATCACCTATACCCATATGTACAAAGTTCAAGATATATCCTAATGACTTTTCATGCTTTTGGGCGATAGGAACATAGTATTTAAGCTAAGGAAAATTATGCAGGTGCATTTACAAAGAATTACGGAACAAATTAATTAAAACAAATCACAATAATTACGAATGAAAATATCAATAGCAAAATATTCCTAGAAACCGATTTCACCTAACTAGGGTTCATACAATTCCTTTGATCAATTGTTCTTTTGATTTCAAATTGTTTATAGCCGAAACTATTTCCTGTTTATCTCTCCCAAGTTTTAAACAGTCATACCCTATTTACCTAATCCTAACCTCTCGATTCAGAATTGAATAATAGAGTTCATTAAGCGATAGTAATTCGTTTCTCTATGACTCATAAGAATTGTCAACCTCCCGATTCAACAATGTCTTATGTTAATCTACCCTTGTGCATATAAATAATCCCCTCTCCCAAGTGCCGAATTATTATACTAATTCATCTAATTGGTGGCCAATCAACTAGAGTATTAAGAACAAGTAGATTAAATAAACATAATTGAAATCATCCAAACAACGTCACAAAGTAATTGCAGTGTGCCCAAAGTTGGTTACATCGATTCTAGGAAAAAGGAGTTTAGTTCCTAGACATCATAATAAACATCCAAGAATTCCAATTCAACATCCCATGAATAAAATTGGTGAAAAAGATGTAAAAGATAGAGTTTCAATGGAGCTAAATTAATCTTGAAGTCTTCTATCGCAGCCTCCCTCTAAATTCTGATAAAAAGACTATTTATAAGGTTTCCAAACACTAAAACGCAGAAGGCCACGTGGCAAAATAGTGTTGCCCTAATCAGACTGCTATGCTGCGGTAATGGTATTAATTCTTCAAATCTGCTCTGCACTGTCCAGTTTCTTCTATTGTTGCAGCATAAGTCACGATCAACACCCTGTAACTTCAATTCTTCACGGAATCATCAGAACCAGCTCCAAAAGCTTTAACTTCTCCAAATTGTTCTGTTTCCTGCACAAGTGCACAAAACACATAAAACATACCTAATATTGCAAAGAACAAATCAAATAACTAAGTAAAAAGGGTCTTAAACATATATAAAATTCAGTGCTAACAAATACCCCCAAACTTAGAAATTTGCTTGTCCTCAAGCAAGGATATACTAGAAACAGAACAAATAAAGACTCTTAACCATACTCAGCTCACATGCCTGTTATACTAAATTGGGATTTTCCTCAAGAATTCACAAGGTTCTCAACTTAAGACAAATTTCATATTTATATTGTTTAAGCCAACCAAAACAAACCAATCCCCCTTCACTCTTCACTTTCCACTTGTGTGTGTGTGTACAATCATTTACTCAAATTCATGCACTCAAGTGTTAATGTAAAACCTAAATAAGAATTAAACACAAGACTTCATATGCTTGAATTAACTACTACTCTCCACTAATAAAGATTCATGCATAACCAAGAATCAAAAGGACTTTTCAAGGGTTGTAACGTAAGGCTCGGGTTTAGGTGGGATAAAGGATATAACATGAAGTTCAATCCATCTAAAGCACTATAATCACCTTTGGATTTAATTTGTTTTGAGCTCATGAATCACTACCCAACTTTATTCATTCTTGACTTTGATTTCTTTTTTGAAGTGAATAGTGTCATACACTTGAACTTAAGATTTTTCATTATTTGTAACTGCATATGACACTCAATTTACATCAAGACCCGAGAACAAACCCATGTTTGTAATAATCAAGTTCACAGACCAACAATTTACAAACCACCCCTGTTTTCTTTTGAGCTCATCCCCTAATCCAAAAATTTTGATTAATAGCACTTCAAGTAAGGGACCAAAAGAAAAAGATAGTCAAACAATTAGGCCATGGTTTGTAATATGGTTAGATAACAATAAAATGGAAAAATTAGGCTCAAAAGGGTTTTCCAAATGATTAATATAATTGGGTAGGCTTGAAAGGCTCAATCTCAAAACAAAAATGGCCTAGATCATTTTCCTAATCATGCATGGTCTATCAATTTCGCCTCAAGTAATAACTAATCAAGTTCTAGAGTCTTTTTGGTTTCACAAATCAACACAATAAGTACATAAACTAAATATGATTGGTGCATAAGTTTAAGTGAAAAGATTCAAGTGAAGCTTTCTATCCACATACCAATACTCAAACAATAAAATCATCTATTTAAGCAAAAGTTGATCAGTTCTTGCAGTATCCATCTTTGGCCACAATCTAGAAAACTAATCTTTAAAATTGAGTATAATTATCACACAAACATATAAATTTGAAACAAATAACAACTGCTAAAAATATTGAAACAGGCACAGAAGGCATAAGGCACACAAAGCACAACCAGCACAGTCATAACTCCTCCAAACTTAGAACTTTCATTGTCTTCAATGAAAAGGTAGGAAAAAGTGTTAAAGAGGACTTCCCAGGGGTAGTTTAGCTGTCCTAATCCTCCTTTGAGCCAACCTCAACATCAGCATCCTCTAGTGCATCTTCTTCCATGTCATCATCATTATCATCAGCTGCATTTCCCTGCTGTGGCATACACCATTGTGGTCATAAGGGAAATTCCACCTCTCCTTCTCGACCCCTCAGATTAAGGTATTGCACCAATAACCAATTGTAATTGGCAACATATGCAAAGAAAGTCTGATAGTCTCGGCCATTATTGCGTACCTCCATCCGTAACTCTTTAATCTAATTAAGCAAAGTCTCAATAGAGCTTGAAGTGGTGGAAGGTGCAGCTGATGGGCCAGCAAAAGTGCCAATAAAAGGTGGTGGTGGTGCAGCAAGAGTAGCGGCTTCTCGCTGAATCAAAGGTACTCTAGGATTTTTTAATGTGATTGCAGATTTCCTTACCAATCTTGGTTCAAGCTCAGTCCAATATACTCCATATTTCTTACAGAGTCCACAAACTAAGGAAGGGTGAGGTAAACCCCTTATATTCTCTCTACGTATGAACTCTTGCATGGACCGAAAAATAATGGCTCTAAAATCAACAATCTTTCCAGTCATACTACAGTAAAGGAGAACAGCTCTGTCCACATCTATACTACTTTTATGGGTGGTAGGCATGATTCTAGAACAAATAAAATCATACCATTCATGAAGACCATATTGAAGTCAGTTGGAAGGGAACGCCATAGATTCAACTTCTGACCTCTTCTGACAATGGGTGTATGGGACTGTCAGCTCATTAATGACACAGACCAGCTCATCATAATCAGTGTGTATGGTTGCAACATAGCTGGTGTACTCATCTTGCACCCTTTGTGAAAGATACAGATATAGATTAATGGCATTTACATTGTAGGGAACAAGAACACCCCTAACTTCTGAAGTTGAATGAGGGCTATCCATGGCATTGGCATAAAATTCACCGACCACATCAAGGATGGCATCTTCAAGTTGCCCTGCTAATTTCAACAACCCGAAATCCCTCAGATATTCAGAATACATATCCCAGCCACCGATGTCAGGCCGAAAGTGCCTCTCAATAATCATGTTTTTACCCATGATTTTCTTAAAATTTTTTACTGCCTGACTATTTACAAACCTAGAGTGATCATAATCGGTTATGACTGGCTCTTCTCTCTGTGGAGATGGGGCTGAACTATCAGTGACTTGACTCAAACTTTTCAGATTTCGTCTGGCTCAGGCTTTAGGTGCCATTATCCACAAATTAACAAGAACAATTTTCAGCTAAACCCAATCGAACGAACACATAAAACAAACCCAAAAATCTCTTCACAACCAAAATTACTTCAACAAAGATTAAACAAACCCAGAAGGGCTTCAAAAATCCAAGTTGTAAAAGCCAAAAGGATAGCCGCTGGAGGATCGAAAACTATTGAAGAAAGAAGGAAAATACATGAAACAAAAATCACGTAGGATTGAGTTGGACCACTTTACGCCTTTATCACAGAAAGAATCCGACAAGAAAACACTTTCTTCCTTCCCCCAAAGGTTTCGGGACCACCAAGAGATCTAACCCATGAAAATTTGTTGGCGAAACTACCAAATCAGCAGAAAACAATAAGATCGACAGACAGAAAAATAATGGTAGTGGGGTTTGTCGGGGTACTTTCAAGAGATTAAAGAAAGATGCAATAACCAAAAAAAAAAAGAGTTTTAGTGTGTGAAAGGTTCAGCCGCCTCTTTTTAATTAGTTTGGTAGGGTTATTTCCTTAGCCAAATAGTAAGTGGGGTTGAAAAGATAAGGGAATCCATCTTCCAATAAAGCATTGACATGTGTATTCCATTCACCCCATTTTTGAATATTGTAAACATTTGTTTCCTTCTTTGACAGAATTTCTTCTTATACTGTTTCTTACTCCTGACTTTCTTTCTCTTACCATTGCAAACATTATTCGGCCCTCACTTTTTCAATTGAAAGAAAAAAAATTTAGTCTTCCAGCTTAGTTACTACTCACGTATCTCTTCACTTCCTTTCTTGAAAAACCATTTTCTCTTTGTTTTTTTTCTGATCGTCTATTCTGAAGCTACTAAAGCCCTTGTAAAATTTTTCTTTTCCTTTCACCATTCACCCACCCATGCATGCTTTCTTGAAAAATTATGACAATTAAACTTCCAAACAGTGCTCTTCTTATGCATATGCCTGCAAAATAAAACACAACTTGATCAAATGAAAAATAAAAATAAACACACTACTGAAATCAAATAAAAAGAAATTAAAAACTAAAAATCCTAAAAATATAAATTGGGTTGCCTCCCAAAAGCGCTAAATTTTTAGTCTTCGGCCAGACTTCTTTCAGTTTCCTCAATTCAGTTCACCAAGGGGAATGCTTTCTAACTTATGCACCCCCTCTCCATAATAGTGCTTTAAATGCTGCCCATTGACCTTGAACAAGCTCCCATTTGATTTCTTCAACTCAATTGCTCCATATGGGAAAACTTGATGTATCACAAATGGTCCTGACCACCTTGACTTCAACTTGCCAGGAAATAATTTGAGCCATGAATTATACAAGAGAACTTGCTGTCCAGGACTGAATTCTCGTCTCATTATCATCTTGTCATGCCATCTCTTGGTCCTATCCTTATAAATCCTTGCATTGTTATAGGACTCATTCCTCAGCTCATCAAGCTCATTCAATTGGAGTAACTGATTTGCTCCAGCCTTATCATAGTCAAAATTGAGCTTCTCAATGGCCGAGTAAGCTCGATGCTCAAGCTCTACAGGTAGATGACATGCCTTACTAAATACCAACCTATATGGAGACATTCCAATTGGAGTCTTATAGGCTGTTTTGTATGCCCAAAGCTCGTCATCTAACTTGTTAGCCCAATCTTTTCTATTCAGATTAACAGTCTTCTCCAATATCAACTTCACTTCTCGGTTTAAAATTTCAGCTTGGCTATTTGTCTGTGGATGATAACCGATAGCTACTTTATGTCGAATTCCATACTTTGACATCAAACCATTGAAGATTTTGTTACAGAAATGAGTGCCTTCATCACTCAAGATGGCCCTTAGAGTACCGAACCTTGTCAAAATATTCTTGTGTAGAAACCAAATCACCACTTTTGAGTCATTTGTTGGGGTTGCTATTGCCTCCACCCACTTAGAGACATAATCAACAGCAAGAAGAATGTATAGCTTCCCAAAAGATAGAGGAAACGGTCCCATAAAATCGCTACCCCATACATCAAAGATTTTCACTTCTAGAATATTTGTCAAAGGTAATTCATGCCTTCTTGAAATGTTTCCAACCCTTTGACATCTGTCACATTTTTTTACAAACATGTAACTATCTTTAAACACACTAGGCCAATAAAAACCTAATTGCAACACCTTTGCTGCTGTACGTTCTACACAAAAATGGCCTTCATATGCTACAGCATGATAGTGGCGCAGAATTTCCTGAACTTCATCTTCTAGCACACATTTTCTTATAATCTAGTCTGGACACTTCTTGAATAGTAGAGGGTCATCCCAAAAATACGAGTTGACTTCATGGAAGAATTTTTTCCTTTGTTGATAAGTCAAACCACTTGGCATTAATCCTCCTGCTAAGTAATTCACTACATCTGCAAACCAGGGCAGATTTGCATCAACTTCATTATTGTTTCATCTGAAAACTCCTCTTGAATAGGCTGTTCTTGCTGAATTTCAGATTGCTCCAATCTAGACAAATAATCAGCTACAACATTTTTGGATCCCTTTTTGTCCCTGATCTCAAAATCAAATTCTTGCAAAAGCAAGATCCATCTAATAAGCCTGGGTTTGGCATCCTTCTTCGCACATAGATACCGAATAGCTGCATGGTCTATAGAAAAAATGACCTTGCCCCCAATTAAGTATGGTCTGAACTTGTCAAATGCGTGTACAACTGCAAGCATCTCCTTCTCCGTTGTTGTGTAATTTTTTGAGCATCATCTAAGGTCCTGCTTGAGTAGTAGATAGCCCAAAAAATCTTGTCTCTTTTCTGCCCAAGGATTGCTCCAATTGTAAAATCACTCGCGTCGAACATCAGTTCAAACGATTCTGTCCAATCAGGTGCGATCATAATAGGTGCAGAAATAAGCTCCTTCTTGATCTTTTCGAACACTTGCAAGCAAAAATCATCAAAGATAAAATCAACATCTTTTTCTAATAAATTACATAAAGGTTTTGAGATTTTTGAAAAGTCCCTGATAAATCTGAGATAGAATCCTGCATGTCCCAAAAAGCTCCTCACGGCTTTAACTGATTTTGGAGGGGGAAACTTTTTAATAGCAGCAACTTTAGCTCTATCCACCTCAATGTCGTAAGCTGAAATTTTATGTCCAAGCACGATTCCTTCTTACACCATAAAATGACACTGCTCCCAATTTAAGACGAGATTCGTCTCTTCACACCTCTGCAAAACAAGTGCCAAATTAGATAAACATTGGTCAAAAGTCTTACCAAATACTGAGAAGTCATCCATAAAGACTTCCATTATCTCTTTAACCATGTCAGCGAAGATCGACATCATGCATCTCTAGAAGGTTGCTGGGCGTTACACAAACCGAAAGGCATCCTCCTATATGCAAAAGTTCCATATGGGGGAAGTGGTCTTTCCTAGTAGCATTATTCAGCTTCCTATAATCGATGCAGACTCTCCAACCTGTTACCGTTCTGGTGGATATGATTTCATCGTTGGTGTCATGAACTACTGTTATTCCACCCTTTTTAGGCACAACCTGCACAGGACTCACCCAAGAACTATCAGATATAGCATATATAATACCAGCATTTAATAATTTTAAAATCTCAGCTCTAACAACTTCTTTCATTGCTGCATTTAGTCTTCTCGGTGGTTCAATAGAGGGTTTATGATTCTCCTCTAACCGAATTTTTTGCATTACAACGGAGGGACTAATTCCTTTAATGTCAGCAATGGACCATCCAATTGCCGATTTGTGCTCTCTTAAAATTCTGAGCAACTTGTCCTCCTCTGCAGCAGATAAAAATGATGAAATAATCACAGGAAAAGTACATCATCACCTAAGAAAGCATACCTCAAATGGCTTGGTAATTCTTTCAATTCAGTTTTGCCTTCTTCTTTCTCACTTACCTGCGACTTGTCAATCTTTTCCTTAGTTGTTGTAGTCGCACTTTCTAATGGGTTAGCTTCCAAAGTAACAACACAACTTTTAATTTCATTAGTTAATAATTCATCATCTAAATTAGAAACTGAATTTACTAGACACTGAGCCATAGGATCGGTTGGTGCTTCCTTTGTTTCAACTTCCCGTATGCAACTCTGCACCACTTCAATCAACTTACAGGTCTTTGGCTCATCAGTGAATTTCATCATTTTATAGATGTTGAACATAACTAATTCATCATTCATCCTCAAGGTTAATTGCCCTCTCTGAACATCGATTAGTGCTCTCCCAATGGCAAGGAATGGTCTCTCAAGTATAAGAGAAATTTCTCTGTCCTTTTCATAATCTAAAAGTATAAAATCGACAGGAAAAATTAGGTTATCAACTTTAACAAGTACATCTTCTACTATACCTCTGGGATAAGTAATCGATCTATCCGCTAGTTGCAGTGTTATGGTGGTCGACTTGATATCTCCTATACCTAGGCTCCTGAAAATAGATAAAGGCATTAAATTTATGCTAGTACCTAAATCACACAATACTTTACCCACTTTCGATCCTCCAATCTCGCATGGAATAGTAAAGCTTTCAAGGTCTTTCAATTTTTGTGGTAACTTCTACTGCAAAATCGCACTGCATTCCTCTGTCAAGTTGACAGTTTCATAGTCCTCAAGTCTCCGTTTCTTTGATAGCACCTCTTTCATGAATTTTGCATAATGCGGCATTCGTTGCAAGGCATCAACAAACGGAATGTTAATATGTAATTTCTTAAATATATCTAGAAATTTCTTAAACTCAGATTCAATCTTCCTTTTATACAAAGCTTGAGGATAAGGAATAGATGGTTTTAACAAAGGAGGATTATCAGGAAAAAGTTTACTAAAAGGTTTATAATCAACTCCCTGTTTAACCGTTTTTGATTCTGCATCTTTTGACATAACAGGTTCGGTTTGCTTCTTCTGCACCTCAATGATTGGCGCAATTTCTTCTTTCTCTGCTACCTTTGGTGGCTTATAGGTGTTCCCACTTCTCAAAGATATAGCTTTGCAGTGTTCTTTCAGATTTAGCACTGTATCATTAGGGAACTTACCTCTTTCATTCAAAGAACTGACAGCTGCATCTAACTGTCCCAAAGTAGTCTCAACAGATTTCATCTGCGCACCAAGACTAGTATTCATCTCTGACATTTTAGCTTCCACATTGTCTAATCGTGCATCAGTTTTGCTAAATCGTGTTCTAGTTTCAACCATGAACTCCTCAAATTCGTTCCTTCTAACTCCACCATAACCTTGGGAATTCCCTTGGTTATTGAATCCTGTATTGTTGTTACTTGCTGCTGGTAGGTTTAGAACATTCTTAAAATTACCATAAGATAGATTCTCATGATTTCTGAATCCTGGTTGGTAATAGTTTGAAACCCGATTTCCTTGAAAACCAAAGTTACGATTATTAACATAATTCACCTGCTCCAAATCAGTCCCCATCAAGTTAGGATTTGTGTTGTCAGGATGAATCATAGCTTACGGCCCTTGTATACCCATTGAAAAAATTTGTGTTGAAATCTGCTCAAGTCTTGCTAGAATGGTTGTCTACGTATCTAACTCATGCATACCTACTACTCTTTTGACATTAGCTCTTTCACCTGGCCATTGGCTGCTGTTTATAGTCATCTCCTCAATTAATTGCATAGCTTGATCAGGTGTCTTAGACCATAGTGAACCTCCTCTAAGGCGTCCACAGTAGCTCGTGTCTGCGGAGTAATGCCTCTTTAAATCGCTCTCATGCCTCATGTAATGGCTCTTGGTCTAACTGTGTGAACTGGGCAATCTCTAATCTCATCTGGATAGTCTTTCCTAGTGAGAAATACTTTGCCAAGAATTTTTGTGCCATCACTGCCCATGTCGAAATGCTTCTTGCTGGTAGATTTTGATGCCAACTCAATGCTTTATCCCGAAGAGAAAAAGGAAATAACCTTAGCCGAATAGCATCGTCAGATGCTCCATCAATCTTAATGGTGCTACAAATCTGCAGAAAACTTGTCAAATGTGTACTAGGATCCTCCATGGCTGAACCTCCAAATTGGTTTTGCATAACCATGTTGATCAATGCCAGCTTCAATTCAAAGTTGTTGCAGTTCACAGGAATCTCTCTTATAGCAGCGAAATTCTAATTCACAACTGGGGTAAAATAATCGCGTATAGTTCGTTGCTACTGATTATCATCTGTCATGATTAAATTTCGGTCTTTCTCTTCAAATCTGTTCTATTGAATTTGTCTAATGGTTCTCTCAAGTTCTGGATCTAACTCTTCTTTTATATCTGTATTTCCACTTCTGCGAATTTTTACCATTCACCTAAAAGAAAAATTCGTAGATAATAAATTAAAAAAATAAAAATAAAAATCTAAATTAAAGTAAAGGCTATTGGGGAACAGCGTCAATGAGAAACTAGACAACAGTTCCCCGAAAAGGGCGTCAGAAAACTTATTGTCCTCAAATGGAACACTACTGCAAGTGCACAGGTCAATTTTTGAGTATAGAGTAAATATGAGTATCGTCCTATAGGAAACTGTGTCTATCGCTAATCACTGTAATCCACAACCTTGAGCTTTATTTAGAAAATTAATGAATGTTGGTTAAAATCCTATTTATTATTCTAACTATTAACTACGGAACAAATTAATTAAAACAACTCACAATAATTACGAATGAAAATATCAATAGCAAAATATCCCTAGAAACCAATTTCACCTAACTAGGGTTCATACAATTCCTTTGATCAATTGTTCTTTTGATTTCAAATTGTGTATAGCTGAAACTATTTCCTATTTATCTCTCCCGAGTTTTAAACAGTCATACCCTATTTACCTAATCCTAACCTCTCGATTCATAATTGAATAACAGAGTTCATTAAACGATAGTAATCTGTTTCTCTATGACTCATAAGAATTGTCAACCTCTTGATTCAACAATGTCTTATGTTAATCTACCCTTGTGCATATAAATAATCCCCTCTCCCGAGTACCGAATTATTATACTAATTCATCTAATTGGTGGCCAATCAACTAGAGCATTAAGAACAAGTAATTAAATAAACATAATTGAAATCATCCAAACAACGTCACAAAGTAATTACAATGTGCCCAAAGTGGGTTACATCGATTCTAGGAAAAAGGAGTTTAGTCCCTAGACATCATAATAAACATCCAAGAATTCCAATTCAATATCCCAAGAATAAAATTGGTGAAAAAGATGTAAAAGATAGAGTTTCAATGGAGCTAAATTAATCTTGAAGTCTTTTGTCGCAACCTCCCTCTAAATTCTGATAAAAAGACTATTTATAAGATTTTCAAACACTAAAATGCGGAAGGCCACGTAGCAAAATAGTGTTGCCCTAATCAGACTGATATGCTGTGGCAATGGTATTAATTCCTCAAATCTGCTCTGCACTGCCCAGTTTCTTCTATTGTTACAGCATAAATCACAATCAGCACTCACGGAATCATCAGAACCAGCTCCAAAAGCTTTAACTTCTCCAAATTGTTCTGTTTCCTACACAAGTGCACAAAACACATAAAACATACATAATATTGCAAAGAACAAATCAAATAACTAAGTAAAAAGGGTCATAAACATATATAAAATTCAGTGCTAACAAGGAGGGTCAACCAAAGTGGTGACAGAATGTTGACAGTCAAATCCTCCCGAGCTTTATCTACTTCCCTCCTTCTCTCAGATATCTTATGCTCAAGCCTTATATCTTCCTTAACCTCCATCTTAAAACACTCTTGAGAGTCATCAGGGAGCTTCAAAGGTTTGAAAACATTAAACTTCACTTCCTGATCCTGAACTCTCATTGTTAACTCCCCCTTGTGTACATCAATTAAAGTTCTACCAGTTGCTAGGAAAGGTCTGCCTAGTATAATGGGGACTTCCCTGTCTTCTTCCATGTCCAACACGATAAAATCCACAGGGAAAATAAATTTGTCCACCTTTACCAACATGTCTTTAATGACTCCCTTCGGATATTTAATGGATCGATCAGCCAGCAGAAGGGTCACTGTAGTGGGCTTGGCATCCCCTATTCCTAACTTTGATAAATAGAGAAATACATCATATTGATAGTGGCTCCTAAATCACACAGAGCTCTACCAAAGAATAGATTTCCAATTGTGCAGGGTATGGTAAAACTCCCGTGATTTTTGAACTTGGGGGGTAATTTCCTCTGAATAATTGCACTACATTCCTCAGTTAAGGTCACCGTCTCATAATCTTCCAATCTTCTTTTTCTAGAGAGGATATCCTTCAAAAACTTCACATAACTTGGCATTTGCTCTAAGGCATCTGCGAAAGGAATGTTGATGTGAAGTTTCTTAAAAACCTCAATAAATTTAACGAATTGTTGATCCAGCTTTTGATTTTGGAACCTCTAAGGAAAAGGTACTAGTGGTCTAACTGGAAGGGATGTAGTGGTAACATGTGTAGCATCAGAGGAAGAAGAAGGTATAAATGAAGAAGCGCCTAGCTTTGTTTCCTTTGAAACCTGATCTTTATGTTCCTACTCTTTCTGAGCTGCTTCGTTAGACCCTAAGGGCTCTACCACTGTGGGCTTAACAAGATTGGACTTAACTTGTGGATCATCTAGCTCTCTACCACTCCTAAGGGTGATGGATTTAACATGTTCCTTACCCTTCCTCTGCCTAATAGGATTAACTTCGGTGTTACTGGGGAGGGTCCCTTGTGGACTCTGGCTAAGAGCACAAGTTATTTGTCCCACCTAAATCTCTAAATTCTTAATTGAAGCAGCTTGATTTTGCAGGATCGTTGTGAACATCTCCTCTAGTGTAGGCTTCTTCTCAGCTGCTGGTGCATGTAAATGTTAGGGCTGAATAGGTTGTGGTGGTGGAAGATGAAATTGATGTGGGGGTGGGTGATATGGATACTTAGGTGGTGGATGGTGTGGAAATGACTGATGTTGTGGTACATGAACTGAGAGAGCTTAAAAACTAAGGGGTCCTATAGGTCTAGAATTAGAAGATTACCTTTGATTTTGGCTCCAGGAGAAGTTAGGATGGTTCCTCCACCCTGGGTTGTAGGTGTTTGAAAAGGGGTTGTTCTGTTGCTTCTGAGATTGGGTAACGTACTGAACCGATTCTAGGTTAAGTGGACACCTATCTACAGAGTGTGTACCACCACAGAGATCACAAGAAAGAAAAGGACTTTGGGCAGAATAAACAGGATTAGGACTGTTAGAAGGATTATATTGGGTACTAAGCGACTCTACCTTTTTCGTAAGGTTAGTTATTTAAGAGGTCAAGGTAGATAGTGTGTCGAGCTCATAGATACCCATCGATTTCTTAGGCAGTTGCCTCTCCGAAGACCATAGATAATGGTTAGCTGCCATCTTGTCTAGCAACTCGTAAGCTTTCTCCTTTGTTTTACACATTAGAGCACCCGCCGCAGCGTCAACGATTGTCCTATTTTAGCTTGTAAGTCCGTTCTAGAAGGTTTGGACTTGCAGCCATAAAGGTAGGCCATGATGAAGGCACTTCCTAAGAAGCTCCTTATATTATTCCCATGCTTCGTAAAGAGATTCAAAATCGAATTGGGCAAAGGAAGATATGTCACTACGGAGTTTGGCCATTTTAAAGGGAGGGAAAAACTTAGCTAAAAATTGATGGGCTAACTCATCCCAAGTAGAAATGGATCCTGGAAGCAAGGAGGTTAACTAGTGTTGCACTCTATCCCTAAGCAAGAAGGGAAATAATCTAAGCCTAAGCGCATGATCAGATAATCCATTGTGCTTGAAGGTGTTACACAGGTCCAAGAATTACCCGAGGTAAGCATGTGGGTCGTCATGAGGAAGCCCACTGAACTGTAAAGAGGTTTGGATCATATGGAGAATTGAAGGCTTAATTTTGAAATTGTTTGCAGGGACAGCTGGTGGCCAAATGTCAGTATAATACCCTCCAACAGTCGGCATTACATAATCTCTAACGGTCCTAATTTCTCTATTCTCTACAATGATGTTTTGCAGCGGAGCTATTAATTTCCTAGAATCCTTTTTGATTTTCCAAAGTGTTCGTTCAATTTCAGGATCTAAAGGAAAGCAATCATAACTCTTGGCTCTACGCATGCAAACATCAAAAAGTCCTTAAAAAATTTTTAAGTTTTTTTAATTTTTCAAAAAAAATTTAAATTTTTTTATGAGAGAGAAAATTAACTAATCTAGATTAAACTTCTAAATATTTACAACCTAAATATTTACAAGCTAGAATTACACCTAAGTATTGTAACGACCCATGACCTATAAAAATTTGGGAGATTTTTTTTTTTAAACTTCGACTTGCAACTTAACCCTTGATTCATTTAAGCTGTATTCTTTTTCAGTGTCAATCCTTAAAAATATTTCATTTCATTTATCCTTATACAGATTTAATCCCGAAACATTACTTTCAATAGATGTCTATGCATACAAATGGTCTGGTAAACAGATAAAAATGTATACCTCACGCATGTACAAAAGGTAGTCTGGGGAAGCTTGTATCCGCTAGCCTACGTCGTCTACGCAGCAATTATCAATTGTAGTTCACTGCAACAACCTGAGAGGTGGAGGGGTGAGCTTTTGGGGAAAAGCCCAGTAAGAAATATGTTTAAGGTAGTTCTGATATGTAAAAGTATGGAAAATCATTCATAAACCAATCTTTTAAAAGATATGTAAACTTTCATTTCATGCATAGTCATCATAAGAAAATATGAAGCATGAGTTTCTTTAAATCAAATACATGCTTAACTACTTCATAAAATTTTCATCATTCATGGATGATTTCATAAAATCATCGTCATTCGTAACGTTTCATAAAACATAATCATTCTTAAACATTTCGTCATAAATCATGATTGTTCGTAAACAATTCGTCATAAATCATAATTGTTCGTAAACATTTCGTCAAAATCTCATAAAAACATAGTTATTCATCATCATCATCTTCTTCATCATAAACATATTCATAATTATAATCATAATCATAATCGTGGAGACTAGGCTATAACTAAGTCATGAGATACGGGTCATTCTCCTTAGACAGTCATCATACCTATGGCCATGGTAAAAGGGTTGTAGACTGGATCAAGGTCGTATAGCAATCATAATCATAAACATGGGTAGTATCTTCTTATTTCTTATCATATACTAGCACGTAGGTAAGGCATGGGCACCAATGGCACTCTCCGTGCGGGAAACATTCATGCGTGCTGCGCGGGCACAAGATACTACCAAAACATCATCATCACAAACCACAAGTAGCAAGACATCTACCACACAGGTAGAGTCAAGTACTACAGGGGCCCTATGTACCGGCACTCAAGTGGTGGAGCCAGAACACCACGAGAAGTAGCCATGCATGAAGCCTATAGTCTCAAAAATTATTTTTCCTCTTTCATAAATACTTTTGAAAATGCCAAAAATTCCTTTCAAAGCATAAATATGGAATTTCAAACCATCATAAAACTTTCATGCATTTTCATACTTCAGGAAATTCATTTCATAATCATAGATACACTTAGTGAATATTTCGTAAAACAAAATCATGTTTCGTAAATTGTTCCTTAGGTATGAAAATAATCATAATTCACTTCAAAATATAATATTGCTTCATAAAAATCTTTTTATCAATGCAATAAGTGTTCATATCGGAACTAAATTAAATTATACCCCTTACCTCGATTTATCGAAAATTTCAAATTCGAGTAGTGACGCCTCCAAGTATATCCCTTAAATCCTTCTACGATTCTCCTACACCAAAATTTGTATTCTTAGTATCCTATTTATCGAATTACCTAAGATGCGTCAAAATTGTAACCTTGCTTACCTAGGGAAAATACACTTGAAATCATACATTATGTACAGTTATCTCTAAAACTTGCATAAATTCCTTACCTCAATGTTTATCCGTAGTCCTTAATTATCTCGACGTAGCGAGTCGACAGGTCTGGTCCACTCGAATTTTTTCTGCCGGAGCCCCCCTTTTTTTGAGCTAATATTTGCAATATTATTCCCGAAATGTCTATTTCCTCAAACTCCTCAAGTTACTTTATGTACTTTGCTCCAACTTCAATCCCATTATTTATTTACATATACATATATACAAATAATATATATATATATATATATATATATATATATATAAATAAGCATTTTTCTACTGTTCATCATCAATCTTTTTTTTTTTTTGAATTGTTTTTGCTTTTCGAGCCATATTTCTCTTCTTTTCCTCTTCACTTCCTCGCTCCCCTGTTCATCGTCTTCACACCTCCTCAGCGCTGCCAGCCCCCCTTCATCAACCTACGGTCTATCATCATCTTCACCGTCCTCACGTTTCCGTCATCACCTTCATCATTCTCACATTTTCGTCATCATCGTCATCCTTCTTTCGTTAGCTGCTCTCTGTTTTTCTTTTCTTTACTTCACTGTTTCAACTTCAAGCTCAACCTTTCTCCTCTCTCTCGTGTCTGCTCCTCCAGTAAAGACTAATCCCAGTTAATTTCCAGTCTTATTCTTTCCATTGCCACCATCTTTCCTTGCTTCAATACACAAAACACCCTTGGTTCTTCCCATCATTTACAGCAGGCCATTTTCTTTTCCCTTGCTTCAGCTTCCCTTCAACTTTCCTTTGTTTTCGGGCAGCTTCGGTACTCCTCTCTTTGTTTTCATTTTCTGTTTCCAGACTCTGGTTTTTTTTGTCTCGTTTTCCAGCATCGCCTTCTTTAATCTGCTTTCGGTCACGTTTTCAGCTTCCTTACTCTCGGTTTCATCTCTTCTTCAACAACCCTTTCACCCGTTCAGCCCTCCAACTGCTTCGTTTTCCTCCTTCTTACAATTGTATTTTCCTGCCTCGCCCAACTCTTCTCCCTCGACTAGTCTCTCATCGTTTTCCTTCTGCTACTTCCCCCCTGGCACTCGATTTTCTGCTTCCTCTCCTCTCGATTAAAACAACAGGCTATCTCACAATTCCACATTTTTCAGTTTCACGTTTCTGTTTCCCTGCTTCAGTCAGTTTATTCCTTCTATCCTAAATGCCTCACTACAACTCTTGGCTTACCCCCATATAGCAGCTTCTTATTTCGTGTCTTTTCCTGTTACGTTACAGTTTTCGATGGCATGATATGTATGTATATTTTTCCTCTTCACGGTTTCTGTATTACAAACCATCGTGACTGTCCTCAGTTTATAGCTTTTTCTCTCGGTCAGGTTTTATTTTCAGCAGCAACCATCAGTCATCTACAGTTTGTAATCTGACTTCATCCATTCAGCTGTCATACCGTCTGCTGCAGCCATCCTTATTCAGTTCAGGACTCAAGTTTTAGTGCTCCTCTCTTGCTTTCAGAAATGCTCTGTTTCCAGCAGCTAACTTAGTTAGCCTCAGTCATCCACAGTTCCTCGCCTTGTCTTGTCTACTCTGACTTCAACCATTTGCTGCTAAAAATTGGTGTACATCTTTTAGCTTGCCAACCAGCCATCACGTCTGCCCTCACTACTACAGTTAACAGTAGCAGTCTTGGGACCATTGCTACTCTGACTTTTCCTTCTTCCACCTAAACTAAGTGGGTGCTGAACAATTGCTTCACGTTTCCTTCTCATTTTAACATTTCTCCCTAGTTTCTAACCATTTTCTTTATTATTATTTCCTTCTCTTTAATTGCTGCTGCAGCAGCAAACTTGCTGCCTTGGGATTGGCTTCATTTTGGAAGCCAATCCACAGCTTCTTCCCTTCACGTCTCCTGCTGAGTAGAATCATCACCATTCCTTGCTATCCTTTCAAACCATTCCCATCATATATATTTATCCCTCCATTCCTATACCATTGATGGGAGTTCTAGATCCGTGTAGATATGTATGTATATTTGTATATATATACATATACATATATATATATATACATGTGTATATACATACTCATATACTTAATTTGAAGGATGAATACAATATTACACACAAATATATCTATATTTATATATACTTATATATATTTCTCTATGGAACTTTTTCCCATGTAGGAGCATGTGCACATTTATTTATATGTCTATATGTCTCTCTCTCTCTCTCTCTCTCTCTCTCTATATATATATATATATATATATATATATATGGCTATACATGTGTATGCATATTCCCATAGTCATTTGTTCTTAGCATTAATATAATTTATTTGATTTTATTTCCTCCCCGTCTTCATGTCTAAAATTACAAATCTAATTATCCTCCACAACCACATATTTAATCTTAATTGTTAAAATTATTATTTATTGCAATAACCCAATACATGGAAAATTTGTGGTGTTTACAAGTATAATTTCACCGATATTAATTATTGGCTAATTATCTTCCCCGACAACGGCGCCAAAAATTTGATAGTCCGACTACGCCCACTCTAAGTGACCTAGACGTGTATCCGCAAGTGCACGGGTCATACAAGTAATAATGAGATTTTAGTCCCGGATTATCGTCTCACAGAGAAGTTGATTAGCCTAATTAACTACCGGTTAATCTTACCCTAAGTATATCCTAACAAATTATGAATTTTTAGTGGGTGATCTACAAGGCTAAAATTAAAAATACTGAAAACAATAAAAATTATAATATAAAAAAATAAATCAGAGCAAAAATTACTTACAGATCTCCAAGCAACTAAAAGCAAATACCTACAAAAGATAATTAAAACAGTTAAAATTAATTAATGCAAATAAACTAAATTGCAAATAAGAAAATAAAGAAACAAATTAATTAAACTAAAATTAAACCATCCTAGAATAAAATATGCATGTAATTAAACTAATTAATAAAAATGCAAATTAAACTAACCTAAAGTCTAATGAAATAAAATCTATTAACTTAAGGAACTTCTTAAATCTAACTAAGAAATTAATTATCAACAAAATGAATCTAACTTAAATCTAACTTTAACAAATCTTTAAAAAAGTCTAAATAATGCATGAGAAATATTTTTGGATTGTTAATTTTAAGATGAAGACTAAATAAAAAAAAGCATGAAACAAATTAAATCTAAAGTAATTCTAAATGCAACTCATAAATTCTACACTAAAATTAAGTCCTAAATCCTATTATATAAAATTAACTATTAACATAAATTAAAACTAAAAATTAAATTAACAAGCAAAGACACTAAAACTAACCTACCATTTAATTTAACAATTTACCTAAATTAACAACTAATAAAAGGAATGAAAACAATCAAAATAATATAAATGCATTAAACATTAAATTGTAAAAATGAAATGCAGACAAACATGGCCTCAACCGAATGTCCAGCTAGCCTCAGTCCCGACTGTACTGTGCACTGTTGCTTCATTTTGGTTCTACATCCAGGTACTGTCCCAGGTGCTATCGACAATGCCCACGTATTGCCTCCTTGCATTGTTGTAGTACTAACTGCTTGCTCCTGCCTCTTGGTACCGTCCTCGGCATGCCCAGCTATCATTCTCTGCATTGCCCCTGCACGTCCCAAGTCAGTACATGTTCACGCAGAATCATATTGCATTAATCTGCTTGGCCATCTTCTGCTCCACTCACCACGTCCGAATGGTACAAACAACAGCTAACGGTTGTGACACTACCCCTGCACCTTTGCACCAATACACGCAAATACTGAACCCGCTTTCAGCATCATCTTCAGACTCATCGTGCCCAGCAACTGCTACAGTTGAATCGGAGATAGCTGATGATGGAACAGAGCACTCCTACCAGTAACACTATAAATCACCGGTCCTGAATAATAAACCTTAACTCCAGCAAACAAAACACGACAGTGAACTTAGAGACATGGTTAAAATAAAAATGGCAGTAGATTGAATAAGAAAACCGAGACAGAATCAATAGAAAGGATGAAAAGAAATTTAGAACAACACTTTAACCGAGACTGAAAATGAAAAGGAAAAGAGTTAAGAGCTGTAAAGAAACTGTTGCAAACTTGAAGACCGAACGGCTATACCTCTCATCCTCCTTACAACGTGCACCACCTGAAAACAACAAGAACATTAAAACCAGTTGTGCGAAATTGACTAAAGAAATTTTGAACAGTGAAATGACTAAGAAACAGAGCAAAGCAGAGTGTGATTGTCTAGCTACTGTTGCTGCCGAGCCTAGCAAGTCAACATCCTCATTCGATACTGCTACCACACTGCACCGTGAAGAAGCTTCTGTACTGCACCGAATGGAAACAACTCGCCAGCTTCAACATAGCTAAGCCACCTGCTAGTCCAAGCAACCCATGTCTTCTCCACTAGCGCGGCAACATGCAACAATATAATCAGCCCAAACTCCCAGCTCCATCACGCCTCAAGTAATACACGATTCAATGCATATAAAAAAATAGTAATTGAAAAACAAAATAACAAAAGGAGCTAAGTAAACTGGATTATGCTAAGGTTTAAATTTTAAGCCAACTAAAATCAAAATTAAAGGAAATATGTAAAGAAGAGCATTGGAAGATTGGAAGGATGCACTATTGTCACCAGCCCCTTCAACAACCCGATTGAACAATGGAGAAATAAAGCTAAGAAACCAAACAAGAAAATAAACCGAGAGCAACAAATAGAAAAATAAAAACTTTTCATTAAAAACTAAAACAGTAAAACAATAAAGAAATTGAACAAAACCGAGAAGAAATATGGTGGTTGTTATCACCAGCCACCGTGAAAAACCTAAAAGAAAACCTAAGGAAAATATATAACTTAACAATAAAATTTTTAACCTAAAAAAGAAACTAAAGCTACTCTAAAAAAAAAAACCCTCCCCTTCAATTGCTCATCATATTCTATTTATAAACAAAATTGGGGATACAATTGTAAATTTTTTTAATCCTAGATGAGTTGGCATTGTCTGGCCACTTGTCTTCATTCCATTCGTTTCAGAGAAGATATTTCCACGTCACTTGTCTTTTTGTCCACTTGGATGTGCGATGTGGCCCAGCGTGTGTCTTCCAGAAAGTAGGCACGGGATCCGTCGATCTTATATTTTCGAGGCGAATAATATACGAACACTCGGCATCACACGTCTCTACAATGAATGGTGACTCAGACTGTGAAATGGTAGTGGTCCAGTCTCTTTTAGCCCATTTTCAGCCCATTTTTCACTGAAATAATTGAAATTCATCAGGATTTAATTTACCTGCACACAAGAAAATTTTAATAAAATTGAGGGGATAATTAATAAAATAATATGGGGATTAAAATAATTAATTAAGAAATTAAGCACAAATAATTCTATTTTAATAAAATTATCAAGCTTTCATTATCTACTAAAATTCGACTTGTTGGATGTTTAGCCACAACTGCCGATATGACCATAGGATCATCATGCGGGACAATCACATCTCCTTGACCAGCAGGCGTGAAAGTAATCGCCTCTCCGTCTTCGGCCGCTTTCATCACAAAATAGACCTGGTACGCCTGTTTAGCGTAAGCCTTCCGTGAAGCAGATGAGCTACCAGCTACGTATTCTCCACCAGAAATGACATGAATGGCGACTCCTATAGGTGCATTATCTATCTGTTGATTCGTACATTCTCCCTGCTTTGCCCCATTTCCTCTCTCTTCGTTTCTTCTCATATTTCCTTTGTTATCATTGCACCTATCTCGTAGTCTGTTGTCTCCTCGACCACGCACAGGATATTGATTCCTTTCGTTTCTCTGTACATAACGATCTAACAGCCCTTCTCTAGCTAATTTCTCAAGTTGATTCATCAGATCCCGACACTTCTCGGTTGAATGACCAAAGGTGAAGTATAAGCCACAATAGAACTTGAGGTCTCATCCTAAATTTCTCTCACCTCTCCTACAGAATTAAAGCACCCTAGTTCTTTCGATCGCCGCTAGGATCGAAGCACGTGGCTCGGGAAACTACATGTAATTAGCATACTTCACCTTTGGGGCTTTGCCTGATTTATCTGATCTTCATATGTTCTTTTCGTCAGGCTCTCTTTCTCGCTTCCTTCCTTCTTTGAGGTCTCGCATTGGTATCATTTTCATCACCTCTTCTTGAGTAATATACTTATTTGCTCTAGAGAACAAGTCTGAAACTATCGTTGGCTGATCCAAAGATAATGATTCTTGTAGTTTTTTGGACCTTGTCTCTTATAGCATAGTTGTCACCGCTACCCTAACTTGTAGATCACGTACCTTAAGAGTAGCATCATGGAATTGATCTACATAGCTTTTCAATGATTCTTTGTTCCCTTGTCTTAGGGTGAGCAGATAGGTGGCCTCCTTTCTTTTTTGGCTATTTATCACAAAGGCCTTCAGAAATTCACTTCTCAATTGATTGAAAGACGAAATATACCCTTCTGGTAAGTTGTTGAACCACTTCAATGCGTGACCAGTTAAAGTTATGGAGAATGCCCTACACATAATCTCATCCTCCCATCCTTGTAATAGCATTAAAGACTCATAATTTTCAACATGCTCATAAGGGTCAGTCTTTCCAGCATATGTCATTATCTGTGGCATCTTGAATTTTGGGGGTAGTGGTTTTTCCATAATCGTTGTACTGAATGAGATTCTTCTTCTCTAGTTCTCTTCAGCCGGAACCAACCTTTTCTCTTCTAAGATTCGTTCAACCATTTTCTTCATGTCTGTGGCATCTTGTGCCATGGGTGCAGGTCGATCTTGGACCTTTTTAGTGTTACACGAATCGGCTTGATCGCAATTAACAACCTCTTTCCCCTTAATGTGTAGGTTATGAGTTCAGTTCTGATGAGTTTGAGATGGGAAGATTACTATTTCAGTTTCAAGGTTCTAAGTTTGATCTAATTTCGAGTCTCTCCTCCCAGTATAGGACCCTGTCATTCCAACACCTCTTATACTATCCAAATATCCAGAATCTATCTCAGTTAGACTCTCAAGATTTCCAACATTTAGGCGTCTCAGGCCCCTAACAATCTCCCGTGCAGAGTCTTTCGAACCTAACGTCGTAATTCTTCAACACTCTGATGTCTCCAGTTCGTTGCAGTCCTAAGCAGGGGGTCTCTTGCACCCTGACGCCTCAAGTCTTCCGCAGCCAGGCGCACAAGGTCTCCAGCACCTTAAGGCCTTATGTCTTCCACAATCTCACGCCCGAGCTCCTCAGTACCTCGATGTTCGTCGTTCGTAATGTTTGAAGTACTCCATCTCTGTGTTCTTTCTCCCACCAAGTTTTGAACGATTGGTGGCAGATTCACTTGCGGGAAGGCACCCTTGAACAAATCAACCATAGTGTGAAAGGCTTGGGTGGTCTCTTCTCCCTGTTTCCTCATAGCATCAAATTCTGCTACAGTGATTGTCATCATGTTTGACTCTCTCTCCCCCTGAGCTTCATCCCCATAGTCGCCCAACGGAGAGCTTGCCATATCCTCATTTTCATCACTCCTTATTGTTGTTGAACGTGTCCACACCATTGTTACAGAGTAAAAAACTTTTCTTTCGTTTCCCACAAACGTCGCCAATTGTTGTTGTCAAACACAACGATGATGTATTGCTGACGTCTTCGTTTCAATCTTTATGCCATGTGCTACCGAAAGTTCTGTAAGAAAATGAATAATCAAGGAGACGCAGGAGTTGTTCCCTGCGTAAGCACTCTGATACTTAAGTTAAAACGAAATTTTGACAGAGTTTCAGTAAAGAAAAAATAGAAAAAATTTGGTCTCATAAATCATATCTGGTCTTTATTTATAGAGATTAATTCCATTTTTAATTACATATTTGTCCATTGCATTAGTCAAAGATACTTAAGAATAAAATCATCCAGATAAATGCAACGCAAAGTCTCCTTTCATTTGTACTTAATTTTTATTTGCCACGTGGCAAATTGTTATAGTACCACGTGACGTATCACTTTTTATTTTTTTTCTTATTTCATTTTATTCATAACAGTAATTATAATGGACTTCAATTAATTTGCTACCATTACTTTATAACATAATATGCCTTATGGTAATCTAATCACACTTTTACCATCGTATAGGATTTGTGTTTGTCTAAACATTGTGCTGCGATTCTTTTTGTCGCCACAAACCTACTTTTCAAAATTCTAATTTTATCCTTTGAAATTCCAATAATTAATGCATAAGGGAATAATTTAGGATGCCTCTCTCGTTGTAGTCATTTCTCCTATTGTGTTAATGGAAACAAATTATTCTTATTCTTACTCCAATGCCATTGCCAGCTGCTTAAATTGCACTTTTTGCCTCAAGCGTGTGGATTTTCCTTACAGATCAAACGCCCAAGACTGGACTACAGGCCACAGGGTATGTTAATTCTTTCATTTCTCCAAATTACTTGAGAAAACAGTGTCTAATTTGTTTTAATTGCCGCCGTCAAAATGTGTAGCTAAGAGACAAGAACAGATTTGGCGTGAGGCCTGAGGAAGAGAATGAGTGAAGGAGAAAGGGCACGGGGTGAGGAGTCCGAGAATGAAGAATTTGAGGAGTCGAGGAAAAGAACAGTAATTTGGAAGAAGGTTTTTTCTCTGTTGAAAAATGATCCTCAGTCGAGCTGGAGTACTGGACTTGAGAGCGACATTGTTAGTCGAAGCAGTGGGGCTTCTCGTCCTCGTGATTTCATCATTTATCCTGATGACAGGTAACTATACTTTTCCTCTCAATTCCTCATTCATCATTCAATAGCCATTGACGCGACAGAAACTCCTTCACTACCAGTTTAATAGTGTTTTTTGTATTTAGTATATTTTATATTAAATTTTTAAACTTTTCATTTATAGAATTAAATTTTCTTATAGTTTAACGTCCAGAAATAAAACAATCTACATGAAAAATAAATTTGAAATATATAAAAAAAGAATTCTATATAAAAAAAAAGAAATTAAAAGAAAAAAAAAAAGACAAAACCTTATGAGTCAATTTGCATTCAACTGCCTTAAGTTGCGGTGCGAGTAGCACTTTTTTGCCACAAAAGGATAAATGGACTTGTGGTAAAATTATATCATGTCTCTAATTTATAATTTATTTAAATTTTTATTAAATTTTAATGATAATTTCATTTTTTATCTTATTGAAACCAATTTCATCTCATCAAAACTAATCTCACCTCCCATTAAAATTAACTTTGACCTAATGATTTTTACCCCTCCTATATTATTTAATTTTATATAAAGAAAAAGAGTATGCTTGGTAGGTGGAAAAATGGAAGGATTGATAGAAGTGTATGAAAAAGTAAAAAGAAAATAGTTTTTGTTAATGTTTGATAGAAAAGGAAGTGTGAGAAAAGATAATGGAAAATATTGTTTTTTGATTTCATTATTAACAAAATCAAATCATTTCAAATTAGAAAGATTAGTAAAAAAAAAAAATGAGAAAGATGTGGATCAATTTTGTATATTTATAAAACTATATTGTATTATTTAATTTAATTTTATTATCTTAAAAATTAATGGTATAATGATAAACTAATATAATTTTATTTTCTTTACTTTCGTTTTTTTAACTCTACTAAGCAATAGAAAGAAAGAAATTTTTTTTTTCATATTTTCTATCTTTTCTACCAAGCACATCAATCGAAAAAAAAATGCTTATATGTTTTCCATTTTTTTTATTTTTCTCTCTTTAAAATTTTATATCTTTTTATTTTTCTTTCTACTCTACCAATAAAAGTTTAAAAGAAATTAATTCTAAAGTTCGAATTACTTCTCCCTTTACCTCACTACCTCACTATGCAATACCTGAATTTTTAACATTATTATTTTAGATTATATGAGTGGCTTTTATGAGTGATTTCACTATTCAGTTAGTTAATCTGTTAGATATATTTATTTTTTATGATGAAATTATATTTACTTTTGATATTTATTGACAATTTATAAAAATAATATTATATTAAATAAATCTAATTGTAAAATATTTAAATTGCTGGTACATAAATTTATAATTATTTCATTTCAAGTAAAGAATATATGATATGCCACTTTATATATATAAGTTTTTATAATCTCCAAAAAAAATTTATAAAACTATGATCTTAATAAAAACTCATAAAACATAAATTATTAAAATAAAACAAAAAAAATTGCCACGCAATTTAGTTGTTATAAAAATATATGACATATCTTTGGTAGGATAAAAAATTTTGAAACTAGTGATTAGCAAAAATAAATTAATATTCCAAGATAGATACAAATTCAATATATTTACTTAGTAGATTCTATTATATTTCCAACTACATGTAGTCATTTTTTAAAAATATTATGAATATAAATTTCAATAATTTTATTAGTAGTTAGATTCTATTATGTTTATCTGTAAATGTTAGCATTTTGTTTAACAACATAAATTATGTCTTCTTTTTTTTTTCGAGCTTAGCACAATTTGGCACGAAAAATAGTACCGTCATTAAAAAAATAATGTTGGAGTAGCACATAAACTAATACTTAAATGGATAGCAGAACCATTTGACACCTTTAGTTCTTGAAGAGCAGTAAAGGTTGTCATTAGCTTTGACTCTTTAGTTTATTTTACGTGTCAAGATCCTAATTTACAATCAAATTTACAATAATATTTAGGTTTAGGAGAGTTATTTGTTCAATCGAATCCCATTCGATACTGGTTATATTGAAAGATTCATGATCAAGTCTAAATTTTAAATTTGAAAAACTTTTTTTATATTTCCAAGTTAAAAAGCTATAGTAAAGAGTAATATTATTCGAATTTTTCATAAAGTTTCGTGTTTGAAATTTTTCTTTCTTTATTTGCAAAAATATTTCATATGGCAAAGTTTTTCTTGTTGTTAACAAATTCATTTTAATTTATCTACAAAGTGAAATGAAAATTCTTCCAATTGTTCACAAATTTTTAAGAGATATTTTATCGGTTCGATACTAATTCCTTGATTATCACATTCTTTTAGGGTTTCATTGAAATCTTTTAATTTTAACCTTAATTTAAAACTAATCCATTAATTTGAGAAATGGGCATTTTAGTCTAAAATTATCAATTTGACTGTATAAAAAAATTGTTTTATTGAATCACCACTGAAAAATTTATTAACCTAAACATGTGTCCTTCATGTAATATCCATAATACCCTTTTTGATGTTGAAAAATAAAAATCTTAAAAATGCTTAAAAGTAATTCACCTATATATAATAAAATTTATTGTTGATACTTAGGAATAAAATAATATTAATTTAAGTTTGATAATTGACTTATATATATTAAAGATCATTTCTTTCTTTGAGGGTAAAATGCTTAATTTTCAAAACTAATGGATTAAAAAAATTATGTTAAAACTTTGAGAACCTTAATGAAATTTACTCATCTTTTAATAGCACACTTTTCCAAATTAGTTTTTTGAAATCTTCTCTTCATTAGCTTTTTTGGTTAATGTTTCAAAAAGTTTTGTCAAGTATTTCTTGAAAACTAATATGTTTTCTTGGTGTTGAACCTTCCAAACTCCATTGATATATTGATATAACTAAACCTAGCTGGTACAATAGGCATGAACCCAATAATTCGTCTAAGTCGATTCATGAGTGAATCTAACTCTATTTCAATTGACTTAAAAAGTCAAAGATTCAAACCCGGCTCAATCCGAACTTTAAAAAAATTAAATCTGAAAAAAAAAACTGAATATGAAAAAAGCTCGAAACTAAAATGACTCGAATTTTATCATAAACTAAATCCGTAATGAACTGGCTTCGAAATCAATCCGATTTGAAACCAAAAAATTAAGTTTATAACCCAAAAAATCTCGAATAGTAAATGTATGATTTTATATCAAAAATTAAAATAATTAAATGAATTAATGGCATTTTTTCTTAATTATAATTATTATACAATTATAGCAATAATGTATTATCAAGAAAATTAATATTGAGTCTTTAAATTCAATTATTAAATAAATAAATTTGAAATACAGTAAATATGAATTTTTAAAATTTTTTAATTATATTTAAAATTATAAAAAATAAAAAAACTGTTATTAATTTAATATTTGATTTTATTATAATATGACGGCCATTGGCCCTCATGAACCATGGGGCTTACGGGCTCCCATAAAAGCACAGAAGCTTCCGTGGGAATTTGGCCCCATGTGGGGCACTATGTAATGCCTTATGGAAGCTTCGGTAAGGCCAATAAGCTTCACGACAACAATTTTTCGTGATGCCTTTTTCCTTCATGGATACTTGTTTTCATGAACTAAAGTTGGTTCATATGTAACGACCCACGACCCATGAAAATTTGGAGATTTTTTTTCTCAACTTATTCCTTTATCCATTTAGACTGCATTCTTGTACATTGTCAATCCTTTCAGCTTGCTTATTTATCTATGATTATATATTTAAATTTAAAATTTAAATTTATATGGTCGATAGAAATTTTGGCAACATAACGGCTTATATATAAGTCTGCCCACCTGCAATCAAGGTGATTTAACAACTCTAGCTATCCACAACTATCAGACATGCTTTCCAAATCATATCATCCAATCATTCCATACATTTCAATCACATCTAATTATTTCAAAACCAATTCTCAATATAACTCATTTCATTCGTCCTCATATAGATTACATTCCAACATATTGTTTACAGTAGGTGTCTGTGCTACACAACAAGTGTCTGGTGAAGAGATACAAATGTATACCTCACACGTGTACAAAAAGTAGCATGAGGAAGCTTGTATCCACCAGTCTATGTCGTGTACGCAGCAGGTTGTAGTTGTAGATCACTACAAATAATCTAAAAGGTAGAGGGGTAAGCTTCGAGAAAAACCCAGTAAGTAATGCATTTAAAATGATCATAGTATTTAAAAATACAGTGAACAGGTTAATATAAAAAGTGGCTTTCTTTACAAACATTACATAACTTCTAAAACGCGTAAAACGAAAAACATATATAACAGAAATATTGTTTCGAAATAAGAAACCTTAACAGACATATCTGAATCTTTAAAAATATACAGAACTTCAAAAGTAATGTTGAGTATAAAACATATATCGAAAAGTTAACATCTTAAAAACAGAGATCATATCGAATGGAGACTAGGTTGACCTATATAGCTGTCACGTGGTAATAACAGGTCATCCTCCTTTGAGGGAAGAAAAATCAGATACTTAAGGTCATGGTAAGGCTGTAGACGTGATCAATGTCGTATAGCAAACAGACACACTCAAAGGCAGTAACAGACACACCCGAAGCTGTCACGATCTCTTTTTCCTAAAAATCACTACAAATTTTTTTCGCTTTTTCATTTCCTTACCTGTCGTGAACAGTTTCACTACTAACAGTTGGGCTATGAGTCGACATTAGTCCCTCCTGTCATGTTACTTACCTTAACATTCATTTCCATATCACATTTAAATATTAGGATCTACTATCTTTTGACTTTAACTAATTACATTCATAAATTTATTTACATAGGTTTACATCCCCGATATTCCATCCATGTACAGTACTATGCTTTTACATGTTCGATACAAAACTATACAAATGTATATACCTGATTCATGATAGGAAGCAACGGATAACAAGGAATGCAGTCTCTGCCCGCCCTCAACTACTGTGGATGCTCTGTAAGGGTGGAAAGTGAAAGGGTAAGCACAACTTGCTCAGTAAGGCAATAATGTAAGCAAGTAGATAACTACACTATCTACATGCTTATAATGTCATGATATAAAAATCATTTATATCGAGAGCATGGGGTATAATTAAAATTATGCCACATGTATATAAATATATCACGTACTGAAAACATGAAAATAGACATGTAAACATGGAAAATCATCATGTCAACGTCTCATGCTCAACACATTGAAAACTTATCATAGAACAACCTCCTCAAGGTTTAACACATTATCAAATCTTAGTAAAACTCATCAACACGTCATTAAAACCACATTTCGTTTTAAAATCACAAATCGAGACATAACCCCTCCTTCGGGTCTGCCCTAGTCCATCTAAACCGTATGATATCACATGAGACATGAAGGTTACTGTATAGAAAAAATCGAGGACTATGTCTCCGTAATCTCAAGCTACACAGATCTCAGTGTGCGGGGCATCGCGGCTGCAACGGGAGGTGGGTCAGTCCTACCCGCCAGAATATCAAATCACCAATCTTATAGTCATGACTACACGGTGCAGCATACTCTGTGTGACATACACGGTACAATGTACTCCATGAACCCATATCACAGTCTGGGGGTGCTTTCCATAGGTCTTATCCACCCCATACCATGTCAATAACCAACCCATGTTTTAACATACATGTGCGAGCATATCATCTCACTGTGACACACAGTTTACAGGAGGCTCCAGCACGGCTCTATGCATATCACATCACGTCTAGTGCGAGCAAAGCTCCAGCACGACGCCATGCATATCATGATATCTAAAATCTCGTGCAAGCGAAGCTCCAGCATGGTTTTATGCACATACAAAAATCCCCGTACGAGCAAAGCTCCAGTACAGTTTTATACACAATAAATCAATGTAAAATTAAATATGAGCAAGACTCTAGTACGATTTTCATGCATATAAATCAGTAAAGTTCAGTGCAAGCGAGGCTCCAGCACTCTGTATGTAAGTCAAAACATCAAAATCCAGTGCGAGTAAGGCTCTAGCACGATTTATACTCATATAAATCTGATAGGCTGCTTTATTTCGATAAAAAACTTTCAAAATCATAATTGGCATATCACATGTGCCCCTTTCATGCAAATCATGAAAATCAATAGTCAGCCTATCGATAAATTGCTTAAATCAAGTAATATAATTCATAACAATATCAAAAACATGTTATTCATGCAATTTTTTAGCCTTACTACCCTTTCCATAAAATTCCTAACTAGGGGCAAAAATTATTATTTCTTTTCTAGGTAGCCAAGTAAATTTAATGCCCTGTAAATACCCTCAAAATACGTGCAGCTACTTCTAAATACTCACAAAATTCTATTACCTCGTATCAAGTCGAGTGTGGTAAATTTTCATTGCTGGAAGCTTGTCCATCCGATCTACTCCTAATCCAATCTCTAGAGCTGTAGAAAATTATTTATCATATCAATTTAACCCAATAAATATATTTCCTTCATTTACTATAGGTCGATTGCTACTCAAGCTTGGCCCAATACGAACATTTGGCCGAATTCTTGGTCTAACATCACTGTTACGTTATCTTATCCAATTTGTAGTTTCTTTTGACCGTTTAAAATCATTTACGACAGTCTATTTTCAATTCCAAGTATTATGAAATTTTATATGGAATAAATCGTAACTTCGCGATTAATTTTTAACTTGTATAACTATCTAATTTATAGAAATCAAGATTCACTTACCCGAGATTCTGTGATAGCACGTAAATCGAGGTTGATTCAAACTCTCGTTTGTTGCCAATTGTCGCGCTACACGTTTATACATTTACCGAGTCAATTTCGGTCAAATATAATTTCAATTAAATATTTCAAAAATTAAATCGATCAATTTCGACCGCTTACTAGCTTACCCGTAGCTCGATTGCATTCCCGAATTTTTTTCCCATTTTCCTTTTTGGCTGAACCGGTTCGATTTAGTCCTTCTTTCCACTGAACCGGTCCGACCCGATTCAGTGCTAATTTCGCTGGTTGGACGCTTTTTCGGCCCGTTCCCAACCTCGTTTTTGTCCAACGAGGTCGCACGGTGGAAAGCACCCTTCGGTTGGCTCGGGCTGGGGCAGATCGACACCAGATTTCGCCCGATTTTCCCTTCTCTCCCGTGGCCTCTCCCTCTCCGATCTCCCGTTTGCTGGCGATGCAGGGCAAGTGGTGATTGTCAAACGTTTCCTCGGTGTTGGTCGTCCTTTCACCTGCCGTCTCGCGCCCATGGTCCTCGCCATTCGCTGCCACCGTTGAGAAATCAGAGGAGATCGGGTTTCCCCTATTTCGAGCGAGCTTCAGTTCTATTTCATTTTCTTTTTTTTTTTCAATTCCTTTACTTTTTTTTAAATTTCGTTTTTTATATATATTATATTATATTTTAATATAATATAATATATAATATAATAGAAAATATCTAAAATTTTTAACATAATTAATAAAAATATCTTAAAATTTTACACTATTATTTTATTAATAATTATAATAATAAAATAATTATTAATATTATTATAATTATATTTTATTTCCACAATGTATTTTTATACATTAATATTTATACACTTTTGTACATTTATTTTATTTTATTTATTTTTACAACAATATATGGACATCATATTTTATTTTATTGTATGTATTTATTTATTCCTCCGAAAATATATTTTTCTATATTTTCGGGATAAATTGCCTAAAATAGAGTAATTTTCAGTTTATCACTTTCGAACCAACTTCCCTTTTTGGACTCCCTATACTTTCGCATTCTGAGTCTATATTTTAAATCGATTTAACCTAATTTCATTCGGTTTATTCCGAATTTACCCAAACTCTTATTTTGCACTTTAGTGCATTTGGACGTCTAACTTAATAATTTAGACTTAAAATCCACACGAAATCTCTTTATTGATTAACCTATTACGTACAAAGGTTCACACTAACATGTTCTTAAGGAGAAGACACCGAATTTCAAGTCTTACAGAAGGCGGTAACAGACACACCCGAAGGCGGTAACAGACACACCACAAAGGCAAAAATCATGTACGCCACGGAGGCGAGCATGACATGTAATAACTTATAACATAGGTGGCATTTAGTCTCAAAACATGTGATAATTTCATACATAAATCGAAAATCAAAACATCTTATTCAAAAGACAGATTCAGAAAACATGCTCGAAAAATCCTGCATTTAATTTCATAAAGTTTTCTTTCAATTCAAAAATTATGATCGAATGAAACATAGGCTTGATAGGTGTGAAGCTTGATTTTCATTCGAGGGTTAGTTTGAACTAAAGAAACAAATCTCTTAATAAATTCTAACCATTTATTGAGAAGTTGAGTAATCTTAAACGTTTTCATAAATTGAGCTTTGAGAAAAAGGAATACTATTACCATCTTAAATTACACCCCTTACCTCTGAAACATTAGATTGTGCAAAACGTCGATTCTCGGGTTTACCTCCATATGCGTGCCAATAACCCAAGCTGTCCAAACATAACCAATTCATCAAACAATGCTTAATAACATGTCAACATGTTCAAATATGTGATTACTTTCCCTTTTGTTGACTAAGTTTGACTTTTTCGTTAACTTTGCATGTTTTCTCGATTTTTCCTGTTTAAGTATCGATTTAAGTTATTTTGACTTGTCTTATAGCCTCTTTATTCTTTCAAGCTCATAATTCACCCTAAACAACTTGCCAAATTGCCTATTCTTATGATTTTCGATATTTGACCGGTTTGAGCTTTAAATCGGACTTTTACGGTATAAATTTAATTGTAAACATCCTCAAATATAATCAAAATTCATCATTTCCATAACTTCCTCATGCTGGCAGCAATGACATCAATTTATACAAATTAATTCACCCAATTCCATTTCACTAAAAATCATTTAAATATACCAAACAAGAACATATCACATGTTCTTCATCATTCTTCAATTTTTCTTACCTTTTGATCAAAGAAAATCACTCCACAAATACTCCAAATCAGTCCTCAACTGTAAATCATAAAATATACAACTTAGATTTACTCAAAAAACACATGAAAACCCAAGTAGATTTCATCAAAAATCAAAACTTACACTTACCTATGAACAAGACAGTTTCTATCCAACAACTTCTCTCTAAGATTTCCCTAGGTAAATGAACTTGTTTTTGGCTGGATATTTTATATGTTAAAGAGGACTCATAGGAGAAGATTTCGTCCTTCTTAGTCGTTACCTGATTCTAGCCGGAAGGCTACCGAAAAATTCGTACAAGATTAGGTGAACAGTACCATTTCTGGAATGAAGGAGGGAGAAAGACAGGGCTGGTTCTCTCGGGTTATGAGGCCAAATCAGGTGTACAAATACGCATTGGAAAAATTATTTAATGTACTAATGATCTTGAGGAGATGGGAGCCGTTGGATTAGAGGAGGGTCATCAAATCCAAGGGTTTTCATGAGTGGTTTGCTAACTTGGACTGGGCAGATTTTCTGCCATGTTTTGTAAAATCATCAAAAAATATTTCTAGTCTAATTTCTTCCAATTTATCAATACTCCAATGTTCTATTATGTCTCTAGTATCTCCCATAAAAATTTGGGGGTCACTTGTTATAACGACCCGAATTTACTGGTATTTCGGTTGGGCTACAAGTCGATATTAGGTCAGAATAATACTCAGTCTGATTAATTTTCTTTCTTAGTAACAAATTTAAATAAAATACGTTCACATTCCCCAAACACATCTTGTATTTGCATTACTGTACTTACAAAAATTTTAGATACAACAGTACTTCTTTAAACCTGGGTATACGTTCGATGTAGAAACACGCTCCGCGAATCATAACTATGTGGAATGCCTTAACGGAAGCGATCTCAGCTACAGAGGGACTCCCTAGAGGAAAGTAAGGGGGTGAGCTCAACATGCTCAGTAAGAAAAACCCCATAGTAGGTAGATAAATACACTATCTACAAAAATATATATATATTTTTTATATTTACCAAATCCAGAATATTTTCACAAAATATACAGATGATTTGGTAAGTTCTCAGATACCAGATTCAAAATTCGAAAAAACAGATTTAGTATCAATAAAATCATAATTACTAAGAACAGATTTTCAGAAACAAAATATGTATCGGCAATACATTTGGCTACTGTTGTAAATTCAGAAAGTTCAGAGTTTTCCAGTAGTAGAACAAACAGATTTTCAGATTTTTCAATTCAAGCAGACAAATTCAGAAAAATATTTCAAATAGACACATAAGCATTGTCTGTTCCGAAAAATCAAAGTCGAAAAATCCATGGCAAATTCAGTATGAAAATGGAACTGAAATCAATACCGTTTTTAAAAGCTTAAACAACTTTTAAAAGCGACGACGGTGTGGCACTTTGCTCCCGCAGGATTCAAGAGGTGGCCCCCACAGTCTTTTATGCATTAAAATATTCAGTTCCATATGAAATAAAATCACCCAATCAATTCAGAAGTTTAAATAGATGAGATAAGACATACATGTTATATCAGATATCAAAAATGACTATTGGCCAATGTCGGTGACTCCGGACAATTCACAGGCCAGGTGTGCCGGGATGTCAATCGTCGTGAGAGTGGTCAGCTACCCAAACGGCTCACAGATCAGAATGTCCAAAGACTAGAAACAAAATCAGAAACACGGTACATCGTACTCGTGGACCACAGATACAGATACAAATACAGATACAAAACAGAAGTGCAGCATGATCTCACCAACGCCTTTGTCTCAAAATCAGTGTGAGACGGACCGTACGACAAACAGTCAGTACGCGCTCAAGCACATTTCATCAGAATAACTTTATAACATATCGTTTTTCCTTAAATCACATATAAATTCATTTGTTTTATGAAATCGTTCAAAACAGACTGACTAGCTCTCTTTCGAAAAAATCCCAGAAAACATTATATGAAAATTCAAAATTTAAAATTTTTGATATTTAAAACAAAATTCAAGTCATATCATAATTTATGCAAACCATTTAAATTCAACTCGTAAAATTTGATTGTTCAACTAAGCTAAAATCGCTAATTTTCAGAGTCATAAAATTCGACCTAGTCTTTTCGGTAATTTTGGTACTGCGAAATTCAACCTAAATTTTATATCTACAAATATACGAAAATTACGCATATTTATCTCTAGCAGCGACAAGAATTTTTCTTACCTCGGTGTCTATCTACGGTCCTCGATTGTCTCAACGTAGAGTATAACGACCCGTGACCTATAAAAATTGAGGAAATTTTTTTTTTTGAAACTTCGACTTGCAACTTAATCCTTTATTCACTTAGGCTGTATTCCTGTTCAGTGTCAATCCTTAAAAATATTCCATTTCATTTATTCTTATACAGGTTTCATCCTAAAATATTACTTTCAATAAATGTCTGTGCATACAAATGGTCTGGTAAAGAGATAAGAATGTATATCTCACGCATGTACAATAGGTAGTCTGGGAAAACTCATATCCACCAGCCTACGTCGTCTACGCAGCATTTATTAATTGTAATTCACTGCAAAGATCTGAGAGGTGAAGGGGTGAGCTTTCGGGAAAAAATCCAGTAAGAAAATACAATTAAAGTAGTCTTGATATGTAAAAGCATGCAAGAAATCATTCATGAAATAAACTTTGCTTCAGAAAAAACTGGTCATAAGTTTCTTTTAGAAACTGATATTTAGAATATATGTAAACTTTCATTTCGTGCATAGTTATCATAAGAAATTATGAAGCATGAGTTTCTTTAAATCAAATACATGCTTAACTACTTCATAAAATTTTCATCATTCATGGATGATTTCATAGAATCATCGTCATTCGTAAACGTTTCATAAAACATAATCATTCTTAAACATTTCGTCATAGTTCATAATTGTTCGTAAACATTTCATCAAAATCTCATAAAAACATAGTCATTCATCATCATCATAAACGTAATAATCATAATCGTTATTCAGTTATAATCGTGGAGACTAGGCTATAACTAAGTCATGCGATACGTGTCATTCTCCGTAGAGAGTCATCATACCTATAGCCATGGTAAGGGGGCTGTAGACTGGATCAGGGTCGTACAACTCTTTCATAAAATATGGGTAGTATCTATCTTACTTACTTTCACTAGCACCTAGTTAAGACACGGGCACCAAAGGCACTCTCCATGTGGGAAACATAATTGCGTCTGCACGGGCACGCTATACTACTGAAAACATCATCATAAACCACCAGTAGCAAGACATCTTCTACACAAGTTGAGTCAAGTGCTACAGGGGCTCTATGTACCGGCACCCAAGTGGTGGAACCAGAGCACCACGAGAAATAACCATGCACGAAGCCTATAGTCTCAAAAATTCTTTTCTCTTTTCTTAAATACTTTTGAAAATGTCAAAAGTTCCTTTCAAAGCATAAATATACGTTTTCAAACCATCATAAAACTTCTATGCATTTTCATACTTCAAAAATTCATTTCATAAACATAGATGTTCTTAGCGAACATTTTGTAAAACGAAATCATGTTTCGTAAATCATTCCATAAGTATGAAATCAATCATAAATCATTTCAAAACATAGCATTGTTTTATAAAAAAAAAAATCTTTTTATCAATGTAATAAATGTTCATTATCAGAACCAAATTAAATTATACCTCTTACCTTAATTTATCGAAATTCCAAGTTCGAGTAGTGACGCCTCCAAGTATCTCCCTTAAATCCTTCTACGATTCTCCTATACCGAAATTTGTATTCTTAGTATCCTATTTTATCGAATTAACTACGATGCATCAAAATTGTAACCTTGCTTACCTAGGGAAAATACACTCGAAATCATAAAATACGTACAATTATCTCTAAAACTTGCATAAATTCATTACCTCGATGTCTATCCATAATCTTTGATTGCTTCGACTTAGCGAGTCGACGGGCCCGGTCCACTCGGGTTATTTCTGTCGAAGCCTTTTTCGGGATTTCCAAAATTTAGTACACTTATTTTTCTTCCTCAATTTTTTCTCTATTTTCTATAATATATATATATATATACATACATATTTTAATACAAAAATAAATATATATACATATATATTATTTTATTTTATATATTTTTTTGAATTTGCTTTCTCTTTCCCGCCTACTCTTTTCTTTCTTCTGATCTCTATTCACTCCTTACTATTCCTTCATTTCTTCTTCATCTGTTTTCTCTCCTCGACACTATTCATCATTGTCTCCATTATCACCGAGAGCATTGTGCTTTGCCTCTCTTCCTTCTTCTTCTTCTTCCTTGTCTTTTCGGGTCGCTCTCTCTCTTCCACTCTTTCTCGGTCATAACCTTTAGCCAACCCCCGTGAGCCTCCAACCGACCACCTCCATCATCATCATCTTCCTACTCTGTTTCTACTTTTGTCGCCAAGCTCCCGGTTCACTCAACAACAACCCCATTCTTCCTGTCGTCCCTTTTTTTGCTTCAGTTTTCAGTGCCGCACTTCTAGCTCCGTTTCTTGGCCTCAATTCTATCCCTAAGAAAAACCAAGAGCCTTGTCTGAACTCCTCAGTTTCTGCAAACAGCAGTAGGCCGTGAAAGTCGTGGGTGGTGGCATCATGTTTCTTGGCTCCTCTACTGCTCACTCAGCTCTCATTTCACGGCTCTTTGCACCAATGGTGTTGTTCCAAGCCACCGCTTCAGCTCAGTTTACTTGCTGATCGTGCTCCCATGTGCTTCGATTTCCTCTTCAGCAGACCATACACCAAAATGCTACATCCATCCCTTATTTCATCCTCTGTTTTTAAGTCACCAAGCCTTTCACTATTTCCTATTCTCAATACTGCTCTATTCGGTTTAGCAGCATTAACCCTGAAAGCTTTTCTAAACCTATAGTGGCAACAGTGGCTTGCTCTAACTCCCTTCTTCACAACACTGGCTTTGCACCCTGTTTCCTGTCTCTTATCATTTTTCTTCGGTTACAGCCTTCTGTTCCCTACTGCTTCTTCTGCCTATCCTTTGCTGTAGTTTCTATTTTTTTTTTTCCAACAGCCTGAAGGAGTTGGAGCAAATGAAGAAGTCTCGGTTTTCAGACATTGATACTCTCGGTTCCTCACTTCGGCTTTAGCTTCCCTGTTGCTATCTCTTCTTTCCTTCTCGATTTTTTTTAAGTTTCCTTCATTCCCGTTTTTTTTGAAGTTCGCCTCCCTCCCATGCCTCTTATCTACTAACTTGCTGCGTTTTATTATTATTATTATTATTATTATTATTATTATTATTATTATTTATTATTGTTTAGTACAGGGGATGGCGTGAGGATTTGTGAAGAAGCAGGAGTTGGTCCGGCACTAACTTCTCTTGTTCTTCTCCTTTCAACCTCTATCGCACCTCCAATACCCCATATATATATATATATATATAAAAGTCATTTAATGTTTGTGTCAGCTGAGTAGCTAGCCTTGCAGCTCCATTCCTCGGCCTGAATCTCCTGCACCACTAGCTCTCGGTTTGTTCCCTCATCAGTAGTCCTTATACCTGTTCAGCCCCCCTCAATTCCTGCCAATATTCAGACCTTCCTTACTTTTCTTTATGCTGCATTTCATTTCTATAACCACTCATACTTATTTTATATTATTTCATTTGTCCCATTAAATGCAATTCTGCCATGTCCATCTTCAATACTGTTTTTGGTTTCGTGTCCTGCTGGTTATGGTGTAGTCTTCTCCTGTTTTCTCACTGCAGTAAAACAAATCTGTAGAAGGCGATGATTTGCCTCGGGTTGCAGAGGACCTATGTCCTTTATACACCCTCCAATGCCCCTCTTTTTTTTTTTTGTCCATTTTAGTTGCTTCCATCACGTGCCCCACTTTCTTCTTTCTTTCACCGAGATCCGTTGCCATCATCTTTCCCCTCATTTTTCCTACCGCAGTCTGCAGCAGGCATAAGCCTTGCGAGTTCGGCTTCATTAGAAGCCAAACCGCATACTTTGCAACCTATTTTCCCCTTCATCGTGTAACATATATATTTTATCATGTTTTCACCATGCTTGTTGACTACCTAACAACCGAGCAATATCATCTTCACCACCGAATATACTTCCAATTGGCATGCAACTTTGGGGGATGACTCAAAAAGTGGAACCATTCTTTGATATTAATGTTATTAGTTAACTAACCATGATAATACTTTACATTATATTAAATTACACTCTACTTGGTATCATGATATATATATATATATATATATATATATATATATATATATATATATATATATATTTGTATTCATTTATGTTACAAAATTTGATATTTTATTTTAAATTTAACTCCGTTAAATTTCTCTTGTCAAAATACCTTTTCAATTAATTAACCTCCAGTGAACATATGTTTACTCCCATATTTGTTCACTTAAAACCGAATACAAGGAAATTTTCTCAGAGTTTACATAGAGAGTCAGTGGATCCGGTCCACTCGGGTTATTCCTGTAGGAGTCTTTTCCCCCGTGTTTTCCAAATTTCTCTGTGTCTTCTCTCCTATCTCCAAATATTTTTATATACTTATATATATAATTATATATATATATATATACTTTTTTTCCTTTTCTTTTCTTTTCTTTTCTTTTCTTTTTAAATTTTCTCGCCACTCCCTTGTTTTCCTTCTTCAGTTTTCAGTTTGCATGGCTACTGTTCATCGTAACCAGCAACGACTTCTATCTCTTCACCGTCTCTTCCTCGTTGTCATCCAGCCTCTCTCATCGCCAGTCTTCCTTCCAGCCTCCAGCTTCTACTCGAGGCTCATCCTCTGTTCACGGCCGTCTCCCTCCCCTTCGGTGTTGCCCATCATCACCTTTCTCGGTCCCTTACGTTCTGTTTTTAACCTTCTTCTCGGCTTTCTATTTTTTTTCCTACCATGCACGCCTTGTTTCAGCTTACTCCCACCACCACCATCAACGATCTTCTCTCTTGGTTTTCGCCCTCACCTTCTTCGTTTTCTTCTTTTTTTATTGTTCACCGATTCTATTTCATCACTTTTGATAGTGGTCCTATCATCAAAGTCCACGTGTACAAGGATCAACCAACCAGAGACCGTCACGTGTCAAACACAAATATAAGCCACGTGGCCGTTAGAACGGTGGCGACACAATCACTGGAATTACGATAGAGTCTCCACGCGACACTGTTGCTTGGTAGGCGACAGAGTCTCTTAGCGATAGAGACTCTGTCGTTGAGTCTCTACGCGACACAGTAGGCAGCGATAGACCTCTACCGCATGGATTACGACAGAGCTCTACCGCATGGACTGCGATAGAGTTCTATCGCAGAGACCGCGGCAGAGATCACAGAAACTCTGTCGCATGTCGAACTCACCCGCATATAGTCCAACTCCAAGTCGCGATAGAGTACCTAATGACTCTGTCGCAGCCCAGACACGCGCCTGGGCCTCAGACCCGAATCCTATAGTTACGGGCCTAAGACGTTCTCAAACCCGGAAAGAACGTGAAGCCCGATTCGACCCGGGAGAAACCTATAAATACACCAGGTAAGGACTCAGAAGAGAGGACGGGGACTGAAAAACTTGAATCTCCTTGATTCTGCTTAAACCAATTTCCTTTCTCCTATATACAGAAACACAGCTTTCTAACTTAATCATCGGAGTGCGCATGTAGGGACAAATCCCTGCGCCCTCTGATTTTCGTTGTTTTTGCAGAATATACGAGGCACACGTGGAAGAAATCGAGTCAACAGCATCTTTTTGTCGTTACGGCAACTTGAATACGTGGAAATCATCACCCCGTTGCCGTTTTAGGAGGCAACATCAATTGGCGCCGTCTGTGGGAATCAGAACGAAAAGTCAGATTCCTTATTAAAATGGTGAGGACACGTTCTACAGCTGGGGGGACAGGAGAGCAGAATTCTGTGAGTCCCCCTGTCAGGTCAGAGCAAGGACGAAGACAGAGTGAAAGGGATGGTAGAGGAGCCTTGGTTTCTTTAGAGGAATTCGAGACTTTGAAGCGTCAGAATGAGGAAACGACGACAGCGTTGAAGGCTATGGTGAACTTTTTCAGAGACGCTCTCCCGCAGTTTAGCTTACCCCCTGAAGTGCAGTAGATGGTGGGGAAAAACATCCCAAGGCAGAACTACGAGAGAGGTGAACCCTCCACCATGGTGAATGCTGGACAAGGGGAAGGAGCGTAAAATACTGCCACTGAACTGATTTCGAATTCTACCGCATTTCAAAGGAATCACCCTGTGGCAAGGTCACGGGAAGTGAATACTAACGCGGACCTGAGGCGGCAGAGTTCACCCGCGGACCGCAGACTTCAGAGTTCTCCCGCAGCAGAAAGGCGACAGAGCTCACCCGCGGCACATAGGCGTCAGAGTTCTCCCGCAGCAGATAGGCGGCAAAGCTCACCCGCAGCACATAGGCGGGAGAGCTCGCCCGCAGATCACAGGCGGCAGAGTTCTCCCGCGGCACATAGGCGGTAGAACTCACCGGCAGATCGCAGGAGGTAGAGCTCACCGCAGCTCATAGGCGGCAGAGCTCACCCGCAGATCGCAGGCGACAGAGCTCACCCGCAGATCATAAGTCTGGGGAGCGACGAAGACGGAAGGGTCCTGACCCCTGAGACTATTTCGAGGGTAGAAGATCAAATCCCGAAATGGGAGGCGCTGGAAGGAGTGCTTACCACTCGGACTCTTCTGGTCCTGAAGGAAGGGGAGCATACGCAACTCGAGGGTCAGAAAACGTGGAGAAAGTTGTCCAAAGGATTTTGGAAAAGAGAAAACTGGTGTCTCCGGATGATAGTCAAAAAGGGAGGATTCCGTTCAGTCCGAAAATCATGAACAAACCTTTGCCGAAGAAGTTCAAGATGCCTTCTATGGCCACTTACACAGGCAAACCAGACCCCTACGACCATATACAGAGTTATGAGTCCCTCATGTGCTGTATGGATGGGAAGACGAAATTATGTGCAGAGCTTTTTCACTCACATTGTCCGGGCATGCTCTGAAGTGGTTCAATAGGTTAAGCGAAGGTTCCATCTCATCTTTCGACCAATTGCGAAATGAATTTTTGCAAGTCTTCATGATTAATAGCCAGAGAAAGAAGGACGCTACTTACCTACTCACTCTGAAATAAGGGAATAAAGAATCCTTGAAGAGCTACGTAGATCGTTTCCGAGATGCAACCTTGGAGGTTGGAGATCTACCGGTAGGAGTAGCCATGGCTGCAATGTTGCAGGGGACGAGGTCTGAAAAGTTGCAAGAATCCCTCTCCCTCGACCAGCCGACGACACTTTCCAACCTGTTTGCTAGAGCCAATAAATATGTGGCTCAAGAAAAAGTAATGAAGATGGTACAGCCCCAGTAACTCCCTCCCAGGGTTAAACCAAGCTAAGGGGGCATGGGTGGACGAATTGTCTAGTGTTTTATGGGCATATCGTACCACTAGTCGGGTGTCGACCGGAGAAACGCCGTTCAGCCTCGTATACGGCGCTGAAGCATTGATCCCCGTGGAAATTGAAGCACTGTCACCCAAGATGGTGCCCTTAGTAGAAGAAAAGAATTCACAAGCACTAAGGAAAAGCCTAGATCTGCCAGACGAGCTGTAAGAGCCTGAGGTGCAATAGCGTCACTGTGGCCAGGCGTAAAAATCAGACGAGCCGTAAGAGCCTGAGACGCAAAGCGTCACTGTGACTAGGCCTAAAAATCAGACGAGCCGTAAGAGCCTGAGGCGCAATGCGTCACTGTGGCCAGGCATGAAAATCAGACGAGCCGTAAGAGCCTGAGGTGCAATACGTCACTGTGACCAGGCGTAAAAATCAGACGAGCCGTAAGAGCCTGAGGCGCAATGCGTCACTGTGGCCAGGCGTAAAAATCAGACGAGCCGTAATAGCCTGAGGCGCAATGCATCACTGTGGCCAGGCGTAAAAATCAGACGAACCGTAAGAGCTTGAGGCGCTATGCGTCACTGTGGCCAGGCGTAAAAATCAGACGAGCCGTAAGAGCATGAGGAGCTAAGCGTCACTGTGGCCAAGCGTGAAAATCAGATGAAACGTAAGAGCCTGAGGCGCAATGCGTCACTGTGGCCAGGCGTAAAAATCAGACGAGCTGTAAGAGCCTGAGGCACAATGCGTCACTGTGGCCAGGCGTAAAAATCAGACGAGCCGTAAGAGCCTGAGGCGCTATGCGTCACTGTGGCTAGGCGTAAAAATCAGACGAGCCGTAAGAGCCTGAGCCGCAATAGCGTCACTGTGGCCAAGCGTGAAAATCAGACGAGCCGTAAGAGCCGTAAGGTGCAATGCGTCACTGTGGCCAGGCGTAAAAATCAGACGAGCCGTAAGAGCCTGAGGCGCAATGCATCACTGTGGTCAGGCGTAAAAGATCAGAGGAGCTGTAAGAGCCTGAAGAGTAATTGCGTTACTATAGCCAGGCAATGGAAACATAAAGGCCATAAGAACTGGAGACGCGCTCGCGTCGTGATAGTCATGCCTCAGAAAGGTATGTAAAATTCTTTCCGAAAATATATCTTTCTATCAAGAATTGGGGAGCAATTGATAGTGGTCCTATCATCAAAGTCCACGTGTACAAGGATTAACCAACCAGAGACCGTCACGTGTCAAACACAAATATAAGCCACGTGGCTGTTAGAACGGTGGCGACACAGTCACTGGAATTGCGATAGAGTCTCCACGCGACACTGTTGCTTGGTAGGCGACAGAGTCTCTTTGCGATAGAGACTCTGTCGTTGAGTCTCTACATGACACAGTAGGCAGCGATAGACCTCTACCGCATGGATTGCGACAGAGCTCTACCGCATGGACTGCGATAGAGTTCTATCGCAGAGACCGTGGCAGAGATCACAGAAACTCTGCCTCATGTCGAACTCACCCGCATATAGTCCAACTCCAAGTCGCGACAGAGTACCTAATGACTCTGTCGCAGCCCAGACACGCGCCTGGGCCTCAGACCCGAATCCTATAGTTACGGGCCTAAAACGTTCTCAAACCCGAAAAGAATGTGAAGCCCGATTCGACCCGAGAGAAACCTATAAATACACCAGGTAAGGACTCAGAAGAGAGGACGGGGACTGAAAAACTTGAATCTCCTTGATTCTGCTTAAACCAATTTCCTTTCTCCTATATACAGAAACACAGCTTTCTAACTTAATCATCGGAGTGCGCGTGCAGGGACAAATCCCTGTGCCTTCTGATTTTCGTTGTTTTTGCAGAATATACGAAGCACACGTGAAAGAAATCGAGTCAACAACATCTTTTGTCGTTAGCGCAACTTGAATACGTGGAAATCATCACCCCGTTGCCGTTTTAGGAGGCAACATCAACTTTCATTGTTTTTCTTCTTCACTGAGAGGCATTTTGCCTCACCTGCGTCTTCCTATCCTTTTCGGCCACCTTCCTCACCATTCTTTTTGTCCTACTACCAACGTCTCTTATGTTTCCCCCCTTGCCACCACCGTTCCAGTAACACCTTCCCAACTCCCCTGTTCGTCTCTGTTTCTTACCCTCTGTGTTACGGTCTCTCCCTCAAGCTCCTCTCAGCCCTCTGCTTCCTAGTCACCCATGCAGGCTTCTGTTTCTTCTATTCTCCAGGTGCCCAGACAATCCCGATAATCCCCTCCTTCTCCTTCAGCCTTGCTTTGTTCTAGTTTGCTTCCACCGCTTGTCACGCTTCTGCCTCGCACTTCTACAGTCTGTTCAGCATCGGGGAGAAGAAATGAAGATAGAATTTGCCTTACTGTACACACCCTGCTCTCTCTCTCTCACACATCCCTTTTCTTATTTTCAATTCAGTTTCTAAATCTCTCGACTGTCTCTCTTAACTACTGCAGCTCCCAATTTGGTCTTACTGCATTTGTATATTTTTTATTTTCCTCCATGTTCCTGTCCTTTGCATCGACCTGTGTATATATAAGTAAATTCTATAAATCATTGCCCATAGTCAGTTTGCCCCATTCTCTTCTTACCGAACGCTACAGCCCTCATACTCATTCTTCCTCTACCTCTTCCTTCCTGCAACGCCGAAAACACAGTGGGTTTCTACCAACCCACTGTAGTTTCAGACTCCCATTATGTACTGAATATATGTTTACATATATATATATATATATATATATATATATATATATATATATATATATATATATATATATTATGTATACTCCCACACTTCAGCTTTCCCTGGCAGTCCAACTTTTGTCCTCTTATTTTTTTCTTTTCTTTTCACTGCCATCACCTTATCCCCCCCTCACGTTTTCTGTTTCACGGTTCCTGCCTCCATCACGTTTTCTGCTTCTCTTCCTTAAGCTGATGGTTAGAGCAGGTTTAGCTTCATAAGCAGTACATATACTGGAGGACGCTATTCATCTCTGTTTTTTTTTTCTTTCTTTTCTTCTCCACCAAGAGCTATCCCATCAATTCACCTTCTCACATTTCCTGCTCCTCTTCCCGAAACTGGTCCGACAACTACACCTTTTTTACCTACTAGCTCCTATCATCATCATTTTCCTTTTTCCCCTTAGAAGCACTCTTACCGGTATACATAGATAAATAAACACATCCTTAGATATACATATACATATATTTATATATGTACACTTAATGGAGTTCTCGGCCATGTATCTTTGCTATGTGTGTGTGTATATATATATATATATCTATATACTTACTTTTATATATACATTGATATATATATATATATATATATATATATATATATATATATATATACATGTATAAATATACATATATACATATATATCCATAGCCTTTTATTCTTAGAGCTATTGTATTTTATTTAATTAACTCCTCCAAGTCTCACAATGGGAAAATACAATTTAATTTGAACCTATGACCAATGAAACACATTTTTAATCTTAATGACTTAATCGTTACTTATTGATAAAGCTGAGTACATGAAATTTTACGGTGTTTACACTTGTTTAAGAAATTTTCCCGATTGAGCTCATTTTACTCGATTGGGTCAATACCGAGCAAAATGGCTTTAAGTTTTTGGTTCACTTTAAAAATTTATTTAAATACTAAACCTTTATATTTCCACTTAATTTTAATTCCCCAAGTAAATCTTACCTTATACTAACTTTCCTTGGCCTCAGAATAATTTTCTCAAATTTTTATAATTTATTTGAATTTATTTTCTTAATTAAGCTCATTTTCCCGATTAAATATAAAACCCGAGTTTAACTAACTTTTTCACTTCCAATGACTAAATCTTCACTCCTGGATATCATTTCATGCTTGAATATTTAATTCTTAATGTATTCTTAGGCTTAAGACTTTACCTCGATTTGTGTGCCATCGAGCCCCACGCTATTAATCTAAGTGCTTTGGTCTTCTTTGGGCCTGCATAATATTATTTCGAGTTTTATTAGTCGCTTCTCAATACTTTAATAATATGTACGGTGGAAAAAAATTGGGTTTCACATCATGAAAATTTGTTTTCGTGAGTATCGACACAGATAAAATTTGAAAATTTTGTCTACGTCAAAACTAAATTTAAAACACTCAACATTTTCGTTTCCAAGCAATAAAATGTAATAGTAATTAATTTAAATGATAATATTCAAATGAGATTCGAGAATTTACTTTATGCTAGAGAGGTTCAAGAACGATTGAGGATGAAATAGAAGAAAATTGATATTTGAGATATTGAGATTTAGGTTTTGAGATTTGATAGAACGAAGGTTGTGTGGAGGGTATATTGGGTAAAATAAGATAGAAAATAGGTTCTGAGAAGTAGTTTATAAAAGAAAATTTTAGTGTTTGTTTTTTTTTTTATAAAATAAGGTGCGAGAAATAATAGACAGGTTGTATTTAGAATTTCTCTAACATCAATACTATGTCTATTATTTTGTACAGATCATGATTTTTTTATTATTTTCAAGTATTGATTATTAAGATTAAACCAATTATTGATACTATTTTAAAGTATACTATATATAGACTATTCAACATTCTAATTAAACATTTAATCAACTATCAGACAATTAGATCTAATGTAATTTTATTGACATCTAATTTATGTCCAAAAAAAAATAAATGTAAGAATTTTTTTTGAAATTTTATTAAAAAATTATAATATAATCGCCAATAGCTAAATAAACAAATTGAAAAAGAAATTAAAACTAAAATTTGTTGAACTAAGTTGTGAAATTTCCAGATTCTAATTATCCAATTGTTTCTTGATTTAAGAGTAAAACACTACTTATATAAAAGTTTAAATTGTATTAGGATTATTCTAAAAAGTGAAATTTTAGGTACAACGGAAAATTAACATATAATCATTCTTAAAAGATATATAATTAATACTATACACTCTCAAATACCAAATAAATTATTTTTATCCTAAATTTAATTAAAAAATCTACTTTTTAAATTTTTGAAAAATATTTTAACTAATGTTTTATTGCTCTTCTTTAATAGTTTTTATTTTTCTTTTGTTATAGTTTCTTGAAAAAAATTGATTTGAATAGAAAAGTGGCTTTAAAAGTTAGTTTCAAACCCTTCAAATTGAAAATATATACTTTTTATTGAGATTGTTTGTTTGTCTTCCTCTTTATATTTTTCAAATTTTTATAAGTCAATTGTTCATTTTAATACTAATAATTAATGCGAGCTAATTGAGTTAATGATAATTAATTTGATGAAAATGAATTTATAATACTAATTTCATGTTTTTCAAATAACATGAGATACCATTATTTTAATGGTGCCTAAAAACTAACTTTTTGGAATGATCATAATATATTTATTTTAGCTCCGTTAAAAAATATATTTTCATAAAATCATTAATTATATTTATATATAATAACATATATAGTAATTTTTTTTAAGAATATAAGTACATAGCCATTAACGTTAAATAATAAAAATCTCAAAAGTAAAAATTTATATTTATATATAAATATTTATTAACTTTTAAAACTTTAACTTATATTTTAAGTAATTATAAAAAGTAATTCATTCGAAATTATAAAAAAATGTGTATAGTTTATAAATTTTCAAAATCCTTCTAACTCGTCTAAACGCATCTGACTCGAATTTGAATTATTCAAATTTGAAAAAATTGAGTCTAAAATCATCCGAACTCGAAAATATTCGAGTCTAAAAATACCCAAGACAACAAATTTTTGAAATCAAAATGATGTAAGCTTAAACTCGAAATGATTCAAATCTGAAGACAAATTATTCAAATCTGAAGACAACGTAAATCAAACTTGCTCGAATTGGCCCATTTGTTACCTTTAAATAAAATCTTGTTGGTGTGCATCAAGAGATTTACTATTTAGCAATTTCTCTATTTCTTTGACTCTTTCTGAGTAAGAAGCTGGTAGACCATATGGTTTTGAGACCATTGTGAAATATAATATGGTGGAAATTTTGACTAAGATATGACTTAGTTACATAAAGAATATAGTATCGTTGTCGAGGATATTATGGTCCATATTGAATAAATGTTTGAATTTTTGTCCTTGAGTAGGACTCAGATTACTGAACTGAAAAGATAAAGATCCTCTATATATTATTAGCTGTCTCCTTTATCTGCCTAGTTGTTCAAAAGGATTTTTTTTTTTTTTAGCCTTTAGACCTTTTTAGCATATAAAGCAAGAATATTGTCAGATCTTTTGATATAATAATAGAAAAAGATTATTGACATAGAAAATTATACCATCCAATCCTTTTAGGATTAGTATTACTTTCTTATTTCTTAAAAATCTCTTACTGCCTGATATTGCATCCTCTTATAAGAAAATCTCGACTCACAAGATAAATATGAAATCCTTATACCCCACTGGTTTATGGCTCTGAGAGTTTCTTTTTCAAAAGTATATAATTCATTTCATTTGATTTAAATTTTTAAGAATTATATATAGTTATTCATCCAAAAAAAGTATTAGTATTTTTATTTTAATTATAAGCTTATAAACCCAAAAAATGCTAATTGATAAAAGTAATGTCATTTTCTAAAATAAACCATATTAAAACGTATTCTCTATGGCAAGAGAATCAATATTTGCTCTAAGTGCTATAAAAGAAGACTTGCCAGTACTAATATATCACCCTCACAATTTAGAGAGAGAAAGAGAAAGAAGCAAAATAAAATAAAAAGGAAGATGGTAGAAGATTGAGGTTAAGCTATTTTGGATGTTGGAGTTGTGAAATAGTTTTTTATATCTATAAAATTTAAGAAATTTTAAGAAAAATCCAATTAGAAAGGGTGAAATAGATACTGATCAGAAGAAGATGATGAATTTTGAAAGCGAAACGCAACTTATAAGTAATAATAGATCGTCGAATGAATTTTTTTATTGGTTGGTTGGTTGTGTTGCAAAGAGAAAAACGAGAAAGCGAGGAAGAGAGAGAAAATGAAAAAAAAACAAAAAAAATCATGAGATCATTGTATAAACAAAAATAAATTGCATCATGTCATATAAGTAGGAGGTGTACTTGCTATTTAAATAAAAAATTATGTCAAGAAAGTCAATGTTACATTAGCAAAAATCAACATTATATCATTATTTTTAGTGGAGATCTTTATCAACGTTATCGATTGGATTAAGATTTGTAAATTATAATAATAAATAGACTTGATTTTAAGAATTATATTAGAATGATTAAATTTTAAAATTTCGCAACAGTGAAGAATCAATCATGTGTATAAAAAACCACGTCAACAATGAGTGTACTTGCAATAAAAAACTCTACATTAGTAAAGTTATGTCACGTAAGTAAATTAATGTCACATTAATATTTTTAACGTAGAATATAATGAATATTATCGCTCGCATTAAAATTTTCAAAATGTAATATTATATGTATTTCATTTTTATAAATTATATTAGAAAAATTAAATTTCAAATTACGATATAATACAAAGATGAATTGTGAAATTTGATCAAAATACAAATTATGAGAATCTTAGTCATGAGTAAAATTTGTCCGCAAATGATTGGATGCACTTAGGAATTTTTTATATCCAAACTAAACTATAATGAAAATAATTTCAATTAGTAAGATACTAAAATTCTTATTTTTTATACACTAATAAAATAATAGTAAAATAATGACAAATTACATTTTTATAAGCCATTTAATAATTATTCTATACACTCCTTCACCTAATCAACTTATTAATTGATCAATTTATTTATGATTAATTTAATTAAAATTGATAATTATATTGAATAATTAAAATTGGAAAAGGATAATATTATCAGACAAGTGAGAAAAAAATTGATAGAGTTAAGTATCAAATTAAAAGAAAAACTTAAACAGGTCGAAGCATTTCTCTTTAGACGTATATCAGTTTGTGCAAATGATATAAAGCTGTATGCATGCAGCAGATATTGAGACCCTTGGATGAGAGGATCCGAACCCTTATGATGAGCTCGTCCATAGCCTCCACTTCTTCTTGGCCTTATTTTCCACTTTCTCCGATAATAATAATAATAATAATAATAATAATAATAATAATTATTATTATTATTATTATGAAACCTCGGAAGTCGGAGAAAGAAAGCCTGTGGCTTTTTCTTTTGATTGCAAGGCCACATTTTAAGTGAGACACAAGAAATATTTATGCTTCAATGAAGAATTTTCCGAATCAATAACTTTAACACATTTCTACAAATATTAATTTTATTTTTCAAATGTCAGTTATGAACATTATTTTTTATTTTTTTTCTATTTTTTTCTATTTTTTATTTTCAAGTTTGATATAATATAGTTATTAATTTTAATTAAATAAATTAAAGTTTGTTATTGTACTGAATAACAATGATCGAATGATGACTTTTGCTATTTCATTCACGTGTCTTTGAAGATTCTACAAAAATAATAAAGATCAAAGGAGGGTAGAGATCTGTCCATATGCGCGCACTCCGATATTTAAGTCAGAAAAAAAATTTAAGCAGAGTTTTAGTCAATAAAATAGAGTTTATGATTTTTTACTCATATTTGAGGGTATTTATAAATGTTTCTGGTGTGATTTTTAATTATCTCAGGGCTTATGAATATTTGAACCTAAGACTTTATCGTTTTGAGCTATCTGAGTTATGAGGATTAGACGCCCGACTGGATAGACGACAAAGTTCTGAGAAACTCTGTTGCAGGACTCAGACGTCTGCCGTTGTGTGACAAAGTACCTTCGGACGGCATATGTTTGAGGACCTTTGCCGTAAGGCACATGGGTGCAGAGGCCTGGGGACCTCTACCGTTAGAATTAGGGCGCAGAACTCTATCGTCGAGTATACTCTGTCGCATGATAGATGTTTGTCGTTACCTTGTCACGTGGCGTATGCCTCGTAAACTTATAACTATGTGAACTCGATATATATAATCTCTATCAAAGTTAAATTAATCTATTAATAAATTAATTTAGTGAAAAAGTGTATAAGATAATTATTGTTGCATACGTAAGATAATGTTTTTATTTTAATGTTTAAAAAATGAAAATTTTAAAATTATCTTTAATATAAGTTATTATATCAGCCGTTTCTGATAAAAAAAATAGTTTTTCTATCAGAATATCTTTTATTAAGTGGAACTGCAAAAGGGGTTAAATTATATTTGTATGGCTTGATGGGTGAATTGAAATGTGAGAATAGAAGAAGGGTAGTGATTGACTGAAAGAAGGAGCGAAATGCAAACGCAGGTGGTACGTGGTGTGGACGCATTTCATACTCATATGGGCAGTATATTCCTCTTTCTTCACTCCCTTGGAGTTTGGATTTTTCAGAGGACTCCCACAGAACCTTTTCCTCTTGGACATCGCTGGCCAGTTCGCTTTTCTCTTCGACATTGTCGTCCGCTTCTTCCTTGCCTATCACGACACTAACTCCTACCGCATGGTCTACGATCGCAAGCTCATTGCCCTCAGGTCTCTCTCTTCGATATCCTACCATTCCTCTTTGTTTGGTAATAAAACCATTCATTCAATTTTCTTTTAACTGAAAGTGCAGGTACATGAAATCCGGTTTTATTGTTGATTTTCTTGGTTGTTTGCCCTGGGATGCTGTATATAAGGTGCCCATTTCTTCCTTCTTTTTCTTTGTTGCATTTTTTTTTTCTGTTTTTGCCTTTCGAAAAGTAGCTAAATAAGCAAAGGTAAAGGAAAATTTTAAGGGTATATACTTGATGCAATAACAGTGTATAACCTCTTAAAGCTATTAGTCAATTAAGAATATCACTTGTTTTTGTCTAGAACCTTGGTATCCTACGGCCATATTGGGCCCTGACTAACCTAGAGTCAAGCGTTTGCCGGATCACCAGTCCTTAAAAATAAATTAAAAAACTTAAGTAATATTTGTAATCAAAAAAACTTTATTAGTATTTATTTATAAGAGCCTGCATATTTTTAAACTTTACTCGATATTGAGGTGGTATCGTGTGATTGATTGATAGTATATAAATACTATATACTGTCAATGCATCAAATATAAATTCAAATTTTAGTTGATTACAAATAAAATTGACTCAATTTATTTTACTAAGATTGCTACTAAGATTGTTCATTTTTGTTTAAGAATCCATGTCTTACATATATCTACCTATATCTAAGTGATATAGGTATGGAGACTAACTTTCCAAATATATGAAAACTAGTAAGAACCAAATGTACCATGTGGACACATACCAATATCAAACACTCCCCTTCCGGTCCAAATGACAAAGAGCACAATTATTATGACATAGCCTTTGCTTGTATTTGTGAATGTCTATGATGATTAGTGATCTCAAGCCCTTTTATTTTGACCAGGTCTGTGGGAGAAAGGAGCCTATTCGGTACATGCTATGGATTAGGCTAAGTCGGGCTCTGCGAGTGACAGAATTTTTTGAGAAGTTGGAGAAAGATATTCGGATTAATTACCTTTTCATCAGGATTGTGAAACTTCTTGTTGTTGAATATTATTGCACGCATGCAGCTGGTTGCATCTTTTACTATCTGGCTACTACAGTTCCTCCCTCCAAAGAAGGCTACACATGGTTTGGAAGCTTACAGATGGGTGAATATCATTATTCAAATTTTAGAGAGATTGATTTGTGGAAGCGTTATATAGTATCTCTCTATTTTGCTGTTGTTACCATGGTAACTGTTGGTAGGTCCTTTCACTTTGTATAATTTCCATTAGCTGAGTTTGGATGAATACAGAAACTTTGATTACTTTTGATAATGTTTTGATTTACTGAATTTGTTCATCTTGCAAGTTATTCACTTCAACATTTTCTTTCTTATGTTTTATGTTACTTTAACTCATTATTTATTGTTTTTCTCTACTTTATTTATCATCACCACACAACTTGGGTATTCTCTTTTTAAAGATTCACCCTTCCTAGTACTTTGCATTTTTTCAAACAGTGGAGAAGTGAAATAACTAAGTATCAATAGTTGGTTGAAACATATTTCATGTAATGATTCTTTATCTTAGGTTGACGGTCTTATAACCATTTATAGATTTTATAACACCTCTACATAATGATTGTGTTTTAGAGAGTGCCCTTGGGTTAGATCTAATGGACTGTGTTTCTCTCTTTTTTGTGAAGGATCCCATTTACTTGATTTTTCTGTTTGATATTGGTTTTTTACAGCATGCTTGTCTAAAAGTTACTTAATCGCTAGATCTTGCTTTGGGCACACTTTTAAGTATCTTCTCCCTTATTTATACGACAATGTAGTGGTCTTGTTAGTAGCAAGCATTGCCATTTGTTTCTGACATAGTAAGTGTTAGTGGCTCCTTTTTACTTGGGATGCTCTATTGTCCTCGTTGATCATTTCTTTCCTCCTGCAGGTTATGGAGACATACATGCTGTCAATGTCAGAGAAATGATATTTGTCATGATTTATGTTTCTTTTGACATGATTCTTGGTGCTTATCTGCTTGGTAACATGGCAGCATTGATAGTAAAAGGATCAAAGACTGAAAGGTTTAGGGATAAAATGACTGACCTTATCAAATATATGAATAGAAATAATCTTGAAAAGCAAATAAGTAAGGAGATTAAAGGCCACTTAAAATTGCAGTATGGTCGCAGTTATACTGAGGCAACTGTTCTTCAAGATATTCCAGCTTCTATTCGCACCAAGGTAATTTTAATCCCCAATCTTTCCCAGTTAGGCAGATCAATTCTATAATCTATTGCTGAAATGAGCTTCCTGTATGTACAAGTATCTTTGCTTTTAAGCTTATCCATAATGTTTTACCTAGCAAAACCTATCTTTACAAAATATCATGGCTTAACAAATAGCTTTATGTTTTACATTGACATGTATATTTGGTTATGGGAAATTATTTTTCTTCTCCCAGGAAAATAAAAGATCGTCCTTTTTACTTGTGCTCTATGTCAATGTAGCATGAATGAATAGGCCTGTGCTTTACATTAAAATTAAGTACTTTGGTTCTCTAATAACTTAGGGATTGACATTTTAAATATCAATTGCATATCCTCCTTCGCTCCCTCTCCTTGGGTCTCTTTTAAATGCAATGGCATAGCTAAAACTCTTGGTTCTTAACATAAATTATTGGTGTTTTCCTTGTTAGCCCAATATTTTCCCTATAGGAGGGGTCAGACTTGGATTTCTACTGTTATATCCATGGTCTCCTTTTTTATGTTTCAATTGAACTCTGTCTCAGTTTTAGGCACTGTGTGCAAGACCAATGACATGTTAAAAGATTAAATACTTATATACGGTAATGTAAATTTGATTCTTCAAGAATGAAGGAAGTTTGATATGCAGATGAAGATAAACGGTTTCTGCTTTTCTTTAGACCTTTTTATAGAGGAGAATGACCATCATATTTGCATGTATTCAACAATTGTGATACTTCTTTCACAAATTGAGAGGAAAAAACTGATTTCATTCATTGATTCAATAGAATATATGCAGAGATGAAAACAGTGGAAAGTGCTGATTTTCCACAAACCACTACCCTAATTCTTGAACTACCAAAAAATAAACAAAATCTCCTAAACTTAAGTGATCACACATAAAAACAGAAACTATAAGTTACAGAAACTATACAACTTATCGAGATCAGTTTTCCATTATGGAAGATACTAAATTTAATTAGCCTTATTTTTGTCACTCCCTCTCAAGCTAGTGAATAGACATTGTCTATTCCTAGCTTGGAAACTATTGTTTGGAACAAAGGATTGTTAAGCCCTTTTGTAAGTACATTGGCTAGTTGAGAATTGGATGGAACATAAGGCATGCAAATAGACCACTTTCAAGCTTCTCTTTAATAAAATGTCTATCCACTTTGATGTGTTTAGTCCAATCATGTTGTACAGGGTTGTGAGCAATAATCGCCGACTTGTTGTCACAATAGAGTCTCATAGGTCATTCTCACTTTTTAAGTCTTCTAGGATGATTTTCAGCCATAGCAACTAGCATACTCCCTGTGCCATTGCTCGAGACTCAGATTCTACACTTGATTTAGCTACCATGTTATGCTTCTTGCTCCTCCAAGTGACAAGGTTTCCTCCAACAAATCTACAATAACCAGTGGTAGATTTTCTGTCAACCATAGAGTTAGCAAAGTCTGCGTCAGTGTAGGCTTCAAGTTTCAGTCTTTCACTCTTTGTAAATAGAATTCCCTTTCCTGGAGATCCCTTTAGATAGTGCAAGATCCTATAGACAACTTGAAGGTGCACTTTTTTAGGCTTATGCATAAATTGACTCACCACTCCTTGCATAGGCTATGCCAGGCCGTGTGTGGGATAGATAGATGAGTCTGCCAGCCAATCTCTGATACATTTGCTAAGAGCTGCCTCAGTCTCAGTCTCTCTTATGGATCATTCCTTGTCACTATAATGTCATCAACATACACAATGAATGCAGTAACTCCCCCTAAGCCCAAGTGTTTGATGAAAAATGTATGATCCCTCTGACTCTGTTTGTATCCCATGCCTATCGTTGCTCTTTTAAACCTTCCAAAGCAAGCTCTAGGCCATTGCTTTAAGCCAAACAATGCCTTTTTTAATTTGCACACTTTGTTAGGAGCCATATTCTTGTCATAACGAGGCGGGACCTCTATATATGTTTCTTCCTCTAAGTCACCATGCTTGAGGCATTTTTACATCAAAATGATGTAAAGACCAATCGAAATTGATAGCAAGAGATAGTAGAATTCTCACAGTATTCATCTTTGCTACAGGAGCAAATATCTCTTGATAATCTATCTCGTATGTTTGTTATATCCTTTGGCTAGCAATCTTGCTTTATACCTTTCTACATAGCCATGTGCTTTTTACTTCACAGTGAATACCCTTTTGCATCTAACTGGTCTTTTTCCTCTTGGTAGAATTATTATCTCCCAAGTGTTTTTATTCTCCAACCTGCATTTCCGCATTCATACCAATTGTCACAGGTTAAAGCCTTAAATGTTGTTTTGCGGATAGACACAGTTTCGAGGTTTGTGAGGAAGGTTTTGTGATTTGGGGCCATTTTTAGAAAGGCACAAATTGTGATATAGGTTATCATGGGTGTTTTGTACATTCTCTTGCTCCGTTTCTAAGTGCAATGGGTAAATCAGTATTGGATCAGAAATCAATGGAAGAAACAAAAGGAAGCACATGTTACCTCATTTTCAGAATTAGAGTTTGATATATGAACTTACTTCGATTTCAGAGCTTTCAGACTCAGCAGTAGGTTGTTTTTTAGTGTTAACAGTAATGGAAGTGTTTGGGAGAGACTCGATTATAGGCAGATCAAGAAGGAAAAAATCTCTATCTTCCACAAATGTTGTCTCCCTTTGAAGATATGTGTGAGTGAAATAACATTTTGTTTCAGTAAAGGTGACACTTGCACGAACAACGAATATTTTGGTGGGAGGGTGATAGCGCTTGTGGCCTTTTTGAGTTGAGGAGTACCTAAAATAGACGGTTTTAAGAGCTCTTGGATCTAACTTCCCTCTGTTTTGATTATGAATATGAACAAATGAGACAGACCCAAATATTCTAGGGACAAGATGATTTGTTGTAGTAAGATTTGGATAAAATTGAGATAAGACTTTCCATAGGACTCTTGGAGTTTAACACTTGAGTGGGTAATCGTTTTATATTATATGTGGTTGTAGGAACCGCTTCCCCCAATAGTTTTTTGGAACATTCTTTTGAAAAAACAAGGCTCAGGTGTAGAGAGAAGATGACCATTTTTTCTTTGCCACCCCATTTTGTTGTAGGGTGTTAACATAGACTCATGGATAGTTCCCCCTTTTTGGAAAAATTGAGACAATGTTTGGTTTTATAGAAAAAAGTGTTTAATGAGGTTGAACAATGTGTTCCAGCCTTTCTTTTGTTTTTCTTTATTCTACTGACGTATCTATATTTAAAGAGATATTTGTTACATAGGATATCCTGAAAATTAGGAATACAAGCAGAGGATAAGGCTGGATAATCTTATCCTTATAACCTGGTTAAGAAAGTAAAACTATCATAGACATATCAACATCTATTTAAAATAAAACAGAACAATAAAGCTAGAATTAAATAATCTTACACTCCCCTTCAAGTTGGGTAGTAAATGTCTAACATACTCAACTTGTTAACAAATTTTTCAAACAACACCCTAAACAAAGCTTTGGGAAAATTATCTGCTACTTGATGATTTGTAGGGATATATGACATAGTAATTCCTTCTTTGACTCTCTCCTTGACGAAGTGTCGATCGATCTCCACATGCTTTGTCTGATTATGGTGAACTGGATTTTTAGCAATACTATTGGCTGCCTGATTGTCACATAACAACTAAACAGATCCATTTATGGGCATCTTTAGTTCTGCAAGAAGTCTTCTTAACCACATACCTTGACCCTATGAAGTTCCTCAACTCATACTATCTTGATTGTCGTAGTGATGTTAATTTGGGTAAAAGATTAAAAATATCATGAAAAGCTCAAAAAGTTTCTTATTGGAAACTCAGTAGAGTTTAGAGTTTAGAGGAAAGGGAAGAGTGTAACTGTTGCAATGGGAGAATACTACTTAAAATGTGGCTAGATTTTGATTGTTGACATTTTTGATATTGAGAATTTTTGAGCTAAACAGTGAGATTTTCTTGCAATTATTGAGGATGATTATTCTTGAGTTATTTGTTCTACATCGATACTGGAATTGAATTTATTAAGAAGTGATAAGGAGATTAATCTATGCAGTAGTTCTAGAAACTCATGTTTAGGGTTGTTTGTGCTTTCCACGTTCCAGATGTTTGGTGGTTATGGCTTATGCTCGTACTCTACAATCAATTACTTTTTTTTTTTTTTGGGACAGATCTCACAGAAATTATATGAGCCATTCATCAAAGAAGTTTCTCTATTCAAGGGATGCTCGACTGGATTCATTAGGCAGATTGTAAGCCATTTTATTGCATATCTAAAGTAGCTTTTCCATTAACATAGGCACAAATGATTTTCATTTTATTTTGTATCCTCAACAGGTTACTTTTTTGTCATGGAATTTATCAATATTGTTGATCAGTCATGGATTATATCAAATCCAATACCCTTAGATCTCCGAATTGCTTAGGGCCTTATCTTTTCCTGAGACCCCTTTGTTTTCACATGCTGCAATTTTTCATGGAACTATCTTTATTTTAGATTAATTTTCAAAAAATGCATTAATCAAAGAATGGTTTCAGCTATGTTCATTGTGTGGCCAATTATTACTTGTAATGCATCAATTTGGAGCATATTTATAGGCTTTGACTACTACAACTCTACTCCAGCAAACTAGATGTATATTCTTCTAGCGCTCAAGGTTTTATTGTGTCAGTATGTCTATCAATTATGGAGACAATATGAAGCATTTTGATGTGAACATAAAACAAAATTAAGGGTAGTCAATAAAATGAAATTCTGTCAGTTGATGGATTGATGATTCATCATTACATTCTTGGTTAACTTGCAAGTGATGAACAAATTACTGCTATCCAGACAGCAATGGTTGTTCTAAGATATATGTTTTCACAACAATGGAACATATATGGATCATGGATCAAGCACTTAAAACTTCAGAAAAAAATGAATATAAAAAAGGCGAACAATTAATTTTCCTACTACTCTTAATAAATTATATTCTTTATCTCCTAACTTTATCCTAGATAATAAGACCAGAAAAAAGAAAATTCAGTTGTTCCATATCTTTGTTTTCCCTTTTTTTGTTCTTTTTCCTCCTCTTCGTTTTCCTCGTGATTTATATGTATACACACACATATACATACATACATACATACATACATATATATATATATATATATATATATATATATATATATATATGTATGTATGTATGTATATCTCCTAACTCTGCACAAAGCAGATATGTTGAACAACAATTAGATGCAATTGTTAAAAGGAATTGCAGAATATCAGATATTTTGTGCAATTGTTGGTTATTGCACAGAAGCATTAGGATAGAAAACTTTCTATTGTGCAGAAAAATATGATAAAAGGTTTAGTGTGGGTTGGGACTTTTGTTGCTTTACTTTTGTATTCAGATTGCAAAATCGAGGGCCTTGGTGACCTTGATAAAAAGGAATTCTTGACGACCAAAAGCATGGAGATATACATGAAATAACTCTTTAAGGTAAAAGAATGTCATGGAGAGGGCAAAGACACTTAGAAGCTGGCAGCAAAGCTGAGGTTGTTAAAGACCATGCAATTATTATCTCGGATGTAGAGATAATTTTCTTAGAATAATTAGTGTATTTAAAGCTGCTTGTCAGTAGCTATAATCTTGAGTGATGTGTGGATAATAAATAGAAACTAATTATATAGGTAGGTCAAACTAAACTGAGTCTATCATCAAAATAGGAGGTTGAAGAAAAGTTTGGAGCAGACAGTCTTTACCTGATTATAGATGGTTTTAGAAGATTTTAATAAAGGCCTTACTTTTTAGCACTTTTGTATAAACCTCATTCAGTTCTTTTCAGATGGAAGTGTAACGGGGTGAAGAATTCAAACCTGGCTCTTGTCAAATCTCCCAAGACTTTTGCTATTTTCTAGAAATTGGCTTTCATTGAGAAGAGCAGAGGGTGCTACTATGGAATGTGACATGAAACTACTTTTGAGTTCTTTAAGAATATGGGAGCTCAAAAAATTACTGTGTGGAAATGGTGCCAAAGGGTTGGTTTGTTAGGAGTTAAGGGGTGACATTTGATTGGTATGAGTTAGCTAATAAATGAGTTGAAAATTTTCAAGTGGGGGCAAGTGTAGTAGCATGACAATGGTACTGCTAAGCAATTGTTATCTTCATCTGAATTTCAATTAGCCGATAGAAACTTTTGGGAAAGAGTTTTTCCGATTCTTGGGGCAAAAACACTATAGATTACAGAGAGTATAAATAGTTGTTGGCTAAACTAAGAAATCTACTGTCAAGAATCGTACTCCAAGTCAACTGTTTTAATTCATTTGTTATTTTAGGAAATCTGTAAATATTTGTATCTATAGAATTAAGGTTTAAGAATCACTCAATTGTAGATTCTAGAATAATATTTAGGATTATGAGTGATATAGATTCTAGAATAATATTTAGGATTATCAAGTTGCTGCCAATACCGATTTAGGGTGTAAAAGAACACTGTGACTGAATATTCTGCTTGACACAGGTCGTGCAAAGTACTTTTTATCTCAAATATAGCTGACATGTTATCGACATAGTAAGTTTCTTTTGGAGCATCCTAAATCTCTTTGGCTGTTCGGTGGTACATGAAATTTTCTCCTATCTCGTTTGTCATGGCGTTAAGCAACCACGATATGACCATGCTTTTTCCAGTTTCCATGTTCGATACTTTGGGTCATTCTCACTAGGTGGTGTTGCTGCTCCTATGAGATAATCTTCCATTTCATTCCTACAATTGAATAGCATTACTAACTGAGACCATTGGGTGTAGTTTTGTCCATTGAGTTTGTGCCTGGTGATGAGTAAAACAGATGGCCCCAGTTACTCCAGTGATGTTGCTGATCGTTCTCCCTAGGTTTGAAGTCACCTCTGATGCTGTGCTGCCATTGGCCATTGTGGGTAAGGAACAAAACTAAGATTTTTAATGGTTCAGGTCGTATTCTTTGCTACCAAAGAGAAACTTATGAGAAAGAGTGTTTCTAATTTCTCGAGGAAATAAAATTATAGATTACAGAGAGTATAAATAGTTTTAGGTTAAACTAGGAAATCTACCTAAATCCCTATACATCATTGTATATCATTTACAGAAGAGAAAAAAAATCCTAAGAGTCTTAAATGAAACAAATCAGAGGAATATTTGGTCCAGATACCAAAATCCCATTATCTTCGGAAAATAAATAAAAATCAATTATATCCAATCCTTGAGAATATGGATCGGATTTCCGCATATCTAAAATACTCTAACAATAACGAGGCTTGTGATGTAGAATTGAACTAAAGTCTACTTATAACTGTAGATGGAAAGCCTGGGAAACATCTAGTGAATGTGGCATGAAGAACATAATAGTCAAGCTATAACATCTTGATGAACCTACCCTCAAATTTATCATTAAAATATTCATAGAACAGTTGATGTGAATGATTCTTTCAAGTTTCTTTACATTTCCCTACATTAAAATGGGTATTCTAAGATGTGAATTGTGAAAGAACTTTTCCAAATATAATAAATGCACAATACTAGTATTCTTGCAATTCTTGACCTGTCTCAAATGTATCATTTAGTTTAAGTTGAATGCTAGTTAAATAAAAGGTGGAACTTCGTGTTCCTTACTTCGAGTGAGATGAATGGTTTCAACTATGTGCCTCAGACATTTTGTTATGTTTAACATACTATATCATATGTCTTTGTTTTTTTTTTTTTTTTTGCAACTTTCCATGATGTTTTAGTCTCTAAAATTACACCAAGTTTTTGGCTTCATAGTTATATATTTAAAGAAACATATCATTCCTTTTGATTTTCCAGGCAATTAAAGTCCATGAGGAGTTTTTTCTTCCAGGAGAAGTGATTATTGAACAGGGAAATGTAGTTGACCAACTCTATATTGTTTGTCATGGAAAACTAGTAAGATTTTCTTCAACCGACTCTATGTTGTTATCTTCAGTTATGTTCTTAAAAGAATGAACATCTTATATAAATACTTTTTGTCAAGTTGTTTTTGTCTCAATGAATTATCTACTGAACAAGTTTTAGGGATCTTGAATCAGTTCCTTCTTTTCCAGTTACGATTAGTGATTATTTCCATGTCTATGGCTGTTTATACTGGCATGTTCAATATCTCCTGTGCTTGACTTGATTTATCCAAGAAACTCTTGCTGTTGTTTCTACAGACACGTAATTCTTGGGCACCAATGCCAACTTTTATATAAACAACAAAGCCAGATCAATAACAGCTGAACAGAGATATATATAGATTAGTTATGTAGTCAAGGGCTGATCTTCTAGTATCTAAGGCCTGGGAACAAAAAGATTAACGCTTTCTTCGATACTCTTATTATTGCCTGTAAAACTGAAGCAAGAGTTCTTTATCAAGCATAAAATCCTTTAATAAAATAGATCTCTTATCCTTAAAATAAGTTTAACTAAAGCTGCCCAAAGTAACATGAAAAGAAAACCTAAAAGCACATAAACATAAACCTGAAACGAGAGATGTTTGGGTGTGTTACAGTTGTATATTACCATAATTAACAGATTCTATATAGCTTAATTATAGGCTGAAATATCTAGGTTTAGTTAATAACCTTCCTAATTTAGGTTTTACAATTATGTATATATACATATCTTGTACTCCTTTCTATTATATGGAAAATTAATCTTTTCATCTCAACATGGTATCAAGAGCCTTGTGAGGAAAAGTTTGAAATTTTTCTGGTTTTTTCTTCTGCCCAGAGTGAGCAGATTTATTTTTTTTAGGTCACCCCTGTGAGTGGACACTTGAGAGAGAGTTTTTTTTTTTCCTGCACGCTGCCCCTTTGTTACGCTTGGTCGCTGTTTGCTACACCTGGAAGCTGCCTGCCTCACCTTGCCGCTGCCTTGTTACAAAGAAAAACTCTTTGTTGCTGTTAGCTTCTTCACTTTTGCATCCTTGGGCTACGAGGTTGGAGATTAATCTACTGCCAGAGAAAGGTTCTACTGATTGGAGATCTCGGCTGTGTGATAGACAGCTTCGGTTCCATCATCCCCAAAGCTATTGACTTGCTTCTTCCCTGTCATCCTCCTACAACACCATTCCCTGCTTTCTGTTCCCTGTACCTAAGCTGCCTACATCGCTTAAACTGCCTGCTATCATCGTTCTTGCTCCTTCCCTGCACAGCCACTGCATCGCCCTGTTGCTGTTGTTTGGATTTGCTTTGTGAAGACTTTTCTTCTTCTCATGGCTGATGATCAAAAGAGTTTGGTTGTAAGTGATGTGATTCCCATGTTACCCAAAATCACATACCATAAATTGACGGGATCTAATTATTTAGACTGGTGTAAGACGGTTAGAATTTATTTGCGAAGTCTATCAAAAGATGACCATCTCACTGCTGATCCACCTAACGATGCGACTCGCAGGGAGTGGCTACGAGATGATGCTCGCTTGTTTTTGCAGATCCGAAATTCTATAGATACAGAGGTAATTAGTCTGATTAACCATTGCAAGTATGTCAAAGAACTGATGGACTACTTAGAATTCTTGTTTTCTGGAAAAGGGAATCTTTCACGTATGTATGAGGTTTGTAAAAGTTTCTATCGTGCCAAGCAACAAGATCAGACGCTTCAGGCATACTTTATGCATTTTAAGAAAACTTATGAAGAGTTGAACACTTTGCTGCCTTTCAGTACTGATATTAAAGTCCAGCAATCTCAGCGAGAACATATGACGGTAATGAGTTTTTTGGCTGGTCTTAACTCAGTTTGAAGTTACTAAATCCTAGATATTATCGAGTGTTGAACTTTCCACTTTGCATGAGGCCTTTACCAGAGTACTACGTACAGATACTACTGCTTCTGTTCAGACTTCAAGTGCACTTGTCAGTCGGAGTGATTTAGATACTGGGAGGTCCTCCCAGCGGCATAATAACAGGGGGGTAATTGGAGTCTGGATGCAGGGGGCGTTACCTGTTATTATTGTCGTGAGCTTGGTCATACTAAACGTACGTGCCGAAAATTGCAAAACAAGAATTAGAAGTCTAACTCAGCTCATATTGCCTCTACTATTGCTTCACCTACCTCATCCTCTGATAAAATGGTTTCAATCTCTGCGGATGAATTTGCTAAGTTCACCCAGTACCAAGAATCTTTAAAGAATTCATCTAAGTCTATCACTGCTCTTGCTGAAACAGGTAAATCAAATACGTGTCTTATGTCTTCTTCCACACAATGGGTAGTTGATTCTGGTGCCACAGATCATATGACAGGTAATCCTAGTCTATTTTTCACTTTTCAATCTCATGTCTCGCCTGCTACTGTCACTTTAGCAGATGGGTCTACTTCATCTGTTCTTGGTTATGGCAATGTTAGTCCGACTCCATTACTTACTTTGTCCTCAGTTCTGAGTCTACCAAAATTTGCTTTTAACCTAGTGTCTGTGAGTAAAATTACTCGTACTCTAAATTGCTCTATCTCATTTTTCCCTGGTTATTGTCTGTTTCAAGATCTTATAACGAAGAAGATTATTGGTAAAGGACATGAATCAGGAGGACTTTACATTTTGGATACTCAGGTGCCAGAGTCTATTGCCTGTTCTAGTATCTTGACACCGTTTGAAGCACATTGTCGGTTGGGTCATCCTTCCTTGTCTCTACTGAAGAAATTGTGTCCTCAATTTCAGTCTGTGTCTTCTTTAGCTTGTGATTCTTGTCAATTTGCTAAACATAATCGTCTACCTTTTATTTCACGTGTCAATAAATGAGCTAGTTCTCCTTTTGAGTTAGTTCACTCAGATGTTTGGGGTTCGAGTCCTGTTGTTTCTAAAACTGGTGTCAGATACTTTGTTACTTTTGTTGATGATTTTTCCCGTATGACTTGGATTTATTTTATGAAAAATCGTTCTGAATTATTCTCTCATTTTATTGCTTTCTGTGCTGAAATTAAAACTCAATTTAATGTCTGTCAGAATTTTGAGGAGCTATAATGCTAAAGAATATTTTTCAGATACTTTTAAGAGTTATATGATTCAAAATGGTATGCTTCATGAGTCATTTTGTGTTGATACAACATCTCAAAATGGTGGCGCTAAAAGAAAGAATAGACATCTCTTAGAAACCGCCCGAGCACTCTTATTTCAAATGCATGTTCCTAAACCCTTTTGGGTTGATGCTGTTTCCACAGCTTGTTTCTTAATCAACCGCATGCCTTCCTCTGTCCTTAATGGTTCGATACTGTATAAAGTTATTTTCTCTAGTAAATCATTATTTCCAATTACACCTCGCATATTTGGGAGTACGTGTTTTGTTCGTGATGTTCGTCTCCAGGTAACCAAATTAGATCCAAAATCTGTGGTGTGTTTTTCTGGGGTATTCTCGTGTGCAAAAAGAGTATCGTTGTTATAGTACTAGTCTTAATAAGTACTTGGTGTCAGCTGCTGTCACCTTCATTGAACATGATCCATTCTTTTCTTCTTCTAATTCTTTCAGTAAGGGGGAGGATGATTTATTACTTTATCATGTCATGTACCAACAAGTCAAAATTCTACCACAAAACCCACCACCTCCTGTTATTCATACTTATACTCGTCGTCGAGTTCCTTCTGATCGATGTCCAGCACCAGTTAATTCTTCGGCATCAAATCCGACTATAGATGATATTGATTTACCCATTGCTTTCCGTAAAAGTAAACGTCAGTGTACTTATCCTATTTCATCTTTCGTTTCTTATGACGGTTTGTCTCCCTCATCTTGTTCTTTTGTTGCCTCGATTGATTCTGTTTGTGTTCCAAAATTTGTTATGAAAGTTTTGTCTCATCCTGATTGGCATGCAGCTATGATAGAAGAGATGAATGCTTTAGATTCTAACGGTATTTGGAATTTGGTTGATTTACCTGTCGGAAAGAAAGCTATTGGATGTAAATAGGTGTTTGCCGTTAAATTTAATCCTGATGGGTCAGTTGCTTGCCTTAAAGCTCGTTTGGTGGCTAAAGGCTTTGCTCAGACATATGGGGAAGACTATTTTGACACATTTTCTCTTGTTGCTAAATTGACATCTGTTTGGTTACTTATCTCTATGGCAGCTACTCATGACTGGCTTTTGTATCAGTTAGACATTAAAAATGCATTTCTGCATGATGATCTTCAGGAGGAAGTCTATATGGAGCAACCACCTGGGTTTGTTGCTCAGGGGGAGAGTGGGAAAGTTTGTCATCTTCGTAAATCACTATATGGTCTCAAACATAGTCCATGCGCATGGTTTGAAAAATTTAGTCAAGCAGCTGAAAGGTTTGGCATGACAAAGAGTAAACTTGATCATTCAATTTTTTATAAAAACTCTGTATCTGGTATTATTCTTCTGGTAGTATATGTGGATGATATTATTATCACAGGAAGTGATGCTATGGGAATCTCAGAACTAAAGCATTTTCTTCACAGTCAGTTTCAGACGAAAGACTTGGGAGTATTAAAATATTTCTTGGGAGTTGAGGTGACAAGGAGCAAGAAAGGTATTTTTTTGTCTCAGAGGAAATACGTACTCGACTTATTGAATGAAACTGAAAAATTGAGAGCTAAGCCATGTAGTGCCCCAATGCTTCCTAATTTACAGCTTACAAAAGGTGAAGAATTATTTGAGGATCCTGAAAGATATAGGCGATTGGTTGGAAAACTGAATTATCTTACAGTAACTCGTCCTGATATCGCTTATTCTGTTAGCATTGTCAGTCAGTTTATGTCTTCTCCAACAGTTCATCATTGGGCAGCTTTAGAACAAATTTTATGCTATTTAAAGGGAGCCCCAGGACGAGGAATATTATACAAAAATCATGGACATAATCATATTGAATGTTTTTCTGATGCAGATTGGGCAGGTTCCAAAATTGATCGGAGATCTACCACGGGTTATTGTGTATTTGTTAGTGAAAATTTAGTTTCTTGGAAGAGTAAGAAACAAAATGTTGTTTTCAGATCTAGTGCGGAAGCAGAGTACAGAGCCATGACTCAATCTGCATTTGAGATATTATGGATATGTCAGCTTTTAACTGAAGTTGGTCTTGAAGTTTCAAGACCAACAAAATTATGGTGTGATAATCAAGCTGCTCTTCATATTACTTGCAATCCTGTGTTCCGTGAAAGAACTAAACACATTGAGATTGACTGTCACTTTATCCGTGAAAAAATACAACAAAAGTTGATCTCTACAGAATACGTGAAGATTGGAGAACAGCTAGGGGATATTTTTACAAAGGCATTCAATTGACCTCGAGTTGATTATATTTCTAACAAGCTGGGCATGATTAACATCTAAAAACAGAGAATAAAAAAAAAATGGTTGAATCATTTTTTCTCTATTGATTTATTTGAATTTATAGATCTCTTCTAATAAACAGAGAAAGACAACTAATCTTCCTAATTAAGAGGAAAATAAAACTGATTCCTAAGATTTTTCTTCCAGCCCCCAAATCTCTCAACTAACTAAATATAGCACAAAATCAAATATGGTACATAGTTACAAAGATTCTAGGAAATCTGTACATAATTACAAAGATTCTAGGAAATCTTTCAACACTCCCTCTCAAGCTGGCATGAAGATATCACTCATGGCAAGCTTGCTAACTAGATTCTTGGACTGTGTCTTAGGAAGTCCTTTGGTGAGTATGTCTGCTGCTTGGCTCGTAGTTGGTATGTAAGACATGCATATTATGCCACTGTCTATCTTCTCCTCGATGAAATGTTTGTCCACTTCTACATGTTTTGTTCTGTCGTGTAGAACTGGATTGTGAGCTATAGAAATTGCAGCCTTGTTGTCACAATAGACTTTAATAGGCGTCGGTATAGGAACCTTCAACTCTTTTAGGAGTCTTTTTATCCATAACACTTCACAAAATCTATGTGCCACAGAGCGGAATTCTGCTTCAGCACTACTCCTTGCAACAACACTTTGTTTTTTGCTTCTCCAAGTAACCAGATTTTCGCCTACAAAAGTGCAATATCCTGAGGTGGATCTTCTATCACTTACATTGCCTGCCCAATCTGCATCTGTGTAGGCCTCTACCTGAAGATGACCTCTATTTTTGAACAAAAGTCCTTTCCCCGGAGTCCCCTTGAGATATCTCAAAATTCTGAACACAGCTTCAAAGTGAGTAGGTCCAGGTGAATGCATGAACTGGCTTACAACACTTACTGCAAAAGTTATGTCAGGTCTAGTGTGCGCCAAATCGATTAGTCTCCCCACCAATCTTTGACAACGTTCTCGGTCCACCACTTCATTAGCTGCCGTTGCTTTCAATTTCACATTAGGCTCGATTGGAGTATCTGCTACCTTACAACCAAGCATTCCTGTTTCATTGATCAAATCAAGAACGTATTTGCGTTGATTGATAAAAATTCCCTCTCTGGATCTTGCAAACTCCATTCCGAGGAAATACTTCAGCTTTCCCCGGTCCTTGATATCAAATTCAGCCTCAAGTTTCCTCTTCAAATTGTTGATCTCAATAGAATCATTTCCAGTCATGATTATGTCATCTACATATACTATCAGAATAGCCACTTTACCTTCGGTGGAATGTTTGAAAAACATGGTGTGATCAGCTTGGCTTTGTGAGAAACCATGTCTCCTAATAACCTCTGCAAAACGCGCAAACCAGGCTCTAGAAGACTGCTTTAATCCATATAATGCTTTCTTTGACTTGCACACTTTGCCTCTTCCAAGTTTGTCTTCAAATCCGGGTGGCAGGTCCATATATACTTCTTCTTGTAAATCTCCATTCAAAAAGGCATTTTTAACATCAAATCGATGAAGTGGCCAGTTGGAGTTAACTGCAAGAGAAAGAAGTATTCTGATAGAGTTAATCTTAGCAACAGGAGCAAAAGTCTCTTAGCAGTCAATACCATAGGTTTGAGTAAATCCTTTTGCTACAAGTCTTGCTTTGTATCTTTCCACACTTCCGTCAGCTTTACACTTTACCGTGAACACCCATTTACACCCAACTGTCTTCTTGTCTTCGGGTAGATTAACAACACTCCAAGTGCCATTCTTTCTAAGAGCATTCATCTCTTCCATCACAGCTAATCTCCAATTCGGATCACCCATTGCTTCCTGAACAGTTCTTGGCACAGACAGATTAGAAATCCTAGACACAAATGCTCTATGAGTGTTTGACAATTTTTCATATGACAAGTATTTTGCAATAGGGTGTTTAGTGCATGTTCGGGCTCCTTTTCTTAATGCAATTGGAAGATCAAGATCAGAAGAAGATATATTCGGTAAATCAAGAGATAAAGAGGAAGTAGAAGGAAGGTTACTCTGAGTTGTAGGACCATCACTCGGCAAATTGGATTGAACATCCGCTGGAGAACTAACTGGAACAGTAGTACGTTTGGGAAACTTTTTTCTAGTATAAACTTGAAGCTCAGATTGAGGATTGTAATCCGTTGGAAGTACTTCTCCCCCTGTCTCTGATAAAGTCACATCTGGCAAAGTAGGATTAAGAGTACTACCACTAGTTTCCATATTCCCAATAGGTGTTTCCAAAAAATGCTTATCAGAATTAATCAAAGGCATAGGCGCCTCTGGAATAGGTTAAGTTTCCCAAAAATTATTTTCTTCTACTATGTTCTCCCTCTGAAGAAAATTTTTTTGAAAGAAAGGTTGGTCCTCAACAAAGCTTACATCCATACTTTCGAAAAATTTCTTCGTGACTGGATTAAAACATTTGTATCCCCTTTTATTGGATACATAACCAATGAAGACACATTTTTCAGCTTTTGGGTCCAGTTTTGATCGAAGAATATTTGGTATATACACATAACAAATGCAACCAAACACTTTTAAGGGAAGATCTGCAGATATCCGAGATGTGGGAAAAAAACTTTTTAAAACCTGTAAAGGTGTTTCAAATTTCAAAACTCGAGATGGCATTCTATTTATTAAGTAGTCAGCAGTCAAGAGTGCATTTCCCCAAAGATATTTAGGAACATTCATAGAAAACATAATGGCCCTAGCTACTTCAAGTAAATGTCTATTTTTTCTTTCGGCAATACCATTTTGTTGTGGTGTGTCACGACAAGTTGATTGATGGATAATACCTTTTTCCAAAAAAAAGTTCCCAAATATTTGTTAAAATATTCAGTTCCATTATCTGTTCTTAGAATGCCAATTTTTGTTTGAAATTGATTTTCAATCATAAGAAAAAAATCTTTAAACCGTTGTTCAACTTCTGACTTCTTTTCCAACAAATAAACCCAACATACTCTTGTGTGGTCATCAATAAAGGCTACAAACCATTTTTTGCCAGAAAGTGTGTTACATTAGATGGGCCCCAAACATCACTATGAAACAAATAAAATGGTTTTGAAGCAGAATAAGGTTTTATTGGAAATGAAACACGATGGTCTTTAGCCAAATGACAAGCTTCACAATGAAATTTTGAGCAATCAATTCCTTTAAACAATTCAGGAAATAAATATTTGAGATATGGAAAACTAGAATGCCCTAATCTCCTATGCCATAACATGACTTGATCATAGACAAAGTTTTAACTAGTACTACCTAATCCATGAGCTTTTTTATATCCGAAAGCAGTTTCAACAAAGTAGTACAGCCCATTTATTTCTCTATCAGTTCCAATCGTCTTCCCAGAGTTCCGGTTCTGAAAAACACAAGTGGAAGAAGAGAAAAGAATGGAACAGTTAGTCTTTAGATAGTTTGCTAACAGAAAGAAGATTACAAGCAAGTTTTGGAACATGTAAAACTGATTTTAGAGTGATTTTTTCTGAAATTTTAATGTGCCCTTTGCCTGCAATGGGTGAAAAACTGCCATCAGCTATTCTAACTTTTCTATACCAGAACACGGATAATATGAGCTAAACAATTGAGAACAACTTGTCATGTGATTGGAGGCCCCTGAATCTATGATCCAAGGACTGGTTTTTCCAAGAACAGAAAGTGCCAAAGGATTGCTACCTGTTTGTGCCATGGAACCAATAGGAGCATTAGGTGACGGATAGGATTTTAGTAGTTTAAGAAGGTGATCTAATTGCTCTTTATTGAACGGAGATGACACGGCCTCATTCGCTGCAGGTGTGCTCTGTTCACCAGATTTGTTTGCCGTGCCATTAGATGGTCTACCATGCAACTTGTAACAATTCTCTCGAGTATGGCGCGGTTTTCCACAGTAGTCACAGCGCAGGTCATTTCTATCTCCTGCACGTTGGTTTTGGAATGTTCTATGGTTGACTTGAGTTTCAGGAATAGCCAAGGCTGACCCTTCTACAGATCCGGTTGTACCTATAGCCTTCTTTCCCAGCATCACATGTCTTCGACTTTCTTCTCTCCGAACCTCTGCATATACTTCCCCAATTGGAGGCATAGGATTTCTTCCAACTATTCAGCCATGGACCTCATCATATTCAACATTCAAACCTGCAAGAAATTTAAAGATTCGGCCAATATCGACCATCTTCTTGTATTGATTGCGGTCCTCAGGTGATTTCCACTCGTAATCATTGAATAAGTCCAAGTCCTGCCAAATCCTTTTAAGAGAATTAAAATACTTGTCACAGAGTCCTCACCTTGGTGAATTTTTCCAAGTTGTAGGGTTAACTCGTATACTTGGGATTGATTCCCTAGATCGGAAAACATCTGTGAAACGTTGTCCCATAATTCCTTGGCTGTAGAGTAACAGAGGTAGTTCACACTTATCTCTTCAGCCATGGAATTGACCAACCATGTCATCACCATTGAGTTCTCAGCGTCCCAAATGGCATAAGTTGGATCCTTCATGTCGGGCTTCTTTATATCTCCTGTGAGATAGCCGATCTTGCCTCTCCCCCTGATGTACATGCGAACAGATTGTGACCATCGAAGGAAATTATCACCATTTAGGCGGATTGTAGTAATCTGAATGGGGTGACTGTCAGATGGATTCCTGACAGTTTGAAGCAAGGACTGAGAGGACTGAGATGATTGAAGAGGCTGGCTTGTTTCAGACGTGAGGCTAGACATCTTAGGGACAAAAAAATCAGATTCAAACCCTAGGATTTATTTTCTGCTCTGATACCATAAAAACAGAGAATAAAAAAAAATGATTGAATCATTTTTTCTCTATTGATTTACTTGAATTTATAGATCTCTTCTAAGAAACAGAGAAAGGAAACTAATCTTCCTAATTAAGAGGAAAATAAAACTGATTCCTAAGATTTCTCTTCCAACCCCCAAATCTCTCAACTAACTAAATATAATACAAAATCAAATATGGTACATAATTACAAAGATTCTAGGAAATCTGTACATAATTACAAAGATTCTAGGAAATCTTTCAACATCTATGCTCCAGCTTGAGGGGGAGTGTTACAGTTGTATATTACCATAATTAACAGATTCTATATAGCTTAATTATAGGCTGAAATATCTACGTTTAGTTAATAACCTTCCTAATTTAGCTTTTACAATTCTGTATATATATATATATATCTTGTACTCCTTTCTATTGTATGGAAAATTAATCTTTTCATCTCAACAAGGTGGAAAATCTTGCTTACTTATTCATTGTTTGATAGGGAATATATACAATTAGTGTTTCCTATGATTAGATTACTAAATTATAGGAATGAATAGGAACAAATAGGAAACTAAATCAAGACTAATTTCTTAAAATAGGCTGAATCTAATTACAAACAAATTTGGGTTTCCTTTCTAGCTTTCCAGCACAAATATATCCCTTGAGCAATATCTCTATACTCAGCCTTTGCTTTGTTGCGAGCTCCTCAGGACTACTTTTCGCTTCTCCAAATGAGTAAGTTGTGTCATAACTTTTACAATAGCCGCACGTTGACCGCTGTCTTCAATGGAATCGGCCCAATCTGCATCAACAAATGTCACAATTCCTCTTTTGTCACTTTTCTTAAACAATAGGCCTTTACTCGTGCCCCCTTCAAATATCTCAGGATATAGTTAGTAGCATCAAGATATCTTTGAGTAGGAGAATGCATAAATTGACTCACTACGTTTACAACATGTGCAGTATCTAGTTAGGTGAGAGCTAAATAAATGAGTTTAATTACTCATTGTTGATACTTCACTTTATCCAGCATTGAATCACTTTCTTCTTCTTCTTTCCCTTGCTAACTTTTCTCTAATGGTGATCGGTTGGTTTACTCCCTAGCTTATTGGTTTCTGTCAATAGGTCAAGAGTGTATTTCTTTGAGAAATGAAAATACCCCCTATTTCCAGCTACCTCCATCCCTAAGAAAAATGTCAGTTTTCTAGATCTTTAACTTCAAAGTCTTCTATCATCTCCCATGATTATAATGTGATCCACATACCTTCTTCTCATCACCTGCTTTCTTTGTGAACAAGGTATGATCAGCTTGTCATTTTCGTAACCAAACCGATGAAATGTAGTGCTGAATCTCTTGAACCACACCCTTGAGTACGGTTTAAGGCCATAGAGGAATTTCTTCAATTTGCCTTCTCCCTTTTTTTTCTTCTGTCTCAAACTCGGAGTTATTCTTGTGTAAATCTCCACATCTAACCCCATTAAGAAGCCTATTCTTTCATCTTGTTGATAGAGTTGCCAGTCTAAGTTGGCAGCAAGTGATAACAAGACTAATGGAGTTCAGCTTAGTTGCAAGGGCTAAATTCTCCTTGTTATCTCTTCTATAAGTCTTAGTGAAGCCTTGTACCTCCCAATTCATCTGTTAGAGTTGTATTTCATTGTGAACACCCTCTCGTTTCCAACCAACCTTTTATCTCCGCAATGTCCCATGTACCATTCACAACTAGTGCCTTTATTTCTTCCAACACAACAGCCTTGCATTTTGGGTCCTGTAAGGCACTTTTGTATGTCTTTAGGGATCTCCACACTGTCAATGATAGCTATGAAAGCCCTAAACTGTGGAGACAATTTTGAATATGCCAAGCGGTCAAAATTAGAGTATTTAGCACATGAACTTACCCTTTTCCAAAGAACTGTTGGAATGCCCAAGTTGTTTACCATAATAGAATTTTCCTTCATTGCTTCATTTGGTGGACTTGGCTTCGGGTCTGGTGTTTGGCTGAGTTGAGGAGCTTGAAGCCTTCTAGATAAACCAAGTTTGGTTTTTCAAGAACATGTTCTCCCCCTTGATTGATCATGTGGGGTTGGGCAGATACAATAGTCTCGCTTTCGGGCCATTGGAGGGATGAATAATGACTTGAAAGTGATAGGGAGACAGATCGTGGAATCTCAATGCCTTTCTTCACTTGATATCTCCCCTTGAAGGGAGGCATTGGGGTAGAAGGGTTGAGTTTCAATGAAGGACACATTGAAAGATAAAATTTTTTTCAGAAGAATAGGCAATAGCACTTGCATCCTTTTTGTGTTAGTGAGCATCCAATGAATATGCAGTTAAGGATTTTAGGATCTAGCCTGCTTTGGTTGGGAGGTGATTGTGGATAAAAGCAGTGCAGCCAAAGACTTTAGGGTTAAGAGAGTTAACCGATTGTAAGGAAAGTTTTCTAACAATGTACTCAAAGGGGGTACTGAAGAGAAAAGGAGTAAAGAATAATTTTTTTCAGGCTTCTGATGAAGAATACATGGGCTTGTATAGGAGAAGAATAGAATAGATAAAGAGATACCATCTTTATTTCTTTATCTATGACTAGGAGACAAAGAAGAATAAAAGAGATAAAAAGATAGCAATTACTTTTATCTCTTTAAGAGATAAAGAGATATTAACTATCTTTATCTCTTTATAATTAAAAGACAAACTAAAAAAACTAATAACTCCTAGAAAACAAGAAGGTAAGTACATGGAATTCTACACTCCCCTTCAAGCTGGGGCATAGATATTGATCATGCCTAGCTTGGTAATCAAATTTTCAAATTGATTTTTGGAAGAGCCCTTGTAAGAATGTCTACAGATTGAAGATATGTAGGATTATAGACCATTTTGATTATCATTTCCTCTATCTTTTCCATTATAAAGTGACTATCAATCTCCACATGCTTCGTTCTATCATAATAGGTTAGATTCTTTCTGATGTTTATTACTGCCTTATTGTCTCATGAAATCTTCATTGAACCCTTGATTGGAAATTTTAGTTCTCTAAGAAGTTTCTTCAACCATATTCCCTCACAAATACAATGCACCATAGCTCTAGTTTTTTCCTTAGGACTGCTTGGAACAACAGATTGCTTTTTGTCCCGACAGGAAAGTACAATAACCAGATGTAGATCTTCGATATGTTATTGCACTAGCCCAATCAATATTTGCAATTGTAACTTTTAGGTCATCATCACTTGTTTCATAAGTAGAGAAAGCAGTAAAAGATCTCATATAGTCTGAGGCACCAGTATCAATAATCCAACCTTTACCTGTAATTTTATGTGATAAATAAGATGATCTAGTGTTGCCTTGTTGTGCAACAGTGGCAGTGGAGGATGGTGAAGTAGGTTCGGACTCTTTTGGAGGTTTTGACAGGTTCAGAAGGTTCCTCAAGAGCTCCATTTGTTCTGCAGTGAAGGGAAGTTGGCTTGGTTTTTTAGAGCCTAAGGCAGACTCAGTTGTATAGGTTGACCGGTTTGATTTTCTTTGATTCTGGGGTTTCCAATCTGCTGGTTTTCCATGAATTTCCCAATACGTCTCCTTGGTGTGATAAGGTTTATTACAGTGGTCACACCAACAACTGCTTATCCTTAGACCGTTGGCCTCTAGGATTGGAGGACTCATTTCGATTTGCAACCACAGCAGAACTCTGTTGTGTCACCTCTGTAGTTGGGTTGGAAGGAGTGTGAAGCATCACTCTCTTTTGACTTTCTTCTCATCTAACCTCAGCAAATGCTTCTCAGATGGTAGGAAGAGGTTTGGCTCCAAGGAGACGTCCACGAACTTCATCAAGATCCTTACTGAGACCTTGAATGAAGTCGAACACCCGTTCTTTCTCTAGCATCCTGTTGTATTTCACACCATCTTCAAGCAGTTCCAACTTGTCTCATAGAACAAATCCATCTCTTGCCACAATCCAGTCAAAACATTATAGTGCTCGATGAATAACATTGTTTCTTGTCAACTAGTGCGAATGGCTGAACAGATCTCGAAATGTTGGGCAGTGTTTTCAAGGTCTGAATACGTCTCCTGGACTGCCTCCCAGATTTCCTTAGCTGTTTTGTAGAACAGGTAGGTTTGACCAATCCTAGGTTTCATAGAGTTGATTAGCCAGGCCATGACTGTGGAGTTTTCAGCCTCCCAAGTACTGAAATTTTCTGCAATAGCTGAGGGCATAGGAATGGCACCCATTAGGTAGCCCATCTTCCCTTTGCCTTTATTGACTAACAGAATAGATTGAAACCACTCACGGAAAATTGTTCCATTCAGACTATGTTGGGTTAATTGAAGAGAATGAGTGTCTAGTGAAGATGATAAAGAAGGTAAAGAATTTTTTAGAAGGTTAGAAAAAGCTGGGGATTCTGTTGTAGATGAGGACTGGGTAGTACCAGCCATTGTTCTAGCAATTCTTCAACTTAACTATGAAGGGCCAAAAAAGAAAAAAGTCAGCAGGAAAACCGACTCTGACACCATGAAACAAGAGGTTTAGAAAATAATTTTCTCTGTATATTTTGATATACATCGAGGCTATTATATAGGAGGAGAACTATCCTAAAATAGACACAATTAAATCTAAGAATGAAAAACAGGAAACTACCAAAAATGAAAAAAATCAGAAAATTGACCCTAATCAAATCCCAATAATTTTGGGATTTTCTTTGTCTTTCCAACAAGTCCAAATCCTGAAATTCACAATTTTTTTGGGGAAAAATTTAGTAACACAATTATGATCCTTTGTAATTTTGCTAATAAACAAGAAATTACACATTAGGTTTGGAACCAAAAGATCATGTTTTAGGGTCAATTTCTTTGAGATGATGGTAGAACCTATGCTGGCCATCGTGGATAAAGATCCATCAACAGTTCAGACCTTACATTTCTCGGAAGTACTTGTGTCATCAATCCATCTCTTTCAACAGAAGCACTTCTGTCAACAATCCAAGAATTTTCAGCAAGTTTCTGAAATAGGAGGGAGTGCCTTGTATTATCTCTTTGGGCAACTAATATTGTCATCTTGGGGAACTCCACTGAATCAAGTGTCTTTGACAGTTTTGTTTGGTTCAAGAGCTGATGAAGAAGTTTAATTGGATCCGCTAACAGGTTGAGATTATCAAACTTTCTTGTTTTTAATTTCACTTCCTAGGCTGACCTTTTTGATTCTCTTTGGTTCCAAGGTTTCCAGTTTGTTGGCCTTTTGTGTATCGTTAAGCATATCTGTCAGATATTATATGGCTTATTACAATGATCACATCACTATTTGTCCTTTGGCCATTGATCCTGTTGAGATGAAAAGATTAATTTTCCATATAATAGAAAGGAGTACAAGATATGTATATATACAAAATTGTAAAACCTAAATTAGGAAGGTTATTAACTAAACCTAGATATTTCAGCCTATAATTAAGCTATATAGAATCTGTTAATTATGGTAATATACAACTGTAACACTCCCCCTCAAGCTGGAGCATAGATGTTAATCATGCCCAGCTTGTTAGAAATATAATCAACTCGAGGTCCATTGAGTGCCTTTGTAAAAATATCCCCTAGCTGTTCTCCAGTCTTCACATATTCTGTAGAGATCAACTTTTGTTGTATTTTTTCACGGATAAAGTGACAGTCAATCTCAATGTGTTTAGTTCTTTCATGGAACACAGGATTGCAAGCAATATGAAGAGCAGCTTGATTATCACACCATAATTTTGCTGGTCTTGAAATTTCAAGACCAACTTCAGTTAAAAGCTGACATATCCACAATATCTCACATGCAGATTGAGCCATGGCTCTGTGCTCTGCTTCCGCACTAGATCTGGAAACAACATTCTGTTTCTTACTCTTCCAAGAGACTAAATTTTCACTAACAAATACACAATAACCCGTGGTAGATCTCCGATCAATTTTGGAACCTGCCCAATCTGCATCAGAAAAACATTCAATATGATTATGTTCATAATTTTTGTATAATATTCCTCGTCCTGGGGCTCCCTTTAAATAGCATAGAATTTGTTCTAAAGCTGCCCAATGATGAACTGTTGGAGAAGACACGAACTGGTTGACAATGCTAACAGAATAAGCGATATCAGGACGAGTTATTGTAAGATAATTCAGTTTTCCAACCAATCGCCTATATCTTTTAGGATCCTCAAATAATTCTTCACCTTTTGTAAGCTGTAAATTAGGAAGCATTGGGGCACTACATGGCTTAGCTCCCAATTTTCCAGTTTCATTCAATAAGTCAAGTACATATTTCCTCTGAGACAAAAAAATACCTTTCTTGCTCCTTGTCACCTCAACTCTCAAGAAATATTTTAATGCTCCCAAGTCTTTCGTCTGAAACTGACTGTGAAGAAAATGCTTTAGTTCTGAGATTCCCATAGCATCACTTCCTGTGATAACAATATCATCCACATATACTACCAGAAGAATAATACCAGATACAGAGTTTTTATAAAAAACTGAATGATCAAGTTTACTCTTTGTCATGCCAAACCTTTCAGCTGCTTGACTAAATTTTCCAAACCATGCACGTGGACTCTGTTTGAGACCATATAGTGATTTACGAAGATGACAAACTTTCCCACTCTCCCCCTGAGCAACAAACCCTGGTGGTTGCTCCATATAGACTTCCTCCTGAAGATCACCATGCAGAAATGCATTTTTAATGTCTAACTGATACAAAAGCCAGTCATGAGTAGTTGCCATAGAGACAAGTAACCGAACAGATGTCAATTTAGCAACAGGAGAAAATGTGTCAAAATAGTCTTCCCCATATGTCTGAGCAAAGCCTTTAGCCACCAAACGAGCTTTAAGGCGAGCAACTGACCCATCAGGATTAAATTTAACTGCAAACACCCATTTACATCCAATAACTTTCTTTCCAGCAGGTAAATCCACCAAATTCCAAGTACCGTTAGAATCTAAAGCATTCATCTCTTCTATCATAGTTGCACGCCAACCAGGATGAGACAAAGCTTCCATAACAGATTTTGGAATACAAACAGAATCAATCGAGGCAACAAAAGAACAAGATGAGGGAGACAAACCGTCATAAGAAACGAAAGAGGAAATAGGATAAGTACATTGACGTTTACCTTTACGAAAGGCAATGGGTAAATCAATATCATCTGTAGTCGGATTTGATGCCGAAGAATTAACTGGTGCTGGACATGGATCAGAAGGAACTCGACGACGAGTATAAGTATGAATAACAGGAGGTGGTGGGTTTTGTGGTAGAATTTTGACTGGTTGGTACGTGACATGATAAAGTAATAAATCATCATCCTCCCCCTTACTGAAAGAATTAGAAGAAGAAGAAAAGAATGGATCATGTTCAAGGAAGGTGACATCGACTGACACTAAGTACTTGTTAAGACTAGTACTATAACAACGATACCCTTTTTGCACACGAGAATACCTCAGAAAAACACACTTCACAGATTTTGGATCTAATTTAGTTACCTGAGGACGAACATCACGAACAAAATACGTACTCCCAAAGATGCGAGGTGTAATTGGAAATAATGATTTACTAGGAAAAAAAACTTTATACGGTATCGCACCATTAAGGACAGAGGAAGGCATGCGGTTGATTAAGAAACAAGCTGTGGAAACAGCATCAGCCCAAAAGGGTTTAGGAACATGCATTTGAAATAAGAGTGCTCGGGCGGTTTCTAAGAGATGTCTATTCTTTCTTTCAGCCACACCATTTTGAGATGGTGTATCAACACAGGATGACTCATGAAGCATACCATTCTGAATCATATAACTCTGAAAAGTATCTGAAAAATATTCTTTAGCATTATTGCTTCTCAAAATTCTCACAGACATATTAAATTGAGTTTTAATTTCAGCACGGAAAGCAGTAAAATGAGAGAATAATTCAGAACGATTTTTCATAAAATAAATCCAAGTCATACGAGAAAAATCATCAACAAAAGTAACAAAGTATCTGACACCAGTTTTAGAAACAACAGGACTCGGACCCCAAACATCTGAGTGAACTAACTCAAAAGGAGAACTAACTCGTTTATTGACACGTGAAATAGAAGGTAGATGATGATGTTTAGCAAATTGACAAGACTCACAAGCTAAAGAAGACACGGACTGAAATTGAGGACACAATTTCTTCAGTAGAGACAAGAAAGGATGACCCAACCGACAATGTGCTTCAAACGGTGTCAAGATGCTAGAACAAGCAATAGACTCTGGCACCTGAGTATCCAAAATGTAAAGCCCTCCTGATTCATGTCCTTTACCAATAATCTTCTTCGTCATAAGATCCTGAAACAGACAATAACCAGGAAAAAATGAGACAGAGCAATTTAGAGTACGAGTAATTTTACTCACAGACACTAGGTTAAAAGCAAATTTTAGTAGACTCAGAACTGAGGACAAAGTAAGTAATGGAGTCGGACTAACAGTGCCATAACCAAGAACAGATGAAGTAGACCCATCAGCTAAAGTGACAGTAGTAGGCGAGACATGGGATTGAAAAGTGAAAAATAGATTAGGATTACCTGTCATATGATCTGTGGCACTAGAATCAACTACCCATTGTGTGGAAGAAGACAGAAGACACGTATTTGATTTACCTGTTTCAGCAAGAGCAGTGATAGACTGAGATGAATTCTTTAAAGACTCTTGGTACTGGGTGAACTTAACAAATTCATCCGCAGAAATTGAAACCATTTTATCAGAGGATGAGGTAGGTGAAGCAATAGTAGAGGCAATATGAGCTGAGTTAGACTTTTGATTCTTGTTTTGCAATTTTCGGCACGTACGTTTAGTATGACCAGGCTCACGACAATAATAACAGGTAACGCCCCCTGCATCTTGACTCCGATTACCCCCCTTGTTATTATGCCGCTGGGAGGACCTCCCATTATCTAAATCACTCCGACTGACAAGTGCATTTGAAGTCTGAACAGAAGCAGTAGTATCTGTACGTAGTACTCTGGTAAAGGCCTCATGCAAAGTGGAAAGTTCAGCAGTTGATAATATCTGGGATTTAGCAACTTCAAACTGAGAGTTAAGACTAGCCAAAAAACTCATTACCGCCATATGTTCTCGCTGAGATTGCTGGACTTTAATATCAGTACTGAAAAGCAGCAAAGTGTTCAACTCTTCATAAGTTTTCTTAAAATGCATAAAGTATGCCTGAAGCGTCTGATCTTGTTGCTCGGCACGATAGAAACTTTTTCAAACCTCATACATACGTGAAAGATTCCCTTTCCCAGAAAACAAGAATTCTAAGTAGTCCATCAGTTCTTTGACATACTCGCAATGGTTAATCAGACTAATTACCTCTGTATCTATAGAATTTCGGATCTGCAAAAACGAGCGAGCATCATCTCGTAGCCACTTCCTGCGAGTCGCATCGTTAGGTGGATCAGCAGTGAGATGGTCATCTTTTGATAGACTTCGCAAATAAATTCTAACCGTCTTACACCAGTCTAAATAATTAGATCCCGTCAATTTATGGTCTGTGATTTTGGGTAACATGGGAATCACATCACTTACAACCAAACTCTTTTAATCATCAGCCATGAGAAGAAGAAAAGTCTTCACAAAGCAAATCCAAACAACAGTAATAGGGCGATGCAGTGGCTGTGCAGGGAAGGAGCAAGAACGATGATAGCAGGCAGTTTAAGCGATGTAGGCAGCTTAGGTACAGGGAACAGGTAGCAGGGAATGGTGTTGTATGTGAAGAAGCTAACAGCAACAAAGAGTTTTTTCTTTGTAACAAGGCAGCGGCAAGGTGAGGCAGGCAGCTTCCAGGCGTAGCAAACAGCAGCCAAGCGTAACAAAGGGGCAGCGTGCAGAAAAAAAAAAAAAAAACTCTCTCAAGTGGCCACTCACAGGGGTGACCTAAAAAAAAAAAAAATCTGCTCACTCTGGGCAGAAGAAAAAAAAACAGAAAAATTTCAAACTTTTCCTCACAAGGCTCTTGATACCAAGTTGAGATGAAAAGATTAATTTTCCATATAATAGAAAGGAGTACAAGATATGTATATATACAGAATTGTAAAACCTAAATTAGGAAGGTTATTAACTAAACCTAGATATTTCAGCCTATAATTAAGCTATATAGAATCTGTTAATTATGGTAATATACAACTGTAACAGATCCCAAGATGAGGTTTCAGCATTTTTGTTTTTTGTCGTGCCAAGGGCTGAATTTTGGGAAGTTTGCATTTGAGTTCAAGGACGGATTGAGCGTTACGCTCCTTAAGCTCTGCTCTCTTCTGACTTCAGCGAATGCCTCTCGAATGGATGGGAGGAGCTTTGCACTTAGCAATCTTCCATGGACTTCATTTAGATCAGTGTTGAGGCCATGTAGAAAGTCAAAGACATGCTCTTTTTCCAGAATCTTGCAGTACATTATAGTATTGGTGGGGCAGTTCCAACTGGTTTCACTGAACAACTCCATCTCTTTCCACAACTCTGTCAAAACATTGTAAAATTTGATTACTGTCATTGTGCTTTGCTACGTGGTCCAGATTGCAGATCAGATTTTGAAATATTTGTGTTGTATTCTCTAGGTCTTAGTAGAGTTCTTGCACCACCTACCAAATCTCCTTGGCCGTTTTGTAGAAAAGGTAAGTCCTACCAATCTTGGGCGCCATAGATTTGATGAGCCATGCCATTAAAAAGGAGTTTTTGACCTCCCATGTACCATAGTTTGCTGCTGTACTCTCGGGCATATGAATGGCTCCCTGGAGGTATCTTGCCTTTCCTTTGCCTTTAATCACCAGCAAGACAGACTGGAACCATTCTCGAAACTTGGTTCTATGCAGCTTGTGTTGAGTAATCTTATAATGACTGGCTGTTGATAGTAGACAGAGCATCAGAGATTGGTGGTATGTGTGCAGGATGGCTGGTTGTGGAGGACTCAGCCATCGTCGCTGTTGGTGGGATTTCTGCTAGAGTGGTGGCTCAAATACCATGAAATGGAAGATGTTTGGGTGGCAAACCTTGCTTACTTTTTTATTGATTGATAAGGAATAAATAAATAAGTAGTATTCCCTATAATTAGATTACTAAATTATAGAAATGAATAGGAACAAATAGGAACTAAATCAAGACTAACTAATTTCCTAAGGTAGAATTACAAACTAATTTGGGTTTTCCTTTCTAGCTTTCCAACAAAACCATTTAAATATAAATATGTTATAACGCAGTTATGCTACAAATCTGTGCTACAATACCTTGCTACAATAATGGGAATAGTAATCTTTTTGCTCAATTACTTATTTTTTGTTTATTTTTTATTTCTCCTTTGTATCATATATGAAAAATGTGGAATTCCATAATAACTAATGGAAGCGTAAAGTTTAACTATTTACCTAAGAAGATTGACATTAGCTAATAAAATCCCATCTAAAGAAGAATAGCACAATAAATTTTATGCACAATACATTAAACTGGATATATTATTTTCTTATTATGTTAAAATCACTTGGACAAAGCCACTTTAGAAGTTGCTGTTAACAATATTTCTAAATGGATTAATATCCTACACACCGCTAGTAGAGTTTTTTAACTCCACAAGCGGAGTTAGGATGATAACACACATGTTTTTATTTTCTTAATATATTTAAAGGACATATATTATCATACTAACCCTGCTTGTGAAGTTAAAAAACTCCACTGACGGTGTATAAAATAATTATCATTTCTAAATTTAAGATGCCATGATTACTGCTTGGGACATAAAAATGTTGAATATCCAGTGGTGTCCTCTTTAATTTTTAATTTTGTAAGCATAGGCTGTTGACAGTTTGAAAATATGCACAGGTGGAAGTAGGGAGAGGCAAAAATGATGGATCTGGGGATCTCTTTATGGATCTCCGAACCTTTAGTTCCTTTGGGGAAGTTTCTTTCCTTTGCAACACTCCTCAACCTTACACAATCCGAGTTCGTGAATTATGTAGGGTGTTACGACTTGATAAACGATCATTTATGGAGATAGTTGAGATATACTTTTCTGATGGAAGGATTATCTTGAACAACCTTCTTGAGGTGAATTAACACAAATAATAATGTTCTTCCTCTTTTCCTGCATCTTTTGGATCATCATTTCCTTAAATATTGATCCATCAATTGTACAATTATCGTCTCAATTGACTGCAAAATCTTTTAAGTCCCTTTCTCTATCCTAGAATTGTAAAATGAGTGAGTTACTGAGTTTCATCAAAACAAATCTTGTGATTTACAGGCAAAAGATTCCAATATGCAGAATGAAATATTGCATTCAGATGTCACCCTTTATATTGGAAAGCTCGAATCTGAACTAGCTGCAAGGTTGAATTGTGCTGCCTACAATGGAGATTTATATCGATTGAAATGTTTGATTGGAGCAGGAGCCGATCCCAATAAGGCAGACTATGATGGAAGATCACCCTTGGTATGGTTTCTTGTGAGCTAAGTTTACCTTGAATATTTTCAAACCATAAGGCCCTGTTCTTCAAAATATTACTGTTCTATACTCTTTTCTTATCTTATACAGTATAAATCTGTATATTGAAAAATATATTATGGTGACTTTAGATTATGGAAAACCAAGGTAGAACTGTTTCAAATTGGAAATAAATGCATCAATCCAATTGAAATTAAGTGCCACAACACTAATGTGAAGAGTGCTATACTTTGTTTTGACTCTTGATAGTAACATTTTCCCTTGCTAACACCCACAAGATAAAAATGGAAGAAGAAAGGACCACCTCAAAAGAGTGGAGGAATGTAAGTTTATTTCTTTAGTGATGAGGATTTGTATGATTTGAGTTCGTTTATATGATTTGAGTTGTTCATGGAGAAGGTGAGTGAAAGCAATGAGACTAGAACTTTGAGATGCTACATGAACCTTAGTCTCAGAAAAATACCATATGTAAATCACAGGATTATCACCGAGCCAGCTTTATTTTATGAAGTATTATTATTTGTGGATGTTTATCTTTAAATCAAGAACCATGCGGTGTTTCATCATCCTCATTTCCTCTAAAAGTAGATGTCTCAATCCATACCTCAAAATTCTACAGAGTTTGTGTTTATAAGCTACTACATGTTTTATAGTTCTATTCATAGACTGCGTATATTTGACACCATAGTAGTCTTCAAGTTTTAGATAGTGTCGTGTCTTACGAAGTAAGAGCATGCCAATGTTTTGAAACAAATGATGATAGGTATACATTATTTTATTACCTATCAAACATTGTATTTGTTCTAGTGCTATTATCTTAGGTTCTAATGTATAGGCATTATAAAATGATCTCATTCCTTCTGCGTTGTGAAATTACATCTGATCAGTTTCAGAACCATGGGTGGTAAAATTAGAGAATTATTTATGTATTTTGGCCTTTTATTTACTAAGATTTAGATTATAGTGGAATTTGTGGACTAGTTTTATTTATTACCGAACCAAGTATCTTACTTTTGAAGTGAGCTTGGCTTCTTTACAATTAACTTCCTACATTCCCATTACCCTTCTTCTCAAGTCGCTATACATTTAACACAAGAAGACATCAAGAAAGGATGCATAATCTGTTTCCTACTGTACTGATGGCAATATTGCTATTTTTGCTAGCCATTTGTTTTTCCGTTGTCTTTGAACATGTGGCAGATGAACCTAAGCTTTTTGCATCTCAAACCATGAAAGGCAATTCAACTTTCAGGAATCCTACATTTATTGCAGTCTTCTATGTATGGACTACATAGCTCTAATCATAAGTATGAATAAGATTGCCATTTATTTCTTGCTAATAAACAAGTAATTGACGTGCCATGGAGAGACATAAATTATGGGGTTTGTTTAAGTAAGAGCAGCATAAATATGCTCTCTTGTCCTAAGAGTAGAAGGGAATTGATAAAACGAGTTGCAAGAGGAACCAAACTGGATAACTTCATTTCCTATATGATCTATGTAGTGTGGTTTTGCATTTCAAAGAGTAGGATTGAAGCAAACAAAAAGTATAAACACATTTCAAGTATTCAGTTGAAAAAAAATTTAGTGGATGACTAAGTCTAGTCATGTTTGATGATATTAAACTGGTACTTGATTGCTCAAGTTTGCACTAGATGCATGTATGGAGTGCAAGTATTGAATGGAAAGTTCTCTCCTACTATATCAAGTATTAAGATTCTATGGTAGCCAAATCTGGAGAGAAGAAATGTAAAAGAAGAATCTGGAATTGGATGAATAGTATTTGAAAAGTTATTCTGCAATAGAGTAGCTGAGTTTATATAAACTGAAGATTAAGTAACTAACTACAACAGGAAACTATAACAAAAAACTATATCTGTAATTGTCTTAACAACATAGCTAACTAATATAAGTATCCTTAACTCACTCCCTCAAACTAAACTCCTCCTCTAGTCAAGGCACTTGTCTCCTACTGTGATTGCACAGCTTCAATCTTCAACTTTCTTCTAAACTTGTCAAACAAACTTGCCAACAAGGCTTTGGTCAGTATATCAGCAACCTGTTCTGTATATGGAACATGACCAACAATCAGCTTCTTGTCCAAAACTCTCTCTCTGACAATGTAGATCTAATTCAAAGTGTTTAGACCTGGAATGATACACTGGATTGGCAGATAAGGCTATAGAGCTAAGATTATCACACCAAGCCTATGGCTTCTCAGAAAGTGACACCCTCAATTCTGATAGCAATGATTCTATCCAGATCAACTCTGCTGTCAAGTGTGTTAAACTCCGATACTCAGCCTCAGTGCTAGAATGCAATACTGCATGTTGTTTCTTGGACACCCAACTAACCAAGTTAGGTCCCAAATACACAACATAACCTGTTACACTTTTCCTGTCATCAATGTCACTAGCCCAATCAGCATCTAAAAAACCAACCAAACTCATTCTGAATGGCTGAGTAAATGATAATCCATAATCTAAGGTTCCCTGAAGATACCTTAAGATTCTCTTAACAGCTTTATAATGGGTGTCCAGTGGACAGTGCATGAATTGACAAGCTTTATTAACACTAAAAGCAATATCTGGTCTAATCATTGTAATATACTGCAAAGCTCCTACAATGGACCTATACTCATGAACACTATCAATACCACTGCCATGTTGAGATGATAACTTCACACTGCTAAGCATAGGAGTGGATACTGGTTTGGCTTCACTCATCTTTGCTTTCTTCAAAAGATCAAAATAGACTTCCTTTGTGAGAGGATGAAGTCCCCTTCTAGTTTTAGTCACTTCCACTCCTAGAAAGTAATTCAATTCTCCAAGATCTTTCAAGGAAAACTCAGTATTCAAGTCAGAAATTAGAGCTGCAATTTCATCATTGGAGTTGCCAGTAATTATAATATCATCTACATAGACCAACAAGTTCACAGTGGAGGTTGGAAAAAATCTCAAAAATAAACAAGAGTCTAACTTGGATGAATGAAATCCTTTGGAGATTAGAAAAGCTGTCAAACGTTCAAACCAAGCTCTTGGAGCTTGTTTCAACCCATACAAAGCTTTATGAAGCTTACAAACCAAATGAGGTCCACCTTGAATAAAACCGGGAGGTTGTTCCATGAAAATATCTTCCCGTAGATAACCATTCAGAAAAGCATTATTTATATCTAGCTGCCTAAGATTCCAGCCATAAGCCAAAGCTACTGTCAATATAATTCTGATGGTGGAGAACTTAACTACAGGACTAAAAGTTTCAGAAAAATCAAGACCTGACACCTGATGAAAACCCTTAGCCACCAACCTTGCTTTGTACTTAGCAATTGAGCCATCTGGATTTTTCTTTAACTTAAAAACCCATTTACACCCTACTGGTTTTCTGTTTTCTGGAAGCTCAACAACAGACCAAGTACCACTCTTTAGTGGGCATTATATTCATCATACACTGCTTGTCTCCATTTATCATGTAGTAAGGCATCATGAACACTTAGTGGTTCAGTTAGATCAAGATCAACATTATAAATTCTTGGTCTTCTGATGCCATCCTTCAATCGAGTAACCATAGGATGAATTTTACAAAATGGTGCTAAGTTTGAGGGTTTTGATTCATTATCAACGGGAACAGAGGTGTCACTAGTATTGAGTACATTAGTAGCCCGATCAGGAGTAGATGGCAATAAAGAAGCAATAGATTTTGAAGTAGAAGAATGGGAAGACGCAGGAACAAAAATATTAGAAGGAATAGAAGAACTGGGAACATCAGAAACATTAACATAAGACTTGTCAACTATAGGAACACACAGTGGAATGGATGGTGAAAAAGAAAACGTTGGTAAAGTACTGGATTGTTGTGATACATATGTTGTTTGATCAGTAAGGAACTGACTCTCATCAAAGATGACATTTCTAGATATAATAACTTTGCCTGAAGGAAGAAGACATCTGTAACCCTTTTGAGAAGCACTATATCCTAAAAATGTTGAAGGAAGACTCCTTGGTTCACCTTTATGTCGGTTAAAGGGTCTTAAACATGGGAAACAAAGACAGCCAAAAGTTTTGAGCAATGAATAATCTGGTTTTTGCTTAATAAGTACCTCTGTAGGAGTTTTATTGTGCAGCACTGTGGTTGGTAGTTGGTTAATAAGATGTACAGCAGTAGCAAAAGCTTCAGACCAATACTCAAAAGGAATCATTGACTAAAACAACAAAGATAGACCTGTTTCAACTATATGACGATGTTTCATTTCAACTAAGCCATTTTGTTCAGATGTATGTGGACAAGATATACGAAATACAACACCAATTTGGTCAAACAAAATTTCCTTAACTCTCCACCCCAATCAGACTGAAAGGACTTGGTTTTGGTATCAAAATAACGCTCAACTCTAGCTTGAAAATGAAGAAAGGAATTATACAAATCAGACTTATTTTGAAGAAAGTATATCCAAGTATATTTAGAGAAGGCATCTACATATGAAACATAATATTTATATCCTGATTTAGAAGTGATTGGAGCTGGTCCCCAAACATTAGAAATAACAAGTTCAAGAGGCTGTGTATATTTAGTAAAAGATACTGGAAGGGTAGCTTATGTGATTTGGCCATTTGACAAGACTAACACAAAGGAAATTTCTCTTTATTTATGTAAAATGGAATATTACATTCATTTAACAGTTGAGATACAACTTTATAAGAGGGATGGCCTAACCTATTATGCCATAGACGAAAAACATGATTAGAATCAACACCAACAAAAGCTGAATCACAAGCACTTCCAGAGTCACCTTGAAAACTAGGCCGATCATTACAAAGTGAACTAACACATGAATTTGAAACAGAAACAGAACTATGACTAGTATTGACTTGAGCTTTATGCATTGCGGTAACATCCTTAACTAAATCAAACCTGTGCAGTCCACAATCATGCACTCCTTCGAGAATAATCTCCTTGGTCACAAGATCCTTAACAAAACAACAATTAGAGTAAAATTCAAAGAAGACATTATTATCACAACAGAACTTAGACATTGACAGAAGATTCTTTGTAATTTTGGGAACATGCAGCACATTATGTAGATGGAGGGACTTAGTAGACAATTTAGAACTAAATGAATATCTGCCTACACTTGCAATAATAATGTCATCACCATTGCCCAATTGTAACTTACCAGTTCCAGTATACTTAACTATATTTGTAATGTTATCAATGTCATTTGTAACATGATGAGTAGCATCTGAGTCGGGGAACTAGCAACTATCTTCAACCATTTCCTTTGGTGTGGCAGAGGCAAACATTATAGATCCAGATCCTCCATGAAGCTGTTTGCCATCAAAACCTTTGTTTGGAGATGAATCTGTTGTTCCACTAAAAGAAACATCAAAGCGATGAAAACATTTCACCACCGTATGTCCAAGCTTGCCACATAGCTGGCAGATTGGTCGATTTGGACTGGAATTAAACCTTCCTTGACCTCGTCCTCTGAAGCTACCACCATGAAATCGGCTACCTGTGCCTCCCTTGTTAAATGAGGTGAATCGTCTTCCTTGAGCTAAATTTGCAATCATCATATTCTGCTGACCATCACCCATCTGCTGTTGAAGACAACTCTCAATGGTGAGTAGTAGTGCACTAACCGCCTCAAGGTCACTTTCCCCTTTAGAGATAATAGATGCAATTGTAGGTCCATATTTAGATCCAAGCCTAGAAATTATCAATAAGACCTGATCTTCTACGGTGATAGTCCATCCGCACATTGCAAGACTATCACAAAGAGTTTTTACTTGCAATAGATACTCTTTCATAGAAATATTTCCTTTCTTGAGATTTTGAAGTTGGGCTTTGAGCTGAAGAACCTTGGCCAGGGATTGCTGCGTAAACAAAGAATTAATTGCTTTCCACAAAGAGGCTGCAGTGGTATACCCAACAAATTGGGGAAGAAGATTCACGCTGATTGAAGAAAATATCCAAGAACTTAACAATTGATCTTGGCGAATGTAAGAAATATGATTGAAATTTGGTTTCGGAGGTTCAGATCTAGAACCTTTAAGGAAACGAGGTGGAAGAATCTGTTCTTCATCAAGAAAATTTTCAAGCCCCTGGCCTCGAATGGACATTAATACTTGCTGTTTCCATATCAAAAAATTTTCATCATCAAGCTTCACAGTAACCAAATTGCTATTTGGTGAAATAAGTTGGACTAAAGAAGAAGCAGCCCTGCCGTTGCCTAGTGAGACAGAGGAGGACTCCTGCTTTGATACCATATTAAGATTCTATGGTAGTCAAATCTGGAGAGAAGAAATGTAAAAGAAGAATATAGAATTGGACGAATAGTATTTGAAAGGTTATTCTACAACAGAGTAGCTGGGTTTATATAAACTAAAGATGAAGTAACTAACTACAACCGAAACCTATAACGGAAAACTATATCTGTAATTGTTTTAACAACATAGCTAACTATCGTATGTATCTTTAAATTCAAGTGACTAAAGTACCTAGCGATTGTGATGGAGATGCAGGCCCTTTCTTTAACCCTGCTTAATAAAGATGGCCTATTACATTGCTTGGTCCATCTTTTTGTTTTGAACCTTTTTATGTTAGTCAGTTTGGTTTATTTGAGTTTTAGGTCTTGTTGGTGGCCTGATAACCCGGGCTCAGTTAGAATTGGGTCACAGACCTGAGCTGTCTTGAACTCAAGTAGACAAATACAACATTTGAAATTGCCATATTAAAGCTTAAGCTCAATAAAACTTTGTTGACCAACCTTCAAGAAGGAAAAATAATCTCACCGAGTTCATTTAGAATCCTAGTTGTATTAATGTGTAGGGGAAACACATTTCATTATATGTGCAATTTATTTTTTGTCTTGTACATATGTTGGTGGATGAAGATTTTACGTTTGCAACTTTACTAACAAAGGTTTGAGTGTTAGTGTTATTTGAGTAGAAAGTTTTTATTAATTAGTTTATTTGGCATCATTTTCTTTTTAATAGGCTTAATAGCCAAATATATCCTCATCCTTTTTGCATAAAATGAATATAAATCCTCAATATTTTATCGCATGCAAATCAGTTTAAAAACTTTTATTTTACTGTAAATAAACCCTTAATCTTTCAAAATTATGCAATAAGTTCAAATCTGTTAGACGACAATAATTTCGATTTTTTTCATACGTGGCATGCCATGTGGCAACACACATAGCTATCCACGTCAGTTGCCACTAAGGAAGTTCAAAAGGCAGTTAGTGTCATTTAACAAATTTTGACTTAATTGCATGATTTTGAAAGCTTGAAGGTTCATTAATAGTAAAATAAAAAGTTTATGGATTGATTTGCATGAGATAAAACGTTGAAGGCTTATATTTATTTTGTGCAAAAGGTTGAGAGTATCTTTGGCTATTAAGCCTTTTTAATATAACAAATATGAACCTTCTTTTGAAGATGGTGTTATGTGTCTTCATTTACAGCATATTGCTGCATCTAGAGGGTATGAAGATATTACTGGTTTTCTTATCGAACAGAAAGTAGACATTAACATTTTGGGTAAGTTTCTTATGTGATATGTCCCTGTAAATTACCTCGTGAATTATGCATATATTTTCTAACTTTATATTGCCTCTGGAGATAAGTTTATATTTACTAATACAGTTTGTTAACTCTTTATCAGATAAGTTTGGGAACACTCCCTTGCTTGAAGCCATCAAGAATGCACATGACCAGGTTGCTTCTTTACTTGTTCAAGCGGGAGCATCACTCACAATGGATGGTGCTGGTGATTTTCTTTGTATGACAGTTGCAAGAAGGGATTTGAATCTCCTAAAACGTGCTTTGGATGGTGGCATTGATCCAAATGCCAAAAGTTATGATTACCGAACGCCACTCCATGTTGCTGCCTCAGAAGGGCTATATTTAGTGGCCAAAATACTTCTAGAAGCAGGAGCCTGTGTTTTCTCTAAAGACAGGTATAATTTGTAAACCAGTAGCAAAAGAGTGCCTGTGTTCCTAAATTGCTCTTATCATTTTATGATAATTTTTCATTGAGAAACCTTGTTCCTTTATGGTTCATATTCATAATGTATGCATGATTTTGATCCTATTTGTAAACCTGCTGCAATGTTTCTCATTTTCCTAAACTTGGCATATAGGTCTAAAAGTGATAATCCAATAAAGTAGACACATTTAATTTCAGAAGGGTGTTGCTTTTATTAAACAGGTTTTACATTCATACGCAATGCTGAGTTTTGGAACTTGTGATGGTTCACACTTGATGTAATTTTTACCAGTTATTCACTCATGAAACTTTGTCTAAACCAAGTGAGCCATGTTGGCATATCACAGCTGTAAGCTCAGCAATTCAGTTCCTGAAACTCTTCAGTTTGTTAATTATAGAAGGTCAATATTTATCCCAAAATTAAGATAAAAATGGCTAATAGAGAATCATAGTTGTTTGCTAATGGTGTTTAATAGTTGGTATTTGGATTTGTGCTTTGATATCTGCCTTTCCATCACTAAATTTTCCAGAAGTTGTAAATTTGTTCAGCCAACTGCTCTTTGTAGATGGGGAAATACTCCACTTGATGAAGCCTGCATAGGTGGAAATAGGAATTTGATTGGATTGCTTGAAGTTGCAAGAGCTTCTCAGATGTCTGAGTTCTCTGATTGCACTCAACAAATTCTAGGTATGACCTAAACCAAACAAGTTGTGGAGCTCGTTTAGACTATCTGTTTGTGACCTTGAGTTCTAAATGAAAGTTCATTCTCAATTTATCTGCTATCTTTGTGACTTTTTTCAAATCAAGGTTGAAACCGCTGTATTTGATGATTAAGAAAAAAAATAAATGTTAAAGAGTAAAACACCAACAAGGAAGAAGAAAATGATTAACAAAATAGGGCTGCATGATTCTTTGCATGTAACTTATAAATAGGCAGTTGAGTGTAACGGTTATACCTTTATATTTAAAGATTTAATTTGTATCATGTTTCAGCTTGCAAGATTTAATTTGTATATTAAGATACACCAAATATTATTCATTAAAATAGAATTTTCCAAAAAATAATATATTTCAAAAACTTATCTTCCTGGCTGAAAACAACTTAGATGTTTAGCTTTGGTTTGGATGAGGTCACTGTCATTGTTGTAATGCAATGCCTTGTTTCATTTTTGTAGGATTATTCCTTGGATATAATTTATATCAATGAATAATATTATTTTCTTTTAAAACAAAAGTAATTTTCTTTTATGATAAATGATAGTTAATAAAACTAATATTATAATGTAATGTACGATTCTTGATGTCTCAAGAATATTGAAAGACATGCTTCACTTATCCTTCCGGTTTTATACCTGCAGCAGCAACTTGGTAAGAAACGAAACTACAGTCCCCTTTGGTCCATAGTAACTTCAAGCTTTACTTCTTTTTCTGCTTCAAACAATCTAGCCAGTAATGTATTTTACATTAGATTTGATTGTCAAATGAGGGATGTCGAGAATATGAATTTTTTCCGTTTCCAATTGATTTACATGTGGAATTATTTTATGAAAATTTCAGAAAATATAACTTATATATTGCCAATAACAGCTGAGATGCGGAAGAAGAAATGCACAGTTTTCCCAGTTCACCCATGGCATCAAAAAGAGGAACCGAAACAAAGACAGGGAGTTGTCTTATGGGTGCCGCAAAGCATGGAAGAACTAATCAAGGCGGCGAAGGAGCAGTTAGAATGTGCTCGTGGTTCCTGCATTTTGTCCGAGGATGGTGGTAAAATTCTTGATACCAATATGATTAATAATGATCAAAAGTTATTTTTGGTCAATTAGTCATAAGGCGATTTAGGAATAGTTCTTAGTCAATAACTATTTGTTATGTACTATGTCTGATATTCTTATATACAAGTTCTAGTCAAATGATGCTTTTGTGCCATGTCATTTAGTAATAATCTTCTTGTTTGATCATGTCCCTCAAAAAAGTCGAACCCTTGTTGACAAAAAAAAAAAAGATCGTTTCTTTATCAACCCGATTAATATTGATGGTTGAGGATTAAAAGTGGTTGCTATAATTTATCAGTACCCCAAAGAAACTGATTTTTACGGAAGAATGTTTTTGTAATAATACATTTTCTTTATAAATTATAATCATGATAAATATATTTTTAATAGAGCTGAGAAATTAATTTAGTAAGAGCTTCATTCAAATATATTAAATTATAAAAAATTTTCAATTACTTTTACACAATTTTATATTTCAAAAATAATAAATAATAGTTTCATTCTCAATGTTTAAAACACATTTTGTTCAAGGTATACCTAATCAAGTATTTTATCATTAATCTATTATTCTATTATGCAAATAAGTCTTTAATATATTTATAGTTAAAATGCATTATCTACTGTAGCAATGACACTAGATAGAATCAATGTTAGTGTAAATAATAAATAAATTTCTTAACCATTCTGATAAGGATTATTATTATATATATTATCAGTGAAATTTTTTAACTTTATAAGTAGGGTTAGAACGATTACACATGTCTTATTTTATTTATTTTTATTTTTTAAATATTTTTAAAGCACAATGTAATTATTTTAATTCAGTTTGTGGAGTTAAAAAGTTATATTAACGGTGGATAGATAATTATCCTTCTTATAATAAATTTAGTAAAATATATAAATTTATTTATTTTTATTTTCTTAATATTTTTAAAGGACTGTAATTATTTTAAAAACTCTATTAACGGTAGATAAGATAATTATCTTTCTTATAATAAATTTAAAAAAATATATAAATTTATTTGTATAATATAAATTAAAAAGTTTTCCTTTTAGGTTAATAGGGCTCGAGTCCCATTAGGCTCCATGGGGCTTCATTCCACATATGGTATGATTTGAACTTAGGACCTCAGAGAAAATTTAACAATTCGTATGTATAATTCATATTCATATTATGTAAAATCATATTCGTGATGTATAAAACACGAAAATTTCATGTCAAAATTTGTGTCGGCATGAGAAACATAGCATTATTTTTAACTTTTACCGAATTTATATACAAATTTTACTTAATTTTAGTTCGTTCATCTTTGCGTCTATTGTTTGTATCGTTTTCGTATCACATTACCGTATCGTGTTTAAAATTGTCAAGTTTATTTCAGTCTTAGGGTATTTTCCCTATCATTAAGTCAATGCCTCATTGTTTAAAATATTAATTTTTTATTTTTTATATTCTTTTATATAAATCTTTATTATTATATTATATTATATTATATTATATTATATTATATTTGTTTAATTAAATAAATATTTTTAACAAAATTTTGTGATTTCCATATAACATAAAAGATTCAATTAAACAAAAATAATACTTTAAAAATCTTAATTAAATAAAATAAAAGCACGATAACTTATTTGAAATTTTGAGAAAATACAAAGATTCTCATTGCTAAGGGGATACAAAATTGAAACCTTTGATCCTATTGCTTGTTTATTTACTAAATTGATTATATCTACAAGGAGAGTGGAGAGCAATGGCCGCTTTTGAAAGCAATTATAACACCACATACATTACACCTTTATGCTTTGTTTTTGGGTAAATTTTATCTAGGTCATTCAATTTTAATTTTAATTCAAAATTAGTCTATTAGTTTAAGAAATGAACATTTTTGTCTAAAATTATCAATTTGATAGTATAAAAAATATTTCTATTGAGTCATTATAAAAAAATCTATTAAAATAAATTTTTGTTACTTATGAAATATCTATAATGTTATTTTTTGGTATTAAAAAATAAAAATCATACATAAAATAATATTTTAAAAAATATTTAAAAGTAATAATATCAAAAAAATTCATTGGTGATACTTGGAATGTGATATTATTAATTTAAGTTTAGTAATTGACTAATATATGTTAAAATCATTTGTGATTTTGAACCTAGACGTGTTTCCAAAACTAATAAACTAGGCTTGAATTATAGTAAAACCTTGACGACCTTAATGGAATTTATCCTAAATTTCATCCAAGTCCTTTAGTTTTAACCTTAATTTAAGATTTGTCCATTAGTTAAAGAAATGAATATTTTGATATAAAATTATCAATTTAATAGTACAATAAAATCGTTCTATTAAGATACTTTAAAAAAATCTATTAACCTAAACATTTTTTACTCATGAAATATCCATAATGCCCCTTTTTTAGTATTAAAAATAAAAATATTACATAAAATAATTCTTTAAAAAATACTTAAAAATAATAAATACTAATAAAATTTATTGTTGATACTTGGGAATGTAATATTATTAATTTAAGTTTAATAATTGATTGATATATGTTAACATCAATTGTGATTTTGAACCGAAGTATCCATTTTCAGAACTAATAAATTAGAGTTGAATTAGGCAAAAAACTTGAGGACTTCAATGGAATTTACCCATTATTCTAATCATTGTTATTAGATATTTTAAACTCCACGAGCATATTTAAGTGACAAACATGTTAAATATCTAAAGTTCAAATCTTTCTATTTAGGTTAATATTGGGTTTAAATCTTTTTGAATTATGATTGTTTTCAAGTTGAATTATCTTTGAAGGAAAAAGTGTAGCATAAGTATCTGGATCAAAGACAAAATTTTGTAGATTTATTAAACCATAATTTTAAAAATTCACCTAACTAGATGTGACGCCCCGGAAGCACTGAAAACAAGATAAATTTAAACTTTTATTTACATCAATACACATTTATGGGTGCATTCCTGTGCAGTGTCATGCATCATCATATATATAAGTTATAAAACTTAACCCTCAGGATCTCATTATCAAGCATTCAGAAATCATATCATATCCATATTTCAACTCAGTATTAATTAATCCTAATACATCCCATACGTTATTGTACATCAAGTGTCTGTAAATACACATTAGTCTGGGTATATGAAATGTAAATTATACCTCAAATACAAATATATGAGCTGGAGCTCAAGTCCTCCACTAGCCACTACTCCGTACGTCGCAGAAAATTCTCCTCACTTGAAGAAATTTGGAGGGAAGATAAAACAGTGTGAGTTTCTAAATCGCTCAGTAAGGGGGGTAAGAGACTCATTATTAAATTAATGATTTGCACACACAATCATTTATTTCACAGTTGAAAACGCAATAGAAAAAGTAGCATGAACTCATTAAAACATCATTCTCATCTCATTTCTCTAAAATCATGTAAAACATGAGAGTACATACTCAGTACAAATTACAGTCACAAGCATGTGGAAATCAGGATGTGATAATGACTTTTCTCTTTTAAACGTGATAAAAATCACTGCAATAAGGATGCACGTGGCATAGCCACCAAATACAATCGGCACGTGGCACAACCATTGAATACAATTTGCACGTGGCACAACCACTGAATACAATCCTCACGTGGCACAACCATCAAACACAAATTCACACGTGGCACAGCCATCAAATAGAATTCTCACGTGGCACAGTCACCAAACGCAATCCACACGTGACACAGCCACCAAATAAAATCCGCTAGTGGCACTGCCACCAAACACACTCTCAAGTGTAAAACGCGGCTAGGTAAGTAACCGGCGCTACCAGAGTAGGGGAAAATATGTTGGACTTACATACTACTAGAGTAATGCCCGACGTGTATTCAACATGACACGCCTAAGTCTCAATTAATAGCCATTATCATAAAAATCGTTTTGCCTTCACGTAGAACTTATAACTGTTTTCTCTCATAAATCTCCTTTAAAACATTTGTGTACTCAACACAAAACATGTTAAAATCAAGTCCCAACTAGTAAAACCACGTACACATTTCTCAATCTCAGTACGCCTTAACGTAGTGCCTAAATATCTTTTTACGTTTTAAACACAAAATGGTTGTAAAATAATTTTCATATTTAGTTTACAACTCAAAACAATTGGGCCCCAACTGGCTATAAAATCGTGTGCAATAACTCATAAAAACATGCTTGTTTTCTCAAATCTTATTTCATGCTACAATATCATCACAAAGCACATACACAAATAGGTTTGAGTTTTCCCTTACCTCGTTGCACCTCGTATAGTGCAATCGTTCCCCCGTATCACGGACTAGCCTTGCATTCCACTCTGGAACTCTCGAGCTATCCAAACGATGTTAAAACATCAGTAATATATCTCAATCATCTCATCGAGCACATATTTACTCATATTTCTCATTAACCTCTTCAATAGTCCAATTTTCATAACTCTATCACAATTCACATTTTCATCCACTACATCTCAAAATTCTACATTTCTCATACCATATTCCATGTTAAATTCACCTCATTGCCTCAATCCATACTTATAGTTAAAAATCCCCAAATTATCACAAATTGCCTAACGTTATCTTTGCTCCAACAAAGTTCTAATTTCATCAATCCCTAATCATTTCTTAGCTATTTCTTCACAACGCCTACAAGCATAATCACCAAAAATCACTTCAAATATCAAGATCGAAGTTTAGAGTTTACCTAAATTTGTGGAGTGCTCAACTCTTACCTCGATTCAACCTGTCTTTCGATTGCCAAGTATGTTGTTCTCCTTTGGACGAGGAACAACTTTCCCTCTTGCCACAACCTTCGATTTGGATAAAATGGAAACTTTGGAAGAGAGAGAAAGTTAGGGCTCGGCTAAAATGGAGGTTTGGAAGAGAGAGAAAAGATGAAATGCAGGAAAACACTTGTAATACCCGATTTTAATTAAAATACGAAATGAAAAATGCAAAAGGATTGAAAATGGTATTTCCGAACACGTGAAGGGTAAAACAGTCAAAAGACCAAAAATTCAGTATTTATTGTGACAAGAAAATTTAATTAAAAATATGGGATTGAGAAATCTTAATCAATAACGAAGAAATAATTAAATTTCAGGTTAAATTGATCAAGATATGAATTTATAGGAATTAATCAAAATTTTCACTTCGAAAAATTATCCCGAAAGTCGAAATAAGACCGAGAAATTCATTTATTAAATAAATGAATAAAATATAATTTTTATGGGATATTTTAAATTTTTAATATTATTTTAATGGATTAAAATAATAATAAAAATAAATAATAAATAAAACTAAAATAAAAAAACAAAAAAAAAAAACAAAACAGTTAAGAAAATCGCGAAACGCGATTTTCTGAAGAAACAAGCAGAAGTCGATCTCTGCTCACCGACGGAGCGGCTGGCGACAGCCTAGGCGAGGTACCGAGATAGCCCAGCCGAAAGGCAGCCACCACCGGCTTAACGGACACACGAACGACAGTGAACGACGGTAGAGGGAGAGAAACCGAGGGAATCGGGAGGGGAAGAGAAGTTCCCGGTGATCGATGCCGATTCGGGCCCGACCACCACCACCCGAAGGTAGCCCACGCCAAGGCCGACCGATCAGCGGCTGAATCGGCCGGTGGGGCAGCGGCTAGCGTCGAAAACGGCGAGAAAGAGAGGTCACTGACGGCGGAAAGGAGAACAAGCTGGACCGGCCACTTTTCGACGACCTTTGACGAAACCAACCCCAGATCCGAGCTACGGACGACCCCGCAGAGTTGCTAGCGATGAAAACCAGTGGAGAATCGATCGCGAGCCACTGAATTGATCGAACCGGTAGTCTGAACCGGGTTGAACCGGACTGAACCGGTTCAGCAAAAAAGAAAAGAAAAGAAAGAGAAAAAGGGGGCAAAAGAAAAGAGGAAAATTTGGAAAAAATTTCAGTGATGCAATCGAGCTACGGGTAAGTCGGTAAACGGTCGAATTGACCGATTTAAATTTTGAAATATTTAATTTGATTAATATTCGATTGAAAATTTACCCGTAAAAATATTAAATTGTGTAGCTCGACAATTGGAATGAATCGAGAGCTCAAGACAGCTTCAATTTGCGTACTATCATGGAATCACAGGTAAGTAACCCTTATTTACAACAATTTTACATCGTTATGCGTGTTAGAATTCATCGCATAAATTACGGATTTAATTTCTGCATAAAATGAATTATATTCTGAAAATTGAGATAAATTGTCGTAAATAATTCATTGAGATATTCGAGAATTTAGAACGAGGCTCAATAAATATTGGTGAGCCCAATAGGCCTCGATAATGTGAATAGTAAGTGGAAAACGGGCTTAAAGTCGATTAAGACCAATTATGGTGTAATCAGGCCCAATATGGGTAAACGGGTCCAATGATTTAAAATTAAACCCAAAAAATATGAAATACAATTAAATATATTGTATTTGACCTGATGAATATTTATTCGTAGTTCTGGAAATTGGATTTTGAGCAAATCGGACTGCGTGACGAGTCATCAGTGGAAAGGTCAGACTGTATAGAAAAATGAGGTAAGGGAATTGTGTGAGTAGCTAGAGGTAGCTACACGTATTTTAATAGCTTTTCTGTACATTGAATATGTATGTATACCCTGATTATGTACAAAGGTCCTAAAAATGTTGTAAGGATTTTAAGGACTCGAAATAGGTAAAGTCTATTTTACCCCTATTAAGGGAAGTCACCTAAGGATGGTGAAAGCATGACATGCATGAAATGCATGATTTAAGAATTTTCTGATTTAAGGGATTTTCATGGTTTTAAGCAAAGCAAAATGGTAGTTTGGCCAGTAATTGCATAAATTTCATAAGATAACACTACGTAGGTGTTATTTATATTTAAATGAAATTTCTTTGGAAAATGGGCCAACTATCAAGTTTATATGGAAACAGATAGTGCTGGCGCATAGCTCGCACTATATTTGCGTTTGTGAGTGTGCATAAATGTGCTTGAGCGGTTGCTCGCACTGACTTGTGTGACATCATATGCATGAAATGTGCTAGAGCAGGGTGCCCGCACTCTGTTTTGACATGTTTTGACATGTTTTAACTTGGTATGCATAAAAGGTGCTGGAGCGATTGCTCGTACTAGTTTTAACGATTTGACATGCATGAGAGATGCTAGAGCTTAGCTCGCATCCTGTTTTGATATGAAATTGCATGAAGCCGTGCTGGAGTGTAACTCGCATGAGATTTGATGTATTTATGCATAAAGCCATACTGGAACGTTGCTCGTACGAAGTTTTGATTTACTTGAGCATTCACTCGTGCTGGAGCATTGCTCGCACGAAGTTTTATATGGTTTTATAACTCATTTTATGGCTGTACTGGAGTTTTTCTCGTACGAGGTTTTCACTGAGTTTTTATACATATCCGTACTAGAGCATTGCTCATATGTGGATTTTACTTGAATTTATAATTATTGTAAGTCGTACTAGATCGCTGCTCGTACGCAGATTTCAATGATTTCTATGAAACCGTGCTAGAGCTTCGCTCGCACGAGATTTTTTTGATATCATGAATATACATGGAGTCGTGCTAGAGCTTTGCTCGCACAGGGATTTATATTACATGCATATAGCCGTGTTGGAGCCTCCTGTAGACTGTGTGTCACAGTGAGATGATATGCTCACACGTGCATACTGAGACAGAGATGATATGGGTGGATAAGACCTATTGCAGGCACCCCTGACTGAGCTTGGGTTCACGGAGTATGTTGTACCGTGTATGTCACGCGGAGTACGCTGTACCGTGGGGATTGCTGGAGTAGAGTGGTATTAGCCATGAGGCAGCAAGCTTTGCCCTCGTAATCCTGGTGTTATGCTATTCTGGAGAGTAGGACGACCCACCTCCCGTTTCAGGTGTGATACCCCGCACACTAGGTACCGTGTTGCCAGGGATCACGAGGTTATGGCCATAGTCCTATGTTATTACTGATAATCACCTACTTGTCTCACATGATTTAACTTGTGGTCTAATAGACCAGGGTGGACCAGAGGGAGGGTCAGGCCCCTGATTTTACGATTTTATGATTTTATGATATGTGACCCTAAAAGAAGGGTGGTTTTATAGCCGAAGCTTTATAATAAATTTTAATGACTTGTTTTATGAATTTGAGATTTACTTATGAGATAATTGACCCGGATGGGGTTATTTTATTCTGCATTTTAATAAAATGAATTGAATGCATTAACATGATGATGTTTTCCATGCTTTCATTTCAAATTCATGATTTGTCTTACATGACATGAAATAATGCATGATCTTGATTTACTTCATGCTTATTATGATTTAATGATGTCACATAAAATGCCTTTGATGCATGAATTATATGATTTCTATATGCACAAATAGTTTTGATAAACTATGTCATGGATATATGCATGATTTTGTGCTTGAGATTTTAATGAAAAGAAATGGATTTTAAGGACATGGCATCATGAGCATTTAGATAGTGGAGCTATCTACTTACTTGCATAATTGCCTTACTGAGCATGTGGTTTGCTCACCCCCTTATTTTTCCATCTTTTCAGAGCACTCACAGTAATTAGTAAGCTGCTGAGGACTTGAAATCTTGGTATCCGCTGCTTCCCATCGAGAGACAGGTATACACATTTGTATAGTTTTTGTATCTAAATATGTAATGCACAGTACTATAAACGATTATGATGTCGGGGATGTAGAGTTATAATTACCATTGTGTATGTATTTAATTAAAGTCAATGGAAAGTAAACTCTGATATGTGAATGTGATTATAAAAATGGAATGGTAAATAGGTGAGAGGTGACTAACACCGAATCATAACCCAACTGTGTTGTAGGATGGTCACGATAAGAGAAAGGTAAGAATTAAATAATAAATGAAAAAGTGAAAAATTTACTCTGATTTTTAGGTAATTTGGGTCATGACAACACTAGGGTCCTTTTATAGACGGAGGGTAGGAGATCGATCTGGTCCTTGATGAGATCGATTTGCATTTGAATTTGGGAACATTTTGGGGTAATTTTATGCCTAGGAGATCGATCTATCATGGGGTGAGATCCATCCCTTCATGGCTTTATGAGATCGATCTGTTCCAATTTTGAGATCGATCTTCTGTTTACAGAACACTTCATGAGATCGATCTTCTCCTTACAGAATACTTCATGAGATCGATTCCTTCCTCATAAGATCGATATCTTCATTACAGAATCATAAGGAGAAAGATCCTCTTCCACTGGAGATCGATCTGCTTACTTAAATTTCCTTATTCCTTGTCACTTTAGACTACCAGATCGATCCTCTCTTCTCCAAGATCGATCTGGCCTCATAGTTTCACACTTCAGTTAAACACTTAACATAAAATCTCTTTCATGACTCATTCATCACTTAGAAATTCATTCTATACCACCTCAATGTAAGAGTACATTACATTCAGCTTAATAAATTACATTTCAAATTCACATTACATAATTGGATATATGTAAAATTCTTAGATCTCATACTAGAATTATGAAAACTGTCGTAAACTTCTTTACATGTACGTTCGTTTATGTATACTCTCGTCGATATTACAAAATGATTTTGTACAATCATCGTCATCATCATCATCATCATAACCTTTATCCCAATACTAGAGCTAGGCTGTATAAACCAATATATGATCTCACGCTAAGTCATTAGCGTGAATTCTCCTCCTCCACTCATTCCCATCTAAAGTAATGTGTTCTTCCACTTTCTACTATATTTTTCTGAATTACTTCCTTCCAAACTTTCTCGGTCATCCTCTAGCCTTGACCCTATTACTTCATTCATAACCTTCACTCTTCTAACTGGAGCATCAACATGCCTATGTTGTATGTGTCCAAACCAACGTAAATGACTTTCACTCATCTTGTCTTCGATAGGTGCCACTCTAACCTTTTTGTGAATATCCTCATTTCTTATTTTATATTTTCTCGTATATCTACGCATCTATTGCAACATTCACATTTTTGCTACATTCATCTTCTGCATTTTAAATCATTCAGTTGCCCAACATTTACTGCTAAAATTGGTCTAACAATTGCCCTGTAAAATTTATCTTTCAACCATATAGGAATTCCTTTGTTACACAACACACCTATAGCGCTTCTCACTTACTTCAACCAATTTGTATCTTATAGGTTACATTAGCATTAATCTCTCAATCCATATGTGCAGTCGACCCCAAATATCTAAAATGATCTCATTAGGGATCGCCAGCCCATCTAGCATCACTATTTTTCTATCTTCCTCTTTGTTTAAACTAAATTTAAATTCCATCTATTCAATCTTTACTCTACTTAGTCTGAATCTTCTTCACTCTAACGTCTATCTCCATAGTACTAACTTCGTATCAACTTTCACTTTATTCTCAACATAAAAAACAATATTATCTGCAAACATCATACACCAAGGTGTATTATCTTGAATGGATTTTTTTAGCTCGTCCATTACTATAGCAAACAAGAATAGGCGCAACACCAACCCTTGAGGTAGTCTTACTACGATAGGGAATTCATTTGTTTGCCCTCCACACGTCCTCACATGTGTTCTTCCATCTCTATACATGTCTTTACTTATTTTAATATATTTCATAAGGACTATTTTCTTCATTAAAGACCACTATAGCATGTAAGACCTATAAATTTCTATGTAATGTTTATGATTTCAGAATGTACAGACAAAATACATTACATATGAACCACAAGAAATGGATGTTTTTAAGCTCTAAGTGTGAATTAAATGTAAAATGAGTATAGAAACAAATGAATGGAAATTTAACTTTGGAAATTTGGGAAAACTGCAGCTGGAATGCTGCAAAAAGCAGGGCAGATCGATCTCATTGCAGGGGGAGATTGATCTCATCTACTTGAAATGCCATGCTAAGACATTCTGTAAGAGGGAGATCGATCCCTCACTCAAGTAGATCGATCTCTAGTTGCCTCTGGATAGGCCAGATCGATCTCTTCTTAAGGCCAGATCGATCTCTAAAGCCTTCTACCTGAACCAGATCGATCCCACCCCATGAACAAGATTGATCCTATCCCCTTGAGTAGATCGATCTCCTGCCTGCATTTTTAAAATTCTGAAGGAGTTAAGCTAGTGGAGATCGATCACCACCCTATGAAGATCGATCTCATAATGTGAAATCTATAAAAGCCCACAATCTGTGCCTTCTTCCTCATACATTCACAACTCTTCCATTTTAGCAAAGAAAACCTAGTTTCTCACTCTAGAATACCACCCTTTCCAAAAAGATTGAAGGAAAAGCTATTTGAGAAAAGTTGTTGTTTAAGAGGAAGAGAACAACATAACCGAAAACTAGAAGTGGAGATGATCGATTGAAGGAGAAAAATGATTTTCCCCCAAATTTGGTAAAATAGGAAAAAGTCAAGCTAGGTGAGATTTCAATACACCATTTTCTAGTATATTAATCTAGACATTTGGATGAGCTGATTGGTGTATATAATGTTGGCTGAAATATTAATGTACATGCTTAAACAACCATGACCTATAATGGGTTTAGTGAGAGAAAGTTGAAATGGTATGGAGTTAATGATGGTTTAAACATGTAGAGATGTTATTAAGCATGTATAGAGGATTCTAAGATAACTTTGTGAAATCCAGATGTTGAAATGGATGATGATTGGAAATGGGTATAAGAAGTGTTTGATAAAATGCTATAGAGAATGAAAATGGTGAATTTGAGGTATTGTGAGGCTAATGCCAGTTCAATATGAATCGGTAGACTCGATGAGTCTAAAGGACTCTCGAGAAACGAATAGAACAACTGAAATGAACTTAAGAGGATATAAGGTCCAAAAGATGTAGCAATGCCAAATTTGGTGTAAAATGGCCCCATGCATAATTCATGCAAATGAGAATTGAGTATATTAAAGTATACTAATGCAAGTAGCAAATGCTTGCAGCTCCTGAAGATTTAATTGGAGCCAATAAAGTCGAATCACGAGCATTGGAAAATGAAGGAAAGTGAGTCACGCGTGATTCGAGGTAAGGGATGCAACCATTTAGCGCATATGTATTCCTTACGGTTGAAAGTGCTTTGGTAGCATGAAATTATTTTATTAATGAGCATGTGTTTTGAGAAAAAGCATTTAACCTGAGATTTATTACTTAAGTGCATGTTTTACCGATTTGACCTTAGTTTTGTGATCTGAATTGTTGTGAACAAATATATTTTATGTGTTGGCTCTACCGAGAGGGGGGGTGAATCGATTTTCTAATGTTAATGGCAAATTTTAAATTAATCCTAATTTAATCAGCAAATTATAAATGACCAATATAATGAAATTAATCAAATTAATGCAAGATAGGGAAGAGAGAAACAAACACAATCATTTATAGAGGTTCGGCCAATCTCTTGCCTATGTCCTCTCTCCTTGACCTTCTTGTCAAGTGCTTTCTTTCTCTCCTTCAATAGAAGTTACAATGTCCCTTTTTCAGGTTAAGGAATAACCTCTCTACCCTTTCAAATACAAAGAAGTATTCACCCTTTTACAATGTTTTTCTCACTGAGGAACAATCCTCTTCTCTTTTGAGGTAAGGATGAATACAATGTCAAGCTTTAATGTGGGTAGGACAATTACAGCTTTTGCACTTAAGCTTATACAACAAACTCAATAAATGAGGAATGAAGACACAAGGAATGAAAGAATTAAACTCTTGAGAATGTAAGAAATGTGCAGCAATGGTCTCTCTCTTCTCATTGTCTTCAATGCTTGATTATATACTGAAGGATTGGTAGTTGGAGCATTAAATGCTGTTTTTCCCGTTGAGATTTTTGCAGAACTAGCCATTGGGTACCTCCAGTAGAATGCCAGATCGATCTGCCATCTTGGCCAGATCGATCTCTTAGTTATAAATCCTGCAAGATCAAAGCAAAATAACACAAGGAGATCGATCTCATATATAAGCAGATCGATCTCATGATTTGAAAATATTAGAGGAGATCGATCTGTCGAATAGGCATATCGATCTTCCAATCTCTCTGTTTGAGGCAAGATCGATCTATAGATCGATCTGCCAAGTAATCTCGTAGTGATGAGATCGATCTCTTATTACCCCAGATCGATCTCCTTAGCTCTCTGACTTTGAGAAGATCGATCTCTTCCTATACCAGATCAATCTCATGAGCTCTCTGTTTGAGTATAGATCGATCTCACAGATCGATCTACTATCTTTACTTTAGGGGAGATCGATCTCTTCCTAGATCAGATCGATCTCCTCAACTCCAGTATTAGGCAGATCGATCTCATAACCCTTAGAGATCGATCTCAATCTGCCTCAATACCTTTGTATAGGTTCACAGCTTAGCAGATCGATCTCATGTCTTTATGAGATCGATCTCTCATCCAAGAAATCCCAGGAGATCGATCTCTCATAACCCAGATCGATCTCTCATCCAAGAAATCCCAGGAGATCGATCTCTCATAACCCAGATCGATCTCTCATCTACAGAAACTCAAGTTCTGGTACTGATAACCTCTAAACATGTTTTTATATCATCGTTATATTATTGAATTTACTTGTTTTGTCATTTCAAAATATATTATCACAACAATCTCCCCCTTTTTGATATGACAAAACCTATTCAATCATCATGTTTAGTTAATTTGCACAAGCTCCCTCTTTTTGTAAGCTCCCCCTTTCTTTTAGCTTTTGACCTCTCGTTACTTTCTTGACTCCCCCTCATTTTAATCATTCCTTTAAAACTTTAGACATGTTTCTTAAAGCCATTTACACATCTTTTAATTAACCCACATGCACATGTTCTCTTTTCTTCTCCCCCTTTTTGTCATATCAATGACACTAAAGATTAAGGAAACAGTCCAACTGGAAATACATTGTGCATTTCAAAATAGTAATTCATTTGAGCATATTTCAACAACAATATCACTGATATATCATTTCATTCAAGCAAATGCAGTATTAAAAATAACAAGAAGTACACATGAAAACTAACTAATGTTATCCTAATATGCATAGCCTAAGGCGGAGGAACTCGATCCATAAGATCCTCAATGTGAGTGCGAGCGACCTGAAGCTCATCAAACATCGCCTCCTGAGTAGCATGAAGATTTGCAAAGCCTTCATTGACTTTGCGATTCAGTTCCACGAACAGCCGCTGCTGGGTTGCATGAAGGTTTGCAAAACCCTCATCGATCTTCCGATTGAGTTCACTCATCATGGTCACTATGGACTCCATGCCAGTGGGTGCAGTGGGCTGAGCAGAGGAAGAGGATGGACCCTCAGTCGGTGCAGCAGGTGGAGCAAGGGGCTCGTCTGTGGGATCTTCCTCCATGGCTGCTGCAGGCTGCTGTTCCCGCTTCTTCTTCCAATCCCCTCGAAAGTCTTTGTAGTATCCCATGTGATGAAGTGTTTCGATGTTTAGGACGCTCTTTGGGGAGGGCACTTCACCCGTTTCACAACTGCAGTCCACTCCAAGTCGTTGTAGAAAGTACGCCAACGGTTGCGAAAAAACTATCGTGGTGGCTTGGTCGCGTACGATCTTCAACCAATCTTCATAGATAAAATGGACAAGGTTGGATTTTTGACTTGTGGAGTGGATGTGGTGGATCCAAAAATGATCTAGCCTCCTAACGGTGGAATGATGGGTACCGAAAGGACGAAGGTTCCATGAGATGATGAGGTGGAGTAACCGTGGGTGCATTGGGAGGTCACTCGCCTTATCCCCGGGAAGGTCAAACTCCAAGGGCACTTCCTCATCTTCATTTATCAAGCCTTCATCGCGTATGTTGAAAGCTTGGGCTATGACTTCATGGTCTATTGCAATGGATTTGCCCATGACATATGTTGTAAACCCGAGAATTTTACAAGTGTCGTGAGGATCATAGGTGAGTTCGACATTGGAAAAGAATGCTCGAACGATGTTTGGAGGTACGGGAGTATTGATTTTGAGGAACGACATCCAACTAAATTCTTCAAATTTGGATAGATAGGGAAAATCAATGCGGTTTAAGAAGGAGAAATCGATTGTTCGCCAATGTTTAATTGGCATGGTGGAGAAATATTCTTCATAACGCTTCCTTTTGGCAGGTGTTTTAAAACACCTGTTAAAGGTAGTGACTGAAGAGGTAAAAGGTGGTTGGGAGGAGGTTGGTCCAGATTCTCTATTGGCTGTTCTCTTAATACGAGGCATTTTTCTAGACACAAGACACACTTAAAACTCTCTAAACAACTAACCAATGAAACAGTAACTAGATTTGACCTAGTGAGAAATTGAGCACAAAACTTAAGAAATTTTTGAGAAAAGAAAATCAAGAATGTGGGTTACTATACCAGTAAACGAGGGAGAGATGGGATGATGACTGTACCGAGATCGATCTGAGGAGGAATCGAGAGAGGAGGTACGAGGGAAGTTAGGGATTTGAGATTTTGGAGATTTGAAATTTGGAGATTTTTCGCCAGTTTTTATAGTCCAGGGCACAGGAGATCGATCTGTCGAGATGACAGATCGATCTGTCATTTTCAGAAGCCCGAAGAGATCGATCTGTGGTTCCATAAGATCGATCTGCAGAATACAGAAGCTTAAGGAGATCGATCTGTCGTATGCACAGATCGATCTGCTGTTTGACAGAGGCTTCGGGAGATCGATCTGCCAAATGCATAGATCGATCTTCAGAATACAGAGGCTTGAAGAGATCGATCTGTCGTATGCACAGATCGATCTGCTGTTTAACAGAGGCTTAAGGAGATTGATCTTATGGATAGAAGATCGATCTGCCTAGCTTAACCTTAATACTTTAGGCTTGTTGGAAGTATGGAGATCGATCTATATTGATAGGAGATCGATCTCTCATACTTGTTGCCCAGAAAAATCCTTGAAAAACTCTTTTAAAACCAACTTAAGACCAAGATTTTAAAGCATATACATCTTAAGGGATATTCATGAGTCCTAATTCACCTCTAAGGATACAAAACCTATCTCTATCAAGAGGTTTGATGAATATATCAGCTATTTGACGTAGAGTGTCAATATACTCTAGAATTATATCCCCATTTTGAACATGGTCTCTAAGGAAATGATGCCTAATCTCAATGTGCTTAGTTCTAGAGTGTTGAATAGGATTTTTAGATAGGTTGATAGCACTGGTATTGTCACATTTAATAGAAACTTGTTTCATGTCAATACCATAGTCTTTCATTTGTTGTTTTATCCACAACACTTGAGCACTACAACTACCTGCTGCTATGTATTCAGCTTCAGTTATGGACTGAGCCACACTGTTTTGTTTCTTAGAGAACCAAGAGATTAATCTATTCCCCAAGAATTGGCAAGTACCTGAAGTACTTTTCCTATCTATTTTACACCCCCCAAAATCTGCATCTGAAAATGCATGAAGTGTAAATGTGGAGTCCTTAGGGTACCAAAGTCCTAGAGAGGGAGTGTCCTTGAGGTATCTAAAGATCCTTTTAGTTGCTAATAAGTGTGATTCCCTAGGAGAGGATTGAAATCTAGCACAAAGGCATACACTAAACAAAATATCTAGTCTAATTGCAGTTAAATAGAGCAATGAACCAATCATAGACCTATAGAGTTTAGTGTCTACACACTTACCACTTTTATCTTTATCAAGCTTGATGTTGGTGCCCATTGGAGTTGCTTGAGGTTTGCAATTGTCCATTCCAAATCGCTTGAGCAAATCCTTAGTATACTTTGCTTGATTGATGAAGGTTTCATCTTTTGTTTGCTTCACTTGAAGTCCCAAGAAGAAAGTGAGTTCTCCCAGCATGCTCATTTCAAACTCACCTTGCATGATCTTAGCAAACTCTTGACATAAAGACTCATTAGTTGAACCAAAAATAATATCATCCACATACACTTGTACAACTAGTAAATCTTTATTTTTATTTTTGATGAATAAGGTGGTATCCACTTTTCCTCTTGAAAAACCTTTCTCTATTAAGAATTTTGATAATCTTTCATACCATGCTCTAGGAGCTTGTTTCAAGCCATAGAGTGCCTTAGATAATTTGAAAATATGTTCAGGAAATTCATGATTTTCAAAGCCGAGAGGTTGTTCAACATAGACTTCTTCATTAATGAAACCATTTAAGAATGCACTCTTTACATCCATTTGATATAATTTGAAGTTTTTATAACATGCAAAGGCAAGTAACATTCTTATTGCCTCTAGTCTAGCTACTGGTGCATAGGTTTCATCATAGTCTATACCTTCCTCTTGTCTATAGCCTTGTGCAACTAACCTAGCCTTGTTCCTTATGATCACACTATTTTCATCCATCTTGTTCTTGAATATCCATTTAGTTCCAATTATAGAGTGATCACTAGGCCTAGGAACTAGTTTCCATACTTTGCTTCTCTCAAATTGATTTAATTCTTCTTGCATTGCTAGGAACCAATTATTGTCATCTAAGGCTTCATTGACATTCCTAGGCTCTATTTGAGATACAAAGGCTATATATTGACACATATTCCTTAGAGATGATCTAGTTCTAACTCCAAGAGTTGGATCTCCTACTATTTCACAATCTTTTACATATCCTAACTCTCTTAGTGCTCTAGACTCTCTCTCTAATATCTCTATTTCTTCTTCATCTTCTTTATTTAAGTCTAGTTTATCTAATAAATCATCTTCTAAGTTTGGAATTTCCTCCAAGTTTTCATCAAATATTCCAACATCCTCATCATTGGTTGAATCTTTAGATACATCATTTGACTCATCAAATATTACATGAATTGAATCTTCAACCATCAATATTCTTTTGTTATAGACTCTATAAGCCTTTGAATTCAAGGAATATCCCAGAAAAATTCCCTCATCACTCTTGGCATCAAATTTTCCTAAATTATCTTTACCATTATTTAAGACAAAACATTAGCAGCCAAAAGGATGGAAGTAGCTAATGTTAGGCTTCTTACCTTTGTAAAGCTCATAAGGAGTTTTCTTTAGCATGGGTCTAATCATAGCTCTATTAATTATATAGCAAGATGTGTTTATAGCTTCAGCCCAAAAATACTTTGGTAAATTATTCTCACACAACATAGTTCTAGCCATTTCTTCCAATGTTCTATTTCTTCTCTCAACTACACCATTTTGTTGTGGTGTCCTAGGGGCTGAAAAATTATGGCTAATTCCTTGATCATTACAATACTCATCAAATCCTATATTTTCAAATTCCTTGCCATGATCACTTCTAATACTAGTTATTGTGTATCCCTTTTCATTTTGAGTCACTTTTGTATAGGCTATGAATTTTTCTAAGGCTTCATTTTTTACTCTAAAAAAGAACACCCAAGTGAACCTAGTGTAATCATCAACTATTACAAATCCATAGTGTTTCCCACCAAGGCTTGTTGTTCTAGTTGGTCCAAATAAACCTAGGTGGAGTAATTGAAGAGGCCTAGAGGTGGATACACTATTCTTAGGCTTAAATGTTGTCCTTTTATGTTTTCCTTTAACACACGCTTCACATATTTTTTCATAATCAAAGGACATCTTAGGCAATCCTATAACTAGATCCTTTCTAGCTAACTTAGAAAGTACATGCATGGTAGCATGACCTAGTCTTCTATGCCATAACCAAGATTCCTTTTTATTGTCTACCATTAGGCATATATTTTCATTTTTGAGTTCGTTAAGATAGACAATATATATATATTACCTTGCCTATGACCTAGAAAAAGAACTTTGTTTGACTTAGGATCTACAACATGACATTTCATACAATCAAAGATTACTTTGTAACCTTTGTCACAAAGTTGACTTATGCTTAGTAAGTTATGCTTTAGACTCCTAACAAGCAATACTTTTTCTAATGAAAAATAGTCATTACCTATTGAGCCACTTCCTTCAACTTGGCCTTTGGAGTTGTCCCCAAATGTGACTTCTCCACCAACCTTTGATTTAAAAGAGTTGAAGTGGCTTCTATCACCCGTCATGTGCCTTGAGCATCCACTATCCAAGTACCAAGCTTCCTTTGTTTTAGCTTTGTGGCCATGCTCAATCACCTATAGACAAATTCAACTCAAGTTTTAGGTACCCAAATTTTCTTGGGTCCTTTGAGGTTAGTGAAAGAAATTCTTGATCCCTTTGGGATCCATTTTGCTAATGCATTACAATCCTTTGAGTTAATGACTTCTTTTAGAACCCATATTCTTTTTACTATTTTTCCTTTAAGAGTCCTCATATTTATATTGTAATTATGTGATGCATGTCCCTTTCTATTACAATATGAACAAGAGGTTGAGAGTTTATTCATGCTCTTTCTAGCAATAAAGCTTTTAAGATGAGTCTCTCTACTTTTTGCATTATATCCTAACCCATTTTTGTCAAAGAATGCCCTTTGGGTCTCTAGCATGCTATCTAACTTTTGTTGACCCATATGGAATCTATTAAAGGAATTATGTAGATTGCCATTTTTCTCTTTAAGGTCACAAATTTCAAGATTTGTAATTTCTAGTTTCTTTTCACATTCTAATTTATCCCTTAGCATTAACTCATTTTCTTTTCTCAATTTGGATATTATCTTTTTATATTTCATACTCATGCATTCATATTCTAATGCAAGATCATCACAGGCATCTTGCAATTCATCAAAAGAATATTCATTGAGGTTTGAAGTTACCTTTTCATCCTCAATAGCCATGAAGCATAAATTGGCATTCTCCTCATTTGAGTCATCATCGGAGCAGTCACTGTCGCTCCATGTTGCCACCATTGCCTTTTTTTTGTGAAACCTATCATTGGACCTTTTAAGAAGAGGGCAGTTAAACTTAATGTGTCCTGGTTTTTTACATTCATAGCACACAATTGAATCTTTTCTACCTACTTCTTCTTGTTCTCTCTTATTGTTTCTCCTATTACTACCACTAGTTCTCATTCTCATGAACTTGTTAAATCTTTTGGCAAACATTATCATCTCAAGGTCCTCTTCACTACCACTCTCATTCTTAATCTCCTCTTGAGCAGTGGATTTTAGAACAACTCCCACTTTCTTGGGTGGCTCTTCATTTCTTCTTAATTTCATCTCATAAGTGAGTAGTGATCCTATTAATTCATCTAAAGACAATGTGTGAGGATCCTTAGATTCCTCAATTGTAGTCACTTTAGCTTCCCATGATTTAGGTAAGCTATTTAATATTTTCTTGACCATTTCAATATTAGAGTATATTTTTCCTAAGGATTTTAATCCATTAATTACATCCGTGAATCTAGTAAACATATCACTAATTGATTCTCCTTCCTTCATTCTAAATAGCTCATAATCATGTGTGAGCATTCCTACCTTAGTCTCCTTCACTTGGGTTGTACCCTCATGGGTTATTGCCAATTTGTCCCAAATTTGTTTGGCATTGTCACATTCGGAGACTCTATTGTATTCATTTGGCCCTAAAGCACAAAAGAGAGTGTGCATAGCCTTAGCATTTAGTTGGGCACATTTAATATCATTTGAATCCCATTCTTCTTCTTCCTTAGGGATATCTCTTCCCTCTATTATTTTTGTGTGGATTTGAGGTCCTTTAGTTATAATCCTCCACACCTCATAATCATTTGCTTGAATGAATAACATCATCCTAGTCTTCCAATAGGCGTAATGTTCCCCATTAAACATAGGAGGCCTAACCGTAGAATGCCCCTCTCCTACCAAACTAGTTGCTACATTGTTGTGAGCCATTTGATCATTTCTAACTCCTAGGAAGTTGTTCCTATGTGATTAAAGAGTCCTTGCTCTGATACCAATTGTTGGCTCTACCGAGAGGGGGGGTTAATCGGTTTTCTAATGTTAATGGTAAATTTTAAATTAATCCTAATTTAATCAGCAAATGATAAATGACCAATATAATGAAATTAATCAAATTAATGCAAGATAAGGAAAAGAGAAACAAACACAATTGTTTATAGAGGTTCGGCCAATCTCTTGCCTACGTCCTCTCTCCTTGACCTTTTTGTCAAGTGCTTTCTTTCTCTCCTTCAACAGAAGTTACAATGTCCCTTTTTCAGGTTAAAGAATAACCTCTCTACCCTTTCAAATACAAAGAAGTATTCACCCTTTTACAATGTTTTTCTCACTGAGGAACAATCCTCTTCTCTTTTGAGGTAAGGATGAATACAATGTCAAGCTTTAATGTGGGTAGGACAATTACAGCTTTTGCACTTAAGCTTATATAACAAACTCAATAAATGAGGAATGAAGACACAAAGAATGAAAGAATTAAACTCTTGAGAATGTAAGAAATGTGCAGCAATGGTCTCTCTCTTCTCATTATCTTCAATGCTTGATTATATACTGAAGGATTGGTAGTTGGAGCATTAAATGCTATTTTTTCCGTTGAGATTTTTGTAGAACTAGCCGTTGGGTACCTCCAGTAGAATGCCAGATCGATCTGCCATCTTGGCCAGATCGATCTCTTAGTTATAAATCCTGCAAGATCAAAGCAAAATAACACAAGGAGATCGATCTCATATATGAGCAGATCGATCTCATGATTTAAAAATATTAGAGGAGATCGATCTGTCGAATAGGCAGATCGATCTTGCAATCTCTCTGTTTGAGGCAAGATCGATCTATAGATCGATCTGCCAAGTAATCTCGTAGTGATGAGATCGATCTCTTATTACCCCAGATCGATCTCCTTAGCTCTCTGACTTTGAGAAGATCGATCTCTTCCTATATCAGATCGATCTCATGAGCTCTCTGTTTGAGTATAGATCGATCTCACAGATCGATCTACTGTCTTTACTTTAGGGGAGATCGATCTCTTCCTAGATCAGATCGATCTCCTCAGCTCCAGTATTAGGCAGATCGATCTCATAACCCTTAGAGATCGATCTCAATCTGCCTCAATACCTTTGTATAGGTTTATAGCTTAGCAGATCGATCTCATGTCTTTATGAGATCGATCTCTCATCCAAGAAATCCCAGGAGATCGATCTCTCATAACCCAGATCGATCTCTCATCTATAGAAACTCAAGTTCTGGTACTGATAACCTCTAAACATGTTTTTATATCATCGTTATATTATTGAATTTACTTGTTTTGCCATTTCAAAATATATTATTACAACATTATGATTGAAAGAGATTTATGAAGCAAAACTAATATGAGCTCTACGTGAAGGCGAAACTATTTTCAGCATAATAATGGCATGGTTTTGAGACTAAGGACTCGTCATGATATCTGCACATCGATGCCTCCGCTTTGGTAGCATGAGATGCCTCCACTTTGGTAGTGTGAGATGCCTCAGTTTTGGTAACGAGAGATGTCTCCACTTTGGTAGTGTAAGATGCCTTCGTTTTGGTAATGAGAGATACCTTCGTTTTGGTAACGAGAGATGCCTCTGCTCTAGTAACGAGAGAAGCCTCCGTTTTGGTAACGAGAGATGCCTCCGCTCTGGTAGTGTGAGATACCTCCGTTTTGGTAATGTGAGATGATTTCCCTCGTTTGAGGATGCCCTCGTTGAGGAGGATGTGATGTGATGATTGTTTTCATGACAACTATGTTATGCCTAGTCTCTATAACTGTTTTGAGATATTAATGTTTTGATGAATTGTGATTTTATCACGTGTTTATAATTGTGTGAAATTATACCATCATTACACTTATGCTTTGATAATGATTGCGAAATCTCATATGCACTCCTTACGTTGAAAGCTCACCCCCTCATTTTCCTCCCCCCACATATTGTTTACAATGAGTGATAGTACCTGTTGCATATGTGACATAGGATGGTGGACGATACTCTCCCCAGGCGATTGCTTGTACACACGAGAGGTATAATTCAATTAATTTTGTATCCAGACAATTATGTAACACAGACACTTATATTTAAGTAACGTTGGGATGTAATCAGTATGATATATGTATGATAAATGGATTTCTTTTGATATCATATTTTTGGTTAAGAGATTGTGGATGTTTGAATGATCATCGGGATATTTGGTTGAAGAGGTTGACTGACTAGGAGGTTTAATGTAAGAAAATTTTAAATTAGCCCTATTTTTCGCGCTTCTGGACTGTTAAGGATTGGGTGGTATTAGAGCAAAAGTTGCCTAGTACTGTCAGTATCGAGTAATTGGAAATAGATTACATCCCAAGTGTCTGTAATTGTCTGGTTATGAATTGAATTTAATGGTTAAAAATTATGACCAATGTTTAATGTATATGCCCAGGTACGTAAGAGATAAGATATGAGGGGGAAACGAGGTTGTCCTCGGAGTTAGGCACAACCGCCTCCACCACTTGAACCACAGCCTCCACCACTTGAACCACAGCTTGAGAGTCCAAACTCTCGAATTAATTGGCTGGAGCAGGACGTACGACAGGGGTTTGAGCAGATGGCAACGCTATTTGCATAACATTTTGGGGTTAACGCCTCAGGTACCACACCTAACTCAGCTCCGACACCTATACCACCACATGATCCGCCCTCACCTCCTATACAGACTGACCCAGTGCCACCCGTCGCTTAGCCTCTGGCGCAGACTAGGCCCGATGATAGAGAGATTGGCCGGTTGAAAGACTTTCTTAAGATGAATCCGTCGACATTTAAAGGGGTGAAAGGTCTAATAGAGGCAGAGGAGTGGTTGATAGAGATGAGGATAATCTTTGATTTTTTGAGGTGCACTGATGCAGAGAGGGTGAGTATGAGTACCTTCATGCTTAAGGAACAAGCACGATGTTGGTGGAGTACTACCCAGAGTGTATTGACTACCAGCCATCCAGTGATTAGCTGGGAAACTTTTCAATTGGCCTTTAGGACCCTGTAGATCCCTCACGTTGCCCTAGAGGAAAATGCAAGCAAATTTTTTAAATTTAGTATAGGGCAGTATGACGGTCGACCAATATGAGAACCGGTTCACCGCCTTGTTGAGATATGATCCGAAGACTGTCAAGGACGAGGAGCGTCGAACAGAGCGGTTTGTTTATGAGCTGAGACTAGTCATTCAAGATAGATTGATGGGGCTCTGCATTACTGAGTTTAATGATGTTCGGAGATGGGCACAGGAAGTTGAGAGGGGACTAGAGTTGATAAAGTCCTAGTCTGAGTCACGAGTGATAACCAGGGATAAGAGTAAGAGAGCTACAACTTCCCACACCGACTTCTGGAGGGGTTCTTTTAAGAGATAAATGGTCGAGGGACCTAAAGGGAGAGTTGATAGACCTAGAGTTCCTCCCATTACTATGGAGACTACTCGAGGTGCCAGACCCGACACCAAGATCTGTAGAGACTGTGGTCGGTCGCATGAGGGTACTTATTTTTGGATACTAAGAGGATGTTTTAGGTGTGGGGACATGGGTCATAGAGTGAAGGATTGCCCGTAGCCATAGAGACCACATCCTCAAGAGCCTCATCGACAACGCCGCAGAGAGTGATTCCCTTGAGACGAGCCACAGCTGCTGATAAGGGAAAGAAGCCTATCACGAGGGGCATGTATTTACTTTAGATAAGGAGGCTACAGACACTTTGTCCGAGGCTGTAAGAGGTACACTTCTTATCTGTAATCATGAGGCTCATGTATTGTTTGACCCAGGGTCCACGCATTCGTTTATTTCAGTACACTTTGCATGTAAATTGAATTTAGAGCCTTAACCCCTAGCTCATATTTTACATGTAAATACACCTATGCGTGAATCGCAGAGGACTGATATGGTATGTAGAAAATGTGAGATTAAGGTGGGAGATAAGGTAATGTTAGCAGATCTAGCTTTATTAAATATGTGTGGTTTTGATATGATTCTAGAGATGGATTGGTTAGCGGTCAATCGCGTGAGTCTAGACTGCTACATTAAGACTGTAACTTTCTCCTTACCTGAAAAATTTAGTGTATGTTTGAATGTTAAGGAATGAAAATGTATGAAGATTTTTGTGAGAAATCTTATTGATATAATTATGATTTCCTGAAAACGCTGATTAGATTATTGATGTGAAGGTTACATCGCACTCATCTCTGATATTAGTCAGGAACCTCTGAGGATAGAAGACATACCGGTAGTATACGAGTTTTCAGATGTGTTCCCAGATGAGTTACTGGGTTTACCACCGGAGAGAGAGCTGGAGTTCACTATCGATTTAGTGCCAGATATCGAGCCAATCTCTAAGCCTCCTTATAGGATGAGATTGGTTGAATTTGAAGAGTTAAAGGAACAGTTGCAAGAGCTACTTGACCAGAGTTTTATTAGACCCAGAGTGTCACCATGGGGAGCTCCGATTTTGTTTATGTGGAAAAAAGATGGTAGACTTAGATTGTGTATAGACTACAGACTACTGAACAAGGCTACTGTGAAGAACAAATACCCCTTACCAAGGATAGACGACTTATTTGATCAGTTGAGAGGGGTTTCTGTATTTTCTAAAATTGACTTAAGATCGGGCTATCACCAGTTAAGAATCATGAAAGAGGATATTTCAAAAACGACCTTCAGAACTAGATATGGCCACTACGAATTCTTAGTGATGCCCTTTGGTTTGACAAATGCCCCTGTTGTTTTTATGAGTTTGATGAATGAGGTATTTTGAGACTATCTAGATCAGTTTATGATAGTCTTCATTGATGATATCCTTATATATTCTTGGTCCCAAGAGGAACACGCATAACATTTGAGGATTGTGCTTCAGATACTCTGAGATAAACAGTTGTATGGAAAGCTCAGTAAATGTGAGTTTTGGTTAGATCAGATAGCTTTGCTTGGTCACATTGTATCCAGGGACGGAGTGTCAGTTTATCCATCCAAGGTAGAGGCTGTACTTAATTGGGAGAGACTAAGGACAATTTAAGAGATTATGAGTTTTTTGGGACTTGCAGGATATTACAGGAGGTTTGCTGAGGGATTCTCTAAGATTGCAGCTCCTCAGACTAAGTTTACACGCAAGGACGTTTTGTTTATATGGTCAGAGTGTGAGCAAAGTTTCCAAGAGCTTAAACGATGATTGACTACAGTACCCATTTTAACGATTCTGAGTGGATCTGGAGGCTTCGTAGTGTTTAGTGATGCTTTCCATCTGGGTTTGGGGTGTGTACTCATGCAGCATGGAAGAGTAGTCGCTTATGGATTGCTTCAGCTGAAGGACCATGAGCAAAACTACCCCACCCATGATATGGAGTTAGCTGCAGTGGTGTTTGCATTGAAGATATGGCGGCATTACCTGTATTGGGAAAGGTTTCAAATATTCACTGACCGTAAGAGTCTGAAGTATATCTTTAACCAAAAAGAGCTTAATATGAGACAAAGATGATGAATAGAGCTCCTTAAGGACTATGACTGTGAGATTTTATATCATCCGGGGAAGGCGAACGTAGTGGCTGATGCCCTGAGCAGAAAAAACATGGTTTCTGTTATGATAATCAGGGAATGGGATTTATTGGAACAGTTCACCAGACTCAGGATTAGAGTTGAGGAAGCAGAGGTCAGATTTATGGCTAGCCTACGGATAGAGCTCGATATTATGGATCAGATTAGAATTGGATAGAGAAGCGACTAAAAGCTACTGGATTTGGTTAGCCAAGCCGAAAAGACCTTGCAGTCAGATTTTACAGTCAGTGATGATGGATTGTTGAGGTTTAAGGGCCGTATTTGTGTCCCGAGCAAAGATACCTTGAAACAACACATTTTGAGGGAGTCTCACTGTTCCCGTTACACCATGCACCCAGGTAGTGCAAAGGTGTACCAAGACCTACGTAAGATGTATTGGTGGAGTGGTATGAAACGGGAAGTGGAAAAATTTATGGCTAAGTGTTTGGTATGTCAACAGGTAAAAGCTGAGCATCAAAAGCCCGGAGGATTGCTTAAGTCCTTGCCAGTGCCTAAGTGGAAATGAGAGCATATCACCATAGACTTTATCATGGGATTACCAAGGACCTGGAGAGGTCATGATGCAATCTGGGTAATAGTAGACAGATTAACTAAGAGTGCCCTCTTCCTTACCATCAAGAGTACAGATACTTTGAGTGCCTTAGTTGAGCTATATGTCAGAGAGATAGCTCGACTGCATGGGGCCCTAGTGAGAATTACATCCGATAGTGATTCCAGGTTTACCTATAAATTTTAGACTCATTTTCAGGAAGCTATGAGATCTCGGTTGAATTTTAGTGCCGCCTATCATCCTCAGATTGATGGCCAGTCCGAGCGGACTATACAGACCTTGGAGGATATGTTACGAGCATGTACGATAGACTTTAAGAGATTATGGGATGATCACCTGCCCCTTGCTGAGTTTGCGTACAAAAATAGCTATCATGCGAGTATTGGTATGACACTTTATGAGGCTCTGTATGGTAGGAGGTGTAGATCCGCTATAGCTTGGGAAGAAGTGGGTGACATAAAGGTAATTGCTCTCGACCTCATTGAGCAAGCAGTTCAGAATGTAAAGATAATTGTGATAGATTACGAGATGCTCAGAGTCGACAGAAGAGTTACGCTGATGTGCGTAGACGGCCACTTGAGTTTCAAACTGGAGATTTTATGTTTCTTAAAGTGTCTCCAAGTCAAGGTATCATGCGCTACGGAAAGAAGGGGAAGCCGAACTCATTTTATTGGTTCGTTTGAGGTGTTAAAGAGAGTGGAGATGTCGTCTACTAGTTAGCTTTGCCCCTATAACTTTCCACGATTCATAATGTCTTCCACGTCTCGATGTTGAGGAAGTATAATCCAGATCCCTCCCATGTCATCGAGTATGAAGCGTTAGATATCCAGGGAGACATGAGTAATGTAGAAGAACCTGTCTGGATCCTCGACAGAAAAGAAAACATACTTCAGACAAAGAAAATCTCGTTGGTGAAGATTCTTTGGAAGCACCACTTAACCGAAGAGGCAACTTGGGAACTCGAGAAACTAATGAAAGAAAACTACTGTCACGACCCTCAACTTACCAAAATACGTACAAATTTTTCACATTTTCATGCATTAATCCTTAATCATCCTTCCTCGATCGTGAACAACCACACACTTAATAGTTGGGCTGTGTGTCGACGTCTAACTCACTCCACCATACCAATTCAATTTGAAACACTATTTATGAGTAAACACTTGTATAAATGTATATATATCAGAGTTGTTACATGTGTTTACATTGTTTTACATCCCCAGTGGTTACATACAAAATGCTACTGTGCTATGTCTAGTTTAGATACAAAAAAATCAAGGTGTGTATACCTTTAGCGATGGGATGCAGCGGAATTACCAAAAAGGGAACGCCTCCAGTCACGTCCAATCTATACTCAAATCTCTGTAGAGAGGGGAAAATAAGGGGGGGTGAGCAAACCACACGCTCAGTAAGGTAATCATGCGAACAGGTAGATACTGCACTATCTACGTGATCGTGATGCCATGCTCAAAAGCATTTAATTCATTGTTTATCTCAAAACATGAGTGTATGATTGTGTTAATGGTATGTAAAGCATTCATGCTATTTAAAATTCAGTGCACATTTCAACTCAAAGCATGGTATAAATCATCATGCATAATTCACAATAAAAGCATGGCATTAAACATCATGCATTTTCACAATAAAGCATGGCATTAAACATCATGCATCCATGCACTTTAAAAACCATTAACAAATCAATTCGTCACTGGTCAGGTCTCGGCCCATCCCTCAGGCTTTCCTGACCCACAATCATTTCAAACATGGATTTAATCTCAAATAGCAGTAGACATGTGAGATAGGCAGTTCAACAATAGGTAATAACCTCAAGGCCTATGTATATAACCTGTGATACCGGCTACACGGATCAGGTGTGCCGGATATCACCACCATCTGCTTCCACACGGTAGGTGGGTCAAATCCTACCCGCCGGTCCATAGTAGATCTCGTCCGAAGACGGCACATCACAACTCAACACGGTACAATGTACTCCATGCTACATGCACGGTACGACGTACTCCGTGGACCCAATCAACACATCATATCACGCCACATCTCAAACGCACGTGTGAGCCTATTTAATCGGGGTGACCTCTTGTCTATCCGAAGCTCCTAACACGGCTAATTAATCATGTCAACACAATGCATGTGTGAGCCTATTTAATCGATGTGACACCCAGTCTACTCGAAGCTCCAAACACGGCAACATACAAGGTGGGCATCCAGTGCGAGACAAACTCGAGCACAATGCCAAAACAATTATGAAATCCATGTGAAAACTAGTGCCTCTTTCACTCTTTCATACTCACGAAATCATGTAGGTGGCTCAAAACTTGCAAAATATGATTAACAAAACCAAAACACACTCATCTCTTTTGCAAATCATTTCAATATTAGCCAACCTACCAATCATTTGCTAAAAGCAATAAAACATGATTTTCAAAGCAATATGCTTTTGTTTTCATGCACATTTCTCAAACTCCCAACTTTTACCCTTCAATCACCCAACAACATTTCCGAGTCTCATGCATTCTAGCAAAACATTTAAGCGCCCAAATTGCGCACAGATATCTCTAAGAGTCCACACAATTCCCTTACCTCGATTTACTTGGTGTGACTCCTTTCCTTTTAGCTTCTCACGCTCTTGGCCCAACTCGCCTCGGCGTATCCTCGGAAGCTGCGATTCATTCATTAAATCGATTGAGTTAATGTATTTAACCCATAATTGACCTCACTAGTCAATATTATCCACTTATGCATTTTACAAATGCCTTAATCCACATTTTACCTCTTTTAGGTAAGTCTCACAATTTATCCACTAACCACATCTTAAAATCATACCACAACACTATAAATAACTTTTACATATCTCTTTCATCATTAATCTCCATACATTCCACTTTCTCACACTAAACCACTTCTAGGTCAAAATCATTCCAATGCATTCTAGATAGTTTCTAACCATCCATACTCATGCCAAACAACTCCAAAATCACTTAAATAAATAATGCACCATAGTTGGAGTGTTAGAATCTTACCCAATTTGATTTCTCCTCTTGCTCCAAATGGTAATGCCCTTAACTTCTTCAATATCGACAATGGGAAAATGCCTTCCAACTATGTTGTTCTTCTCTTTGATAGGAACAACTTTGCCTCTAATGGTCTCTCTTCAAACCTTACTGAAAATGGCTGATTTTAGAGAGAGAAAGTTAGGTTTTTGGGTTGAAAGTGGAAGGTTTGTGTTTTTCCCGAAATTTTCTGATTTTCAGCACTCCTTATATAGAATTAGCTTGAGGAGATCGATCTGGTCCAAGAGGAGATCGATCTGGTCCCTTAAAATCCCTCTTTTTCACGACATTTTTAAGCCTGAGATCGATCTGTCGAAGCATGAGATCGATCTGTCGAGGCATGAGATCGATCTGTCGAAGCATGAGATCGATCTGCTCCCAAACAGAGAGTTAAGGAGATCGATCTGGTCCATTGGAGATCGATCTGCTCTATTCTTTTGCCCAAATAAGAGCATTCTGGCTCTTCCAGATCGATCTCTCATCCCATGAGATCGATCTGCCCTTCAAAATTTCCAGATTTTCTGCAGTTCCTCTGCAACAACCTTTACCATACATCCTTAATTTGCTACCATGATCATTTCCTCATTCATTCATCTTTGAGTCTTGAAAATGGCATCCATCCTCACTTCATACGCATTAAAACTTGTGTAGAATCTTTGTATGACCAATGGTACTTAATATAAACAAGAATGGAAGTGCACATCTTATGCAATTCTACTTCCATTTTACCAAACTACTCATAATCCATTCTACACACATTCTCCACATGTTTAAGTCCATTTCTTCACATTCATACATAATGTAACTTATGTGTACAATTACCACTCTCATTACAAGTGTGTACATTACTTATGGACTTACATCACATATACTTCACTTATGAATTCATAGTACAACTCTATTTACATTTCTATGTACATATATACCCTTATACATATACGGGGTCTCACATTCTCCCCCACTTAGAAAATTTAGTCCTCCAAATTGGAACCAATTATTCTGTGAACAACTCGGGATACTTCTCCCGCATCAAACTCTCCAATTCCCATGTGGCTTCTTCTACAGCGTGATGTTGCCAAAGTATTTTCACCAAGGGAATTGTCTTTGTCCTCAACACTTTCTCTTTTCTGTCCAATACCCGAACTGGCTTCTCAACATATGTCATACCCTCATTGAGCTCCAAAGGCTCATACCTAATCACATGTGCCGGGTCCGGGTGATACTTCCTCAACATGGATACGTGGAAGACGTTATGCACACTCGCCAACTCTGGTGGCAATGCCAACCTATACGCCTTGTCTCCCACCTTATCAAGTATCTCAAATGGCCCTATATATCGAGGGCTCAACTTTCCCTTATTCCCAAATCTCATAATTCCCTTCGAAGGGGAAACTTTTAAAAACACTGACTCACCCACCTCAAACTCTAGTGGTCTCCGTCTCTTGTCAGCATAACTCTTTTGCCTGCTCTGAGCTGTCCGTAACCTCTCACATATCAATTGGACGTCCTCAGAGGCTTGTCTAACCAAGTCGGGAGCAAAGATCTGTCTGTCACCAACCTCTTCCCATCCAATAGGGGAACGGCATTTACGCCCATACAATGTCTCATATGGTGCCATCCCGATACTCGCATGAAAACTGTTATTATACGCGAACTCTGCGAGTGGCAAATGGTCATCCCAGGAGCCTCCAAAATCCAATGTACACGCTCTCAACATGTCCTCCAGGGTCTGCATAGTCCTCTCTGATTGACCATCTGTCTGAGGATGAAACGCAGTGCTAAAATTCAACTGGGTCCCCATCGCTTCCTGAAAATGTTCTCAAGAGTGGGAAGTGAAGCGGGCATCCCTATCAGAAACAACGCTCACTGGAATTCCATGTAGCCTCACTATCTCGCGCACATATAGGTTCGCTAACTGGCTCAGAGTATCGGTAGCTCTCATAGGTAGAAAATGGGCTGATTTCGTCAATCGATCCACAATCACCCATATGGCATCATGACCTCTCCAGGTCCTCGGTAATCCCATCACAAAATCCATGGTGACATGCTCCCACTTCCATGTCGGTATCGGTAGAGGCTGCAATAACCCTGCAGGCTTTTGATGCTCTACCTTCACCTGTTGACAAACGAGACACTTAGCAACATACTCAGCAATGTGCTTTTTCATTCCCGACCACCAATAAACCTTTCGAAGGTTTTGATACATTTTGGTACCCCCTGGATGTATCTTATACTTCGATGAGTGAGCCTCTGTCAGGATCAACCTTCTGATCTCTGCGTCATTAGGAACACATATCCTACCTCTGAACCTCAGCAATCCATCCGAACTCAACCCAAATTCTGTCTCTAAACCCCTCTGTATCTGCCCGACAATATCACTACACTGCTGATCAACTCGCTGAGCCTGTCGGATTCGATCTACCAGATCTGGTTCCAACTGCAAGCTAGCTATCATAAATCCACTATCAGCGTCAGGCGGGGTCATATCCAAACTGAGGTTCGTGAACTGTTCCAACAGCTCGTGTTCCCTGATCATCATAAAAGATACCATCCCGAGATGCTTCCTACTCAATGCATTAGCAACCACATTTGCTTTGCCCGAGTGGTATAGGATTTCACAATCATAATCCTTTAGCAGCTCGAGCCATCTCCTCTGTCTCATGTTCAACTCTTTCTGTGAGAACAGGTACTTAAGGCTCTTATGATCTGTATAAACCTGAAATCTCTCACTATAGAGGTAGTGGCGCCATATCTTCAGCGCAAACACCACCGCTGCCAACTCCAAGTCATGGGTCGGGTAGTTCCTCTCATGATCCTTTAACTGTCTTGATCCATAGGCTACTACCTTCCCATCCTGCATCAATACACAGCCCAGTCCTAGGTGTGAAGCATCTGCATACACCGAGAAACCTCCTGAGCTGGTAGGAATGGTGAGTATTGGAGCTTTAGTTAATCTCCTTTTCAACTCTTCAAAACTTTCTTCACACTTTTTATCCCACACAAACTCTACATTTTTCCTTGTGAGACGTGTCAATGGAGCAGCTAACCTTGAAAATCCCTCTACAAACCTTCGGTAATACCCAGCTAAACCTAGGAAACTTCTGATCTCTGTCACTGTCTGGGGTCTCTGCCACTGAACTACGGCCTCAATCTTAGATGGATCCACTGATACTCCATCCTTTGATACTATGTGACCCAGAAAAGAGATCTGTTCCAACCAAAAGTCGCACTTACTGAGTTTAGCGTACAACTTCTTCTCTCGGAGGGTTTGTAGCACTATCCTCAAATGCCTTTCATGTTCCTCTCTAGACCTTGAATACACCAGTATATCATCAATAAACACAATAACAAATCGATCCAAGTACTGGTGGAATACCTCATTCATCAAAGACATAAAAGCTGTAGGAGCATTCGTCAACCCAAATGGCATAACCATAAACTCATAATGTCCATACCGGGTGCGAAAAGCTGTCTTGGGTACATCTCCATCTCGTATCTTCAACTGATTGTACCCTGATCTCAGATCTATCTTGGAAAAGACCTGCGCTCCCTTAAGCTGATCCAACAAATCATCGATGCGTGGGAGGGGATACTTATTCTTGATGGTGGCCTTATTCAACAACCGGTAGTCTATACACAGTCGAAGGCTTCCATCCTTCTTCCTTACAAACAGAACCGGTGCTCCCCAAGGTGAGACGCTCGGCCTGATGAACCCCTTCTCCAGCAACTCTTGTAATTGTTTCCTTTACTCCTCTAACTCAACTTGAGCCATTCTGTATGGTGGCTTGGACATCGGCTCTGTACCAGGTGCCAAATCTATACCAAACTCCATCTCCCTATCTGGAGGTAACCCTGGTAACTCATCCAGAAAGACATCTGGAAATTCCCTAACCACAGGTATGTCTTCCAATTCCGGACGTGCCTTATCCGTCTCAATCACAAAAGCGATGAATCCTTCACATTATTCTTTCCACCATTAGTATCATAAATCATCACATCACATACATAAATGAAATCAAATTTATCCTTCATACATCATGTATCAAGATTATACTCATCAAACTTATAAAAATCATGTTCTTTAATTTCATTTCACGAAATTAACTACAAGATTGTCTATCTTTGGAAACATCAAAGTTTTTGCATGACAATCCAAAACAACATGATTGGCAGCCAACCAATCCATTCCTAGGATCACATCAAAATCACTCATGTTTAATAAAATTAAATCGGCTGCCATCTCTTTACCTCCTATCTTCATTTTACAATCCCTATATATATGCTCAGTCAACTGACTATCATTCATAGGGGTAGATATCAACAACATCTTATCAAGCAGCGTGGGTTTTACATGCTTCAACAATTTACATGCAAAGGATGGCGAAATAAAAGAATGCGTGGCACCAGGATCAAACAGTACATATGCTTCTAAATCAAAGATTTGGATGGTACCTTTTACCACATCCGATGACTGATCTGCAGTGTCCTGGTCCAGTGCGTGCACTCGTCCTCTGCTTACACCCACTGCTTGTTTCCCTTTTTCCTCAGCTGTAGCCCTCTTCCTCGGAGCAGCTGTACCAACTGGAGCTCTCTCTGGCTCCTTGCCCTTCTGTGGGGCTCTCTCTATCATCTCTGGGTAATCTCTGATTACGTGCCCTGGCTTCCCACATCTGAAGCATACAACCTGAGGTCCATAACATGGTCGAGTACCGTGGTACCTACCACACTTGCCACACTGTTCTGTAGTAGGCCGTGGTCCTCCAATCACGATTCCCTTAGCTGGAGCAATGGCTGGATACATGGGAGTATCAACTGTTCTCTCCCGGATCTCATCAATTCTCGGCCTCTTTCCAGAGAATTTCTTGCTTCCTTTATAGCTGAAGCCTCTATCCATCATAGGTCTCTTCTTATCTTTGTCCCTCATCTTACCAACCTTTCCAAACTCTGAGGCAATTCTATCAACATCTTGTTCACATAATTACGCCCTGCGCACTGCCTCCTCATAGGGCGGTATATCCAGGGGAACCAATCTAGACCTGATGGTCGGTCTCAATCCATCCACAAACTTTTGGATCTTCTCGACCTCATTACCCATCGTGTTGGGATCATACCTGCCCAGGGATATAAAAGCAGTCTCATACTCATCCACAGTCCTGCTCCCTTGGGTCAGTCCCAAAAATGTAATCTTTAGCTTTCGCTGTGCGATATCCGGGACATACTGTCTCCGGAAGGCCTCTAGAAACACATCCCAACTGATCTCAGTATGCCAGGCTCTCAAAATAGGCCTGGTGGATTTCCACCAATGTTCTGCTGATCCTTTCAGCATAAAACTGACAAATGCTACCATCTCGGTAGTAGTGCACTCAAAGAACCCATATAATTTTTTGATCTCAATGATCCAATCCTCAGCCGCTACTGGGTCCTTTATTCCACTGAAAGACGGCGGTCCAAACTTCTGGAACTACCGCAGTCTATCCAAATCACATCCATATCCCCAACCTCTATTGCCTGGCATAGCAACCGGCGTAGGCACATCCTGTGTGGGTGGGGTATCTGTCGTCTGTGGCCTCTGGGCTTCCCTTGCCCGTGCCTCAGGAGTTGCCGCCTGCTCGGCATCACCCTGTGTAGCGGGACTCTGTCTACCGCCAACTCCAGATAAAGATTGGGTGACCAACTCAACAATCATCTCAATGCTCCGCTCAATCCTCGCGAAGCGAGCCTCAGTACTCTCGGGCCTCTCCTTTGGACCTTGTGGAGCGTGCTCAACATCAGCCTCCACCTCAACATTCTCCTGAGTCTCGTGCGTTTCTGGCTCAACACGACCCCCAGGCCTACCTCTACGGCCTCGAGCCTGTGTTCTCATCCCTCTACTGCGACTGGTATTAGGCATACTTACTCAATTCCCTACATTCACAACCAATTACTTAGTCAACCCATCGACATACACAATTTGTATCTAAACAAGCACAGTAACTTGGGGATGTAATTTTTTAACTTATTAAGTATTTTAGACACGACACACGTCAAACCAACTCGAGCTCTGATACCAACTTCTGTCACGACCCTCAACTTACCAAAATACATACAAGTTTTTCGCATTTTCATGCATCAATCCTTAATCATCCTTCCTCGATCGTGAACAACCACACACTTAACAGTTGGGCTGTGTGTCGACGTCTAACTCACTCAACCATACCAATTCAATTTGAAACACTATTTATGAGTAAACACTTGTATAAATGTATATATATCAGAGTTGTTACATGTGTTTACATTGTTTTACATCCCCAGTGGTTACATACAAAATGCTACTGTGCTATGTCTAGTTTAGATACAAAAAAATCAAGGTGTGTATACCTTTAGCGATGGGATGCAGCGGAATTACCAAAAAGGGAACGCCTCCAGTCACGTCCAATCTATACTCAAATCTCTGTAGGGAGGGGAAAATAAGGGGGGGTGAGCAAACCACACGCTCAGTAAGGCAATCATGCGAACAGGTAGATACTGCACTATCTACGTGATCGTGATGCCATGCTCAAGAGTATTTAATTCATTGTTTATCTCAAAACATGAGTGTATGATTGTGTTAATGGTATGTAAAGCATTCATGCTATTTAAAATTCAGTGCACATTTCAACTCAAAGCATGGTATAAATCATCATGCATAATTCACAATAAAAGCATGGCATTAAACATCATGCATTTTCATAATAAAGCATGGCATTAAACATCATGCATCCGTGCACTTTAAAAACCATTAACAAATCAATTCGTCACTGGTCAGGTCTCGACCCATCCCTCGGGCTTTCCTGACCCACAATCATTTTAAACATGGATTTAATCTCAAATAGCAGTAGACATGTGAGATAGGCAGTTCAACAATAGGTAATAACCTCAAGGCCTATGTACATAACCTGTGATACCGGCTACACGGATCAGGTGTGCGGGATATCACCACCATCTGCTTCCACACGGGAGGTGGGTCAAATCCTACCCGTCGGTCCATAGCAGATCTCGTCCGAAGATGGTACATCACAACTCAACACGGTACAATGTACTCCATGCTACATGCACGGTACGACGTACTCCGTGGACCCAATCAACACATCATATCACGCCACATCTCAAACGCACGTGTGAGCCTATTTAATCGGGGTGACCTCTTGTCTATCCGAAGCTCCTAACACGGCTAATTAATCATGTCAACACAATGCACGTTTGAGCCTATTTAATCGATGTGACACCCAGTCTACTCGAAGCTCCAAACACGGCAACATACAAGGTGGGCATCCAGTGCGAGACAAACTCGAGCACAATGCCAAAACAATTATGAAATCCATGGGAAAACTAGTGCCTCTTGCACTCTTTCTACTCACGAAATCATGTAGGTGGCTCAAAACTTGCAAAATATGATTAACAAAACCAAAACACACTCATCTCTTTTGCAAATCATTTCAATATTAGCCAACCTACCAATCATTTGCTAAAAGCAATAAAACATGATTTTCAAAGCAATATGCTTTTGTTTTCATGCACATTTCCCAAACTCCCAACTTTTACCCTTCAATCACCCAACAACATTTCCTAGTCTCATGCATTCTAGCAAAACATTTAAGCGCCCAAATTGCGCACAGATATCTCTAAGAGTCCACACAATTCCCTTACCTCGATTTACTTGGTGTGACTCCTTTCCTTTTAGCTTCTCACGCTCTTGGCCCAACTCGCCTCGGCGTATCCTCGGAAGCTGCGATTCATTCATTAAATCGATTGAGTTAATGTATTTAACCCATAATTGACCTCACTAGTCAATATTATCCACTTATGCATTTTACAAATGCCTTAATCCACATTTTACCTCTTTTAGGTAAGTCTCACAATTTATCCACTAACCACATCTTAAAATCATACCACAACACTATAAATAACTTTTACATATCTCTTTCATCATTAATCTCCATATTCCATTTCTCACACTAAACCACTTCTAGGTCAAAATCATTCCAATGCATTCTAGATAGTTTCTAACCATCCATACTCATGCCAAACAACTCCAAAATCACTTAAATAAATAATGCACCATAGTTGGAGTGTTAGAATCTTACCCAATTTGATTTCTCCTCTTGCTCCAAATGGCAATGCCCTTAACTTCTTCAATATTGACAATGGGAAAATGCCTTCCAACTATGTTGTTCTTCTCTTTGATAGGAACAACTTTACCTCTAATGGTCTCTCTTCAAACCTCACTGAAAATGGCTGATTTTAGAGAGAGAAAGTTAGGTTTTTGGGTTGAAAGTGGAAGGTTTGTGTTTTTCCCAAAATTTTCTGATTTCCAGCACTCCTTATATAGAATTAGCTTGAGGAGATCGATCTGGTCCAAGAGGAGATCGATCTGGTCCCTTAAAATCCCTCTTTTTCACGGCATTTTTAAGCCTGAGATCGATCTGTCGAAGCATGAGATCGATCTGTCGAGGCATGAGATCGATCTGTCGAAGCATGAGATCGATCTGCTCCCAAACAGAGAGTTAAGGAGATCGATCTGGTCCATTGGAGATCGATCTGCTCTATTCTTTTGCCCAAATAAGAGCATTCTGGCTCTTTCAGATCGATCTCTCATCCCATGAGATCGATCTGCCCTTCAAAATTTCCAGATTTTCTGCAGTTCCTCTGCAACAACCTTTACCAAACATCCTTAATTTGCTACCATGATCATTTCCTCATTCATTCATCTTTGAGTCTTGAAAATGGCATCCATCCTCACTTCATACGCATTAAAACTTGTGTAGAATCTTTGTATGACCAATGGTACTTAATATAAACAAGAATGGAAGTGCACATCTTATGCAATTCTACTTCCATTTTACCAAACTACTCATAATCCATTCTACACACATTCTCCACATGTTTAAGTCCATTTCTTCACATTCATACATAATGTAACTTGTGTGTACAATTACCACTCTCATTACAAGTGTGTACATTACTTATGGACTTACATCACATATACTTCACTTATGAATTCATAGTACAACTCTATTTGCATTTCTATGTACATATATACCCTTATACATATACGGGGTCTCACAACTACCCTCGACTCTTTGAGGAATGACTTGGTTCTAATTTGGAGGACCAAATTTCTTTAAGGAGGAGAGGAATGTAAGACCTGTAAATTTCTATGTAATGTTTATGATTTCAGAATGTACAGACAAATTACATTACATATGAACCACAAGAAATGGATGTTTTTAAGCTCTAAGTGTGAATTAAATGTAAAATGAGTATAGAAACAAATGAATGAAAATTTAACTTTAGAAATCTGGGAAAACTGCAGCTGAAATGCTGCAGAATGCAGGGTAGATCGATCTCATTACAAGGGGAGATGGATCTCATCTTCTTGAAATGCCATGCTAAGACATTCTGTAAGAGGGAGATCGATCCCTCACTCAAGCAGATCGATCTCTAGTTGCCTCTAGATAGGCCAGATCGATCTCTTCTTAAGTCCAGATCGATCTCTAAAGCCTTCTGCCTGATCCAGATCGATCCCACCCCATGAACAAGATCGATCCTATCCCCTTGAGTAGATCGATCTCCTGCTAATAAGCAAATTAATCTCCTGCATGCATTTTTAAAATTCTGAAGGAGTTTAAGCCAGGGGAGATCGATCTCTACCCCTTGGAGATCGATCTCATAATGTGAAATCTATAAAAGCCCGACAATCCGTGCCTTCTTCCTCATATATTCACAACTCTTCCATTTTTAGCAAAGAAAACCTAGTTTCTCACTCTAGAACACCACCCTTTCCAAAAAGATTGGAGGAAAAGCTATTTGAGCAAAGTTGTTGCTTAAGAGGAAGAGAACAACATAATCGAAAACTAGAAGTGGAGATGATCGATTGAAGGACAAAAATGATTTTCCCCTAAATTTGGTAAAAAAGGAAAAAGTCAAGCTAGGTGAGATTTCAATACACCATCTTCTAGTATATTAATCTAGACATTTGAATGAGCTGATTGGTGTATATAATGTTGGCTGAAATGTTAATGTACATGCTTAAACAACCATGACCTAGAATAGGTTTAGTGAGAGAAAGTTAAAATGGCATGGAGTTAATGATGATTTAAACATGTAGAGATGTTATTAAGCATGTATAGAAGATTCTAATATAACTTTGTGAAATCCATTTGTTGGAATGGATGATGATTGGAAATGGGTATAAGAAGTGTTTGATAAAATGCCATAGAGAACAAAAATGATGAATTTGAGGTATTGAGCTAATGCCGGTTCAATATGAATTGGTAGACTCGATGAGTCTAAAGGACTCTTGAGAAACGAATAGAGCAATTGAAATGGACTTAAGAGGATATAAGGTCCAAAAGATGTAACAAGGCCAAATTTGGTGTAAAATGGCCCCATGCATAATTCATGCATATGAGAATTGAGTATATTAAAGTATACTAATGCAAGTACCAAATGCTTGCAGCTCTTGAAGTTTTAATTAGAGCAGATAAAGCAGGATCATGAGCATAGGAAAACGAAGGAAAGTGGTTTGCACGTGATTCGAGGTAAGAGATGCAACCGTTTTGCGCATATGTATTCCTTACAGATGAAAGTGCTTTAGTAGCATGAAATTATTTTATTAATGAGCATGTGTTTTGAAAAAAAGCGTTTAACCTGTGATTTATTGCTTGAGTTCATGTTTTGCCGGTTTGAGCTCAGTTTTGTGATTTGAATTGTTGTGAAGAAATATACTATGAGTAAATGAGATTTCTGAAGCAAAACTAATATGAGCTCTACGTGAAGGCGAAACTATTTTTAACATAATAATGACATGTTTTTTAGACTAAGGACTCGTCATGATATCTCCACATCGATGCCTTCGCTTTGGTAGCGTGAGATGCCTCCACTTTGGTAGTGTGAGATGCCCTCGTTTTGGTAACGAGAATGCCTCCTTTTTGGTAGTGTGAGATGCCTTCGTTTTGGTAACGAGAGATGCCTCCGTTTTGCTAACGAGAGATGCCTGCGCTCTGGTATTGTCAGATGCCTCTGTTTTGGCAACGAGAGATGCCTCCACTTTGGTAGTGTGAGATGCCTCTGTTTTGGAATGAGAGATGCCTCTGTTTTGATAACGAGAGATGCCTCTGCTCTGGTAGTGTGAGATGCCTCCGTTTTGGTAACGTGAGATGATTTCCCTCATTTGAGGATGCCCTCGTTGAGGAGGATGTGATGTGATGATTGTTTTCATGACAACTATGATATGCCTAGTCTCTATAACTGTTTTGAGATATTAATGTTTTGATGAATTGTGATTTTATCATGTGTTTATAATTGTGTGAAATTATGCCATTATTACACTTATGCTTTGATAATGATTGCGAAATCTCATATGCACTCCTTATTGAGTGAGTTGAAAGCTCACCCCCTTCATTTTCCTCCCCCCACAGATTGTTTACAGTGAGTGATAGTACCTGCTACGTACGTGACATAGGTTGGTGGACGAGACTCTCCCCATGCTATTGCTTGTACACACGAGAGGTATAATTCAATTTATTTTGTATCCAGACAATTATGTAACACAGACACTTACATTTAAGTAACGTTGGGATGTAATTAGTATGATATATGTATGATAAGTGGATTTCTTTTGATATCATATTTTTGGTTAAGAGATTATTGATGTTTGAATGATCATCTGGATATTTGGTTGAAGAGGTTATCTGACACTGTACAAGAATGCACCTCGAGTAGGAGGTTTAATATAAGAAAATTTTAAATTAGACATATTTTTCGCGCTTCCGGGCTGTCACATAGCACCTCCCTAGAAACCTCATCATATGCTTTCTCCAAGTCTATAAAGACCATATGAACATCTCTACCTTGTACTTGAGAACGCTTTACAAGTTATCTAAGCAAGTGTATTACTTTAATAGTTAACTAGCAAAGCATAAAACCAAATTAATTTTCTGATATCTCCACAGTGTTACATAATATTCATTATATCACTCTTTTCCATAATCTCATCGTATTACTCATTAGTTTTATCTCACGACATCTGGAGCAACTATAACTATAAAACCTTAATTTTTCCTTGTATAAGCCCTCAACATTATGTTGAACGAGTTGATTTTGTAAAGTATTGTGATTGCGTTATTAGTTGAACAAGGATATAATGGAAAATTGTAAGTGTATGAATATTATGAATGGTTAGACATAAATGTAAGAGTCATTGATGCATTATGACCAAGGTTTTATGATTTAAAGCTAAGTTGAGTTATGTTTGTTGATTGTATGTGTATGTGAAAAGTATTAAGTATATTAAGGATTTGGATCATATGAACTGTTGAAGATGTTGTAATGTTGATTGATATGTGTTTGTTAATTAATTGAAAAGTGATTTTTGAGGTATTTTAGGATTGGAAGACGTTGGGATGTGAATGTTGGGCATTTTTGAGGTTAAAACCCAAAAAAAGAAGTGTTCCAAGCTAAGAGATCGATCCCTTACTTTAAGGAGACCGATCCCTAATTGCTATAAATCAAAATTTAGCCTGAAAATAAGATAGGATCGATCCCCTATGCCTAAGGGACCAATCCCTTATTGGCTGAATGCCAAAATGAATAGAAAATGCCCAAGGGGATCAATCCCCTCCCTAAAAGGATTGATCCCTTTTTTTCAAAATGCCTTCCTGAGGAATTTAAAAAGGTGAGGATCGATCCCCACGTTAAAGGGATCAATCCCTTAAACATCTGAAGCATTAAAATTGAGTTTTAATGACGCGAGAGTTGGGAAAAGCAAAGGAAACCAAGAGGAAAGACAAAAACGAAGGAAAAAAAAGAAAGAAAATGGAAAAAGGAAAAAGGAAAAGGGAAACTCAAGGACCCTCCCCCATCATTCATCCTTCATCCACATTTCTCTATAAATGACAAAGTAAGAGTGAGATTGGGTTAAAGAAAAGGGAAAATTAGAAGAACAACAAAATTTGGTTTTTAGCGCAAAAAAGGAGATCAAATGTAAAAGGCTTTTACTTTGGATTTAAGTTGGTAGGTATGATGTATTTGTGGTAATTAAATGTTAAACCGATGAGTGTTTGTGGTTTAGAGGTTGGTTTTACTTTAGAGAGCTTGGAGAGATAATCTAGGGTTTTTCTCTCTATAAAGTAAGATTTCCAAAAAATTCTAAGATAAATATATGTTGAGATTGGTGTTATGATGTTTTGATTTACTAAAGTAGATTGTAGAAATTAAATTGTGGAATGATGATTTAGGGTTAAGACACTTAGTGATTTGGGGTTTTGTGAACTAAGAGTTTTGTTGTTGGGTTTTATTAAATGGAATGATGTTAGGAATGAATGTAAGAGGTATGTAGTCTGAGTTATGGTAATGAATGATTAAGAAAGTCTATAAAGGGGTATCTAAGTTAAGATTTCTAATTTAAGATTTAGAGGAAATTAAGAGATATGATAAGTATAGGAAAATTTTGAGTTTATGAAAGTTTAAGTAAGTAAAATGCATAAGAACAAAGTGTTGTATGATTGGCATTGCAACCAAGAGTTCATTTGGGGAAGTTAGGCAATATAAATGCATTGCCTAACCTAAATTGGTGCAAAAGAAACTAAGGCCAAGTGTTGCAATTACTTAGAGGTAAAGGATTATATGCTAAGGCATAAGTGTATTTGCTTTTAAGTATGCATACAAGATTTAAATGTTTTAAATATGTTATGACTTAAAGAATTTAGTGAAAAGTCACATTTTGCACAAAGAGATCGGTCCCATAAGGTAGTGGGTTGATCCTTTATGCGATAGGATCGATCCTCTCTTTATGTTTTGTGCCTGAAAGTGCATTTCCATGCAAAATTGACATGTTTGCTTTTGTAAGGCCAACATAGTCAGTCAAAATATAGTGACCTGTCTCCTTACTTATTACATAATACCACATGGTCTTGATACTTGAGTGTGATTTTGACTGTCTAGGGTAGACCCGAGGGAGGGGTCAAACCTTGTGGGATTTGATTTGTGAAATGGTAATTATGTTTGTGAATGAGAAAATGATTTGTGATGGGATTGTATGTATTCGAGAAAGAGATGTGATTTCAAAAGGATGTTTCTTAAATGAATTGCCATTTTCTATGAGATTTGACGATTGATGAGCATGAGATGATTCGTACATGATGATCTTACCATGTTTTATATGCCAGTTTCCATGATTTAAATACTTGATATATGTTTACTCATATGGCATAGTTTTAATTCCTCATGCTCCTATTATAAATGATTTATGCATAACACTATCAATATGTAGATAGAGTAGTTATCTACCATGCTTGCATTTTTGCCTTACTGAGCGTGTGGTTGCTCATCCCTCTCTACTTTCTCCCTCTACAGAGCGTACATAGTGGCCCAATAAGGACTGAGGCATTTTGTTGAGACATCTGCTGCATCTCCATCACCCTAAGGTATATATACACAAAGATTCTTTTTGTATCTAAACAAAAGTAAAAGCACAGTAGTCATTTTGTATCGTAATGTGGGGGATGTAAAAGTTAGAAACGTGTCATGTATAACTTAACTTTCAATGAATGACACCTCTTTTGATTTAATTGAAAATGAATGTGGAGTGATGTTTATTATTGACTCATAGCCCAACTGTATAGTGGTGAATTTGTTCACGACCGGGTAAGGAAAGGAAAAATGCAAAAAAAAAAAAAAATTGTAGCAATTTTCGGTTAAAAAGGATAATATGGGTCGTGACAGTTTTAAAGTCAATAATTGCATGACTTAATAAATGTCGTACCCCATTTTTCTCAAAATCCGTACAAAATTTGTGCCATTTCATTTCACTTACTAATTAAATGGTTGAGCTATGAGTCAATGTTAGTCCAGTTACTTTACTTATCAAAAAATCCATTTCCATATCACTCCACCAGAAAAAATCCACATTTATTGAAAACTTTGTAATGTTTACATTTATACATCACTGCGCATCTAAGTGTTTAGATACAAAAAGAATCATTAATGTGTACACCTTTGCGCGATAGGGAAGCTGTGAGCAAAAAGGATACAGGACTTTCGCAGAACTCCCTTTATTGGAGATAATTTGTGGGTAGGGAAGGTAAAGGGGTGAGCATAATGAGCTCCGTAAGGTAAACATGCAAGTAAGTAGATAACTATACTATCTACATACTTATAATGCCGCATCATGCTATAAAATATTCACTTTCTTTAAAACAGTAACAGTCGCTAAGATAATAGTAAATCATTGACATTCTTTTCAAACATTATCTATTCCAGTACAGTTCAAAAATATGCAATCTAGTACAGTACAATACATACAAACACAATTATTTAGTTAAGCTGTGGAGATAAGGCAGAGAATACAGTAAACAATGTGGAACGTATGGCCATAGTCAGTGATCCCAGGCATCACTGATAAGGTGTGTAAGGGTATCCAGTTTAGTACCAGGGGAAGTTGTCAGTAACCTGTCAGCTAGTCAGAAGTCCAAAGACTAAAAACGCAGTATAATATACTCTCATGTTATTCACACGATACAACGTGCTCCATGGACCACAGTAAGACTGAGAGTACTTGGATTTGCCAGGGATTTGCCACCCCAGTTTCAGTAAACATCCAATGGCTTGTCTCAAAACTAGTACGAGCCAGATAAAGCAACAGATAGTCAGTACTTGGCTCTTGCATGATTTTGATAATTCTATATTTTTAGAATTATTTATGTTTAATTTCCTAATTAATTATTTAAGTCCCCAATTTATTTTATTAATTATCCCATTTATTTAATTAAAATTCTCATGTTTGCAGATAAATTAAATCCGGATGAATTTTGAATATTTCAGTAGAAAATGGACCAAAATTGGGCTAAAATCGAGATTGGACCACGCGAACAACATGAGCCTAGCACATCCAATTAGACAAAAAGACAGATGACATGGAAATATTATTTTTCAAGGAGACAATGGTGTGAAGACAAGTGGCCAAACAATGCCAACTCATCTAGGATGAAAAAATTACAATTGTACCCCTAAGTGTGTGTATAAATAGAAAAAAAATGTCAATTGAAAAGGGGTAGCCTAGGTTAGAATAGAGGTAAATTAGGGTAGAATAGTTTTAGGTTAATTTTAAAGCTTTCTTTGTTTTTCCAAATAGTTTTTTTTTAATCAAGCAATTTTACTGTTCATAGCACTTTCTTAATGTTTTTATGAAGTTTTTCATTTTCTTTGCTCGGTTATTTGTAGTTCATATTATCAAAGTTATTTTCTTTGCAATTGATTTAATGAAAGTTAATGGAAATTGTTTGCCTCTCTTTGTCTCATTCTCAATTTTCCTAAATTGTTATTGTTTTTGTTAAAGCAATTTTTATTTTTATTTTTTTAGCTCTCGGGCTGCTGTCATTGTGCATTCGGTATCTTGGCTCTTTATTGATCTATACTGTTTGGTTTTGGTGCTTTGAATGTGGGCAAATGCTAGGCATTATTTCACATTTAAGCAATGTGGAACCATGGCATTAAGAGCTAGATTTAGAGCAATCCGATGATGATGGTTTTTCACGTTGATGATGCTACGGGTTTGAGTGTGTAATTTCAGCAGTTGTGTTCTTTTCTATTTTACACACTTCCTCTCGGTTTTAACATCATGTTTGCTATATTTTCTTGTTCTTTCTTTTCTTTCTTTCATTCCCACTTGCATGCATTTTATGTTTCAGTTCTTGATTGCAATGAGAGTTAGCTTCCATATTTACTACATTCATTTACGTTTCTTGCATCTAGTTCATTTGCTGCATTTTATTTTAGCTTCATTGTAGTTTATTTCTTGTTGTTGGATTGTGAAAAGATGGTGGTTGACTATCCGGTATAGAGACTAAAGAAGCAATTCGTAGGAGCATAGTTAATTCATGGCAGCAAATTAACTTCCCATTTTTCCTCTGTTTAGCTCTGTTTTTCTTATATTCTGCTATTGCTAATCACAGTGTAGTTGTTGTATTGTTTGCAAATTTTTTAGGAAGCTCTCGGTACCAAGAATGAGTAAAGATAACGTTGGAGCATGAACAACATTGGTTTCTAGTGTGTTAATCCTTTCGGGTGGAGTAAGACGCAGAGGAGGAAGCAGGATAGCAGCTGGTTGTACCTGCAGCACCTGGAAACATAGTAGGACCTGAGAGCTAGTGGGGTGCAGTTGCACCAGGTGAACATGCAAAAAACGTACAGGGACAGTAACCAAAACCATGAAAGCCTGGAAATGAGCATTAAATTAGCATTACCTGGAGGAGCAAGACGCAGTGAGTGATCATGTTCGGGACAGTATTGCTGGTACTGCAGAAGAGGATAGACGTGGGAGTGAGCTGGGCATGCCGAGGAAGGAGCAGCAACAACAAAAGTAAACCTCACCTGGAGCAGTACCTGGTCTGAACTGAGAGCTAGTAGCCGAAACTGTGAAAGCTTGAAAATAAACATGCATTTGGAAAGACAATGAAATGGACAAACTGAGGCCATCACCTGGAAATGAAAAAATAAATAAAGAAAGACACGTGAACAATGTTTGGAGGGACATTTGGATGGTTTAAATTTACTTAAGGCTTGTTTAGCATTTACCTTATGCATAATAATCCATTTTTCTTGATTAGTTCATGAAGTAGATTTAAATATGTCTTTAGCTCATTTTTATTTTTATCATGCATTAGTTAAGTTAGAGTAAATTTGTTACATGCATTAGTTAAATTTTATTGTTAAATTAGTAATTAGATATAGTTAGGATTAGTTTAGAGTTAATATTTTAGACATGTAGTTTTATAGTTATTTTCTTAATTTCCTAGGATTTTATTTTCATTAAGTTTTAGTTTAGTTTAAATTGCATTTTGCTATTTTAGGTTATTTTAATTTTAGTTTAATTAATCTTGCTTTGTTATTTTCATAATTGCATTTTATTTTACTTGCGTTAATCAATTTTAACTGTTTTAATTATTTGCGTAGGTATTGGTTTTTAATTGCGTGAAGCTCGGTAAGTAAATTTCAGCTCGATCTTATTTTCTTTAATTTTTAATGTTTATTGTTTTCAGTAAATTTAATTAGCCTTAGTAGATCACGAACTTAAATTTCATAATTTGCTAGGATATACTTAGGGTAAGATTAACCGGTAGCTAATTAGGCTAGTCAACTTCTCTGTGGGACGATAACTCAGGACTCAAATCCCATTATTACTTGTACGACCCGTGCACTTGCGGACAATACCCTTGGGGCGTGTCAGATTTTAACCGTAAAATTGATATGTGGCTCGTTTACCTCGAAATCCAGTGTTAAAACGATGTACGATACTTAAAATGGCATGAAAAGTAGCATGGGTGGGAGTTTCTCGTTTGGTCACCCATTCATGGAATTTCTCCCACACAAGCATGCTTAACTTTGAAATACGTGCAGTTATATGCAGAAAGTAAAAAATTGAGCCAGCCTATCATCATACAATTATACATAGCAGTAGACAGTAAAAGACAGAAAACAAATAGGTCATGCAGGAGTGCAGTGTATGTGTATTTACAGTACAGTTCAGACAGTAATTGGGAACGGTATGAGGTGATTTCTATAACTAGGCTGATACCTAGATATTTCGATTGATACCTATTCTACAGTACTTATTTACCCACGAAAGGTCAATTTGTGTACATATAATTATCTCTAACAGCTTACATAAATCCCTTACCTCAGTGTGGGTTGGTCGTGCTCCTGTCCCAGCACGGTCAGTAACTCAGCCCGTTTCGCTCCAATTATATTCCCTGGAGTTGCAGTAAATCACCAATCATTTCAATTAATCTTTATAAACTCGTATTTATTTTAATTACGATCCAATTAAAGTTTTGGGCTCAATTATCCATCATGGGCCGAATTGTCTCCTTAATGGGCCCAACTTATCTTAAGCCCATTTTAACCTTTCTACCAATATCCATTAAGGCCCATTAGTCCACTAAGACCATTAGCTAAGTTTGGGACCATTAAGCCCATTAGCCAACTCGAGCCATCCATTACATGTGTTCGACCCATTGGGGCATTTGGTCGAATACATGGTGGGTGTTAGCCTAGCACCACCACTACACCAACTTATGCCATTTAGCTCATTTTGGCATTTTGAAAAACATTTGGTGTGCTTGTCTTATGTCATTCACCAGTTCATTAAGGTATTTTATCAAACACCTTATATGCATGCTTCATAAATTCATCCATTCTACAATTTTGATCCCACCCATCCTTACCATCAACATTTACAGATTAACATCATCCCATAACCACTACAAAACACATTACATATTCATCATCTTATCACCATACCCATTTTGGCCAAGCTTAGATTCATGCCTTCTAGGTTGTTTTCTATTCTAATTCCTACACGAATCTACTCCATAAATTTCATAATTAAACATATATGAGATTTGGTGGAAGATAGCTCACCTAACTTTATTCGAAAATGATGGGGAAGTTTTGCTCCTCCAATTCAGCTTGTTAGATGCTGGTTTTTGGATAGGTTGTTGCCCTTGAAATATGGAGCAACTTTGCTGAAGAGAGTTTGTTCCAATTATGTGTGTAGATGGGACTTGCTAGAGTGAGAAAGCTTGTTACTTTATTGAAAAAGTTGGAAGAAAATGAAAGGAAGAAGACGACAGCAAAGATCAACCAGTTCTGATTTCTTTTCCATGAATTTTCTGGGCTTTTATTAAATAAATTCAGCCCATAAGTTGGGCCTTTAATGGTCTTGGGCTTTGGCTTGTTTTGGGCTTGTTATTGAGCCTAGTTTATTTTTCAATTGGGCTTTGAATTTAATTATATTGGACTGCTAATTTGGGCTTTAATTCTTGGGCCCAATCTCTTAATTACGTGCGCACATAAATTTAGCCCAAGGCCCATGAATTTTTGACCCATTATTCCTTTTCATGTTGGGCCTTCATAATTTTCCATAAGCCCAATCACTAATGGGCCTATATATTCAGCCCATACAAAACATTTAGCCTAATTGCATTTCATTAATTTTCATAAGTTTAATTTGCTGGAAATTAAGTTTTCTAACCCAAGATTAATTTTTCCATGTCTTAACCATGGTTAGGTTATGTTAATTATGCTTTGGTTACTTAGTGAAAGCTTATAAATCAATTCTGAATTTTCTTTGACTTTTGACCTTTGACCACATTTGACTACGGGTAAATATCCCAAATATAAGGTTTTCCATGTATGAGATTCTCATCTTTAGGTTTTGACTACCTTTAGAAGCTAAAAATGCTGAAAACAGATCAAACGATTGATTTTGAGCTCGTTTGAGTTTTTTTTTTTTTTTTCATTTTCACCACTCCAACATTATCAGAACCAATCTAAACCAACTTCCCTTCATGACCTACCTATATTTTAATGTTCTTAGTCATTATCATCAGTTGGATTGGTCGGGTTCAATTCGCTTCAACCTGAGCATGCCATTACTTATCGTTTTCACTTCGGTGCATTCAGAGATTTAACATAAGTCAAATTGATCCAAAACCGAAACAAACTTCTTTATTTGATCATCTGTAGTAAAATCTAAGGATCACATGAACGAATCCTGAAGAATACAGTAGTGGGTTTCAGGTCTTACATTTCTCCCCTCAAGAAATTTGGTCCTCCGAATTTAAATTAAGTCAGTCCTCAAATAGCTCTGGATGCCTTTCACGCATTAGGCTCTCTGATTCTCACGTGGCCTCCTCCGAAGTGTGGTGTTGCCAGAGAACCTTGACCAGAGGAATTGTCTTAGACCTAATACTTTCTCCTTTCAGTCCAGTATCCGAATCAATTTTTCGACATAAGTCATATCTTTTTTTAGTTCCAACGATTCATACTCAATCACATGTACCGGATCCGGATGATACTTTGAAGCATCGAAATGTGGAAGACAGTATGAACTCCTGATAGCTCAGGTGGAAATGCCAGTCTATAGGCCTTGTCTCCCACTCGGTCTAAGATCTCAAAAGGTCTAATATAACGAGGACTCAACTTCCTTTTCTTCCCGAACCACATTATGCCAATGGAGGGAGAAACTGTCACACCCCGACTCCAAGTGCCTCTCATCCATACATATACACATACGGTTGGGCTGTGAGCTATTGCAATTACTAATTCCATACATTTGTAGCAGAAATAAAAAAAACTTTAATTCACACACTCCTAGGCATGTGCGTAGATATACAAATTCGATTGTATAAATATAATATCATTACATAACATCCACATACAATTTTTCTCATAGTCAATGTATGACTGTACGATACAAAATAATAGATACAAAATTCCTATGTGTATACATTTCTTATACCTTAACAATTGGTAGGAGCTGATCAACACAAGAAGATCTGGAGACCACCGCACTGTTCTACTTCTCAGTATCTGGAGGGGAAGAATAGTGGGATGAGTAAACCACAACTCAGTCACCAACCTCTTCCCAACCAATAGGCGATCGACATCTACAATTGTATAGTGCCTTATAAGGGGCCATACCAATACTTGAGTGATAACTGTTGTTGTAGGCAAACTCAATCAGTGGCAAGTGATCGTCCCATGAGCCTCTAAAATCTAGCAAGCATGCTCTAAACATATCCTCAAGGGTCTGTATAGTCCTCTCTGACTGTCTATCTATCTGAGGATGAAAAGCGGTGCTAAAGCTCAGTTGGGTCCCCATCGCTTCCTGAAAATGTCCCAAAAGGTGGGAAGTGAAGTGGGCATCCCTATTAGAAACAACACTCACTGGGACACCATGCAGTCTCACTATTCCTCGTACATACAAGTTCGCCAATGCAATAAAAGTATCTGTAGATCTCATAGCTATAAAGTGTGGCAATTTCATTAATCGATCTACTATAACCCAAATAGTATTAAGGTTCTTACAGGTTTTCGATAATCCCCTCACAAAATCCATGGTGATGTGCTCCCACTTCCATGTCAGTATCTGTAGAGGTCGCAATAATCCTCCAGGTTTATGATGTTCTACCTTAAATTGCTGACAGATGAGACATCTAGTAATATACTCAGCTATATCTCTTTTCATTCCAGACCACCAGTATACTTTTCAGAGATTTTGATACATCTTACTGCTCCCCGGATGTACTATGTATCTCGATGAGTGAGCCTCTGATAAGATTAACTTCCTAAGCTTTGGATCATTAGGGACACATATTCTATTTCCAAACCTTAATAGTCCATCTGAACTCAATACAAAATCAGTGCCCTCATTTTAATGGAAGTTATCCAGTCACATCAATTAACTATTGATCATTCTGCTGAGCTTGCCAGATCCTCTTAATCAATTTCGATTTTAATCTCAAGCAAGCTATAATCCCATGACTGCCAATCTCAGGTGGGGTCACATCCAGTCTAAGGTTCGTGAATTGTTCCAACAACTTGTGCTCCCAAACCATCATATAGGATACTAACCGGAGACTCTTTCTACTCAATGCATCGACAACCACATTCGCCTTCCCCAGGTGGTACAAAATCTCACAATCATAGTCTTTAAGGAGTTCTAACCACCTTCTCTATCTCATATTTAACTCATTCTGTGAGAATAGATACTTAAGAATCATGTTATCCGTAAATATCTGGAATCTCTCACCATACAAGTAGTGGCACTATATCTACAATGCAAATACTACGGACGCTAACTCTAAGTCATGAGTTAGGTAGTTTTTCTCATGGTCTTTGAACTGTCTGGATCCATAAGCAACTACCCTTCTATTCTGCATAAAACCATAGCCCAGCCCTTGGTACGAAGCATCTGTGTAAACAGAATAGTTCCTTGAACTATTATGAATGGTGAGAACTGGCGCAGTGGTTAATCTGTACTTAAGTTCCTGAAAACTCCTCTCACACGCCTCATCCCACGTAAACTCCACATTTTTCCTCGTAAGACATGTCAACGGAGCAGCCAATCTAGAGAAATCCTCTATAAATCTCCTGTAGCATCCTGCCAGACCCAGAAAACTTCTGATCTTTGTGACTGTCCTTGGTTGTTCCTACTGAACAATAGCCTCAATTTTGGGTGGGTCTACTGACACCCCATCCTTCGATACAACATGGCCTCAAAAGGAAATCTGCTCTAACCAAAAGTCACATTTATTCAGCTTGGCATACAACTTTCTCTCTCGGAGGGTTTGTAAAATAATCCTCAAGTGCTGCTCATGATCTTTCCTATATATGGAATAAAACAATAAATCATCAATGAATACTATCACAAATTGATCTGGGTATGACTTGAACACTTCATTCATTAGAGCCATAAAAGCTGCCGACGCATTTGTCAACCTGAAAGCCATCACCAAGAATTCGTAATGACCATAGCAGGTGCAAAAAGCTATCTTGGGCACATATTCCTTCCGAATCTTCAGTTGATGATACCCAAACCTCAGATCTATCTTAGAGAAGATCCGTGCTCCCTGAAGCTGATCCAATAAGTCATCGATGCTCGAGAAGGGGTACTTATTCTTGATAGTAGCCTTGTTCAACATTCGATAATCAATACATAACCTCAGGCCCCCATCTCTTTTTTTCATAAATAATACCGGGGCTCCCCATAACGAGATGCTCAGTCTTATAAACCCCTTATCTAGCATATCTTGCAACTGCTTCCTTAATTCCTCTAGTCCAACTGGAGCTATCCTATATGGTGGTTTGGATATTGGCTCTGTTCTTGGTGTCAAGTCTATGTCAAATTCCATTTCTCTATCCGGTGGCAATCTTGGTAGGTCATTTGGAAAGACATCGGGAAATTCTCTAACCACGGGAATGTTATCTATATCCGGATGTGTTTTGTTCAAGTCCACCACATAAGTAATAAAACCTTCAAAACAACATTCATGTCATTTATGTACCAATACAGTTTACTTGCTACAAGTTCAGAATCACATTACTTCTCATAAAATTTTACAATAGATTTCTCAGGTAAAGAAAATGCAATAGTCCTTGAGTGGCAATCTAAGCCAGCATGATTGGTAGCTAACCAATCCATTCCCAAGATTACATCAAAATTATACATATTCAACGAAATCAAATTAGTTGTCAAGCACTTATCTCCTTACCCCTACTTTACAATATTTATATACTTGTTCAGCTAATTGACTAACTCTCATTGGAGTACTTATTAATAAAGTCCCATTTAAGTATGTGGGTTTCACAAAACCTGTTAACTTTGATGCACATGCAGGCGATATGAAGGAATACGTAGCACCAGAATTAAATAAAGCTATAGCTTCCAAATTGAAAATCAGAATTGTACCTTTTATCACTTCAAAAGAGGTATCTACTGATGTCTGGTCTATCGCATATACCTTGCCTTGACCCGTAACTTGCTTCCCTTTTTCTTCAGCTGTGGCTCTCTTCCTTGCAGGAGGTGTAACTATAGGAACTTTCTCTAGATCCTCGCCCTTCTGCGGGAATACCTCAACTTCTTTTGGACAATCCCTTGCATAGTGCCCAAGTCTACCACATTTGAAACATCGTGTACCCTAAAAATGATAGGGCTTACTACCATGATATGGCCAGATACTCTGCATTGATCAGTAGTTGACCGGGGTCCACCAAGCACTATACCCCTGGCTGGGGCTGGAGTCGGATACATATAAGGCCTATCAGTCTTCTTCTGTAATTCATCTGCCTCTCTCCGACGTTTACCAGCTCCTCTCTGTCCAAACCTAGCACTCTTGCCAACTCCTAATTTCCTTAGACACTTGTCTTTACGCCAACTGAACTCTGATATATGCAGGTCATAGTCCTGCTCACACAGCTGAGCTCGTCGTACTGCTTTTCTGTATGTAGCAACATCAAACGGGGCCAATTTAGCTCTAATCGAAGGCCTTAATCCATCAACAAACCTGCGGACCCTAACAGCTTCACTCTTGATAGAATCTGGATCATACCGGCCCAATGAGGTGAATCGTGATTCGTACTCATCCACTGTCCGGTTCCCTTGAGTCAGATTCAAAAACTCCATTTGTAACCTACGTCGAGCTGTATTTGGGATACATTGCTCTGTAAAAGCACCTAAAAACATATCCCATGTGATCGCTGTACCTTGGGTCATCAACATAGGTTTGGTGGACTTCCACCAGTGCTCCGCTTCGCCTCTCAACACAAATGCTACAAGTGCTACTCTTTCCGAGTCGAACATCTACAAAAATCAAACAGCTTCTCCATCTGACTTATCCAATCCTCAGCCACTGTCGGATCCTTTACCCCACTAAAAGGAGGAGGCTTAAAGTCCATAAAATGCCTCAACCTCTCCATATCACAATCATAACCATGGCTCAAGTTATCATCATCATACTACCGTGGAATCACTGGAGGAGGAACTGGACGAATAGGGGGACCTCGTGGTCTATTTGGATCGGTTGGGACAGGTGCAACATTCTTAGGTTCAGTTGCAGCTGCTTGGTGATTCGGTGCAGCCTATCCTGCTGTACCGAGTATACTCTCCAATCTAGATATGATCTGACCCATCATGGTCATCATTTTACCCAGGTCTTCCTCCAATCTAGCTACTCGAGGATCGGGGGTCTCTATCTGATTGTGGGGTTCATGAATAGAGGACGATCAACTATGCCTCTCAGTCCTATCATTTCGCTCATGAGTTCGTGAGCTCTCTCCCCTCTTGCAGTGTCTCTCAGGCATAGTTCACAAGCCAATTAACTTTCTTGCATTTAAAAGAAACTTTAAAATCACTACCAGCTTCGTATACACATTTGTATCTAAATATCGCACAGTAACCTAAGGATGTACATTTTCTTAGTCCTTAACATCGACTCACATCAGACCAACCTCGCTCTGAGATAAATTTTTATCACACCCCGACTCTGGGTGCCTCTCATCCATACATATACTGCATACGGTTGGGCTGTGAGCCGATTCAATTACTAATTCCATATATTTGTAGTAGAAATAAAAAAAACTTTAATTCACAAACTCCAAGGCATGTGTGTAGATATACAAATTCGATTGTATAAATATAATATCATTACGTAACATCCCCATACAATTTTTCTCATAGTTAATGTATGACTGTGCGATACAAAATAATAGATACAAAATGCTTATGTGTATGCATTTCTTATACCTTAACAACTGGTTGGAGCTGATTAACACAAGAAGATCCAGAGACCACCGCATTGTCCTACTTCTTAGTATATGGAGGGGAAAAAAAGTGGGATGAGCAAACCACAGCTCAGTAAGGAAAAGAATACTAACAGATAGATATTGTATTATCTACATAACCTATGCATGATTAACAAAATCATCTTTCATCATGAATGAAATTATCAACAGAAGATGCATTTAAAACAATCTTCTTTTACAGGCATTTTCATAAAACTAATGCTCGATATTTCTATTCAAGAAACACATAATAAAACAGTGCTATCACAACACAAGTATTCAAATCACAATATATCTTTTCTTTTCACAAATAATTTATTTTCATCAAATTTCATTCTTTTCTGAGTTTTCTCATATCTTTGAGACAACTATGGAATTTAGGCAAACAAATATCCATGACATATGGTTATAGTCAATGATCCCAGGCCTCACTGATCAGGTGTGCACAAGGCATCACTCGCCTGAAGAGGGATGGGTTAGTGCTACCCTTCGGCTCATCTCAATCATCATCATCTTCCTCATCACATCACATATACTTACGGTACATTATACGCCATGTGTCATCTATGTGACACTCAAACCCACGTGCACCTAGGACAGTACATAGTATTCCACAGACAACAACACAATTCAACGTACACCTGTGGACCCATTCCATGTACCTTACACCGATGGACTCATAATCCTTAACCATGTCTCATATACCAGGCGAGCAGAATCAGCGTTACACACAGTCATCGCAAGGCTCCAACGTGATATTTCTCAATGCGAGCAACTGCGTCTAGCACTGTATTATCTCAAAAATTATTGTGCGAGCTAGGGTCCAGCACATCATCATCATCATAAAACCACGTGCGAGCTACGCTCCAGCACAGTTTATCAAAGATACAAGCATATGCGAGTAAAACCTCCAGCATAGTCAAAATCATTAAAACATGTGTGAGCTAAGGCTCTAAAACCAGTTCACATCTCAAATTTGATAGGTGGTGTCACGACCCAAATCACCTAAAAATCAGAGTAAATTTTTTTCTTTTTCGTTTATTATTTAATTCTTACCTTTCTCTCATCGTGACCATCTTACAAACAGTTAGGCTATGATTCGGTGTTAGTCGCTTCTCACCTATTTACCATTCCATTTCCATAATCACATTCACATATCAGAGTTTACTTTCCTTTTGACTTTAATTAAATACATACACAATGGTATTTATAATTCTACATCCCTGACATCATATCCGTTTACAATACTGTGCATTACATATTTAGATGCAAAGCTATACAAATGTGTATACCTATCTCTCGATGGGAAGCAGTGGATACCAAGCATGCAAGTCCTCAGCCGCTTACTAATTACTGTGAGTGCTCTGAAAAGATGAGAAAATAAGGGGGGTGAGCAAACCACATTCTCAGTAAGGAAATTATGCAAGTAAGTAGATAGCTCCACTATCTATATGCTCATAATGCCATGCCCTTAAAATCCATTTCTTTTCATTAAAGTCTCAAGCACAAAATCATGTATTTCATCATGACTTAGTTTATAAAACTTTTCGTGCATATATAAATCATATAATTCATGCATCAAAGACATTCTATGTGACATCATTAAATCATACTTAGCATGAATTAAATCAGGATCATAAATTAGTTCATGCCATGTAAATCAAATCATGAGAGACAGATCTTTTCATGAATTTATAATTAAAGCATGGAAAATTCATCATGCTACTACATTTAAATCATTTCATTTAAAACGCAGTATAAAATAACCCTTCTAGGTCAATCATCTCATAAAACAATTCATCAAAATTTATTATAAAACTTCAGTTACCCTTCTTTCAGGGTCACATATCATAAAATCATAAATCGGGGGCCTGACCCTCCCTCGAGTCTACCCTAGTTATCGACCAATAGTTATATCATGTGAGACAAGTAGGTGACTATCAATAAGAACAAGGACTATGACCATAACCTCGTGATCCCTGGCAACACGGTACCTAGTGTGCGGGGTATCACACCTGAAACGGGAGGTGGGTCGGTCCTACCTGCCAGAACAGCATAACATCAGGATTTCGAGGGCAAGGCTTGCTGCCTTGTGGCTAATGCCACTCCACTCCAACAATCCCCATGGTACAGCGTACTCCGTGTGACATACACGGTACAACGTACTCTGTGAACCCAAGCTTAGTCAAGGGTGCCTACAATAGGTCTTATCCACCCATACCATCTCTGTCTCAGTATGCACATGTGAGCATATCATCTCACTGTGACACACAGTCTACAGGAAGTTCCAACACGGCTATATGCATGTCATATAAATCCCTGTGCGAGCGAAGCTAAAGCATGACTCCATGCATATTCATGATATCAAAAAATCTCGTGCGAGTGAAGCTCTAGCACGGTTTCATAGAAATCAATGAAATCTGCGTATGAGCAACGCTCCAGTACGACTTAAAATAATCATAAATTCAAGTAAAATCCACGTACGAGCAATGCTCTAGTACAGATATGTATAAAAACTCAGTGAAAATCTCATACCAGTGATAATTCTATATTTTTAGAATTATTTGTGCTTAATTTCCTAATTAATTATTTAAATCCTCAAATTATTTTTTTAATTATTCCCTTTATTTAATTAAAATTCTCATGTTTGCAGATAAATTAAATTTAGTTGAATTTTGAATATTCCGGTAGAAAATGGACCGTAATTGGGCTAAAATTGAGATTGGACCACGCGGATAACACGAGCCTAACACATCCAATTGGAAAAAAAGACAAATGACATGAAAATATTTATTTCAAGGAGCCAATGGTGTGAAGACAAGTGGCCAAACAATGCCAACTCATCTAGGATGAAAAAATTACCATTGTACCCCTAAATGTGTGTATAAATAGAATATGATAGCAATTGAAAAGGGGGTAGCCTAGGTTAGGAGTAGTGTAGAGAAATTTAGGAGTGGTTTTAATTTAGGGTAGAATAGTTTTAGGTTAATTTTAAAGCTTGTTTTAAATTTCTGAATGTTTTCTTTTTCCAACAAATAATTTGTTTTTACTTTTCATGGCAATCAATTTAATTTTTTATTTGCTCTCGGTTTGTTCATCCGTTTCGTTCTTCAATCTTCATTCGAGCTAATCGATTTCATCCATCATTGTCTTTGATTATGATGTTTTGATGCGGGTTGGGTGCTGAGTATTATTTCCACATCAATGGTAATGTGAGATCACAGCAGTAGGAGGAAGATTGGAAGCAACCCGAGAGTGCTAGTTTTTTCAAATTTGTGTGATTTATGAAGCATAGACTGAGTGCAACATGGCAGCAATCGGGGATTAACATCACACTCTGTTTGGCTCAGTTTAAGTGCAATAGTACTGTTCAATTCTGGGATTGTTTGTAATTTGCATTGCTCATTGTTTTTGCTGGGTTATGTGAGGCATGGGTCAAGGTTAATGCATCAGTATTAAGTGGACAACTAGAGCAGCAAGCAGTAGCTAGTTGTGGCAGTCCAATGCAGGAGATAAGGGTCTAGTACAGAAACAAAATGTCGCGGAGCAGGTTGCTGGCAAGAATTGTTGCAGATTATTGGTACGAGATTGCGGCATGAGGATGAACTTCTGATGACCTACAGTAGCACGCGGGCAGGACAGCAGCTGGGAGCATGATCAACAGCAAATGCAGGAGCAGAAGTTGTGACCTGAAACTGAGAGCAGCACAGCAGAACATGTCTGCTATAATTTAGCTTCCTATATAGCAGAGTGCATGAACTCATCTGGGCAGCACCTGGCCAAGCTGAGAATTACGCTTATATTTTGCTGGACCATACAGGAATGGATGCAGAAGCAACACAAGGTAGAGAATGGATGTGTGCTCTGAGCAGGTAGGACAGGCCAGGGAATCTACTACGTGAGCAGGATTCGAGTGCCTAATGATTTGTAGAACAGATGACATGTGCACATAGCAGTACAATGCAGATCACAGTACAGTACACTTGCTGCATAGCACCTGGAGACAACCGAAATCTAGAGTAGAGGACAAACCGTGAGCACCTGGACAACAGACCAAGCAAACCGTGAGCAACAGCACTTGGAAATGGAGAACAAAGCAAATTTGTTGATGAAGACATGAACAGTACTATTAATCGGGACCACTTTCATTTACAATTTGTTAAGGCCATGTTTGGCCATGTCATTTTAATCATGTTGCTATAGTTTAATGCATTTTTAGTATTTTCATGCTTTTGTTAGTTGTTAGTTAGTTAGTTAAGTCAATTAAAATGGTAAGTTAGTTTTAATATTTTTGCATGTTAATTTAATTTGTAGTGTTAATTTTTAGTTAGTAGTTAATTTTATATTAAATGTTTTAGGATTTTATTTTAGTTTAGTTGCATTTAGAATTTGATTCAAGCATTTTTAATTTAGTCTTTATTTTCATTAAATTTTAGTTTACTTTAAATTGCATTTTAATTAGTTTACTTACATGCATTTTTATTTTAAGTTTGTTTAAATTTTAGTTTAGTTTAATTTTATTTCTTTATTTTCATATTTGCATTTTATTTTAATTGCGTTAATTAATTTTAATTGTTTTAATTTTCTTTTGTAGGTATTTTCTTTAATTGCTCGGAGTTCAGTAAGCAAATCTTAGTTCAGTTTTATTTTCTTTATTTTTTAATGTTTATTGTTTTCAGTAAGTTTAATTAGCCTAGTGGATCACCCCTTGCAACCTCATAATTTGCTAGTATATACTTAGGGTAAGATTAACCGGTAGTTAATTAGGCTGATCAACTTCTCTGTGGGATGATAACTCGGGACTCAAATCCCATTATTACTTATACGACCTGTGCACTTGCGAATAATACCCTTTGGGCGTGTCAACGAGAAAAACTCCAGTACAACTTTAAAATAAGTTATAAAACCATATAAAACTTCATGCGAGTAACGCTCCAGCATGAGTGAATGTTCAAGTAAATCAAAACTTTGTACGAGCAACGCTCCAGTATGGCTTTATGCATAAATACCTCAAATCTCATGCGAGTTACACTCCAGCACGACTTTTATGCAATATCATATCAAAGCAAGATGCGAGCTAAGCTTTAACACCTCTCATGCATGTCAAATCATTAAAACTAGTGCGAGCAATCGCTCTAGCACCATTTTATGAATATCACGTCAAAACAGTCAAAACCTGTCAAAACATGTCAAAACAGAGTGCGAGCTAGGCTCCAGCACTTCTCATGCATTTCACAATAATAAAAATCAGTGCGAGCAACCGATCTAGCACATTTCATGCATATTATGCAATTCATGCAAGTCATGCTTTCACCATCCTTAGGTGAACTTCCCTCAATAGGGGTAAAATAGTCTTTTCCTATTTTGAGTTCTTAAAATTTTTAAACCATTTTTAGGACCTTTGTACAATATCAATGTATACATACATATTTAGTGTATATAAAAGCTATTTAAAGTATGCGTAGCTACCTCTAGCTACTCAAACAATTCCCTTACCTCATTTTCTGTATAGTCTGACCTTTCCACTGATGACTCGTCACGCAGTCCGATTTGCTCTGAATCCAATCTCTGAAACTGCGGATAAATATTCATCAGGTCAAATACAATACAATTAATTGTATTTCATATTTTCTAGGGTTTAATTCAAATCATTGGGCCCGTTTACCCATATTGGGCCCGATTGCACCATAATGGACCTTAATCGGCCTTAAGCCCGTTTTTCACTTACTATTCATGTTATTGAGGCCTATTGTTAATTGACCCACAAGTATTTATTGAGCCTCGTTCTAAACTCTCGAATAGCTTATTTTAATATTTACGACAATTTATCCCAATTTTCAAAATTTAATTCATTTAATGCGAAAATTAAATTCATAATTTATTTAAAACGCATAACGATGCAAAATTGTCGTAAATAAGGGTTACTTACCCGTGATTCTATGATAGTACACAAATCGAGGCTGACTCAAGTCCTCGTTTGATGTCAATCGTCGAGCTACACAATTTAATATTTTTTCGGGTAAATTTTCAGTCGAATATTAATCAAATTAAATATTCTGAAATTTAAATCGGTCAATTCAGCCGCTTACTGACTTACCCGTAGCTCGATTACATCACTGTATTTTTTTTCAATTTTTCCTCTTTTCTTTTTCCCCTTTTTCTCTTTTCTTTTCTTTTCTTTTTGGCTGAACCGGTTCAACCCGGTTCAGACCGTCGGTTCAGTTCAGTTTGGTTTGGCCGGTTCAGTTTGGTTCGATCGGTACATGCATCATTTCGCTGTTCCAGTGCCATCTGGCCGGTTCTTGGGCCGTTTTCGGTGCGGTTCAGTGCGCCATCGCCTGGGCTTCCAAAATTGGGCCTCGGTGTGGCTCGAATCGGCGCCGATGGCCGCCGATCGAAGCCTCTCTCCGGTGGCATCTCCCTTCGTTTTCAGTATTCTTTGTCATTCTCGGTGCGCGTGCCGGTGCCTGGTGGTTCCCACGAGGCTCGTCGCCCTTCGTCGGCCCTCATCTGGGGTCCCTGGCCGTCGGTGGTGGCTCGTCCGACGATCTCGTTTCACGCCTTCCATTTTCACTTCTTTCCCTCTTTGTTTTCTGTTTCCGTGATTTCAGTTTTAGTTTTTTTTCTTTATTTATTTATTTATAATTTATTTTAATATTATTTTAATCATTAAAATAATATTAAAATTTCCCAAAATATCAAAAAATATCATATTAAATTCATTTAATCCGTAAATGAATTTATCAGTCCGATTTTGCCTTTTCAGTATATTTTTCTAATATTTTTGAGCTCGTTTTCCTAGGCAAAAATTTTAAAAATATTATATAAATTCATATCTTGATCAATTTAACCCGAAATTTAATTATTTCTTCGTTATTGATCAAGATTCTCAAATCCATTATTTTTAATTAAATTTTCTTGTCACGATAAATGCCGGATTTTGATCTTTTGACCGTTTTACCCTTCACGTGTTTGGGAATTCCATTTCAATCCTTTGCATTTTTCATTTCGTATTTTAATTAAAATCGGGTCTTACAGGTGGCTATTTTCTCTTTATAAAATCTCAAATCATTTTTATTGACGTAGCATGCCGTCCCATGCTAAACACGTAAAACTAGCCAACCTATCGATCATCATTTCTTAGTCACAAAATAACATTTAGTTGTAAAACATTAAAAACATGCATGTCATGCTATTTCCTTTCCCACATCCCATTTTCCCAATTTATACCATAATACATATCAATTTACTTATGGTTCAATAGCTAAATATATTATTTCTAGCGTCTAACTATTGAAATCATAGTAAAATAAGTACGAATATCTCTAACGTCAACATACAATCCTTTACCTCGAATCACACTTGTATTTCCTTCGTCTCGCTTGCTCCGTTTACGATCCTGGTTAATCGAGTCTCAATGTATTGCAAATCTACACATGCAAATCATTTAGTTATTTTCCTTTCCTTCTCCCAAACATTTACATTGTCATTTATTTATCTAGTCATACTTCTCAAGCCCTTTATCATATTTCACCTTTTCCTCTAGTATCACTCTATCTTCCCTTGGTTTTCCATCACTTCCCACAAGTATTTCTTCATGAATTCCCTCTCAATATTCTCACTCATCACTACACTCATCATTCTTATCTGTATTTCACATACCATTTAACCAATGAAATGTCTAGAAACTCACATTTAAAGCTTGAGGGTTGAAGAACTTACCTAACTTAGCTTTTTCCTTAGCCAAACTTGTGGTAGTCTATTCTCCTCATTTTGATTAAACCAATGTGTGATTTTTGGGTATGTTGTTCTCCTTACTTCAAGGAACAACTTTCCCTTCTTGAGCTTCTTCTAATTCTGGCCGGGTTGTAGTGATATTTAGAGTGAGAAAACTTGAATTTTTGGATGAAAATGGTGGAAGGAGAAGGTTGGTTTAGAGTGATCTCAATTTTGCAGTGAAATCCCGTGGCCTTTTTATAGATACAGAGACATGAGATCGATCTAGTCCGTTATGTAGATTGATCTCTGCATGGTTTGGTAGTCCTTTCACTTAACGTAACTACTACCAGATCGATATGCTCTTCTTGATGAGATCGATCTTTTGCAAGTAAAATCCTTCTTGGAGATCGATCTGCCTCTTGTAGGAGACTGAACTTTTCCTCACAATTCTTAATGAGATTGATCTGTGCCTTGTGGGAGATCGATTCCTTCCAGGCAGAGACTTAAGGAGATCGATCTGCCTTCCCATGAGATCGACCTGTCTTGTTCAATTATACCAATTCCTGACATTTTGTGAGAGGGGATCGATCTTTCCTTTATGAGAGATGGATCTGCTCCTCCCCTGCTATCACGACCCTCAACTTACCAAAATACGTACAAATTTTTCGCATTTTCATGCATCAATCCTTAATCATCCTTCCTCGATCGTGAACAACCACACACTTAACAGTTGGGCTGTGTGTCGACGTCTAACTCACTCCACCATACCAATTCAATTTGAAACATTATTATGAGTAAACACTTGTATAAATGTATATATATCAGAGTTGTTACATGTGTTTACATTGTTTTACATCCCCAGTGGTTACATACAAAATTCTACTGTGCTATGTCTAGTTTAGATACAAAATAATCCAAGTGTGTATACCTTTAGCGATGGGATGCAGCGGATTTTCAAAAAGGGAACGCCTCCAGTCACGTCCAATCTATACTCAAATCTCTGTAGAGAGGGGAAAATAAGGGGGGTGAGCAAACCACACGCTCAGTAAGGCAATCATGCGAACAGGTAGATACTGCACTATCTACGTGATCGTGATGCCATGCTCAAAAGCATTTAATTCATTGTTTATCTCAAAACATGAGTGTATGATTGTGTTAATGGTATGTAAAGCATTCATGCTATTAAAATTCAGTGCACATTTCAACTCAAAGCATGGTATATATCATCATGCATAATTCACAATAAAAGCATGGCATTAAACATCATGCATTTTCACAATAAAGCATGGCATTAAACATCATGCATTCGTGCACTTTAAAAACCATTAACAAATCAATTCATCACTGGTTAGGTCTCGGCCTATCCCTCGGGCTTTCCTGACCCACAATCATTTCAAACATGGATTTAATCTCAAATAGCTGTAGGCATGTGAGATAGGCAGTTCAACAGTAGGTAATAACCTCAAGGCCTATGTACATAACCTGTGATACCGGCTACACGGATCAGGTGTGCGGGATATCACCACTATCTGCTTCCACACGGGAGGTGGGTCAAATCCCACCCGCCGGTCCATAGCAGATCTCGTCCGAAGACGGCACATCACAACTCAACACGGTACAACGTACTCCATGCTACATGCACGGTACGACGTACTCTGTGGACCCAATCAACACATCATATCACGCCACATCTCAAACGCACGTGTGAGCCTATTTAATCGGGGCGACCTCTGTCTATCCGAAGCTCCTAACACGGCTAATTAATCATGTCAAAACAATGCACGTGTGAGCCTATTTAATCGATGTGACACCCAGTCTACTCGAAGCTCCAAACACGGCAACATATAAGGTGGCCATCCAGTGCGAGACAAACTCGAGCACAATGCCAAAACAATTATAAAATCCATGTGAAAACTAGTGCCTTTTGCACTCTTTCATACTCACGAAATCATGTAGGTGGCTCAAGACTTGCAAAGTATGATTAACAAAACCAAAACACACTCATCTCTTTTGCAAATCATTTCAATGTTAGCCAACCTACCAATCATTTGCTAAAAAGCAATAAAACATCATTTTCAAAGCAATATGCTTTTGTTTTCATGCACATTTCTCAAACTCCCAACTTTTACCCTTCAGTCACCCAACAACATTTCCTAGTCTCATGCATTCTAGCAAAACATTTAAGCGCCCAAATCTCGCACAGATATCTCTAAGAGTCCACACAATTCCCTTACCTCGATTTACTTGGTGTGACTCCTTTCCTTTTAGCTTCTCACGCTCTTGGCTCAACTCGTCTCGGCGTATCCTCGGAAGCTGCGATTCATTCATTAAATCGATTGAGTTAATGTATTTAACCCATAATTGACCCACTAGTCAATATTATCCACTTATGCATTTTACAAATGCCTTAATCCACATTTTACCTCCTTTAGGTAAATCTCACAATTTATCCACTAACCACATCTTAAAATCATACCACAACACTATAAATAACTTTTACATATCTCATTCATCATTAATCTCCATACATTCCACTTTCTCACTCTAGACCATTTCTAGGTCATAATCATTCCAATGTATTTAGATAGTTTCTAACCATCCATACATGCCAAACAACTCCAAAATCAATTAAATAAACAATGTACCATAGTTGGAGTGTTAGAATCTTACCCAATTGATTTCTCCTCTTGCTCCAAATGGCAATGCCCTTAACTTCTTCAATATCAACAATGGGAAAATGCCTTCCAACTATGTTGTTCTTCTCTTTGATAGGAACAACTTTGCCTCTAATGGTCTCTCTTCAAACCTCACTGAAAATGGCTGATTTTAGAGAGAGAAAGTTAGGTTTTTGGGTTGAAAGTGGAAGATTTGTGTTTTTCCCGAAATTTTTTGATTTTCAGCACTCCTTATATAGAATTAGCTTGAGGAGATCGATCTGGTCCCTTAAAATCCCTCTTTTTCACGGCATTTTTAAGCCTGAGATCGATCTGTCGAAGCATGAGATCGATCTGTTGAGGCATGAGATCGATTTGTCGAGGCATGAGATCGATCTGCTCCCAAACAGAGAGCTAAGGAGATCGATCTGGTCCATTGGAGATCGATCTGCTCTATTCTTTTGCCCAAATAAGAGCATTCTGGCTCTTCCAAATCGATCTCTCATCCCATAAGATCGATCTGCCCTTCAAAATTTCCAGATTTCCTGCAGTTCCTCTGCAACAACACTTACCAAACATCCTTAATTTGCTACCATGATCTTTTCCTCATTTATTCATCTTTGAGGCTTGAAAATGGCATCCATCCTCACTTCATACACATTAAAACTTGTGTAGGATCTTTGTATTACCAATGGTACTTAATATAAACAAAAATGGAAGTGCACATCTTATGCAATTCTACTTCCATTTTACCAAACTATTCATAATCCATTCTACACACATTCTCCACATGTTTAAGTCCATTTCTACACATTCATACATAATGAAACTTGTATGTACGATTACCACTCTCATTACAAGTGTGTACATTACTTATGGACTTACATCACATATACTTCACTCATGAATTCATAGTACAACTCTATTTACACTTCTATGTACATATATACCCTTATACATATACGGGGTCTCACATTCTCCCCCACTTAGAAAATTTGGTCCTCCAAATTGGAACCAATTATTCTGTGAACAACTCGGGATACCTCTCTCGCATCAAACTCTCCAATTCCCATGTGGCTTCTTCCACAGTGTGATGTTGCCAAAGTATCCTCACTAAGGGAATTGTCTTTGTCCTCAGCACTTTTTCTTTTCTATCCAATACCCGAACTGGCTTCTCAACATAGGTCATACCTTTATTGAGCTCCAAAGGCTCATATCTTATCACATGTGCCGGGTCCAGGTGATACTTCCTCAACATGGATAAGTGGAAGACGTTGTGCACACTTGCCAACTCTGGTGGCAATGCCAACCTATAAGCCTTGTCTCCCACCTTATCAAGTATCTCAAATGGCCCTATATATTGAGGGCTCAACTTTCCCTTCTTCCCAAATCTCATAATTCCCTTCGAAGGGGAAACTTTCAGAAACACTGACTCACCCACCTCAAACTCTAGTGGTCTCCGTCTCTTGTCAGCATAACTCTTTTGCCTGCTCTGAGCTGTCCGTAACCTCTCACATATCAATTGGATGTCCTCAGAGGCTTGTCTAACCAAGTCGGGAGCAAAGATCTGTCTGTCACCAACCTCTTCCCATCCAATAGGGGAGCGGCATCTACGCCCATACAATGCCTCATATGGTGCCATCCCGATACTCGCATGAAAACTGTTATTATACGCGAACTCTGCGAGTGGCAAATGGTCATCCCAGGAGCCTCCAAAATCCAATGCACACGCTCTCAACATGTCCTCCAGGGTCTGTATAGTCCTCTCTGACTGACCATCTGTCTGAGGATGAAATGCGGTGCTAAAATTCAACTGGGTCCCCATCGCTTCCTGAAAATGTTCCCAAAAGTGGGAAGTGAAGCGGGCCTCCCTATCAGAAACAACGCTTACTGGAATTCCCTGTAGCCTCACTATCTCGCGTACATATAGGTTCGCTAACTGGCTCAGAGTATCGGTAGCTCTCATAGCTAGGAAATGGGCTGATTTCGTCAACCGATCCATAATCACCCATATGGCATCATGACCTCTCCGGGTCCTCGGTAATCCCATCATAAAATCCATGGTGACATGCTCCCACTTCCATGTCGGTATCAGTAGAGGCTGCAATAACCCTACAGGCTTCTGATGCTCTACCTTCACCTGCTGACAAACGAGACACTTAGCAACATATTCAGCAATGTGCTTTTTAATTCCCGACCACCAATAAACTTTTCGAAGGTTTTGATACATTTTAGTACCCCCTGGATGTATCGTATACTTCGATGAGTGAGCCTCTGTCAGGATCAACCTTCTGATCTCTGCGTCATCAGGAACACATATCCTACCTCTGAACCTCAACAATCCATCCGAACTCAACCCAAAGTCCGTCTCCATACCCCTCTGTATCTGCCCGACAATATCACTACACTGCTGATCAACTCGCTGAGCCTGTCGGATTCGATCTACCAGATCCAATTCCAACTGCAGGCTAGCTATCATAAATCCACTATCAGCGTCAGGCGGGGTCATATCCAAACTGAGGTTCATGAACTGTTCCAACAGCTCGTGTTCCCTGATCATCATAAATGATACCATCCCGAGATGCTTCCTACTCAATGCATCAGCAACCACATTTGCTTTACCCGGGTGGTATAGGATTTCACAATCATAATCCTTTAACAGCTTGAGCCATCTCCTCTGTCTCATGTTCAACTCTTTCTATGAGAACAGGTACTTAAGGCTCTTATGATCTCTATAAACCTGAAATCTCTCACCATAGAGGTAGTGGCGCCATATCTTCAGCGCAAACACCACCGCTGCCAACTCCAAGTCATGGGTCGGGTAGTTCCTCTCATGATCCTTTAACTGTCTTGATCCATAGGCTACTACCTTCCCATCCTGCATCAATACACAGCCCTATCCTAGGTGTGAAGCATCCGCATACACCGAGAAACCTCCTGAGCTGGTAGGAATGGTGAGTATTGGAGCTGTAGTTAATCTCCTTTTTAACTCCTCAAAACTGCCTTCACACTTTTTGTCCCACATAAACTCTACATTTTTCCTCGTGAGACGTGTCAAAGGAGCAGCTAACCTCGAAAATCCCTCTACAAACCTTCGATAATACCCAGCTAAACCCAGGAAACTTCTGATCTCTGTCACTGTCTGGGGTCTCTGCCACTGAACTACGGCCTCAATCTTAGATGGATCCACTGATACTCCATCCTTTGATACTATGTGACCCAGAAAAGAGATCTGTTCCAACCAAAAGTCGCACTTACTGAGTTTAGCATACAACTTCTTCTCTCGGAGGGTTTGTAGCACTATCCTTAAATGCCTTTCATGTTCCTCTCTAGACCTTGAATACACCAGTATATCATCAATAAACACAATAACAAATCGATCCAAGTACTGGTGGAATACCTCATTCATCAAAGACATAAAAGCTGAGGGAGCATTCGTCAACCCGAATGGCATAACCATGAACTCATAATGTCCATACCGGGTGCGAAAGGCTGTCTTGGGTACATCTCCACCTCGTATCTTCAACTGATGGTACCCTGATCTCAGATCTATCTTGGAAAAGACCTGCGCTCCCTTAAGCTGATCCAACAAATCATCGATGCGTGGAAGGGGATACTTATTCTTGATGGTGGCCTTATTCAACAACCGGTAGTCTATACACAGTCGGAGGCTTCCATCCTTCTTCCTTACAAACAGAACCGATGCTCCCCAAGGTGAGACGCTCGGCCTGATGAACCCCTTCTCTAGCAACTCTTGTAATTGTTTCCTTAACTCCTCTAACTCAACTTGAGCCATTCTGTATGGTGGCTTGGACATCGGCTCTGTACCAGGTGCCAAATCTATACCAAACTCCATCTCCCTATCTGGAGGTAACCCTGGTAACTCATCCGGAAAGACATCTGGAAATTCCCTAACCACTGGTATGTCTTCCAATTTCGGACGTGCCTTATCCGTCTCAATCACAAAAGTGATGAATCCTTCACATTATTATTTCCACCATTAGTATCATAAATCATCACATCCCATACATAAATGAAATCAAATTTATCTTTCATACATCATGTATCAAGATTGTACTCATCACACTTATAATAATCATGTTCTTTAATTTCATTTCACAAAATTAACTACAAGATTGTCTATCTTTGGAAACATCAAGGTTTTAGCATGACAATCCATAATAATATGATTGGCAGCCAACCAATCCATTCCTAGGATAACATCAAAATCACTCATATTTAATAAAATTAAATCGGTTGCCATCTCTTTACCTCCTATCTTCATTTTACAATCCATATATGTATGCTCAGTCAACTGACTATCATTCATAGGGGTAGATATCAACAACATCTTATCAAGCAGCGTGGGTTTTACATGCTTCATCAATTTACATGCAAAGGATGGCGAAAAAAAGAAATGCGTGGCACCAGGATCAAACAGTACATAATCTTCTAAATCAAAGATTTGGATGGTACCTTTTACCACATCTGATGACGGATCTGCAGTATCCTGATCCAGTGTGTGCACTCGTCCTCTAATTACACCCACTGCTTGCTTCCCATTTTCCTCAGCTGTAGCCCTCCTCCTCGGAGCAGCTGTACCAACTGGAGCTCTCTCTGCCTCCTTGCCCTTCTGTGGGGCTCTCTCTATTATCTCTGGGCAGTCTCTGATTACGTGCCCTGGCTTCCCACATCTGAAGCATACAACCTGAGGTCCATAACATGGTCGAGTACCATGGTACCTACCACACTTGCCACACTGTTCTGTAATAGGCCGTGGTCCTCCAATCACGATTCCCTTAGCTGGAGCGATGGCCGGATACATGGGAGTATCAACTGTCCTCTCCCGGATCTCATCAATTCTCGACCTCTTTCCAGAGAATCTCTTGCTTCCTTTATAGCTGAAGCCTCTATCCATCATAGGTCTCTTCTTATCTCTGTCCTTCATCTTACCAACCTTTCCAAACTCCGAGGCGATTCTATCAACATCTTGTTCACATAATTGCGCCCTGCGCACTGCCTCCTCATAGGTCGGTATATCCAGGGGAACCAATCTAGACCTGATGGTTGGTCTCAATCCATCCACAAACTTCTGGATCTTCTCGACCTCATTACCCATCGTGTTGGGATCATACCTGCCCAGGGATATAAAAGCAGTCTCATACTCATCCACAGTCCTGCTCCCTTGGGTCAGTCCCAAAAATGCCATCTTTAGCTTTCGCTGTGCGGTATCCTGGACATACTGTCTCCGAAAGGCCTATAGAAACACATCCCAGTTGATCTCAGTATGCCGAGCTCTCAAAATAGGCCTGGTGGATTTCCACCAATGTTCTGCTGATCCCTTCAGCATAAAAGCAGCAAATGCTACCATCTCGGTAGTAGTGCACTCAAAGAACCCATATAATTTCTCGATCTCATTGATCCAATCTTCAGCCGCTACTGGGTCCTTTGCTCCACTGAAAGACGGCGGTCCAAACTTCCGGAACTGCTGCAGTCTATCCAAATCACATCCATATCCCCAACCTCTACTGCCTGGCATAGCAACCGGCGTAGGCACATCCTGTGTGGGTGGGGTATCTGTCGTCTGAGGTCCTTGGGCTTGCCTTGCCGGTGCCTCGGGAGCTGCTGCCTGCTCGGCATCACCCTGTGTAGCGGGACTCTGTCTACCGCCAACTCCAGATAAAGATTGGGTGACCAACTTGATGGACCCTAATGGTATCTACCGCAAGTGCACGGGTCGTTCAAGTAATAATAGGATGTGAGTCCCGAGATATCGTCCCACAGAGAAGTTGTTAGACTAATTAACTACCGGTTACTTTTATCCTAAGTATATCCTAGCAAATTATGAAGAATTGATGGTGATTAACTAAGCTAGAATTGAAAATACCAAAAGCAATAAATTAATAAAACTATAAAATAAAGTAACTAAAACCGAGCTCAGAGTACTTACAAAGCTCCAAGCAATCGAAAATCTGCAAAAGAAATTAAAACAGTTAAAACTGATTAACTAAATTAAAATAAAATGCAATTAAATACTAAAACTAATTAAACTAAAATTAAATAAGCTTAAAATAAAATGTAACTAAATTAAATCTAAGTTAAACTATGTAAACAAAGCAACTAAACCTAACAAATTAAATTGAAAGCAAATTAAACTAACAATGCATGAAACATAATTAATCTAAATTGACATTAAACTAATATAAATTCCTAATACATAAATATAAAAGTAACTATTAATTAAGATTAAAAATTAAATTAACAACTAAAACATTTTATCCTACAACTAACCATTAACAACTAACCTAATCTTAGCAACTACTAAAAGCAAATAAAATAGTAAAATAGCCATAAACAATTAAAGGTTGCTGGCCAAACATGGCCTTAATCATGTGAAATACACCAAGTGGTCCCGAATGGACCACTGTTGCGTTGTCTTCCTCCCCAGCTCCCGCGTCTCCTGCTTCTGCCTTGCCAGCTGCTGCCGTGGCTGTCTCCAGGTGCAGGTACATTCCAGCTGGTCTGCTTCTGCCATGCTCCAGGCAGTATCTCCAGACGCCATCCGTGTTGCATCCAGGATTTCTGTGCATCAGCTTCTGTCCAGGTGCTGCTGCCCCTGCTCCCGGCAGTGTCTCCATTCTAAGCTTGCTGCATTTCCAGGTGCTGCTGGTCATGCCTTGCTCCTGTTTCAGATAACGTCAGCTGCAGCATTCACAAAACAGGGTAGAACAGAGAGGGAAATAGGTCCCTGTCCACTGCAATCATTCATTCTAGCTTCTGTTCTGCATCAATTGGAAGCACCACTCAGCTACGCCAGTGTCCCGAGAGCTTGCTTTGGAAGCTAAATGAAGCTTGTGAACTAACGGATTAAAGAGGGCAAACACAATGAAAATGAAAGAAAACCGAGGCTTGAATTGAAAGCTTGTAAAATTAATGGATTAATGAACAAAAACCAAACAAAAGGGAGAAACCGGGAAGATAGAATAGAAAATAAAGCAAAAGCATAAAAAGTGGATAGAAACCGAGAGCATAAAAATGGTTTTAAAGCCTATTGCAAAATAAACCGAAAACATAGAAAACCATTGAAACCGAGAGGAAGCAAACTAAAAAAATAAAATTGATGAATAGTAACAGTGAAAACCGAGAACTTGAAGATTGATTGAAATTTTATTGCAATAAATTTAACAACTAGTAAAGAAGAAGATGCGATGAACATTAACTAAATTGTAAAAGAAAAACAACTTAAAAAGAGTAGCTGGAAGAACAAAAGTAGTCTGCCGAATGGAAGCTAAGAAAAAAAAAACTGAAGTGTACTGTGCCGCCGCTCTAAAAATAAAACAAGGAGAAAAAAAAAAACTATTCTAACCCTAAAAAATTACCTCCCTTTCAATGTCCATCTTTTTCTATTTATACTAACACTAGGGGTAAAATGGTAATTTTTACATCCTTGATGAGTTGACATTTTTTTGGCCACTTGTCTTCACACCATTGGCTCCTTGAAAAGATATGTCCATATCATCGGTCTTCTTGTCCAATTAGATGTGCTCGGTGTCATGACTCGTTTTGTCCGCGTGGCTCAATCTCGATTTTAGCCCAATTCCAGTCCATTTTCTACCGAAATCTTCAAAATTCATCCGGATTTGATTTATCTGCAAACATGAGAATTTTAATTAAATAAAGGGGATAATTAACAAAATAAATTGGGGATTTAAATAAATAATTAGGAAATTAAGCACAAATAATTCTAAAAATATAGAATTATCACACCCCCAAACTTGAGCTTTTGTTTGTCCTCAAGCAAAACAAAATGATTGTAGGAATGACAAGTACAAAAACATAATAATTTTCCCAATATCATCCTCAAAGAAAAAGTACGGACTATGAAATCAAAGACTCACAATTACAAGTGCAACATTTAGAATTATTCAATCATAAGTCCTAACCCAAATTGGACTCCTCGTGAGTGTGTGAAAAATGTCTAAGTCAATTCACAGTACACTATCCGGATCAGATTATGCAACATAGTGAATACAAAGTCAATGACATGTGATCATTCCCATAAGTTTGCTTTTCACTTCTCTCTCCACTAATGCAGTCACACTTAACTAAAGATCATTAGGACTTCATTAGGCTTGTAATGTAAGGCTGGGGTTAAGGTATGATAAAGTCGATTTAGGTTTAATTACCCCTTAACATGCATTACTTCTAGGATCTTAATGTAAGAGCTCTAATTATTTCCCCCAAACTTATTTATTTTGCTAAACATTTTTTTTTCTTGAATTATTTTTTTTTTTTTCATCTTTTTTTTTTTTTTACATACTCCTTCACTATCACTTAATACCCATATAGCTCACAATATATCCAATGACTTTTCATGCTTTCGAGGTAAGGGATAGGAAAAAAAATATTTAAGCTAAGGAAACAAAAATAAGCAGGTGTATTTACAGAGAAAAGCTTATTTGGCCCAGATGGGTGACTAGGGGTAGAATATATACAAGGAAGGCTAGAAAGGCTCAAACGATCCAAAGATGGCCTAAATCATCTCCCTAATCAAGTGTGATCTAATATTTCGCCTCGAGATTAGATCAAATAAATTCTAGAATATGATGCACAAAATCAACTGAACAAATGCAATCCTATGTACACATAAGCTTTCTCTAAATAAATATACTGATTCATGACATGACATGTGCATAAGATGAGGAAATCACAATAAGAATTAAGAGAAATTCAAGAACTCAACTTCATGCTTTTCCTATAATCATGCTTCTAAGTCAATCAAAGTCATACTAATTCATGGGGTCATATCATCGAAATATGGGAAAACTACATGCTAAGCACTCAATCATCCCAAAATCAAGCAATTTAAGCTCATTTTATCGAAAAAATTTTGAAAATTCCTTCTCAGATTTTCGAAAAAATTTTAAAAATTTTTCCAATTTTTCAAAAAATTGCTCAAGTGATATCCCCTCCCCCAAACTTAACGTGCACAGTGTCCTCAGTGTGCAGATAATATACGAATTTAAAGTTCAAGAATAGAGTACTCCCCTTTTCTGATGTTGATGAACAATCAAAGCTTTGATTGAAAGCATAAAACGAGAAAAGAAACCTGCAACACAAACAAAGAAAGACACAATAGAAAAGAAAAAGAAAAACGAACTATATACAAAGTGAAAGTAAAAACACAGCCCCTTCAAATGCAGCTGAAGAAGACAACACTCAGCAGCAAGGCGAAGAGTAAGAGGGTCATCCAAAGTGGTGACAGGGTACTAATAGTTAACTCCTCCTGAGCCCTATCTATTTCCTTCCTTCTTTCAGATTTTATATGGTCAAGCTTTATGTTCTCCTCAATCTCTATCTTAAAACATTCTTGAGAGTCATCAGGGAGCTTCAAAGGTTTGAAAACATTAAGCTTTACTTCCTGATCTTGGACTCTCATCGTCAACTTCGTAGCATCAGAGGGCGAGGAAGGCAATGAATACGAAGAAGGTATAGATGAAGAAGCGCTTAGCTTTGTTTCCTTGGCAGCCCGATCTTTAGGTTCCTGCTCTTTCTGAGCTACTTCGTTAGAACCTATGTGTTCTTCAACTATGTGCTGTTCAGGTTGGGACTTAACTTGTGGCTCCTCTAGCTCTCTGCCACTCCTAAGGGTGATAGATCTAACTTGTTCCTTACCCTCCCCTTGCTCATCAGGATTAACTTCAGTATTACTAGGAAGGGTCCCTTGAGGATGTTGGCTAAGAGCACTAGCTATTTGTCCAACCTGAACTTCTAAGTTCTTAAGTGAAGCAGCTTGATCTTGCAGGATAGTCGTGAACATCTCCTCTAATGTAGGCTTCTTCTCAGCTACTGGTGCATGGTAGAATTGGGGCTGCATACATGCTGGTGGTGGTGGTGGTGGTGGTGATGGGTGATATTGAAATTGAGGTGGGGATGGATGATGTGGATGGTGGTAAGGAAATTGCTGCTGTGGTGGTACCTGAACTTGTGGAGCTTGAAAACTAGGGGGTTCTACAAATATGGAATTAGAAGTTTGCCCTTGGTTTTGGCTCCAGGAGAAGTTAGGATGATTCCTCCACCCTGAATTATAGGTGTTTGAAAAAGGGTTGTTCTGTTGCGTAGGGAGAGCAACATACTGAACCGACTCTAAGTTGAGCGGACACCTATCTACAGAGTGGGTACCACTACACAGCTCGCATGAAAGAAAAGGACTTTGGACAGAATTTATAGGATTAGGACTGGTAGGAGGATTATGTTGGGTACTGAGCGACTCCACCTTCTTTGTAAGATTGGCAATCTGAGAGGTCAAGGTGGACAGTGTGTCAAGCTCGTATATACCCGCCGATTTCCTTGGCATCTGCCTTTCCGAGGACCATTGATAGTTGTTAGTCGCCATCCTTTCTAGCAACTCATAAGCCTCCTCCTCTGTTTTGCACATCAATGCTCCACCCGCAGCAGTGTCAACAATGATCCTATTTGGGCTTGTAAGTCCGTGGTAGAAGGTCTGAACTTGCAACCACAACGGTAGGCCATGGTGAGGGCACTTCCTAAGAAGCTCCTTATATCGTTCCCATGCTTCATAAAGAGATTCAAAGTCGTACTGGGCAAAGGAAGATATATTGCTACGGAGTTGGGCTAATTTAGAGGGAGGAAAGAATTTAGCTAAAAATTGGTAGGCTAACTCATCCCATGTAGAAATGGATCCTGGAGGCAGAGAGGTCAACCAATGTCTCGCCCTATCCCTAAGTGAGAAAGGGAATAGTCTAAGCCTAAGTGCATCGTCTGATAATCCATTGTGCTTGAAGGTGTTGCATAAGTCCAGGAATTGCCCGAGATGAGCATGTGGGTCATCATGTGGAAGCCCACTGAACTGCAAAGATGTTTGGATTATCTGGATGATTGCGGGCTTAATTTCAAAATTATTTGCATGGACAGCTGGTGGCCTAATGCCGGAATAATATTCTCCAATTGTCGGCATCGCATAATCTCCAACAGTTCTAGTTTTCCTATTTTCTGCCATGGTGAATTGCAGCGGAGCTAATAATTTCCTCGAGTCCTATTAAATTTTTCTAAGAGTGTGTTTGATTTTAGGATCTAGAGGAAAACAATCAAAACTTCTGGCTCTACGCTTGCAATCATCTAAAAGTCCTTAAAAAATTTTTTTAAATTTTTTAAATTTTTGAAATTTTTTTTTTTGATTTTAATTAAGAGAAAATTTAACTAACCTAAGCTAAGGCTCTAAATATTTACAACCTAAATATTTACAAGCTAGAATTACACCTAAGCATAATTTCACCGATATTAATTAATGACTAATTAAAACTTCCCCGGCAACGGCGCCAAAAACTTGATGGACCCTAATGGTATCTACCGCAAGTGCACGGGTCGTTCAAGTAATAATAGGATGTGAGTCCCGAGATATCGTCCCACAGAGAAGTTGTTAGACTAATTAACTACCGGTTACTTTTATCCTAAGTATATCCTAGCAAATTATGAAGAATTGATGGTGATTAACTAAGCTAGAATTGAAAATACCAAAAGCAATAAATTAATAAAACTATAAAATAAAGTAACTAAAACCGAGCTCAGAGTACTTACAAAGCTCAAAGCAATCGAAAATCTGCAAAAGAAATTAAAACAGTTAAAACTGATTAACTAAATTAAAATAAAATGCAATTAAATACTAAAACTAATTAAACTAAAATTAAATAAGCTTAAAATAAAATGTAACTAAATTAAATCTAAGTTAAACTATGTAAACAAAGCAACTAAACCTAACAAATTAAATTGAAAGCAAATTAAACTAACAATGCATGAAACATAATTAATCTAAATTGACATTAAACTAATATAAATTCCTAATACATAAATATAAAAGTAACTATTAATTAAGATTAAAAATTAAATTAACAACTAAAACATTTTATCCTACAACTAACCATTAACAACTAACCTAATCTTAGCAACTACTAAAAGCAAATAAAATAGTAAAATAGCCATAAACAATTAAAGGTTGCTGGCCAAACATGGCCTTAATCATGTGAAATACACCAAGTGGTCCCGAATGGACCACTGTTGCGTTGTCTTCCTCCCCAGCTCCCGCGTCCCCTGCTTCTGCCTTGCCAGCTGCTGCCGTGGCTGTCTCCAGGTGCAGGTACATTCCAGCTGGTCTGCTTCTGCCATGCTCCAGGCAGTATCTCCAGACGCCATCCGTGTTGCATCCAGGATTTCTGTGCATCAGCTTCTGTCCAGGTGCTGCTGCCCCTGCTCCCGGCAGTGTCTCCATTCTAAGCTTGCTGCATTTCCAGGTGCTGCTGGTCATGCCTTGCTCCTGTTTCAGATAACGTCAGCTGCAGCATTCACAAAACAGGGTAGAACAGAGAGGGAAATAGGTCCCTGTCCACTGCAATCATTCATTCTAGCTTCTGTTCTGCATCAATTGGAAGCACCACTCAGCTACGCCAGTGTCCCGAGAGCTTGCTTTGGAAGCTAAATGAAGCTTGTGAACTAACGGATTAAAGAGGGCAAACACAATGAAAATGAAAGAAAACCGAGAGCTTGAATTGAAAGCTTGTAAAATTAATGGATTAATGAACAAAAACCAAACAAAAGGGAGAAACCGGGAAGATAGAATAGAAAATAAAGCAAAAGCATAAAAAGTGGATAGAAACCGAGAGCATAAAAATGGTTTTAAAGCCTATTGCAAAATAAACCGAAAACATAGAAAACCATTGAAACCGAGAGGAAGCAAACTAAAAAAATAAAATTGATGAATAGTAACAGTGAAAACCGAGAACTTGAAGATTGATTGAAATTTTATTGCAATAAATTTAACAACTAGTAAAGAAGAAGATGCGATGAACATTAACTAAATTGTAAAAGAAAAACAACTTAAAAAGAGTAGCTGGAAGAACAAAAGTAGTCTGCCGAATGGAAGCTAAGAAAAAAAAAACTGAAGTGTACTGTGCCGCCGCTCTAAAAATAAAACAAGGAGAAAAAAAAAAACTATTCTAACCCTAAAAAATTACCTCCCTTTCAATGTCCATCTTTTTCTATTTATACTAACACTAGGGGTAAAATGGTAATTTTTACATCCTTGATGAGTTGACATTTTTTTGGCCACTTGTCTTCACACCATTGGCTCCTTGAAAAGATATGTCCATATCATCGGTCTTCTTGTCCAATTAGATGTGCTCGGTGTCATGACTCGTTTTGTCCGCGTGGCTCAATCTCGATTTTAGCCCAATTCCAGTCCATTTTCTACCGAAATCTTCAAAATTCATCCGGATTTGATTTATCTGCAAACATGAGAATTTTAATTAAATAAAGGGGATAATTAACAAAATAAATTGGGGATTTAAATAAATAATTAGGAAATTAAGCACAAATAATTCTAAAAATATAGAATTATCACAACTCCACAATCATCTCAATGCTCCGCTCAATCCTCGCGAAGCGAGCCTCAGAACTCTCGGGTCTCTCCTCTGGACCCTGTGGAGCGTGCTCAACATCAGCCTCCACCTCAACATTCTCCTGAGCCTCGTGTGTTTCTGGCTCAACACGACCCCCAGGCCTACCTCTACGGACTCGAGCCTGTGCTCTCATCCCTCTACCGCGACTGGTATTAGGCATACTTACTCAGTTCCCTACATTCACAACCAAATACTTAGTCAACCCATCGACATACACTATTTGTATCTAAACAAGCACAGTAACTTGGGGATGTAATTTTTCACTTATTAAGTATTTTAGACACGACACACGTCAGACCAACTCGAGCTCTGATACCAACTTCTGTCACGACCCTCAACTTACCAAAATACATACAAATTTTTTGCATTTTCATGCATCAATCCTTAATCATCCTTCCTCGATCGTGAACAACCACACACTTAACAGTTGGGCTGTGTGTCGACGTCTAACTCACTCCACCATACCAATTCAATTTGAAACATTATTATGAGTAAACACTTGTATAAATGTATATATATCAGAGTTGTTACATGTGTTTACATTGTTTTACATCCCCAGTGGTTACATACAAAATGCTACTGTGCTATGTCTAGTTTAGATATAAAATAATCCAAGTGTGTATACCTTTAGCGATGGGATGCAGCGGATTTCCAAAAAGGGAACGCCTCCAGTCACGTCCAATCTATACTCAAATCTCTGTAGAGAGGGGAAAATAAGGGGGGTGAGCAAACCACACGCTCAGTAAGGCAATCATGCGAACAGGTAGATACTGCACTATCTACGTGATCGTGATGCCATGCTCAAAAGCATTTAATTCATTGTTTATCTCAAAGCATGAGTGTATGATTGTGTTAATGGTATGTAAAGCATTCATGCTATTAAAATTCAGTGCACATTTCAACTCAAAGCATGGTATATATCATCATGCATAATTCACAATAAAAGCATGGCATTAAACATCATGCATTTTCACAATAAAGCATGGCATTAAACATCATGCATTCGTGCACTTTAAAAACCATTAACAAATCAATTCATCACTGGTCAGGTCTCGGCCTATCCCTCGGGCTTTCCTGACCCACAATCATTTCAAACATGGATTTAATCTCAAATAGCAGTAGACATGTGAGATAGGTAGTTCAACAGTAGGTAATAACCTCAAGGCCTATGTACATAACCTGTGATACCGACTACATGGATCAGGTGTGCGGGATATCACCACTATCTGCTTCCACACGGGAGGTGGGTCAAATCCTACCCGCCGGTCCATAGCAGATCTCGTCCGAAGACGGCACATCACAACTCAACACGGTACAACGTACTCCATGCTACATGCACGGTACGACGTACTCCGTGGACCCAATCAACACATCATATCACGCCACATCTCAAACGCACGTGTGAGCCTATTTAATCGGGGCGACCTCTGTCTATCCGAAGCTCCTAACACGGCTAATTAATCATGTCAAAACAATGCACGTGTGAGCCTATTTAATCGATGTGACACCCAGTCTACTCGAAGCTCCAAACACGGCAACATACAAGGTGGGCATCCAGTGCGAGACAAACTCGAGCACAATGCCAAAACAATTATAAAATCCATGTGAAAACTAGTGCCTTTTGCACTCTTTCATACTCACGAAATCATGTAGGTGGCTCAAAACTTGCAAAGTATGATTAACAAAACCAAAACACACTCATCTCTTTTGCAAATCATTTCAATGTTAGCCAACCTACCAATCATTTGCTAAAAAGCAATAAAACATGATTTTCAAAGCAATATGCTTTTGTTTTCATGCACATTTCTCAAACTCCCAACTTTTACCCTTCAGTCACCCAACAACATTTCCTAGTCTCATGCATTCTAGCAAAACATTTAAGCGCCCAAATCGCGCACAGATATCTCTAAGAGTCCACACAATTCCCTTACCTCGATTTACTTGGTGTGACTCCTTTCCTTTTAGCTTCTCACGCTCTTGGCTCAACTCGCCTCGGCGTATCCTCGAAAGCTGCGATTCATTCATTAAATCGATTGAGTTAATGTATTTAACCCATAATTGACCTCACTAGTCAATATTATCCACTTATGCATTTTACAAATGCCTTAATCCACATTTTACCTCCTTTAGGTAAATCTTACAATTTATCCACTAACCACATCTTAAAATCATACCACAACACTATAAATAACTTTTACATATCTCATTCATCATTAATCTCCATACATTCCACTTTCTCACTCTAGACCATTTCTAGGTCATAATCATTCCAATGTATTTAGATAGTTTCTAACTATCCATACATGCCAAACAACTCCAAAATCAATTAAATAAACAATGTACCATAGTTGGAGTGTTAGAATCTTACCCAATTGATTTCTCCTCTTGCTCCAAATGGCAATGCCCTTAACTTCTTCGATATCAACAATGGGAAAATGCCTTCCAACTATGTTGTTCTTCTCTTTGATAGGAACAACTTTGCCTCTAATGGTCTCTCTTCAAACCTCACTGAAAATGGTTGATTTTAGAGAGAGAAAGTTAGGTTTTTGGGTTGAAAGTGGAAGATTTGTGTTTTTCCCGAAATTTTCTGATTTTCAGCACTCCTTATATAGAATTAGCTTGAGGAGATCGATCTGGTCCAAGAGGAGATCGATCTGGTCCCTTAAAATCTCTCTTTTTCACGGCATTTTTAAGCCTGAGATCGATCTGTCGAAGCATGAGATCGATCTGTTGAGGCATGAGATCGATCTGTCGAGGCATGAGATCGATCTGCTCCCAAACAGAGAGCTAAGGAGATCGATCTGGTCCATTGGAGATCGATCTGCTCTATTCTTTTGCCCAAATAAGAGCATTCTGGCTCTTCCAGATCGATCTCTCATCCCATGAGATCGATCTGCCCTTCAAAATTTCCAGATTTCCTGCAGTTCCTCTGCAACAACACTTACCAAACATCCTTAATTTGCTACCATGATCTTTTCCTCATTTATTCATCTTTGAGGCTTGAAAATGGCATCCATCCTCACTTCATACACATTAAAACTTGTGTAGGATCTTTGTATTACCAATGGTACTTAATATAAACAAAAATGGAAGTGCACATCTTATGCAATTCTACTTCCATTTTACCAAACTATTCATAATCCATTCTACACACATTCTCCACATGTTTAAGTCCATTTCTACACATTCATACATAATGAAACTTGTATGTACGATTACCACTCTCATTACAAGTGTGTACCTTACTTATGGACTTACATCACATATACTTCACTCATGAATTCATAGTACAACTCTATTTACACTTCTATGTACATATATACCCTTATACATAGACGGGGTCTCACACCTGCATCCATATTACTGCAGTTTTCTACATATTTTCTCTTTGTAATTCATCCTTAATTGCCTGATACCTCAGTTTACTTTCCTTTTGCAACCAACGTTTAATAGTATCCATTCCGTGTAGTTCATAGGAAATGAAACTTGTGCACACACTAGAAATCATGGATTATACATTAGATTCATCATCCTTACATCCTTTATCAATTGTACACATGTATTAGTGTGCATATACACCATTGCTTCATAAGTAATAAATGGAAAACTACAGGCATTACATTTCTCCCCTCCTTAGAGAATTTGGTCTTCCAAATTAAATCATGTTCATTCCTCAAAAAGTTGGGGATACTTCTCCCTTATCAGGTCCTCTAACTCCCAAGTGGCTTCCTCCGATGTATGATGTTACCACAGGACCTTAACCAGTGAAATCGACTTGTTCCGTAACACCTTCTCTTTTCTATCCAATATCTGGATCGGTTTCTCTATATATGACATATTCTCCTTGAGCTCTAACGGCTCATAGCTAATTACATGTGCTGGATCTGAATGGTACTTCTTGAGCATGGAAACATGGAAGACATTGTGGACCTCTGCTAGCTCAGGTGGTAAGGCTAGCCTATATGCTCTATCTCTCACTCTATCCAAAATCTCAAATGGACCAATATAACGAGGACTTAGTTATCCTTTCTTCCCAAACCTTGTTATTCCCTTAGAAGGAGATACCTTCAAAAATACAGACTCATTGACAGTAAACTCGAGTGGCCTTCGTCTCCTGTCAGCATAGCTCTTTTATCGACTTTGAGCTGTTTGTAACCTCTCACATATTATCCGAACATCCTTTAAGGCTTGTCTAACCAAATCAGCAGCGAGCAACTGTCTGTCACCAACCTCTTCCCAATCAATAGGCGATCAACATCTACGACTGTATAGTGCCTCATAATGGGCCATACCTATACTTGAGTGATAACTGTTGTTGTAGGCGAACTCAATCAGTGGAAACTGATCGTCCCATGAGCCTCTAAAATCCAACACACATGCTCTCAACATATCCTCAAGGGTTTGTATAGTCCTCTTAGACTGACCAGCTGTCTGAGGATGAAAAGCGGTGCTAAAGCTCAATTAGGTCCCCATCGTTTCCTGAAAATGTCCCCAAAAGTTGGACGTGAAGTAGGCATCCCTATCGGAACAACACTCACTTGGACTACATGTAGTCCCACTATTTTTCGTACATATAAGTTTGCCAATGCACTCAAAGTATCTGTAGATCTCAAAGCTATAAAGTGTGCTGATTTCGTTAACCGATCTAATATAACCCAAATAGTATCATGGTTCTTATAGGTTCTCGGTAATCCCATCACAAAATCCATGGTGACGTGCTCCCACTTCCATGTCGGTATCTGTAGAGGTCGCAATAATCCTCCAGGTTTCTGATGTTCTACCTTAACCTGTTGACAGATGAGATATCTAGCAACATACTCAGCTATATCTCTTTTCATTCCAGACCACCAGTATAATTTTTGGAGATTTTGATACATCTTACTACTCCCCAAATGTAATGTGTATCTCGATGATTGAGCCTCTGATAAGATCAATTTCCTAAGCTCTGGATCATTAGGGACACATATTCTATTTTCGATCCTTAGTAGTCCATTTGAACTCAATACAAAATCAGTGCCCCCATCTTTTTGAATTTGGCAAGTCACATCAATACACCATTGATCATTCTCCTGAGCTTCCCGTATCCTCTCAATCAATTTCGATTCTAATCTTAAGCTGGCTATAATCCCATGATTGCCAATCTCAGGTGGGGTTACATCCAATCTAAGGTTCGTGAATTGTTCCAACAACTCGTGCTCCCTAAGCATCATATAGGATACCAACTCGAGACTCTTTCTACTCAATGCATCGACAACCACATTCGCCTTCCCCAGGTGGTACAAAATCTCACAATCATAGTCTTTGAGGAGTTCTAACCACCTTCTCTGTCTCATATTTAACACCTTTTGTGAGAACATATACTTAAGACTCTTGTGATCCGTAAAGATCTAAAATCTCTCACCACACAAGTGTGGCGCCATATCTTCAATGCAAATACTATGGTTTCCAACTCCAAGTCATGAGTGGGGTAGTTCTTCTCATGGTCTTTGAACTGGCTGGATCCATAAGCAACTACCCTTCCATTCTGCATCAAAACATAGCCCAGCCCTTGGTGCGAAGCATACGTGTAAACAAAATAGTTTCTTGAGCTGTTAGGAATGGTGAGAATTAGCGCGGTGGTTAATCTGTGCTTAAGTTCCTGAAAATGCCTCTTACACGCCTCATCCCACTTAAACTCCACATTCTTCCTTGTAAGACGTGTCAACAGAGTAGCCAATCTAGAGAAGCCCTCTACAAATCTCCTGTAGTATCTCGCCAGACCCAGAAAGCTTCTGATCTCTATGACTGTCCTGGGCTGTTTCCACTGAACAATAGCCTCAATCTTGGATGGGTCTACTGACACCTCATCCTTCAATACAACATCGCCCAGAAAGGAAATCTGCTCTAACCAAAAGTCACATTTATTCAGCTTGGCATACAAATTTCTCTCTCGATGGGTTTATAAAACAATCCTTAAGTGCTGCTCCTGATCTTTCCTGGATCTGGAATAAACCAATATATCATCGATGAATACTATCACAAATTGATCCAGGTATGGCTTGAATACTTTATTCATTAGAGCCATAAAAGCTGTCGGTGCATTGGTCAACCCGAAAGGCAACACCAAGAATTCGTAAAGACCATAGCGAGTGTGAAAAGCTGTCTTGGGCACATTTTCCTTCCGAATCTTCAGTTGATGATACCCAGACCTCATATCTATCTTAGAGAAGATCCGTGCTCCCTGAAGCTGATCCAATAAGTCATTGATGAGTGGCAAGGGGTATTTATTCTTGATGGTAGCCTTGTTCAACATCCGATAATCAATACATAACCTCAGGCCCCCATATCTTTTTTCATAAACAATATTGGGGCTCCCCATGGCGAGACGCTCGGTTTTATAAACCCCTTATCAAGTATATCTTGCAACTGCTTCCTTAATTCCTCTAGTTCAACTGGAGCCATCCTATATGGTGGTTTGGATATTGGCTCTGTTCCAGGTGTCAAGTCTATGCCAAATTCCATTTCTCTATCCGATGGCAATCCCGATAGTTCATTTGGAAAGACATCAGGAAATTCTCTAACCACGAAAATGTCACCTATATCCGGATGTGTTTTGTTCAAGTCCACCACATAAGCAATAAACCTTCAAAACAACATTCATGTCATTTATATACCAATACACTTTACTTGCTACAAGTTCAGAATCTCATTACTTATAAAATTTTACAACATATTTCTTAGGTAAGGAAAATGTAACAGTCCTTGAGTGGCAATTTAAGACAGCATGATTGGTAGCGAACCAATCCATTCCCAAGATTACATCAAAATCATACATATTCAACAAAATCAAATTAGCTATTGTGCACTTATCTCCTACCCCTACTTTACAATATCTATATACTTGTTCAGCTAATTGACTAACTCTCATTGGAGTACTTATTAATAAAGTCCCATTTAAGTATGTGGGTTTCACAAAACCTGTTAACTTTGATGCACATGCAGGCGATATGAAGGAATGCGTAGCACCAGAATCAGATAAAACTATAACTTCCAAATTGAAAATCAGAATTGTACCTTTTATCACCTCAGAAGAGGTATCTACTGATGCCTGGTCTATCGCATATACCCTGCCTTGACCCATAACTTGCTTCATTTTTTCTTCAGCTGTGGCTCTCTTCCTTGCAGGAGGTGTAACCATAGGAACTCTCTTTGGCTCCTTGCCCTTTTGCAGTAGCACTTCAGCTGCTTCTAGATAATCCCTTGCATAGTGCCCAAGTCTACCACATCTGAAACATCGTGTACCCTGAAAATGATAGAGCTTACTACCATGATATCATTCACATACTCTGAATTGATTAGTAGTCGATCGAGGTCCACCAATCATCATGCCCCTGGCTGGGGCTGGAGTCAGATGCATATAAGGCATATCAATCTTCTTCTGTAATTCATCTGCTTCTCTTTGACGTTTACCAGCGACTTTTTATCCAAACCTAGCACTCTTGCCAACTCCCAATTTCCTTGGACCCTTGTCCTTACCCCAAGTGAACTCTGATATATGCAGGTTATAGTCCTACTCACACAACTGAGCTCATTGTACTGCTTCTCTGTACGTAGCAACATCAAACGGGGCCAATTTAGCTTTAATCGAAGGCCTTAATCCATCAACAAACCTGCAGACCCTAACAGCTTCACTCTTGATAGAGTCTAGATCATACCGACCCAATAAGGTGAATCGTGACTCGTACTTATCCACTATCTGGTTCCCTTGAGTCAGATTCAAAAACTCCATTTGTAACCTACGTCGAGCTGTATCGAGCTGTATCTGGGATAAATTACTCTCTAAAAGCATCCAAAAACATATCCCATGTGATCGCTGTACCCTGGGTCATCAACATAGGTCTGGTGGACTTCCACCAGTGCTCCGCTTCGCCTCTCAACAAAAAGGCCACAAGCGCTACTCTTTCCGTAGTCGAACATCTACAAAAATCAAACAGCTTCTCCATCTGACTTATCCAATCCTCAGCCACTGTCGAATCCTTTACCCCACTAACGGAAGGAATCTTAAAGTCCATAAAATGCCTCAACCTCTCCATATCACAATCATAACCATGCCTCAAGTTATCATCATCATACTGCTGCAGAACAACTGGAGGAGGAATTGGCTGAATAGGGGGACCTCATAGTCTATCTGGTTCTGGTGGGGCAGGTGTAACATTCTCAAGTTCAATTGTAGCTGCTGGGTGATTCGGTGTAGCCTGTCCTGCTGTACCGGGTATACTCTCCAATCTAGACATGATCTGACCCATCATGGTCATCATTGTACGCATGTCTTCCTCCAATCTAGCTACTCGAGGATAAGAGGTCTCTATCTGATTATGGGGTTCATGACTAGAGGACGATCTACTATGCCTCTCAGTCCTGTCATTTCACCCATGAGTTCGTGAGCTCTCTCCCCTCTTGCAGTGTCTCTCAGGCATAGTTCACAAGCCAATTAACTTTCCTCCATTTATTAAAAACTTTAAAATCACTACCAGCTCCGTATACATATTTGTATATAAATATCGCACAGCAACTAGGGGATGTACATTTTTTTAGTCCTAAACATCGACTCACATTAGACCAACCTCGCTCTGATACCAATTTCTGTCACACCCCGACTCCGGGTGCCTCTCATCCATACATATGCCACATACGGTTGGGATGTGAGCCAATGCAATCACTAATTCCATACATTTTAGCAGAAATAAAAAAAACTTTAATTCACACACTCCCAGGCATGTGTGTAGATATACAAATTCGATTGTATAAATATAATATCATTACATAGCATTCCCATACAATTTTTCTTATAGTCAATGTGTGACTGTGCGATACAAAATAATAGATACAAAATGCTTATGTGTATGCATTTCTTATACCTTAACAACTGGTTGGAGTTGATCAACACAAGAAGATCCGGAGACCACCGCACTGTTCTACTTCTCAGTATTTGGAAGGGAAAAATAGTGGGATGAGCAAACCATAGCTCAGTAAGGAAAGGAATGATAACATGTACTATCTACACAGCCCATGCATGATTAACAAAATCATCTTTCATCATGAATGAAATTGTCAACAGAAGATGTATTTAAATCAATCTTCTTTCACAGGCATTTTCATAAAAACTAATGCTCGATATTTCTATTCAAGAAACAAATCATAAGACAGTGCAGCACAAGTATTCAAATCACAATATATCTTTTCTTTTCACATATCATTTCTTTTCATCAAATTTCTTTCTTTTTTGAGTTTTCTCATATCTCTGAGACAGGTATGGTATTTAGGTAAACAAATATCCATGACATATGGCCATAGTCAATGATCCTAGGCCTCACTGATTAGGTGTGCATAAGGCATCACTCGCCTGAAGGGGGATGAGTTAGTTCTACCCTTTGGCTCATCTCAAGCATCATCATCTTCCTCATCACATCACATATACTTACGGTACAATGTACGCCATGTGTCATCTACGCGATACTCGTACCCACGTGCACCCAGCACCATACATAGTATTCCACGGACAACTACACGATTCAACGTATGCCCGTGGACCCAATTGATAGCTCGACTACGCCCACTCTAAGTGACCTAGACATGTATCTGCAAGTGCACGGGTCATACAAGTAATAATGAGATTTGAGTTCCGGATTATCGTCCCACAGAGAAGTGATTAGCCTAATTAACTATCGGTTAATCTTACCCTAAGTATATCCTAGCAAATTATGAATTTTTTATAGGTGATCTACAAGGCTAGAATTAAAAAATAGCGAAAACAATAAAAATTTGAAAACTAAAAAAAAAAAAACAAAACTAAAATTACTTATAGAGATCCAAGCAATTAAAAGCAATAACCTATAAAAGATAATTGAAACAGTTAAAATTAATTAAAGCAAATAAACTAAAATCCAAAATATGAAAATAAAGAAACAAATTCATTAAACTAAAATTAAACCATCCTAGAATAAAATATGCATGTCATTAAACTAATTAATAAAAATGCAAATTAAACTAACCTAAAGTCTAATAAAATAAAACTCTATTAACTAAAAAAAATTCTTAATTAAAACTAAGAAACTAATTACCTATAAAATGCTCCTAAATTAAATCTAACTCTAACTAATTACTAAGTAAATAAAATATATAACTAATGTATGAAAAATAATTGTTTTTGGATATTTAAAAAAAATAAATTATAAAATAATTCTATCTCTAAATTAATTCTAAATACAACACATGAGTTTTCTAAAAAAAAAAAATTACCGCCCTATTGTAATAAAAAATTAACTATTATCCTAATTAAAACTAATCACTAATTTAACAAATAATGAAAATCTATTTTTCCTAACTTAACAAATAATGTAAATGGCATAAAAAAAATAAAATCCCAAACTTGCTAAACTAATAGTAACAGTGAAACAATATGGCTAAATAAGGCCTTAACCAAAACTCCCAGCTGGCCTCGTGGTCCTGACTGTGCACTGTACACTACTGTTCATGCTTCGTTTTGGTTTTACCTCCAAGTGCTGCCTTCAAGCTGTGTCCAGGTGCTCCTGCCTCCTGGTACCGTCCTCGGCCTGCCCAGCTCCCTTTCCATGTTGCCAATAGCACCCGTGTAGTACCGTTCGCTTGCTCCTGCATCCGAGTACTGTCCGTTGCTGCCTCAATTGCTGCAGTGCCGTTCTGTGTTGTACATGCTTCTTCCCATACAGTGTCTGCTGGCGTTACTGATGTAACCAGAAAAAATATTGCACCAATCTTCCTGTACAACCCATAAATGAACACTGCAGCAACTTCCAGCAAATGCTTCACGATCTAGTACCAGTCACGCTTTAGCCTTTGTGCCAATTCATCTTTCAATAGCTTTGAAGTGGCTAGCACTTTCCCAGGAAGCATGAAAGATGAAAACTCAGCAGGCAGAACACTGATCCTCAAAAGGTAGACTTGTAAAGCAAATGAAACCGAACAAAGTAGTAAAGCATAATCTAGAAAATGGTACAAGGCAGAACAACAAAGAACAGGGAAGAAAGTGCAAAATTTAAATGCATGAAACTAAAAGCGTGAATGTAGAAGAGGAAGGAGCAATGCAGTATAGGCTTCTAAAACAAAAATAGTATCACTAAAGAAGAACGAGAAGAAAATAAAGCAAAAAGAAGTGAAAAGAATTTCAAAACAGTAAAGACATAAAAACAAAGGATAACAGAGGAGGAGATGGTCTTTGTTCCATTTCAACGACACACTGTTGCTTGGTTGTACACCGAGTGACAATGTCATACCATCAGCTTCAGCAGTCACGACCTGCTCATAGATCACCCACTAGCAAGAATGAAACGACCCGAGACAGCACCATCAATCGGCAACGCTCTAAGTAGTGTAGAAAGCCACCATATTCCATAAACCGATTGATACAGTAAATAAAATGACTAAAATAACATAAATCGAGTATAAAATAAATGTGCAGGAGACGGAACTAAAAAAAATGGCAATTGGGTTCAACAATATAAAAGCTATCATGAAAGAAAATAGGTGAAATCAAGAATCATAATTAAGGCAATATCAAAACTGAAAGAAGCAAAAGCTTAAAAAAAATTAGAATTAAAATGGCTTAACATCAACATCTGGTGCAGAAACATAAAGAAGGATCATAGCTACTGTCACCAGCCACCCTTCTCTCCCACAACGTGAGGCACACGAAAGCGAGAAAATATAAAAATTAAAGGTGCAAACCGAGAGAAACTAATGGAAAAATAAAAACTTTTCATTAAAAACTAAAATAGTAAAATAATAAAGGAATTGAACAAAACCGAGAAGAAATGTGGTGGCTATTGTCACCAGCCACCGTGAAAAACCTAAAAGAAAACCTAAGGAAAATATATAACCTAACAATAAAATTTTTAAACTAAAAAAGAAAAACTAAAGCTACTCTAAAAGGAAAAAAACTCCTTTCAATTGCTCATCATATTCTATTTATAAACAAAATTGGGGGTACAATTGTAATTTTTAATCCTAGATGAGTTGGCATTATTTGGCCACTTGTCTTCGTTCCATTCGCTTCAGAGAAGATATTTCCACATCACTTGTCTTTTTATCCACTTGGATGTGAGATGTGGCCCGACGTGCGTCTTTCAAAAGGTGGGCACGGTATCCGTCGATCTTATATTTTCGAAGTGAATAAAATACGAACACCCGACATCACATGTCTTTACAACGAATGGTAACTGAGATTGCGAAATGGTAGTGGTCTAGTCTCTTTTAGCCCGTTTTCAGCCCATTTTTGACTGAAATGACTGAGTTTCATCCGAATTTAATTTATCTGCACATTAAAGAATTTTAATTAAATTGAAGGGATAATTAATAAAATAAATTGGGGATTTAAATAATTAATTAAGAAATTAAGCACAGATAATTCTATTTTAATAGAATCATCACCAGTCCATGTACCCTACACCGATGGACTCATCATCCTTAACCATGTCTTATATACCAGTTGAGCAAAATCAGCATGACACATAATCGTCGTAAGGCTCTAGCGCGGTATTTCTCAGTGCGAGCAACTGCGTCTAGCACTGTATTGTCTCAAAAATCGTTGTGCGAGCTAGGCTCCAGCACATCATCATCATCATAAAACTACGTGCGAGCTATGCTCCAGCACGGTTTATCAAACACTCAAGCATATGCGAGTAAAACCTCCAGCATAGTCAAGATCATTAAAACATGTGTGAGCTAAGGCTCCAACACTAGTTCACATCTCAAATCTGATAGGTGGCTATTTTCCTTTTATAAAATCTCAAATCATTTTTATTGACGTAACATGCTGTCCCATGCTAAACACGTAAAACTAGCTAACCTATCCATCATCATTTCTTAGTCACAAAACAACATTTAGTTGTAAAACATTAAAAACATGCATGTCATGCTATTTCCTTTCCCACATCACATTTTCACAATTTATACCATAATACATATCAATTCACTAATGGTTCAATAGCTAAACATATTATTTCTAGCGTCATAACTATTGAAATCGCAGTAAAATAAGTACGAATATCTCTATCGTCAACATACAATCCCTTACCTCGAATCACACTTGTATTTCCTTCGTCTTCCTTGCTCCGTTCGCGATCCAGGTTAATCGAGTCTTAAAAGTATTCCAAATCTACACATGCAAATCATTTAGTTATTTTTCTTTCCTTCTCCCAAACATTCACATTGCCATTTATTTATCTATTCATACTTCTCAAGCCCTTTATCATATTTCGTATTTTCCTCTAGTATCACTATATCTTCCCTTAGTTTTCCATCACTTCCCACAAGTATTTCTTCATGAATTCCCTCTTAATATTCTCACTCATCACTGCAATCATCATTCTTATCTATATTTCACATACCATTCAACCCATAAAATGTCTAGAAACTCACATTTAAAGCTTGAGGGTTGAAGAACTTGCCTAGCTTAGCTTTTTCCTTAGCCAAACTTGTGGTAGTCTATTCTCCTCCTTTTGATCAAACCAATGTGTGATTTTTGGGTATGTTGTTCTCCTTACTTCAAGGAACAACTTTTCCTTCTTGAGCTTCTTCAAATTATGGCTGGGTTGTAGTGATATTTAGAGTAAGAAAACTTAGATTTTTGGATAAAAATGGTGGAAGGAGAGGGTTGGTTTAGAGTGATCTCGATTTTGTAGTGAAATCCGGTGGCCTTTTTATAAATGCAGAGACATGAGATCGATCTAGTCCCTTATGAAGATCGATCTCTGCATGGTTTGGTAATCCTTTCACCTAATGTAACTACTACCAGATCGATATGCTCTTCTTGATGAGATCGATGTTTTGCAAGTAAAATCCTTCTTGGAGATCGATCTGCCTCTTGTAGGAGATCGATCTTCTCCTCATAATTCTTAACGAGATCGATCTGTTGCTTCAGGGAGATCGATCTCTTCATGGTCGAGACATTTGGAGATCGATCTGTGCCTTGTGGGATATCGATTCCTTCCAGGCAGAGACTTAAGAAGATCGATCTACCTTCCCATGAGATCGATCTTTCTTGTTCAATTAAACGAATTCCTGACATTTTGTGAGAGGGGATCGATCTCTCCTTCATGGGAGATCTATGTACTCCTCCCCTGCACCCCTATTACTGCAATTTTTTGTAGATTTTCTCTTTGTAATTCATCCTTAATTGACTGATACCTCATTTTACATTCCGTACGCAACCGTGTAAATGTATCCATTCCGTATAATTCATAGGAAATGAAACTTGTGCACGTACTTAAAATCATGAATTATATATTAGATTCATCATCCTTATATCCTTTATCAATTGTACACATGTAGTAGTGTGCATATACACCATAGCTTCATAAGTAATACATGGAAAACTACAGGCATTATAAAAACCTTCAGAAAGATCGATTCTTTGACTGAGAATTCTAATGGTTGTCGTCTCGTATCAGCATAACTCTTCTGTTTGCTCTGAGCTGTTCTAAACCTTTCACATATCAACTGAACATCCTCGGAGGCTTGTTTCACTAAATCGGGTGCAAAGATCTTTCTATCACCCACTTTTTCCCATCTAATAGGAGAACGACACCTACGACTACACAGAGCTTCATATGGTGCCATTTTGATACTCGAGTGATAACTGCTATTGTAGGCAAATTTAGCCAGTGGCAAGTGGTCATCCTAAGAGCCTTTGAAATCTAAAGCACAGGCTCTCAACATATCCTCCAGTGTCTGAATGGTTCTTTCTAACTGACCATCGGTTTGAGGATGAAAAGCTGTGCTAAAGTTCAGTCAAGTCCCTATAGCTTCTTGGAAATGTTCTCAGAAGTGGAAAGTGAATTGAGAATTCCTATTAGATATAATGCTCACTGGAACACCATGTAGCCTAAGAATTTCTCGTACATACAAATCTGCCAAAGCACTTAGAGTATCCGTGGCTTTAATAGCTAGGAAGTGGGCTAACTTGGCCAATCTATCCATAATCACTCAAATGGCATCATGACTCCTTCAGGTTCTCGATAAACCCATAATGAAGTCAATGGTGACATGCTCCCATTTCCATGTTGGTATAGGTAGAGGCTGTAACAACATAGCAGGTTTCTGATGCTCTACCTTAATCTGTTGACATACGAGACACTTTGTCACAAACTCAGTTATATCTCTCTTTATATCTGACCACCAATACACCTTCTAGAGATTTTAATACATCTTACTACTCCTGGATGTAAGGTGTATCTTGATCAATGAGCTTCTAACATTATTAAATTCTTCAACTGTGGGTCATTGGGAACAAAAATTATACCTTTGAACCTCAGTAAGCCATCGGCGCTAATCTCAAAATTCGCCACAGTGCTCCTCTGAATTTGACTTGCCTAGTCAATACAGTGTTGATCGACATGCTGAGCCTGTTTTATTCGATCAATCAAATCTGGTTCCAACCTCAAGCTAGCCACCCTATCGTAAATTTCAGTATCAAAAGGGATCATATTCAAACTAAGTCTTACAAATTGTTCCAACAACTCATGTTCCCTGATCATTATAGAAGATACTATCCTGAGACTCTTCCTGCTCAAGGCATCAGCTACTACATTCACCTTACCCGGGAGGTAGAGAATCTCACAGTCATAATCTTTCAAAAGCTCTAACCATCTCATTTATCTCATATTCAATTCTTTCTGTGAAAATAAGTATTTGAGACTTTTATGATTAGTAAAAATCTGAAATTTCTCACCATATAAGTAATGGTGCCATATCTTTAATGTAAACATCATGGTCACCAATTCTAAATCATAGGTCGGATAGTTCTTCTAATGGTCCTTAAGCTGTCGGGATCCATAAGTAACTACTTTTTCATTTTACATCAGTACATACCCTAATCCTTATCTTGAAGCATCAATGTAGACCAAGAAACCTTATGAACAGGTAGGTATGGTGAGAATAGGTGCGATGGTCAGTCGGTGCTTCAATTCTTGAAAACTCTTTTCACAAGAATCATCCCACTCAATTGGAGCATTCTTTCAAGTGAGACGGGTTAGTGAAGCAACCAATTTTGAGAAAACCTCTACAAATCATCTGTAGTACCTTGTTAAACCTAAAAAACTTTGAATCTATGTAACTGTCTTGGGCCTTTCCCATTGAACTACAGCTTCAATCTTGGACAGATCCACGGATACCCTGTCCTTTGATACAACATGGCCCAAAAAGGATATCTGATCCAACCAAAAGTCACACTTACTGAGTTTAGCATAGAACTTTTTATCCCTGAAGGTCTGCAGAACAGTTCTCAGATGCTACTTATGATCTTCTGTAAGACCTGTATTTTACTATGTACCTTATGATTCCTATGTGTAAACATTTGGTTATGTTATTTGAATAATAAGAAGAGTATTTACTGAAATGAAAATACAAGTGAAATAATTAAATGCATATAAGTCATGTAAAGGGCAAGTAAGGGCCGAGATGGCCACAAGCTAAACTGAAGGGATTCAAATCCTTTTGACTGAAGAGAAGAACTTTAAACATTAAAATATAGAGGGTTCATGAGGGAAAGTTGGTTTGATTTGATCCCGAATATGTCGAAGTAGATGAAAAGCCAAAAAGGGGCTAAACGAGCTCTAAAAGGTCCGTTCGAGGTGTTTTTAGCTATTTCACTTCTTGGAAATGACCAAAACATAGAGATGAGCGTGTTAACCATGAGAATTGACACTTTTGGATTTTTGAGAAAAATTCAAACATGGTCAATGGTCAAGAAAAGTCAAGATTAGTGAAGAAATGTTGACTTTAACCACAGTTAACTAACCATGGTTAAAATTTAACCCAACCAAGGTTAAAAAGTGGGAAAGAAATATTTTTAGCTAAAACACTCGATCTTCAATTCCTTAAGTAGGGAAAATTAATTTAATCAAATTTCAGATTAAATTAAATAGGTAGAAATCGATGGACCAACTAGTGGGAAATTTAAAGCCCATTAAGGTGGATTCAAATGGGCTGAATTTTGTAGGCCTAATGGGATGAATTGTTGGGTCATTTGGTGTGCCCAATATTAAGCCAATTGAAGACCTAATTAGTACAAAAATTTCCAGCCTAAACCGAAAGCCAAATTGGAAAGTCCAAAAGCTAGGCCCAGTAGTTAATAGTTTAGGCCCAAAACTTAAGCCCAAATTAGCAAAGCCCAATACCATGACTAAGCCCAAATGGTGGGCTGAAAATTGAAATTAAATGGAGTAATTCCTTAAGTTAAAAATCAGCCAAATACTAATCTTCTTCCCCATAAGCTCTCGGCAACAAGGAAACACCATGGAAACCTAAGTATTTAAGCTTTATCTCACTAGAAAACACTAATCTAGAGACATATTTAGAACAAGTGATCTTCATGAAAGTTGTTTCAAATTGAGAGAGGATTAACATACTTTGGAATTAGCTATCAAGGAGCCATATTGAAGGGGGCAAAAATCAAGCAAAGTTTCGGCCAAAGTGAGAACACCAAGCTAGGTGAGTTTTCAAGCTTCCAACTTCTAGTATGTTAATCTAGGAGCTATTCTAAGATGATTGGTGCATGTTTTATGGATCAAAACACACAAAATCACTAAGAACACATGTTGGCCAGAAAAGGGTAAATAGGTTTTGATGAATACCGAAGTGATTTTAAGACATGTATAGATTGGTAAACATGTATACATGATTATGGCATAGTTAATTTTAATCAATTTTGTCAATTGGTTGGTGAATTGATGATGGCATACAAGGTGTTTGATAAAATGCCTTAATGAACAAAAACTAAAGGTTAAGGCATGCATGGGTTGTGTTTGATGAAATGCCTAAGTGAATGGCTAGAAAATTGGCCAAGGTTGGCTTGATGATGGGTGATTGTTGGCCATGGGCGGCATGCATGGCTCTCGGCCACATGCCATGGCCAAGAGGCCAAATGGGTCAAGCTGAATTTGGTTTCGGGTTAGTGGGCCCCACAAGCTCAATAGGCCTAGATGAAATTAATAGTAAAGTGGAAATAGGCTTAAGACAGTGTTAGGCCCATTAAGATGCAATTAGGCCCAATAAGAGTAAACGAGCCCAATAAGTGAATAGACTGTATTAAAAGTGAAATATAGTTGAAAAAGTGTAATTAACCTGATAAATGGTTATATGCAGTTTCAAAGATTATATTGGGAGCGAATCGGACTGCGTGATCGAGCAACGTTAGGAAAGTAGATTTACTCGATGTGATTCGAGGTAAGGGAATTTTATGGGTAGTTAGAGATATCTGCATGTAGCTTTGAGCGTATTTACATACACTGAAAAAGTCTAAAGGTCACAGAAAGAGAATAAAATTTATAAGATACCCGTATGGGTAAATTACTATTTTACCCCTATTAAGGGTAAAATGTCAAAAATAGAGAAAAGTTCTAAAAAGCATGGAAAACATTTTTTGAGTGTTTTTACTGTTGTTTGGCAGATGCATAGATAGATTGGTGATGTTTTCATGATTTACACAAAATAGCACAATATGTTGCCGATTTGATTTAAGTGAGTTAATCACTTTGAAATGAGCCATCTATCGAGTTGTGTGAAAACAAATCATGCTGGAGCACTGCTCGTACTGAATTTTATATGTTTTCTACTTAAATTAGTGTTGGAGTGTTACTCGCACTAGATTTTACATGATAAGCATAACATGGTACTAGAGCGTTGCTCGTACTCGATTTTACATGATTTGTACATGATATAGTGCTGGAGCCTTGCTCGCACTAGATTTTATGTAATTATACATGAAACCGTGCTGGAGTTTACTTGCACGTACTTACTTTGAAATGGATGACATAAAGAGCCATGCTGGAAGTCTCGTGTAGACTGTGTGTCACATGTATGAGATGCTTGCACATGCATTTTAAGACATGGCCTTGACTATCGAATTAAAATAGGGTCCACAGAGTACGTTGTATCATGTAGGAGACACAGGTACGCTGTGCCGTGAGTATTTGGTGTTGAGTAGATATGTAGAGTTGTGGAGTTGTTAGCTGGCGGGTAGGATTTGACCCACCTCCCATTGTAGCAGTGATGCCCCGCACACTAGGTACCGTGTAGCCTGGGATCACCGATATGGGATATGATCATAGTCCACGAAATTATCACAGTAGTTGCCAATCTCACTTGATTATGTCACATGATTTTAAGAACTAAGGTAGACCCGTGGGATGGGTCAAGCCTCGATAAATAACCTGATGGTTTTATATGAAAATGAAAATGTTTATGAACAAGGGTAAACCCGAGGGATAGGTTGAGCCCCGATTTACATGTTTTACATGATGAAATGCCATATTTTTATGATTGAAATGAAATGACATGATAATGTTTTATCAAATTTATATGAAAATGCAGTGTATTGCATGTGTGTTTGTAAATAAAGCATAATTTTCAGGTGTTGCATGTGTGTTTGTAAATAAGTTTTATACAAAAAGATTCATGCTTCAGATGTGAAATGAGAAAGAACACTTTAAGGTGTGGCATTATGTTCATGTAGATAGTATAGTTATTTACTTACTTGCCTGATTTTCTTACTAAGCTAGTGAGCTCACCCCTTTCATTTTCCCCCTTTCTATAGAGTATTCACAGTAGATAGAGTACGGCTGAGGACTTGCATTCTTATTATCCGCTGCATTCCCATCGAGCGAAAAGTATACACATTCGTATGATTTTGTATCTGAACATGTACGACATAATATTGTATACGATGTAATATCGGGGATGTAATGTGTGTAAACTCATGCGAGCTCACTTATGAGATTATAATATTTACAGTCAATCACTAGGTTATATTAACATGTATGTATGATATAGAATGGATGATAAGGTAAGTAAGGAAAATGTGACTAATACCGAATCACAGCCGAACAGATGTTAGAAATTGTCACGAAGGGAAAGGTAAAGAAAAATGAAAAATTTATAGTAATTTTAGTCAAAAGAGGTCGTGACATCAACTATGGTTGGGTTCATTTTTAACCATGGTTAGTTCTTTATAGTCAAAGTCAACATTTCCAAAGCTAACTTTGACTGTCTGCATTTGACTAACCATATTAATGCAATACGGATCACTCTGCTGAGCTTGTCTGATCCTGTCCAGCAGATCGGGTTCGAACCTCAGGCTAGCTATCATATAGTTCGTACCCATATCAAAAGGTACAACATCCAAACTGAGGCTAGCAAACTGCTCTAGCAACTCATGTTCCCTGACCATCTTATACGATACCATCCTAAGGCTCTTCCTGCTCAAAGCATTAGCTATAACATTAGCCTTACTCGGATGATAAAGTATCTCACAATCATAGTCCTTCAGAAGCTCTAGCCATCTTCTTTGTCTCATATTCAGCTCCTTCTGCGAGAGTAGATACTTGAGGCTCTTGTGGTCAGTAAATATCTGAAACTTCTCACCATATAAGTGGTGATGCCATATCTTCAACATAAACACAACTGCTGCCAACTCTAAATTATGGGTTGAATAGTTCTTCTCATGGTCCTTCAGCTATCTGGATCCATAAGCAACTACCTTCCCAACCTGTATTAATGCACAGCCCATGTCACGACCCTCAACTTACCAAAATACGTACAAATTTTTCGCATTTTCATGCATCAATCCTTAATCATCCTTCCTTGATCGTGAACAACCACACACTTAACAGTTGGGCTGTGTGTCGACGTCTAACTCACTCCACCATACCAATTCAATTTGAAACACTATTTATGAGTAAACACTTGTATAAATGTATATATATCAGAGTTGTTACATGTCTTTACATTGTTTTACATCCCCAGTGGTTACATACAAAATGCTACTGTGCTATGTCTAGTTTAGATACAAAAAAATCAAGTTGTGTATACCTTTAGCGATGGGATGCAGCGGAATTACCAAAAAGGGAGCGCCTCCAGTCACGTCCAATCTATACTCAAATCTCTGTAGAGAGGGGAAAATAAGGGGGGTGAGCAAACCACACGCTCAGTAAGGCAATCATGCGAACAGGTAGATACAGCACTATCTACGTGATCGTGATGCCATGCTCAAAAGCATTTAATTCATTGTTTATCTCAAAACATGAGTGTATGATTGTGTTAATGGTATGTAAATCATTCATGCTATTTAAAATTCAGTGCACATTTCAACTCAAAGCATGGTATAAATCATCATGCATAATTCACAATAAAAGCATGGCATTAAACATCATGCATTTTCACAATAAAGCATGGCATTAAACATCATGCATCCGTGCACTTTAAAAACCATTAACAAATCAATTCGTCACTGGTCAGGTCTCGGCCCATCCCTCGGGCTTTCCTGACCCACAATCATTTCAAACATGGATTTAATCTCAAATAGCAGTAGACATGTGAGATAGGCAGTTCAACAATAGGTAATAACCTCAAGGCCTATGAACATAACCTGTGATACCGGCTACACGGATCAGGTGTGCGGGATATCACCACCATCTGCTTCCACACGGGAGGTGGGTCAAATCCTACCCGCCGGTCCATAGCAGATCTCGTCCGAAGACGGCACATCACAACTCAACACGGTACAATGTACTCCATGCTACATGCACGGTACAACGTACTCCGTGGACCCAATCAACACATCATATCACGCCACATCTCAAACGCACATGTGAGCCTATTAAATCGAGGCGACCTATTGTCTATCCGAAGCTCCTAACACGGCTAATTAATCATGTCAACACAATACACGTGTGAGCCTATTTAATCGATGTGACACCCAGTCTACTCGAAGCTCCAAACACGGCAACATACAAGGTGGGCATCCAGTGCGAGACAAACTCGAGCACAATGCCAAAATAATTATGAAATCCATGTGAAAACTAGTGCCTCTTGCACTCTTTCATACTCACGAAATCATGTAGGTGGCTCAAAACTTGCAAAATATGATTAACAAAACCAAAACACACTCATCTCTTTTGCAAATCATTTCAATATTAGCCAACCTACCAATCATTTGCTAAAAGCAATAAAACATGATTTTCAAAGCAATATGCTTTTGTTTTCATGCACATTTCTCAAACTCCCAACTTTTACCCTTCAATCACCTAACAACATTTCCTAGTCTCATGCATTCTAGCAAAACATTTAAGTGCCCAAATTGCGCACAGATATCTCTAAGAGTCCACACAATTCCCTTACCTCGATTTACTTGGTGTGACTCCTTTCCTTTTAGCTTCTCACGCTCTTGGCCCAACTCGCCTCGGCGTATCCTCGGAAGCTGCGATTCATTCATTAAATTGATTGAGTTAATGTATTTAACCCATAATTGACCTCACTAGTCAATATTATCCACTTATGCATTTTACAAATGCCTTAATCCACATTTTACCTCTTTTAGGTAAGTCTCACAATTTATCCACTAACCACATCTTAAAATCATACCACAACACTATAAATAACTTTTACATATCTCTTTCATCATTAATCTCCATACATTCCACTTTCTCACACTAAACCACTTCTAGGTCAAAATCATTCCAATGCATTCTAGATAGTTTCTAACCATCCATACTCATGCCAAACAACTCCAAAATCACTTAAATAAATAATGCACCATAGTTGGAGTGTTAGAATCTTACCCAATTTGATTTCTCCTCTTGCTCCAAATGGCAATGCCCTTAACTTCTTCAATATCAACAATGGGAAAATGCCTTCCAACTATGTTGTTCTTCTCTTTGATAGGAACAACTTTGCCTCTAATGGTCTCTCTTCAAACCTCACTGAAAATGGCTGATTTTAGAGAGAGAAAGTTAGGTTTTTGGGTTGAAAGTGGAAGGTTTGTGTTTTTCCCGAGATTTTCTAATTTCCAGCACTCCTTATATAGAATTAGCTTGAGGAGATCGATCTGGTCCAAGAGGAGATCGATCTGGTCCCTTAAAATCCCTCTTTTCACGGCATTTTTAAGCCTGAGATCGATCTGTCGAAGCATGAGATCGATCTGTCGAGGCATGAGATCGATCTGTCGAAGCATGAGATCGATCTGCTCCCAAACAGAGAGTTAAGGAGATCGATCTGGTCCATTGGAGATCGATCTGCTCTATTCTTTTGCCCAAATAAGAGTATTCTGGCTCTTCCAGATCGATCTCTCATCCCATGAGATCGATCTGCCCTTCAAAATTTCCAGATTTTCTGCAGTTCCTCTGCAACAACCTTTACCAAACATCCTTAATTTGCTACCATGATCATTTCCTCATTCATTCATCTTTGAGTCTTGAAAATGGCATCCATCCTCACTTCATACGCATTAAAACTTGTGTAGAATCTTTGTATGACCAATGGTACTTAATATAAACAAGAATGGAAGTGCACATCTTATGCAATTCTACTTCCATTTTACCAAACTACTCATAATCCATTCTACACACATTCTCCACATGTTTAAGTCCATTTCTTCACATTCATACATAATGTAACTTGTGTGTACAATTACCACTCTCATTACAAGTGTGTACCTTACTTATGGACTTACATCACATATACTTCACTTATGAATTCATAGTACAACTCTATTTACATTTCTATGTACATATATACCCTTATACATATACGGGGTCTCACATTCTCCCCCACTTAGAAAATTTAGTCCTCCAAATTGGAACCAATTATTCTGTGAACAACTCGGGATACTTCTCCCGCATCAAACTCTCCAATTCCCATGTGGCTTCTTCTACAGCGTGATGTTGCCAAAGTATTTTCACCAAGGGAATTGTCTTTGTCCTCAACACTTTCTCTTTTCTGTCCAATACCCGAACTGGCTTCTCAACATATGTCATACCCTCATTGAGCTCCAAAGGCTCATACCTAATCACATGTGCCGGGTCCGGGTGATACTTCCTCAACATGGATACGTGGAAGGCGTTATGCACACTCGCCAACTCTGGTGGCAATGCCAACCTATACACCTTGTCTCCCACCTTATCAAGTATCTCAAATGGCCCTATATATCGAGGGCTCAACTTTCCCTTCTTCCCAAATCTCATAATTCCCTTCGAAGGGGAAACTTTTAAAAACGCTGACTCACCCACCTCAAACTCTAGTGGTCTGCGTCTCTTATCAGCATAACTCCTTTGCCTGCTCTGAGCTGTCCGTAACCTCTCACATATCAATTGGACGTCCTCAGAGGCTTGTCTAACCAAGTCGGGAGCAAAGATCTGTCTGTCACCAACCTCTTCCCATCCAATAGGGGAACGGCATTTACGCCCATACAATGCCTCATATGGTGCCATCCCGATACTCACATGAAAACTGTTATTATACGCGAACTCTGCGAGTGGCAAATGGTCATCCCAAGAGCCTCCAAAATCCAATGCACACGCTCTCAACATGTCCTCCAGGGTCTGTATAGTCCTCTCGGACTGACCATCTATCTGAGGATGAAACGCGGTGCTAAAATTCAACTGGGTCCCTATCGCTTCCTGAAAATGTTCCCAAAAGTGGGAAGTGAAGCGGGCATCCCTATCAGAAACAACGCTCACTGGAATTCCATGTAGCCTCGCTATCTCTCGCACATATAGGTTCGCTAACTAGCTCAGAGTATCGGTAGCTCTCATAGCTAGAAAATGGGCTGATTTCATCAACCGATCCACAATCACCCATATGGCATCATGACCTCTCCGGGTCCTCGGTAATCCCATCACAAAATCCATGGTGACATGCTCCCACTTCCATGTCGGTATCGGTAGAGGCTGTAATAACCCTGCAGGCTTCTGATGCTCTACCTTCACCTGCTGACAAACAAGACACTTAGTAACATACTCAGCAATGTGCTTTTTCATTCCCGACCACCAATAAACCTTTCGAAGGTTTTGATACATTTTGGTACCCCCTGGATGTATCGTATACTTCGATGAGTGAGCCTCTGTCAAGATCAACCTTCTGATCTCTGCGTCATCAGGAACACATATCCTACCTCTGAACCTCAGCAATCCATCCGAGCTCAACCCAAATTTTGTCTCTAAACCCCTCTATATCTGCCCAACAATATCACTACACTGCTGATCAACTCGCTGAGCCTGTCGGATTCGATCTACCAGATTCGGTTCCAACTGCAGGCTAGCTATCATAAATCCACTATCAGCGTCAGGCGGGGTCATATCCAAACTGAGGTTCGTGAACTGTTCCAACAGCTTGTGTTCCCTGATCATCATAAATGATACCATCCCGAGATGCTTCCTACTCAATGCATCAGCAACCACATTTGCTTTGCCCGGGTGGTATAGGATTTCACAATCATAATCCTTTAGCAGCTCGAGCCATCTCCTCTGTCTCTTGTTCAACTCTTTCTGTGAGAACAGGTACTTAAGGCTCTTATGATCTGTATAAACCTGAAATCTCTCACCATAGAGGTAGTGGCGCCATATCTTCAGCGCAAACACCACCGCTGCCAACTCCAAGTCATGGGTCGGGTAGTTCCTCTCATGATCCTTTAACTGTCTTGATCCATAGGCTACTACCTTCCCATCCTGTATCAATACACAGCCCAGTCCTAGGTGTGAAGCATCTGCATACACCGAGAAACCTCCTGAGCTGGTAGGAATGGTGAGTATTGGAGCTATAGTTAATCTCCTTTTCAACTCTTCAAAACTTTCTTCACACTTTTTGTCCCACACAAACTCTACATTTTTCCTTGTGAGACGTGTCAATGGAGCAGCTAACCTCGAAAATCCCTCTACAAACCTTCGGTAATACCCAGCTAAACCCAGAAAACTTCTGATCTCTGTTACTGTCTGGGGTCTCTGCCACTGAACCACGGCCTCAATCTTAGATGGATCCACTGATACTCCATCCTTTGATACTATGTGACCCAGAAAAGAGATCTGTTCCAACCAAAAGTCGCACTTACTGAGTTTAGCGTACAACTTCTTCTCTCAGAGGGTTTGTAGCACTATCCTTAAATGCCTTTCATGTTCCTCTCTAGACCTTGAATACACCAGTATATCATCAATAAACACAATAACAAATCGATCCAAGTACTGGTGGAATACCTCATTCATCAAAGACATAAAAGCTGCGGGAGCATTCGTCAACCCGAATGGCATAACCATAAACTCATAATGTCCATACCGGGTGCGAAAAGCTGTCTTGGGTACATCTCCATCTCGTATCTTCAACTGATGGTACCCTGATCTCAGATCTATCTTGGAAAAGACCTGCGCTCCCTTAAGCTGATCCAACAAATCATCGATGCGTGGGAGGGGATACTTATTCTTGATGGTAGCCTTATTCAACAACCGGTAGTCTATACACAGTCGGAGGCTTCCATCCTTATTCCTTACAAACAGAACCGGTGCTCCCCAAGGTGAGACGCTCGGCCTGATGAACCCCTTCTCCAGCAACTCTTGTAATTGTTTCCTTAACTCCTCTAACTCAACTTGAGCCATTCTGTATGGTGGCTTGGACATCGGCTCTGTACCAGGTGCCAAATCTATACCAAACTCCATCTCCTTATCTGGAGGTAACCCTGGTAACTCATCCGGAAAGACATCTGGAAATTTCCTAACCACGGGTATGTCTTCCAATTTCGGACGTGCCTTATCCGTCTCAATCACAAAAGCGATGAATCCTTCACATTATTCTTTCCACCATTAGTATCATAAATCATCACATCACATACATAAATGAAATCAAATTTATCCTTCATACATCATGTATCAAGATTATACTCATCAAACTTATAAAAATCATGTTCTTTAATTTCATTTCACGAAATTAACTACAAGATTGTCTATCTTTGGAAACATCAAAGTTTTTGCATGACAATCCATAACAACATGATTGGCAGCCAACCAATCCATTCCTAGGATCACATCAAAATCACTCATGTTTAATAAAATTAAATCGGCTGCCATCTCTTTACCTCCTATCTTCATTTTACAATCCCTATATATATGCTCAGTCAACTGACTATCATTCATAGGGGTAGATATCAACAACATCTTATCAAGCAGCGTGGGTTTTACATGCTTCAACAATTTACATGCAAAGGATGGCGAAATAAAGGAATGCGTGGCACCGGGATCAAACAGTACATATGCTTCTAAATCAAAGATTTGGATGGTACCTTTTACCACATCCGATGACTGATCTGCAGTGTCCTGGTCCAGTGCGTGCACTCGTCCTCTGCTTACACCCACTGCTTGTTTCCCTTTTTCCTCAGCTGTAGCCCTCCTCTTCGGAGCAGCTGTACCAACTGGAGCTCTCCTCTTCGGAGCAGCTGTACCAACTGGAGTTCTCTCTGGCTCCTTGCTCTTCTGTGGGGCTCTCTCTATCATCTCTCGGCAATCTCTGATTACGTGCCCTGGCTTCCCACATCTGAAGCATACAACCTGAGGTCCATAACATGGTCGAGTACCGTGGTACCTACCACACTTGCCACACTGTTCTGTAGTAGGCCGTGGTCCTCCAATCACGATTCCCTTAGCTGGAGCAATGGTCGGATACATGGGAGTATCAACTGTCCTCTCCCGGATCTCATCAATTCTCGATCTCTTTCCAGAGAATTTCTTGCTTCCTTTATAGCTGAAGCCTCTATCCATCATAGGTCTCTTCTTATCTCTGTCCCTCATCTTACCAACCTTTCCAAACTCTGAGGCGATTCTATCAACATCTTGTTCACATAATTGTGCCCTGCGCACTGCCTCCTCATAGGTCGGTATATCCAGGGGAACCAATCTAGACCTGATGGTCGGTCTCAATCCATCCATAAACTTTTGGATCTTCTCGACCTCATTACCCATCGTGTTGGGATCATACCTGCCCAGGGATATAAAAGCAGTCTCATACTCATCCACAGTCCTGCTCCCTTGGGTCAGTCCCAAAAATGCAATCTTTAGCTTTCGTTGTGCGGTATCCGGGACGTACTATCTCCGGAAGGCCTCTAGAAACACATCCCAGCTGATCTCAGTATGCCGGGCTCTCAAAATAGGCCTGATGGATTTTCACCAATGTTCTGCTGATCCCTTCAGCATAAAAGCGGCAAATGCTACCATTTCGGTAGTAGTGCACTCAAAGAACCCATATAATTTCTCGATCTCATTGATCCAATCCTCAGCCGCTACTGGGTCCTTTATTCCACTGAAAGACGGTGGTCCAAACTTTTGGAACTGTCGCAGTCTACCCAAATCACATCCATATCCCCAACCTCTACTGCCTGGCATAGCAACCGGCGTAGGCACATCCTGTGTGGGTAGGGTATCTGTCGTCTGTGGCCTCTGGGCTTCCCTTGCCCGTGCCTCAGGAGCTGCCGCCTGCTCGGCATCACTCTGTGTAGCGGGACTCTGTCTACCGCCAACTCCAGATAAAGATTGGGTGACCAACTCCACAATCATCTCAATGCTCCAAGCAATCCTCGCGAAGCGAGCCTCAGTACTCTCAGGCCTCTCCTCTGGACCCTGTGGAGCGTGCTCAACATCAGCCTCCGCCTCAACATTCTCCTGAGCCTCGTGCGTTTCTGGCTCAACACGACCCCTAGGCCTACCTCTACGGCCTCGAGCATGTGCTCTCATCCCTCTACCGCGACTGGTATTAGGCATACTTACTCAATTCCCTACATTCACAACCAATTACTTAGTCAACCCATCGACATACACAATTTGTATCTAAACAAGCACAGTAACTTAGGGATGTAATTTTTTAACTTATTAAGTATTTTAGACACGACACACGTCAAACCAACTCGAGCTCTGATACCAACTTCTGTCACGACCCTCAACTTACCAAAATACATACAAATTTTTCGCATTTTCATGCATCAATCCTTAATCATCATTCCTCGATCGTGAACAACCACACACTTAACAGTTGGGCTGTGTGTCGACGTCTAACTCACTCCACCATACCAATTCAATTTGAAACACTATTTATGAGTAAACACTTGTATAAATGTATATATATCAGAGTTGTTACATGTGTTTACATTGTTTTACATCCCCAGTGGTGACATACAAAATGCTACTGTGCTATGTCTAGTTTAGATACAAAAAAATCAAGGTGTGTATACCTTTAGCGATGGGATGTAGCGGAATTACCAAAAAGGGAACGCCTCCAATCACGTCCAATCTATACTCAAATCTCTGTAGAGAGGGGAAAATAAGGGGGGTGAGCAAACCACACGCTCAGTAAGGCAGTCATGCGAACAGGTAGATACTGCACTATCTACGTGATCGTGATGCCATGCTCAAAAGCATTTAATTCATTGTTTATCTCAAAACATAAGTGTATGATTGTGTTAATGGTATGTAAAGCATTCATGCTATTTAAAATTCAGTGCACATTTCAACTCAAAGCATGGTATAAATCATCATGCATAATTCACAATAAAAGCATGGCATTAAACATAATGCATTTTCACAATAAAGCATAGCATTAAACATCATGCATCCGTGCACTTTAAAAACCATTAACAAATCAATTCGTCACTGGTCAGGTCTCGGCCCATCCCTCGGGCTTTCCTGACCCACAATCATTTCAAACATGGATTTAATCTCAAATAGCAGTAGACATGTGAGATAGGCAGTTCAACAATAGGTAATAACCTCAAGGCCTATGTACATAACCTGTGATACCGGCTACACGGATCAGGTGTACGGGATATCACCACCATCTGCTTCCACACGAGAGGTGGGTCAAATCCTACCCGTCGGTCCATAGCAGATCTCGTCCGAAGACGGCACATCACAACTCAACACGGTACAATGTACTCCATGCTACATGCACGGTACGACGTACTCCGTGGACCCAATCAACACATCATATCACGCCACATCTCAAACGCACGTGTGAGCCTATTTAATCGGGGCGACCTCTTGTCTATCCGAAGCTCCTAACACGGCTAATTAATCATGTCAACACAATGCACGTGTGAGCCTATTTAATCGATGTGACACCCAGTCTACTCGAAGCTCCAAACATGGCAACATACAAGGTGGGCATCCAGTGCGAGACAAACTCGAGCACAATACCAAAACAATTATGAAATCCATGTGAAAACTAGTGCCTCTTGCACTCTTTCATACTCATGAAATCATGTAGGATGCTCAAAACTTGCAAAATATGATTAACAAAACCAAAACACACTCATCTCTTTTGCAAATCTTTTCAATATTAGCCAACCTACCAATCATTTGCTAAAAGCAATAAAACATGATTTTCAAAGCAATATGCTTTTGTTTTCATGCACATTTCTCAAACTCCCAACTTTTACCCTTCAATCACCCAACAACATTTCCTAGTCTCATGCATTCTAGCAAAACATTTAAGCGCCTAAATTGCGCACAAATATCTCTAAGAGTCCACACAATTCCTTTACCTCGATTTACTTGGTGTGACTCCTTTCCTTTTAGCTTCTCACGCTCTTGGCCCAACTCGCCTCGGCGTATCCTCGGAAGCTGCGATTCATTCATTAAATCGATTGAGTTAATGTATTTAACCCATAATTGACCTCACTAGTCAATATCATCCACTTATGCATTTTACAAATGCCTTAATCCACATTTTACCTCTTTTAGGTAAGTCTCACAATTTATCCACTAACCACATCTTAAAATCATACCACAACACTATAAATAACTTTTACATATCTCTTTCATCATTAATCTCTATACATTCCACTTTCTCACACTAAACCACTTCTAGGTCAAAATCATTCCAATGCATTCTAGATAGTTTCTAACCATCCATACTCATGCCAAACAACTCCAAAATCACTTAAATAAATAATGCACCATAGTTGGAGTGTTAGAATCTTACCCAATTTGATTTCTCCTCTTGCTCCAAATGGCAATGCCCTTAACTTCTTCAATATCGACAATGGGAAAATGCCTTCCAACTATGTTGTTCTTCTCTTTGATAGGAACAACTTTGCCTCTAATGGTCTCTCTTCAAACCTCACTGAAAATGGCTGATTTTAGAGAGAGAAAGTTAGGTTTTTGGGTTGAAAGTGGAAGGTTTGTGTTTTTCCCGAAATTTTCTGATTTCCAGCACTCCTTATATAGAATTAGCTTGAGGAGATCGATCTGGTCCAAGAGGAGATCGATCTGGTCCCTTAAAATCCCTCTTTTCACGGTATTTTTAAGCCTGAGATCGATCTGTCGAAGCATGAGATCGATCTGTCGAGGCATGAGATCGATCTGTCGAAGCATGAGATCGATCTGCTCCCAAACAGAGAGTTAAGGAGATCGATCTGGTCCATTGGAGATCGATCTGCTCTATTCTTTTGCCCAAATAAGAGCATTCTGGCTCTTCCAAATCGATCTCTCATCCCATGAGATCGATCTGCCCTTCAAAATTTCCAGATTTTCTGCAGTTCCTCTGCAACAACCTTTACCAAACATCCTTAATTTGCTACCATGATCATTTCCTCATTCATTCATCTTTGAGTCTTGAAAATGGCATCCATCCTCACTTCATACGCATTAAAACCTGTGTAGAATCTTTGTATGACCAATGGTACTTAATATAAACAAGAATGGAAGTGCACATCTTATGCAATTCTACTTCCATTTTACTAAACTACTCATAATCCATTCTACACACATTCTCCACATGTTTAAGTCCATTTCTTCATATTCATACATAATGTAACTTGTGTGTACAATTACCACTCTCATTACAAGTGTGTACATTACTTATGGACTTACATCACATATACTTCACTTATGAATTCATAGTACAACTCTATTTACATTTCTATATACATATATACCCTTATACATATACGGGGTCTCACAGCCCAGTCCCTGATACGAAATATCAGTATATACAGAAAAACCTCTTGAGCTGGTAGGAATAGTGAGAATTGGAGCGGTGGTCAATCGACGCTTCAACTTCTGAAAACTCTTTTAACAATCATCGTCCCACACGAATGCAACATTCTTCCGAGTGAGACGAGTCAACGGAGCAGCTACCTTCAAAAATCCCTACGTAAACCTTTGGTAATAACCAGCTAGACCCAGAAAACTCTTGATCTCGATGACTGTCCTCAGCTATTTCCACTTAACTACAGCCTTTATCTTAGATGGATCTACTGACACTCCATCCCTCGATACCAGATGGCCTAAAAATGAAATCTGCTCTAGCCAAAAGTCACACTTAGTGAGTTTAGCATGCAACTCCTTCTCTCGGAGGGTTTGTAAAACAATTCTCAGATGCTGCTCATGTTCTTCTTTGGATTTCGGATGCACTAATATGTCATCGGTAAAGACGATAACAAACTAATCCAAGTATGGCTTGAACACATCATTCATCAAAGTCATAAAAGCTGTGGGAGCATTAGTGAATCCAAATGGGATAACCAAGAACTCATAGTGGCCATACCGAGTACGAAAAACTATCTTGGGTACATCTCCACTCTGAACTCTCAACTGATGATACCTCGACCTTAGATCAATCTTAGAAAAGACCTGCGCTCCCCGAAGCTGATCCAATAAATCATCTATGCTTGGAAAGGGATATTTATTCTTGATGGTAGCCTTATTCAACAATCTGTAATTAATACACAATCAGAGGCTTTAATCCTTCTTCTTCATAAACAAAATTGATGTTCCCCAAAGCGAAACACTTGGTCTGACAAACCCCTTATCTAGCAGTTCCTGCAATAGCTTCTTGAGCTCTTCCAACTCAACTAAGGCCATTCAGTACGGTGGTGTGGATATCGGCTCAGTACTAGGCACCAAATCTATAAAGAACTTTATCTCTCTATCTGGTGGTAACACTGGCAGTTCATCTGGAAAGACATTTGGGAACTCCGTAACTACAGGGATATCTATCAACTTCGGATGCACTTTATCAGTATCAACCACGTATACAATGAAACCTTCAACATTTTAATTGTTCAGTCAACATAATAATTTACCTTTCAATTATTATGACTACTTCTTTCATTTCGTTTCAGTAAACTTTACAGCATACTTTGTAGGGGTAGGAAACATAACCATCTTAGAATAATAATCTAAAACAACATGGTTTGCAGCTAACCAATCCATTCCTAAGATTACATCAAAGTCACTCATATTTAATAAAATGAGATTGGCTGACATATCCTTTTCCCTTACTCTTAGCTTGCAGACTCTATACACATACTTGACTAGCAGACTATTATTCATATGCGTACTAATCAACATCATTCTACTTAATGATGTACGCTTCACATATTTTGATAACTTGAATGCAAATGTAGGCGATACAAATGAATGCGTGGCACCAGGATCAAATAAAACATATGCTTTTAAGATAAAAAATCAGGATGGTACCTTTAATCAAATCAGATGAAGCGTCAGCTGTACCCTGGTCCAAAGCATGTACTCACCCTCGACCAATCACCTACTTCGCCTTCTCCTAAGCTTTTGCTCTCTTCCTTGGAGTAGAGGTATCAGCAGAAACTCTCTCCTGCTCTTTCCCCTTCTGTGGGGTAGTCTTAATCCACTATGGGCAAGCTCTCATGATATGCCCTGACTTCCCACATTTGAATCACATTCCGATAGTCATCAGACAATGTCGATTGCCATGATACCTGCCACTCTACCATACTGCTCTGTAGTAGGCCTCTGTCCTCCAATCCTATACCCTTCGCTAGGGCTATGGCCGGATATACAAGAGGTCTAACAGTCTTCTCCCGTACTTCCTCAATCTGTGGCCTTTTCACAAACAGTCTCTTTCCTCCTTGATAACTGAACAATCGGTCACTCGTCGGTCTCTTTCTATCTCTATCTCTGCTCCTACTAACCTTCTCGAACTCAATGGCATTCCTCTCATAATCCTGCTCATAGAGTTGCACCCTGTGCACTGCGTCCTCTTTTATAGAGATATCTAGTGGAACCAATCTAGATCATATTGCCGATCTCAGCCCATTCACAAACTTTCAGACCTTCTTGGTCTCACTGGTCATAATATTGGGGTCATACCTTTTTAAGGACATAAAACCTGTCTCATACTCGTCCACTGATCTATTCCCTTGAATCAACCTAAAAAATTCCATTTGCAGCTTTCGCTGCGCTGTATCTGAAATATAATGCCTCTTGAAGGTATCTAGAAATGTCTCCCAACTAATTTTAGAGTGTCGGGCTCTCAATATCGATTTGGTGGACTTCCACCAATGTTTTATCGTTCCCTTCAACATGAACGCGACAAAAGTGACCATCTCAGATGTCGTGCACTGAAAGAACCCGTACAGCATCTCTATCTTGCTTACCCAATCCTCTGTAACTATTAGGTCCTTTACCCCACTGAATGACGATGGTCTAAACTTCTGAAACTATCATAATTGACCAAGCTCACAACCATAACCCAATCCACTACTACCCTACTGTGGGTCAATAGGAGATGGCATATCCTGAACTGGTGGGGGTGTAAGAGTATTTGTAGGCTATGGCGTTTGTGCATGTGTATAAGAAGTAGCTGCCTATCCAGTATCAGTCTATACCTCTGGGCCCTACTAATCTTGCATAGCCTATGTAAACATCTCCATTATAGTCTCTAGGCTGTGTTTTAACCTCGTAAAGCATGTCTCAATACTCTCTGGTACCTCTGTGGGACCTTGTGACGCATGGTCAAATGAAGACTCATCTCGACCCTCGGGCCTACCTCTAGGGCCTCTAGCCCGACCTCTCGCCCCTCTACCACGGCTAGTATTAGCTATAATGGCTTGATTCCTGCATTCACAACCATACTTAATCAATCCCCATCTCGAAATACACATTTACATCTAAATAAAGTACAGTGACGTGGGGATGTAAACTTTCATAACCATTAACACCGACACATATCAGACCAACCTAGCTCTGATACCATTCTTTCACGATCCAATTTACTGAAAATCACTACAAATTTTTCTCTTTTTCTTACCTTTCCTTCTGTGACAATTTCCACATTCGTTGGGCTGTGATTCGGTATTAGTATCATCTCCTTTACTTACCATATCATCCATTCTATATCGTGCATACATATCAATATAAACTATTTATTGACTATAAATACTTTTATGTCATAAGTGAGCTCACGTATAGTTATGTACAAATACATCTCCAATATTACATTCGTTTACATCACTGTGCTGTTGTATGTTTAAATACAAAATCGTACGTGTGTGTATACCTTCCGCTCGATGGGAATGCAATGGACAAAAAAGAATGCAAGTCCTCAGCCATACTCTAACTATTGTGGATGCTCTGTAGAGAGGGGGAAAATAAAAGGGGTGAGCTCACTAGCGCAGTAAGGAAATTAGGCAAGCAAGTAGATAACCACACTATCTACATGAATATAATGCCATGCCTTAAAGTATTCCTTTTTATTTCACATCTAAAACATGTATCTTTCTCTGTAAAACTTATGCAAAATATGTACACATTCATCTATGTATACTAAAATCATGCTTGTTTATAACACAGGTATTTCATGCAAAATGTTGCATTCTCATATAAAACTTATAAATCATATCATGCCATTTCATTTAAATCATAAATAATGGCATTTCATCAGAAAAAAACATGTAAATGGGGCTCAACCCATCCCTCGGGTTTACCCTATTTCATAAACATTTACAGTTATATAAAATCACAAGGTCACATGTTGAGGCTCGATCCATCCCTCAGATCTACCCAATTTTATATAAAATCATGTTACATATCAAGTGAAAAATATCAGGTGAGACTAGCGACTACTGGTATAATTTTGAGGACTATGATCATATCCCAATTCGGTGATCCTAGGCTACACGGTACCTAGTGTACGGGGTATCACTACTGTAATGGTAGGTGGGTCAAATCCTCCCCACCAACTCCACAACTCCACAACTTCATAATTCCACAATAAAAATACTTACGGTACAACGTACTTGGTGTCCCGTACACAGTACAAAGTAATCCATTGACCCTATTTCAGTTCGATAGTCATTGCCATGTCTTAAAATGCACATGTGAGTATCTCATACGTGTGACACACAGTCTACACGAGGCCTCCAGCAAGGCTGTTTCATGTCATCTCTTCCAAAACTATTACGTGCAAATAAACCCCAGCATGACCTGATGCACAAATCATTTAAAATCTAGTGCGAGTAATGCTCTAGCACTATAACATGTACAATGATGTAAAATCGAGTACGAGCAATGCTCCAACACTATGCCATGTATAATTCATGTAAAACTAAGTACGAATATCGCTCAAGTACTCTATCATGCATAAATCACATTAAAATCAAATACGAGCAACGCTCCGGTACTATGTTTTGCATCTCATAACAATCTAGTGCGAGTAACACTCCAGCACTAACTTATGTAGAAAACATATAAAATCCAGTGCAAGCAGTGCTCTAGCACGATTTATTTTCACAAACTCGATAGATGACTCATTTAAAAGAGATTCACTCAATTAAATCAAATCGGCATTGTATTGTGCTATTTTCATATATAAAATGAAAACATCGACCAGTCTATCTATGCATCTGCTAAACAATAGTAAAAACATGCTTTCCATGCTTTTTAGAATTTTTTTTTGAATTTTAACTTTTTACCCTTAATAGGGGTAAAATCGTAATTTACCCATATCAGGTTTCTATAATTTTTATTCACTTTCTCTAGCCCTCAGACTTTTTAAGTGAATGTAAAAGCAGACAAAATTATGCACAGATATCTCTAACTACTTGCAAAATTCTTACCTAGAATCGCGTCGAGTAATTCCACTTTCTCAAAGCTGCTCGATCGCGTAGTTCGATTTGCTCCCAATATATTCTCTGGAGCTGCATATACTCATTTATTTGGTTAACTACTCCTTTTCAACTGTATTTCAAGTTTAATACAGTCTATTTCACTTAATGGGTGCGTTTATTCTTATTAGGCCTAATTACATCTTAATAGGCCTAACACTGTCTTAAGCCCATTTCACTTTACTATTTATTTCATCTGGGCCTATTGAGATTGTGGGGCCCACTAACACTTATTGGGCTTAATCTGAGGTCCATGAAATCTTATTGGGTATAAACCACATCCGCTTGGCCCATTTGGCCTCTCGGCCATGGCATGTGGCCAAGAGCCATGCATACTGCCCATGGCCGAGCACCATGCCACACCATGCCAACCTTGGCCTTATGCTTAGCCATTCACTTAGGCATTTCATCAAACACTGCCTATGCATGCCTTAAGCCTTTAGTTTATGTTCATTTAGGCATTTTATCAAGCACCTTATATGCCATATTCAATTTATCAACCAATTGATAAATTGATTAAAACTAACTATGCCATAATCATGTACACATGCATACGCACGTATACATGTCTTAAAATCATATGGGTATTCATCAAAACACAAATACCCTTTTTTGGCTAACTTAGGATCTTAATGATTTTGTGTGTTTTGATCCATAAAACATACACCAATCAACTTAGAATAATTAATTGATTAACATACTAGAAGTTTGAAACTTGAAACCTTACCTAGCTTGTCTTTCCCCACTTGTTTGAAACTTTGAGAAATTTTTGAATGGCTTATATGAGCTCTTTGGTTTTTGATTTTTGGGTATGTTATTCCTCTCTCAATTTGGAACAACTTTCATGAAGGTTACTTGTTCCAAATATGCCTTGAAGCTAGAGATTTCTAGTGAGATAAGGCTTAAACACCTAGGTTTCCATGGTGTTTTTGTTGGTGCCAAGAGCTTAAGGAAGAAGATGGATGCTGTTGGCTGATTTTTGGCTTAAGTAACTAATCCATTTAGTCTTAAAATTCAGCCCACAAATTGGGCTTGGAAATGATATTGGGCTTGGTAACAATTGGGCATAGTTTTGGACCTAAACTATTGGCTAATGGACCTAACTTTTGGGCTTTCGATTTGGGCTTTTGGGTCAAAAATTGTTCTACCAATTGGGCCTGAAATTGGGTTAATATTGGGCCCACCAAATGGCTCAAAAATTCAGCCCAATTGGCCTACACAATTCGACCCAATGGGCCTACAAAATTCAGCCCATTATGGATCCACTTTAATGGGCTTTATGTTTTCCACCAATTAGCCTATTGATTTCTACCCATTTAATTTTAATCCAAATTTTGATTAAATTAATTTTCCATTCTTAAGGAATTGGAGATCGAGTGTTTTAACCAAAAATAATTCTTCCCCACTTTTTAACCTTACTTGGGTTAAAATTTAACCATGGTTAGTTTTTTATGGTCAAAGTCAACATTTCTTAACTAGCCTTACTTTTCTTGACCATTGACCACATTTGACTTTTTCTAAAAAATCCAAAAGTGTAAATACCCATGGTTTACACTCTCATCTCTGCGTTTTGGCCGCTTCCGGGAGGTAGATGTGTCAAAAACACCTCAAACGGACCATTTCGAGTTCGTTTAGCCCCCTTTTTGGCTTTTTCACCATTTCGACCTATTTGGGATTGAATCAAACCGACTTTCCTTCATGAACCCTCTATATTTTGGCATTATTAGTTCTTATCTTCAGTCAGAATGATTTAAATCCCTTTAGTTTAGCATGTGGCCATTTTTTCTCTTACTTGCCCTTTACATAGCTTATATGCATTAAATCATTTCACTTATATTTTCTTTTTTGTAAATACTCTTCTTATGATTTAACTAACATAATAAAATGTTTTACATATAGGAATCATAAGGAATAAGATACAAGAAAAAATCTGGGTCTTACAATTTTGCTATACAATTCATACACCAATCAACTTAGAATAATCCATAGGTAAACATAATTGAAGTTGAAAGATTGAAAACTTACCTAGCTTAGTGTTCCCTTATTGGCCGAAACTTTAAGGGATTTTGGGTTGTTCAATTTAGTTCTTTGATTGCTGAGTTCAAGGTATGTTACTCCTCTCTCAATTTAGAACAACTTTCATGAAGATAACTTATTCTAAATATGCCTTAAGGTAGTGACTTCTAGAGTGAGAAAGCTTGAAAGCTTATGTTTCCATGGTGTTTTGCTTTCAGCCAAGAATTGCAAGGGTTAAGAAGGAAAAAATTATGATTTTTCCTTAGTAAAATTTAACCATTTAACCTTAAATTTCAGCCCACTATTTGGGCTTGCAATTGCTCTTAGGCTTGGTAACTTTTGGGCTTAGGTTTTTGTCAGACCCAGATTTTTGTAGCTTGTACCTTATGATTCCTATGTGTATGAACACTATGTAATTATAGTTGAATCATAAGAAGAGTATCTACTAGACTTAAAGTGTTAGTGAAATGATTTAACACGCAAAAGCTACATAAAATGCCTAATGTGAGCGATGAGTATCACAGGCTAAACCGAGTTATTCTAAATCATTCTGACTGAAAAATAAGAACCTAAAATGAAAGATCATAGAGAGTTCATGAAGGAAAGTCAGCTTGATTTAGTCCCGAACATAGAAAACTAGAGTAAAAGCTACAAAGGGTAAAATGGACCTTTTTAGCGAGAAAATGTGTTTCGGGTATAATTATCCATCGGAAGTGGTTGGAATATAAAGATGAGAGTGTAAGACATAAGATATGACACTTTCGAAATTTTAAGAAAAAACTTAGTCAATGGTTAAGGAAAAAGTCAACTATAGTTAAGAAAGTCGACTTTTACCATAGTTGACTAATCATGGTTAAAAATTAACCTAAGTGTTGAGGAAAATTTGAGAAAAAATATTATTGGCCAGAATACAAGATAATCATCCTCGGAAGTAAGGAAAATTTATTCGGAAGGATTCCAGAATAAATTTAATGGTTAAAAACGTAATGGGCCTAAGGTGAAAATTTTAAAGCCCATTAAGGTATACTAAACGTATATCGAAATTTTTAGGTCCTTAAGACCGAATTGTTGGACCAATTGATTGGCCAAATTTTGAGACAATTAAAGGCCCAAACCGAGAAGCCCAAATGGAAAAGCCCATGAGAAAAATATCTAGCCATAGTTAAAGTTAACTATGACTCATAAGGTGACTCATAAGGTGACTCATGGCTAAGGCTTGGAAAGTCAAGTTAAATGGCTGAAAAGTAAAGCTTAATGGCTAAGTATATGGCTTATAAATTCAGCCACACCATTGTCATCTTCATCACACCAAATTCGGCTAGAAGAAGAAACCATTGAAACATATTTTCCAAGCTTTCTCTCACTAGAAATCACTAGGAATTAGGCATAATTGGAACTTGCATCCTTCATGGAAGTTGTTCCAAATTGAAAGGAGATTGACATATGTTGGAATTGGCTATCAAGGAGCCATAGAGTGCAAACTGAGAGCCTCCAAAGTTTCGGCCAAAGGGTGAACACAACAATTGGTATATTTTCTAATTTCCAATTTCATATATGTTAATGTATGAATGATTTTAAGTATGTTGATATATGTTTTAAGCATTGAAACATATTAAATCACCATGAAGTGGGTTAGACCGAGAGTGAGTAATGGGATATTGATTTATGTCAATATGATTTTATGACATAAATGGATTAGTGTACATGTATTAATGTTAATGGTGTAATTAGAATTAATCAAATTGATTAATTAATAATGTAATTTGTTGGCAATCAAGGTGTTTGATAAAATGCCTAAATGAACTATATGATGATTGGTAATGTTGCCTACCAAGTGTTTGTGAAAATGCCTAAGTGAAATTGGCTAAATAATAGGCATGGATGGCATGCCATGGTAAAACCGAGGCATGGGTAGCTCTTGGCATGGCATGTGGCCGAGAGGCCTAATGGGCCAAGCCCAAATATTTTAGGCCCAATAAGGTGTAATGGGCCTAGAACAAGCCCGATAAGAGTTGGTGGGCCCCACAAGCCCAATAGACCCAACGAAAATAAATAGTAAAATGAAAATGGGCTTAAGGTATAGTTAGGCCCTTTAAGGATTATTAAGGCCCATTAAGGGAAAATGGACTGTATTAATGTGTAATACAGTAGGAAAATGATAATTAACCTGAGGAATGGTTATTTACAGCTCCGGAGTTTACATTGAGAGCTGATCGGGCTGCAAGATTGAGCAACACCGAGGAAGTGAGGTCACTTGACGTGATCCGAGGTAAAGGAATTTTGCGAGTAGATAGAGATACCTGCACGTATTTTCATCTGCTTTTACATTCACTTAAAAACTCTGAGGGTCAGAGAAAGTCAATAATAATTATTGAGACCCGATAGTGGCAAATTACGATTTTGCCCCTAGTTAGTCAAAAAGTCAACTTTTGTGAAAAGTTGTAAAAAGCAAGGAAACCATTATTGTGAGTGTTTAACTGCTGTTTAGCATGAAAATAAATAGATGGGCTAATGATTTTAAGGTTGATGTGACTTAAGCACACTTTGTAGTACTGATTTTAATATTTTGTAAACAATCCCTTTTTAAAGAGCCATCTATCATATTATGTGAGAATGAACCGTGCTAGAGCACAGCTCGCACTAGATTTCATATGTTTTCCACATACATTAGTGCTGGATTTTGATACGCATTAGATTTCCATGACATGCATGATAGAGTACTGGAGTTTTACTCGTACTTAGCTTTAAATGATATATGCATGACAGAGTGCTGGAGCGATTAGCTCGTACTCGAGTTTTACATGAGATACATGACAGAGTGCTGGAGCATTGCTCGTACTCGATTCTTCATGGTTTATACATGACATAGTACTGGAGCTATTGCTCGTACTTGATTTGATTTGATATTGTGCATAGCATGGTACTGGAGCTATTGCTCGTACTTGATTTAATACATGAACTATGCATTGACCTAGATGCTGGAGGTTTACTCGCACTAGAGTTGAGTTTGTGATGTGAAACAGTGTTTGAGCGGAGTGTCGACTATGAGTCGCACTCAAAACGCACACTGTATGTGATATATAATACATGTTAAAACCCATGCCTGAGTCCTTGTGTGACTGTGTGTCACATCTTGTGAGAGGATATTCGCATGAGGTTAATATAGACGTGGTATGATATTCCATGGTTATGAGGGCTAAGACCTATGGCAGGCACCTTGGCTATGATGTAGGGTCCACGGGTGTACTTTGTACCGTGCCCGGGGCACGAGGAGTACGCTGTACCTTGTGTTACGCATAGCTGACGAATGTAGTGGACTGACCATCCTCCCATTGCAGCAGTGATGCCCCGCACACCGAGTACTGTGTTGCTTGGGATCACATTTCGGATATGATCATAGTCCAAGATACTATTTGCATTTAACCACAGAGTCTCACATGATTTATCACATTGATTGACTGATTTAAATTGTGGACAGACCTGAGGGATGGGTCGGACTCCGATTTTGTGTTGTGAATTATGCCATATTTATTGTGATTTAAATATACATGGCATGATTTACATAAAGGCATGATTTATATAAAGATGCATTATTTTTCACTACATGCCTACATTTGAGAAAGAAATCATGATTTCTGTACATAGGATTTAATCTGTACAAGTATATATATATATATATATATATATATATATATATATATATTATATTTCAAGACATGCTTTTGAAATGAGTTAAGGAAATAATGGTTTCAAGGCATAGCATTATTTTGAGTAGATAGTGTAGATATCTACTTGCTTGCCTGATTTTCGTACTGAGCGCGTTGTATGCTCACCCCCTTTTCTTTACATCTCTCTACAGAGCGTCAGCAGTAGAGCGAGAGCTATCGAGGGATAGTATTCCTGAGTCCACTACTAGTTCCTATCGATCGCCAGGTATACAGACTTTGTACGGTTATGTATCTAAACATAGAAACAGCACAGTAATGTATACGATATATATTATGGGGAATGTATTTGTATTAGATTTTATATAATCTTACATGTGTGATAAAAGCAAGTACAGTCAGTAATAGTATGTTGAAATGTATGTATGATATTGGATGATGTCGTAAGTGAGGACTCTGACATCGAATCACAGCCCAACCATTAAAGAGAGGAAAGGTAAGTCAAAATGCAAAAATTTTGCAATGGTTTTTGGTTAAAGTCATAGATTGAGAACGGGTCCTGACAGTTTTGTACTTAAATATTTCCTAATGGGCTTTGGTTTTGGACTTACTGTTTGGGCTTTCGATTTTGGACTTTTCTTCAAAGTTATCAGGCTGGATTTTCATAGGTAATTGGGCCTACATTTTGCTTCATTTTGGGCCCATCCAATAGCCCAACAATTTGGCCCAATAGCTTTTATAATTTTGGTCCATGCTTGAATAAGCTTAATGGACTTTAAAATTTCCATTTGTAAGACCCAGAATTATATCGTAATTTCTTATCAAGGATTAAAAATGGTCACAAATTTAAACGAATGAGATTCAGACTGGAGATAAGGATTTAAAATACGAAATGAGTGAGTGTTCATGAAGGGAAGTTGGATTGGATGGATCCCGAACACGTACAAGGGTAAAATGATCAAAAGACCGAAAGCTGATATAAATTCGATAAGAAAATTTAATTAAAAATACAGAATTGAGAAATCTTGATCAATAATGAAAAATAATTAAATTTTGAGTTAAATTGATCAAGATATGAATTTATTGGAGTTAATCAAAAATTCACTTGGGACAATATCCCGAAAAATACGGAGAAAATTGTCACGACCCAATTCCATTCTCTTTAACCGAAAATCACTGAAAATTTTTCGCGTTTTACTGTTACCTTACCCGGTCGTGAACTAAACTCACCACACACTGTTGGGCTGTGAGTCAATAATAAACACCAAGTCTCATTCATTCTCAATTAATTAAAACGATGTCATACATTTGCATTTAATCGTGTACTTATACGAATACATGTTTTACTGACATCTACATCCCCCAAAATTACAACTCAAAGAATACTGTGCTTTTACATTGTTTAGATACAAAAAGAATCACTGTGTATATACCTTTAGGCGATGGAGATGCAGCGGAGTCCAAAATACCACGCCTCAGTCCTCACTGGGCTACTATGCACGCTCTGTAGGGGGGGAATAGAGAGGGATGAGCAACCACACGCTCAGTAAGGCAATCATGCAAGCATGGTAGATAACTACTCTATCTACATGCTGATAGTGTTATGCATAAATCATTCATAGTAGGAGCATGAGGAAGTAAAACTATGCCATGTGAGTATACATATATATCATGTATTAAAATCATGTGCATTGGCATATTAAAACATAGTATAAACATCATGTATAAATCATCTCATGCTCAATCTCAGTTAAATTTATAAAAAGGGCAATTCGTTAAGAAACCTCCTTTTTAAACCAACATCATAAACCTCTTTCTCAACACATACATATCACCAAATCAATTCACAATCACAACCACATTTTCATTTCACAATTCACGCATGTGTATAAAAACTAGGTCACTATATCAAAAGTGCCTATGTGGACCACTACATCATAAATCATCCCAGACCACACGCATCCAGGTGTGCGGGGTATCATGCTGGCACGAAGATGGATTATCCCTCACCAGACTTTCTCATTATATAACCATCATGTGGTACATCGTACTCCATGTGATATACACGGTACAGTGTACTCCGCAGACTCATATCGTGATTAGGGGTGCCATTCCTAGGTCTTACCTACCCCATACCAAGAGTTTTCCATATCCGTGAAGGAGAGCCTCCCTGCCGAACAGAGCCTCCCCGCTTAATAGAGCCTCCCTGCCTCCTCGGGCTTAAGGATGTTAGCTTAAGGATGTAGGGCTTAAGGATCCTTCCGTAAGAGAGCCTCCCCACCGAACAGAGCCTCCCCGCCTAACAGAGCCTCCCCGCCTCTTTGGGCTTAAGGATGTTGGCTTAAGGATGTAGGGTTTAAGGATCTTACCGTACCCATGTAGGAGAGCCTCCCTGCCTAACAGAGCCTCCCCGCCCCTCCAGGGCTTAAGGATGTTGGCTTAAGGATCCCACCGTAAGAGACCCTCCCCACCGAATAGAGCCTCCCCACTAACAGAGCCTCCCCTCCTCTTTGGGCTTAAGGATGTTGGCTTAAGGATGTAAGGCTTAAGGATCCCACCGTAAGAGAGCCTCCCCACCGAACAGAGCCTCCCCGCCTAACAGAACCTCCCCGCCTCTTTGGGCTAAAGGATGTTGGCTTAAGGATGTAGGGTTTAAGGATCTTACCATACCCATGTAGGAGAGCCTCCCTGCCTAACAGAGCCTCCCCGCCCCTCCAGGGCTTAAGGATGTTGGCTTAAGGATCCCATCGTAAGAGAGCCTCCCCACCGAACAGAGCCTCCCCGCCTAACAGAGCCTCCCTGCCTCTTTGGGCTTAAGGATGTTGGCTTAAGGATGTAAGGCTTAAGGATCTTACCAACTTTCATAACCTTATACGTGTCACAATGAGCAAACTTGTGCAAGCAAAGCTATAGCACGACTCAGGCATCCTCTCATACAGAGACGCGTACGAGCATAGCTCTAGTACGGTTATACTCATAAGACAACCACTCAAAATCCACGTACGAGCAGAGGCTCCAGTACGGTTTATAAACATCATCATAGTTTCCAAATCAAGGTGCGAGCTAAGCTCCAGCACGTTTCATACAAATGAAAACATAGAAATCCAGCACGAGCGAGGCTCTAGTGCGATTTATGTCATACAAATACGATAGGCGGCTCATACACAATCAAATAATCCCGATAATCGGGTTTAGCACTCACAAATGCTTTTCCACAACAACCATACAATACTAGCCGACCCATCTACTAGCTTGCTTAAAACCAAGCAATTTCATTTTGAAAAGCATCAAAACATTAGATTTATGCAATTATTAGCCTTACTATCTCATTTCATAAAATCCACTTCAAATCCAAAACCACGCATATACTCCTCATCATTCACGAATACCATCAATCATTTATTTGAGCAACCATGCATTTCATAAAACACCCAATATTCACCCACAAGTTCAAAGTACGAGCAGCTACCTCTATATACTCACAAAATTCCCTTACTTGGAATCGCGATGCGTGATTCCACTTCCTTAAGCTGCTTACTCGTACGGTTCGATTTGTCTTCAACGAACTCTTCGGGACTGCACAAAATCGTATCTCGCATTATATTCGATCCATATAATGCAACCCTTGTGCTTGCTATAGTCAATTTAATCTATAGCCTCTATTAACGCTTATATGGCCTCGTTTCATTACTTTACCCATAACTCGAGTCTATGGATCTTCTTAGGCCTATTAACTTATTCCAAATCGATATTAAATCGACATTAAGCTCATAGTGTTCATATTTCATGAATTCGCTCACTATAGCATTTTATCAAGCATATACATAATCATTTCCACAATTCCTCCAAACTCACAATATAATCTCATTTAACCATCTAAAATCATAAGCATTACCTCACTAACAACTTTAGCATGCTCATAAATCATAAACTCATTCAACCCATATATTCTCACATCATACCCATTCTAGGTTTTCTAGGTCACACCAATTCCACCACATCCCTAGATAATTTATCCATCAATAGTCATGCCAAACAACTCCAAAATCAATTAAATAGACAATGTATTTGGATTGGAGTGTTAAAATCTTACCAAATATGATTTTTCTTCTTACTCCAAATGGCAATGCCCTTAACTCCTTCAATACCAACAATGGAAAAATGCCTTCACATTATGTTGTTCTTCTCTTTAATAGGAACAACTTTGCCTCTAATGGTCTCTCTTTAATTCTTGCTGGAAATGGCTGATTTTAGAGAGGGAAAGTTAGGTTTTTGGGTTGAAAGTGGAAGGTTAATGTTTTTCCCGAGATTTCCTGATTTTCAGCCCTCCTTATATAGAAATAGCTTGAGGAGATCGATCTGGTCCAAGAGGAGATCAATCTGGTCCCCTTAAATCCCTCTTTTTCATGACATTTTTAAGCATGAGATCGTTCTGTCGAAGCATGAGATCGATCTGGTCCCAAACAGAGAGCTAAGGAGATCGATCTGGGTGCTTGAGGATCGATCTTTACATCACATAATGCTTAGGAGATCGATCTGGCCCCATTGGAGATCGATCTGCTCTATTCCATTGCCCAAATAAGAGCATTCTGGCTCTTCCAGATCGATCTCTCATCCTATGAGATCGATCTGGCCCTCATGTTTTCCAGATTTCCTGTAGTTTCCTTGCTGCAACTCATACCAATACATCCTTAATCTATTTCCATGGCCATTTTCTCATCCATCCACCTTTATAACTTGAAAATGGAATCCATTCATACCTTATGCCCATTGAAACTTGTGTGCATTCATTGTATGTCCAAAGGTATGCTATATAAAACCAAATGGAAGCATAACTCCATTCCATTTTACCACACTACTCATCTTGAGTTTCAATCACATCCATCACTTGCCAGAACTCATTTCTTCATATTCGTACTCAATGAAACTTGTATGTACGTTACAATTCATATTACACATACATACATTGAATCCATGGACTTACATCAATCATACTTTACATTACAAGTCCATTCATATTATTTGATCCAATTACACACATTACCATTATACATATACGGGGTCTTACAAAAATATCCTGAAAAGACGAAATAAGACTGATAAATTCATTTAATTTGTTAAATGAATAAAATTTAAAATTTTAAAGATATTTTGGATTTTTTATAATATTTTAATCAATTAAATATTAATAAAATAAATTAATTAATTAAAAAAAAGGCTCGCGCGGCTGTGTCGCGCGACCCAAACAGAAAACAAAAGAATCGATCTCCTGGTGCCGACGAACGTCGTAGATAAGGTGGAGGAGAAGACCGACGAAGCAAGGTCGGCACTGAAGAAGCCTCCACCTGTCGGTACGCGGTCCTTAGCCATAAAAAATCGTGAGAACGACGAGGGGGGGAGAAACCGAAAAGAGAAAAGAGAATCGGCGGCCACCGGTGCCGATCTGGCCAACCCCGCCCCCAGCCGAATGTCCCCGAGACAAAGACGAGCAGATTGGTGGTGGCCACGGCCAGCGAAACTGACGGACGGCGCCGAAAACGACGGAAAGGAGAGGCACCACCGACGCCTAAAAGGAGAAAGGCCGAACTGACCTCATTGCCGCCGATCCGAGCATAGATGCCACTAGATCCATGGATCGGACCCACCTGCCAGAGGTGGAAGCCAGCGAAGCCCCAATCCGGCCAAACCGAACTGAACCTGCTGAACCGGGTTGAACCGGACCGAACCGGTTCAGCCAAGAAAGAGAGGGAAAATGAAGAAAAAGAGAAAAAAGAAAAGGGGAAGAATTTTTGGGGATACACCGAACTTCAGGTAAGTCGGTAAGTGGTCAAAAGTGATCGATTTGATTTTCGAGAAATTTATTTAAATTATATTTGATCGAAAAGTAACCCAGAATTAAATATAAATTATGCAGTTCAATGATAAATCGTATACGTGAGCTCGATCGAACTTCGATTTATGCACCATCGCATAATCTCGGGTAAGTAAAGCTCATTTACGACAATTTATGTAATTTTTTGCGTATTAAAGATTTATTTTACAAATTACAGATTAAATTTCGCATTTACGGAATTATATTGGGATTTTTGAATTAATTGTCGTAAATGATATACAGGCTATCCAAAGAGTTTGGAATGAAGCTCAATAGGTATTGAGCGCCCAATACACCCGAAGAAGGGATTTAATAAGTGGAAACGGGCTGAAAATGGGTCGAGGCCCATTAAGATGCAATAGGGCCCAATAAAGTAAAACAGGCCTAGTGTTTTAGATTCGATCAGTATAAGTGAAATACTGATAAGTATATTAGAACTGACCCAAATACGTGGTTATACGCAGCTTTGTAGGCTAGGTTTGGATCGAATTAGACTGAGAGACCTGGTACGGTCGAGACAGGATAAGCTCGTGCATGATTCTAGGTAAGGGAATTTTACACACTGCTAGAGGTAACTTTACGAAATTTCAACTTCATTTGCAGTCTCTTAAAGTGTCTGAAGGGTCTAGATTTAAGATAAAAATTTTAGTGCCTCGGATGGGCAAATTACCAAAATACCCTTATGAAGGGTAAAATTTTCAAATTTAGGAAAAGTTGGAAGGAGCAAGAACAAGAGGTCCTTGCTTGTTCTTGAGGCGTTTTAACACATGCATGGGTAGGCTGGCTAACTTTTAAATAAAATCCACAACATTGCATAGTTTCAATAATGTTGATTTTCTCTGAAATTGATTTGAGAAATATAGCCGCCTACATGATTTTATGAAAATGTGACGTGCTAGAGCTCTGCTTGCACGAGTTTTTATTTGTGTGATGCATGCATTAGTGCTGGAGCAAGAGCTCGCATTAGAGTTTTACATGTATTGGTGCTGGTGTCTAACTCGCACCAGATTTTCATATGATTTTCGTGACAGGGTACTAGAGTCTAACTCGCACTAAATTTTCAATTGAATTGTTTTGACAGAGTGCTGGAGCTTAGCTCGCACTAGATTTATAAGATTTTATAATACGCGTGCTGGAGCATTGCTCGCATGAGATTTTCCTTAATTTTATGAGAGTGCTGGAGCATCGCTTGCACTGGTTTTATGAGAACATGCGATGAGCCGTGCTTGGAGCGTCGGGTAGACTGTGTGTCACGCCAATTAAATAGGCTCGCACGTGCGTTTTGAGACAGGGCATGAGTATGGATATGAGATATAGGTCCACGGAGTACGTTGTACCGTGCAAGTAGCATGGAGTACGCTGTATCGTGCTGGGATTGATTATGTGGCATCTTCGGATGCGAGTGGCATCTTTGGATGCATGGCATCTTCGGATGCGAGTGGAATCTTCGGATGCGAGTGATCAGGCAGGATCGACGGGATGGACTGACCCACCTCCCGGGGTGATTCCCGATAGTGGTGAGACCCCGCACACTAGGATCCGTGTAGCAGTGGGATCACAAGGACATATGGCCATCGTCCTAGTTATTTGCTCGAGATATATACATATATTGCCTAGTCTCTCATGTTGATATTTTGAGAAACTCATTTTGTGGATTTTTGTATGAGTTTGGATCACCCAATGGAGGGGTTAGATCCTGACTGAGATAAGATTTTGATGAGAATGAAATTGGGTTTTAAACTGAATTTGCATGATGTTATTTCCATGCTATTTAAACCCATGAATGGTGTAAACTGGTTTTACATAACATTCATTGTATCACATGTTATTATTGCTTTGAAAAGCATTTGATTTATGGTTTTGTGTGAGTCAGGAACACCCGAGGGATGGGTTGAGTCCTGGCTTTGTTGTGAAATTTTAATGAGAAATGGTTTAAAAGAGTTGCATGTTGAATTTTCATGCTCTTTGAAATCCATATGTGAATTTATTTTACATGACATCATGACATCACGAATTATAGTATCTTTTTTGAAATGGGTGGAGAAAGGGTGGTTTATGCATGGCACCACGTTCATGTAGGTAGTATGGTTACCTACTTTTTTGTAGGATTGCCTTACTGAGCTTGATGTGCTCACCACCCCTTTCATTTTCTCACACAGATCATCTCCAGTAGACTTTGAGGCGACTGAGTACTGCATTCCTGATATCCGTTGCTGCCATCATTTTGAGGTATATACACTTGTACATATTGTATCTAAATAAGAATAGCACAGTAACATGTTTGTAAGTAACTGTCGGGAATGTATAGATACTATAAACACTTGTAAATGAATGGGAAAGAATTAATGAAAAACTCATGTGTTTACCTTTCCTTTAATAAGGAATTAAGGTATATAGTGGATGAATGGTGGGACTGGCATTGATGCACAACCCAATTGTTAGTGGAGTGTGGTCACGATCAGATGATAGGTAAGTATGAAAGAAAAATGAAAAATTTACTCAGATTTTTGGGTCGTGACACCATTAGTTGGCCCATCAATTTTTACCCATTTAATTTAATCAAAATTTAAATTAAATTAATTTTCCATGCTTTAGAAGCTGAAGATTAAGTGTTTTAGCCATAAACTATCACACCCCGACTCCGAGTGCCTTTCGTCCATAAATATTCCACATTCGGTTGGGCTGTGAGCCGATGTAACTACTAATTCCATACATTTATAGCAGAAATATTATAAATTTTAATTCACACACTCCCAGGCATGTGTGTAGATATACAAAATCGATTGTAGAAATATAATATCATTACATAACATCCCCATACAATTTTTCTCGTTTTCAACGTATAATTGTCCGATACAAAATGATTATGTGTATACATATCTTATACCTTAGCAACTGGTAGGAGCTGACCAACACATAAGATCAGGAGACCATCGCACTGTTCTACTTCTCAGTATCTGGAGGGGGAAAAATAGTGGGATGAGCAAACCACAGCTCAATAAGGAAAATGATGCTAACAGGTAGATACTGTACTATGTACATAGCCTATGTATGATAAATAAAACAACATTCATTATAAATGAAGATTATTAATAGACAATACGTTTAAACATTTTTCTCTCATAGGCATTTTCATAAAACCAATGCTCAATAATTTTGTTTAAGAAACGTAACATAAACACAGTGCTATCACAGCACAAGCATTCAAATCGGGATATTTACCAAATCACAACATCTCTTTTCTTTTTACAAAATTATTTCTTTTCATCAACTTTCTTTCTTTTCTGGGTTTCTAAAATTTTCTCTTATCTATGAGACAGGTATGGAATTCTAGGCAAACAACTATCCCCGACATATGGCCATAGTCAGTGATCCCTGGCCTCACTGATCAGGTGTGCATAAGGTATCACTTGCCTGAAGGGGGTGGGTCAGTCATACCCTTCGGCTCATCTTAATCAACATCATCATCTTCCTTATCAAATCACATATACTCACGGTACAATGTACGCCATGTGACATCTACGCGATACTCGTACCCATGTGCACCCAGCACGGTACATAGTATTCCACGGACAACTACACGATTCAACGTATGCCCATGGACCCAGTCCATCCACCCTACACCGATGGACTTATCATCCTTAACCATGTCTCATATACCGGGAGAGCAGAATCAGCATGACACACAATCATCGCAAGGCTCTGGCGCGGTATCTCTCAATGCAAGTGACTGCTTCTAGCACTTTATCATCTCAAAAATCGTGTACGAGCTAGGCTCCAGCACATCATCATCATCATAAAACCATAAAAACTTGTACGAGCTAAACTCCAGTACGGTTTATCAAAACATGAAAACATGTGCGAGTAAAAACTCCATCATATTCAAATCATTCAATGCAGTTGTGAGCTAAGGCTCTAACACCAATCCACATTTCAAATATGATAGACAGCTATTTTTCTCTTTTAAAACTCAATTCGTGTTTATTAACGTAGCATGCTGGTCCATGCTAAACATGTAAAACTAGCCAGCCTATCTATTATCATTTCTCAGTCACAAAAACAACGTATAGTTGTAAAAATATTAAAAACATGCATGTCAGGTTATTTTCCTTCCCACATCCTATTTTCACAATTTGTACCATAGACATTTCGATTCACTCATGGTTCAATAGCTAAGTTTAATATTTCTAGCGTCATAACTACTAAGATCACAGTAAAATATGTATTAATATCTCTATCGCTAACATACAATCCCTTACCTCAAATCGCGCTTGTATTCTCCCTCGCCTTGTTTGCTCCATTCGCGATCCGGGTTAATTGTGTTCCGGACGTATTCCACTCTACACGTGTAAATCATTAAGTTATTTTTCCCTTTTCTTCTCTTAAACATTCACATTGTCATTTACCCTTCAATTCATGTTTCTTGAGCCTTATATCATATCCCACCTTGATATTTATATATATATATATCATTTAAAGTCATTCACTCAACACCACCCATATCATAGCATTCCAAGATCATCACAATGGCAAACTCAATCTATCTCTTTTCTAGGTACATTTTAGATTAATTGAGTTCTACACCTCTCAGCCATTTTCTATAATCATAATATACATACATCAACTCCTAAAATCACCCAAAACATCATGTTTGGAGTTGAGAGTTTTGAAGACTTACCTAACTTAGCCCTTTTTTCCTTGGTCAAACTTGTGGTAGCCAAATCTCCTCATCTCAATCAAACCAATGTGTGATTTTCGGGTATGTTGTTCTCCTTACTGAAAGGAACAACTCTCCCTTTTTGAGCTTTTTTAGATTCTAGCTAGAATGTAGTGATATTTAGAGTGAGAAGGCTTAATGGTTTTTTAGAGAAAAGGGATAGGATCGGGTTTGGTGGGAAGAAATCTGGTTTTCAGCTCAATCCCGAGCTATTTTTATAGATGCAGAGACATGAGATCGATCTGCTCTTCATGATGAGATCGATCTGTTTATGAATGGGAGATCGATCTATTGCTTAAGGGAGATCGATCTCTTCCAGACCGAGACTTAAGGAGATCAATCTACCTTCTTGTGAGATCGATCTGTCTTGTTCAACTGAAAGGATTCCTGACATTTTGTGAGAGGGGATCGATCTCTCCTTCATAGGAGATCCATCTGCTCCTCCCCTACACCCATATTACTACAATTTTCTACAGATTTTCACTTTGTAATTCATTGTTAATTACCTGATACCTCATTTTACATTCCGTAAACAACCAACGTATGATACTATCTATTCCGTATAGTTCGTAGGAAATGAAACTTGTGCACACACTTGAAATCATGGATTATACATTAGATTCATCATCCTTACATCCTTTCGTCATTTATACACATGTAACCATGTACATTTACATCATAGCTTCATAAAAAGACTTGTAAAACTGCAGGCATTACATCTCTCCCCTCCATAGAGAATTTGGTCCTCCAAATTGAAAAGTTCATTCTTAAAAAAGTTGGGGATACTTCTCCTTCATCAGGTCCTCTAACTCCCAAATGGCTTCCTCCGATGTATGATGTTGCCATAGGACCTTAACCAATGAGATTGACTTGTTTCGCAACACCTTCTCTTTTCTATCCAATATCCGGATCGATTTCTCCATATATGACATATTCTCCTTGAGCTCCAATGGCTCATAGCTAATCACATGTGTTGGATTCCGATGGTACTTCCTGAGCATGGAAACATGGAAGACATTGTGGACCTCTGCTAGCTTAGGTGGTAAAGCAAGTCAATATGCTCTAACTCCCACTTTATCCAAAATCTCAAAGGGTCTAATATAACGAGGACTTAGTTTTCCTTTCTTCCTGAACCTCTTTATTCCTTTAGAAGGAGATACTTTAAAAAATACAAACTCACCCACAGCGAACTCAAGTGGTCTTCGTCTTCTATCAGCATAGCTCTTTTGTCGACTTTGAGCTGTTCATAACCTCTCACATATTATCCGAACATCCTCTGAGGCTTGTCTAACCAAATCGGGAGTGAGCAACTGTCTATCACTAACCTCTTCTCAACCAATAGATGATCGACATTTACGACCATATAGTGCCTTATAAGGGGCCATACCAACATTTGAGTGATGATTGTTGTTGTAGGCGAACTCAATCAGTGGCAAGTGATCATCCTATGAGCCTCTAAAATCTAGGACACACATTCTCAACATATCCTCCAAGGTCTGTATAGTCCTCTCTGACTGACCATCTGCCTGAGGATGGAAAGCGGTGCTAAAACTCAATTGGGTCCCCATCACTTCCTGGAAATGTCCCCAAAAGTGGGAAGTGAAGCTGGCATCCCTATCAGAAACAACACTCACTAGGACTCCATGCAGTCTCACTATTTTTCATACATACAAGTTCGCAAATGCACTCAAGGTATCTGTAGATCTCATGGCCAAAAAGTATGCCGATTTGGTTAACCAATCCACTATAACCCAAATAGCATCGTGGTTCCTACGGGTCCTTGGTAACCCCATCATAAAATCCATAGTGACGTGCTCCCACTTCCATATTGGTATCGGTAGAGGTCGCAATGATCCTTCAGGTTTTCGATGCTCTACCTTAACTTGCTGACAGATGAGACATCTAGTAACATACTTAACTACATCTCTTTTCATTCTAGACCACCAATATACCTTATGGAGATTTTGATACATTTTACTGCTTTCCAGATGTACTGTGTATCTCGATGAGTAAGCCTATGATAAAATCAACTTTCGAAGCTCTGGATCATTAGGGACACATTCTATTCCCGAACCGTAGTATTCCATCTGAATTCAATATAAAATCAATGCCCTCACCTTTCTGAATTTGGCTCATTACATCAATACACCATTGATCATTTTGCTGAGCTTATCGGATTCTCTCAATCAACTCCGGTTCTAATCTCAAGCTGGCTATAATCCCATAACTGCCAATCTCAGGCGGGGTCACATCCAATCTAATTCATGAATTGTTCCAACAACTCGTGCTCCCTAACCATCATATATGATACCAACCCGAGACTCTTTCTACTCAATGCATTGGTAACCACATTCGCCTTCCCCGGGTGGTACAAAATCTCACAATCATAGTCTTTAAGGAGTTCTGACCACCTTCTCTGTCTCATGTTTAACTCCTTCTGTGAGAACAAATACTTAAAACTCTTGTGATCCGTAAAGATCTGAAATCTTTCACCATACAAGTAGTGGCGCCATATCTTCAATGCAAATACTACAGTTACCAACTCTAAGTCGTGAGTGGGGTAGTTCTTCTCATGGTCTTTCAACTGTTTGGATCCATAAGCAACTACCCTTCCATTTGCATCAAAACACAGCCCAGCCCTTGGTGCGAAGCATCTGTGTAAACAGAATAGTTCCCTGAGCTATTAGGAATGGTGAGAACTGGTGTGGTGGTTAATCTGTGCTTAAGTTCCTAAAAATGCCTCTCACACGCCTCATCCCACATAAACTCCACATTTTTCCTCTTATGACGTGTCAACAGAGCAGCCAATCTAGAGAAACCCTTTACAAATCTCCTGTAGTATCCTGCTAGACCCAGAAAGCTTCTGATCTTTGTGACTGTCCTGGGCTGTTCCCACTGAACAATAGCCTCAATCTTGATGGGTCTACTGACACCCTATCCTTTGATACAACATGGCCTAGAAAGGAAATCTGTTCTAACCAAAAGTCACATTTATTCAGCTTGGCCTACAACTTTCTCTCTCGGAGGGTTTATAAAACAATCCTCAAGTGTTGCTCGTGGTCTTTCCTAGATCCAAAATAAACCAATATATCATCAATAAATACTATCATAAATTGATCCAGGTATGGCTCGAACACTTCATTCATTAGAGCCATAAAAGCTACGGGCGCATTTGTCAACCCAAAAGGCATCATCAGGAATTCGTAATGACCATAGCAGGTGTGAAAAGCAGTCTTGGGCACATCTTCCTTCCGAATCTTTAATTGATGGTACCCAGACCTCAAATCTATCTTGGAAAAGATATGTGCTACCCGAAGTTGATCCAATAGATCATCGATGCGCGACAAGTGATACTTATTCTTGATGGTAGCCTTGTTTAACATCCGATAATCGACACAACCTGAGGCTCTCATCTCTCTTCTTCACAAACAATACTGGGGCTCCCCATGGTGAGATGCTCGATCTTATAAGCCCTTTATCTAGCATATCTTGCAACTACTTCCTTAATTCCTCTAATTCAACTAGAGCCATCCTATATGGTGACTTAGATATTGGTTCTGTTCCAGGTGTCAAGTCTATACCAAATTTCATTTCACTATTTGGTGGCAATCCCGGTAGGTCGTCTGGAAAGACATCAAGAAATTCTCTAACCACTAGAATGTCATCTATATCCGGATGTGTTTTGTACAAGTCCACCACATAAGCAATAAAACCTTAAAAACAACATTTACGTCATTTATGTACCAATGCACTATTCTTGCTACAAAATTAGGATTTCATTGATTCTCATAAAATTTTACAACAGATATCTTAGGTAAGGAAAATGTAACAGTCCTAGAGTGACAACCTAAGACAACATGATTGGTAGCTAACCAATCTATTCCCAGGATTACATCAAGGTCATACGTATTCAACAAAATCAGATTAGCTATCGTACACTTATCTCCTACCCTCACTTTGCAATCTTTGTATACTTGTTCAGCTAATTGACTAACTCTCATTGGAGTACTGATTAATAAAGTCCCATTTTAGTATATGGGTTCTACAAAACCTGTTGACTTCAATGCACATGCAGGCGATATGAAGGAATGCATAGCACCAGAATCAAATAAAGCTATAACTTTCAAATTAAAAATCAGAATTGTACCTTCTTATTACCTCAAAAGAGGTATCTGTTGATGCCTGGTTTATCGCATATACTCTGCCTTGACCCATAACTTGCTTTCCTTTCTCTTCAGCCGTGTCACTCTTCCTTGCACGAGGTGTAACTGTAGGAACTTTCTCTGGCTTCTTGCCCTTCTGCTAGGCTATCTCATTTGCTTTCGGACAATCTCTTGCATAGTGGCCAAGCCTACCACATCTGAAGCAATGTGTACCCTGAAAATGACAGGGCCTACTACCATGATATTGGCCACATACTCTACACTGATCAGTAGTTGGTCGGGGTCCACCAATCACTATACCCCTAGCTGGGGCTGGAGTCGGATGCATATATGGTCTAGTAATCTTCTTCTTTGACTCATTTGCCTCTTTCCGAAATTTACCAACACCTCTTTGTCCAAACCTAGCACCCTTGCTAAACCCAAATTTCCTGGGACCCTTGTCCTTACCCCAACCAATCTCTGAAATATGTAGGTCACAATCCTGCTCACACAACTGGGCCCGTCGTATAGCTTCTCTATATGTAGCAACATCAAACGAGGCCAATTTAGCTCTAATCAAAGGCCTGAGTCCATCCATAAATCTATGGACTCTAATAGCTTCACTCCTGATAGAATTTGGATCATATCAACCCAGTGAGGTGAATCGTGACTCGTACTCATCCACTGTTTTGTTCCCTTGAGTCAGATTTAAAAATTCCATTTGTAGTCTATGTGCGAGCAGTATCTGGGATATATTATTCTCTAAAAGCACCTAAAAACATATCCCATGTGATCGCTGTACCCTGAGCGCCAAACATAGGCCTGGTGGACTTCCACCAGTGGTCTGCTCCACCTTTTAACACAAAGGCTACAAGCGCTACTCTTTCTATAGCAGAACATCTACAAAAATCAAATAGTTTCTCCATCTAACTTATCCAATCCTCAACCACTGCCGGGTCCTTTACCTCATTAAAGAAAGGAGGCTTGAAGTCCATAAAGTGCCTCAATCTCTCTATATCACAGTCATAACCATGCCCCAAATCATCATCATACTACTGCTGTGGAACTACTGGAGGTGGAATATGAGAACCCTGCTGCCCGCCCCACACCAGGTCACAAGCTTACAGGTCTCAGCAACTCCACGTATTGTCCGCTTTTGGGTCTGGGGGGCAAGCCCATCTCCAGCCCATCACGGCTTTGCCCACCCAGGACGCGTCCCCAGAGGCTCGAACTTAGGTCAACACCCTTGTTCTTGCACTCTTGGTACCATTGAGCTCGCAGGGTTCTCACAATAAAATGCGCGTTTTATTGTGAGGGCCCGACCCAGCCCAGCCTACACAGGCGCAACCCCTCATGGGCCTCTGGTCCGACTGCTGTGACATCGGCGCCCCTCACTCAACCGTACTGTCCTCTTTGGCAGCCCACAGGCCCATCAAGGTTTTCTTTTGCGTCCCCATGGGTTCAAACTCAGGACATCATGCCTGATTCGACACCCCTGGTACCATTGAGCTCATAAGATCCGAATTTATTTAAAAACACAAAATGAATGAGTATTTGTGAAGGGAAGTCGGGTTAAATTAATCTCGAACACGTGCAAGGGCAAAACGGTTAAAAGATCGAAAGCCAGAATAAATTCGATAAGAAAATTTAATTAAAAATAATGGATTTGAGAATCTTGATCAATATCGAAGAAATAATTAAATTTTGAGTCCAATTGATCAAGAATCCAAAATTTTTAAAAATACCGAAAAGTCACTCGGGACAATATCATGAAAATACGAAAAAATTATACCCGAAAAAAGGGTTAAAAATATAATAAATAAATTAAATTAAATTAAATTAATTAATTTGAATAAAATAATAATTTTGGTAGATATTTTTGGCAAAATAATAATAAAATAATGAATATAATAATAATAAACTAAATTATAAATAATAATAAATAAAAATAATAATAATTGTAAAAAAAAAGAAGAAGAGAAATCAAAAAATTGGTCGGGGAGAGAGATGAAGAAAGAAATCGAGGACGACCCGCACGTGGCCCGTCCGATCCACGACCACCGGCGACCGACGACGCCGATGAACAGCCGAGGAGAGAGAAGAGAGGCCGACAATCTTGTGGGCACCGGTGACGCGCGCCAAGGACTGCCGAATCTGGCGAACGAAGGAGGAGAAATCGATGGGAGAAAGGAGCTCGATTAAGCGATCCACGGCAGCTGGGCTTGAACGGCGGACACCAGTGTGATCGGGAAGAGGATGCGGTTCTTTTGAGACCGATGTCGACCGGTGAAACCACTGGAATCTAGCGGATCGAGAGGGAGAGTGCCGCGGAGAGAAGACGAATCTGGTGACCACCGACGTGATTCGGCCAACCCCGACCCCGTCGAACACTCCCCCAGTGCAGGCGCACCGTTTGGCGCAGAAACGAGCCGAGAACCGGTCGAAAACGCCATGAATGGCGGCGGGAACGTCTGAATCGGTATGGACCGGTTCAGCAAAAAGGTGAACCAAACTGAACTGGCTGAACTGAACCGATCTGAACTGGGTTGAATCGGACTGAATCGGTTCAGCCAAGAAAGAAGGGAAAAAAAGAGAAAAAGAGAAAAAGGAAAAAGGGAAAGAATTTTCGAGGATACACCGAACTTCGGGTAAGTCAGTAAGAGGTCAAAAGTGACCGATTTGACTTTCGAGAAATTTATTTAAATTATATTTAATCGAAAAGTAACCCAGGATTAAATATATAATTGTGCAGTTTTACGACAGAACCCAAGCGAGAGCCGATTGAGCTCCGATTTTTATACCCCACATCATATTGGGTAAGTATATTTTAATTCCGATAATATAAGTCCTTTAATACAGAGTTTCGATTATTTTACGAAATTTATGGATTAATTCTGTATAAAAAGGAATATTATTTGGAATTTTACAGTAATTATCGTAAATAGTATACGGGCTATCCAATAAGTTTGGAATGAAGCCCGATGATTCTTGGTAAGCTGAATGAGCCCAGCAAACCCGAAGAAGGGATTTAATAAGTATAAACGAGCTGAAAATGGGTCGAGGCCCATTAAGGTACAATTGGGCCCAATAAAGTAAAACGGGCCCAGTACGTTAGATTTGATCAGTAAAGGTGATATACTGATAAAGATAATTGAATTGACCCCAGTTATGTGGTTATATGCAGTTTCGTAGACTTGATTGACGTGCAGTTGGACTGAAAGATCAGATATTATCGAGACGAGATAAGTTTATGCATAAATCGAGGTAAGGGAATTTTGTAGGTGCATAGAGATTTCTATAGGTATTTATTGAGCGGATTTAAAGGGCCTAGAATTTCTTTAAGTATCAAGAAAACAAAATAATAATTTTTACAAAAACCGGGGCATAGGTGAATAAAGGAAAAAGACGATATTGCCTCTCAGAGTAAAATTTATAAAAGGGTAGTAAGGCAGATAAATTGCATGATTATCCTGTTTTAATGTTTTATATAAATGTATTGCTTTGATTTAAGCAAATATACACATAGGTTGGCTATTGATTTCATGAATTATACGAAAGGGTACCGGTTTGTACCGGTTACTATTTTAAAAGATGTTTTATCAAGATTGAGCCACCTATCGTATTTACATGAATAGAAAGAGTGCTAGAGTCTTTCTCGCACTCAAGTTTATTGATTTATTTCTCATGAAAAGTCGTACTGGAGCATTAATCGTACGAAAAATTTGTGTGTGCACAAAACCGTGATGGAGTTTCGCTCGCACGAGATTTTAGATATCATGATATGCATAGCGTGGTGTTGGAGCTTCGCTCGCACTAGACGTGAGTTGACATGCATATAGTCATGCGGAAGCCTCCTGTAGACTGTGTGTCGCAGAGAGTTGAGATGCTCGCACGTATACTTTAAGACATTGTTTTGGTTATCGACATAGTATTGGGGTGGATAAGACCTACGGCAGGCACCCCCAGATAATGATATGGGTCCACAGAGTACGATGTACCGTGTATGTCACACGGAGTACGCTGTACCGTGCAGTCATGATGACTCGATCATGTTACTTGATATTCTGGAGGGTAGGACTTGACCCCACCTCCTGTTGCAGTTGTGTTACCTCGCACATCGGGATCCGTGTAGCCTAGGATCACAGGGACAAAGTATGGCTATAGTCCTCGATTTTCATACAGTAACCTACATGCCTCATATGATATCATACGGTCTGAATAGACCAGGACGAACCTGAGGGAGGGGTAATGTCCTGTTTTATGTTTTTAAATGAGATGCGATTTAAATGAATCAAGGTAGTGGTGAGGTTTTTTATGATGAAACAAATGAGTTTTAAAGTGATGAGTTTATGATGAAACAAATAAGTTTTAAATGTGACGAGCATGAGATGACATACATGATGATTTTTTCATGTTTGTTTTATATGTCGATTTCATGATTTCTCTTATATGATATATACATACATGTGGCATCATTTTAGTCTTACCTCATGCTCCAAATATAAACGATTTTATATCATGACATTATCAACACGTAGATAGTATAGTTATCTACTTGCTTACATTATTGCCTTACTGAGCTGTTTATGCTCACCTTTTCATTTTTCACCCCACAGGGTATATTCAGTAGAAGGGAACGACAATAGTCATATCCGCTGCTTCTTATCAAGACCAGGTATACACATTTGTATAATTTTTGTATCTGAACATATAGAGGCATAGTACTATACATGGATGTAATATTGGGGATTTATTTATTTAAAATAAATTGATATGTAAATGAAATAGGAAAATGGAATGGGAAATAGGTGAGAGGTGACTAACACCGAATCATAGCCCAACTGTTTAGTAGTGTAACTGTTCATGACGAGTAAGGAAATAAATAAGCGAAAAAGAAAAATTTACTCTGATTTTTAGGTAATTTGGGTCGTGACAGAAAAGATGGTATCAGAGCAGAGTTGGCTTGATATGAGTCGGTGTTAGTGATTAAGTAAATTTACATCCCCATGTGCTGTGCATTGTTTAGATACAATTGTGTATATCAAGATAGAAGTGCAGCTAAGAATTTAGTTTCGAATGCAAGAATATAGTTTTTATAAATGATAGCCGCTATGGTAGAGGGGCGAGTTGTGAGACCCCGTATATGTATAGCTATGTATATAGGAACATGGGAATGTAAATAAAATCATAAGTAAAATGATGTATTGTAATGTGGAGTGTATGCAATGTAAGTTCATAAGATTATCTACGCACTTGTAGTAAGAATTGTGATTATACGTACAAGTTGCATTACGAATGAGTAGGAAGAAATGAATTTGAATACGAGAAGGATGTGATCGAAATGGAATATGAGTAGTATAGTAAAATGGAAGGAAAGATTTACATAAGTGTATATTTCCATTCGAGTAACATCATATATATTTGGTCATACAAAGATTCTACACAAGTTTTAATGTGTATGTAGTGAGGATGGATCCCATTTTCAAGTCTCAAAGATGAATGAATGAGGAAATGATCATGGTAGTAAATTAAGGGTGTTTGGTAAGAGTTGTTGCAGAAAAACTGCAGGAAATCTGGAATTTGTGAAGGCCAGATCGATCTCATAGGATGAGAGATCGATCTGGGAGAGCCAGAATGCTCTTATGTGAGAAATGGAAGGGAACAGATCGATCTCCCCTAAGACCAGATCGATCTCTTTAGGTCTCAGGTTGGAAGCAGATCGATCTCCCATAAGACCAGATCGATCTCCTTAAGCTTCTGTTTGACAGCAGATCGATCTCCAGTCTCGACAGATCGATCTCCTACCTTTAAAACGTCTCAGAAAAGAGGGATTTTTGAGGAACAGATCGATCTCCATCCAAGGAAGATCGATCTCATTAAGTCAAAACTATAAATGGGAGCAGTTGGATCATCAGAATTTTGGGGAAAACATTTCTATTTCACTTTAACTCAAAGAAATCTAGTTTCTCACTCCTAAATCCAACCATTTTCAGTGAGATTTAAGGAGAGGCTATTAGAGACAAAGTTGTTCACATCAAAGAGAAGAACAACATAGTCTAGAGGCATCTTCCCATTTGAAGGATTGAAGAAATAGAGGGCAATCCAAATTGGAGTAAGAGGAAAATCCAATGAGGTAAGTTCTAATGCACAAATCCAAGTACTTTGGGTTAGTTAATGATTATAAAGATATTTGGGTGTGCATATTGTGGATAGAACTACCTAGGATGGTATGAAATGCATATAGCTTAGAAATAGTCAAGTGTGAGAAAGTGGAATGTGGGAGTATTTTGATGAATGGGATATCTTGAGTGGATGAGTATGTTGTGGAAATGGTTTGGAAATGTTGATATTAGGACAAATTGGGAGATTTACCACAAAGGGTAAAAATGTATAATTAAGGCATTGGATAAATGCTTAGTTGAATAAGAGTTAGAAACATTAACTCTAATGTTGATGGATGAATTTCAGTTTCGGATGATACGCCGGAGCAAGTCGAGATGAGAACGCAAGAAGCATAAAGGCGGATAGTTGCACACAAGTAGAACGAGGTAAGGGACTGTGTGTTAGCTATAGAGATGTTCGTACGTAATTACAGCAATTTCGTAGATATATTGCTAGGACTAGTACGATATTATAAGTTTATGAAATGATGTGGAAATATGAAAAGTACTATGATGTATATATATGTATTGAGAAATGGGATAGGGTAAGGAAATAGCATGATATGCATGTTTTCAATGAAATTCTCAATTTTATATTGTGATTGATGATTGAGAAATGTTGATGATAGGTTGGCTAATTTTACATGTTTTAGCATGAAGAAGCATGCTGTATGAATAAACATGTTTTGAATTTTTAAAAAGAGAAAATAGCCTTCTATCAGTTTTGAGATGTGATTTGGTGTTGAAGCGCTAGCTTACACCTGTTTTAATGCCTTGATGTACTGTGTTGGAGTTTTAACTCGCACGGGGGTTTTGAGAAAGTGCGAGAACTATGCTCGTACCTGTTTTGTTGAGTTAAGGTAAACCTGGGGGTCTGGGACCCAAGGGGATACCAGCCGATAGCCAATTGAACGGGCTGGGCCTTAACGATAGATCGCACCGCGCTGGAGCTTTGCGTTGACTGTGTGTCACGCTGCTTGCTCGCCTGGTATATGAGACATGGTTTAAGGATAAAAAGTCCATCGGAGTTGGAGTATGGACTTGGGTCCACGGTTGTATGTAGAACAGTGTAGTCACCCGTTGGTATACTATGTACCGTGCTGGGTGCACGTGAGTACGAGTATCGCGTAGATGACACACGACGTATCTTCACCGTGAGTATACGAGGAGATGAGGTGGATTGAGATGAGCCGGAGGATAGGACTGACCCATCCCCCTTCAGGCGAAGTGATACCCTGTGCACACCCGATCAGTGAGGCCTGGGATCACTGACTGTGGCCATAAGTCGTGGATATTTGATTGCCTAAAATTCCATGCCTGTCTCAGAGAATCGAGAAACAGAGACAATCTCAGAAAAAGAAAGAGATTTGTGAAAGAGAAAGATTTGAGAAGTGAAAGAGATTTTGTGTTTTAATAAATCTCCGATTTCACATTCGTGCCATGAGGGCACTATTTATGAGCATGTTTTAAATGGAAGTTTGACATTTGATTTACACGAAAATGCTCTTGAGAAATATGAATTTAAATGCATTGTTCGTATGATATTTCCATTTATAACGAAAACATGGTTTTGGTTTATGCATGCATGGGCTATGTAGGTAGTACGATATCTACCTGCTAGCATACATTTCCTTACTGAGCCGTGGTTTGCTCATCCCACTATTTTTCCCCCTCCAGGTACTGAGAAGTAAGAGAGCGGTGGTCTCTAAGTCTTTTGTGTTGAACAGCTCCCACAATCCGCAAAGGTATAAGATTTGTATACACGAGTATTTTGTATCTAATATATTGTATCGCACAGTTATATCTTGAAATTGTAATCAGTATTATGGGGATGATATGTAAACACTTGGTATTTATACAATTAATTTTGTGTATTTACACACACACCTGGGAGTGTGAATTTAAGTTTTAAATATTCCGCTGTAAATAAATAAATTTTTAGTAATTGCATCTTCTCACAGCCCAACCGTAGTAGAGAATGTATGGATAGAAGGGTTCCCGAAAGCGGGGCATGACACGAGTACACATGCTCGAGGCCGTAGAGATTGGCCTTAGAGTCGAATGAGTCGTCACATGAGACTCGAGATGAGAGTGAGGTGGAGGTTGATGTTGAGCATACTCCACAGGGTCCTATAAAGAGACCAAACTGTATTGAGACACGCTCCAAGAGGATGGAGTGGAGTGTAGAAAATATTTAGAAGTTGTTTACTCAGTCTATGCAGGTAGTTGAGGATAGACAGGGTAAAGCCTAAACAGATGCCTCAGACTATAGAGATTCTCACACCTCTTCGGTATATAGCGAAGTAAAGAAACCAATAGTTACTAACGACTGGGGAAATGAGATAGCGAAGTGCTATGGATTCTTTCGATGTATGTCGACTGAGAAGGTGAATTTTAAATACATTTATGTTAGAGGGTGAGACGGAACATTGGTGGAAGTCTGCTCAACCCATCTGAAGAGTTAGACGTCCAAAGTCGACATGAGAAATATTTTTGGATGTATTCCGGTGATAGAATATCCCGGATATTGCTTAAAGAAATTTATAGATAAAATTTCTTACACTAACCCAGAGACACTGGTTGATTGACGAGTATGAAACTCAATTTATATCTCTGGGTAGGAGTGAACCTGATACCATGGGCAGTGTGAGTCGAAAAAGCCCAAAAGTTCATGGAATGCTCAAATTGTCGATTAGAGTCCGATTGGCTCACTACTTATGTCGAGGCAGTGCGCAGAATATAGTTTTGTGAATAATATCATGTGTTGCACGCCTCTGAGATTGGGAAAGGTTAGGCCGAAATAGATACAGAAGAGAGTAGAGAATGACAGGGATGTCAGAGCAGGAAAAGACCAGTTGGTAAGACATTAGAGCTGATGAGTCACGCGGTAAGATTATTGGTAAGGCCCCAGTGTATCCAATTTAACACTTATTAGGGGTATTATGATTGGAGAACCCCGACCTGCTATGAAGCAGTGTAGCAGTGTAAGCAGAGTTAGCAGTGTAAGCAGTGTAGGATGTGTGGTAGATACCACGGAAGTAGGATCTACACCTACATTTTATTGACTAAAATAGGCGTTAAGTGTGGTAAGATGGACCACTTAATTAATGATTGCTCAGAGTTGGGTGAGACTGCCCTACAGAAGAGCAAAGAGATAGAGAAAACCCTATTGGTATCTCTGCACCGAAAAAGGGAGGCCACAGCCGAAAAGAAAAGGGAAAGTAGGTTGTTGGATGAGGGCGAGTGTATGCCTTGGACCAGGACACTACGATGTTTCATACGATGTGGTGAAAGATACCACACTGGTTATGAATAGTGAAGTAATTATTTTAATTGATCCTAGTACCACATATTTAGTCATACCGCCTTCATTTGTATATAAGTTAGTAAAAGACATGAATGCCTACACCCATGAGCACAATGCTGATAGTTAGTACCCCAACGAAGGAGGGTTAACTAACGAAATAATTATGAAGAAATTGTAAGTTGAAAATAGGGGTGAAAACATCACTGAAAAGTATACGGTAAGTTTTAACAAGTAATAAAAGGGGTGTAGCGATTGAAATTAAAGTAGTAAATGATTGTACTCACGGAATGAGTAATGATAGAGTTTTTGTTATAAGTGAATACGAAAGGAGATAAGCTTTGAGATTATGATAAATCCTGAATACGATATAGATTAGAATAAGAGACGTATGCAAGGTAAGAATATCTATGATACGTGAAGTAATTTGGATTAAAGCACTTAGTAACGAATATGAATTGTGGCCACATGGACTGATATGTAAAGTAATTGTGGTCAAGTCTGAGGGTTAATAAAGGTATTTCAAAATACCTCCCCGCCTGAAGACTTGACAGCGTCTAAAAGTATACACAATCTATAAATTGAAAGTGACAGTCGTAAAATATATACATTTAAAATTATGGTACCTTCTCTTGTACGATAAAGAAATATAGAAATTCGATTAATCAGGAAAGTTTGAAAATTTAAAAATTTTATAAAAAGCCGTTAAAAAGGAAATGACGCGGGTTAGTAGCTTTAACGGAAGCGATTTCGAAAGGAACATTATACGTTTATGCTTACATAGGTCATTGTTATGGGTAATTGAAATATTCAATGGAATTCAACTATGATGAGTTAATTAAACTTTACCTGGACCAATTTCTCATCATCCTTATTGATGATATTTTGGGTGTATTTACAGTCCAGGGAAATCATAAGCAACAATTGAAAATTATTTTTACTGATGATTTGTTGAGAATTCTCGAAATGGACTACTTTGTTGACATGTTTAACTTAGAAAAAGTTATATTTGAATGGAATGATAGACGTGAAAGGAGTTTTGGTGTACTGAAGTAATAAACTGACCACCGCATTTATTCTCACCATACCCAACAGATTAAGAGGTTTCTCATGAGTCTATGGATACCTCAAAATAATGAATGGGCTGTGTATTGACGCAAAAGGGGAAGATAGTCAATTATGAATCCAAACAACTCAAGGATCATGAAAGAGACTATCCGACCCATGATGTAAAGTTAACAGCGATAGTGGTTGTATTGAGCATATGACAATACTATGTACATTGTGAGAAATTTCAGGTATGCACTGATCATAAAAGCCCCGAGTATCTGTTTCACAAAAAGAGTCGGATATGAGAACAAAAAGAGTTAGAGCTTCTGAAGGATTATGATTGTGGAAATTGTACCACCCAGGAAAGGCTAATGTAATGGCTAATGCCTTGAGCAGAAAGTGCCTTGGGATGGTATTACATATGATGGTCAAGGAGCGTGAGCTGCTAGAGCAGTTGTAAGCCTCAGTAGTGATGGATTCCCTCTGATGATAATAGTGATTGTGTGACAGCTAGCCTGAGATTAGAACCGGATTTGAGTGATCGGATTTGACAGGCTTAGCGTGATGATCGGCAGGGTGTCGATAGTGTGGGTCAGATTCAGAGGGGTACAGTGACAGAGTTCACCGAGAGATATGATGGCTTACTGAGGTTCAGAGACAGTATAAGTGCTCCCCAGGACCAAGTGATGAGGTAGAGTTATTGTCAGAAGCTCACTCTTCGGGATATACAGTGCATCTGAGAAGTAATAAATATATCGAAATCTTAGAAAAGGGTATTGGTGGTCAAATATGAAAAGAGACATGGTAGAGATTGTGGAAAAAGTGTCTCGTATGTCAGCAGAGTAAGGTAGAGCAAAAGAAGTTGTAGGGTTATTGCAATTTCTACCTATATTGACACAAAAATGGGAACAAGTTACCATGAATTTTGTGATGGGTTACAGAGGACCTCGATGAATCATAAGGCTATCAGGGTGATAGTCGATGGATTGATTAAGTCTACCCACCTTCTGGTTAGAAAATCCCCAGATACTCTGAGTGTGTAGGCGGATTTATGTGTATGGAAAATTGTGGAACACCAAGTATTTTTCCAGTGAGCATTGTATCATATACGGATTCCCGCTTCACTTCCCACTTCTGGGAATATCGTTGGAAGCTATTGGGAACCTAACTAAGTGTTAGCACAGCTTTCCGTCCTCAGACAGATGGTCAGTCAGAGAGGACTGTACAGGTTCTGGAGGATATGATGAGAGCGTGTGCCATTTATCTGATAAGCTCCTGGGATGATCAATTGTTAATAATCGAATTCGCCAATAATGACAGTTGTCACTTGAGTATCGGGATGACTTCAGATGAGGCATTGTAAGGCCATAAGGGTTGTTTCCCTGATTTTGATAAGAAGAAGTGGGTGACAAATAGAAAATTGTTCTCGAATTGGTAAGACAAACCTCTGAGGATGTTCAGTTAATTGTGGAGGATTAAGAACACCTCAGAGCAGATAGAAAAGCTATGCTGACAAGATACAGAAACCATTGGAATTCACCGAGGGTGAATTAGTATTGTTGAAAGTTACATGCTCTTAGGACATAGCATAAGGACGTAACAAGATTCGGAAAGAGATTTGACAAAGTGGGAGACAAGACCTGTAGGTTGGCATTACCACCTGAATTAGCAGGCATCCACAATGTGTCTTGTCTTATGATGCTTCGAAAATATTATCCGGATCTAGCATATGTGATTGGATATGAGCTTCAACAACTCAGCTCAATGAAAGTTTAACGTATGATTGGAAAATCAATTCGGGTATTAGAAGGAAGGAGAAAGTATTGAGGTTTATGATGATCTCCCTAATTAAAGTCCTTTGGTAGTAGTACACTCCGGAAAAGTCACATGGGAATTAAAGAGTATGATATGTGTGAAATATCCAGAATGATTTACAGACTAACTTGGTTCTAATTTGGAGGACCAAATTTCTTAAGTGGGGAGATTTTGTAAGATCCGAATTTATTTAAAAACACAAAATGAAAGAGTATTTGTGAAGGGAAGTCGGGTTAAATTAATCTCAAACACGTGTAAGGGAAAAACGGTCAAAAGACCGAAAGCCGGAATAAATTCGATAAGAAAATTTAATTAAAAATAATGGATTTGAGAATTTTGATCAATATCGAAGAAATAATTAAATTTCGAGTCTAATTGATCAAGAATCCGAAATTTTTAGAAATATCGAAAAGTCACTCGGGACAATATCCCGAAAATACGAAGAAATTATACCCGAAAAAGGGTTAAAAATATAATAAAAAATTAAATAAAATTAAATAAATTAATTTGAATAAAATAATAATAAAATAATGAATATAATAATAAACTAAATTATAAATAATAATAAATAAAAATAATAATAATTGTAAAAAAAAAAGAAGAAGAGAAATCAGAAAATTGGTCGGGGAGAGAGAAGAAGAAAGAAACCGAGGACGACCCGCGTGTGGCCCATCCGATCCACGGCCACCGACGACCGACGACGCCGACGAACAGCCGAGGAGAGAGAGGAGAGGCCGACGATCTTGTGGGCACCGGTGACGCGCGCCAAGGACTGACGAATCTGGCGAACGGAGGAGGAGAAACTGACGGAAGAAAGGAGCTCGATTTTCGACGATCCACGGCAGCTGGGCTCGAACGGAGGACACCGGTGTGATTGGGAAGAGGATGCGGTTCTTTTGAGACCGATGTCGACCGGTGAAACCACCGAAATTCGACGGATCGAGAGGGAGAGTGCCGCGGAGGGAGAAAATGAATCCGGCGGCCACCAGCGTGATTCGGCCAACCTCGACCCCAGCCGAACACTCCCCCAGTGCAGGCGCACCGTTTGACGCCAAAAACAAGCCGAGAACCTGTTGAAAACGCCATGAATGGCGGCGGGAACGTTTGAACTGGTACGGACCGGTTCAGCAAAGAGGCGAACTGGACTGAATCGACTGAACCGGACTGGTCTGAACCGGGTTGAACCGGACTGAATCGGTTCAGCCAAGAAAGAAGGGAAAAAAGGAGAAAAAGAGAAAAAGAAAAAAGGGAAAGAATTTTTGGGGATACACCAGACTTCGGGTAAGTCGGTAAGAGGTCAAAAGTGACCTATTTAACTTTCGAGAAATTTATTTAAATTATATTTAATCGAAAAGTAACCCGGGATTAAATATATAATTATGCAATTTTACGACAGAACCCAAGCGAGAGCCGATTGAGCTTCTATTTTCATACCCCGTATCATATCGGGTAAGTATATTTTCATTATGATAATATAAGTCCTTTAATACAGAGTTTCGATTATTTTACGAAATTTATGGATTAATTCTGTATAAAAAGGAATATTATTTGGAATTTTACAGTAATTATCGTAAATAGTATACGGGCTATCCAATAAGTTTGGAACGAAGCCCGATGATTATTGGTAAGCTGAATGAGCCCAGTAAACCCGATGAAGGGATTTAATAAGTATAAACGGGCTGAAAATTGGTCGAGGCCCATTAAGGTACAATTGGGCCCAATAAAGTAAAACGGGCCTAGTACGTTAGATTTGATCAGTAAAGGTGATATACTGATAAAGATAATTGAATTGACCCCAGTTATGTGGTTATATGCAGTTTCGTAGACTTGATTGACGTGTAGTTGGACTGAGAGATCGGATATTATCGAGACGAGATAAGTTTACACGTAAATCGAGGTAAGGGAATTTTATAGGTGCATAGAGATTTCTATACGTATTTATTGAGGGGATTTAAAGGGCCTAAAATTTCTGTAAGTATATAGAAAACAAAATAATAATTTTTACAAAAATTGGGGCATAGGTGAATAAAGGAAAAAGACGATATTGCCCCTGAGAGTAAAATTTATAAAAGGGTAGTAAGGCAGATAAATTGCATGATTATCCTGTTTTAATGTTTTATATAAATGTATTGCTTTGATTTAAGCAAATATACACATAGGTTGGCTATTGATTTCATGAATTATACGAAAGGGTACCGGTTTGTACCGGTTACTATTTTAAAAGATGTTTTATCAAGATTGAGCCACCTATCGTATTTACATGAATAGAAAGAGTGTTAGAGTCTTTCTCGCACTCAAGTTTACTGATTTATTTCTCATGAAAAGCCGTACTGGAGCATTGCTCGTACGAGAAATTTGTGTGTATACAAAACCGTGATGGAGCTTCGCTTGCACAAGATTTTAGATATCATGATATGCATAGCGTGGTGCTAGAGCTTCGCTCGCACTAGACGTGAGTTGACATGCATATAGTTGTGCGGAAGCCTCCTATAGACTATGTGTCGCAGAGAGTTGAGATGCTTGCACGTATAGTTTGAGACATGGGTTGGTTATCGACATAGTATTGGGGTGGATAAGACCTACGGCAGGCACCCCCAGACTATGATATGGGTCCACGGAGTACGATGTATCGTGTATGTCACACGGAGTACGCTGTACCGTGCAGTCATGATGACTCGATGATGTTACTTGATACTCTGACGGGTAGGACTTGACCCCACCTCCCGTTGCAGTTGTGATACCCCGCACACCGGGATCCGTGTAGTCTGGGATCACAGGGACAAAGTATGGCCATAGTCCTTGATTTTCATACAGTAACCTATATGCCTCACATGATATCATATGGTCTGAATAGACCAGGATGAACCCAAGGGAGGGGTAATGTCCCGATTTATGTTTTTAAATGAGATACGATTTAAATGAATCAAGGTATTCCTGAGAGATGGGTTTGACCTTGATGAGGTTGTTTTATGATGAAATAAATGAGTTTTAAAGTGATGAGTTTATGATGAAACAAATAAGTTTTAAATGTGACGAGCATGAGATGACATACATGATGATTTTTCCATGTTTGTTTTATATGTCGATTTCATGATTTCTTGATTTCTCTTATATGATATATACATACATGTGGCATCGTTTTAGTCTTACCTCATGCTTCAAATATAAACAATTTTATATCATGACATTATCAGCACGTAGATAGTATAGTTATCTACTTGCTTACATTATTGCCTTACTAAGCTGTTTATGCTCACCCTTTCATTTTCCACCCCACAGGGTATATTCAGTAGAAGAGAACGACAATAGTCATATCCGCTGCTTCTTATCAAGACCAGGTATACACATTTGTATAATTTTTGTATCTGAACATATAGAGGCACAGTACTGTACATGGATGTAATATTGGGGATGTTTTTATTTAAAATAAATTGATATGTAAATGAAATAGGAAAATGGAATGGGAAATAGGTGAGAGGTGACTAACACCGAATCATAGCCCAATTGTTTAGTAGTGTAACTGTTCACGACGAGTAAGGAAATGAAAAAGCGAAAAAGAAAAATTTACTTTGATTTTTAGGTAATTTGGGTCGTGACATGGAACTGGCCGAATAGGGGGACCTCATGGTTTATCTGGTTTAGGTGGAGTAGGTGCAGCTACTGGGTGATTCAGTGTAGCTTATCCTGCTGTACCGGATATACCCTCCAATCGAGACATGATCTAACCCATCATGGTCATCATCGTACGTATTTCTTCCTCTAATCTAGCTACTCGAGGATCGAGAGTCTCTATCTGATCATGGGGCTCGTGATTAGAGGACGATCTACTTTGCCTCTCAGTCCTATTGTTCCGCCCCTAAGCTCGTGAGCTCTCTCCCATTTTGCGGTGTCTCTCAGGCATAACTCATAAGCCTATTGATTTTCCTACTGTTATAACAAACTTTTAGTTCACTAGCAACTCTATATACACATTTGTATATAAATATTGCACAGTAACTTGGGGATGTACATTTTCTTAACCCAAAACATCGTCTCACATCAGACCAACCTTGATCTGATACCAAATTCTATCACACCCCGACTCCGACCTTTTGTTCATACATATTCCACATACGGTTGGGTTGTGAGCCAATGTAACTAATAATTCCATACATTTATAGAGGAAATATTATAAATTTTAATTCACACACTCCCAAGCTTGTGTGTAGATATACAAAATCGATTGTATAAATATAATATCATTACATAGCATCCCCATATAATTTTTCTCATTGTCAATGTATGACTTTACGATACAAAATGATTATGTGTATACATATCTTATACCTTAGCAACTGGTAGGAGCTGACCAACACAAAAGATCAAGAGACCACCGCACTGTTCTACTTCTCAGTATCTGGAGGGGGAAAAATAGTGGGATGAACAAACCAAAACTCAGTAAGGAAAATGATGCTAACAGGTAGATATTGTACTATCTACATAGCCTATGCATGATAAATTAAACAACATTCATTATAAATGAAGATTATCAATAGAAAATATGTTTAAACATTTTTTCTCTCATAGGCATTTTCATAAAACCAATGCTCAATAATTCTGTTTAAGAAACGTAACATAAACACAGTGCTATCACAGCACAAGCATGCAAATCAGGATATTTACCAAATCATAACATCTCTTTTCTTTTTACAAAATTATTTCTTTTCATCAACTTTCTTTCTTTTCTGAGTTTCTCAAATTTTCTCTTATCTCTGAGACAGGTATGGAATTCTAGGCAAACAAATATCCACAACATATGGCCATAGTCAGTGATCTTAGGCCTCACTGATCAGGTGTGCACAAGGCATCACTTGCCTGAAGGGGGGATGGCTCAGTCCTACCCTTCGGTTCATCTCAATCATCATCATTATCTTCCTTATCATATCACATATACTCACGGTACAATGTACGTCATGTGTCATCTATGCGATACTTGTACCCATGTGCACGCAGCACGATACATAGTATTCCACAGACAACTACACAGTTCAACATACACCCGTGGACCCAGTCCATCTACCCTACACCGATGGACTTATCATCTTTAACAATATCTCATATACCGAGCGAGTAGAATCAGCATGACACACAGTCATCGCAAGGCTCCAGCGCGATATCTCTCAGTGCAAGCAGCTGCTTCTAGCACTATATCATCTCAAAAATCATGAGCGAGCTAGGCTCCAGCGCATCATCATCATAATAAAACAATAAAAACTTGTGCAAGCTAAACTCCTGCACGATTTATCAAAACATGAAAACATATGCAAGTAAAAACTCCAGCATATTCAAATCATTCAAAGCAGGTGAGATAAGGCTCCAACACCAATCACATTCAAATATGATAGGCGACTATTTTTCTCTTTTAAAACTCAATTCGTGTTTATTAACGTAGCATGTTGGTCCATGCTAAACATGTAAAACTAACCAGCCTATCTATTATCATTTCTCAGTCACAAAAACAACGTATAGTTGTAAAAATATTAAAAACATGCATGTCAGGCTATTTTCCTTTTCACATCCCATTTTCACAATTTGTACCATTATACTTTTCAATTCACTTATGGTTCAATAGCTAAGTATAATATTTCTAGTGTCATAACTACTAAGATCGCAATAAAATATGTATTAATATCTCTATCACTAACATACAGTCCCTTAACTCGAATCGCGCTTGTATTCTCCCTCGCCTCGTTTGCTCCGTTCACGATCCGGGTTAATCGTGTTCCCGATATATTCCAATCTACACATGTAAATCATTAAATTATTTCCCCCTTTTCTTCTCTTAAACATTCACATTGTCATTTACCCTTCAATTCATGTTTCTTAAGCCTTATATCATATCCCATCTTGATATATATATATATATATATATATATATATATATATATCCTTTAAAGTCATTCACTTAACACCACCCATATCATAGCATTCCAAGATCATCACAATGGAAAACTCAATCTATCTCTTTTCTAGGTACATTTTAGATAAAGTGAGTTCTACACCTCTCAGCCATTTTCTACTATCTCAATATATATACGTCAACTCCTAAAATCACCCAAAACATCATTCTTGGAGTTGAGAGTTTTGAAGACTTACCTAACTTAGCCTTTTTTCCTTGGTCAAAGTTGTGGTAGCCAAATCACCTCCTCTCAATCAAACCAATGTGTGATTTTCGGGTATGTTGTTCTCCTTACTTAAAGGAACAAACTCTCCCTTCTTGAGCTTCTTCAAATTCTAGCTGGAATGTAGTGATATTTAGATTGAGAAGGCTTGATGGTTTTTGTGAGAAAATGGATAAGAATGGGTTTGGTGGGAAGAAATCTGGTTTTCAGCTCAATCCTGACCTATTTTTATAAATGCAGAGACATGAGATCGATCTGGTCCCTTGTGGAGATCAATCTCTGCATGGTTTTGGTAGTCCTTTCACCTAACATAACTACTACCTGATCGATCTGCTCTTCATGATGAGATCGATCTGTTTGGGAATGGGAGATCGATCTGTTGCTTAAGGGAGATCGATCTCTTCAAGGCCGAGACTTAAGGAGATCGATCTGCCTTCCTGTGAGATTGATCTGTCTTGTTCAACTGAACGGATTCCTGACATTTTATGAGAGGGGATCGATCTCTCCTTCGTGGGAGATCGATCTGCTCCTCCCCTACACCCATATTATTGCAATTTTCTACAGATTTTCACTTTGTAATTCATCCTTAATTGCTTGATACCTCATTTTACATTCCGTACACAACTAACATATGATAGTATCCATTCCGTATAGTTTATAGGAAATTAAACTTGTGCACACACTTGAAATCATGGATTATACATTAGATTCATCATCCTTACATCCTTTTGTCATTTATATACATGTAACCTTGTACATTTACATCATACCTTCATAAAAAGACTTGTAAAACTGCAGTCATTATAAAAACAATTCTTCCTTACTTTTTAACCTTGATTGGGTTAAATTTTAACCATGATTAGTTCTTATGGTCAAAGTTAACATTTTCAAATCTTACTTTGACTTTTCTTAACCATTGACCATGTTTGACTTTTGTTCAAATATCTAAAAGTGTAGTTTCTCATGGTTAACACTCCCATCTCTGTGTTTTGGTCACTTCTGGGAAGTGAAGTTGCTAAAAACACCTCGAACGGTCCATTTCGAACTCGTTTAACCCCTTTTGCCATTTTCACTACTTCATCATATTTGGGACCAAACCAAACCAACTTCCCTTCTTGAACTACCCTTATTTGGCATTTCTCATGACTTATAAGCATTTGTTTGCTTCATTTGCATTTTCATTCAGAAAACACTCTTTTTATGATTCTTCTAACATAATTAAATGTTTACATATGGGAATCATAAGGAATATAATATAGAAATTTGGGTCTTACACTTTGTATATACATTTATAACACTGTAGATATATACATTTACACCACAATGTTTACATATATACATCACAGGGCATCTAAATGTATAGACACAAAAAGAATCACTAATGTGTATACCTTTGTGCGATAGGGAAGCTGTGAGCAAAAATGATGAAGGACTTTCGGAAGACTCTCTCTATTGGAGATAATCTATGGGTAGGGAAGGTAAATGGGTAAGCATAACGAGCTCAGTAAGGTAAACTTGTAAGCAAGTAGATAACTATACTATCTACATGCTTATAATGCCATGTCATGCTAAAAATATTCACTTTCTTTAAAACAGTTACAGTCGCTCAAATAATAGTAATCATTGACATTCTTTTCAAACACTATCTATTCCAGTACAATTTAGAAATATGCAGTCTAGTACGGTATGGTACATACAAACACAATTATTCAGTTTTCTCAGTCAATTAAGCAGTGTAGACTAGGAAGAGAATGTAGTAAACAATGTAGGACATATGTCAATAGTTAGTGATCCCAAGCTTCACTGATTAGGTGTGTAAGGGTATCCAGTTCAATACCGAGGGAAGTGGTCACCAACCCGTTGGCCAGTCAGAAGTTCGAAGACTGAAAACACAGTACAATATATTCTCATGTTATTCACACAGTAAAATGTACTCTGTGGACCATAGTAAGACTGAGAGTGTCTGGATAAGCCAGGGATTTGCCACCCCAATTTCAGTAAACATCCAATGCCTTGTCTCAAAACCAGTGCGAGCCAAACAACACAACAAACAGTCAACACTTGGCTTTAGCACAACTTTACCCATAAAATCGATAGGTTACTTGTTTACCTCGAAATCTAGTGTTAAAATGGTGTACAACACTTAAAATGGCACGAAAAGTAACATGGGTGACAACTTCCCGTTTGGTCACCCATCCATGGAATTTCTGCCACACAAGCATGCTTAACTTTGAAATACGTGTAGTTGTATGCAGACAGTAAAAAATTGAGCCAACCTATCATCATATAGTTATAAACAGCAGTAGACAGTAAAACACAGAAAACATACAGTTCATGGACCAGTGCAGTGTATGTGTATTTACAATACAATTCAAATAGTAATTAGGAATGATAAAGGGTGATTTCTATAACTATGCTTGTACCTAGATATTTCGATAGATACTTATTCTATAGTACTTATTTACTTACGGGAGGTCAATTCATATATGTATAATTATCTCTAACAGCTGACATAAATCCCTTAACTCAGTGTGGGTCGGTCGTGCTCTTGTCCCAGAACGATCAGTCACTCAGTCCGTTTAGCTCCAATTATATTCCCCGGAGCTGCAAAAAATCACCAATCATTTCATTTAATCTCTATAAACTTGTTTTTATTTCAATTACGATCCAATTAAAGTTTTAGGCCTAATTCTCTTTCGTGGGCCGAATTGTCTCCTTAATGACCCAACTCTATCTTAAGCCAAGTTCAACCTTTCTACTAATATCCATTAAGGCCCATTAGCCATTAAGCCCATTAGCTAACTTTGGGCCACCCATTAAGCCCATTAGCCAACTTAGGCCATCCATTACATGTGTTTGGCCTATAGGGGAATTTGGCCGAATACATGGTGGGTGTAAGCCTACCACCACCACCACACTAACTTATGCCTTTCTAGCTCATTTAGGCATTTGGATAAACACTTGGTGTGTTTGTCTTATGCCATTCACCATGTTCATTAAGGCATTTTATCAAACACCTTATATGGATGCTTCATAAATTCATCTATTCTACAATTTTGATCCAACCCATCCTTACCATCATCATCTACACATTAACATCATTCCATAACCACAACAAAACACATCACATATTCATCATCTTATCACTAGACCCATTTCGACCAAGCTTAGATTCATGCCTTCTAGGTTATTTTCTATTCTAATTCCTACACTAGTGCCCATAAATTCCATAATTAAACATATATGAGACTGGGTGGAAGAAAACTCACCTAGCTTTATTTTCTCGCTTTGGTTGAAAATGATAGGGAAGTTTTGCTCTTCCAATTCAACTTGTTAGATTTTAGTTTTTGGATATGTTGTTGTCCTTGAAATATGGAGCAACTATGCTAAAGAGAGTTTGTTCCAATTATGTGTGTAGATGAGACTTTTCTAGAGTGAGAAAGCTTGTAACTTAGTTGAAAAAGGTGGAAGAAAATGAAAGGAAGAATACGAAAGAAAAGATTGGCCAATTTTGATTTCTTTTCCATGAATTTTCTAGGCTTTTATTAAATAAATTCAGCCCATAAGTTGGGCTTTTAATGGTCTTGGGTTTTAGCTTGTTTTGGGCTTGTTATTAGGCCTAGTTTATTTTTCAATTGGGCTTTGAATTTAATTATATTGGGCTGCTTATTCGAGCTTTAATTCTTGGGCCCAATCTCTTAATTATGTGGCTTATAAATTCAGCCCAAGGCCCATGAATTTTTGGCCCATTATTCCTTTTCCATGTTCGGCCTTCATAATTTTTCATAAGCACAATCACCAATGGGCCTATATATTTAGCCCATACAAAACATTTAGACCAATTGCATTTGATTAATTTTCCTAAGTTTAATTTGTTGGAAATTAAGTTTTCTAGCCCAAGATTAAATTTTCCATGCCTTAACCATGGTTGGGTTATGCTAACCATGCTTTAGTTACTTAGTGAAACCTTATAAATCAATTTTGACTTTTCTTTAGCTTTTGAACTTTGACCATGTTGACTAAGGGTAAATATCCCAAATATAAGGTTTTCCATGCATGGGATTCTCATCCTTAGGTTTTGACTACCTTTGGAAGCTAAAAATGCTAAAAACAACTAAAACGATTGATTTCGAGCTCGTTTAGGCTTCATCTTTTTTTCCATTTTCACCACTCCTGCATTATCGGGACCAATCCAAACCAACTTTCCTTCATGACCTACCTATATTTTGATGTTCTTAGTCATTATCATTAGTTAGATTGGTCGGGTTCAATTTTCTTCAACCTGAGCATGCCATTACTCATCGTTTTCACTTCGGTGCATTCAGAGGTTTAACTTGAGTCAAATTGATCCAAAACTAAAGCAAACTTCTTTATTTGATCATCTGTAGTAAAATATAAGGATTACATGAAAGAATCCTGAAGAATACAGTAGTGGGTTTCAAGTCTTACATTAAACCTTTGATTTTATGGATTAAGGATATCCTATGAAATGCATTAAAGAACCTCATTTTGGAAAAATTGCAAAAGAAAACTTGATTTATCTATTTAAATCAAACTAGTATATTGAAATGTTTTCCTTGAAATGTGTTCAGCTTGTTTTAAAGTGGGATCACTATGATAAGCTATGAAAATGATGATTTCATGGGATAACCATCCCATTATCTATATATTATGATTTGAAAGTTATGCTTATGTTTCTTATGTTAAGAAATCATGCTATGTATGTTTTATTAACTATTTTGAGAGATGGTAAGACCGCCATTAGTAAGTGTTTAAGGGACATATTACGCCCACCTTTCAATGCAAAATTTATGCCTTTATGTAAGGCTATATGACCTGGATAAGTCAATAGCATTCTTAGTATTCACTGAAACAGTAAGGCTGAGGAAATAATAACCATGGCCATAGGTTAATATTTCCTTTAAGGGCTCCTGTATCAAGATGTCAGTATGTTGCACAAGTACTGAAGGCATAAACCACCTAGTCTCTAATTTGTGTTTTAAAGTTTATGAGCATATGTTTTGAAGTTATGATTTGAAAGTATGCATCCAAACATGATTTACTACATGCCTATGTTTCGTATGATACTTATGTTATGCTTTGAACTTAAGTACATTTTGAAATAAGTATGTTTTGGACAAAGATTGCCATACTATTTTTTAAATGATGTATGCATGTCGTTGTACCTTCCCCTCTGCATGTACTCTTATTATGCGTTAAGCTCACCCATTTTCCCTTCCTCAATAGATTACTTGCACTAAGTTAAGAGATCACACCATCTTTTGGGGCAAGTTAAGAGAGCATAGTCCTTTTGCCCGTTTGAATTCTTTTGAAGGTATATACATAGGTTATATATCTTGATTTGTATGTCAAACATTTATAGGCACAATTACGTAATTATTTTTTTAGATGTAATAATAGGTTATAATAGATATCAAATGTGGTCTTTAGGCTATATTAGATGTTGATTATAACTTGTAAAAAAGTGTGATGCGTTAAATCAAGTTAAGCTTAAAGTTATTTTTGTAAACATTTTATCTATGAAATCAATTATGGTTAAATTATATGTTAGTATGATAAAATGTATAGAAATATTTACACTTTAAATGGGACCGAGACAAAAAGAAGTTATAAATTGAGTTGATCAATGAGATCAACAAAAACAGTTAAGTGCTACATTGATCGTTGACAAACATTAGTAAGGAAAATAAAATTTTAGTCTAATTTCCACTAAATCGGTGATAATTCTATTAAAATAGAATTATTTTTGCTTAATTTCTTAATTAATTATTTTAATCCCCATATTATTTTAATAATTATCTCATTTATTTAATTAAAATTCTTTAATGTGCAGTAAATTAAATCCGGATGAAACTCAGTCATTTCAGTAAAAAATGGGCTAAAAACGGGCTAAAGGAGACTAGACCACTTCCAATTCGCAGACCGAGTCACCATTCGTCCGGACACGTGGGATGCCGGGTATTCATATTTTATTTGCTTTGAAAAGATAAGAACGACGGATATCGTGCCAACCTTTTGGAAGATACATGTCGGGCCACATCGCACAGCCAAGTGGACAAACAGACAATTGACGTGGAAATATTTACTCTGCAGCAAATCAAATGAAGACAAGTTGTCAGACCCGGATTTTATGTAGCTTGTACCTTATGATTCCTATGTGTATGAACACTCCGTTATTATAGTTGAATCATAAGAAGAGTATTTTACTAGACTTAAAGTGTTAGTGAAATGATTTAACACGCAAAAGCTACATAAAAAAGCCTAATGTGAACTATAAGTGTCACAGGCTAAACCGAGTAAATCTAAATCATTCTGACTGAAAATAAGAACTTAAAATGAGAAAGTATAGAGAGCTCATGAAGGAAAGTCAGCTTGATTTAGTCTCGAACATAGAAAACGAGAGTAAAAGTTAAAAAGGGTAAAATAGACCTTTTGGTGAGATAAGGTGTTTCGGGTGAAATTATCCATCGGGAACGGTTGAAACATAAAGACGAGAGTGTAAGACATAAGAGATGACACTTTCAAAATTTTGAGAAAAAGTCAACTAGGCCAATGGTTAAGGAAAAAGTCAACTATAGTTAAGAAAGTGGACTTTTACCATAGTTGACTAATGATGGTTAAAAATTAACCTAAGTGTGGAGAAAAATTTGGGGAAAAATATTCTTGGCTAGAATACAAGATAATCATCCCCGAAAGTAAGAAAAATTTATTCGAAAGGATTCCGGATTAAATTTAATGGTTAAAAACATAATGGGCCTAAGGTGAAAATTTTAAAGCCCATTAAGGTATACTAAACGTATATCGAAATTCTTAGGTTCTTTAGACCGAATTGTTGGACCAATTGATGGGCCAAATATTGAGACAATTAAAGGCCCGAGATATAGTAAAAATTTCAGCCCAAAAGCCCATTAAGAAAGCCCAAACCGAGAAGCCCAAATGGAAAGCCCATGAGATAAATATCTAACCATAGTTAAAGCTAACCATGACTCATAAGGTGACTCATTAGGTGACTCATGGCTAAGGCTTGGAAAGTAAAGCTTAATGGCTAAGTAAGTGGCTTATAAATTTAGCCACACCATTGTCATCTTCATCACACCAAATTCGGCTAGAAGAAGAAACCATTGAAACAAATTATCCAAGCTTTCTCTCACTAGAAATCACTAGGAATTAGGCATATTTGGAACTTGCATTCTTCATGGAAGTTATTCCAAATTGAAAGGAGAGTGACATATGTTGGAATTGGCTATCAAGGAGCCATATAGTGCAAACCGAGAGCCTTCAAAGATTCGGCCAAAGGGTGAACACAACAATTGGTATATTTTCTAGTTTTCAATTTCATATATGTTAATGTATGAATGATTTTAAGTATATTGATATATGTTTTAAGCATTGAAACATATTAAATCACTATGATGTTGGTTAGGCTAAGAGTGAATGGTGAGACATTGATTTATGTCCTTATGATTTTAAGGCATAAATGGATTAATGTACATGTGTTAATAATTATGGTGTAATTAGAATTAATCAATTGGATTAATTAATACATGTAATTAGTTGGCAATCAAGGTGTTTGATAAAATACCTAAATGAACTATATGATGTTTAGGAATGTTGCCAACCAAGTGTTTGTGAAAATGCCTAAGTGAATTGGCTAAGAAATAGGCATGGATGGCATGCCATGGCATAACCGATGGCATGGATAGCTCTCGGCCATGGCATGTGGCCGAGAGGCCCAATGGGCTAAGCCCAAATATTTTAGGCCCAATAAGATGTAATGGGTCTAGGACAAGCCCAATAAGAGTTGGTAGGCCCCACAAGCCCAATAGACCCAACGAAAATGAATAGTAAAATGAAAATGGGCTTAAGGCATAGTTAGGCCCATTAAGGGAAATAGTCTGTATTTAATGTGAAATACAGTAGCAAAAGTGTAATTAACCTGATAAATGGTTATATGCAGCTCCAGAGAGTATTGGAGAAGCAAATCGGACTGTTGAAACGAGCAGCGCAGAGAAAGTGAAATTTCTCGAGTGATTACAGGTAAGGGACTTTTGTGAGTAGTTAGAGATGCCTGCACGTATTTTCGTCTGCTTTTACATTCACTTAAAAACTCTGAGGGTTAGAGAAAGTGAATAATAATTATTGCGACCCGATAGTGGCAAATTATGATTTTACCCCTAGTTAGTCAAAAAGTCCACTTTTGTGAAAAGTTGTAAAAAGCATGGAAACCACTATTTTGAGTGTTTAACTGCTGTTTAGCAAGAGAATAAATAGATGGGCTAAAGATTTTAAGGTTGATGTGAATTAAGCACACTTTATAGTGCTGATTTTGATGTTTTGTAAATCATCCCTTTTTGAAGAGCCATCTATCATGTTTTGTGAGAATGAATCATGCTGGAGCACAACTCGCACTGGATTTGATAGTGCTGGGTTTTGATTCGCACTAGATTTCCATGACATGCATGATAGAGTATTGGAGTTATTACTCGTACTCAAGTTTTATATGATATATGCATGACAGAGTGCTGGAGCGATTAGCTCGTACTCGAATTTTACATGAGATACATGACAGAGTGCTAGAGCATTGATCGTACTCAATTCTTCATGATTTATACATGACATAGTACTTGAGCTATTGCTCGTACTTGATTTGATGATATTGTGCATAGCATGGTACTGGAGCTATTGCTCGTACTTGATTTAATACATGAACTATGCACTGACCTAGTTGCTAGAGGTTTACTCGCACTAGAGTTGAGTTTGTGATATGAAATAGTGTTTGAGCGGAGTGTCGACTGTGAGTCGCACTCAAAGGCGCGCACTGTATGTGATATATAATACATGTTACAAACCCATGCCTGCGTCCTTGTGTGACTGAGTGTCACATTATGTGAGAGGATAGCCGCATGAGGGTATTAGAGATGTGGTATGATATTCCATGGTTTGAGGGCTAAGACCTATGGCAGGCACCCTGACTGTGATGTAGGGTCCACGGGTGTACTTTATACCTTGCCTAGGGCATGGGAGTACACTGTACCGTGTGTTGTTGTGGAGTTGAGGAGGATACAGCTGGCGGTTGTAATGGAATGACCCCCCTCCCGTTGCAGCAGTGATGCCCCGCACACCGAGTACTGTGTTGCTTGGGATCACATGTCGGATATGATCATCGTCCAGGATACTATTTGCATTTCACCACAGAGTCTCACATGATATATCACATTGATTGATTGATTAAAATTGCGGATAGACCTGAGGGATGGGTCAGACTCCGATTTTGTGATGTGAATGATTTAAATGCCATATTTATTGTGATTTAAATATACATGGCATGATTTACCTAAAGGCATGATTTATATAAAGATACTTTGTTTTGCACTACATGCCTACATTTGAGAAAGAAAGCATGATTTCTGTACATGGGATTTAATCTGTACAAGTATACATATATATATATATATATTTAAAGACATGCTTTTAAAGTGAGTAAAGGAAATAATGTTTTCAAGGCATAGCATTATTTTGAGTAGATAGTGTAGATATCTACTTGCTTGCCTGATTTCCTTACTGAGCGCGTTGTATGCTCACCCCCTTTCTTTACATCTCTCTACAGAGCATCAGCAGTAGAGCGAGAGTTATCGAGGGATAGTGTTCTTGAGTCCACTGCTAGTTCCTATTGATCGCCACGTATACAGACTTTGTACGGTTATATATCTAAACATAGAAACAGCACAGTGATGTATACGATATATAATGTGGAATGTATTTGTGTTAGATTTTATATAATCTCACATGTATTAAAAAGTAGTTACAGTCAGTAACAATATATTGACATGTATGTATGATAACGGATAATGTGGTAAGTAAGGATTCTGACATCGAATCACAGTCCAACCATTGAAGAGAGGAAAGGTAAGTTAAAAATGCGAAAAATTTGTAGTGATCTTGGTTAAAGTCATGGATTGAGAACGGGTCCTGACACAAGTGGCCAAACAATGCCAACTCATCTAGGATGAAAAATTACCATTGTACCCCTAAGTTCGTGTATAAATAGAACATGTTGAGCAATTGAAAAATCATGTAATTTTAGGAGTAGAAGTAAGTAGGGTAAGGTAGAAGTAATTTAGGGTAGAAGTAGTTTAGGGTAGAAGTAATTTTAGGGTAGAATAGAAGTAGTTTTAGGTTAAAGTTTTCTTTCTTTGTTTTAGCTTTCACGTTAGTGTATGAATGGTAACCATTTCCATTTTTCTTCTCGATTTTGCAAATTTCTTTTCACTGATTGCTTGAATGCTTAAGTTTAATGAAAAGTTTTCATTTTTATTGTCCTAAGCTCTCGGTTTGCATTTTCTTTCATTTTTTACTCATTATTTCTGTTTAAGTTCTCGGGCTGCTTGTTTTTCTTTTTCTCTTTATTTTTCCACTGCTCATTCGGTTGATTAAGCTTCCTTCACTGTTGCCATAATTTGTTCTGGTGCTTTGATGCAAGTGTGATGCTGGGCATTGTTCCTTCACTGCTGGCACAGTGGAACGACAATGGCAGATCTGATGAAGAAGCTATTTGTGGCCATGACTTCTCCCATGCTTTGTGGAGTTGTTTAATCCTTTTAAAATTGCTACTTCCTTTAGTTGTTCTCAGTTCTTTTATGCTTAAGTTTTCGGTCTACTTAGGTTGTTTGAAATTCAGTATAGTTTTAAGTTAGTTCATGCGATTTTACATTAACACTCAAGTTTCTTTATAAGTTAGATTAAATAGATTTACAACTTTTCTTTTGTTCTTCAATACTCTGGTTTTACGCTAGCTTACTGCCTTTTGATATTTTTTTATTCTTAAGTTTTGATTTGAAATTCAAGTGCTGGGTCATTAGTTCTATGCTATGTTACCTTTTTTGTATCAATTTATTTGGTGTTTAACTGTTCTTTGTTCTGCAGATTACTCTTTTCCTGTTTTAAATATTTTGCTGTGTTTACTTCATGTTTCTGTTTCTTATGTTCTAATTGCTGAAAGCTGCAGCAAGCACTGAGAAGTGGCTATGTGTTTCCTGTTGGAGTACGTAATGCGCTGGTGTCGTGGAAAGGTACTGAAGTTAAGCTCCTAGTGATGTGGGTGTTGCTAAGCAAAGTTGCGTGCTGTGCATTTGCTGGAGGCGCGACTGTTTTGTTTCATTATTACTAGTTGTTGCCATGGTAGGAGGATAGGTGCAGCTAAAGCCTGAGGATGCACAGCTGCTGTGTGTGTGGAGTAAACGTGGTTGCTGAAGCAGTAGTGGTTGCCACAGGAGACAATAACATCCTCTGTTCTGCCCTGTTTCGAAAGCTTTGCACTTTCATTGTTTCCATGTGTGCTCATTCTGCTCTAATGTTGTGTTGGTTGGTTGCAGGTTCATTGTAGTTTGCTTACATTAGCATTGAGTTGCTGAGGAGGGCTTTGGCAGGTTGCTGTTAAGTTTGTTGTGGTGTAGAGCTTGCGTTACCAAGCTCGGGTTCAACTCCCGTTTCAATTTTATGCCATATTTTCTAGTATTTATTTACCTCTCTAGTTTCAATTTTCTGCCTCGTTAAGTTGTGAGATTTGAGAATTTTAGACATATTTAAAATATGTAATGAGAACATGAAGTGTAATTGATGAACTAAATTCGATGTACTCATATATTGAGGTGGTATAGACTGAAATTTTAAGTGATGAATGAGTTTTAAATGAGATTTTATGTTAAGTGTGAAACTATGGGGCCAGATCGATCTTGGAGAAGAGAGGATCGATCTGGTAGGCCAAAAATGACAAGGAAGGGGGAATTTAAGCGAGCAGATCGATCTCCAATGGAAGAGGATCGATCTCCTTATGATTTTGTAATGAAGAGATCGATCTCATGAGGAAGAAATCGATCTCATGAAACATTCTGTAAGGAGAAGATCGATCTCCTTAAGGAGCAGATTGATCCCATGAAGCATTCTATAAACTAGAGATCGATCTCATAATTGGAGCAGATCGATTGCATAAAGCAATTAAGAGATCGATCTCACCCTATGACAGATTGATCTCCTAGGCATAAAATTACCCCAAAACGTTCCTAAATTCAAATGCAGATCGATTCCATCAAGGACCAGATCGATCTCCTACCCTCAGCCTATATAAAGACCCCTTTGTTTTCCTGGAAATCAATCTCTCTCTCTCCCAAATCGTCATTTTTGAACCCTAGCTTTCTCTCCCCTCCAAAACACCCATTTTCGTCTAAATCAAAGGTTGTGGCGAGAGGAAAAGTTATTCCTCATCAAAAGGAGAACAACATATTTGGAAATCGAAGGACGAATTGAATTGAGGCAAGAGTTAAGCACTCCACAAGTTTTGGGTAAATTTTTAAATTTCGATCTTGGATTTTTAAGTGATTTTAGTGAGTATAGCTGTAGTCATTATGATGAAATGGTTAGGAAAGGATTAGAGATTGATGAAATTGTAATTTTGTGGGAGTATAGATGATATTATGAGATTGTGGAAATTTTGGGGATTTACGACTATAAGTATGGGTTGAGGCAATGTGGTGAATTGGGCATGGATATTGCATATGAGAAATGTAGGATTTGAAATGTAGTAGATGAGAATATGGATTGTGATAAAATTATGAGAATTGGGTTGTTTGAGTATTTAACGAGAATATGAGCAAATATGTGCTCAATGATGCGATTGAGATAGCTTATTGATGTTTTTACATCGTTTGGACAGCTCGAGAGTTCTAGAGAGGAATACGAGACTAGTCTGTGATACGTGGGCACGATTGCACTATATGAAGTGCAACGAGGTAAGGGAAAATTCAAACCCATTTGTGTATGTGTTTTGATGTTAATTGTAACATGAAAATTGATTTGAGAAAACAAGCATGTTTTTATGAGTGAGAATGCGTTATTGCACACGATTTTATAACCGGTTGGGGCCCAATTTTTATGAGTTGTAAATTGAGTGAGAAATTGTTTTACAACTGTTTTGAGTTTAAATGAGAAAATGTGATTTGGGCTCTACGTTAAGGCGTATTGAGATTTGAGAAATGTGTACGTTGTTTTGCCTTTTTGAGCTCAGTTTTAATATGTTTTGTGTTGAGTACAAAACGATTTTTGAGATGTGTTTTATGAGAAAACCACTATGAGCACTACGTGAAGGCAAAACGGTTTTATATGATAATGGCTATTACTGAGACTTTGGCGTGTCATGTTAAATACACATCGGGCCTTGCTCTGGTAGCATGTAAGATCGAGCAGTGCTCTAGCAGCACGTAAGATCGACTCCTCCGTTCTGGTAACGTGAGATGACCCCCGCTCCGCGACAGCGTTAGGTGGCTTTGCTCTAATAGCATGTAAGACCATCTGTTGTACGACTTTGATCAAGTCTACAGCGAACCATGATCATGGGTGTTCTATTATCGATGAGATCCCTCGATTAGGGATGTCCACCTAGAGGACAAGTTCAATCGTTTTGATGTGCCATGACGAGTTTTAATATGAGTTTTTCTCTGCCTAGTCTCGTTTTACACATGTGATTGTGTTTTGTGGCTACGCCACGTGCATTACTAATGAGGTGATTTTCATCACGTTTTATGAGAAAAGCCATTATCGCATCATGTTTTATACATGTTTGTTCCACATGCTTGTAATTACTTGTGATCATGGTTTTGTGATAAGTCGTTGAATATCACGTTTTCTACATGAGAACTGAGATGACGATTTGATGATTCATATTACGCTTTTCATTCAGTTTATTAGGTTTCTCTCACAAAAACAAAATGATTATGTTGTGCAAATCATTTTCTTATTAACAAAACCCTTATCCCTTTACTGAGCGATTTAAAAGCTCACCCTGTTTTCTCTTCCCCCCAGATTTCTTCAAGTGAAAAGGGTTTCCCTGCGACGTACGGAGTAGTGGCTAGTGGAGGACTTGAGCTCTAAGCTATATATTGTATTTTGAGGTATAATTTATCTTTTTATGTACCCAGACAATTATTGTAATTACAGACACATGATGTACAACATTATATGGGATGTATTAGGATTAATTAACTTGGAATTGAGTAATGTATATGATATGATATATATTATTTAAGGATGAGATCCTGAGCCATGATATGTATGATGATGTATGACACTACACAGGAATGCACCCTTAATTATGGTTTGATGAGTAAAAAGTTTTAAATTTGCCATATTTTTCGCGCTTTCGGGGCGTCACGTAAGTTTTCATTTTACCTCAAGTTTTATAATCCTCAAGTTTATAGTTTCCTTTAGAAATCTATTAGCCTGCTTAGTTCTTCCATTATTTTTTGTTTCTGTTGTTTTGCATTTTGCTGGTAATGTACTGTGATCCTACATAGAACTCTTGAGTGTGTGCTGGCATGTGGCTGTGAAAGGCATTAGTTAACTTTTGCTGAAGCAATACAGTACATGGTGGTTGATTCTCCTCGACGTGTGTTGCGGATACATGCAACCCAGGGTAGTTGGTGTAGAGAATGAGGAGCAGGAGCAGAGGAGCTGCTGCTGTTTATGCGTTTTCCTGCAGCCATTGGTACAAGAACTGAGCAGAAGTCAGTACACAGTTGTGCAGTGGGGAGGATGTGTGCAGAACCGACGAGGAATTTGGCAACGGTACGCAGAAGTAGGAGATGGCACAAACTGGTCAGTGTTGAAGCCAGCTAAATCATGGTGCAAGGACGTGTTGGCTGCTGTCTGTCTAAGCTGTACAAGGCAGAACGTGTACAGCATTGTAGCAGAACCGTACACTGCCAAGCAAGGATAGTGGTTTTATGGTTTTATTTGCTTATGTCTTAAGAGTTTATTAGTGATACTAGAAGTATTTTAATAAGTAGTTTAGGTAATATTTCTTAGTTTAGTTAATTTACTTATATTTAGAAATGATTAAATTTAAGAACTTTAGATTTTAGCTTAGATTACATTTTAATAATTTTTTATGCAATTAAATGTTTTTTTAAGTGTAATTAATTTGTATTGCATATATTTAGGAGATATTTATTTATAGTTATTTAATTTGTTAGTTACATTTAGAAATTTCTTTAAGTTAATAGAATTTTATTTTATTAGACTTTAGGTTAGTTTAATTTGCATTTTTATTAATTAGTTTAATTACATGCATATTTTATTTTAGGATTGTTTAATTTTAATCAAATTAATTTTCGTTCCTTTAGTTGCATATTTGCATTCTAGTTTATTTGCATTAATTAATTTTAACTGTGTTAATTATTTTTTGTAGGTTATTACTTTTAATTGCTTGGAGTCCTGTAAGTAATTTTAGCTCGGTGTTATTGTCTTTATAATTTTTAGTACTTTTCAATTCTAGCCTTGTAGATCACCCACTAAAAATTCATAATTTGCTAGGATATACTTAGGGTAAAATTAACCGATACTTAATTAGGCTAATTAGATTTTTTGTGGGACAATAATTCGGGACTCAAATCCCATTATTACTTGTATGACCCATGCACTTGTGGATAACACGTCTAGGTCACATAGAGTGGGCGTAGTCAACATCAAGTTTTTGGCGCCGTTGCCGGGGATGGAACCCGGGTCTGTAAACCCCGCGAAATTCCCTTGTATTTGGTTAATAAAACAAACAAGTGAAATTTTAAATTGTATGTGACGGTATTACATTTCCTAAATGAGAGACTTAGAAGAATTAATTTAATTAAAATATAATAGTTCTAAGAATGGATATCTATGGGGAAGTAGAAATAAAATTTTTATAAGTTAGGAAAATATCTATATAAGTATATGTGAGATCTGAGAATTTTAGATATATTTGAATGATGTAATATGAACTTGAAGTGTAATTTATTGAGCTAAGTGAATTGGGGAATGATAATTGGAGATTTATATGTTAAGTGTTTAAAATAAGTGTGAAGTTATGAGGACAGATCGATCTGGGAGAAGGAGAGATCGATCTGGTGAGTTAAAAATGACAAGGAAGGAGGAATTTGAGGAGCAGATCGATCTCCAATGGAAGAGGATCGATCTCCATATGATTCTGTTTGAGAGAAGATCGATCTCATGAGGAAGAGATCGATCTCCAAATGATTCTGTTTGGGAGAAGATCGATCTCCTCAAGGAGCAGATCGATCTCATAAAGCCATAAAGAGATCGATCTCACCACTCGACAGATCGATCTCCTAGGCATAAAATTGCCCAAATCGTCCCAAAAATTCAAATGCAGATCGATCTCATCAAGGGCCAGATCGATCTCCTGCCCTCAGCCTATATAAGGAACCCCTGTTTTTCTCCTGCAATCTCACTTTCTCTCTCTTCCAACCCCCCTTTTTACCGAAACCTAGCTTTCTCACTCATCCAAAGCACCCATTTCCGGCCAAATCAGAAGTTGTGGCAAGAAGGAAAGTTGTTCCTCATCAAAAGGAGAACGACATACTTGGAAATCGAAAGACGGATCGAATCGAGGCAAGGGATAAGCTCTCCATAAGTTTTGGGTAATTTCTAAACCCCGATCTTGATATCTGAGATGATTTTGATGATAATGGTTGTTGTCATTGTGTTGAAATAGCTGAGAAATGATTAGGGATTGATGAAATTGCAATGTGGTTGGAGTGATAATGATATTTAGCAATTTTGGGAATTTGAGCTATAAATAGAAATTTAGACAATGTGGTGAATTAGCATAGATAATTTGCATGAGAAATGTAGAACGTTGAGATGTCGTGAATGAGAGTGTAGTTTGGGGTAGAGTTACGAGAGTCAAGAGATTTGAGGTGTTATGAGCAATTATGCTCGATTTTGAGAATTGAGGTTGATGAGATAATTGAGTATTGATGTTTTAACATCGTTTGGACAGCTCGGGAGTTCCAGAGTGGAATGCGAGGCTAGTCCGTGATACGGGGGAAACGATTGCACTATACGAGGTGCAAAGAGGTAAGGGAAACTAAACCATTTGTGTATGTGTTTTGCGAACTACTATAGCATGAATTGTGATTTATAAAACAAGCATGTTGAGTGTTGTGTTGTAATATAATTGCAAACAATTTTTATAGCCGGTTGGAGCCCATTATTTTATGTGTTTATAAGATGAGTGTGAAATTGCTTTATAAACCGTTGAATTTTGTGTGAGTAATGAATTGGACTCTACGTTAAGGCAATATCGAGACTTGAGAAATGTGTGCGTGCTTTGCCGGTTGGAACTCGATTTTATTATGTTTTGTGTTAAGTACAAAACGGTTTTCAAATGAGTTTTATGAGAGAAAAACCACTATGAGTTCTACATGAAGGCAAACTAGCCTTATGTGATTAAGACTTAGGTGTGTAATTCTGAGTACACACCGGGCATTGCTCTGGTAGCATGTAAGCCCGATTCTTCTCCGTTCTGGTAACGTGAGAATAACCCATTCTATGGCTATGCAACGTATACTTGGTGGCCGTTGCCACGTGAGAAACCCTATTTGGTGGCCGTTGCCACGTGAGAAACCTCATTGGTGGCCGTTGCCACGTAAGAAACCCTATTTGGTGGCCGTTGTCACGTGAAAACCCTATTTGGTGGCCGTTGCCACGTGAGAAACCCTATTTGGTGGCCGTTGCCACGTGAGAATCCTAATTGGTGGCCGTTGCCACGTGAAACCCTATCCTGTGGCTATGCCACGTGTGTTTAGGGGCTGTGCCACATGTAAATTTAACTCAGTGGCTATGCCACGTGTGAATTTAAATCAGTGGCTATGCCACGTGTGTTTAGTGGCTGTGCCACGTGCATTATTATTACAGTGATTTTATCACGTTAATTGAGAAAGCGTTTATCGCATTATTTTCACATGCTTTGTTATTGCTCTAGACTGAGCCTTTTTACTTCATGTTTTCACATGATTTGAGACATAAGAATGTCGTTTTGAGTACTTTCATGCTATGTTTTCAAATGAGATTAATGAGTTTCACATACAAATAAATATTTTGTGATGTGCATTTTGGTTTATGAAATGAGTCCCTTACCCCCCCTTACTGAGCAATTTAGAAGCTCACCCTGTTTTCTTTCCCCCCAGATTTCTCAAGTGAAAAAGGATCTTTCTGCAACGTACGGAGTAGTGGCTAGTGGAGGATTTGAGCTCCAGGCCATATATTGTATTTTGAGGTATCTTTTATCTTTTCATGTACCCAGACAATTATCATAATTGCAGACACTTGATGTATAACATTGTATGGGATGTATTAGGATTAATTAACTCGAGATTGATTAATGTATATGATATAATATATACTATTCAATGACGAGATCCTGCGGTATAATATAGGTGATGATGTATGACACTGCACAGGAATGCACTCTTAATTGTGAATTAATAAATAAAGAGTTTTAAATTAGCCCTATTTTTCGCACTTCCGGGGCGTGACAGAGTTTTCTTGGTATCAGAGCTTAGGGTGTCTAGTACTGTCAGTGTCGGTTAAGTGAAATAGAATACATCCTAAGTGTCTGTAATAGTCTGGTCATGAACAGAAATTGAGGATTGAGATTTCAATCGATTCTGATATGTACGCGTAGGAGATGAGTTAAGATAGAGAATGAGTGGACGACGAGGTCGTTCGAGGAGGCAGGCAGAGTCCCCTCCGCCACCTGTCCCACAACCAGAGAGTCCTAACTCTCGATTTAATCGGATTGAGATCGATGTGAGGCAAGGTTTTGAGCAGATGGCAGCGTTATTCGCGCAACACTTTGGAGTTAATGCCTCGGGTACTACTCCTACACCACCACAAGGACCTCCCATATCCCCAATACCTCCCGTCACTCAGCCTGATGATAGAAGTATGGTCCGACTGAAGGATTTTCTGAAGATGAATCCACCCGTGTTTAGGGGAAAGAAGGATCCTACAGAGGCTGAGGAGTGGCTGACGGAGCTGAGAATTATATTTGATTATCTGGGGTGCACCGATGCTGAGAGGGTCAGTATAAGTATCTATATGTTGAAAGGGAGAGCTTGAGATTGATGGGGTACTACCCAGGGTATTCTAATGTCCCGCCAGGATGTGATTGGTTGGGAAGAGTTCCAGACAGCCTTTAGGACCCAATATGTACCACGAGCCGCCCAGAGAAAGAAACAAGCTGAGTTTTTGAGTTTGGTACAGGGTGACATGTCTGTGGATGACTATGAGAGCCAATTCACAGCGCTATTGAGATATGACCCAGAGACCTTCAAGAGTGAAGAGCTCCGCACAGAGAAGTTTGTGTATGGGTTGAAGCCCATCATCAGAGATAGATTGATAGGGCTATGTATTACTGAGTTTGGAGATGCTCTGAGACGAGCACAAGAGATTGAAAGAGGAATTGAAATGGTACAATCCCAGAATGAGCTCAGAGCGGTGAATAGAGATAAGGGCAAGAGCCAGCGATTTTTCAAACAGAGGCTCGGAGAGGTTCCTTCAGAAGAGGAAGGATTGAGGTACAGAAGGGTAGATTAGAGAGACCTAGAGGTTACCCTAACATTAGAGAGACCCCTCGAGATGTCAGGCCTGAGACAAGGTTTTGCAGAAATTGTGGCCGAATGCATGAGGGGAGTTATACTGGGTCGATCCATGGATGTTTTAGATGTGTAGACATGGGTCACATGGTGAAGGATTGCCCTCAACCTCAGAAACCACATGTCTTGGAGCCCACTAGACAACAGCCTCAGAGAGTGAATCCCCCGAGACGGGCCACCGCTGCAGAGAAAGGGAAGAGACCTGTTACCTAGGGACGTGTGTTTGCCCTAGATAAGGAGACTACTGACACTTCTGCAGAAACTATAAGAGGTACACTCTTTGTCTGTAATCATAAGGCTCATGTGTTGATTGATTCAGGATCCACGCATTCGTTTATTTCTGAGCATTTTGCATGTAGATTAAACTTGAAGTTTGAACCTCTAGAATATATACTACATGTAAATACCCCTATGCGTGAATCCCAGAGAACTGAGTTAATCTGTAGAGGATGTGAGATAAAGGTGGGAGATAGAGAGATGTTAGCAGATCTAATCATGTTGAATATACATGGATTTGATGTAATTTTGGGAATGGATTGGTTAGCAGCCAATCAAGTGAGCTTAGATTGCTACACTAAGATTGTAACTTTCTCCCTACCTGAACCTTACAGTGTACGATTGAGATATTGAGGAAATGAATATGTAGAATTCTAGTAAGTAATTTGAGAATTTTGATATTATTTTGGAGAATATTAAATATGATTGTTCATGTGAAGGTTATGAGACACTCATCTCAGACGATGAGTGGGAACATCCGAGGATTGAGGATATACCTGTGGTGTGTGAATTTCTGGATGTTTTCCCAGATGAATTGCCAGGTTTACCACCAGAGAGAGAGCTGGAGTTTACCATTGATTTGGTACCAGATACTCAGCCGATCTCTAAACCTCCCTACAGGATGGCATTAGTGGAACTTGAGGAATTGAAGAAACAACTACAGGAGTTATTGGACCAAGGGTTCATTAGGCCCAGTGTTTCACCGTGGGGAGCACCAGTTTTATTTGTCAAGAAGAAGGATGGTAGTCTCAGATTATGCGTAGACTATCGGCTGTTGAATAAAGCCACGGTGAAGAATAAATACCCATTGCCCAGGATTGATGATCTACTTGATCAGCTGAGAGGGGCATCAGTCTTTTCTAAGATTGATTTAAGATCGGGCTATCACCAATTGAGGATCAAGGAAGAAGATATTCCAAAGATGGCCTTCAGGACGAGGTATGGCCATTATGAATTTCTGGTGATGTCCTTTGGATTGACGAATGCCCCTGCAGCATTTATGAGATTGATGAACGAAGTGTTCAAAGACTATCTAGATAAATTTGTGATAGTCTTTATTGATGATATCCTGGTGTACTCTCGGTCGTATGAGGAGCATGCACAGCATTTGTGGTTAGTACTTCAGATACTCCGAGATAAGCAATTATATGGGAAGCTTAGTAAGTGTGAGTTTTGGCTGGATCGGATAGCTTTCCTTGGTCATATAGTCTCAGAGGAAGGAGTATCAGTGGACCCAAGCAAGGTGGAGGCTGTGCTTAATTGGGAGAGACCGAGGACAGTTACTGAGGTACGAAGCTTCCTTGGTTTGGCAGGGTATTACAGAAGATTTGTGGAAGGATTTTCTCGGATTGCCTCCCCTTTGACTAAGCTCACGGGCAAAGGGACTCCATTTATATGGACTGATCAATGTGAGCTCAGTTTTCAGGAATTAAAGAGGAGGTTGACAGCGGCACCTGTGTTAACTATTCCTGAGGAATCAGGAGGATTTTCGGTGTATAGTGATGCATCTCATCAAGGATTGGGGTGTGTGCTTATGCAGCATGGAAGAGTGGTCGCATATGGATCGCGACAGCTGAAAGACTATGAGCGGAATTACCTCACGCATGATTTGGAGTTAGCCGCTGTGGTATTTGCTTTGAAGATCTGGCGACACTAGTTATATGGGGAAAGATTCCAGATCTTCACTGATCACAAGAGTTTGAGATATCTCTTTAATCAGAAAGAGTTAAACATGAGACAAAGGAGATGGATGGAACTCCTTAAGGATTATGACTGCGAGATTCTATATCATCCGGGTAAGGCGAATGTGGTTGCTGATGCCCTAAGCAGGAAGAGTATGATATCTGCTATGATGATCAGGGAATGGGATTTACTAGAGCAGTTTGCTGAACTTCGGATCAGAGTTAAAGAGATAGAGACTGGATTTGTGGCTAGCTTGCGAATAGAGCCCAGGATCATGGATCATATTAGAACTGGGCAGCGCAGTGATCAGAGATTGATAGATATGGTTAGCCAAGCTGAAAAGGGTTCGCAGTCGGATCTCACAGTCAGTGAGGATGGATTGTTGAGATTCAGAGGACGGATTTATGTACCGGACAACGATACCCTGAAGAGACAGATACTGAGAGAATCCCACTGCTCGCGATACACCATGCACCCAAGGAGTACTAAGATGTACCGAGACTTAAGAAAGGTGTATTGGTGGAGTGGTATGAAGCAAGACGTGGCAGAGTATGTGGCCAGGTGTTTAGTATGCCAGCAAGTGAAAGCTGAGCATCGGAAGCCCGGAGGACTACTACAGCCCTTACCTGTACCTACATGGAAATAGGAGTATATCACTATGGACTTTATTATGGGTTTACCGAGGACCTGAAGAGGTCATGACGTGATATGGGTCATTGTGGATAGATTGACCAAGAGTGCCCACTTCCTTGCCATCAAGAGCACAGATACTGTGGATGCCTTAGCTGAGCTGTATGTCAGCGAGATAGCTAGATTACATGGGGCTCCAGTGAGTATTACTTCTGATAGAGATTCCCGGTTTACTTCCAGATTTTGGACCCAGTTTCAGGAGTCCATGGGATCTTGATTGAGTTTTAGTACCGCCTATCATCCTCAGACAGATGGTCAGTCAGAGAGGACTATTCAGACCTGGAGGATATGTTGAGGGCGTGTACGATGGATTTTAAGGTATCATGGGATGATCACCTGCCCCTAGCAAAGTTTGCATACAATAACAGCTATCATACGAGTATTGGAATGGCACCCTTTGAGGCTCTATATGGTAGGAGGTGTAGATCCCCTGTAGCTTGGGAAGAAGTTGGTGACAGAAAGATAAATGCTCCCGAGCTTATTGAGCAAGCCGTACAGAGTGTGAAACTCATATGTGAGAGGTTACGGGCTGCACAAAGTAGACAGAAAAGCTACGCGGATGTGCGTAGATGGCCACTCGAGTTTGAGGTTGGTGATGCAGTATTTCTGAAAATATCACCGAGTAAGGGTATCATGCGATTTGGGAAGAAAGGGAAATTGAGTCCTCGATACATAGGACCATTCGAGATTCTTGAGAGAGTGGGAGAGGGAGCTTACAGATTAGCATTACCCCCACAGATGTCCGAAATGCACAATGTTTTTCATGTGTCTATGTTGAGGAAGTACCACCCGGACCCTTCTCATGTCATAGAGTATGACGAGATGGACATTCAAGAGGATATGAGCTACACTGAGGAACCCGTCTGGATTCTCGATAGAAAGGAGAAGGTACTGAGAACTAAGAGCATCCCATTAGTGAAAGTTTTGTGGAAACATCACTCAATGGAAGAGGCAACGTGGGAACTAGAGAGTCTCATGAAGGAGAAATACCCCCATCTATTCGACTAGTTGAGTTGAATTTGGAGGACTAAATTCTATTTAAGGTGGGGAGGATGTGAGATCTGAGAATTTTAGATATATTTGAATGATGAAATATGAACTTGAAGTGTAATTTATTGAGCTAAGTGAATTGGGGAATGATAATTAGAGATTTATATGTTAAGTGGTTAAAATAAGTGTGAAGTTATGAGGACAGATCGATCTGATCGATCTGGTGAGTTAAAAATGACAAAGAAGGAGGAATTTGAGGAGCAGATCGATCTCCAATGGAAGAGGATCGATCTCCTTATGATTCTGTTTGAGAGAAGATCGATCTCATGAGGAAGAGATCGATCTCCAAATGATTCTGTTTGGGAGAAGATCGATCTCCTCAAGGACCAGATCGATCTCATAAAGCCATAAAGAGATCGATCTCACCCCTCGACAGATCGATCTCCTAGGCATAAAATTGCATAAATTGTCCCAAAAATTCAAATACAGATCAATCTCATCAAGAGCCAGATCGATCTCCTGCCCTCAGCCTATATAAGGAACCCCTATTTTTCTCCTGCAATCTCACTTTCTCTCTCTTTCAACCCCTATTTTTACCGAAACCTAGCTTTCTCACTCATCCAAAGCACCCATTTTCGGCCAAATCAGAAGTTGTGGCAAGAAGGAAAGTTGTTCCTCATCAAAGGGAGAACAACATACTTGGAAATCGAAAGACGGATCGAATCGAGGCAAGGGACAAGCTCTCCACAAGTTTTAGGTAATTTTTAAACCCCGATCTTGATATCTGAGATGATTTTGATGATAATGGTTGTTGTCATTGTGTTGAAATAGCTGAGACATGATTAGGGATTGATGAAATTGCAATGTGGTTGGAATGATAATGATATTTAGCAATTTTGGGAATTTGAGCTATAAGTAGAAATTTAGACAATGTGGTGAATTAGCATAGATAATTGGCATGAGAAATGTAGAACGTTGAGATGTCGTGAATGAGAGTGTAGTTTGGGGTAGAGTTACGAGAATCAAGAGATTTGAGGTGTTATGAGCAATTATGCTCGATTTTGAGAATTGAGGTTGATGAGATAATTGAGTATTGATGCTTTAACATCGTTTGGACAGCTCGGGAGTTCCAGAGTGGAATACGAGGCTAGTCCGTGATACGAGGGAAACTGTCACGACCCAAATTACCTAAAATCACTACAAATTTTTCGCTTTTTCATTTCCTCACCCGTCGTGAACAGTTCCACTTCAAAACAGTTAGGCTATGATTCGGTGTTAGTCACCTCTCACCTATTTACCCTTCTATTTTTATATTCATATTCACATATCAATTTATTTAAACAAAATACATCCCCAATATTAAATCCATATACAGTACTGTGCATCTATATGTTCAGATACAAAAATTATATAAATGTGTATACCTGATCTTAATAAGAAGCAGCGGATAACCGAGATGCGAAACTATTGTCGCTCTCTTCTGCTGAATATACCCTGTGGGGTGGAAAATGAAAGGGTGAGCGAAACGTGCTCAGTAAGGCAATAATGTAAGCAGGTAGATAACTATACTATCTACGTGCTGATAATGTCATGATGTAAAAATCGTTTACTTTCGGAGCATGAGGTAAGATTAAAACAATGCCACATGTATGTATATATCATATACAAGAAATCATGAAATCGGCATATAAAGCACACATGGAAAAATCATCATGTAGACATCTCATGCTCGTCACATTAAAACTCATTTGTTTAATCACAAACTCATCACTTTGAAACTTATTTGTTTCATCATAAATTCATCTCATTTAAAACTCATTTATTTCATCATAAACTCTCGCTTTAAAACTCATTTGTTTCATTATAAAACAACTTCATCAAGGTCAAACCCATCTCTCGGGAATACCTTGATTCATCAAATCAAATCTCTTTTAAAAACATAAATCGGGACTACCCCTCCATCGGGTTTGTCCTGGTCTATCCAGACCGTATGATATCATGTGAGGCATGTAGGTTACTGTATGAAAAATCGAGGACTATGGCCATATTTTGTCCCTGTGATCCCAGGCACACGGATCCCGGTGTGCGGGGTATCACAACTGTAACGGGAGGTGGGGTCAAGTCCTACCCGCCAGAATATCAAGTAACATAATAGTCATCATGACTGCACGGTACAGCGTACTCCGTGTGATATACACGGTACATCGTACTCCGTGAACCCATATCATAGTCTGGGGGTGCCTGCCGTAGGTCTTAGCCAGCCCAATACTATGTCGATAACCAACCCATGTCTCAAAGTATATGTGCGAGTATCTCAACTCTCTGTGACACATAGTCTACAGGAGGCTTCCGCACGACTATATGCATGTCAACTCGCGTCTAGTGCATTTGTGTGAGCATCCTGCTGCCCGCCCCACACCAGGTCACAGGCTTACGGATCTCATCACAGCACCACGCTATGCATATCATGATATCTAAAATCTCGCGTGCAAGCGAAGCTTCAGCACGGTTTTGTGCACACACAAATTTCTCGTACGAGCAATGCTCCAATACGGCTTTTCATGAGAATAAAATCAGTAAACTTGAGTGCGAGAAAGACTCCAGCACTCTTTTTACTTGTATAAATACGATAGGTGGCTAGATTTTGACAAAACATCTTTAAAAATGGTAACCGGTACAAACCGGTACCCTTTCGTATAGTTCACGAAATCAATAGCCGACCTATGTTCATATATGCTTAAATCAGAACAATATAATCATATACAACATTAAAATCATGAAATTCATGCAATTCCATAGCCTTACTACCCTTTTTGAAATTTTCCTAACTGGGGGCAAAATGGTCATTTTTCACTATTTCCAAATTTTTATCGTAAAAATTATTATTCTGTTTTTGGGTAGCCTAATGAATTTAACGTACTGTAAATCCCCTTAAAATTACGTATAGCTACCTCTAAGTGCTCATAAAATTCCCTTACCTGGAATCGCGCGTAGACTTAGCTTATCTCGAAGATATCGAACTTCTCGGTCCAAGTGCGCGCCAATCAAAAATACGTCACTGCATATAACCATGAAATCGAGGTTAATTCACTTATCTCGATCAGTATATCGTATTTACTGACCAACTTTAGAGTATTGGGCCCTATTTACCCTATTTGGTCTCGGCCCATTTCAGCCCTCTTTTATTTACTAATTCCCTTCTTCGGGTATACCGGGCTTATGCGGTTTACTAATAATTATCGGGCTTCGATCCAACTTCATTGGATAGCCCGTATACCATTTACGGCAATTTATTGCAATTACGAATTAATATTCCTTCCTATGTGAAATTAATCCGTAATTCCGTAAAATACTTAAAATCAATATTTAAAGAAACCTTAATGCCGAATTTAAATCGTACTTACCCGATACGATGCGGGGTACGAAGATCGGAGCTCGATCGGCTCTCGTTCGGTCTCCGTCGTAAAACTGCATAATTAGGTAAATCCGGATTATTTTTCATTAAAATAATATTAAATTAAATTTCCGGAATTCACCCGTAGGTCAATATCGACCCTCGGTCGACTTACCCGAACCTCGAGTCGTCCCCCTGTAATTTTCTTCCCCTTTCCTTCCTTTTCCTTCCCTTTCCTTTCTTTTCCTTCCTTTTCTTTTCCTTTCTTTTCCTTCCCTTTCCTTCCCTTTCCTTCCCTTTCCTTCCTGCCAAACGGTGCCGTTTTGAAGCTCCTCACTGCCTCTTGCCGTCGCCGGCGATTCCGGCGGTCTTACCGGCCAAGACCGGTACCAAAATGACCGGCTTCCTCCCCTGAACACACCGGTACCCCTCTTTCCGGCCCAGGTGCGGTGGTTCGCCGGCGGTCACCTCTTCTCTCCCGCGGATTTTTGGAGCTCGGATCGGGCTCCTCCGGCCACCTCGCGGCTCGGTTCCGGTGCCTATGGGTTCGCCGGACTTCGCTCTTGCTCCTGGAAGCTTCGTCGGGCGTCGAATGGTCGCCGATGATCGCGAACGGCGGTGGGTTTTTCTCTCTCGGTGTGAAACGGGTTTCGGGTTTCTCTTTTCGTTTTTTCGATTTCCAGGCTTTTTTTTTTTTTTTTTTTATCTTTGTTATTATTTAACTATTCATTTTATTATTAAAATAATCTATAAAATAGTCAAAAGAAATCTGAAAATATCTACAAAAAATAATATTTTAATCCACCAATTTAATTTAACTAAATTAAATTAAATTTATTTAGTTTTTAATTTATTTTTCCGGTATAATTCTTCCGTATTTTCGGGATATCGTCCCGGGTGACATTTTCGGTATTTCTAAAAATTTCGGATCTTGATCAATTTGACTCGAAATTATAAAATTCCCCATTATTGATCAAGAAATCCTAATTCCTTATTTTTAATTAAATTTTTCTTATCGTATTTATCCCGAATTTCGGTCTTTTGACCGTTTTACCCCTACACTTATTTCGGGATTAAATTAACCTAGCTTTCCTTCTTACTTCCACCATATTTTCCTATTTAATTTTGTATTTTCGATAAATTTTATTTTCTTCCCTTCCCGTTTGGCCTGTGGCCTTTTCGATCCTTATTTTTAGTCCGAGTCTCATTCCTTTAAATCTGTGAACATTTTTCTACCTCGTAAGATTTACGATTAAATTTCGGGTCTTACAAATCTCCCCCACTTAAGGAATTTGGTCCTCCAAATTAGAACCCAAGTTAGATGAGTCCATATACAACTCCGGGTACATTAATCGTATCATACTCTTAAAGTCTTATGTGACCTTCTCCGAAGTGTATTACTACCAAAAGAACTTTAATTAGGGAGATTATCTTAATCCTCAATACTTTCTCTTTCCTGTTTAATGCCCGAATCAACTTCTTCAATATACTTATCTTTTCATTAAGCTTAACTGTTGGATCTCATATCCTATCACCTGTGCTGGATCTGGATGGTATTTCTGAAGCATCAAAAGCTGGGACATTGTGGGTGCCTGTTAATTCAAATGATAACACCAACCTACAGGTCTTATTTCCCACTTGTCCAATCTCCCAAAGATTTAATCCAACGTATCTCAATTTACTTCTTCCAAAAGCTCACTATGTCCTTACTCTCTTAGGACGAGTAGCTTTCAACCATACTAATTCACCAAGGGTAAATTCCAATACTTGTCTATCTGCTCTGAGGTGTTCTTAATCTCTCATCCTTAACTAAACATCCTCAGAGACTTATTATCCAAGTCGAAATTAATACTATCTGTCACCCACTTTTTCTTATCCAATTTGGGGAACAACCCCTACAACCATACACTGCCTCATATCTTGTTATCCCGATACTCAAGTGACAACTGTCACTATTGACGACTTCAATTAGAAATCAACTGATCATTCCAGGAGCTTATAAAATCAAGGGCACACGCTTTCATCGGATCCTCCAGATCTTGTACAGTCCTCTCTGACTGACCATCTGTCTGAGGATGGAAAGCTGTGCTAATACTCAGTCGGGTTCCCATAGCTTCCTGAAAATATCCTCAGAGGTAGGAAGTGAAGCGGGAATCCCTATATGATACCATGCTCACTGGAACGCTACTTAATGTTCCACAATCTGCCTTATACATAAATCCTCATACACACTCTGAGTATCTGGGGATTTCATAACCAAAAAGGTGGGTAGACTTAGGTAGTCTGTCGACTATCATCTAAATAGCTTCGTAATTCACCTGGGTTCTCTGCAACCCATCACGACATTCATGGAGACTTACTCTCGTTTTCGTGCCGTATCGATATAGGTAGGTGCTGCAATAACTCTGCAGACTTTTAATACTCTACCTTACTCTGCTGACATGTTATGCACTTTTCCACAATCTCTACCTTATCTCCTTTCATATCTGACCACTAATACCCTTTTTGAGATTTCAATATATTTTTATTACCTTTCGTATGCACTGTATATCCCAAAGAGTGAGCTTCTTACAATATTACTATTTCATCAACTGTGGTCCTGGGGAGCACTCATACTATCTCTGAACCTCTGTAAATCATTATCACACTCTCTGTGATCTCTGTCACTGTACCGTTCTGAATCAGACCCATACTATCGACATCCTGCCGATCATCACGCTAAGCCTGGCAAATCCGGGCACTCTCATCCGGTTCTAATCATCAGGCTAGCTGTCACACAATCACTGTCATCATCAGAAGGGATCACATCTATACTGAGGCTCACAACTGCATCTCGCAGCTCACGCTCCCTGACCATCATATGTAATACCATCCCGAGGCTCTTTCTGTTCAAGGCATAAGTCATCATATTAGCCTTTCCTGGGTGGTACAATTTTCACAATCTAAATCTCTGAGAAGCTCTAACCCACTATGTATTCTCATATTCACCTCTTTCTGTGAAAACAGATACTCGGGGCTTTATGATCAGTACATATCCCCAATTTCTCACCCTGTACATAATAGTACCATATCCTCGGTACAAATACTGTTGCCAACTTCAAATCATGGGTCAGATAGTTTATTTCGTGATCAAGGAGTTGTCTATCTCCAAAATTGACTATCTTCCCATTATACATCAATACACAGCTCCTTCATAAATTTGAGGTATCCATACTCACTGAGAACCTCTTGAGCTGTTGGGTATGGTGAAATTAATCACGGTGGTCAGTTCATACTTCATTGCACCAAAATTCACGTCGCATCTGTCATTTTATTTATCCTCTTATTTAAAGACCATGTTTTCTTAGTTAAACGTGTCAACCAAGTAGACCATATTGAGAACTCGCAACAATCCATTTGTAAAAGCCATCTTCCAATTGTTGCTTATAAATCGCCCTAGACTTTAACTACACCCAACGTATCATCAATAATGATGATTATAAATCGGTTCAGGTAAAGTTTAAATACTTCACCGTAGTCGAGTTCCACTACTTACTTCAATCGTCCATATCCTTGACTTATTTACGTATAAGCGTTTAAGATCCTTCAAAATCGCTTACGTTTTTCAGGTACTAACCTGCGTCATTTCCTTTTCTTCTCTTAGCTGCTCTTATTAAATTTTACTATGTTAACCTTTATGATTTGTCTAATTTTAATATTCTTATCGTCTTTAGTAATGGTATCCTAATGCTAAAGATATTTGTTACGATGATCAGTTTCACGTTATAGGATATATATATACTTTTAGACGCTGTCAAGTCTTTAGGCGGGGAGGTATTTTGAAATACCTTTATTTACCCTTAGACTTAACCACAACTACGTTATATCTCAGTGACTTCATATACGCACTCTTTATCCTTGGTTATAATTTATATTCCCTACTAATTACTTTAATCCTAAATGACTTCGTATCGTAAGGATGCTCTTACCTAGCATACGCCTCTTACTCCAATACATCTTGTATTTAAAATCAAGTATCTCTCAAAGATTATCTCCTTAGTGTATCAATTATAACGAAACTCGTGTCATTATTCATTCCGTGAGTACCGTCATTTGCTCCTTTAATTTCAACCGTTGCACCCCTTTTTATTACTTGTCAACACTTACAGTATACTTTTTAGTGATGTTTTCACCACTGTTTTCAACTTAAAATTCTCTATATCTATATTCCGTTAATTAATTCTCCTCTATTGGGGTACTTATTTATCAGTATTATACCCAACGATGTAGGCATTCATGCCCTTTTACTCACTTATATGTGAATGAAGGCGGTATGAATAAATATGTGGCACCAGGATCACTGAACATATGTACTTCATTATTCTTAACAAGTGTGGTATCTTACACCACATCCATGAAACATCAATAGTGTCCTGGTCCAAGACATCCTCTCGCCTTCGTCCAACAACCTACTTTCCTTTTTTTTTTCTTTTCGGCTATGGCCTCCTTTTTCGTTGCAACTGTACCAACGAAGTTTTTCTCTATCTCTTTACTTTCCTGTGGGGCAATCTCGCTCAACTCTGAGCAATCAAAAATCAATGGTCCGTCTTACCACACTTAACGGCCATTTTCATCAATACAGTGTAGGTATAGACCCTCCTTCCGTGGTATCTACCACACACCCTACACTACTTACAGTACTTACACTGCTACAGTATTTCGTAGCAGGTCGAGGTCCTCCAATCACAATACCCACAAGGGTGCCAAAATTAGATGTACTAGGGCCTTACCAATTATCTTACCCCATGACTCATCAACTCTAATCTCTTACCAACTGATCTCTTTCCCGCTCTGACATCTTCGTCATTTCTCGATTCTCTTCTGTCTCTATTTCGGCCCTCATTAGCTTTCCCAATCTCAGAGGCGTGCAATTCATATTCTTATTTATCCAATTGTAAATCTACGCACTGCCTCGGTATAAGTAATGTCTCACTGGCCAATCAGATTCAAATTGAAAAGTTGAGCCATCTCATGAACTTTTAGACATCTCGACTGTCACCTGTTCATAGTGTCGAGGTAATATCTGCCAAAGAATATAACTGAGTTTCATACTCATAATCAATTTAGTATTCCTGGGCAGTGTAAGAAATTTTTCCTTTAAATCATGTCCGGGATATCCTATCACCGGAATACATCCAGAAATATTTCTCATCTTAGCTCTGGATGTTTAACACTTAAGATGGGTCGAGCGGGTTTCAATCAATGCTCCGCTGCGCCCTCTGATCTTATGTCTACTCTGAGCAATTTGCTCCTCAAAATAATCTTCACACTCCGTTCCAATCTCGCGAAGCGTGTCTCAATACTATCCGATCACTCTGTCGGACTCTGAGAGGCATGCTCAACATTAACCTCTATTTCAATCTCATCCCGATTCTCATGGGTCAACTCAGCACGACTTAGCAGACTCAGGTCTACCTCTACGACCTCTGCCTCGTGCACTATCTCATCTTGAGTCTCATATCATGACTCATTTGATTCTCAGACCGATCTCTACGGTCTCGGGCATGTGTACTCGCCACTCTACCATAGCGGTTATCATTTATAAAAACTATATTCTTGCATTCGAAACAAAATTCTTAGCTGTTGTTCCATCTTGATATACACAATTGTATCTAAACAATGCACAGTACATGGGGATGTAAATTTATTTAACCACTAACACCGACTCATATCAGGCCAACTCTGCTCTGATACCATTTAATTTGTCACGACCCAAATTACCTAAAATCACTACAAATTTTTCGCTTTTTCATTTCCTCACCCGTCGTGAACAGTTCCACTTCAAAACAGTTGGGCTATGATTCGGTGTTAGTCACCTCTCACCTATTTACCCTTCTATTTTTATATTCATATTCACATATCAATTTATTTAAACAAAATACATCCCCAATATTAAATCCATATACAGTACTGTGCATCTATATGTTCAGATACAAAAATTATATAAATGTGTATACCTGATCTTAATAAGAAGCAGCGGATAACCGAGATGCGAAACTATTGTCGCTCTCTTCTGCTGAATATACCCTGTGGGGTGGAAAATGAAAGGGTGAGCGAAACGTGCTCAGTAAGGCAATAATGTAAGCAGGTAGATAACTATACTATCTACGTGCTGATAATGTCATGATGTAAAAATCGTTTACTTTCGGAGCATGAGGTAAGATTAAAACAATGCCACATGTATGTATATATCATATACAAGAAATCATGAAATCGGCATATAAAGCACACATGGAAAAATCATCATGTAGACATCTCATGCTCGTCACATTAAAACTCATTTGTTTAATCACAAACTCATCACTTTGAAACTTATTTGTTTCATCATAAATTCATCTCATTTAAAACTCATTTATTTCATCATAAACTCTCGCTTTAAAACTCATTTGTTTCATTATAAAACAACTTCATCAAGGTCAAACCCATCTCTCGGGAATACCTTGATTCATCAAATCAAATCTCTTTTAAAAACATAAATCGGGACTACCCCTCCATCGGGTTTGTCCTGGTCTATCCAGACCGTATGATATCATGTGAGGCATGTAGGTTACTGTATGAAAAATCGAGGACTATGGCCATATTTTGTCCCTGTGATCCCAGGCACACGGATCCCGGTGTGCGGGGTATCACAACTGTAACGGGAGGTGGGGTCAAGTCCTACCCGCCAGAATATCAAGTAACATAATAGTCATCATGACTGCACGGTACAGCGTACTCCGTGTGATATACACGGTACATCGTACTCCGTGAACCCATATCATAGTCTGGGGGTGCCTGCCGTAGGTCTTAGCCAGCCCAATACTATGTCGATAACCAACCCATGTCTCAAAGTATATGTGCGAGTATCTCAACTCTCTGTGACACATAGTCTACAGGAGGCTTCCGCACGACTATATGCATGTCAACTCGCGTCTAGTGCATTTGTGTGAGCATCCTGCTGCCCGCCCCACACCAGGTCACAGGCTTACGGATCTCATCACAGCACCACGCTATGCATATCATGATATCTAAAATCTCGCGTGCAAGCGAAGCTTCAGCACGGTTTTGTGCACACACAAATTTCTCGTACGAGCAATGCTCCAATACGGCTTTTCATGAGAATAAAATCAGTAAACTTGAGTGCGAGAAAGACTCCAGCACTCTTTTTACTTGTATAAATACGATAGGTGGCTAGATTTTGACAAAACATCTTTAAAAATGGTAACCGGTACAAACCGGTACCCTTTCGTATAGTTCACGAAATCAATAGCCGACCTATGTTCATATATGCTTAAATCAGAACAATATAATCATATACAACATTAAAATCATGAAATTCATGCAATTCCATAGCCTTACTACCCTTTTTGAAATTTTCCTAACTGGGGGCAAAATGGTCATTTTTCACTATTTCCAAATTTTTATCGTAAAAATTATTATTCTGTTTTTGGGTAGCCTAATGAATTTAACGTACTGTAAATCCCCTTAAAATTACGTATAGCTACCTCTAAGTGCTCATAAAATTCCCTTACCTGAAATCGCGCGTAGACTTAGCTTATCTCGAAGATATCGAACTTCTCGGTCCAAGTGCGCGCCAATCAAAAATACGTCACTGCATATAACCATGAAATCGAGGTTAATTCACTTATCTCGATCAGTATATCGTATTTACTGACCAACTTTAGAGTATTGGGCCCTATTTACCCTATTTGGTCTCGGCCCATTTCAGCCCTCTTTTATTTATTAATTCCCTTCTTCGGGTATACCGGGCTTATGCGGTTTACTAATAATTATCGGGCTTCGATCCAAGTTCATTGGATAGCCCGTATACCATTTACGGCAATTTATTGCAATTACGAATTAATATTCCTTCCTATGTGAAATTAATCCGTAATTCCGTAAAATACTTAAAATCAATATTTAAAGAAACCTTAATGCCGAATTTAAATCGTACTTACCCGATATGATGCGGGGTACGAAGATCGGAGCTCGATCGGCTCTCGTTCGGTCTCCGTCGTAAAACTGCATAATTAGGTAAATCCGGATTATTTTCCATTAAAATAATATTAAATTAAATTTTCGAAATTCACCCGTAGGTCAATATCGACCCTCGGTCGACTTACCCGAACCTCGAGTCGTCCCCCGGTAATTTTCTTCCCCTTTCCTTCCTTTTCCTTCCCTTTCCTTTCTTTTCCTTCCTTTTCTTTTCCTTTCTTTTCCTTCCCTTTCCTTCCCTTTCCTTCCCTTTCCTTCCTGCCAAACGGTGCCGTTTTGAAGCTCCTCACTGCCTCTTGCCGTCGCCGGCGATTCCGGCGGTCTTACCGGCCAAGACCGGTACCAAAATGACCGGCTTCCTCCCCTGAACACACCGGTACCCCTCTTTCCGGCCCAGGTGCGGTGGTTCGCCGGCGGTCACCTCTTCTCTCCCGCGAATTTTTGGAGCCCGGATCGGGCTCCTCCGGCCACCTCGCGGCTCGGTTCCGATGCCTATGGGTTCGCCGGACTTCGCTCTTGCTCCTGGAAGCTTCGTCGGGCGTCGAATGGTCGCCGGTGATCGCGAACGGCGGTGGGTTTTTCTCTCTCGGTGTGAAACGGGTTTCGGGTTTCTCTTTTCGTTTTTTCGATTTCCAGGCTTTTTTTTTTTTATCTTTGTTATTATTTAACTATTCATTTTATTATTAAAATAATCTATAAAATAGTCAAAAGAAATCTGAAAATATCTACAAAAAATAATATTTTAATCCACCAATTTAATTTAACTAAATTAAATTAAATTTATTTAGTTTTTAATTTATTTTTCCGGTATAATTCTTCCGTATTTTCGGGATATCGTCCCGGGTGACATTTTCGGTATTTCTAAAAATTTCGGATCTTGATCAATTTGACTCGAAATTATAAAATTCCCCATTATTGATCAAGAAATCCTAATTCCTTATTTTTAATTAAATTTTTCTTATCGTATTTATCCCGAATTTTGGTCTTTTGACCGTTTTACCCCTACACTTATTTCGGGATTAAATTAACCTAGCTTTCCTTCATACTTCCACCATATTTTCCTATTTAATTTTGTATTTTCGATAAATTTTATTTTCTTCCCTTCCCGTTTGGCCTGTGGCCTTTTCGATCCTTATTTTTAGTCCGAGTCTCATTCTTTTAAATCTGTGAACATTTTTCTACCTCGTAAGATTTACGATTAAATTTTGGGTCTTACAGAAACGATTGCACTATACGAGGTGCAAAGAGATAAGGGAAACTAAACCATTTGTGCATGTGTTTTGCGAACTACTATAGCATGAATTGTGATTTATAAAACAAGCATGTTGATTGTTGTGTTGTAATATAATTGCACACGATTTTTATAGCCGGTTGGAGCCCATTATTTTATGAGTTTATAAGCTGAGTGTCAAAAATTGCTTTATAAACCGTTGAATTTTGTGTGAGTAATGAATTGGGCTCTACGTTAAGGCAATATCAAGACTTGAGAAATGTGTGCGTGCTTTGTCGGTTGGAACTCGATTTTATTATGTTTTGTGTTGAGTACAAAACGGTTTTCAAATGAGTTTTATGAGAGAAAAACCACTATGAGTTCTATGTGAAGGCAAACTAGTCTTATGTGATTAAGACTTAGGTGTGTAATTTTGAGTACACACCGGGCATTGCTCTGGTATCATGTAAGCCCGATTCTTCTCCGTTCTGGTAACGTGAGAATAACCCATTCTGTGGCTATGCCACGTATACTTGGTGGCCGTTGCCACGTGAGAAACCCTATTTGGTGGCTGTTGCCACGTGAGAAACCCTATTTGGTGGCCGTTACCACGTGAGAAACCCCATTTGGTGGCCCTTGCCACGTGAGAAACCCCATTTGGTGGCCGTTGCCACGTGAAAACCCCATTTGGTGGCCGTTGCCACGTGAGAAACCCTATTTGGTGGCCGTTGCCACGTGAGAATCCTAATTGGTGGCCGTTGCCACGTGAAACCCTATCCTGTGGCTATGCCACGTGTGTTTAGTGGCTGTGCCACGTGTAAATTTAACTCAGTGGCTATGCCACGTGTGTTTAGTGGCTGTGCCACGTGTATATTTAACTCAGTGGCTATGCCACGTGTGTTTAGTGGCTGTGCCACGTGTAAATTTAACTCAGTGGCTATGCCACGTGTGTTTAGTGGCTGTGCCACGTGTAAATTTAACTCAGTGTCTATGCCACATGTGTTTAGTGGCTATGCCACGTGTGAATTTAAATCAGTGGCTATGCCACGTGTGTTTAGTGGCTGTGCCACGTGCATTATTATTACAGTGATTTTATCACGTTAATTGAGAAAGCGTTTATCGCATTATTTTCACATGCTTTGTTATTGCTCTAGACTGAGCCTTTTTACTTCATGTTTTCACATGATTTGAGACATGAGAATGTCGTTTTGAGTACTTTCATGCTATGGTTTTCAAATGAGATTAATGAGTTTCACATACAAATAAATATTTTGTGATGTGCATTTTGGTTTATGAAATAAGTCCCTTACCCCCCTTACTGAGCGATTTAGAAGCTCACCCTGTTTTCTTTCCCCCCAGATTTCTTCAAGTGAAAAAGGATCTTTCTGCGACGTACGGAGTAGTGGCTAGTGGAGGATTTGAGCTCCAGGCCATATATTGTATTTTGAGGTATCTTTTATCTTTTCATGTACCCAGACAATTATCATAATTGCAGACACTTGATGTATAACATTGTATGGGATGTATTAGGATTAATTAACTCGAGATTGATTAATGTATATGATATAATATATACTATTCAATGACGAGATCCTGAGGTATAATATAAGTGATGATGTATGACACTGCACAGGAATGCACTCTTAATTGTGAATTAATGAATAAAGAGTTTTAAATTAGCCCTATTTTCCACACTTCCGGGGCGTGACAGTATACATACTAAATTAAATTCATTTTATACATACTATATAAGGAATTTATCAAGGGCATATATATAACTATATATAGGTGTATCTGTAGAGATATATATCAAAGTATATACATATATCTATATAAATGTGCATGTTTTTACATGGCTGAAGAGCTGCACAAGGATCCAATTTCAGAGGACATATATATATATATATATACATAATATAGGTGCATACCGAATAAAAAAAATAAAATAAAAATATAGGAATGAACCGAATGAGAAGGAAAAGAGATGGGAAAGAACCGAAAAATAAAAAGAGGGCAAGAAGCAGGTTTTAAGCCAAAACCCGAGAGCTCAATGGACTGGAAAAAAAATGGAAGGAAATGGAGGATGATGATGCCGTATAACCAGGAAGTGGGGAAAAGGCAGAATTTAAAAAAATTAAATTAATAAAATGTCTGACCGAAAGAGTGGGTGATCAGCAGGAAAGGTGAGTAGAACCTAAACATGTTAAAGGTGGAGAAAATGCCTGCTACACATGGTAGTAGTCAGTAGAAGATAGGATGGCTGTGATGGGTCTAAATCAACTGAAGCAGCCTAGGACTGTGTAGAGACTGAAATCCTGCTGATAGATCGATCTTGTACCAAGGGGGTTAAGTGAACTGAAAACCAAGAAAAGTTAGGCAAAAAAGAAAAGGGCTATTGTGAGTGTGGTCTATGGAAGTTGAACGAAAATGAATGAGATAAATAAGGTCTGACCGAGAGAGAGAGATGGGGAGAAGGAACTGGGAACAAAGGACTTTCATCCTCTAAAAACTGAAGCAAAATATATGGGAAAGAGAGAAGCAAATCGAGAGGCTGGCTTTGTTAGTCCTCGGAAGTGAAAAAAAATAGAGAGGAATCAGTGAAAGAAATACCCGAACCGTGAACTGAAGAGCTGAAGCAGAGGAGTGCGAAAGACCGTGATTATTGATGAAAAGAAAGTCTCAATGAGAAAAGTAGGACTGGGTAGCTCGAGAAGACGCAAATGAGAGCTGAGAAACAGAGATGAATGGGGGGACAATGGCGGGGCCGACGGCTGAAGCCACTGTGAGCTAAAGTAGGAAAATGAAACAAAGAGAAGAAACTGGAAGTCTAAAGCTGGACAAAAAAATGAGACCCGAGCCGAGTTGGAAACTGATGCCAATGGTGAGGCAGTGGGAACGTGGATGAAAGCAGAGAGAACCAAGAAAGACATAATTGAGGCCAGTAAAACAGAGGATGAATCCGAGAAGTGAGACGAGATAGAAGGTGACGATGATAGCAGGAGGATGACACTTGTGGTGGCAGGAAGAAAATGGAAAAGATGACAGCCGAGAATGGCGGAGGCAAGAAGGGGACGGATATGGCGGCACCGCGAACTGGTGAGGATGATAAACAGTAGTAGTAACCAGTGAAAGAAGAAAGAAGGAGAAAGGAGAAAAGAAAAGTGGCGGGAAAGGAGAATGAATTTTAAAAAAAAAAAGAAAAAAAGAAGAAAAGAAGAAGAAAGAAAGAAGTGAACAGTAAAAAAAAGGAAAAAAAGTAAGTAAATATATATATATATATATATATATTAGAAAATAGAAGAGAATAGAGGAGAATAGAGGAAAGAAGACAAGTGTACTGAAAATTTGGAAATCGGGAAAAAAGGTTCCGGTGGAAATTACCCGAGTGTACCGGACCTGTCGACTTGCTACGTCGAGACAATCGAAGACTACAGACAGACATTGAGGAGAATCGTAGGAGGATTTAAGGGAGATACTTGGAGACGTCTCTACTCGAACAGAAATTCTCGATAAATCGAGGTAAGGGGATATGATTTTAAACGGTAATAGTTACTTTCTGAACCTTGATGAAGAAAGCTTACAATGACATGAAGTATGATTTTTTTTTTATGCATGCTTCTAAATTATATTTTTGATCAAGATTATGCTCTCTGTATTTGTGTTTTTGAATAATTGCATATAGCTGAATTTGACTTCTGAATAAGAGCATGTCTTCTGAAATGATCTTTCGAATAAGATGATTTTACTTCGATATTTTTGCATATGAGAACTATAGTATGTTTTGAGACTAAGGGCCATTTATGTTGTATGCTTACGCATGTCAACTCGCCTGTGTGGCGTCTGAACTCGCCTGTGTGGCGTTTGAACTCGCCTATGTGGCGCCTGTATTTCGCCCTCGTGGCACCTGTATTTCACCTGTGTGGTGCCTATATTTCACCCTTATGGCGCCTGTATTTTGCCTGTGTAGCACCTGTATTTCACCTTCATAGCGCCTGTATTTTGCCTGTGTGACGCCTGTATTTCACCCTCATGGCGCCTGTATTTCGCCTGTGTGGCGCCTATATTTCGCCTTCATGGCGCCTGTATTTCGCCTTCGTGGCTCCTGTATTTAGCCCTCGTGGCGCCTGTATTTCACCTTCGTGGCGCCTGTATTTCACCTTCGTTGCGCTTGTATTTCGCCTGTGTGGCGCCTATATTTCGCTTGTGTGGCTTTTGTATTTCGCTTTCGTGGCGCCTGTATTTTGCCATCGTGGCGTTTGTATTTCGCCTGTGTGGCGCCTGTATTTCGCCTTCGTGGCACCTGTACTTTGCCTTTGTGGCGTTTGAAATTACCTTCGGGTTCTGTCTCGCCGTGGCCATAGGTTCTGAATTTCACCTTCGGCAACTGTCTCGCCGTGGCTATAGGTTCTGAATTTCACCTTCGAGTTCTATCTCGCCGTGGCCATAGGTTCTGAATTCCCTCTACGGAGGATGACTTGGTTATTGCTGCATAACGGTTTTGTTATTGCCGCATGATAATTATATGGGCCGATGCAGTCTCTATCTGAGTCAAACTCTGTTTTCAGAATATGATTTTATGATATGTGATTTGCCATATATTCCTGTTTTAGAATTCTGATTATGCGAAAAGTTTACGTAATATCTGTTGAATTCATGCACTTAAAGAATTACGTTTTGAATCATGATGTTTCTGATTTTCCTTAGTTTTGGATGCCCTTTTTATATTAGTTTCATAAAGAAATCATTATACGTATATTTATGTTTCTACATATTTGAATCACTAAGACCGTTTTGAATGCATTCTTCTTACAGCGCTTTTTCCCGGAAGGTTACCCCTCTACCTCTCAGATCTTTGTAGTGGATTACAGTTAATAAATGCTGCATAGATCACGTAGGCTGATGGATATGAGCTTCCCCAGACTACCTTTTGTACATGCGAGAGGTATACATTCTCATCTCTTTACCAGACCATTTGTATGCACAGACATCTATTAAAAGTAATGTGTCAGGATGGAACCTGTATAAGAATAAATGAAAGAGAATATTTTTAAGGATTGACACTGAACAGGAATACAGCCGAAGTGATTAAGGGAATAAGTTGCAAGCTGAAGTTCCAAAAAAAAAATTACCCTGAATTTTTATAGGTCACGGGTCGTTACAAGGTCACCCGCGTGACAGGCGGGATACTCACCACTATACTAAAATTAGAAAATTTTAGTCTAATTTCCACTAAATCTGAACGTTACAATGACTCATTAAATTTTTGTACAATATCCTCTAAAAATGATAACACTATGTGGGTATTTTTCTTTTTTGACAAAAATACTTTCGTTTTATTATTCTCTCCAAAATTCCTTTTTTTTTTCCCTCTAAAACACTAACAACCTGTTTGGTTGGTATGAATTGTAATTCCATTTTAGGCATATTCCAAATATCCTTCCTTTTCCAATGTTTGGTTCATTTTTTCACCATAAAATTGTCATTTTACATAATCACAATTCCTTAAAGGCAAGGAATACAAATTCTTTCCTTGAACCCCAAAATGGCTATTTTCAGACTCTAACGAATTAAATCAAATATCGATGGACAATTACATTGATATCAATTTCATATAGAAAGTTAGTTCTTCATCATTAAGAATACCATCTCCGGTGCTTGAGAGTTCATCAGAGGTGATAAGTGTCACATCCTAAAGGACGTGATGTTACTGTGACTTATTGTAGAAACATAATTTGGGCAGTTAATTTCATACATCATACCTTCATTCTTTGTCATGGGAGTTCAGTTTTATACATTTCTAGGTCACAAACTACCTATTTTAGTTTAACGCTATGAGTCTACTGAAGTAAGAAACTTCGGTGCGGGATTTCAAAACCTATAAAATTGAACTTTGTGCTTAACTAGTGATGGAAAACAAGGGGGTGAGCTTGAAAGCCTAGTAAGTAAACCACATAAAAGCAAATTAAAAAAAGCAGGATACTGGTTGATAAGTGCTTAATATGTTACAATTATATTGCCTAAAAATATTCTTTTAGCTTTATATTGTATTTAAAATTGCTATATAACATTCTTTGGATGGTATAAGCAATTGAAATAAGGTATTAGGAGAAAATGAAGCTAAAAGTATACTATTGTAAAGTCAGCACTAAATTAAGAAAGTTAAACTCCTAGTTGAAGTGGGATTGCTACAAGGATAATTGAAGAAATTAATTTAAACCTTTTCAGAAGATAATTACAAGAAAAAAGAAGATCTTTGATGAGTTGGCAAGATGACTTGGCAACCAAGACAACCATTCAAGAGTTATTATTTGATAAATATTAGTAATTATAATTAGAATTCTACTTTAAGTAGAATTAGACTTTTACTCCAAGTAGGATTTGAATTTCTCCTTCACTATATAAAGGGACCCTAAGGAGCTAATTAACAAACCAATTGGCCTAGTTTTTATTTTATAAACTTTTTTAACTTCTTTTTTATTTTATAAAAGTCTCTTTCTATATTTTAAACTATCAAGGTCGATTTTTCTTTTATAATTGCAATTTCTTTTTTTTTTTAATATACTTGTTATTTGTTAGATAGTTCTTTTCAATATTTATTGGTGTTTTCTTTAAATATGAGTAGTGAGTAGTTCTTTTTATTTGGTTGGTATTTTTTTATTAAATATTAGTTACATGATGTTGTGAGAAGCATGATCTAAATAATATATTATTGGTTAAGTATTTAAGATTTTCCATTGCATCTTACCATGACTGTTGGTTTAATTCAATAGAATGCATACTATTAAGTTAAATTTAATAGTCTACCACTATATTAAGAACTTAAGTTCGTAATTGCTTAATGTTTGAAATTAATTAGAGATAGAGAGAAATTTAAGTTTAAGTAGATAATTCAAGTTCTTACTTTTCTTGCTTAATTTCAACTCATATCTTCCATAGATTCTAATGCTACCACATAAATACATCTAGGGTGCTTTCTTCTAGATAGTTTACATAGTTAGAGATTAAATACAGAGTTTTCTTGTAATTAACTAAGAAGTAAGGGAAGATGACGTGACAGAGCTTGTTGTTGCACTATGGTTGATTGCTTGATTTAATAACTACCTTTAGAATTCAATGATCAATATCGTAAAACCAAGAAAATCAAGAAACATGCTAACAAAAGTTTTTTAAGTTGTTGTAATGCTTGAAAACAAAAAAATTTAGGGTATTTCTTTTATATAACTAAAATCCTTATTACTGAATATTGCCTTTTGTGCAGTGCAAGTTACCAAATCATTCTTTTACTTAGTGTCATGCCCCGGAAACATGGAAATATAGGCTAATTTTTCCTTTTCTTAATTTCTTAGTTAAGTTGCATTCCCATCAGTGTTGATTCTTAACCTTTTCATTTTACGAAATTTCGCCAACATAACGACGTAGTTATAAACTTACTTCCCTGCGAAGTTTAAAACACAGGTTATATCCCACAACAGTTGCTTTTAATCTTATTCTATAATTAATAGTGACTTCTGTAATACCCCTGAATGTACCTTTATTCTATAAAATGTATGTTTACAACTTTACATACATACTTGCTTAGATTACATCCCAAAATATTCTTTACATCAATTGTCTATGCTATACAAAATGTCTAGTAATAAAAGCAAAAGTATGCCTAATTTTTCTGGAGGTATCCTAAGGAGAGTATCGAGTACACCAGCCTACTTCAATTACACAGCAGGTGTAGATAGTGATCAGTTTAAATAGTCTGTAAGAGTGGAGAAAGGGGTGAGCTCTTCAAGCCTTATGAGACATGCGTTTAAGGCAGTCTTAATATCAAAGCCTACGAAAATAGGATGCTTTTATACAAACACTGCTAAGCAGATATATATATTTATCGAAAACAAACTTATCTTAAAACAAGTAAGCCTAACACATTTCGGATGACGTAATTCACTTGTCACAAAGTTTATCACTTTTCTTTCGATCTAATACAGAATATAGACTAGAGACTAGGAAATTACATAGAACAAACATAGGTCATGATCATATAAACTCAACCTCTAAAGAGGGAGACAAACAAACAAAGTACCGATGGCCATGGTAAGAGGACTGTAGACTAGATCAGGGTTGCACAACACCCTATGCCATTAAGGATCAAAACAAACAATGCATGAAGTGGTAGACGATAAGGCACTGAGTGGCTACACCTGCTCGACGTGGTTAAACATGCACCATAAAGGAGAAAGAATGCGCAATGTGACATAAAGCATGCACCACAAAGGTCTAAACTCCACACGGGCCATGCATGATAGATATCATGGTCTACATGTTGCCTTAGTCTCAAAATGATACTTATGAATTCTTTTTCGGGTTTATTGACTCGTATAGTTACAAAATCGAGCTTATAGTCAAATTTCGTATACATAAAACTAATTCATAAAATCCATTTCGATAATACAATTTACATTTTCCAAAACATTTAACATATGTCGAAAAATATGATCAGAGAGCTCGGAAGGTGGCTTTTCCTTCGATTTTTCAGTTTAAGTATGAATAATACTTTTTCAAATATTGAAAATACATTTCATAAATTTGAACACATTTCAAACATGTTTATATATTAAAAATGAGGTAATGGAAATACTAATACCACTTTAAATTGCATCCCTTACCTTACGAATCTTAGAACAACACAAAATCGTCGAGTGCCGGGTTTGCCTCATTTTACGTATTAGTACCTTGAGCAGTCCAAAATAGTTCCAAAATCATCAGATGATGCTCAATTCCATCTCAGTATGCTTAAACATACATCCACTTCCATAAACTTCACTAAACTTGATTGTTTTGTCCACTTTTCAAACTTTCTCGATTTTACCGATTAAAGGGTTGGTTTAGGCAATTTCGATAGTTTCTTCTCTCTTAACTTCAAAGTTATAAATTTAACAACTTAAGCACTTATCCAAGTCTAAAATCAACACACCACAACTTGTCAAATTATCAAACTGTCATACTTTTACAGTTTTCTACTAAACTGAGCTGTAAACCACACTTTTCAACATTAAACAATCATTCTACAACATCAAATTCAACCAAATTTCAGCATTTCCTTAACATTCCATGGCTAGTAGAAACTATAGATATCACTAGAAATTATTTCATCAATTTCTACTTTAGCCAAAATTAAGCAAATTCATCAAACAACAACATATATCAAACTCATCATCTCCTAACAACTTTACCTTGGGTTTTACCAAGTATGACCCTAGATTCTTCCTCCAGCAGTGATTCTTAACTATAGAACAACATGTATACAACTTAGAATCATAAAAAACAAGCTAAAAAACTAATCAAAAAATCATAAATTCAAGTTTTCCTCTTACCCAGAAACAGGGCAGATTTTGCCTCTGTTCTTCTCTCTAGCTTTTCACCTAGCAAACAAGCTTGTTTACAACTAGATTTTTTATATGTTGTATAAGATTTAGGAAGGAAGATTTGATCCTTCTTTACCAAAGTCTAAAAGTGGCTGGAAGGTGGTTGAAAAAGTCTCACAAATCTGGCATAGGGATGACATCAACGACAACTTGGGAAGGGTGGTTCTCTCTGGTTCCAGCTAATTTCGGGAAGTTCTCTACCATTCCAGAAAAAGCATGAAGTTATATTTTATTTTAAAGAATATTGTGCTCAAAATCCTTCTAGATAGGCTTTAAATTAGGCTTTTATGTTGGGCCAATAGATGTTGGGCCTAAACTTGCCAACAGCCTTATTTTTGTAAAACCATAAAATTTATTTCCAACAAATTTCTTCCCAAATTTCCACTTTTTAGGTGTTTTAAAAGGTCTTTAGTATGTCTCATAAAAATTTGGGGCCCACTTGTTTAAGAAAAGTTCCCTGATTGAGCCAATTTTGCCAGATTTGATCATTACCGATTAAATTGGCTTGAGGTTTTCAGTTTACTTCAAAAATTCATTTGATTGTCAAAATCTTAAGATTTCAACTCAATTTTGATTCTCCAAGTCAAATATACCTTACTTTAATTTCCTATGGTCTCAAAATAATTTTTTATGAATTTATAAAATTTATTTCGAATTTATTTCACTTACTAGGCTTAATTGCTCGGTTTAGTGCTAACTCAAGTTCCTACTAACTTTTTCACTTACAATACCTTAGTTTCAACTCCTAACCTCCAAAACATACTTGTAGTTAAAATAGTTTACAGATACTTAAACCTAAATCCTTACCTCAATTTTCATGCCCCGAGCTTCGTGCCACTAATCTGAGTGCTTCGGGTTTTCCAGGCCTACATAATATTATTCCGAGTATCTTAATTGGTTTCTACATTCCAAATGAATAGTGAAATGAAAAATTTCAAATTTCACATTTCTCCCTACCTTTTAGGAATTTGGTACTCCAAATTCATACAGGTCTATCAAGCAATTGAGGGTATTTCTCTCTCATGTTGTTTTCTAACTCCCACGTAGCTTCTTCAATCGAGTGGTGTTGCCAAAGAACCTTTACTAAGGGAATTATCATAGATCGAAGTACCTTCTCTTTTCTGTCAAGAATCTGGATCGATTGCTCAACATAGCTCATATCTTCTTTTATATCTAACGGTTCATACTTTATAACATGAGAAGGGTCCGGATGATACTTCCTCAACATAGAAACATGGAAGACATCATGTACCCTAGACAGCTGTAGGGGTAAAGTAAGTTTGTAGGCAATGTCTCCCACTTTGTCTAATATTTCAAATGGACCAATAAAGAGAGGACTTAGCTTCCCTTTCTTTTCGAAGCGCATTACACCCTTCATCGTAGACATTTTCTCAAATATAAAGTCCCCAATCTGAAATTCTAGAGGATGTCTTCGCACATCAACATAATGTGAGATCTGAGAATTTTGTACATATCTAAATTATGTAATGAGAACATGGAGTGTAATTGAATTGAACTAAATGTGATGTACCCCTATATTGAGATGGTGTGGAATGAGATCTTTAAGTGATGAATGAGTTATGAATGAGAATTTAAACAATAGAGTAAATTATGGCCATTATATGTGGAGATTTTATGTTAAGGTGTGGAACTATGAGGCTAGATCGATCTCCAATGGAAGAGGATCGATCTCCTTATAATTCTGTAATGAAGAGATCGATCTCATGAGGAAGAAATCGAACTCATGAAGCATTCTGTAAGGAGAAGATCGATCTCCTCAAGGGGCAGATCGATCTCATGAAGTATTCTGTAAACTAGAGATCGATCTCACAATTGGAGCAGATCGATCTCATAAAGCCATTAAGAGATCGATCTTGCCCCACGACAAATTGATCTCCTAGGCATAAAATTACCCCAAAACATTCCCAAATTCAAATGCAGATCGATCTCATTAAGGACAAGATCGATCTCCTGCCCTTCGTCTATAAAAGGACCCCTGTGTTTTCCTGCATTTCATCTTCTCTCTCTCCCAAACCTCCATTTTAGTTGAGCCCTAACTTTCTCTCTCTTCAAGAACCCCCATTTTCATTCGAATCAAAGGGTGTAGCAAAAAGGAAAGTTGTTTCTCATCCAAAGGAGAACAACATACTTGGAAATAGAAAGACGGATTGAGTCGAGGTAAGAGTTGAGCACTCCACAAGTTTGGGTAAATTCTAAACTTTGATCTTAGATTTTAAACTGATTTTTGGTGATTATGGTTGTAGGCATTATTATTAAATAGCTAGGAAATGGTTAAGGATTGATGAAACTATAATTTTATTGGAGTAAAGGTAACATTAGGCAATTTGTGGTAATTTTTGGAATTATGGCTATAAATTGGAATTGAGACAATGAGGTGAATTTAGCATGGAATATAGTGTGAGAAATGTAGAATTTTGAGATGTAGTGGATGAGAATGTGAATTATGATAGAGTTGTGAGAATTGAGCTATTTGAGGTGTTAATGAGAAATTGAGCAAATGTGTGCTCAAAAATGCGATTGAGTTGGGTTATTGATGTTTTTACATCGTTTGGACAGCTCGGGAGTTTCAGAAAGGAATACGAGACTAGTTCATGATATGGGGGAACAATTGCACTATACGAGGTGCAAAAAGGTAAGGGAAAACGTAAACTCATTTGTGTATGTGTTTTAATGTTAATTGTAGCATGAAAAGTGATTCGAGCAAACAAGCATTTTTTATGAGTTGTGAATGAGTAGTGCACATGATTTTATAGCCGGTTGGGACCCAATTTTTATGAGTTATTAACTAAGCGTGAAAATGTTTTACAATTGTTTTGTGATTAAAACGTGAAAAGAGATTTGGGCTCTACGTTAAGGCGTACTGAGGTTAAGAAATGTGTGCATGGTTTTACCGACTGGGACTCAATTTTTTAACATGTTTTGTGTTGGGTACACAAATGTTTTAAATGAGATTTTTGAGGGAAAACCATTATGAGTTCTACGTGAAGGCAAACATTTTACATGATAATGGCTAATGATTGAGACTTAGGCGTGTCATGTTGAATGCACATCAAGCATTGCTTTGGTAGCATGTAAGGCCGATATTATTCCCCACTTTGGTAGCATTGGGAGGCATTGCTTTTGTAGCATGTAAGGCCGAAATTATTCCCCGCTTTGGTAGCATTGGGAGGCATTGCTTTAGTAGCATGTAAGGTCTATATTATTCCTATTATTCCCCGCTTTGGTAGTGTTGGGAGGCATTGCTCTGGTAGCATGTAAGTCCGATATTCCTCTGTTTTGGTAACGAGAAATGCCTCCGTTTTGGTAACGAGAGATGCCTCTATTTTGGTAACGTGAGATGACCCCCATTTTGGTAACACTGGGTGGCCTTACTTTGGTAGCATGTAAGACCGATAGTGTGCATGAGGAGAGGCATTGCTTTGGTAGTATGTGAGGTTGGACCTTATTTTAGTAACGCGTAAGTCCAATATACCATGTACATGACCATATTGTCGACATTTCCCTCTTTTGAGGATGCCTGGGATGCGCACCCAGAGGAGATATATTATGATGTGCCATGACGAGTTTTTATATGAGATTTCTTGCCTAGTCTCCTTTTATACACATGAGTTTGTGTTTTGTGGCTGTGCCATGTGCATTTCTATTGAGGTGATTTTTATCACGATTTGATGAGAAAAGCCATTATCGCATTTTAAATTTCCACATGCTTGTGATTGTACTTTGTACTGAATTATGTATTCTCATGTTTTACATGATTTTTGTGAATGAGACGAGAATGATGTTTTATTGAGTCATGCTACATTTCTATCAAGTTTTTTAACTACAAAACAAATGATTGTGTAGTGAAAATCATTAATTGAAATGAGTCCCTTACCCCCTTATTGAGTGATTTAGAAGCTCACCCTGTTTTATCTTCCCCCCAGATTTCTTTAAGTAAAGAGAGTTCCCTGTGACGTATGGAGTAGTGGCTAGTGGAGGACTTGAGCTCCATGCCATATATTGTATTTGAGGTATAATTTATATTTTCATGTACCCAGACTAAAGTTGTAATTACATACACTTTTTGTACAATGATGTATTAGATGTATTAAGATTAATTAACCTTGAGTAATGTATATTATATGAGATACAATTATGAGATCCTGAGGTATGATATGTATGATGATGTATGACACTACAGGAATGCACCCTTTATTGTAAATGGATGTGAAAAAGTTTTAAATTTGCCCTGTCTTTAGCACTTTCGGGGCGTCACACATAACTATTCCGTCTACTTTCTGCTGTCCTCAATCTATTTTAGCTGCTTGGTCAACAAGATTAGGGGCAAGTATTTTTCTGTCACCTACTTCTTCCCATGCTACTGGGGATCTACACCTTCTGCCATATAAAGCTTTGTATGGTGCCATTCTAATATTAACATGGTAACTATTATTGTAGGCAAACTCTGCAAAAGATAATTAATCATCCCATGAGCCTTTAAATTCTAATGTACATGCCTTTAACATGTCCTTTAGGGTTTAAACAGTCCGTCCGGACTGACCATCGATCTAAGGATGGTAGGTAGTGCTCAAATGTAACTAAGATCCCATAGTTTCCTTAAAAAAAGTCTAAAATCTGGATGTGAACTTGGAATCCCTATCAGGTGTAATACTCACGGGAGCTCTATGCAATCGTGCAATCTCTCAAACATATAAGTTTGCCAAAGCATTAAGGGTATATGTGCTCTTGATGATGAGGAAGTAGGCACTCTTAGTCAACTTGTCCATATTCACCCAGACTGTATCATGGCCCCTTTGGGTCCTCGATAATCCCATAATAAAATCCATAGTAATGTGCTCCTATTTCCATTAGGCACCGGTAATGGCTTAAGCAACCCTGTTGGCTTCTGGTGCTCAACCTTATTCTGCTGGCTGACTAAACATCTAGCCACAAAGTCTGCCACATCTTTCTTCATTCCAATCCACCAGTACACCTTATGTAGATCATGGTACTTCTTAGTACTTCTTGGGTGCATGGTAAATCGAGAACAATGGGACTCTCTCAAAATTCTCTATATCAGGGTGTCATCATGTGGTACACAAATACGGTCTCAAAACCTTAGCAGTTCATCATCACTAACCGAGAAGTCTGATTGCGATCTCTCTTCAACCTAGCTAACCATATCCAACAACTTTTGATCATTTCTCTGCCTTGACATGATCTGATCTAAGATACCAGGTTCAATCTGTAGGCTAGCCATAAATCCATCATCAACTTTATCAACACCGATACTGAGCCCGACAAACTGTCCCTATAAATCTCATTCTCTAATCATCATATAGGATACCATACCCTTTCTACTAAGGGCATCTGCTACCACATTCGCCTGGCCCAGATGGTACAAAATCTTGTAATCATAATCTTTTAGGAATTCTATGCATCTCCTCTGTCTCATATTGAGCTCCTTTTGATAAAAAATATACTTAAGACTCTTATAGTTAGTGAAGATTTGGAATTTCTCACCGTATAAATAATGCCACCATATTTTTCGGCCAAAAACCACTACGGCTATTTCAAATCATGAGTGAGATGATTCTGCTCATTATCCTTAAGCTGGCGAGAACCATAAGCGACCACTCTACCATTCTGTATCAGCACACAACCCAAACCTTGGTGAGAGGCATCACTATACACTACTAACCCTCCTGATCCACTCGAAATGGTCAAGACTGATACAGTAGTCAACCGATGCTTGAGGTCTTGGAAGCACTACTCACACTGATCAAACCATTCAAATGGAGCATCCTTACGTGTCAATTTGGTCAATGGGGCTACAATCCAGGAAAACCCCTCAACAAATCTCTGGTAGTACCCTGCCAATCCCAAGAAACTCTGAATCTTCATCACTGTCTTGGGTCTATCCTACTTCAGCACTGCATCAACCTTGGATGGATGAACAGACACTCGGTCCTTAGATAAAATGTACCCAAGGAAAGCAATCTGATCCAATCATAATTCACACTTACTAAATTTCAAGTACAATTCATTCTCACGAAGAATCTGGAGTACAATCCTCAAATATTGCTCGTGCTCCTACTGAGACATAGAATAGATTAAGATATCATCAATAAAGACAATAACAAATTTGTCTAAATATTCCTGAAAAAAATCATTCATCATACTTATAAAAGCAGCAGAGGTATTAGTCAGTCCAAAAGGCATCACTAAAAACTCAAAATGCCCGTATCGGGTCTTGAAAGCTATCTTCACTACATCAGCTTCCTTAATCCTCAACTGGTGATAACCCGATCTCAAATCTATCTTGGAAAACACTGAAGCCCCTCTCAGTTGATCAAAAAAATCATCTATCCTTGGCAGGGGATACTTATTCTTTATTGTCACCTTATTTAGAAGTTGATAATCTATACACAAAAGGAAACTCCCATCCTTTTTTCTAACAAATAATACTTGAGCACCCCATAGAGACACACTCGATCTAACAATCCCCTTATCGAGCAACTCTTGCAACTATTTCTTCAGTTCTTCCAATTCGACCAGTGCCATTCGATAAGGTGGCTTAGAGATAGGCTAAGTGTCAGGCATCGAATTAATGGTAAACTCAAATACCCTCTCTGGAACGTCCTAACTACTTGGCAGTTCCTAACTATTATCAGAAATAAATGCAATATATCCTTCACAAAATTGATATCATCAGAAATTTTCAACATATTGACATCTTATAACTTCATAGAATTTAATACCACACATTTCATTTCTTATTAACAAAGCATACATCAAATTTTTTTCAGGTAGAAAGAAGGTTACGGTCTTAGCATAGCAGTCTAGACATACACGATTGGCAGCTAGCCAATCTATGCCTAAAATTACACCAAAACCATACATATTTAGTAAAACTAGATCTACAAACATTATCCTATCCCCTACCTTGATTTCACAATTTTTATACACCATATTGTCATCTGTGATTAATACATGAGTGTGCTTATGCGTAACATGTGATCCAGAGGCCTAGGTTCTAGACGTAATTTATGTCTAAATGGTGGGGAAATAAAGGAGTGTGTAGAACCTGGGTCAAACAAAACATGTGGCTCATGATTACAGACAATGAGTGTACCTCTAATAGTTTTGACGGAGGTGTCAGCTATCTCCTTGTTGATGACAAACACATGTCCTTGCGAGACAGGCTTCTTGGCCTTGTCCATAGCGGTGGCCCTCCTCTGTGGGGCCTTTCTCTAAGAAGCATGTGCCTGTCTCTCAATTTACCTTGGCTACTCCTGAGGCTTGATGGGTCTTATCTGGGGATAGTCCTTAATTTGGTGACCCACAACTCCGTATTTAAAGCAGGCACCCATGACCCAATGGTAAGGCCCACCATGCGGCCTGCCATAGTTCCTGCGTCGCTAAAATTTAATTCTGGGGCCTTGGGTGGTATCTGCATTGACAATAGGGGTTTTGGGCTTACCAACCTATATCTGAGACTCATCAATCTGCTGTCTCTTGGGTTGACCTCGCCTCAGTTCAAATCGGCCTGCCTTTACTCTCTTTCCCTTATCATTGTCCTTACTTCTAAACTCATACTCAGCTTGAGTCACATCCAGGCTTCTCTCAATTTCTTGAGCCCATCCAAGGGCATCCTTGAAATCTATGCCCCGGAGTCCCAGCAATCTATCATGGATCCCCAATCTGAAGCCTGCCAAAAATCTCTCGGTACTACGCTCGAGGTCCGTAACTGTCTTTGGGTCGTACCTCATCACGATAGTGAACTAGTTTTCGTACTAAAAAACTGTCATGGTACCCTAAACCAGATTCAAAAATTCTGTTAGCATCTTTTTCTAAGTCACGCGCGGAATATACTAGGTCATGAATGCATCAAGAAAGGTATCCCATAGAATATTCGACTGACTGTCTGCTAAAATGGTTTGTGTAGTCATCCACCAAACATTGGCATGGCCCCTCAACATATAACCACCCTCTCTCTGTCTGTACACCCTAAATATTGGAAGGTTATCTTGTTATCTAGTAACCATCCCTCTGTCTTAACCGGATCTTTAACCTTTGTAAACTCTGGTGGGTTCACTCGAAGAAAGTCCCATAGTCTCTGAGAATCTCTATCATCTCTAGGTTGTGGGACTATAAGCGAAGGAATTAGGGCTGCCGGAGGAACCTGTAGTAGAGGAGGTGGAGGAGTCAGTACTGGTGTAGTAGCATCGAGACCTCTTAGTGTCACGACCTCTTATCACTAAAATTACTACAATTTTTTCCCTTTTTCTTTTCCTTTTTCCCTTCGTGACAATTTCACCACCAACAGTTTGGCTATGATTCGACATTAGTCACATTATCCTTACTTACCTTATCATCCATAATTATATTGTACATACATGTCAGTATAAACTATTGATTGACTGTAAATATTTTTATCTCATAAGTGAGCTCATGTATAGTTACATACATTTACATACTTAATATTACATCCATATACAGTACTGTGTTGTTACATGTTTAGATACAAAATCATACGACTGTGTATACCTTTTGCTTGATAAGAGTGCAGCGTATACTGGAATGTGAGTCCTTAGTCGCTCGCTAGCTACTGTAAATGCTTTGTAGAGAGGGGGGAAATCAAAGGGGTGAGCTCACTAGCTCAGTAAGGCAATCGACAAGTAAGTAGATAACCATACTATCTACATATTTAGAGTACCATGCCTTGAAATACTCTTTTGTTCGTTTCATAATTAAAGCATGAATTGTAAAACTTATGTAGTATGTATATATATTTACTCTTATATACTGAAATCATGTTGTGTTCATAAATATAGGAATTTCATGCAAAACTTGCATTTTATATAATCTCATATAATGCCTATAAAATATATCATGCCATTTCATTGAAATCATATAAAATATGACATTTCATCATGTCAAAATACATCTAGCAGGTCTCAACCCCTCCCTCGAGTCTACCCTGATTCATAATTATTCACATTTATGGAAAATCATAAAATAATGTATCGGGACTCGATCCATCCCTATGGTCTACCAAAGTTTATATAAAACCATGTGATATGTTCATGTGAGACTGGACGATTACTATGATAATATCTAGGACTATGGCCATAACCAATACTGTGATCCCAGGCTACATGGATCCTAGTGTGTGAGGCATCACTACTGTAACGAAAGGTAGGTCAAATCCTACCTGCCATCTAACATCTCCACAACTCCACATATATCACCCTCAACAACGCACGATACAACATACTCCGTGTCACATGCACAGTACAACGCACTCTTGTGGACCCTATCTCAAGTCGATAGTCAATACCACGTCTTAAAATGCACATGCAAGCATCTCATCCATGTGACACATAGTCTACACGAGGCATCTAGTACGACCTTAAACATGTCATGTATATCACATCAAAATACAGTGCACGCCTTGAGTGCGACTCTCAGTCGACACCCCGCTCAAACACTGTTTTATGCACATTTCATATAACATCTAGTGCAAGTAATCGTTTCAGCACTATACCATGCATTAATTGTATTTCAAATCGAATACGAGCAACGCTCCAGTACTATGCCATGCATAAATCATATTTTAAATCGAGTACGAGCACGCTCCAGTGTTATGCCATGCATATCATGGGAGACCTAGTGCGAGTAACACTCCAGCACTTATTAATGTAGAAAACATATAAAATCCAGTGTGAGCAGTTGTAAGACCGTATTTTAGATGTAACCTTTATGAAATCATGAGAATGGTGATGTATTTGCAATGCAAAGCATGCATGGATTCGATGTACATACTTGTAATATGAGTTTGTAATGTACACACAAGTTTCATTTATACGAATATGAAGAAATGGACTTTTATAAGTGATGAATGTGATTGGAACTCAAAATGAGTAGTGTGGTAAAATGGAATGAAGTCGTACTTCCATTTAGTTTTATATTGTGTACCTTTGGTTATACAACGAATGTACACAAGTTTTAATATGTATAAAGAATAAATGAATGCCAATTGCAAATCTCAAAGGTGGATGGATGAGCAAATGACTATGGCAGCGAATTGAGGATATTTGGTGTGGGTTACTACAGAAAACTACAGTAAAATATGGAAATATGAATGCTAGATCGATCTCATAGGATGAGAGATCAATCTAGAAGAGTAAAAAATACTCTTGTTCGAGCAATGGAACAAGCCAAATCGATCTCCAATGGAGCCAGATCGATCTGCTAAACATTCTGTAATGAGAAGATCAATTTTTATGCAAACAGATTGATTTTCTTAGCTCTTAAGAAAAAGCAGATCGCTCTCCCATGGATACAGATCGATTTCCTTAAGCTACTGTCTAGGACAGATCAATCTCAAGCCCTTGACAGAACGATCTCATGCGTTCAAATTGGCATGAAAATGAGGGATTTAAGAGGACCAGATCGATCACATGCTTCAACAGATCGATCTCATTGAGCAATTTCTATAAATAGGAGCAGTGAAATCTACAAATCACGGAAACATAACCTTATTTCTTCCATTTCAACCCAAAACCTAGATTTCTCTTCCCAAAAGCCACCCATTTCCAGCAAGATTTGAGGAAAACCTACTAGATACAAAGTTGTTCCTATTAAAGAGAAGAACAACCTACTTTGGATTCAGAAACCCATTTGTTGGATTGAAGGAGCAATGTGTATTTTCCTTTTAGAGTAAGAAGAGAAGCTAGATTTGGTAAGTTCCTAATACTTCAACCCAAGTACATGGTCTATTTAATGGGTATGGAATCGAGTTGTATGTGTATTGATGAATAAAACTACTTAGGATGTGGTGGAACTAGTGTAACCTAGAAAATGGAATGAATCTAATGTGAGAAAGTGTGATTTTGATGAGTTGGTGATTTATGGATTATGATAAGTTGTTATTGAAGTAATATGAATGATTTGTAATGGTTAAATGAAGCCAAGTTGTGAGTTTAGAGGATTTATGGAAATGAGTATGTAAGATGTATGATAAAAGGCCATAGTGAAGAAATTAATGAAATATGAACACTATGAGCTTAATATCGATTTAGTATCGATTTAGTATGAATCAATAGGCCTAAAACAAATCAATAGACTCGAGATATGAGTAGAATGATAAAATGAAACCTTATAAGGATTAATGGAGGCTATAGGTTAAATCAACTATAGCAAGCACAAGAGTTGTGTTATATGAACTAAATTGGTGCGATATACCAATGTGTTCAGTTTTGGAGAGATCGTTGGAGACGAAACGAACCACACAAGTACGCAGCTTTAAGGAAGTGGAATCCCGCGATGCGGTTTCCAAGTAAGGGAATTCTGTCAATATATATAGAGGTAGCTGCTCGTATTATGTGGGAGGATATAAGGCATTTATGAAATGCATGACTGTTGAGAAAATTATTAATGATGTATTCGAATAGCTACGAGTATGTATGAGATTTGGTTTTGAAAGGATTATTATAAAAAAGGATAGTAAGGCTAATAAATGCATAAATCATGTGTTTGAAATGTTTTCACATAACACAATGCTTACCTTTGAACAAATTAATGGATAGGCTGGCTAATGTTTGAATGATTTCGTGAAATAGCACTTGTGAGGTGCTAAGCCCGATTTTAGGATTGCTTTGATTGTGTATGAGCCGCCTATCGTATTTGTGTGATATAAAGGCGCTGGAGCCTTGCTCGTGCTAGATTTGATGCTTTCATTTGTATGAAATGTGATGAAGCTTAGCTCGCACCTTGATTTGGAAACTATGGTGATGTTTTATAAACTGTACTGGAGCATCTGCTCGTACGTGGATTTCAAGTGGTTTTCTTATGCATATAACTGTACTGGAGCTGTGCTCGTACTCGATTTCATCATGATTTGATGCATAAATGTTGTACTAGAGCGTTGCTCGTACGAGGTGGTTTAGTTATGATGCATGAATCATGATAGAGCTTTGCTCCCACAAGTTTTCACACTGTGGTACATATGATGCCATAGAAGTTGGTAAGATCCTTAAGCCCTACATCCTCAAGCCAGAGAGGGCAGGGAGGCTCTCTTACAATAAGATCCTCAAGCCAGAGAGGGCGGGGAGGCTCTCTTACGGTAAGACCTTCAAGCATAATATCCTCAAGCCAGAGAAGGCGGGGAGGCTCTGTTCGGTAGGGAGGCTCTCTTACATGGGTATGGAAAGCTCCACGTTCACTTGAGACAATAGAGGTTACATTTGGTATGGGGTAGATAATACCTACGGCTAGCACCCCCAGCCATGATATGGGTCCGCAGACTTCGTTGAACTATGTATATCACATGGAGTACGATGTACCACGTGGTAGTTATGCGATGAGAAAGTCTGGCCAAGAACAAACCCACCTTCGTACTAGCATGATACCCCGTACACCTGGATGGGTGTGGTCTGGGATGATTTGTAACATAGTTGGCCAACATAGTCTTTGAGATATAGTGACCCGTCTCACTTGATATTACATAGTACCACATGGTTTTGATATATGAGTATGATTTTGATTGTCTAAGGTAGGCCCAAGGGAGAGGTTGAGCCTTGTTGGATTTTGATTGAGAAATGATAATGATGTTTGAGATTGAAAAATGATCGTGATGGGATTTTATTGTATTTTAAGAGAGAGAGAGAGAGATGAACTTTAAAGGATGTTTCTTAATGAATTCCCTTTTTTATTTGAGATTTGATAATGATGAGCATGAGAGGTTTTACATAATGATGATTTCATGTTTTATATACCTGTTTTTCTGTACATGATATATGTATATGCATATGGCATAGATTTATTTCCTCATGCTCTGGTTATAAATGATTTATACATAACATTATCAACATGTAGATAGAGTAGTTATCTACCATGCTTGCATTATTGCATTACTGAGCATGTGGTTGCTCATCCCTCTCTATTTTCCCTCTCTACAGAGCGTACATAGCAGCACAGTGAGGACTAAGGTATTTTATTTTAGACATCCGTTGCTTCCATCACCAAAAGGTATACGCAAAGATTCTTTTTGTACCTAAACAACGTAAAAACACAATAGTCATTTTGTATTGTAATGTGGGGGATGTAAAAGTTAGAAACGTGTCATGTATAGTTTAACTTTAAAAGAATGACACTTCTTTTGATATATTGAGAATGAATGTTGAAAGATGTTTATTATTAACTCACAGCTGAACTGTGTAGTGCCGAGTTTTTCACGACCGGGTAAGAAAAGGAAAATGCAAGAAATTTATAGTGATTTTCGGTTATAGAAGGATAAAATGGGTCATTACAGAGATTGGTATCAGAGCTTAGTTGGCCTGATGTGAGTCAGTAAATAAAATGTAGGAAAGTTACATCCCCATATTACTGTGCTTTTGTTTAGATATAACTGTGTGTACTGTGATGGATTGAGTATAATAAGTGATTTGAATACAGGACATTAGGCATTATGCCTATTACACACCAAGGTAGAGGGGCGAGAGCACGTGCTAGAGGCATAGAGGTAGGCCTGAGAGCCATGCGGAGCCACAAACTGATCCGGCTGCACAGGTCCCTGCTAAGAGATCTGAGTATACTGAGGCTCACTTTGCTAGGATAGAGCAGAGCATAGAGAGCCTAGTGGAGATTGTCACATAGGCACTGGGTGTCGGTGATAGACGAGGTACCATAGCACAACCTAATGCTACTGGACAGGCAGCTGCAGAGGCGGAGAGACCTCAGACTGCAGAGAATGCTACTGTTGCACCACCTCCAGTCCCAGATACAGCTTCTCCTATCGCTCCACAGTAAGAAGGTAGTGATTTGGGTTATGGCTCCTAGCTGAGCAGATTGTAAGAGTTTCAAGGGTTGAAACCTCTAGTGTTCAAAGGGGTGAAGGACCCAATAATTACTGAGGATTGGGTATATGAGATGGAGAAACTGTATCTATTCTTCAGATGCACATTAGCTGAGAAGGTAGCCTTTGTCGTGCTTATGCTGAAAGGCGAGGTGGAGCACTGGTGGAGATCCACCGAGGCTATTTTGAGGGCCAAACACTCTGAGATTACATGGGAGATATTTTTGGAAACCTTCAGGAGGTAGTACATCCTAACCACCACACAGAGGAAATTGCGAATGGAATTTATGTATTTGGTTCTAGGGAACCGTACTGTGGACGAATATGAATCGAGATTCATGTTGTTGGGGAGATATGACCCGTGCACGATGGGTAGTGAGACTCGAAAGATTCAGATGTTCGTTGATGGACTAAAATTGGCTATCTGGACTAAGCTGGCCCCATTTGACATTCAGACATATGAGGAGGCGGTACACAAGGCTCAGTTATACGAGCAAGACTTTGAGCAGAATGCCTCCAAGCTCGAGAAGATTACTGTTAGAAGAGACAGAGACCGAAAGAGATCCGGGATGGATAGAGTGGCTAAGAGAGGGGGCTAGAGATATTTTAAGAAGAGACTTAAGATCGAAGAGGTGCAGGAGAGAGCTGCTAGACCTCCCATATACTCGCATCGAGGGGTATGATTATTGGAGGACCACGACCTACTACTGAGTGGTGTAGGAGATGTGGTAGATTTTATGGGACTAGGCCTTATCTGACGACCCCTACAGTGTGTTACAGATGTGAGAAACTTGGACACATAGCAAAGTATTATCCTGAGATGATATAGACTACCCCGCAGAAGGGTAAGGAGTCAGAGAGAGCTCCAATTGAGACAGTTGCCCCCAGGATGAGGGCCACGACTAAAGAAAAAGGGAAGCATACATCGAGTGTGAGCAGAGGAAGAGGACATGCATTGGATCAGGATACCGCAGATGCTTCAACGGATGTGTTTAAAGGTATCATCCTAATCTTTGATTTAGAAGCATTGGTATTGTTTGATCCTGGTGCCACGCATTCCTTCATATCACTTTCCTTTATATAGAAATTGTTGAAGCATGTGAAACCTACATTATTGGATAAAATGTTGATGATTTCCACACCCATGAATGATAGTCAATTGATTGAGTATGTATGTAGAGATTGCAAATTGACGATAGAGAGAAAAGAAATGACAGCCAATTTAATTTTATTGAATATGAATGATTTTGATGTAATATTGGGAATGGATTGGTTGGCTGCCAATCATGTTGTTATGGTCTGTCATGCTAAGACTTTGATGTTTTCAGAGATAGAAAATCATGTTGTAAGATTTGTGAACTGAATTGAAAGAACATAATTATGATAAATGAAAAGAGTACGATCTTATTGAATGTATAAAGTGATGAATCTATTTGTTTAGGTTGAATATTAATGTGATGGCTTATGTTACTAACGGTAGAAAGAATGATGTGAAGGGTTCATTGCCTACGTGGTCGATATAGATAAGACACACCCAAAATTGAGGGACATACCCATAATTATGAATTTACCTGACGTCTTTCTGGATGAATTACCAAGACTATCACCTGAAAGGGAAATGGAATTTTGCATAGCGTTAGTGCTCGGTACCGAGCCGGTGTCGAAACCACCCAATAGAATGGCTCTGATAGAGTTGTAAGAGCTAAAGAAGCAGTTACGAGAGTTGTTGGAGAAGTGGTTTATTAGACCAAGTGTCTCACCTTGGGGAGCATTGGTTCTGTTCGTAAGGAAGAAGGATTGAAGCCTCTGATTGTGTATAGATTATCGGTTGTCGAATAAGGCCACCATTAAGAACAAGTACCCCCTTCTACGCATAAATGATTTGTTGGATCAGCTTCGAGGAGCCCAAGTATTTTCAAAGATAGACCTGCGGTCAAGGTATCATCAGTTGAGGATACGGAGTGAAGATGTACCGAAGATAGCATTTCGTACCCATTATGGCCACTACGAGTTCTTGGTGATGCCATTCGGATTGACGAATGCCCTCGTAACATTTATGGCACTGATGAATGATATGTTTAAGCCATGCCTGAACAAGTTTGTAATTATTTTTATTGATGAAATTTTGGTATATTCCAAGTCCAAGGAAGAGCATAAGCAGTACTTGAGGTTAGTTCTGCAGACCCTTCGAGAGAAAGAATTATATGCCAAACTCAGCAAGTGTAACTTTTGGTTAGAGCAGATCTCATTTCTGGGTCATGTTGTGTCGAAAGATGTGGTATCAGTGGATCCGTCCAAGATAGAGGTAGTTATACAGTGGGAACAGCACAAGACGGTTACTGAGATCAGAAGTTTTTTTGGGATTGGCAGGATATTATCGGATATTTGTAGAGGGTTTCTTCAGACTAGCTGCTCCATTGACACGCCTCACGCGGAAAGATGTTAAGTTTATATGGGATGAGGCATGTGAGAGGAGTTTTTAGGAGCTTAAGCGTCGATTGACCACTGCTCTAGTTCTCACCATTCCTACCAGCTCAGGAGGTTTCTCGGTGTATACGGATGCATCACACTAGGGACTGGGCTATGTGCTTATGCAGGATGGGAAGGTAGTTGCCTATAGATATAGACAGTTGAAGGATCACGAGAGGAACTACCCGACACATGATTTGAAGTTGGCGGCCGTGGTGTTTGCTTTGAAAATATTATCGGAACTATCTCTATAGTGAGAAATTTCAAGTTTACACAGATCATAAGAGCCTCAAGTACTTGTTCTCGTAGAAAGAGTTAAATATGAGACAAAGGAGATGGCTTGAACTCCTTAAGGATTACGATTGTGAAATCGTGTATCACCCGGGTAAGGTAAATGTAGTTGTTGATGCCTTGAGCAGGAAGAACTCGGGTTGGTGTCTTAAATGATGGTACGGAAACATAAGTTGTTGGAACAATTTACAAACCTCAGTTTGGATGTAACTCCACCTTGATCGGAGTGGTTGAATATTTTGGCTAGTATGAGATTAGAGCCAGAGTTGATTGGCCGCATTCGGCAGGCTCAACAGAGCGATCGACAGTGTATGGATTGGTTAAGTCAGAAACAGGCAGGTGTGGGTTTTGATTTTGAGCTGAGCACATATGGCTTATTGAGGTTCAGAGGCAGAGTATGTGTTCCCGAGGACCTTGAGATCAGGAGATTGATTTTACCAGATGCTCACTCGTCAAAGTACACGATACATCCGGGGAATACCAAGATGTATCAAAATCTTCAGAAGATTTATTGGTGGTCTGGAATGGAAAGAGACATTGTTGAATATGTCGCTAAGTGTCTCGTTTGTCAGCAAGTGAAGGTAGAGCATCAAAAGCCTGTAGGGTTATTACCGCCTCTACCGATATCGACATGGAAGTAGGAGCATGTCACCATGGATTTTGTGATGGGATTGCCGAGGACCCGTAGAGGTCATGATGCCATATGGGTTATTGTGGATCAGTGACTAAGTCAGCCCATTTCTTAGCTATGAGAGCTATCGATACTCTAAGCCAGTTGGCGAACCTGTATGTTCGAGAGATAGTACAGCTACATGGTGTACCAGTGAGCATTGTTTCTGATAGGGATGCCCGCTTCACTTCCCATTTCTGGGAACATTTTCAGGAGGCGATAGGGACCCACTTGAGTTGCAGCACCGCTTTTCATCCTCGACAGATGAGCAGTCAGAAAGGACTATACAGACCTTGGAGGATATGTTGAGAGCGTGTGTGCTGGATTTTAGAGGCTCCTGGCTGCAGTTAGCCGAGTTCGCCTATAGTAATAGTTACCATACGAGTATCAGGATGGTACCCTATGAGGTACTGTATGGATGTAGATGTCGATCCCCCATTGGATGGGAAGAGATTGGTGATAGATAGCTTTTTGCTTCTCACTTAGTGTAGCAGACATCTGAGGACGTCCAATTGATATGTGATAGATTACGAATAGCTCAGAGCTGGCAAAAGAGTTATGCTGATAAGAGACAGAGACCACTAGAGTTTGATGTGGCTGAGTCAGTATTTTTTAGAGTTTCACCTTCGAAGGGTATTATGAGATTTTGTAAGAAGGGGAAGATGAGCCCTAGATATATCGGACCCTTCGAGATTTTGGAGAGAGTGGGAGATAAGCGTATAGGTTGGCATTGCCACCGAACTTGGCAAATGTTTATAGCGTCTTCCACGTCTCTATGCTTCGGAAGTATCACTCGGACCTGGTACATGTGATAAGATATGAGTCGTTAGAGCTTAATAAGAGTATGACATATGTTGAGAAGCCAGTTTGGATATTGGATAGAAAAGAGAAAGTGTTATGGAATAAGACAATTCCCTTGGTGAAAGTTCTTCGGCAACATCACATGGTGGAAGAGGCCATATGGGAATTAGAGAACTTGATACGGGATAAGTACCCCCAACTTTTTGAAGAGTGACTTGGTTCTAATTTGGAAGACTAAATTCTTTGAAGGAGGGGAGGAATGTAAGACCCATATTTTTTATGTAAACTTTATAAAATCATGAGAATGGTGATGTATTTGCAATGCAAAGTATAAGTGATGTAAGTCCATGGATTCGATGTACATACTTGCAGTATGAGTTTATAATGTACACACAAGTTTCATTTTATACGAATATGAAGAAATGGACTTTTATAAGTGATGAATGTGATTGGAACTCAAAATGAGTAGTGTGGTAAAATGGAATGAAGTCGTACTTCCATTTAGTTTTATATTATGTACCTTTGGTTATACAACGAATGCACACAAGTTTTAATATGTATAAAGAATGAATGGATGCCAGTTGCAAGTCTCAAAGGTGGATGGATGAAAAAATGACTATGGTAGCGAATTGAGGATATTTGGTATGGGTTACTGCAAAAAACTGCAGTAAAATCTGGAAATATGAATGCCAGATCGATCTCATAGGATGAGAGATCGATCTGGAAGAGAAAAAAATGCTCTTGTTCGAGCAATGGAATAGGCCAGATCGATCTCCAATAGAGCCAAATAGATCTGCTAAACATTCTGTAATGAGAAGATCGATATTTATGCAAACAGATCGATTTCCTTAGCTCTTAGGTAAGAGTAGATCGATCTCCCTTGGATACAGATCGATCTCCTTAAGCTACTGCCTAGGACAGATCGATCTCAAGCCCTTGACAGATCGATCTCATGCATTCAAATTGGAATTAAAATAAGGGATTTAAGAGGACCAGATCGATCTCATGCTTCGACAGATCGATCTCATTGAGCAATCTCTATAAATAGGAGCAGTGAAATCTGCAAATCATGGAAACAAAACTCGATGTCTTCCATTTCAACCCAAAACCTAGATTTCTCTTTTGAAAAGCCACCCATTTCCAGCAAGATTTGAGGAAAGCTTATTAGATATAAAGTTGTTCCTATCAAAGAGAAGAACAACCTACTTTGGATTCAAAACCCCATTTGTTGGATTGAGGGAGTAATGTGTACTTTCCTTTTAGAGTAAGAAGAGAAGCTAGATTTGGTAAGTTCCTAATACTTCAGCCTAAGTATATGGTCTATTTAATGGGTTTGGAATCAATTTGCATGTGTATTGATGAATAAAACTACTTAGGATGTGGTGGAACTAGTGTAACCTAGAAAATGGAATGAATCTAGTATGAGAAAGTGTGACTTTGATGAGTTGGTGGTTTATGGATTATGATAAGTTGTTATTGAAGTAATATGAATGATTTGTAATGCTTAAATGAAGCCACATTGTGAGTTTAGAGGATTTATGGAAATGAGTATGTAAGATGTATATAAAAGGCCATAGTGAAGAAATTGATGAAATATGAACACTATGAGCTTAATATCAATTTAATATCAATTTGGTATGAATCAATTGGCCTAAAAGAAATCAATAGACTCGAGATACAAGTAGAACGATAAAACAAAACCTTATAAGGATTAATGGAGGCTATAGGTTAAATCGACTATAGCAAACACAGGAGTTGTGTTATATGAACTAAATTGGTGCGATATACGACTGTGTGCAGTTCTGGAGAGATCGTTGGAGATGAAACGAACTGCACAAGTACGCAGCTTTAAGGAAGTGGAATCTCGCGATGCGATTTCCAAGTAAGGGAATTCTGTAAGTTTATCGGGGTAGCTGCTCGTATTTTGTGGGTGGATATAGCACGTTTGTGAAATGCATGACTATTGAGAAAATGATTGATAATGTATACGAATAGCTACAAGTATGTATGAGATTTGGTTTTGAAACGATTATTATAAAAATGGATAGTAAGGCTAATAAATGCATAAATCATGTGTTTGAAATGTTTTCACATAACACAATACTTACCTTTGAACAAATTAATGGATAGGCTGGCTAATGTTTGAATGATTTCGTGAAATAGCACTTGTGAGGTGCTAAACCCGATTTTGGGATTGCTTTGATTGTGTATGAGCCGCCTATCATATTTGTGTGATATAAAGGCGTTGGAGCCTTGCTCGTGCTAGATTTGATGCTTTCATTTGTATGAAACGTGATGAAGCTTAGCTCGCACCTTGATTTGGAAACTATGGTGATGTTTTATAAACTGTACTGGAGCATCTGCTCGTACGTGGATTTCAAGTGGTTTTCTTATGCATATAACTGTACTGGAGCTGTGCTCGTACGCGGTTTCATCATGATTTGATGCATAAATGTTGTACTAGAGCGTTGCTCATACGAGGTGGTTTGGTTATGATCCATGAATCGTGCTAGAGCTTTGCTCGCACAAGTTTTCACACCGTGGTACGTATGATGCCGTGGAAGTTGGTAAGATCCTCAAGCCCTACATCCTTAAGCCAGAGAGGGCCGGGAGGCTCTGTTCTGTAGGGATGCTCTCTTACGATAAGATCCTCAAACCCTACATCCTCAAGCCAGAGAAGGCGGGGATGCTGTCTTTAGTGGGGAGGCTCTCTTACGGTAAGACCCTCAAGCACAACATCCTCAAGCTAGAGAAGACGGGGAGGCTCTATTCGGCAGGGAGGCTCTCTTACATGGGTATGGAAACCTCCACGTGTACTTGAGACAATAAAGGTTACGTTTGGTATGGGGTAGATAAGACCTACGGTTGGCACCCCCAACCATGATATGGGTCCGCGGAATACGTTAAACTGTGTATATCACATGGAGTACGATGTACCACGTGGTGGTTATGCGATGAGAAAGTTTGGCGAAGAATTAACCCACCTTCGTATTAGCATGATACCCTGCATACCTGGATGCGTGTGGTCTGGGATGATTTGTAACACAGTTGGCCAACATAGTCTTTGAGATATAGTGACCTGTCTCACTTGATATTACATAGTACCACATGGTTTTGATATATGAGTATGATTTTGATTGTCCAAGGTAGACCCGAGGGAAGGGTCGAGCTTTATGGGATTGTGATTGAGAAATGATAATGATGTTTGAGATTGAAAAATGATCGTAATGAGATTTTATTGTGTTTTAAGAGAGAGAGAGAGAGATGAACTTTAAAGGATGTTTCTTAATGAATTCACCTTTTTTATTTGAGATTTGATAAAGATGAGCATGAGAGGTTTTACATGATGATGATTTCATGTTTTATATGCATGTTTTTCATGTTTTTCTGTACATGATATATGTATATGCATACGGCATAGATTTATTTCCTCATGCTTTGATTATAAATGATTTATGCATAACATTATCAACATGTAGATAGAGTAGTTATCTACCATGCTTGCATTATTACCTTACTAAGCACGTGATTGCTCATCTCTCTCTATTTTCCCTCTCTACAGAGCGTACATAGCAGCCCAGTGAGGACTGAGGCGTTTTATTTTGGACATCTGCTACTTCCATCACCAAAAGGTATACACATAGAGATTCTTTTTGTATCCAAACAATGTAAAAGCACAGTAGTCATTTTGTATTGTAATATGGGGAATATAAAAGTTAGAAACGTGTCATGTATAATTTAACTTTAAAAGAATGACACTTCTTTTGATATATTGAGAATGAATGTTAAAAGATGTTTATTATTGACTCACAGCCCAACTGTGTCATGCTGAGTTTGTTCACGACCGGGTAAGAAAAGGAAAATGCGAAAAATTTATAGTGATTTTCAGTTATAGAAGGATAAAATGGGTCATGACAGCAGTGCTCCAACACGATTTGTTTTCACACAACTTAATAGATTGCTTATTTCAAAGGGATTGTTCAAATCATAAGATTCAGCACCATAATTGTGCTATTTTATATAAATGACGAAAACATTAGCCAATCTATCTGTACTTCTACTAATCAGCAGTAAAAACACTCCAAAACATATTTTCCATGCTTTATACGTCGTTTCTAAATTTTCATAATTTTACCCTTAATATGGGTAAAATGGTAATTTACCCATATCGGGTCTTTATAATTTTTATTCACTTTCATTGACCCTTAGACTTTTTAAGTGAATGTAAAAACTGACAAAAATACGTCCATATATCTCTAACTACCTGAAATCACATAGAGCGCGTGCACTTTTCTAACACTGCTTGATCAGGCAGTTCATTTAGCTCCCAATATAATCTTCGGAGTTACATATAACCATTTGTCACATCAATTACACTTTTTCAACTGTATTTCAATTTTAATACAGTCGTTTTCACTTAATGGGCCTGTTTGCTCTTATTAGGCTTTATTACACGTTAATGGGCCTAACACTGTCTTAAACCCATTTTAACTTTACTATTAATTTCATCTGGGTTTATTGGCTTGTGGGGCCCACTAACTCTTATTGGGCTTGTCTAAGGCCCATTAATTCTTATTGGGTCGAAACCACAGGGTTTGGCCCATTATGCCTCTCGACCATGGCATGGTGGCCGAGAGCCATGCACTCCACCCTTAGCTACGATCACCCAACATCACGACAACCTTACCCATTTGACTAGCCATTCAATTAGGAATTTCATCAAACACATACTATGCATTCCTTAAGCCTTTAGTTTTTGTTCATTAAGACATTCTATCAAACACCTTACATGCCAACCTTAATTCACCAACCAATTGATCAAATTGAATGAAACTAAGCATGACATGATCATGTATACATGTTTACCAACCTATCCATGCCTTAAAATCACATGCTTGTTCATGAAAACCGAAATAACCATTTTCGGCCAACATGGGTTCATGGTGATTTTATGTGTTTTGGTCCATAAAACATATACCAATAATCTTAGAATAATTCCTAGATTAACATACTAGAAGTTGAAAACTTGAAAATTCACCTAGCTTGTTGCTATTCACTTGGTCGAAACTTGTGGGATATTTCAGGTTGTTTAGTTCAGCTACTTGATAGCTGATTCCAAGGTATGTTAATCCTCTCTCTATTTGGAACAACTTTCATGAAGATTTCTTTTTCCAAATATGTCTTTAGGCTACTGTTTTCTAGTGAGAGAAAGCTTGGATACTTAAGCAGTAATGGTGAAGGCTCTTGGTTTGGGTGAGGATGGTGATTTTCGATTGCTTCCATAGCTCTTAAGGCTAATTTAATGTGTATTTGATCTTAAAATTTCAGCCTTTAATGTGGGCTAAACGGTTTTGGGCTTAGATCCATGGATTTGGGCTTTAACCATTTAACAAATGGGCTTAGTTTTGGGCTTTCGAATTGGGCTTTCGGTTTGGGCTTTTCTTTCGAGCTTTTAGGCTGAAAATGTTTCTACAATTTGGGCCTTTAATTGGCTTAATATTGGGCTCATCTAATGGCCCAACAATTTGGCCCATTGGGCCTATAAAATTCGGCCCATGCTTAATCCACCTTAATGGGCTTTAAAATTTCCATAAGTTGGCCCATCGATTTCTACCCATTTAATTTAAACCAGATTTCAATTAAATTAAATTTTCATACTTAAGAAGTTGAATCTTGAGTGTTTTAGCTAAAAATATTTCTTCCCCACTTTTTAACCTTGGTTGGGTTAATTTTAACCATGGTTAATTCTCTAAGGTCAAAGTCAACATTTCTTAACTAACATTGACTTTTTCTCAAAAATCCAAAAGTGTCAATTCTCATGGTTAACATGCTCATCTCTACGTTTTGGTCATTTTCGGGAAGTGAAATAGCTAAAAACACCTCGAACAGACCGTTTAGAGCTCGTTTAGCCCTTTTTTGCTTTTCCTCTACTTCAATGTGTTCAAGACCAAACCAAACAGACTTTGTTTCATGAACCCTCTATATTTTGACATTTTAAGTTCTTATCTTCAATCAGAATGATTTGAATCCCGTCGGTTTAGCCTTTGAGCATGTCGGCCCTTACTTGCCCTTTACATGGCTTATCTACATTTAATCATCTCGCTTGTATTTTCATTTAAGTAAATACTCTTCTTATGATTCAATTAACATAATCGAATATTTACACATAAGAATCATAAGGAAAATATTAAAAAATATGGGTCTTACAATCAGTGCTGTGAAACCAAAATTTTTTTCTCTAATTATTTGGAAACTAGAAAGCAATTAAGATACTCTGAATAATATTATGCAGGCTCGGAACAACCGAAGCACTCAGGTTAGTGGCACAGAGCTCGGGGCATAAAAACCGAGGTAAGGTTTTAAGTTCAAATATTTCTGAAGATTGCATGTATAAGTATGTTTTGGTGGTTAGGAGTTGAAGCTAAGGTATTGGAAGTGAAAAAGTTAGTAGGAACTCGAGTTAGCACTAAACCGAGCAATTAGGCCTAGTAAGTGAAATAAATTAGGAATAAATTCTAAAATTCACAAAAATTATTTTGAGACTGTAGGAAATTAGTATAAGAAGTAATTGACATGGGGAATGCAGATTTAGTGGAAATAAGGAGGTTTCGGTGATCAAATGAATTTTTAAAGTAAACCAAAAAATTTAAGCAATTTCAATCGGTAATGACTACTAAATTGCACAAAATAGGCTCAATCGGGGAACTTTTCTTAAGCAAGTAGGCCCCAAATTTTTTTGAGACATACTACAGACCTTGTAGAGCACTTGAAAAGTGGAAATTTGGGAAGAAATGAGCTGGAAATATTTTTTATGGATTTTACAAAAATAGGGCTACTGGTAGGCCAATGCCCAACATCAGTTGGCCCAACATAAAAGCCTAATTTGAAGCCCATCTAAAAGGCTTTTAAAGCCCAACCTTCTTAAAAATAAAAGAGCACTTCAAGCTCTTTCTGAAACAGCAAAGAACATCCCAAAATCAGCTAGAAACAGAGAGAAACGCCCTTCCAAAGTTGCCATTGACGTCACTCCCAGCCCAGATTTGTAAGAATTTTTTGACCACCTTCTGACAACTTTTAGACTTCTTCTAGGAAGGATCAAATCTTCCTTCCTAAGTTCTCTACAACATATAAAAAATCAAGCCTTAAACAAGCTCATTTTCTAGGTGAACAGCTAGAGAGAAGAACAGGGGTAGAATCTGCCTTGTTTCTAGGTAAGCGAAAAACTTGAATTTATGAGTTTTTGATTGGTTTTTGAGCTTGTTTTTGATGATTCTAAGTTGTATACATGTTGTTCTACAGCTGAGAATCATTGCTGGAGGAAGAATCTTGGGTCAAACTTAGTCAAACCTGAGGTAAAGTTGATAGAAGATGATGAATGTTAGATATGTTAATGTTTGATGAATTTAAATGATTTTTACTAAAGTAGAAATGTGAGACCCTTTATATGTATAACCTTGTATATGTGTATATTGAATTACGAAATGAATACACACAAGTTTTAAAAGTGTATAGCGAGTGTAAGGAGGATATTTCCGTAAGTGGAATGTAAATATATTGAATTTTGAGCGGTGTCGTAAAATGGAATGAAGATTGCATGAGTTGTGCACTTCCATTTAGTTTATACTATATACCTTTGGTTATAAAAAGATTCCACACAAGTTTTAATGTGTATAAAGTATGGATGGATGCCATTTTCAAGTCTTAAAGGCAACTAGATGAGGAAATGACTATGGCAGCAAATTAAGGGTGTTTTGGTGTAAGCTTCTGCAGAAAACTGCAGCAAAAATCTGGAAAATATGAATGCCAAATCGATCTCATTGGATGAGAGATCGATCTAGAAGAGCCAAAATGTTCTTATTCGAGCAATGGAACATGCCAGATCGATCTCCAATGGAGCTAGATCGATCTGCTAAACATTCTGTAATGAGAAGATAGGTTCCCTTAGCTCTCGAGTTGGAACAAATTGATCTCCCCCCTAGCTAAATCAATCTCCTTAAGATCGATCTCCTACAAAAGGCAGATTGATCTCCAAGAAGGAATTTGCTTGCAAACAGATCGATCTCATCATGGAAGAAGATCGATCTGGTAGTAGTTGCATATGGTAAAAACGACTACCAAACCATGCAGAGATCGATCTATACAAGGACTAGATCGATCTCATGTCTCTGCATCTATAAAAAGGGCACGAGATTTGGACTAAAAATCAGATTTCCCTCTCACCAAATTGCACCTGCCATTTTCTCTCAAAGACCCAAGCTTTCTCACTCTAAAAATCACTACATTCCAACCAATTTTTGAAGAAGCTCAAGAAGGAAAAGTTATTCCTTGAAGCAAGGAGAACAACATACCCAAAAATCACACATTGGTGTGACCAAGAGAAGTAGTTTTGGCTACCACAAGTTTGGCTAAGTAAAGGGGTAGGCTCTTCAACCTTCAGGCTTTTAATATGGACTTTTAAACCTTATGGGTTGAATAATATGTGAAATATTGATAGGAATGATGAATGTAGTGATGGGTGAGTAATATTAAGAGAGATTTATAAAGAGGAAATCCATGGAAAAGTGAGGGAATGCTTAAGAGATGATAAAATGATATTAGCAGAAGTGTGAAATATGATTTAAGGGTTTGAGGAGTATGAATAGACAAGTAAAAGACAATGTGCATGTTTAGTAGAGGGAAAGGAAAATAACTTAATGAATTACACGTGTAGATTGAAATACGCAAAACACGGTTAACCCGGATCGCGAACGGAGCAAATGAGATGAAGGAAACACGAGTGCGATTCGAGGTAAGGGACTGTATGTTAGCAATAGAGTTATTTGTATGATTTTTACAGTGATTTCACTATATATGACGCTATAATTAGTACATCTAGCTATTGAACTATGAAATGATATGAAATCATGAAATGTACTATGATATATATGTATTGTGAAAATGGGATGTGGTAAGGAAATAGCATGATATGCATGTTTTTTATGTTTTCTCAACTATATGTTGATTTTGTGAATGAGAAATGAATGATGGATAGGTTGGCTAGTTTTACATGTTTAGCATGAGACGACATGCTTCGTAAATAAACATGTTTTGAGTTTTTAAAAGAGAAAATAACCACCTATCAGTTTTGAGATGTGAATTGGTGTTGGAGCTCTAGCTTTCACCCGTTTTAATGATTTTGACTATGCTGGAGTTTCACTCACATACGTCTACATGTTTTGATAAACCGTGCTGGAGCGTGACTCGCATGAGGTTTTATAATGAAAAAGTGCTGGAGTTTAACTCGCACGATAATTTTTGAAAGAAGTGATGGAGCATTGCTCGCACTAGTTTTTATTGAGTTGAGGTAAACCTGGGGTCTGGGACCCAAGGGGATGCCAGCTGACGGCCTTGGAACAAGTTGGGCCTTAACAATAAAATGTACCGTGCTGGAGCCTTGCGATGACTGTGTGTCACACTGATTTTCTCTTCTGGTATATGAGCCATGGTTCAGGATGATGAGTCCATTGGAGTGGGTAGATAGACTAGGTCCACGGTCGTACATTGGACTGTCTAGTTGTCTGTTAGTATACTATGTACCGTGCTGGGTGCAAGTGAGTACGAGTATTGCATAGATGACACATGACATACCTTGTACGGTGAGTATATGTGACACGAGGAGATGATGTTGATTGAGATGAGCCGGAGGGTAGGACTGACCCATCCCCCTTCAGGCGAAGTGATACCCTATGCACACCTGATCAGTGAGGCCTAGGATCACTGACTTTGGCAATATGTCTTGGATAGTAGATTGTTGAGAATTCCATGCCTGTCTCAGAGATAAGAGAAATTGAAAAACTCAGAAAAGAAATGATTTGAGAAAAGAAAGAGATATTGTGATTTGATAAATCTCTTGATGTGAATGCTTGTGCTGTGATAGCACTATTTATGACATGTTTTCAAATAGGAATATCATATACTTGTTTTCATGAAAATGCTTATGTGAGAAGTAATGTTTAAATGCATTTTCTAGTAATATTTCCATTTACATTGAAACATGGTTTATTTATGCATGCATGGGCTATGTAGATAGTACAATATCTACCTGTTAGCATCTATTTCCTTACTGAGCTGTGGTTTGCTCATCCCACTACTTTTCCCCCTCTAGATATTGAGAAGTAGGACAGTGCGGTGGTCTCAAGATCCCTTTTGTATTGGATAGCTCCTACCTGTGGCAAAGGTATAAAGATTTGTATACACATGAGTATTTTGTATCTATTATAATGTATCGCACAGTTATAAATCGAATTTGTAAACAGTTGTATGGGGATGTTATGTAAAGACATTATTACACAATTGATTTTGTATATCGACACACACACCTAGGAGTGTGCATTAAAATTTTAAATATTTTCACTGTAAATTTATGGAATTAAGTAATTACATTGACTCACAGCCCAACCGATAGTAGTATATGTATGGATGAAGGACACTCGGAAGTGGGGTGTGACAAGAAATTGATGAAATAATTTTTAGCGATAAGCATAGGTTCGGTCAGCCATGGAAGGTTAAGGAAATGCTAAAATTTGGTTGAATTTGATGTTGTAGAACGATGGTTTAATACCAAAAAGTTCAGTTTATAGCTCAGTTTAATAGAGAACTGTAAAAGTATGAAAGTTTGATAATTTAACAAGTTCTAGTGTGTTGAATTTATACTTGGATAAGTGATTAGGTTGTTAACTTTATAAGTTTGAAGTAAAGTGAAAGGAAACTATCGAAATTGCCTAAACCAACCCTTTAATCAGTAAACCGAGAAAGTAAAAAAAGTGGACAAAACAGACAAATTTAGTGAAGTTTATGGAAGTGGATGTACGTTTAAGCATACTAAGATGAAATTAAGCATAATTTGATGATTTTAGAACCATTTTGGATAGCTCAAGGTATCGACACGTAAAACGAGTCAAACTCGACAATTTTGTGCTATTCCAAGATTCGTTAGGTAAGGGATGCAATTTAAAGTGGTATTAGTATTCCCATTTTGTGCTCAAGGTATCGGCACAGCTAGAGGTATCAGCAAGCAAAACGAGTCAAACCCAACAATTTTGTGGCAATTTTATGTTGTTCCAAGATTCGTTAGGTAAGGGATGCAATTTAAACATGTTTGAAATGTGTTCGAATTTATTAAATGTATTTTCAATATTTGAAAAAGTATTATTCACACTTAAACTGAAAAATCGAAGGAAAAGCCTCCTTCCGAGCTCTCCGAGCGTATTTTTCTGACATATGTGAAATGTTTTGGAAAATGTGAATTTTAATGTGCAAATGGATTTTATGAATTAGTTTTATGCATATGAAATTTGATTATAAGCTCGGTTTTATTACTATGCAGGTTAATAAGCCTGAAAAAGAATTCATAAGTATCATTTTGAGACTAAGTCAACATGTAGACCATGATATCTGTTATGCATGGCTCATGTGGAGTTTAGACCTTCGTGGTGCATACCTTATGCCATATTGTGCACATTCAGTCCTTTATGGTGCATGTTTAACCGTGTCGGGTATGTGTAGCCACTCAGTGCCTTATCGTTTGCCACTTCATGTATTGTTTGTTTGATCTTTAGTGGCATAGGGTGATAATTCTATATTTTTTTAGAATTATTTGTGCTTAATTTCCTAATTAATTATTTAAATTTTCAATTTATTTTGTTAATTATCTCCTTTATTTAATTAAAATTCTCATGTTTGCAGATAAATTAAATCCGGATGAATTTTGAATATTTCGATAGAAAATGGACCAAAATTAGGCTAAAATCGAGATTGAGCCACGCGGACAACACGAGCCATGCCACCTAGCACATCCAATTAGACAAGAAGACCGATGACGTGGAAATATCTTTTCAAGGAGCCAATGGTGTGAAGACAAGTAGCCAAAAAAAATGCCAACTCATCTAGGATGTAGAAATTACAATTTTACCCTTTTTGTGTGTATAAATAAGACATGGATGACAATTGAAAAACTATGTAAAATTTAGGAGTAGGCATGTAGTGTAGAAGTTAGGAGTAGTGTTAGAATAGTTTTAATTTTATTTTTTTTTCAAGCTTCTCTTTCCCGTTTAGCTACCATTTTACTGTTCAAACAATTTCCATTGTTATTTTTACAAGCTTTTCAATGTAGTTTTTTTATTCTCTTGGCAGCCACCATGGTTGTTAGCTCTCGGTTTCCTAATTTGCTTATGTTTTTATTTTTTGTTAAACCATTATTCTTGGTAGCTCTCGGTTACTCCTAGCTTACTATTTATGTTTCCTTTGTTTTATTTAAAAAACCAACATCTTTTCTTACTCTCGGTTTGCCAAAGTTTCTATTTTTACTAGCTTTTAATTACATGTTATTTCTTTAATGCAAAGTGTTGTTTCATTTTAGTTATTCTCGATTCCTGTTCATTTTTATTCTCTTTCACTGCTCATTTGTTGAGAGCTGGATGGTTGTTATGCTTCATCAATGACTGCCATTCCATTGTTCCCACACCATTTGCAAAGTGGAACGTTGATGGATGATCGACGGTTGCAGTAAGGTGTGCTTGATGCAGAAGCAGTAAGGTGTGCTTGATGCAGAAGCAGCAGCTGACCCGTGAGGGGACTGTGATTTTTGAAGCTGAGGGGAGTGTTGCCGATCGGTGTAGATGGAACACAAGAGTGTACAATAGCTAGAAAGCTTCCCTCTGTTCTCCTCAGTTTTGTGTTTCCATTACTGTTCATCTTCTTTAATTGGTTTAGTTTATAGTTCAGTTATTTTAAGTCTACTTTGGATCTTCATTTACTGCTTTAACTGGTATTCTAGCAGTGTTTGCTGGTCTGCTTTGTTGAGCATAGCAGGAAAAGAATCTATGTGTTGAACCGGCAGTTGATGCATGATAGAGCAGCAGCGATACAGAAGCAGGATGTGTGCGGGCTGCTGTCAAACTGAAGAAGATAGGAGCACGTTACTGGTAGCGGGAATCGGGACCGAGGATGTGTAGAGTAGATCTGAGCAGGCTTAAGCAACACAAGACAAAAACAGCAGCAAATTACAGACCGAGAGCAGCAAGGAGAGCAGCTGGAGCATCTGTGCTTTAGCTCAGCAGTAGCACAGAACTGCAGCAGAGAGCAGGAAAAAGAAAAATCGAGAGCAACCCGTGAGCGGTAGAGAACAGCTGGACATAGCAGCGCGACAGGAGCAAAGGACTAGACAAATCGAGGCCATCACCTGGAAATGGAAAATAACCAATGAAGAATACGTGCACAGTGGTGTTGTCGGTACACTTTGATGTTTTCCAATTATGTCAGGACCTGTTCTCAATCCATGACTTAACCAAAAAAACCACTACAAATTTTTTGCATTTTTAACTTACCTTTCCTCTCTTCAATGGTTGGGCTGTGATTGGATGTCAGAATCCTCGCTTACCACATTATCCATTATCATACATACATGTTAATATACTGTTACTGACTGTAACTGCTTTTATAATACATGTGAGATTATATAAAATCTAACACAAATACATTCCCCATAATATATATCGTATACATCACTGTGTTGTTTCTATGTTTAGATATATAACCGTACAAAATCTGTATACCTGGCGATCGATAGGAAATAGTGGTGGACTCAGGAATACAATCCCTCAATAGCTCTCGCTCTACTGCTGATGCTCTGTAGAGAGATGTAAAGAATGGGGGTAAGCATACAACACGCTCAGTAAGAAAATCAGGCAAGCAAGTAGATATCTACACTATCTACTTAAAATAATGTTATGCCTTGAAAACATTATTTCCTTAACTCACTTTAAAAGCATGTCTTTAAATATATATATATGTATGCTTGTACAGATTAAATCCCATGTACAGAAATCATGCTTTCTTTCTCAAATGTAGGCATGTAGTGCCAAACAATGCATCTTTATATAAATCATGCCTTTAGATAAATCATGCCATGTATATTTAAATCACAATAAATATGGCATTTAAATCATTCACAACATAAAATCGGAGTCCGACCCATCCCTCAGGTCTGTCCGCAATTTAAATCAGTCAATCAAGTGATATATCATGTGAGAATCTGTGGTGAAATGTAAATAGTATCCTGGACTATGATCATATCCGACATGTGATCCCAAGCAACACAGATCTCGGTGTGCGTCGCATCACTGTAATAACAGGAGGGGGTCAGTCTATCACAACCGCGAGCTATATCCTCCTCAACTCCACAATACCACACGGTACAGTGTACTCCCATGCCATATGCATGGTACAACGTACTCCGTGGACCTTACATCACAACCGGGGTGCCTGCCATAGGTCTTAGCCCTAAAACCATGAAATATCATACCACATCTCTAATACCCTCATGCGGCTATCCTCTCACATAATGTGACACTCAGTCACACAAGGATGCGGGCATGAGTTTGTAACATGTATTATATATCACATACAGTGCGCGCCTTTGAGTGCGACTCACAGTCGACACTCCGCTCAAACACTGTTTCACATCACAAACTCAACTCTAGTACGAGTAAACCTCTAGCAACTAGGTCAATGCATAGTTCATGTATTAAATCAAGTACGAGCAATAGCTCTAGTACCATGCTATGCATAATATCATCAAATCAAGTACGAGCAATAGATCCAGTACTATGTCATGTATAAATCATGAAGAATCGAGTACGAGCAATGCTCCAGCACTCTGTCATGCATCTCATGAAAAACTCGAGTATGAGCTAATCGCTCTAGCACTCTGTCATGCATATATCATATAAAACCGAGTACAAGTAATAACTCCAATACTCTATCATGCATGTCATGGAAATCTAGTGTGAATCAAAGTCCAGCACTAATGTATGTGGAAAATATATGAAATCCAGTGCGTGCTGTGCTCCAGCACGATTCATTCTCACAAAATATGATAGATGGCTCTTTAAAAAGAGATGATTTACAAAATATCAAAATCAACACTATAAAGTGTGCTTAATTCACATCAACCTTAAAATCATTAGCCCATCTATTTACTCTCCTGCTAAACAGCAGTTAAACACTCAAAATAGTGGTTTCCATGCTTTTTACAACTTTTCACAAAAGTTGACTTTTTGACTAACTAGAGGCAAAATCGTAATTTGCCAGTATCGGGTCGCAATAATTATTATTCACTTTTTCTAACCCTCAGAGTTTTTAAGTGAATGTAAAAGCAGACGAAAATACGTGCAGGTATCTCTAACTACTCACAAAAGTCCCTTACCTCGAATCATGTCAAGTGACCTCACTTCCTCGGTGCTGCTCAATCTCGCAGCCCGATCAGCTCTCAATGTAAACTCTGGAGCTGTAAATAACCATTCCTCAGGTTAATTATACTTTTCCTACTGTATTACACATTAAATATAGTCTATTTCCCTTAATGGGCTTTAATAATCCTTAATGGGCCTAACTATGCCTTAAGCCCATTTTTATTTTACTATTCATTTTCGTTGGGCCTATTAGGCTTGTGGGACCCACCAACTCTTATTGGGCTTATCCTAGACCCATTACATCTTATTAGGCCTAAAATATTTGGGCTTGGCCCATTGGGCCTCTCGGCCACATGCCATGACCGAGAGCTACCCATGCCATCGGTTACACCATGGCATGCCGGCCATGTCTCTTTCCTTAGCCATTTCACTTAGGCATTTTCATAAACACTTGGTTGGAAACATTCCTAAACATCATATAGTTCATTTAGGAATTTTACCCAACACCTTGATTGCCAACTAATTACATGTACAAATTAATCAAATTGATTAATTCTAATTACACCATAATCATTAACACATGTACATTAATCCATTTATGCCTTAAAATCATATGGATATAAATCAATATCTCACTACTAACTCTCGGCCTAACCAACATCATAGTAATTTAATATGTTTCAATGTTTAAAACATATATCAATATATTTAGAATCATTCATACATTAACATATATGAAACTGAAAATTAGAAAATATACCAATTGTTGTGTTCACCCTTTGCCGAATACTTTGAAGGCTCTCGGTTTGCACTCTATGGCTCCTTGATAGCCAATTCCAACATATGTCACTCTCCTTTCAATTTGGAACAACTTCCATGAAGGATGCAAGTTCCAATTATGCCTAATTCTTAGTGATTTCTAGTGAGAGAAAGCTTGGATAATATGTTTCAATGGTTTCTTCTTCTAGCCGAATTTGGTGTGATGAAGATGACAATGGTGTGGCTGATCTTAGAAGCCACTTACTTAGCCATTAAGCTTTACTTTCCAGCCATTAAGCTTCACTTTCCAAGCCTTAGCCATGAGTCACCTAATGAGTCACCTTATGAGTTATGGTTAGCTTTAACTATGGTTAGATATTTATCTCATGGGCTTTTCATTTGGGCTTCTCAGTTTGGGCTTTCTTAATGGGCTTTCATGCTGAAATTTTTACTATACCTCGGGCCGTTAATTGTCTCAATATTTGGCCAATCAATTGGTCCAACAATTCGGTCTAAAGGACCTAATAATTTCGATATACTTTTAGTATACCTTAATGGGCTTCAAAATTTTCACCTTAGGCCCATTACGTTTTTAACCATTAAATTTAATCTGAAATCCTTCCAAATAAATTTTTCTTACTTCCGAGGATGATTATCTTGTATTCTGGCCAAGAATATTTTTTCCAAATTTTTTTCTCCACACTTAGGTTAATTTTTAACCATGATTAGTCAACTATGGTAAAAGTCCACTTTCTTAACTATAGTTGACTTTTTCCTTAACCATTGATCAAGTTGACTTTTTCTCAAAATTTTGAAAGTGTCATATCTTATGTCTTACACTCTCGTCTTTATGTTTCAACCGTTCTCGGTGGATAATTTCACCCGAAACACCTTATCTTGCCAAAAAGGTCCATTTTACCCTTTTTAGCTTTTACTCTCGTTTTCTATTTTCGGGGCTAAATCAAGCTGACTTTCTTTCATAAGCTCTCTATACTTTCACATTTTAAGTTCTTATTTTTAGTCTGAATGATTTAGATCTACTTGGTTTAGCCTGTAACTCTTATAGCTCACATTAGGCTTTTTATGTAGCTTTTGCGTGTTAAACCATTTCACTAACACTTTAAGTCTAGTAAATACTCTTCTTATGATTCAACTATAAGAACGGAGTGTTCATACACGTAGGAATCATAAGCTACAAGCTACATAAAATCGGGGTCTGACAATCCTCCCCCACTCAAAAAATTTGGTCCTCCAAATTAGAACCAAGTTAGTCATCAAATAGGTGAGGGTACTTCTCTTGCATCAGACTCTCTAGCTCCCAAGTAGCTTCCTCTGAAGTATGATGCTGCCAGAGAATCTTCACTAACCCGATGGTCTTCGATCTCAATACCTTCTCCTTCCTATCCAATATCTGAATCAGTCTCTCAACATATGACAAGACCTCTTGGAGCTCCAAAGGCTCGTAACTAATCACATGTGCAGGATCCGGGTGATACTTCCGAAGCATCGATATGTGGAAGACGTTATGGATACCTGATAAGTCCGGTGGCAATGCCAACCTATACGCCTTATCTCCCACTCGATCAAGTATCTTAAAGGGTCCAATATAGTGAGGATTTAGTTTCCCTCTCTTCCCAAATCTCGCTATGCCATTGGAAGGAGAAACTCTCAAAAACACGGATTCACCAACTGTAAACTCTAGTGGCCTACGTCTCCTATCAGCGTAACTCTTCTGTCTACTCTGAGCTGTCCTCAATCTCTCTACTATCACGTGGATGTCCTCAGATGCTTGCGTAACAATGTCAGGAGCGAAAATCTTACGGTCACCCACTTCTTCCCATCCAATAGGGAACAACATCTACGACCATACAAAGCCTCATACGGTGCCATCCCGATACTCGAATGATAACTATTGTTATAGGCGAACTCGGTTAGTGGCAGGTGGTCATCCTAGGAGCCTCTAAAATCTAGCATACATGCTCTCAACATATCCTCTAGAGTCTGTATAGTCCTCTCTGACTAACCATCTGTCTGAGGATGGAAAGCGGTGCTCAAACTCAACTGGGTTCCTATGGCTTCCTGAAAATGTCCCTAAAAGTGGGAAATGAAGAGGGAATCCCTATCAAAGACTATGCTCACTGGTACACCGTGTAACCTCACTACCTCGCGTACATACAGTTCTGCTAATGAACTCAAAGTATCGGTCGCTCTTCTAGCTAGGAAGTGGGCTGACTTCGTCAGTCTGTCGACGATCACCCATATAGCATCATGATTCCTACGGGTTCTCGGTAAACCCATCACAAAATCCATGGTGATATGCTTTCATTTTCATGTCGGTATAGGTAGAGGATGCAATAACCCTGCAGGTTTCTGATGCTCTACCTTCACTTGCTGACATACGAGACATTTTGCAACAAACTCTGCTACATCTCTCTTTATACCCGACCACCAATATACCTTTCGGAGGTTCTGATACATCTTGTTACTCCCCGGATGTAACGTATACCTTGACGAATGAGCTTCCGCCAATATCAATCTCTGAGTCCTGGATCCTCGGGAACACATAATCTACCTTTGAACCTCAGTAGTCAGTCCGAACTCAACTCAAAGTCAGTCACGGTGCCCTTCTGTATCTGACTACTCACATCCATACAAAATGGATCAGTCTGCTGAGCCACTCTAATCCTGTCCAACAGGTCCGACTCTAAGCGTAGACTAGCTATCACATAGCCTGTATCCATGTCAGAAGGCACGACTCCCCAACTGAGGCTAGCAAACTGCTCTAGCAAATCATGTTCCCTAACCATCATATACGATACCATCCCTAGGCTCTTCCTGCTCAAGGCATCGACTACAACGTTAGCCTTACCCGAATGATAAAGTATCTCACAATCATAGTCCTTCAGAAGCTCTAGCCATCTTCTCTATCTCATGTTCAGCTCTTTCTGTGAGAACAGATACTTGAGGCTCTTGTGGTCGGTAAATATCTGGAACTTCTTGCCATACAAGTAGTGGCTCCATACCTTCAACGCAAACACTACTGCTGGTAGCTCCAAATCATGGGTCGGATAGTTCTTATCATGATCCTTCAGCTGTCTGGATCCATAAGCAACTGCCTTCCCATCCTGCATCAATACACAGACCAGTCCCTGATGTGATGCATCGGTATACACTGCAAATCCTCCTGAGCTAGTAGGGATAGTGAGAATCGGAGCGGTGGTCAATCGACTCTTCAACTCCTCAAAAATCTTCTCACAATCCTCGTTCCATATGAACGGTACACTCTTTCGAGTAAGACGTGTCAACGGAGTAGCCAACTTCGAAAATCCCTCAACGAATCTCTGATAGTATCCAGCTAAACCCAAAAAACTCTTGATCTCGGTGACTGTCCTTGGTTGTTCCCACTGAACTATAGCCTCTATCTTAGATGGATCAACTGATACACATCACTCGATATAGCATGTCCCAAAAACAAGATCTGTGACAACCAAAAGTCACACTTACTGAGCTTAGTATATAACTCTCGCTCTCGTAGAGTCTGCAACCGATCCTGAGGTGCTCCTCATGCTCCTCCTTGGATCTCGAATACACCAATATGTCATCGATAAAGACGATAACAAACTGGTCCAAATATGGCTTGAACACATCGTTCATCAAAGCTATGAAAGCAGCTGGAGCATTCGTCAATCCGAATGGCATGACCAAGAACTCATAATGGCCATATCGAGTACGAAATGCTGTCTTGGGTACATCTCCACTCTGAACTTTCAGCTGATGATACCCAAACCTCAGGTCAATCTTGGAAAAGACCTGTGTTCCCTGAAGCTGATCTAACAAGTCATTAATACGTGGAAGGGGGTATCTATTCTTGATGGTGGCCTTATTCAACAATCGGTAATCTATACACAATCGGAGGCTCCCATCCTTCTTCCTCACAAAAAGAACCGATGCTCCCTAAGGTGAAACACTCGGTCACACAAAACCCCTATCCAATAGCTCTTGTAACTGTCTCTTGAGCTCCTTTAGCTCAACCGGGGCCATACGATATGGTGATCTCGAAATACGCTCCATACCAGGGACCAAATCTATACAGAACTCCATCTCTCTGTCTGGTGGTAACCCTGGCAATTCATCCGAAAAAACATTTGGGTACTCACTGACCACAGTAATATCTGACAACTCCAGATGTGCCTTATCCATATCTACCACGTATGCAATGAAACCTTGATATGTTTCTATGTCTAAAGGAACCAACCTGGATCGCAGAATCGGTCGCAACCCATCGATAAACCTGTGGACCTTCTTGGTCTCAATATACATGGTATCGGAGTCATATCTCCCTAGGGATAGGAATCGAGTCTCATACTCGTCCACTAATAAACTCCCCTGGTTTAGTCCCAAAAAACTCTGCCTGTAGTTTTCGCTGTGCGATATCAGGAACAAACTGCCTCCTAAAGGCCTCTCGAAATATCTCCCAACTAACATATATGTGTCGGGCTCTCAATATGGGTCGGGTGGACTTCCACCAATGCTCTGCTGCTCCCTTCAGTAGGAACGCAGCAAATGCGAGCATCTCCGAGGTCGTACACTCGAAGAATCCATAAAGCTTCTCCATCTCCGCTATCCAGCTACAGGGTCCTTGACCCCACTAAAAGATAGAGGTCTAAACTTCTGGAATTCTTGCAAACGATGCAGATCACATTCGTACCCTAATCCACTACCACCTGAAACTGGTAGGGGTGTAGGAGTATCTACTGCCCTCGGTGCATGAGTTGTCTATATAGGTGTATCAGGGGCAACTGCCTCTCCTGTCGCAGTTCCTACCTCCTGTCCTTGCCTACCTGGCATGTCTGTGCCAACATCTCTACAATCAACTCAAGACTACGCTCTAATCTCGTAAAGCGCGTCTCAGCACACTCTGGTGCCTCAGTAGCACCAGGAGTCTCATGCGTAGGTAATGGTTTGGCAGTAGCTCGTCTCTCAGGCTTATCTCCATGGCCTCGAGCCCTACCTCTCATACCTCTACCACTACGCGTATTTACCATATAGACAAAGTTCCTGCATTCATAATCATGAATTTGTCCATCTCCTATCTGGTATACACAGTTATATCTAAACACATCACAGTACTATAGGGATGTACACTTTCTTATTTTCTAACACCGACTCACATCAGAGCCCCATTTTAACTTACCTTTCCTCTCTTTAATGGTTGGGTTGTGATTCAATGTCAGACTCCTCGCTTACCACATTATCCATTATCATACATACATGTCAATATACCATTACTGAGTGTAACTAGTTTTACAATACATGCGAGATTATAGAAATCTAACACAAATACATTCCCCATTATATATATTGTATACATCACTGTGCTGTTTCTATATTTAGATATATAACCGTACAAGATCTGTATACCTGGCGGTCGATAGGAACTAGCAGTGGACTCAGGAATACTATCCCTCAATAGCTCTCGCTCTACTGCTGATGCTTTGTAGAGAGATGTAAAGAAATGGGGGTGAGCATACAATGCGCTTAGTAAGAAAATCAGGCAAGCAAGTAGATATCTACACTATCTACTTAAAATAATGCTATGCCTTGAAAACATTATTTCCTTAACTCACTTTAAAAGCATGTCTTTAAATATATATATATGTATACTTGTACAGATTAAATCCCATGTACAGAAATCATGCGTTCTTTCTCAAATGTAGGCATGTAGTGAAAAATAATACATCTTTATATAAATCATGCCTTTAGATAAATCATGCCATGTATGTTTAAATCACAATGAATATGGCATTTAAATCATTCACAACACAAAATCGGAGTCCGACCCATCCCTCAGGTCTATCCGCAATTTAAATCAGTCAATCAAGTGATGTATCATGTGAGACTTTGTGGTGAAATGTAAATGTATCCTGGACTATGATCATATCCGACATGTGATCCCAAGCAACACAGATCTCGGTGTGTGGGGCATCATTGCTGTAACGGGAGGGGGGTCAGTCCATCACAACCGCCAGTTATATCCTCCTCAACTCTACAACACCACACGGTACAGTGTACTCCCATGCCACATGCACGGTACAACGTACTCTGTGGACCCTACATCACAGCTAGGGTGCTTGCCATAGGTCTTAGCCCTAAAACCATGGAATATCATACCACATCTCTAATACCCTCATGCGGCTATCCTCTCACATAATGTGACACTCAGTCAGACAAGGATGTGGGCATGGGTTTGTAACATGTATTATATATCACATACAGTGCGCGCCTTTGAGTGCGACTCACAGTCGACACTCTGCTCAAACACTATTTCACATTACAAACTCAACTCTAGTGTGAGTAAACCTCTAGCAACTAGGTCAATGCATAGTTCATGTATTAAATCAAGTACGAGCAATAGCTCCAGTACCATGCTGTGCATAATATCATCAAATCAAGTACGAGCAATAGCTCCAGTACTATGTCATTTATAAATCATGAAGAATCGAGTACTAGCAATGCTCCAGCACTCTGTCATGCATCTCATGAAAACTCGAGTACGAGCTAATCGCTCCAGCACTCTGTGATGCATATATTATATAAAACTGAGTATGAGTAATAACTCCAGTACTCTATCATACATGTCTGGAAATCTAGTGCGAATCAAAATCCAGCACTAATGTATGTGGAAAATATATGAAATCTAGTACGAGTTGTGCTCCAGCACGATTCATTCTCACAAAATATGATAGATGGCTCTTTAAAAAGAGATGATTTACAAAATATCAAAATCAACACTATAAGGTGTGCTTAATTCACATCAACCTTAAAATCATTAGCCCATCTATTTATTCTCCTGCTAAACAGTAGTTAAACACTCAAAATAGTGGTTTTCATGCTTTTTACAACTTTTTACAACTTTTCACAAAAGTTGACTTTTTGACTAACTAGGGGTAAAATCGTAATTTACCACTATCGGGTTGCAATAATTATTATTCACTTTCTTTGACCCTCAGAGTTTTTTAGTGAATGTAAAAGCAAACGAAAATACGTGCAGATATCTCTAACTACTCACAAAAGTCCCTTACCTCGAAACACGTCAAGTGACCTCACTTCTTCGGTGCTGCTCAATCTCGCAGTCTGATCAGCTCTCAATGTAAACTTTGGAGCTGTAAATAACCATTCCTCAGGTTAATTATACTTTTCCTACTGTATTACACATTAAATACAGTTTATTTCCCTTAATGGGCTTTAATAATCTTTAATGGGCCTAACTATGCCTTAAGCTCATTTTCATTTTACTATTCATTTTCGTTGGGCCTATTGGGCTTGTGGGCCCCACCAACTCTTATTGGGCTTGTCCTAGACCCATTACATCTTATTGGGCCTAAAATATTTGGGCTTGACCCATTGGGCCTCTCGGCCACATGCCATGACCGAGAGCTACCCATGCCATCGGTTACACCATGGCATGCCGGTCATGTCTCTTTCCTTAGCCATTTCACTTAGGCATTTTCACAAACACTTGGTTGTCAACATTCCTAAACATCATATAGTTCATTTAGGCATTTTATCAAACACCTTGATTGCCAACTAATTACAGGTACAAATTAATCAAATTGATTAATTCTAATTACACCATAATCATTAACACATGTACATTAATCCATTTATGCCTTAAAATCATATGGACATAAAATCAATATCTCACTACTAACTCTCGGCCTAACAAACATCATAGTGATTTAATATGTTTCAATGTTTAAAACATATATCAATATATTTAGAATCATTCATACATTTACATATATGAAATTGAAAATTAGAAAATATACCAATTATTGTGTTCACCCTTTGCCGAATACTTTGAAGGCTCTCGGTTTGCACTCTATGGCTCCTTGAGAGCCAATTCCAACATATGTCACTCTTCTTTCAATTTGGAACAACTTCCATGAAGGATGCAAGTTCCAATTATGCCTAATTCCTAGTGATTTCTAGTGAGAGAAAGCTTGGATAATATGTTTCAATGGTTTCTTCTTCTAGCCGAATTTGGTGTGATGAAGATGACAATGGTGTGGCTGATCTTATAAGCCACTTACTTAGCCATTAAGCTTTACTTTCCAGCCATTAAGCTTGACTTTCCAAGCCTTAGCCATGAGTCACTTAATGAGTCATGGTTAGCTTTAACTATGGTTAGATATTTATCTCATGGGCTTTTCATTTGGGCTTCTCGGTTTGGGCTTTCTTAATGGGCTTTCAGGCTGAAATTTTTACTATACCTCGGGCCTTTAATCGTCTCAATATTTGGCCAATCAATTGGTTCAACAATTCGGTCTAAAGGACCTAAGAATTTCGATATACTTTTAGTATACCTTAATGGGCTTTAAAATTTTCACCTTAGGCCCATTATGTATTTAACCATTAAATTTAATCCAGAATCCTTCCGAATAAATTTTCCTTGCTTTCGGGGATGATTATCTTGTATTCTGGCCAATAATATTTTTCCCAAATTTTTTATCGACACTTAGGTTAATTTTTAACCATGATTAGTCAACTATGGTAAAAGTCCACTTTCTTAACTATAGTTGACATTTTCCTTAACCATTGACCAAGTTGACTTTTTCTCAAAATTTTGAAAGTGTCATATCTTATGTCTTACACTCTCATCTTTATGTTTCAACCGTTCTCGGTGGATAATTTCACCCGAAACACCTTATCTCGCCAAAAAGGTCCATTTTACCCTTTTTAGCTTTTACTCTCGTTTTCTATTTTCGGGGCTAAATCAAGCTGACTTTCCTTCATAAGCTCTCTATACTTTCTCATTTTAAGTTCTTATTTTCAGTTAGAATGATTTAGATCTGCTTGGTTTAGCCTGTGACTCTTATAGCTCCCATTAGGCTTTTTATGTAGCTTTTGCATGTTAAATCATTTCACTAACACTTTAAGTCTAGTAAATACTCTTCTTATGATTCAATATAATAACGGAGTGTTCATACACGTAGGAATCATAAGGTACAAGCTACATAAAATTCGGGTCTGACAAATTAAGCCTAAGGCCATGTTCGGCTATTTGCTCTTTACAAGTTGATGTTCATTGCACTTATATTAAGTTAATTGCTCCTTTTATTACTTGTTAATTTAGATTAGCTCCATTGTTTTAGTTTGTGAATTTAATTTTTAGTTTTAATTTTTTAGTTAGTAGTTAATTTTATATTTTTTGTTTTAGGATTTAATTTTTAGTTAAGTGTTTTAAGGGTTACATTTAGAATTAAGTTAGATTAAATTTGTTACATGCATTAGTTAGATTCTATTGTTAAGTTAGTAATTAGATATAGTTAGGAATAATTTAGAATTAATATTTTAGATATGTAGTTTTATAGTTATTTTCTTAATTTCCTAGGATTTTATTTTCATTAAGTTTTAGTTTAGTTTAATTTGCATTTTTATTAATTAGTTTAATTTTAGGTTAGTTTAATTGTAGTTTAATTAATCTTGTTTTGTTATTTTCATAATTGCATTTTATTTTAATTGCGTTAATTAGTTTTAACTGTTTTAATTATTTTTGTAGACTTTTAATTTTAATTGCGTGGAGCACTGTAACTAATTTTGCTCGGTTTTATTTAGTTTTTATTATTTTATTGTTTTCAGTATTTTTAATTCTAGCTATGTAGATCACCCACCTTAATTTCATAATTTGCTAGAATATACTTAGGGTAAGATTAACCGGTAGTTAATTAGGCTAACCAACTTCTCTGAGGGACGATAACTCGGGACTCAAATCTCATTATTACTTGTACGACCCGTGCACTTGCGGTAATACCATTTGGGCATGTCATCGGGTGCTGTACGACCCTGATCCAGTCTACAGTCCCCTTACAATGGCCATCGGTACTCTGTTTGTCTGTTTCCCTCTTCGGAGGTTGAGTTTATATGATCATGACTTATGTTTGCTATGTGTAATTGCCTAGTCTCCAGTGTATGTTCTGTATGACTTCGAAAGAAAAGTGATAAACTTTGTGACAAGTGAACTATGTGATCCGAAATGTGTTTGACTTACTTGTTTTAAGATAATTTTATTTCGATAAATATACACATGCTTACCAGTGTCTGTATTAAAGCATCTCGTTTTCGTACGCTTTGATATTAAAACTGCCTTAAATGCATGTCTTACTGGGCTTAAAGAGCTCACCCCTTTCTCTACTCTTACAGACTATTTGAAGTCATCACTGTCTACGCCTATCGTATAATTGAAGTAAGCTGGTGGACTCGATACTCTCCCTAGTCTACCTCTAATACACGCTAAGGTATACTTTCACTTTTACTGTCCGACATCCTGTATAGCATAGACAATCGATGTAAAGACTATTTTGGGATGTAATTTATGCAAGTATGTATGTAAAGTTGTAAACGTACAATTTATACAATAAATATACTTTTAGGGGTATTACAGAAGTCACCATTAATTATGAAATAAGATTAAAAACAACTGCTGTGAGATATAAACTGTGTTTTAAACTTTGCAGAGACGTAAGTTTATAAATACGTCGTTATGCTGGCAAAATTTTGTAAAATGAAAAGGTTAAGAATTGACACTGAAGGGAATGCAACTTAATTAAGAAATTAAGAAAAAAGAAAAATTAGCTCATATTTTCACATTTCTGGGGCGTGACAGTGCCGATTCTTAACCTTTTATCTTACGAATTTTCGCCAGCATAACGGCGTATTTATAAGCTTGCCTCACTGCAACGTTTAAAACATAGTTTATATCCAATCGCAGTTGCTTTTAATCTTATTCCATGATTAATAGTTACTTTTGTAATACCCCTAAACGTACCTTTATTCTATAAACTGTACGTTTACAACTTTACATACATACTTGCCTAGATTATATCCCAAAATATTCTTTACATCAATTGTTTAAGGTATATAAGATGCTTAGCAATTAAAGCAAAAGTATACCTTGTCATGTACTGCAGGTAGCCTGGGGATAGTATCGAGTCCACTAGCTTACTTCAATTACACGGCAAGCGTAGACAGTGATCACTTTAAATAGTTTGTAAGAGTAGAGAAAGGGGTAAGCTCTTTAAGCCCAATAAGACATGCATTTAAGGCAGTCTTAATATCAAAGCATACAAAAATAGGATACTTTTATAGAAACATCGATAAGCATATATATATTTATCGAGAACAGAGTTATCTTAAAAGAAGTAAGTCGAACACATTTCGGATGACATAATTCACTTGTCACAAAGTTTATCACTTTTCTTTCGAAGTCATACAGAATACAGATGGAGACTAGGCAATTACACATAGCAAACATAAGTCATGATCATATAAACTCAACCTCCAAAAAGGGAGACAAACAAACACAGTACCGATGGCCATGGTAAGGCCTGTAGACTAGATTGGGGTTGTACAACACCATACGTCACTAAAGATTAAAACAATCAATGCACGAAGTGGTGGACGATAAGGCACCGAGTGGCTACACATACCCGACACGGTTAAACATGCACCACAAAGGACTAAGCATGCACAATGTAGCATAAGGCATGCACAACAAAAGTCCAAACTCCACACGGGTCATGCATGACAAATATCGGGGTCTACATGTTGCCTTAGTCTAAAAATGATACTTATGAATTCTTTTTCGAGCTTATTAACCCACATAGTAACAAAACCAAGTTTATAGTCAAATTTCATATACATAAAACTAATTCATAAAATCCATTTCCATAATACAATTTATATTTTGCAAAACATTTCACATATGTCGAAAAATAAAAATGGAGAGCTCGGAGGGTGGCTTTTCCTTCAATTTTTTGGTTTAAGTATGAATAGTACTTTTTCAAATATCAAAAATACATTTCAGAAATTTGAACACATTTCAAACATGTTTATATATTAAAAATGAGGTAATGGGAATACTAATACCACTTTAAATTGCATCCCTTACTTAACAAATCTTAGAACAACACAAAATCACAAGGTGTTGAGGTTTGCCTTGTTTTGCATGTTGATACCTCAAGCTATCCAAAATTGTTCCAAAATCATCAGATGATGCTCAATTCCATCTCAGTATGCTTAAATATACATCCGTTTCCATAAACTTCACTAAACTTGATTGTTTTTTCCACTTTTCCTACTTTCTTGGTTTCACCGATTAAAGGGTCGATTTAGGCAATTTCAATAGTTTCTTTTCTCTTAACTTCAAACTAACTTCAAAATTAGTTTCTTTTCTTTTAACCTCAGGTGCTGCTCATGCTCCACCTGAGACTTCGAATACACTAAGATGTCATCTATAAAAATGATAACAAACTGATCCAAGTATGATTTGAAAACATCGTTCATTAGAGCCATGAAAGTTGCAGGAGCATTCGTCAATTCGAATGGTATAACTAAGAACTTATAGTGGCCATATCAAGTATGAAACGCTGTCTTGGGTACATCTCCACTCTGAACTCTCAACTGATGATACCCAGACCTCAGGTCAATCTTAGAAAAGACCTGCGCTCCTCGAAGCTGATCCAAGAAATCATCAATCTGCGGAAGGGGATACCTATTCTTGATGGTATCCTTATTTAACAATCTATAATCAATACACAATCGGAGGCTTTCATCCTTCTTCTTCACAACCAAAACTAGTGCTTCCCAAGGTAAAACACTCAGTCTGACAAACCCCCTATCCAGCAGTTCCTGTAACTGCTTCTTAAGCTCCTTTAACTCAACTAAGGCCATACGATACGGTGGTGTCAAAATAGGCTCGGTACCAGGCACCAAATCTATACAGAACTCCATCTCTCTGTCTGGTGGTAACCCTGGAAATTCATCCGGGAAGACATCTGGGAACTCCCTAACCAAAGGGATATCTGCTAACTCCAAATGCGCCTTATCCGTATCGACCACGTACGCAATGAAACCTTCAACATTTTATTATTCAGTCGGTATAGAAATTTTATCTTGTTTTAAATACTGCAACTACTACTTTCATTTCTTTTTTGTAAACTTTACAATATCTTTTTCAGGGGTAGGAAACATAACCATCTTAGCATAAAAATCTAAAACAGTATGGTTTGTAGCTAACTAATCCATTCCTAAGATTACATCAAAATTGCTTATACTTAACAAAATTAGATTGGTTGTCATATCCTTTTCCCCTACTCTTAGCTTGTAGTTAATAAACACATACTCGACTAGCTGACTGTTATTCATAGGCGTACTAATTAACATCATCCAACTTAGAGGTATACGCTGTACATGCTTCGATAACTTACATGCGAATAAAGGCGATACAAATGAATGTGTGGCACCAGGATCAAATAAAACAGATGCTTTTAGATAAAAAATCAGGATGCTACCTTTAATCACATTTGATAAAGCATCAGCTGTGCCCTGGTCCAAAGCATGTACTGGCCCTCGACGAATCACCCGTTTCCCCTTCTTTTATACTGTTGCTCTTATTATCGGAGCAGGCGTATCAACTGGGGCTCTCTCTGGCTCCTTGCCCTTCTATGGGGTAATCTCTATCATCTCTGGGCAAGCTTAAGCCATATGCCCTGGCTTCCCACATTTGAAACACAATCTGACAGTCATCGGATAAGGTCGACCGCCATGGTATATACAACATCTACCATACTATTTGGCAGTAGGCCTCTGTCCTCCAATAACAATGCTCCCTAGCTGGATCTATGGCCAGATATGCAGGAGGTCTAACAGTCATCTCCTGCACTTCCTCAATCCGTGGTCTCTTACCGAAAAGTCTCCTCCCTCCTCAATAACTGAAACCTCTGGCATTGTCACTCGCCGACCTTTTCCTATCTCTATTTCTACTCTGGCTAACCTTGTCGAGCTCAGAGGCATTCCTCTCATAGTCTTGCTGACATAATTACGCCCTGCACAATGCCTCCTCGTATGTAGAGATATCAAGTGGAACCAATCTCGACTGTAGCACCGGTCTCAGTCCGTCTACAAATTATCAGACCTTTTTGGTCTCACTGATCATAGTGTCAGGGTCGTACCTTCCCAAGGACATATATCGTGTCTCGTACTCATCTGCTGACTGAATGCCCTAGCTCAACCCCAAGAAATCCATCTGTAACTTTCGTTGTGTTGTATCTAGGACATATTGCCTCTTGAAGGTATAAAAAAAAAATTATCCCAATTGATCTCTGAGTGTTGTGCCCTCAGTATCACTCTGGTGGACTTTCACTAATGCTCTGCCGCTCCCTTCAGCATGAAGGTAGCAAAAATAACCATCTCAAAGTCCTACACTAAAAGAATCCATACAACTTCTCGATCTCTCTAATCCAATCCTCTATAGCCACTGGGTCCTTGACCCCACTAAATGACGGCGATTTGAAATTTTGGATTTGCCATAATCTATCATGGTCACAATCGTACCTTAGTCCACTACTGACCTGCCGCGGCCCAACAGGGTATGACATACCTTAAACTGGTGGAGGTGTAGGAGTATCTGTAGGCTGTGACATCTGTGCAGGCATATAAGGAGCAAATCCCTGCTCAGTAGTAGCCTTCGCATCCGGACCCTGCCTCTCATGCATAGCCTGTGTGAACATCTCTATCATCATCTTTAGACGAGCTTTAATCTCGTAAAAAGTGTCTCAATACTCTTTGGTACCTCAGTGGGACCTGGAGTCACCAGGTTATATGAAGACTCAAAATCATCTCGGCTCTTAAGCCTACCTCTACGGCCTCTAGCCCTGCCTCTAGTCCTTCTACCACGATTGGTATTAGCCATAATGGCTCAATTCCTGCATTCACAATCATTACTTTGTCAATTCCCATCTCGGAATACACACTTGTATATAAACAAAGGACAATAATATGGGGATGTAAACTTTTCCTAATCACTAACACCGACTCATATCAGACTAACTCTGCTCTGATACCATTCTGTCACGATCGAATTTTACCAAAATCACTACAATTTTTTTGCTTTTACCTTACCTCTCTTTCTGTCTTAATTCCACCACTAATAGTTGGGCTATGATTCGACATTAGTATCCTCACCTTCACTTACCATAGCATTCATTCATTTCGATGTACACATGTTGATAATAACCATCTATTGACTGAAATTAACTCTTGTATCATAAATGAAGTTACTATCATAATATAAAAATACAATACATCCCCAATATTACATATGTTTACATCATTGTGCCGTATTATTATTCAGATACAAAATCGTAGGTGTGTATGTATACCTTTTTGCATGATGTGAATGCAGTTGACAAAAAGGAACTCTAGTCCTCAGTCGTACTCTATCTACTGCGGATGCTCTGTAGAGAGGGGAAATAAAAAGGGGTGAGCTCACTAGCTCAGTAAGAAAATCAGGCAAGCAAGTAGATAACCACACTTTCTACATGAATATAATGTTATGCCTTGAAAATATTCCTTTTAATTTCAATATAAAGCATGTATCTTTCTTTAAAGCATTTATGCAAGTATATATATCTACACACTCATATATGTATACTGAAAACATGCTTGCTTATAAATATCAACAAATCATGCAAAATATTGGATTCTCATGTAATTAATGTAAATCACATTATATTATACCATTTCAAATAAAGCAAGTAAAGAGGGCATTCTGTCATGTTAAAACATGGAAATTGAGGCTTCACCCATCCCTCGGGTTTACCCTTTATAAAACACAGTCACAAGTCGAGGCTCAACCCATCACTCGGGTCTACCCAATTTCATAAAATCATATGACAATTCAAATAAGAAATATCAGGTGAGATTGGCGACTACTTGTTTTTGGTTTCAAGGATTATGATCACAACCCTTTTTCGGTGATCTCAGGCTACACGGATCCCGGTGTGCGGGTCATCACTGCTATAATTGGAGGTAGGTCAAATCCTCAATCATCAGCTAACAACTCTACCACTCCACAACTCTCCAACATGTATACACGGTACAACGTTCTCCATGTGTTGTACACAGTACAAAGTACTCCATGAACCCAATAACAATTTTGATAACCCTCTGCCAAATCTAAAAATGCACGTGCGAGCATATAAATCAATGCGACATACAGTCTGTACAAGGCTCTAGCACGGCTGTTTCATGCTATCTCTTTCAAAACTAGTACATGCGAGTAAACTCTAGCATGACCTCATGCACAATTCATAAAAGATCTAGTGCGAGCAATGCTCCAGCACTATGTCATGTACACATGTAAAATCGAGTACGAGCAATGCTCTAATACTCTATCATGCATAAATCATATGAAATCAAGTACGAGCAACACTCCAGTACTTTGTTATGTAGAATACATGTAAAATCAAGTGCGAACAGTGCTCTAGCACGATTTGTTATTCACACAACTCAATAGATAGCTTATTTAAAAGAGTCTCACTCAATTAAATCAAATCGGCACTATATTGTGCTGTTTTCGTATTTAACATGAAAACATCAGCCAATCTATCTATGCATATGCTAAACAACATTAAAAACAATTAAAAACATGTTTCCTATACTTTTAGGTCTTTTCCTAAATGTTGACTTTTTACCTTAAGTAGGGGTAAAATCATAATTTACCCTTTCCAGGTCGCTATAATTTTTATTCACTTTCTTTGACCCTTAGACTTTTTAAGTGAATGTAAAAGTAGATGAAATTACATGCAGATATCTCTAACTACCCGTAAAATCCTGTTACCTAGAATCTCTTCGAGAAATTTCACTTTCTTAGAGTTGCCCGATCTCGTAGTCCGATTCGCTCCCACTATAATCTTTGGAGCTACATATAACCATTTATTTGGTTAATTATACTTTCTCATCTGTATTTCACTTAATGGGTCCATTTACTCTTATTGGGCCTTAATAAATCTTAATAGGCCTAACATTGTCTTAAGCCCATTTCACTTTACTATTTATTTCAGTTGGGCCTATTAGGCTTATGGGGCCCACCAATTCTTATTGGGCTTGGTCCAGAGCCCATGATCACCTATTGGGCCAAGAGCATATCGACAAGGCCCATTGGCCTCTCGACCATGGCATGTGGCCGAGAGCCATTATGTCGAGCACCACGCCACCTATGGCATTTGGCTAGCTTTTCACTTAGGCATTTCATCAAACACCTTGTGTGCATGCCTTAGCCTTAGTTTATGTTCACTTAGGCATTTTATCAAACACTTTGTGTGCCATTTCCAATTCACTAACCAATTGATCAAAATGATTGAAATTAACTATGCCATAATCATGCACACATACATACCAACCTATACATGTCTTAAAATCAAGTGGGTATTCATCAATTCAGAATACCCATTTTCGGCCGTTACTTGTTCAAAGTGTTTTTGTGTGTTTTAATCCATAAAACATACACCAATCAACTTGAATTAATCCATAGATAAACATATATGAGATTGGAAGCTTCAAATTATACCTAGCTTAGTGTTTCCCTTTGTGGCCGAGACTTAGAAGAAATTTGCCTCTCTCAATATGGCTCATTGATAGCCAATTCCAAGATATGTTAATTCTCTCTCAATTTGGAACAACTTCCATGAAGATTGCAAGTTCCAATTATGTCTCTAACTTAGTGATTTCTAGTGAGATAAAGCTTGAAACTAGGTTTGGCTATGGTTTCCTCTTGTTGTCGAGAATGAAAGGGTGAAGAGGACTTGGTGTTGGCTGATTGTAAGACCCAAATTTTAAATGCAGATTATTCCTTATGATTCTTATATGTACAAACATTTTATTATGTTGATTGAATCATAAGCAGAGTATTTACTACAACGAAATAATAAGTAAAGTTATTAAACACACATAAGCTATGTAAAGATTTAATAAGGGCTATAAGAGCCACAGGCTAAACCAAGTGGATCTTAATCATTCTGACTGAAGATAAGAACTTAAAATGAGAAAATATAGAGAGCTCGTGAAGGAAAGTCGGTTTGATTTGGTCCCAAACACAATGAAGTAGAAGGAATGCCAAAAAAAGGGTTAAACGAGTCCGAAAAGGACCGTTTGAGGGGTATTTGATATATTCGCCTCCCAGAAATGGCCAAAACGTAAAGCTGAGAGTGTAAACCATGGAAAGTGACACCTTTGGATTTTTGACAAAAAGTCAAATGTGGTTAATGGTCAAGAAAAGTCAATGGTAGTTAAGAAAATTGGACTTTGACCATAGTTGACTTACCATGGTTAGAATTTAACCTAAGTATGGTTAAAAAGTGGGGAAGAAATATTTTTGGTTAAAACACAAGATATTCATCCCCTGAAGTATGGAAAATTAATTTAATCAAAATTTGGATTATATTAAACGGGTAAAACGCAATTGGCCAAAGTTGGAAATTGTAAAGCCCATTCAGGTATCACAAGTGTGGGTCGAATTTCTTAGGCCCATTGGGCCGAATTGTTGGGCCATTTGGTGGGCCCAATATGAATTCAATTTAAGGTCCAATCGGTGGAAACATTTTCAGCCCAAAAGCCCAAAAGAAAAGCCCAAACCGAGAAGCCCAACGTTAAAGCCCATTAGTTTAAGTTAAAACCCATTATTAAAAGGTTACAAAATCCAAATTGGTAACCATAACCCAAACCCTTTTCAAGTCAAATAAGATGGCTGAATTTCATGACTTAATGACTAAGTGTTTAGGCTATAAAATCAGCCAACACATTGTCTTTCTCATTCCATCATTTTCGGTAAACAAGGAGACACCATTACCAAACCTTATTCAAGCTTTCTCTCTCTAGAAATTACCTACCTAGAGACATATTTAGAACAGGTAATCTTCATGAAAGTTGTTCCATATTGAGAGAGGAATAACATATCTTGGAATTAGCTATCAAGGAGCCATATTTTGCAACCCAAAAATTAAGAAAGTTTCAACCAAGATGAAAAGTATACGCTCGGTGAGTTTTCAAGCTTCCAACTTCACATATGTTGATCTATGAATTATATGGAGTTAATTAGTATATGTTTATGGATCAAAACACATGAAATCACCATAAACAAGTGATGGTCAAAAATGGGTATATGATTTTTGATGAATACCCATGTGATTTTAAGACATGTATAGGTTGATATGCATGTACACATGATTATGGCATGGTTAGTTTTAATCAATTTGTTCATATGGATGGTTTTATGATGTTGGAATATAAGGTGTTTGATAAATGCCAACATAAACTATAGAAAAGGCTTAAGACATGTCGACCAAGTGTTTGATAAAATGCCTAAGTGAATGGTTAGGCAAGTTGGTGTGGTGTAGCATGGTCTTGGTCATTGGTGGCATGCATGGCTCTTAGCGACATGCCATGGCCGAGAGGCCAAATGGGCCAAGCCAATGTTGTTTCAGCCCAATAAGGTACCATAGGCCTCGAGCAAGCCCAATAAGAGTTGGTGGGCTGTACAAGCCTAATAGACCTAACTGAAATGAATAGTAAAATGAAAATAGGCTTAAGACAGTGTTAGGCCATTAAGGTTCATTAAGGCCCAATAAGAGTAAACGGGCCCATTAGGTAATATAGTCTGTATTTAAATTGAAATATAGATGAAAAAGTGTGATTAACCAAATAAATGGTTATATACAGCTCTAGAGATTATCATAGGAGTGAATCGGACTGCGAGATCGGGCAACTCTGAGGAAGTGAAGTTTCTCGATGTGTTTGAGGTAAGGGACTTTTGCGAGTAGTTAGAGATATCTGCACATATTTTCATCAGGTTTTACATTCACTTAAAAAGTTTGAGGGTTAGAGAAAGTGAATAATATTTATAGCGACCCGATATGGGTAAATTACAATTTTACCCCTATTTAGGCAAAAAGTCAACTTTTAGGAAAAAGTCATAAAAAGCATGGAAAACATATTTTTCATTGTTTTTACTGCTAGTTAGTAGAAGAATAGATTAGATTGGCCAATGATTTTGTGAAATACATAAAATAGGCTAATTATGGTGTTGAGTTTAATGTTTTGAAACATCCATGTTTAAAGGAGTCATCTATCGAGTTATGTGAAAATAAATTATACTGGAGCACTGCTCGCACTTGATTTTATATGTTTTCTACATGAAATGTGTTGGAGTGATTACTCACACTTGATTTTCCATGACATACATGGCATAGTACTAGAGCATTGCTCGTACTTGATTTTAAATGAGTTTTGTGTATAGCATAGCACTGGACCGATTGCTCGTACTTGATTTAAAAGTGATTTATACATAATAGAGTACTGGAGTAATACTCGTACTCAGTTTTACATGATTTATGCATGACAGAGTATTAGAGCGATTGCTCATACTTGAATTTAAATGAGAAAAATGCATGACCTAGTGTTGGAGTGTTACTCGCACTAGAGTTTGAGTTTGTGATGTGTGAAACAGTGTTTGAGCGGGGTGTCGATTGTGAGTCGTACTATAGGTGTGCACTATAGACTGAGTGTCACATTGTTGAAATGTTTGCACGTGGATTTAGAGACGTGGCATTAGTTATCCATTGAGATAGGGTCCACGGTTGTACGTTGTACTGTGTATGCATCATGGAGTATGTTGTACCGTGTGTTGTTGTGATGTGTGGAATTGAGGAGTTGATAGCTGGTGGTTGTGAGGATTTGACCCACCTCCCATTGCAGTAGTGATTGCCTCGCACACCGAGTACTGTGTAGCTTGGGATCACCATTATAGGATATGGCCATTGTCTAGGATATTATTGCATATAGCGATCGAGTCTCACATGATATATCACATGATTTTATGATATGGGTAGACCTGAGGGATGTGTCGAAACCCGATTTTTGTGTTGTGATTGTTGAAATGCCATATTTTACCTGATTTGATTTAAATGGCATGATATACTTTAAAGGCATTACCAATTTATATAAGTGCAATGTTTTGCATGAAATGCTTATAATTTCAAAAATCAACATGATTTCAGTACATGAGATTTAATTTGTACCATTATATCAGTTTTTAATTCATGCTTTTAACATAAGTTAAGGAAATAATATTTCAAGGCATGGCATTATTTTCAGTAGATAGTGTGGATGTCTACTTGCTTGCCAGATTTCCTTTCCTTACTGAGCTAGTGAGCTCACTCCTTTCATTTTCTTCCTCTCTACAGAGCACCCACAGTAGATTGAGTACGACTGAGGGTTATCATTCTTTTGTCCGCTGCATTTCCCACCAAACGAAAGGTATACACATCACATATGATTTTGTATATGAACATATAAAAGCACAGTGATGTAAGCGTATGTAATATTGGGAATGTATTTGTATCTAATATATGTGAGCTCACTATGAGATAAAAGAAATTACAGTCAATAGATAGTTGATATTGACATGTATGCATCGTATTGAATGGATGATATAGTAAGTAAAGGTGATTATACTAATACCGAATCACAACCCAACAGTTGGTAAAGAGAAAGGTAAGTAAAAAAATGAAAAATTAGTAGTGGTTTTTGGTAAAAGTCACGGTTGTGACAAAATGATATCAGAGCCAGGTTTGGTATGATGGGAGTCGGTGTTAGTGGTTAGGAAAGTTTACATCCACATATTATTGTGCTGTGTTCAGTTACAAGTGTATGTACCGATATGGGAATTGTATAGTTAGTAGTTGTGAATGTAGGAATTGAGCCATTATGGCAAATACTAGTCGTGGTATAGTGGCTAGAGTCAAGCTCAAGGCGGTAGAGGTAGGCCTGAGAGCTAAGATGAGTATTCATCTAACCTTGTGACTCTAGGTCTCACTGAGGTACCAGAGAGTATCGAGGTGCGCTTTACGAGGTTAGAGCGTAGCTTAGAGACCATGATGGAGATGTTTATATAAGCTATGCATGATAGGCATGAAATAGATGTAGGGACTGCTACTAGACAGGGAGTTGCTCCAGATATGCCTTCATAGCTTGAATAGATGGCTTAGCCTACAGGTACCTTTACACCTCGACTAGTTCAGGATACACCCTCTCCTGTTGACCCGTGGCAGGTTAGTAGTGGACTGGGGTACGATTGTGAGCTTGATAGGTTATGGCAGTTTTAGAAGCTTAGACCATCATCGTTTAGTGGGGTCAAGGACCTAATGGTCGCAGAGGATTAGATTGGAGAGATAGAGAACTTGTATGGATTCTTTTGGTGTATGGCTTCAGAGTAGGTTACTTTCGTCGCCTTCGTGCTGAAGGGAGCGGTAAAGCATTGGTGGAAGTCCACCAGAGTGATATTGAGAGCTCGACATATAGAGATCAGTTGGGAGATATTTTTGGATTCCTTTAGGAGGCAGTTTGTTCCAGATACAACACAGCGGAGACTACAGGTTGAGTTTTTGGGGTTGAGCCAGGGGAGTCAATTGATAGATGAGTATGAGACATGATTCATATCCCTGGGAAGGTATGACCCTGACACTATGTGTAGTGAGACCAAGAACATCCATAGATTTGTTTATGGACTAAGACCGGTGCTACAGTTTAGATTGGTCCCACTAGATATTACTACGTACAAGGATGCAGTGCGTAGAGCATAACTTTGTGAGCAAGATTATGAGAAGAATGACTCTGAGTTTAGGACGGTTAGTCGGAGTAGAGATAGAGCTAGGAAGAGGCCAACGAGTGACAGTACCAGAGGTTTTGATTATCGAGGAGGGAGGAGACTCTATGGTAAGAGACCACAGATTAAATAGGTGCGGGAGAAGACTATTAGACCTCCCGCATTTTCAGCCATAGCTCCAGTAAGGGGCATTATTATTGGAGGACAGAGGCCTACTACCCAGTAGTGTGGTTGAAGTGGTATACCATGGAGGTAGACCTTGTCTGATGAATATCAAATTGTGCTTTCGATCTGGGAAACCAGGGCATATCACGAGAGCTTGCCCAGAGTGGTTTGAGACTGCCCCAGAGAAGGGCAAGGAGCCAGAGAGAGCTCTAGTTGATACTTCTGCTCCGAGAAAGAGAGCAACAACTGAAGAGTAGTGGAAAATGATATGAAAGCTAATCTAATTTTGCTAAGTATGAGCAATTTTGATGTAATCCAGGGAATGGATTGGTTAGCTGCAAACCATACTGTTTTAGATTGTTATGCTAAGAAGGTTATGCTTTTTACCCCTGCGAAATATATTGTAAAGTTTACTGAAAAGAAATAAAAGAAGTAGTTGCAGTAATTGCTGACTAAGAAATTAAAATGTTGAAGGTTTCATTACGTACGTGGTTGATATGGATAAGACACACCCAGAATTAGTAAATATTCTTGTGGTTAGTGAGTTCCTAGATATCTTTTCGGATAAATTGCCAGGTTTACCACCAGACAGAGAGATAGAGTTTTGTACAAATTTGGTGCCTGGTACCGAGCCTATTTCGAAACCACCGTATCGTATGGCCTTATTAGAGTTGGAGGAGCTTAAAAGGCAATTGCAGGAACTACTGGATTGGGGGTTTATCAAACCAAGTGTTTCGTCTTGGGGAGCACCGATTGTGTATTAATTTTAGATTCTTGAATAAGGCTACCATCAAGAATAGGTATCCTCTTTCCATGGATTGATGATTTGTTGGATCCGCTTCGGGAAGCGCAGGTCTTTTCTAAGATCGATATGAGGTCTCGGTACCATTAGTTGAGAATTCGGAGTGGAGATGTACTAAAACAACATTTCAGACCCGATTTGGTTATGCCATTCGGACTGACAAATGCTCCATTAGCTTTTATTGATTTGATGAACGATGTGTTCAAGCCATACTTAGATCAGTTTGTTATCGTCCTTATCGATGACATCTTGGTGTATTCAAAGTGTCAAGAGGAGCATGAGCAGCACCAAAGGATTGTATTACAAACTCTCTGAGAGAAGGAGTTGTATGCTAAACTTAGTAAGTGTGACTTCTAGCTAGAGCAGATCTCATTTTTGGGACACGTTGTGTCGAGGGATGGTGTATCAGTAGATCCATCCAAGATAGAGGCTGTAATTCAATGGGAATAGCTGAGGACAGTCATCGAGATCAGAAGTTTTTTGGGTTTAGCTGGTTATTACTGGAGGTTTATCCAGAGATTTACGAAGTTAGATGCTCCGTTGACATGTCTCGCTCGGAAGAATGTCGCATTCCTGTGGGACGATGATTGTGAGATACTTTATCATTTGGGTAAGGCTAATGTTATAGCAGATATGTTAAGTAGGAAGAACCTTAGGATGGTATCGTATATGATGGTTAGGGAACATGAGTTGCTAGAACAGTTTGCTAGCCTTAGTTTGGGTGTTGTGCCTTCTGATACGAACACAGATTGTGTGATAGCTAGCCTGAGGTTGGAATCTAATCTATTGGACAGGATCAGACAGGCCTGAGTAATTCGTATTGCGTTGATATGACTAGTCAGATGCAGACGGGCATAGTGATCGAGTATGAGTTGAGTTTTGATAGACTATTGAGGATCAGAGGTAAGGTGTGTGTTCCCGAGGACCCAGAGCTCAGGAGACTGATTTTGTTGGAAGCTCATTTTTCGAAGTACACGTTACATCCGGGGAGTAACAAGATGTATAAGAATCTCTGAAAAATGTATTGGTGGTCGGATATGAAGAAGGATGTGGCGAGATGTCTTATTTGTCAGCAGGTGAAGGTAGAGCATCAGAAGCCTGCAGGGTTATTGCAACCTCTACCTATACCGACATGGAAATGAGAGCATATCACTGTGGATTTCGTGATGGGTTTACCGAGGACCCGTAGGAATCACGATGCGATATGGGTGATCGTTGATAGACTAATGAAGTCAGCCCACTTCCTAGCTATGAGAGCTACTGATACTCTGAGTTCATTGGCAGAGTTGTATGTACGCGAGGTAGTGAGGTTACATGGTGTTCCGGTGAGCATTGTTTCAGATAGGGATTCCCGCTTCACTTCCCACTTTTGGGAACATTTTTAGGAAGCCATAAGAACCCAGTTGACTTTGAGCACCACTTTCCATCCTCAGACAAATGGATAATCAGAGAGGACTATACAGGTCCACCAACACACTCAAGGTATTCGTAGATCTCATGGCTAGAAAGTGTGCCGATTTCGTTAACCGATCTACTATAACCCATATAGCATTGTGATTCTTACGGGTTCTTGGTAATCCCATTACAAAATCCATGGTGACGTGCTCCCATTTCCATGTCGGTATCAGTAGAGGTTGCAATAATCCTCTAGGTTTCTAAAGTTCTACCTTAACCTGCTGACAGATGAGACATCTAGCAACATACTCAACTATGTCTCTTTTCATTCCAAACCACTAATATATCTTCCGGAGATTTTGATACATTTTACTACTCCCCAGGTGTACAGTGTATCTTGATGAGTGAGCCTCTGATAAAATTAACTTTCGAAGCTCTGAATCCTTGGGAACACATATTTTGTTCCCGAACCTTAGTATTCTATCTGAGCTCAATATAAAATCAGTGCCCTCACCTTTCTGAATTCAGCTTATCACATCACTACACCACTAATCATTCTGCTAAGCTTATCGGCTTCTCTCAATCAGTTTCGGCTCCAACCTCAAGCTAGCTATAATCTCATAACTACTAACCTCAGTTGGGGTCATGTCCAAACTAAGGCTCGTGAATTGCTCCAACAACTCATACTCTCTAACTATCATATATGATACCAACCCGAGACTCTTTCTGGTCAATGCATTTGCAACCACATTTGCTTTCCTCGGGTGGTACAAAATCTCATACTCATAGTCTTTGAGGAGTTCTAACCACCTTCTCTGTCTCATGTTCAGCTCCTTTTGTAAGAACAGATACTTAAGACTCTTGTGATCCATAAAGATCTTAAATCTCTCACCATACAAATAGTGGCGCCATATCTTCAATGCAAATACTACGGTCGCCAACTCTAAATCGTGAGTGGGGTAGTTCTTCTCATGGTCTTTCAGCTGTTTAGATCCATAAGCAACTAGCCTTCCATTTTACATTAAAACACAGCCCGACCCTTGGTGCGAAGCATCCGTGTAAACAGAATAGTTCCCTGAGCTGTTAGGAGTGGTGAGAACTGGCGTGGTGGTTAATCTACGTTTAAATCTTGAAAACTCCTCTCACAAGCTTCATCCCATGTAAACTCCACATTCTTTCTTGTAAGCCGTGTCAATGGAGCAGCCAATCTAGAGAAACCCTCTACAAATCTCCTGTAGTAACTTGCCAAACCCAGAAAACTCCTGATTTTTGTGACTGTCCTGGGCTGTTCCCATTGAACAATAGCCTCAATCTTGGATGGATCTACTGACACCCCATCCTTCGATACAATATGGCCCAGAAAAGAAATCTGTTCTCGCTAAAAGTCACATTTACTAAGTTTGGCATACAACCTTCTCTCTCGGAGGGTTTGCAAAACAATTCTTAAGTGCTGCTCATGCTCTTCCTTGGATCTTGAATACACCAATATGTCATCAATGAAAACGATCACAAACTAGTCTAGGTATGGCTTGAATACCTCATTCATCAGGGCCGTAAAAGCTGCTAGCGTATTCGTCAACTCGAAAGGCATCACCAGGAATTCGTAATGACCGTAGCGGGTGTGAAAAGCTGTCTTGGGCACATCTTCCTTTCGAATCGTCAGTTGATGATACCCAAACCTCAGATCTATCTTGGAAAAGATCTGCACTTCCCGAAACTGATCCAACAGATCATCAATGCGTGAAAAGGGGTACTTATTCTTGATGGTAACCTTGTTCAACATTCAATAATCAATACACAACCTAAGGCTCCCATCTCTCTTCTTCACAAACAATACCAGAGCTCCCCATGGTGAGATGCTCGGTCTTATAAATCCCTTATCTAGCATATCTTGCAACTGCTTCCTTAACTCCTCTAGCTCAATCGGAGCCATCCTATATGGTGGTTTGGATATTGGCTCGATTCTAAGTGTCAAATCTATTCCAAATTCCATTTCTCTATCCGGTGGCAATCCTGGTAGGTCATCTGGAAAGACATCAGGGAATTCTCTAACCACTGAAATGTCATCCATATTCGGATGTGTTTTGTTCAAATCCACCACATAAGCAATAAAACCTTCAAAACAACGCTCATGGCATTTATATACCTATGCACTTTATTTGCTATAAAATCAGAATTTCATTTCTTCTCCTAAAATTTTACAACACATTCTTCGGGTAGAGAAAATGTAATAGACTTAGAGTGGCAGTCTAAGATAGCATGATTGGTAGCTAACTAATTCATTCCCAAGATTACATCAATATCATACATATTCAACAAAATCAAATTGGTTGTCGCACACTTATTTCCTACCCTCACCTTACAATCTTTATACACTCGTTCCACTAATTGACTAACTCTTATTGGAGTACTTATCAATAAAGTCACATTTAAGTATGTGGGTTCTACAAATCATGTTAACTTTGATGCGCATGCATGTGATATAAAAGAATGCGTAGCACCAAAATCAAACAAGGTTATCACTTCTGAGTTAAAAATCAAGATTGTACCTTTTATTACCTCATAAGAGGTATCAGCTGATGCCTGGTCTATTGCATACACCCTGCCTTGACCCACAACTTGCTTCCTTTTTTCTTCAGTCGAGGCTCTCTTTCTTGCAGGAGGTGTAACTGTAGGAACTCTCTCTAGCTCCTTACCCCTTTGTGAAACTATCTCAACTGCCTCTGGACATTCCTTTGCATAGTGCCCAAACTTACCACATCTGAAGCATCGTGTACCCTGAAAATGACAAGGCCTACCACCATGATATTGGCCACACACTCTAGCAGGTGTTTGAGTCAAATGCTTGAAAGGTCTAACAACATTCTTCTATGACCCATCTATCTCGCTCCGACGTTTACCAGCGCCTCCCTGTCCAAACCTAGCACTCTTGCCAACTCCCAATCTCTTTGGACCCTTGTCCTTACCCCAATTTAACTCAGAAATATGCAGGTCATAATCCTACTGACACAACTGGGCCCATCGCACAGCTTTTTTATATATAGCAACATCAAACGGGGCCAACTTGGCTCGAATCGAAGGCCTCAGTCCATCAACGAATCTACAGACCCGAATAGCTTCACTCTTGATAGAGTCCGGATTATATCAACCCAATGAGGTGAATCGTGACTCGTACTCATCCACATTTCGATTCCCCTCAGTTAGATTCAGAAATTCCATTTGTAACCTACGTCAAGCGGTATGCAGGATGTATTGATCTCTGAAAGCTCCCAAAAACATATCCTCTGCGATAGCCATACCCTAAGCTCTCAACATAGGCCTGGTGGACTTCCACCAATGCTTTGCTTCCCTCTCAGTACAAAGGCCGCAAGTGCTACTCTCTCCGTAGCAGAACACCTACAGAAATCAAACAACTTTTTCATCTAACTAATCCAGTACTCCATTAAAAGAAGGAGGCTTAAAATCCATGAAATGCCTCAATCTCTCCATATCAGAGTCATATCCATACCCTAAATCATCCTTATCATACTGTTATGGGGCTACTAGAGGAGGTACTGGTCAAATAGGGGGATCTCGTGGCCTAACTGGTTCATATCGGGTTCATGTTCAGCTACTGGGGGATTCGATGCAGCCTATCCCGTTATACCAGGTATACCCTCAAACCTAGCCATAATCTGACCCATCATGGTCATCACCGTATACATATCTTCCTCTAATCGGGCTACCTGAGGATCGAAAGCCTCTATCTGTTCCTGGGGCTCATGACTAGAGGACGATCTACTGTGTCTCTCAGTCCTGTCATTCCGCCCTTGAGCTCTCGAGCTCTCTCCCCTCTTGCGGTGTCTCTCAGGCATATCCCACAAGCCTGCTAACTTTCCTGCATTTATAACAAACTTTTAATTCACTACCAGCTCCGTATACACATTTGTACCTTAATATCGCACAGTAACTTGGGGATGTATGTTTTCTTAATCCGAAACATCGACTCACATCAAACCAACCAAGCTCTGATACCAAATCTGTCAGACCCCACTTCCAGGTGTTCTTCATTCATACATATACTACTAATGGTTGGGCTATGAGACGATGCAATTACTAGAATTTCATAAATTTATAGGGAAATTATTTAAAACTTTAATTCACACTCCCAGGTGTGTACAGATATAAAAAATCACTCATAGAATATATTATCTTTTCATAACATCCCCATACAACTGTTTACAACTTTAATTCATAATTGTACGATACATTACAATATATACAAAATGCTCATGTGTATACAAATCTTATACCTTAGCAACTGGTAGGAGCTGTCCAACCCCAAAAGGAATCTAGAGACCACTGCATTGTTCTACTTCTCAATATCTGGAGAGGGAAAATAGTGGGATGAGTAAACCACAGCTCAGTAAGGAAAATGATGCTAATATGTCGATACTGTACTATCTACATAGCTCATGCATGCATAAACAAAATCATGTTTCAATAATAGAGGAAATATTACTAGAAAATGCTGTAAAACATTTATTTCTCATAGGCATATTCATGTAAAACCATATGAAATATTCCCAATTAAAACATGTCATAAATCAGTGCCATCATAGCATAAGTAATCAAATCAAGAGATTTATCAAACCAAAATGTCTCTTTACTTTTCTCAAATCATTTCTTTCGTCAAATCTCTTTCCTTTCTTTCTGAGTTTCTCATTTTCTCGTATCTCTGAGATAAGCATAGAATTCACGGCAAACTAATATCCACGACATATGGCCATAGTCTATGATCCCAGGCCTCACTGATTAGGTGTGCATATGGCATCACTTCACCTGAAGGGGGATGGACCATGTGAAGCCCCGGAAGCGCAGAAAACAGGACAAATTTAAAACTTTTTATTCATACATTCACAATTAAGGGTGCATTCTTGTACAGTGTCATACATCATCATACATATCATACCTCAGGATCTTCTTATCTAATAATTATATCTCATACAATATATATTAGTCAAGGTTAATTAATCCTAATACATCCCATACATCATTGTACATCAAGTGTATGTAAATACAACATAAGCCTGGGTACAAGAAATGTAGATTATACCTCAACACAATATATGTAGCCTCGAGCTCAAGTCCTCCACTAGCCACTACTCCGTAGGTCGCAAGGAAACTCTCTTTGCTTAAAGAAATCGGGGGGGGGGGGGGGAGGGGAACATAAAACAGGGTGAGCTTCTAAATCGCTTAGTAAGGAGGTAAGGGACTTATTTCAATTAATGATTTACACAGCACAGTCATTTTATCTCGTAGTTGAAATTCAATTAAAAACATAGCATGAACTCATTAAAATATCATTCTCATCTCATTTCTCTAAAATCATGTATAAATATGAGAGTACATAACTCAGTACAAATCACAGTCACAAGCATGTGGAAATCAAAATACGACAATGGCTTTTCTCATCAAAACGTGATAAAATCACCTTAATAGAAATGCACGTGGCATAGCCAGAAAACACAAACTCATGTGTATAAAAAGGGGACTCGACAAGAAAAACTCATATAAAACTCATCATGGCACATCAAAATAATTCTCCTTTGGGTGCGCATCCCAGGCATCCTCAAAAGAAGGAACGTCGACAGTATGGGCGTGTACTGATAATTCTATGAAAATAGAATTATTTATGCTTAATTTTCTAATTAATTATTTAAATCCCCAATTTATTTTGTTAATTATCCCCTTTATTTAATTAAAATTCTCATGTTTGCAGATAAATCAAATCCGAATGAATTTTGAATATTGGGCTAAAATTGAGATTGGACCACGTAGACAACACGAGCCATGCCACCCAGCACATCCAATTGGATAAAAAGACAGATGACATGGAAATATGTTTTCAAGGAGCCAATGGTGTGAAGATAAGTGGCCAAAAAAATGCCAACTCATCTAGGATGAAAAAATTATAATTTTACCCCTTAGTTTGTGTATAAATAAGACATGGATGGCAATTGAAAAACTATGTAAGTAGGAGTAGGGTATGTAATGTAAGTAGAAGTAGGAGTATGTAATGTAGTGTAAGTTAGGAGTAGTGTTAGTGTAGAAGTAGATAAAGTAGCTTAGTTAGATTAGTTTAGTTTTTATTTTTAGAAGCTTTTCCCGAAAAACCATTTTCTATTTATGTTCATCTTCAATTGTGATCTTTTATGAAAAGCTTTTAATGTTTATTTGCAGCCTCATTTAGTCATTCATGCTTCTCGGTTTGGTTATATTCAACTCCTTTGTTTTCAAGTTTTAATATGCATAGTTCTTAATTTGTAGTGGTAGCTCTCGGTTTGATCTATGTGCTTATGTTTTTATTTGACAAACCTGTATTTTTTTCATAGCTCTCAGTTGTATCGTGTCTTAGTGTTAGTTTCAGCATCTTCTTCTTAGTTTCTACTTGCTTGGAGATGTTTGCATTCAGAACTGAGAAAGTGTGCTCAACGGGTAGTTAGACAGCAACAAAGTAGCCATAACAGAGAGCCACAAATTCTCCTCTGTTTGCCTCTGTTTTAGGATGATATTATTATTCAGTCTCTTTTGTCTTTGCTGTTAGTTTACATTAATCTTTCAAATGTAGCAGGAGGTGGCAGTGAATTAATTGCAATTGAAGCCTTGCGTGGATAGTAGGAGCAGGAGAGCCGGACATGGCACCAGGAGGCAGAGGTTGCAGATAACTTCACGGATAGAACCGAGAGTAGAAGAGTCGGACAATGCTTGACACAACAGAAGTAGCCATTACCTGGGCAGTAATGGAGTAGGACCCTTACAGGAGAGAGCATGATATAGCCTGAAGCAATTTTGGAATCGAGAGCACTTGAATGCACCTGCTAGCTGGACAGTGGCCTGGAGCTGAACCTGGAGACAGCACGAACACAGCAGAAGGTTACAGGGAATGGAGCTGAGGACGTGTAGAGCAGGTCTGGGCATGCTGGCGTGTTGGAGCTTGGTTGTTGGCGTGCTGTGCTGGGTTGTTGCAGGAATGGATACTACACTCGAAACCGAGCAGAGTTGGTGAGAGGACAGACATGAGAACATGCAGCTGGACATGTCTGGACAGACCAAACCAGAAAATGAAAATATGCACAGTGAATGGAGGGACGTCTTGGCTGATTTAAAATTTGTTAAGGCTTTGTTTGGCTAATGCATTGAAGCCATTAATTCATTTTCATGCATTTTTAGTATAGTTTAATTTCAATTTAATTTGTTAGCTTAGTTTAGAGTCTTTAATTAAATTGCATGTTAGTATTCTTGCTTAGTGGTATAAAACTTAGTTTTAATTAGGTTGTTAGTTAATTAAGTGTTCATTTAGAATTAGATTAGGGGTAAATTTATTTCATTAAATCTTATGTTAGTTTAAATTGCATTTTGATTAAGTAGTTTAATTGCATTTTAGGTTTCTTAATTTTAGTTTAATTAATCTTGCTTTGTTATTTTCATAATTACATTTTATTTTAATTGTGTTAATTAGTTTTAACTATTTTAATTATTTTTGTAGGTATTTGCCTTTAATTGCGTGGAGCACTATAAGTAATTTTGCTCGGTTTTATTGAGTTTTTATTATTTTATTGCTTTCCAGTAATTTTAATTTTAGACTTAGTAGATCACCCACCTTTAATTTCATAATTTGCTAGAATATACTTAGGGTAAGATTAACCGGTAGTTAGTTAGGCTAACCAACTTCTCTGAGGGATGATAACTCGGGACTCCAATCCCATTATTACTTGTACGACCCGTGCACTAGCGGAATATACCTTCAGGGCGTGCCATGTACACGGTATATTGGACTTACGAGTTACTAGAAAAAGGCTCGGCCTTACATGCTACTAGAGCAATGCCTCTCTTCATGCACACATCAGTCTTACATGCTACCAAAGCAAGGCCACCCAGCGTTACCAAAACAGGGGTCATCTCACGTTACCAAAATGGAGGCATCTCTCGTAACCAAAACGGAGGCATCTCTCATTACCAAAATGGAGGAATATCAGACTTACATGCTACCAAAGCAAGGCCCGATGTGTATTCAACATGACACGCCTAAGTCTCAATCATTAGCCATTATCATATAAAATGTCTTGCCTTCACGTAGAACTCATAATGGTTTTCTCTCATAAATCTCATTTAAAACATTTGTGTACTCAACACAAAACATGTTAAAATCGAGTTCCAACCAACAAAACCACGCACACATTTCTCAATCTTAGCACGCCTTAACGTAGAGCCCAAATCTCTTTTCACGTCGCCTTAACGTAGAGCCCAAATCTCTTTTCACGTTTTAAACACAAAGCGATTGTAAAACATTTTCATGCTTAGTTTACAACACATAAAAGTTGGGCCCCAATTGGCTATAAAATCGTGTTCAATACTCATTCACAACTAATAAAACATGCTTATTTTCTCAAATCACAATTTCATACTACAATATTGTCACAAATCACGCGTACAAATGAGTTTAAGTTTTCCCTTACCTCTTTGCACCTCGTATAGTGCAATCATTCCCCTGTATCATGGAGTAGTCTCGTATTCTTCTCTGCAACTCCCGAGCTGTCCAAACGATGTTAAAACATCAGCAATTTATTTCAAATCACCTTATCGAGCACATATTTGCTCATATTTCTCATTAATCTCTCCAATAGCCCAATTCTCATAATTCTATCACAATTCACATTCTCATCCACTACATCTCAAAACTCTACATTTCTCATACCATTTTCCTTGCTAAATTCAACTCATTGCCTCAATTCCAAATTTTTTGTCAAAAACCCCAAATCACCACAAAATTGCATAATGTTATCCTTACTCCAACAAAATCATAGTTTCATCAATCCCTAACCATTTCCTAGCTATTTTATCACAATGCCAGTAACCATAATCACCAAAAATCACTTCAAATATCAAGATCGAAGTTTAGATTTACCCGAACTTGTGGAGTGCTCAACTCTTGCCTCGATTCAATCCGTTTTTCGATTTCCAAGTATGTTGTTCTCCTTTGGATGAGGAACAACTTTCTTTCTTTCCATAACCTTTCATTTGGACGAAAATGGGTGTTTTAGAAGATAGAGAAAGCTAAGGTTTGGTTAAAATGGAGGTTATGGAGGTTTGGAAGAGAGAGAAACGATGAAATGCAGGAAAACACAGGGGTCCTTTTGTAGACGGAGGGTAGGAGATCGATATGATCCTTGATGAGATGATCTGCATTTGAATTTGGGGACGTTTTAGGTTAATTTTATGCCTAGGAGATCGATCTGTCGTGGGGTGAAATCGATCTCTTAATGGCTTAATGAGATCGATCTATTCCTTGAGGAGATCGATCTTCTATTTAAAAATGCTTTATGAGATCGATCTGCTCCTTGAGGAGATCGATCTTCTCCTTACAGAATGTTTAATGAGATCGATTTCTTCCTCATGAGATCGATCTCTTCATTATAGAATCATAAGAAGATCGATCCTCTTCCATTGGAGATCGATCTGCCCATTTAATTTCCTCTTTCCTTGTTATTTTGGCCTACTAGATCGATCCTCTCTTTTTCAAGATCGATCTAGCCTCATAGTTTCACACTTTGGTTAAATACTTAACATAACATCTCATTCATGACTCATTCATCACTTAGAAATTCATTCCATACCACCTCAATGTATGAGTACATTATATCAAGCTCAATAAATTACACTTCAAGTTCACATTACATAATTGAATATGTGTAAAATTCTTAGATCTCACATCCTCCCCACCTTAAAAAGTATTTGGTCCTCCAAATTAAACTCAACTCATCAAATAGATGGGGATACTTATCCTTTATGAGACTCTCCAATTTCCAAGTCGCCTCCTCCTTTGAGTGATGTCTCCATAAAACTTTCACTAATGGAATACTCTTAGTTCGAAGTACCTTATCCTTTCTATCGAGAATCCGAATGAATTATTCAGTGTATCTCATGTCCTCTTGTATGTCCATCTCTTCATACTCTATGACATGAGAAGGGTCTGGGTGGTACTTCCTCAACATAGAAACATGAAAGACGTTTTGTATTCCGGATATCTATGGGGGTAATGCTAATCTGTAGGCTACCTCTCCCACTCTCTCAAGAACCTCAAATGGTCCTATGTATCGAGGACTCAATTTTCCTTTCTTTCCAAATCTCATGATACCCTTACTCGACGATATCTTCAGGAATACTCACCAACATCAAACTCAAGTGACCGTCTACGCACATCCGCGTAGCTTTTCTGTCTACTTTATGCAGCCCGTAATCTCTCACATATGAGTTTCACACTCTGTACAGCCTATTCAACAAGTTCGGGAGTATTTATCTTTTTATCACCCACTTATTCCCAAGCTACAGGGATCTACACCTCCTACCAAATAGAGTCTCAAAAGGTACCATTCCAATACTCGGATGATAGCTGTTATTGTACGTAAACTCTGCTAGGGGCAGGTGATCATCCCATGATCCCTTAAAATCTATTGTACACGCCCTCAACATATCCTCCAGTGTCTGAATAGTCCTCTCTGACTGACCATCTGTTTGAGGATGATAGGCGGTACTAAAACTCAATCGAGATCCCATGGACTCCTAAAATTGGGTCCAAAATCTAGAAGTAAATCGGGAATCTCTGTCATAAGTAATACTCACTAGAGCCCCATGTAATCTAGCTATCTCGCTGACATATAACTCAGCTAAGGTATCCACAGTATCTGTGCTCTTGATGGTAAGGAAGTGGGCACTTTTCGTCAGTCTATCCACTATGACCCATATCGCATCACGACCTCTTCGAGTCCTCGGTAAACCCATAATAAATTTCATAGTGACATGCTCCCATTTCCATGTAGGCACAAGTAAAGGCTGCAATAATCCTCTGGGCTTCTGATGCTCGGCTTTCACTTGCTGGCACACTAAACATTTGGTCAAATAATCTACCACGTCTCGCTTCAAACCACTCCACCAATACACCTTTCTCAAATCTCGGTACATCTTAGTAATCCCTGGGTGCATGGTGTATCGCGAGCAGTGGGATTCTCTCAGTATCTGTCTCTTCAGGGCATCATCGTTCGGTACACAAATTTATCCTCTAAATCTCAACAACCCATCCTCACTTACTATGAGATCCGACTGTGAAGTCTGCTCAGTTTAGCTAACCATATCAATCAACCTCTGATCATTGCGCTGACCAGTTCTAATCTGATCCATGATCTTGGGCTCTATTCGCAGGCTAGCTAGAAATCTAGTCTCTACCTCTTTAACTCTGATTTGAAGTTTGATGAACTTGTCACGACCCAAAAATCAGAGTAAATTTTTCATTTTTCTTTCATACCTACATGTCCTCTGATCCTGACTACACTCCACTAACAATTGGGTTGTGCATCAATGCCAGTCCCACCATTCAATCATCATATAACTTAATTTCTTATTAAATGAAAGGTAAACACATGCGTTTTTCACTAATTCTTTCCTATTCATTTACAAGTGTTTACAGTGTCTATACATCCACGAAAGTTATTTACCAACATGTTACTATGCTATTCTTATTTAGATACAATATGTACAAGTGTATATACCTCAATTGATGGGCAGCAGCGGATATTAGGAATGCGGTACTTAGTTGCCTCAAAGTCTACTAGAGGGAATTTGTGTAGGATAATGAAAGGGGTGAGCACATCAAGCTCAGTAAGGCAATCCTACGAATAAGTAGGCAACCATACTACCTACATGAACTTGGTGCCGCATATAAACCACCCTTTCTCCACACATTTCAAACCGATGTTACAATTCATGATGTCATGATTTCATGTAAAACAAGTTCACATATGGATTTCAAAAGCATGGAAAACACGACATGCAAATCCATTTAAAACATTTCATTCTCGTTAAAATTTCACAATACAGTCAGGACTCAACCCCTCCCTTCAGTGTTCCTGACTCGCACAAAACTATGAAATCAAATGCTTTTTAAAGCAATAGTACCATGCGATACAATGAATATCATGTAAAACTAGTTTAAATCATTCATGGGTTTAAATAGCATGGAAATAACATCATGCAAGTTTTCGTTTAAAACCTAGTTTCATTCTCATCAAAATCTTATCTCAGTCAGGATCTAACCCCTCCCTCGGATGATCCAGACTCACACAAAAATCCACAAAATGAGTTTCTCAAAACATCAACATGCGAGATTAGGCAATATATGTATATATCTTGGGCAAATAACTAGGACGATGGACATATGTCCTCGTGATCCCACTGCTACATGGATCCTAGTGTGCGGGTCTCACCACTATTGGGAACCGCCGCGGGAGGTAGGTCAGTCCATCTCGTCGGTCTTGCCCGATCACTCGCATCCAAAGATGCCACTCGCATCCGAAGATGCCACGCATATGAAGATGCTACTCGCATCCGAAGATGCCACATAATCAATCCCAGCACTGTACAGCGTACTCCATGCTACTTGCATGGTACAATGTACTCCGTAGACCCATATCTCATATCCATACTCATGCCCTATCTCAAAACGCACGTGCGAGCCTATTTAATCGGCGTGACACACAATCTACCCGACGCTCCAAGCACGACTCATCGCATGTTCTCCTAAAATTAGTGCGAGCTATGCTCCAGCACTCTCATAAAATCAAAGAAAATCTCATGCAAGCCAAGACTCAGCACGCGTTTCATAAAATCTCATAAGATTAGTGCGAGTTGAGCTCCAGCACTCTGTCAAAATCATATAAAACTAGTGTAAGCTAGGCTCCAACACTCTCTCATAACAATCAAGTGAAAATCTGGTGCGACTTAAACTCTAACACCTTATCATGAAAATCATATGAAAATTTGGTGCAAGTTAGACTCCAGCACCAATGCATGTAAAACTCTAGTGCGATCTCCCACTCCAGCACTAATACATACATCACATAAATCAAAAACTCATGCGAGCTGAGCTCTAGCACGTCACATGTCTATAAAATCATGTAGGTGGCTCTGTTATCTCAAAACAATTTTCAATCGAATCACATAGTTGAAAATATACGATGCTGTGCATTTTTATTTAAAAGTTAGCCAGCCTACTCATACACCTGTCAAAACTCCTTAAGAACAAGTAGGAACCTCTTATTCTTACTCCTCCCAATTTTTCTTAAATTTGAAAATTTTACCCTTAATAAGGGTATTTTGGTAATTTGCCCATCCAGGGCACTAAAATTTTTATCGTAAATCTAGACCCTTCAGACAATTTAAGAGACTACAAATGAAGTTGAAATTGTGTAAAGTTACCTCTAGTAGTCCGTAAAATTCCCTTACCTGGAATCACATGCAAACTTATCCTATCTCGACCGTACCAGGTCTCTCAGTCCAATTCGTTTCAGACGAAGTCTATGGAGCTGCATATAACCACGTATTTGGGTCAGTTCTAATATACTTATCAGTATTTTACTTATACTTATCGAATCTAAAACACTGGGCCCGTTTTACTTTATTGGGCCCGATTGCATCTTAATGGCCCTCGACCCATTTCTAGCCCGTTTCCACTTATTAAATCCCATCTTCAGGTCTATTGGGTTCTCAATACCCATTGGGCTTCATTTCAAACTCTTTGGATAACTCGTATATCATTTACGACAATTAATTCAAAAATCCCAATATAATTCACTAAATGTGGAATTTAATTCGTAATTCGTAAAATAAATCTTTAATACGCAAATAATTACCTAAATTGTCGTAAATGAGCTTTACTTACTCGAGATTATGCGATGGTGCTAAATCGAAGTTTGATCGAGCTCATGTATATGATTTATCGTCGAACTGCATAATTTATATTTAATTTCGGGTTAATTTCCGATCAAATATAATTTAAATAAATTTCCCAGAAATCAAATCGATCACTTTAGACCTCTTACCGACTTACCCGAAGTTCGGTGTATCCTAAAAAATTCTTCCCCTTTTTCCTTTTTCTCCTTTTTTTCCTTTTTCTCTTTCTTTTCCTTTTTTTCTGGCTGAACCAATTTTGTCCGGTTCAGCCTGATTCAGACCGGTCCGGTTCATCCGGTTTAGTTTAGTTTGGTCGGTTCGAGGCTTCGTCGACCGGTTCTTCACTGACTTTCGTCACCAGTAACTCCGCGGGATCGTCCGGTGCACGGATCTGCCCTCGATTTCGCCATGGTTGGCCGAAAAGTTTCTGGTCCGGCTCTTCTCCTTTCCAGTGTCGATGCTTTTCTTTTCTGCCGCTGTTGATGGCTTTGTCGGCTGTTCCACTGGCCGATGTAGCCACCGATCAATTGGTCTTCGCATGGGGCTTCTTCGGCTGGCGGTGGTCGGGCCTAGATTGGCGTCGATCACCAGATTTCTCATTTTTCTCCCTCTCGGTTCTCTCTCTTTCCCTTTCACCGACGTTTCTCTCGTCGTTCGTGGTTCGTTAGGCCGATGGTGGCTCGGCTCTCGTCTGGGCTTCCTTCGTCGACCTCGCCCGACCTTCTTGCCGGTGGCCGTCGATGATGCAGAAGGGCTCTCGGCTTCTGCTTCTAAAATCGCAATGTGCGATTTCGATTTCTTTTTCTTTTCTTTTCTTTTATTTATTTTTATAATTTATTATTTTATTGTTTTATTCATTATTATATTCTAAAAATCCCAAAAATATCTAAAAAAATTATATTTTATTCTTTTAATCAATAATTGAATTTATTTGTCTTATTTCATCTTTTCGGTATATTTCTCTAATATTTTTGAGATATTTTTTGAGGTGAAAATTTCGATGTATTCCAATAAAATTATATCTTGATCAATTTAACCTGAAATTTATTTATTTTTTCGTTATTGATCAAGATTTCTCAATCCCATAGTTTTAATAAAATTTTCTTGTCCCCATTAATACCGAATTTCTATCTTTTGATCGTTTTACCCTTGCATGTGTTCGAGATCAATCCAATCCAACTTCCTTTCACGAACACTCACTCATTTTTTATTTTAAATCCTTATCTCCAGTCCGAATCTCAGTCGTTTAAATTTGTGACCATTTTCAATCCTTTATAAGAAATTACGATATAATTTTAGGTCTTATAGAACTGCTCAAACAAATCCCATTGCCTGACCATCATAATCGATATCATACACTTCCTGCTCAGGGTATTAGTAACTACGTTCACCTTTCTCGGATGATACAAAATCTCGCAGTCGTAATCCTTAAGGAGTTCCATCCATCTCCTTTGTCTCATGTTTAACTCTTTCTGATCAAACAAATACCTCAAACTCTTGTGGTCAGTGAAGATCTGGAATCTTTCCCCATATAAGTAGTACCGCCAAATTTTCAAGGCAAACATGACAGCAGCTAATTCTAAATCATGTGTGGGGTAATTCCGTTCATGATCCTTCAACTTTCGCGATCCATAAACGACCACTCTTCCATGCTGCATGAGCACACATCCCAATCCTTGATGAGAAGCATCACTATATATTGAAAATCCTCATGATCCCTTAGGAATAGTCAACACAGGTGCCGCTGTTAATCTCCTCTTAAATTCTTGAAAATTGAGCTCACATTGTTCGGTCCATATAAACGGAGTTTCCTTGCGCGTGAGCTTGGTCAAAGGAGCGGCGATCCTAGAAAATCCCTCCACAAATCTTCTGTAATACCCTGCCAAACCAAGAAAACTTCGTACCTTAGTGACTGTCCTTGGTCTTTCCTAATTAAGCACAGCTTCTACTTTACTTGGATCCATTGATACTCCTTCCTCTGAAACTATATGACCAAGGAAAGCAATATGATCCAGCCAAAACTCACACTTACTAAGCTTTCCATATAATTGCTTATCTCGGAGTATTTGAAGTACTAACCACAAGTGTTATGCGTTCTCCTCATAAGATCGAGAGTACACAAGGATATCATCAATAAAGACTATCACAAACTGATCTAGATAGTCTCTGAACACCTCTTTCATTAATCTCATAAAGGCTGCAGGGGCATTCGTCAATCCGAAAGGCATCACTAGAAATTTATAATGGCCATACCTTGTCCTGAAGGCCGTCTTCGGAATATCTTCCTCCTTAATCCTTAGTTGGTGATAGCCCGATCTTAAATCAATCTTAGAAAAGACTGAGACCCCTCTCAGCTGATCAAGCAGGTCGTCAATCCTGGGCAATTGGTACTTATTCTTCACCGTGGATTTATTCAACGGTCGGTAGTCTATGCATAATTTGAGACTACCATCCTTTTTCCTCACGAATAACACTGGTGCTCCTCACTGTGAGACACTGGGTCTAATAAACCCTTGATCCAATAACTCTTGTAGTTGTTTCCTCAATTCCTCAAGTTCCACTAAGGCCATCCTATATGGAGGTCTAGAGATAGGCTGAGTATCTAGTACCAAATCAATGGTAAACTCTAGCTCTCTATCTGGTGGTAAACTTGGCAACTCATCTGGGAAGAGATCCGAAAATTCACACACCATACGTATATCCTAATCCTCGGATGTTCCCGCTTATCATCTGAGATGAATGTTTCATAACCTTCGCATGAATACCCCAATTTAGTACTCTCAAAAGCAACATCAAAATTCCAATTTCCTTACTAAAATTCCACACATTTACTTACTCAATATTTCAAACGCACACTGTAAGGTTCAGGTAGGGAGAAAGTTACAATCTTAGTGTAGCTGTCTAAACTCACTTGGTTGGTTGCCAGCCAATCCATTCCTAATATTAGATCAAACCTATGTATATTTAACATTATTAGATCTGCTAACATTACTCTATCTCCCACCTTTCCTATACAAATTAAATCAGTTCTCTAGAACTCACACATAGGGGTATTTACATGTAGTATATACTCTAGAGGTTCAAACTTCAAATTTAATCTATATGCAAAATACTCAGAAATAAATGAATGCGTGGACCTTGAATCAATCAACACATGAGCCTTATGATCACAGACAGAGAGTGTACCTCTTATAGTTTCTACAGAAGTGTCTGCTATCTCTTTGTCCAAAGCAAACACATGTTCCACTGTAACGGGCTTCTTTCCTTTTTTTGCAGTAGTGGCCCGTCTCTGGGGATTCACTCTTTGAGGTTGTTGTCTAGTAGATTCCGAAGCATGTGGTATCTGAGGCTGAGGATAATCTTTTACTCTATGACCCATGTCTCCACATCTAAAACATCCACGGATCAACCCAGTACAACTTCCCTCATGCGATCCGCCATAGTCTCTACGAACTCTTATCTCAGGCCTGACATCTCGAGGGGTCTCTCTGATGATGGGATAAGCTCTGGGTCTCTCAAATCTGCCCTTCTGTACCTCAATCCTTCCTCTCCTGATGGAACCTCTCTGAACATCTGCTTGGGAAATCGCTGGCCTCTTGCCCTTATCCCTAGTCATTGTACTGAACTCATTCTGGGATTGTACAATTTCAATTCCCTTTCAATCTCCTATGCTCGTCTCAGAGCATCTCCAAACTCGGTAATACATAGCCCTATCAATCGATCTATGATGATGGGCTTTAATCCATACATAAATCTCTCAGTACGGAGCTCTTCATTTTTTAAGGTCTTTGGATCATATCTCAGTAGAGCGGTAAATCGACTCTCATAATCATCCACAGACATATCGCCCTGTACCAAATTCAAAAACTCTGGCTACTTCCTTCTCTGAGCAGCCCGTGGTACATATTGGACTCTAAAAGCCGCTTAAAACTCTTCCCAGCTAATCACATCCTAGCTGGACATCAGAATACCCTGGGTAGTATCCACCAATCTCATGCTCTCCCTTTTAACATATAACCGCTCATATTGACCCTCTCAGCATCAGTGCATCCCAAATAGTCAAATATGACTCTTAACTCAGTCAGCCACTCTTCAGCCTCTTCGTGATCATTTTTCCCTTTGAATGCGGGTGGATTCATTTTTAAAAAGTCCTTCAGTCGAACCATACTTCTGTCATCAGGCTAAGTGACGGGAGGCACTAGGTCCATATGTACTGAGGGTACGAGAGCTCCTTGTGGTGGTGTAGGAGTAGTACCCGAGGCATTAACTCCAAAATGTTGTGCGAATAGAGCTGCCATTTGCTCAAAACCTTATCGCACATCATGCTCAATCCGATTAAATCGAGAGTTAGGACTCTCTGGTTGTGGGGCAGGTGGAAAAGGTGGCTCTGCCTAGCTCCTCGAACGACCTCGTCGTCCACTCATTCTCAATCTCAATATGTTTCATGTGCGTACACATTCAACTTGATTGAAATCTCAATCCTCAATTTTAGTTCATAACAAGACTTATACAGACACTTGGGATGTATTCTAATTCACTTAACCGACATTGACAGTACTAAACACCCTAAGCTCTGATACCAAGAAAACTTTGTGACACCCTAGAAGCGTGAAAAATAAGGCAAATTTAAAACTTTTTATTCATCCATTCACAATTAAGGGCACATTCCTGACAGTGTCATACATCATCATACATATCATACCTTAGGATCTTCTCATCTAATAATTATATCTCATACAATATACATTACACAAGGTTAATTAATCCTAATACATCCCATACATCATTGTACATCAAGCATATGTAAATACAACATAAGCCTGGGTACATGAAATGTAGATTATACATCAACACAATATATGTAGCCTGGAGCTCAAGTCCTCTATTAGCCACTACTCTGTACGTCGCAGGGAAACTCTCTTTACTTAAAGAAATCGGGGGGGAAGATAAAACAGGGTGAGCTTCTAAATCTCTCAGTAAGGAGGTAAGGGACTTATTTCAATTAATGATTTGCACAGCACAATCATTTTATCTCGTAGTTGAAATTCAATTAAAAATATAGCATGAACTCATTAAAATGACATTCTCATCTCATTTCTCTAAAATCATGTATAAACATGAGAATACATAACTCAATACAAGTCATAGTCACAAGCATGTGGGAATCAAAATGCGATAATGGCTTTTCTCATCAAAATGTTCTAAAATCACCTCAATAGAAATGCACGTGGCACAACCACAAAACACAAACTCATGATATAAAAAGGGGACTAGGCAAGAAAAACTCATATAAAACTCGTCATGGCACATCAAAATAATTCTCCTCTGGGTGCACATCCCAAGCATCCTCAAAAGAGGGAACATTGACAATATGGGTGTGTACATGGCATATTGGACTTATGCGTTACCAGAACAATGCTTAGCCTTACATGCTACTAGAGCAATGCCTTTCCTCATGCACACTATCGGTCTTACATGGTACCAAAGCAAGGCCACCCAATGTTACCAAAACGGGGGTCATCTCACGTTACCAAAATGAAGGCATCTCTGGTTACCAAAACAGAGGCATCTCTCGTTACCAAAACGGAGGAATATCAGACTTACATGCTACCAAAGTAAAGCCCGGGCTTATATACTACCAAAGCAAGGCCCGATGTGTATTCAACATGACACGCCTAAGTCTCAATCATTAGCCATTATCATATAAAACGTCTTGCCTTCACGTAGAACTCATAATGGTTTTCTCTCATAAATCTCATTTAAAACATTTATGTACTCAACACAAAACATGTTAAAATTGAGTTCCAACCGGCAAAACCATGCACACATTTCTCAATCTCAGTATGCCTTAATGTAGAGCCCAAATCTCTTTTCATATTTTAAACACAAAACGGTTGTAAGGCATTTTCACGCTTAGTTTACAACTCATAAAAGTTCGGCCCCAACGGGCTATAAAATTGTGTCTAATACTCATTCAGAACTAATAAAACATGCTTGTTTTCTCAAATTACAATTTCATGCTACAATATTGTCACAAATCACGAGCACAAACGAGTTTAAGTTTTCCCTTACCTCTTTGCACCTCGTATACTGTAATCGTTCCCCCGTATCACAGACTAGTCTCACATTCTTCTCTGTAACTCCCGAGCTGTCCAAATGATGTTAAAACATCAGTAATTTATTTCAAATCACCTCATCGAACACATATTTGCTCATATTTCTCATTAACCTCTTCAATAGCCCAATTCTCATAATTCTATCACAATTCACATTCTGATCCACTATATCTCAAAATTTTACATTTCTCATACCAATTTCCATGCTAAATTCACTTCATTGCCTCAATTCCAAATTTTTTGTCAAAAACCCCAAATCAACACAAAATTGCATAATGTTATCCTTACTCCAACAAAATCATAGTTTTATCAATCCCTAACCATTTCCTAGCTATTTATCATAATGTCAGCAACCATAATCACCAAAAATCACTTCAGATATCAAGATCAAAGTTTAGAATTTACCCAAACTTGTGGAGTGCTCATCTCTTTCCTCGATTCCATCCATCTTTCGATTTCCAAGTATGTTGTTCTCCGTTAGATGAGGAACAACTTTCCTTCTTGTCACAACCTTTGATTTGGACAAAAATGGGTGTTTTAGAAGAGAGAGAAAGCTAGGGTTCGGTTGAAATAAAGGTTTGGAAGAGAGATAAAAGATGAAATACAGGAAACCACAGGGGTCCTTTTATAGACGGAGGGTAGGAGATCGATCTGGTCCTTGATGAGATCGATCTGCATTTGAATTTGGGGACATTTTAGGGTAATTTTATGCCTAGGAGATCGATCTGTCATGGGGTGAGATCGATCTCTTAATGGCTTAATGAGATCGATCTGCTCCTTGAGGAGATCAATCTTCTGTTTACAGAATGCATCATGAGATTGATCTGCTTCTTGATGAGATCGATCTTCTCCTTACAGAATGCTTAATGAGATCGATTTCTTCATCATCAGAACGATCTCTTCATTACAGAATCATAAGGAGATCAATCCTCTTCTATTGGAGATCGATCTACCCACTTAATTTCCTCTTTCCTTGTCATTTTGGCCTACTAGATCGATCCTCTCTTTTCCAAGATCGATCTGGCCTCATAGTTTCACACTTTGGTTAAACACTTAACACAACATCTCATTCATGACTCATTCATCACTTAGAAATTCATTCCATACCACCTCAATGTACGAGTACATTATATTCAGCTTAATAAATTACACTTCAAGTTCACATTACATAATTGGATATGAGTAAAATTCTCAGATCTCACACGTCAGTCCTACCCTCCGGCTCATCTCAAAAGTCAACATCAACATCTCCCCATCATATCACATATGCTTACGATACAAGGTATTCCAAGTGTCATCTAGGCGATACTTATACCCACCTGCACCCAGCACAGTACATAGTATACCAACTGACAACTACACAGTACTACGTACGACCGTGGACCCAGTCCATACTCCAACTCCGATGGACTTATCATCCTATGTCACGACCCAAATTACCTGAAAATCAGAGTAAATTTTTTTGTTTTTTCATTTATTATTTAATTCTTATCTTTCTCTCATCGTGACCATCTTACCAAACAGTTGGGCTATGATTCGGTGTTAGTCACCTCACATTATTTACCATTACATTTTCATTATCCCATTCATTTATCAGAGTTTACTATCTTTTGACTTTAAATAAATACACACACATTGGTATTTATAACTCTATATCCCCCGACATCATATCAGTTTACAGTACTGTGCATTACATATTTAGATACAAAACTATACAAATGTGTATACCTGTCTCTCGATGGGAAGCAGCGGATACCAAGCATGCAAGTCCTCAGCCGCTCAATAACTATTACGAGTGCTCTGAAAAGATGGAAAAATAAGGGGTTGAGCAAACCACACGCTCAGTAAGGCAATTATGCAAGTACGTAGATAGCACCACTATCTACATGCTCATAATGCCATGCCCTTAAATCCATTTCTTTTCGTTAAAATCATCAAGCACAAAGTCATGCAAACATCAATGACTTAGTTTATCAAAACTGTTCGTGCATATATAAATCGTACTACTTATGCATCAAAGCATTTTATGTGACATCATTTAATCATACTTAGCATGAATTAAAACAAGATCATGCATTCTTTCATGTCATGTAAGACAAATCATGAATTTGAATAAAAGCATGGAAAACAGCATCATGCTTCTGCATTTAAATCAATTCATTTAAAACTGCAGTATAAACTAATCCTTTCGGGTTAATAATCTCATTAAACAATTCATTAAAATTCATTATAAAACTCGATTATAAAACCACCCTTCTTTCAGGGTCACATATCATAAAATCAAAAAATCGAGGGCCTGACCCCTCCCTCGGGTCAACCCTGGTCTATCGACCAATAGTTATATCATGTGAGACAAGCAAGTGATTATATCAGAAACATCGAGGACGATGGCCATATCCTAGTGATCCCTGGCAACACGGTACCTAGTGTGCGGGGTATCACACCTGAAACGGGAGGTGGGTCGTCCTACCTGCCAGAACAGCATAACAGTAGGATTGCGAGGGCAAGGCTTGCTACCTCGTGGCTAATGCCACTCCACTCTAACAATCCCCATGGTACAGCGTACTCCGCGTGACATACATGGTACAACGTACTCCGTGAACCCAAGCTCAATCAAGGGTGCCTGCAATAGGTCTTATCCACCCAAATCATCTGTCTCAGAATGCACGTGTGAGCATATCATCTCACTGTGACACACAGTCTACAGGAGGCTCCAACACGGCTATATGCATGTAATATAAATCCCTGAGCGAGCAAAACTCAAGCACGGCTCCACGCATATTCATGATATCAGAAAACCTCGTGCGAGCGAAGCTCTAGCACAGTTTCATAAAAATTAGTAAAATCTGCGTACGAGCAGTGCTCCAGTACGACTTAAACTGATTATAATTTCAAGTAAAATCTACGTACGAGCAATGCTCTAGTACGGATATGTATAAAAACTCAGTGAAAACCTCGTACGAGAAAAACTCCAGTACGACATTCAAATGAATTATGAAAACCATATAAAACATTGTGCGAGCAACGCTCCAGCACAAATGAATGCTCAAGTAAATCAAATCTCGTGCAAGTTACACTCCAGCACGGCTTTATGCATAATTAAATCAAATCTCGTGCGAGTTACACTCCAGCACGGCTTTATGTAATATCAAATCAAAATAGGATGCGAGCTAAGCTCCAGCATCTCTCATGCATGTCAAATCATTAAAACTAGTGCGAGCAATCGCTCCAGCACCATTTTATGCATACCACGTCAAAACAAATCAAAACATGTCAAAACAGAGTGTGAGCTAGGCTCCAGCAGCTCTCATTTCACAATAATAAAAATCATTACGAGCACCATGCTCTAGCATATTTCATGCATATGATGTCACACAAGTCAGTGCGAGCAACCGCTCCAACACATTTATGCACATTCACAAACGCAGATATAGTGCGAACTACATGTCGGCACTATCTGTTTCCATATAAACTTGATAGTTGGTCTATTTCCAAAGAAATTCCATTTAAATACAAATAACACTTACGTAGTGTTATCATGTGAAATTCATGTAATTTTTGGCCAATCTATCGATTTACTTTGATTAAAATCAATAAAATTCCTTAATTCAAAAAATTTCTTAAATCATGCATTTCATGCATGTCATGCTTTCACCATCCTTAGGTGAACTTCCCTCAATAGGGGTAAAATAGTTTTTTCACCTATTTCGATCCTTAAAATCATTCAAACCATTTTTAGGATCATTATACAATATCAATGTATACATACATATTCAGTGTACAGAAAAGCTATTAAAATACGCGTAGCTACCTCTAGCTACTCACACAATTCCCTTACCTCATTTTTCTGTATAGTTTGACCTTTCCACGATGACTCATCACACAGTCCGATTTGCTCCCAATCAAATCTTCGGAACTACGGATACACATTCATCAGGCCAAATACAATACAATTTAATTGTATTTCATATTTTCTGGGCTTAATTTAAATCATTGGGCCCGTTTCTCATATTGGGCCCGATTGCACCATAATGGGCCTTTATCGACCTTAAGCCCGTTTTCCCACTAACTATTCACATTATCGAGGCCTATTGGGCTCATTGGGCCTATCAGTATTTATTTAGCCTCGTTCTAAATTATCGGATATCTCAATTTAGTATTTACGATAATTTATTCAATTTTTCAGAATTTAATTCATAAATGCGGAATTTAAATCCGTAATTTATGCGATAAATATTAATAACGCATAACGATGCAAAATTGTCGTAAATAAGGGTTACTTACTCGAGATTCCATGATAGTACACAAATCGAGGCTGTCTCGAGCTCTCGATTGATGCCAATTGTCAAGCTACACAATTAAATATATTTTCGGGTAAACTTTCAGTCGATTATTTATCAAATTAAATATTCCAAAAATTAAATCAGTCAATTCGATTGCTTACCGACTTACCCAAAGCTTGATTGCGTCACTGAAATTTTTCCCAATTTTTTCTCTTTTTCTTTTTCCCTTTTTCTTCCTTTTTTTCCTCTCTTTTTGGCTGAACCGGTCTGATCCGGTTCAACCCGGTTCAGACTGTCGATTCAGCTCGGTTCGGTTCGGTCGATTCAGTCCAGTTCGGTCGGTTCAGGCAACATTTGGTTGTACCGGCGCCGTCCGATCGATTCCCGATGTCTCACCACCACCGTTCGACGCGTCTTCGGCAGGGGACCTCTCGGCTGGCCTCAATCAGAGCCAACTCCCGCCGGTGGCGGCCGAATGCCCTCTTTTCCTCCGCGGCTTCCTTCCTTCGATTCGTCAGATTTCGACGTCGGTGGAGCGCGTCCTGGTGGCAGGGAGGTCGCACGGTGCCGGGCTTCCTTTCTCGGTGGACGTCGGGCCTCCTCAGTCGCCGGTGGTGGCTCGTCCGGCGAATCCCTCTTCCTCGGTCTGCCTTCGCATTTTGCCTTCTGCGGGTTTCTCTCTCCCCGCGTTTTTTAATTCAGATTTCCTTTTTTTTAATTTTATTTATTTATTTATAATTTATTTTTAATATTATTTTATTCATTAAAATAATATTAAAATCAACAAATATCTTAAAAAAATTATATTTTATTCATTTAATCCATAAATAAATTTATCAGTCCAATTTTACATTTTTGGTATATTTTTCGATTATTTTTGGGATTATTTTCCGATACGAAAATTTTGATTTATTCCAATAAATTCATATCTTGATCAATTTAACCCGAAATTTAATTATTTCTACGTTATTGATCAAGATTTCTTAAACCATTATTTTTAATTAAATTTTCTTGTCCCGATTAATATCGAATTTTGGTATTTTGACCGTTTTACCCTTGCACTTGTTCGAAAATATCATTTCAGTCCTTTTGCATTTTTAAATGCACTTGAAAATTTCTATTTATTCCCTTTTTGCCCTTACGAAAAAAGTCGGGTCTTACAATCTCCCCCACTTAAGAAATTTGGTCCTCCAAATTAGAACCAAGTAATATGAGTCCATAAACAACTCCGGGTACATCTATCGTATCATATACTGTCATCCTCAAGTGACTTTCTCTGAAGTGTAATATTACCATCATACTTAACTAGGGAGATTATCTTAAACCTTAACACTTTCTCTTTCATGTTTAATACCTGAATCGATTCTCCAATCATACGTTATACTTTCATTGAGCTAAACTGTTGGAGCTCATATCCAATTACATATATCGGGTTCGGATAATATTTATAAAGCATCAAAATATGGGACACATTGTGGATGCCTGTTTATTCAAGTGGTAATGTCAACCTACACGCCTTACCTCCCACTTTGTCCAATATCTCTATCTGAATCTTGTTACGTCCTTAAGACAAATAACTATCAACAATAATGATTCACCCTCGGTGAATTTCCAATGATTTCTGTCTCTTGTCAGCATAGCTTTTCTATCTGCTCTGAGGTGTTCTTAATCTCTCATAAATCAACTGAACATCCTCAGAGGTTTGTCTTACCAATTCAGGAACAATTTTCTATCTGCCACCCATTTCTTCTTATCCAAGTTAGGGAACAACTCCCTACGACCATAAAATGCCTCATATAAAATGTTATCCTGATACTCAAGTGACAACTGTCATCACTGGTGAATTTGATTAGTAGCAACTGATCATCCCATGAGCTCATAAAATCAATGGCACACGCTCTCATCACATCCTCCAGAACCTGTACAGTCCTCTCTGACTGACCATCTGTCTGAGGATGGAGGCTGTGCTAACACACAATCGGGTTCCCATAGCTTCCTGAAAAACATTCCCAGAAGTGGGAAGTGAAGCGGGAATCCCTATCTGATATCATGCTCCCTGGAACGCTACATATTTTCCACAATTTTCCATACATAAAAATCCGCCTACACACTCAGAGTATCTGGGGATTTCACAACTAGAAAGTGGGTAGACTTAATCAATCTATCGACTATCACCCAAATAGCCTCATGATTTATTCGGGTCCTCTGTAACCCATCACAAAATTCATAATAACTTGTTCCCATTTCCATTTTAATATAGGTAGAGGTTGCAATAACTCTACAGACTCCTAGTACTCTACCTTAATCTGCTGACATACGAGACACTTTGCTACAATCTCTACAATGTTTCTTTTTATATCTGACCACCAATACCCTTTTCAGGGATTTCGATATATTTATTACTTCTCGGATGCACTGTATATCCCGAAGAGTGAGCTTCTGACAATAATACTATATTATCAACTATGGTCCTGGGGAGCACTTATACTGTCTCTGAACCTCTGCAAGTCATCATCACTCACTGTGAACTCTGTCACTATACCCTTCAGAATCTGACCCACACTATCGACACCATGCCGATCATCACGCTAAGCCTGGCAAATCCGATCACACAAATCCAGTTCTAACCTTAGGCTAGCTGTCACACAATCACCGTCATCATCAGAAGGGATTCACATCACTACTGAGGTTCACAACTGCTCTAGCAGCTCACGCTCCTTGACCATCATATGTAATACCATCCCAAGATTCTTTCTGTTCAAGGCATCAGCCATTACATTAGCCTTTCCTGGGTGGTACATTTTTCACAATCATAATCCTTAGAAGCTCTAACCCTCTTGGTTATCTCATATTCTATTCTTTCTATGAAAACAGATACTCGGGGCTTTTACGATCAGTGCATACTCGAAATTTCTTACCATTTAAGTGGTGGCACAATACTTTCAGTGTAAACACTACGAATGCCAACTCTAAATCATGGGTCGGATAGTTTCTCTCATGATCCTTGAATTATTTGGATCTAGAAATGACTATCTTTCCATTTTACATCAATACACAACTCAATCCTTATTTAGGTATCCATACATACTGAAACCTCTCGAGCTGTTAGTTATAGTGAGAATACTTACGGTGGTCAGTTCATTGCTTCAATATACCAAAACTCCCCGAAGCTATTTTCATACTTATCCTCCCATTGACATACAATCTTTTCCAAATGAGACGGGTCAACTGAGTAGCCCATTTCAAGAAACTCTCAACACCTCGTCTATAAGGCAGTTTCCAATTGCTACTCATGCTCTTCCCTGGACTTCGAATACATCATAATATCATTGCTAATGATGACACCAATCGGTCCAGGTAAGGTTTAAATACCTCATCGTAGTTGAGTTCCACTTATTATTTCAATCAACCATATTCTTGACCTATGTACGCATAAACGTATAACGTCATTTCGTAATCACTTCTGTTCAAGATACTAACTCGCATCATTTCATTTTTTTTATAATTTTAAACCTTCATGATTAACCATATTCTATATTTCTTTATCTTACCAGTAAAGGTACCTAAATTTTAAATGTATATATTCGTCTGTCGATTTTAATTTCTGGTTATGTGTGCGCTTCTAGACACTGTCAAATCTTCAGGCAAGGAAGTATTTTAAAATACATTTATTAACCTTCAGACTTGACCATAATTACTGGGTGTAGATATATCCACCCCTTATCCTTGGTCGCAATTCATAATCACTACATATCGCTTAATCCAATTTACTTTACATATCAAAGATATTATCACCTTGCATACGCCTCTTATTCCAATATATCTCCTTTAATATATCACATATAACAAACTCTTTCATTATTTGTCAAACTTACAATCCCTATACCCTTATTCAGTTAGTGAAAATCAGCTAACTAGCATCGTTTTGCTTAAGGGTACAGGCTTTACATCTTTCATTCGCTTATAAGCAACTGAAGGCGGTATGAATAAATGCGTGGCACCAGGATCAATTAAAATAATTATTTCATTATTTACAACCAGTGTGGTATCTTCCACCACATCATATGAAACATCAATAGTGTCCTGGTCCAAGGCATAGACTTGCCCTCATCCAACATCTTATATCCGTGGTAACTACCACATATCTACACTGTTTACACTGCTACACTGCTACGTAGCAGGTCGGGGTCCTCAAATCACAATACCCCTCAATAGTGTTGAAATTAGATACATTGGGTTTATCAATCAACTTACCCCGTGACTCATCAGCTCTAAGCTTTTACCAAACTACCTTTTTCTCATTCTGACATCTCTGTCATTTTCTATTCTCTTTTGTCTCAATTTCGGCCCTTACTACCTTTCCTGATCTCAGAGGCGTGCAACTCATGATCTTATTCACACAACTATAGTGTGTGCACTGCCTCGGCATAGGTAGTAATATCTAATGGGCTAATCGGACTCTAATTGACAATCTGAGCCCTTCCATGAACTTTCAGACATCTCGACTCTCACTGTTCATCGTGTCCCAGTCACATCTGCCCAAGAATATAAACTGAGCTTCATACTTGTCAATCAACATGTTCCTCTAGGTCAGAGTAATGAATTTAATCTGTAATTTCCTTTAAATGTCTGGGATATTCTGTCACCGGAATACATCTATAATCATTTTCTCATGTCCAATCTGGATGTCTAACTCTTAAGATGGGTTGAGCGGACTTCCACCAACGTTCCGACACCCTCAAATCTCATACATATTCTGAGCAATTAGCTCTATAATATTCTCCACACTCCGCTCCAACCTCGCGAAGCGTGTCTCAATACTGTCTAATCTCTCTATCAGACTCTGTCCGATCTCTTTGTCAAACTCTATGGGGCATGCCCAATACCAACCTCCACTTCAATCTCATCTTGAGTCTCATGTGATGACTCAGTACAACTCTCGGGCCTACCTCTACGGCCTCAAGCTCGTGCACTCACCTCTCTATCAGAGCAGCTATCATTTAATGAGTCTATTCTTGCATTTAAAAACCAAATTCTTAACTGCACTTCCATCTCGATATACATAATTGTATCTAAATAATGCACAGTACATGGGGATGTAAACTTTCTTAAACACAAACACCGACTTATATCAGGCCAACTCAGCTCTGATACCATTACCTGTCACGACCCAAATTACCTGAAAATCAGAGTAAATTTTTTTGCTTTTTCATTTATTATTTAATTCTTATCTTTCTCTCATCGTGACCATCTTACCAAACAGTTGGGCTATGATTCGGTGTTAGTCACCTCACACTATTTACCATTCCACTTTTATTATCCCATTCATTTATCAAAGTTTACTATCTTTTGACTTTAAATAAATACATACACATTGGTATTTATAACTCTACATCCCTCGACATTATATCAGTTTACAGTACTATGCATTACATATTTAGATACAAAACTATACAAAATGTGTATACCTGTCTCTCGATGGGAAGCAGCGAATACCAAGCATGCAAGTCCTCAGCCGCTCACTAACTATTACGAGTGCTCTGAAAATATGGGAAAATAAGGGGGTGAGCAAACCACATGCTCAGTAAGGCAATTATGCAAGTAAGTAGATAGCTCCACTATCTACATACTCATAATGGCATGCCCTTAAATCCATTTCTTTTCATTAAAATCATCAAGCACAAAGTCATGCAAACATCAATGACTTAGTTTATCAAAATTGTTCGTGCATATATAAATCGTACTACTTATGCATCAAAGCATTTTATGTGACATCATTTAATCATACTTAGCATGAATTAAAACAAGATCATGCATTCTTTCATGTCATGTAAGACAAATCATGAATTTGAATAAAAGCATGGAAAACATCATCATGCTTCTGCATTTAAATCAATTCATTTAAAACTGCAGTATAAACTAATCCTCCCGGGTTAATAATCTCATTAAACAATTCATTAAAATTCATTATAAAACTTGGTTATAAAACCACCCTTCTTTCAGGGTCACATATCATAAAATCAAAAAATCGGGGGCCTAACCCCTCCTTCGGTTCTACCCTGGTTTATCGACCAATAGTTATATCATGTGAGACAATCAAGTGATTATATCAAAAACATCGAGGACTATGGCCATATCCTAGTGATCCCTGACAACACGGTACCTAGTGTGTGGGGTATCACACCTGAAACGGGAGGTGGGTCGTCCTACCCGACAGAACAGCATAACACCAGGATTGCGAGGGCAAAGCTTGCTGCCTTGTGGCTAATGCCACTCCACTCCAACAATCCCCACGGTACAGCGTACTTCACATGACATACATGGTACAACGTACTCCGTGAACCCAAGCTCAATCAAGGGTGCCTGCAATAGGTCTTATCCACCCAAATCATCTCTGTCTCAGAATGCACGTGTGAGCATATCATCTTACTGTGACACACAGTCTATAAGAGGCTCCAACACGGCTCTATGCATGTAATATAAATCCCTGTGCGAGCGAAGCTCAAGCACGGCTCCATGCATATTCATGATATCAAAAAACCTCGTGCGAGCAAAGCTCTAGCATTGTTTCATAAAAATCAGTAAAATCTGCGTACGAGCAGCGCTCCAGTACGACTTAAACTGATTATAATTTCAAGTAAAATCCACGTACGAGTAATACTCTAGTAGGGATATGTAAAAAACTCAGTGAAAACCTCGTATGAGAAAAACTCATGATCTTATTCACACAACTGTAGTGTGTGCACTACCTCGGCATAGGTAGTGATATCTAACAGGCTAATCGGACTCTAATTGACAATCTGAGCCCTTCCATGAACTTTCAAACATCTCGACTCTCACTGTTCATCGTGTTCGAGTCACATCTGCCCAGGAATATAAACTGAGCTTTATACTCGTCAATCAACATGTTCCTCTGGGTCAGAGTAATGAATTTAATCTGTAATTTCCTTTAAATGTCTGGGATATTCTGTCACCGAAATACATCTATAATCATTTTCTCATGTCCAATCTGGATGTCTAACTCTTAAGATGGGTTGAGCGGACTTTCACCAACGTTCCGACACCTTTAAATCTCATACATATTCTAAGCAATTAGCTCTATAATATTCTCTACACTCCGCTCTAACCTCACGAAGCGTGTCTCAATACTGTCTAATCTCTCTGTCAGACTTTGTCCGATCTCTTTGTCAGACTCTGTGGGGCATGCTCAATATCAGCCTCCACTTCAATCTCATCTTGAGTCTCATGTGGCGACTCAGTACAACTCTCGGGCCTACCTCTACGGCCTCGAGCTCGTGCACTCGCCTCTCTATCATAGCAGCTATCATTTAATGAGTCTATTCTTGCATTTAAAAACCAAATTCTTAGCTGCACTTCCATCTCGATATACACAATTGTATCTAAATAATGCACAGTACATGGGGATGTAAACTTTCTTAAACACTAACACCGACTCATATCAGGCTAACTCAGCTCTGATACCATTACCTGTCACGACCCAAATTACCTGAAAATCAGAGTAAATTTTTTTGCTTTTTCATTTATTATTTAATTCTTATCTTTCTCTCATCGTGACCAACTTACCAAACAGTTGGGCTATGATTTGGTGTTAGTCACCTCACACTATTTACCATTCCACTTTCATTATCCCATTCAATTATCAGAGTTGACTATCTTTTGACTTTAAATAAATACATACACATTGGTATTTATAACTCTACATCCCCCAACATCATATCAGTTTACAGTATTGTGCATTACATATTTAGATACAAAACTATACAAATGTGTATACCTGTCTCTCGATGGGAAGCAGCGGATACCAAGCATGCAAGTCCTCAGCCGCTCAATAACTATTACGAGTGCTATGAAAATATGGGAAAATAAGGGGGGTGAGCAATCCACATGCTCAGTAAGGCAATTATGCAAGTAAGTAGATAGCTCCACTATCTACATGCTCATAATGCCATACCCTTAAATCCATTTCTTTTCATTAAAATCATCAAGCACAAAGTCATACAAACATCAATGACTTAGTTTATCAATATTGTTCGTGCATATATAAATCGTACTACTTATGCATCAAAGCATTTTATGTGACATCATTTAATCATACTTAGCATGAATTAAAACAAGATCATGCATTCTTTCATGTCATGTAAGACAAATCATGAATTGGAATAAAAGCATGGAAAACATCATCATGCTTCTGCATTTAAATCAATTCATTTAAAACTGCAGTATAAACTAATCCTCTCGGTTAATAATCTCATTAAACAATTCATTAAAATTCATTATGAAACTTGGTTATAAAACCACCCTTCTTTCAGGGTCACATATCATAAAATCAAAAAATCGGGGGCCTAACCCCTCCCTCGAGTCTACCCTGGTCTATCGACCAATAGTTATATCATGTGAGACAAGCAAGTGATTATATCAAAAACATCGAGGACTATGGCCATATCCTAGTGATCCCTGGCAACACGGTACCTAGTGTGCGGGGTATCACACCTGAAATAAGAGGTGGGTCGTCCTACCCGCCAGAACAGCATAACACCAGGATTGCCAGGGCAAGGCTTGCTGCCTCGTGGCTAATGCCACTCCACTCCAACAATCCCCACGGTACAGCGTACTTCGCGTGACATACATGGTACAACATACTCCGTGAACCCAAGCTCAATCAGGGGTGCCTGCAATAGGTCTTATCCACCCAAATCATCTCTGTCTCAAAATGCACGTGTGAGCATATCATCTCACTATGACACACAGTCTACAGGAGGCTCCAACACGGCTATATGCATGTAATATAAATCCCTGTGCGAGCGAAGCTCAAGCACGGCTCCATGCATATTCATGATATCAGAAAACCTCGTGCGAGCAAAGCTCTAGCATGGTTTCATAAAAATCAGTAAAATCTGCGTACGAGCAGCGCTCCAGTACGACTTAAATTGATTATAATTTCAAGTAAAATCCACGTACGAGCAATGCTCTAGTACGGATATGTATAAAAACTCAGTGAAAACTCTAGTACGACATTCAAATGAATTATGAAAACCATATAAAACTTCGTGCGAGCAACGCTCCAGCACAAATGAATGCTCAAGTAAATCAAATCTCGTGCGAGTTACACTCCAGCATGGCTTTATGCATAATTAAATCAAATCTCGTGCGAGTTACACTCCAGCACGGCTTTATGCAATATCAAATCAAAACAGGATGCGAGCTAAGCTCCAGCATCTCTCATGCATGTCAAATCATTAAAACTAGTGCGAGCAATCGCTCCAGTACCATTTTATGCATACCACGTCAAAAAAAATCAAAACATGTCAAAACAGAGTGCGAGCTAGGCTCCAGCAGCTCTCATTTCACAATAATAAAAATCAGTGCGAGCACCATGCTCTAGCACATTTCATGCATATGATGTCACAAAAGTCAGTGCGAGCAACCGCTCCAGCACATTTATGCACATTCACAAACGCAGATATAGTGTGAACTACATGTCGGCACTATTTGTTTCCATATAAACTTGATAGTTGGCCTATTTCCAAAGAAATTCCATTTAAATACAAATAACACTTACGTAGTGTTATCATGTGAAATTCATGCCATTTTTGGCCAATCTATCGATTTACTTTGATTAAAATCAATAAAATTCCTTAATTCAGAAAATTTCTTAAATCATGCATTTCATGTATGTCATGCTTTCACCATCCTTAGGTGAACTTCCCTCAATAGTGGTAAAATAGTCTTTTAACCTATTTAGATCCTTAAAATCATTCAAACCATTTTTAGGATCATTATACAATATCAATGTATACATACATATTCAGTGTACAGAAAAGCTATTAAAATACGCGTAGCTACCTCTAGCTACTCAGATAATTCCCATACCTCATTTTTTTGTACAGTCTGACCTTTCCACTGATGACTCGTCACACAGTCCGATTTGCTCCCAATCAAATCTCTGGAACTGCGGATACACATTCATTAGGTCAAATACAATACAATTCAATTGTATTTCTTATTTTCTGGGCTTAATTTAAATCATTGGGCCCGTTTCTCATATTGGGCACGATTGCACCATAATGGGCCTTTATCAACCTTATGCCCGTTTTCCCACTGACTATTCACATTATTGAGGCCTATTGGGCTCATTGGGCCCATCAGTATTTATTTAGCCTCGTTCTAAATTATCAGATATCTCAATTTAGTATTTACGACAATTTATCTAATTTTTCAGAATTTAATTCATAAATGCAGAATTTAAATCCGTAATTTATGCGATAAATATTAATCACGCATAACGATGCAAAATTATCATAAATAAGGGTTACTTACCCGAGATTCCATGATAGTACACAAATCGAGGCTGTCTCGAGCTTTCGGTTGATGCCAATTGTCGAGCTACACAATTAAATATATTTTCGAGTAAACTTTCAGTCGATTATTTATCAAATTAAATATTTTGAAAATTAAATCGGTCAATTCGACTGCTTACCGACTTACCCGAAGCTCGATTGCATCACTGAAATTTTTCCCAATTTTTTCTCTTTTTCTTTTTCCCTTTTTTTTCCTTTTTCCTCTCTTTTTAGCTGAACCGGTCCGGTCCGGTTCAACCCGATTCAGACCGCCAGTTCAGCTCGGTTTTGTTCAGCCGATTCAATCTGATTCGGTCTGTTCAGGCAACATTTGGTCATGCCGGTGCCGTCCGATCGGTTCCCGGCGTCTCACCACCGCCGTTCGACGCGTCTTGGGCAGGGGACCTCTTGGCTGGCCTCAATCGGAGCTAACTCCAGCCGGTGGCCGTCGAATGCCCTCTTTTCCTCCGCGGCTTCCTCCATTCGATTCGTCGGATTTCGACGTCGGTGGAGCACGTCCTGGTGGCAGGGAGGTCGCATAGTACCGGGCTTCCTTTGCCGGTGGATGTCGGGCCTCCTCGGTCGTCGGTGGTGGCTCGTCCGACGAATCTCTCTTCCTCGATCTGCCTTCACATTTTACCTTCTGCGGGTTTCTCTCTCCCCGCGTTTTTTAATTCTGATTTCCTTTTTTTTACATTTTATTTATTTATTTATAATTTATTTTTAATATTATTTTATTTATTAAAATAATATTAAAATCCATAAATATCTTAAAAAAATTATATTTTATTCATTTAATCCATAAATAAATTTATCGGTCCGATTTTACCTTTTCGATATATTTTTCGATTATTTTCGGGACTATTTTTCGGTACGAAAATTTTGATTTATTCCAATAAATTCATATCTTGATCAATTTAACCCGAAATTTAATTATTTCTACGTTATTGATCAAGATTTCTCAAACCATTATTTTTAATTAAATTTTCTTGTCCCGATTAATATCGAATTTTGGTCTTTTGATCGTTTTACCCTTGCACTTGTTCGGGAATACCATTTCAGTCCTTTTGCATTTTTAAATGCACTTGGAAATTTCTATTTATTCACTTTTTGCCCTTATGAAAAAAGTCGAGTCTTACATCCTGAACCATGTCTCATATACCAAGCAACCAAAGTGGCATGACACACAGTCAACGCAAGGCTCCAGCGTGGTATCTCTCTGTGCGAGCAACTGCTTCTAGCACTCTATCATCTCAAACTTAGCAAAACTAGCACGAACAATGCTCTAACACTTTTCTCATAAACCATCATGTGAGGTAATCTCTAGCACGACATACCAAAACCATATAAACATGTGCGACCTAAAACTTCAGCACGTTATCATTATAAAACCACGTGCGAGTCACACTCCAACACGATTTATCAAAACATACAAAACTATACGAGTAAAACTCCAGCATAGTTAAATTAAAACGGGTGTGAGCTAGCGCTCCAACACAAAATCATATCTCAAATCTGATAGGTGGCTATTTTTCTCTTTTAAAAACTCAAAACATGTATATTCACGTAGCATGTTGTTCCATGCTAAACATGTAAAACTAGTCAACCTATCCATCGTCATTTCTCAATCACAAAATCGATATATATAGTTGAGAAAATATCAAAAACATGCATATCATGTTATTTCCTTACCACATCCCATTTTCACAATACATATACCATATACATTCCATGCTCTCATATCAAATTCATAGCTTAATAGCTAAGTATACTACTTCTAGCATCATAACTACTGCAATCGCTGTAAAATACATACAAATACCTCTATGCTTAACATACAGTCCCTTACCTCGAATCGCGCTCATTTTTCCATCGTCACGTTTGCTCCATTCGTGATCTGGGTTAGTCGGATTCCATGTATTTCAATCTACACGTGTAAATCATTAAGTTATTTTCTTTTCCTTCCTCTAAACATCCACATTGTCATTTATTTATCTATTCATACTCCTCAAACCATTAAATCACATTTTACCTTCCCACTATCATTATTTTATCTTCTCTTAAGCTTTCCATCACTTTTTCCATAGAATTCCTTTTCATAAATCCCTCTTAATACTACTCACTCATCACTACACTCATCATTTCTAACAATATATCACATATCATTCAACCCATTAAATGCCTAGAAATCCATATTTAAAGCTTGAAGGTTGAAGAGCTTACCCATTTACTTAGCCAAACTTGTGGTAGCCAAAACTCTTCCTCTTGGTCACACCACTATGTGATTTTCGGGTATGTTGTTCTCTTTGCTTCAAGGAACAACTTTCCCTTCTTGAGCTTCTTTAGATTTTGGCTGGAATGTAGTGATTTTTAGAGTGAAAAAGCTTGGGTCTTTAAGAGAAAATGGTAGGTGCAGGTTTGGTGGGAGATATTTAAGTTTTTCAGTCAAATCACATGCTATTTTTCTAGATACAGAGACATGAGATCGATCTGGTCTTGGTGGAGATCGATCTCTGCATGGTTTGGTAGTCTTTTTCAACAAACATAACTACTACCAGATCGATCTGCTTCTTTGATGAGATCGATCTATCGAAGGCCAGTTTCCTCTTTGAGATCATTCTGCTCCTTACAGAACCTTAATGAGATCGATTTATCGCTTATGAGGATCGATCTGCTCGTTACATAACCTTAAGGAGATCGATTTGGCTTCCCATGAGATCAATCAGCCTTGTTCCATTTGACAGATTTTGGGTATTTTCATGAGGGGAGATCGATCTCTCCTTCATATGAGATCAAGCTCTCATCCCCTACATCTTTATTTTCTACAATTTTCTACAGATTTCTCACTTGTACACTTACCCTCTTTTGCTACATACCTCAATTCTCATTCCATTTACAATTAACGTATAATGGCGTCCATTCCATATAGTTCATAGGTGTTAAAACTTGTGTACACAACTTAATATCAGGGATGTTTGCATTAAGTTTCTAAAAATCCTTATATTCTCCTATCAGTTTTACTCATGTAATAATACATATACATTCATCATAGCTTCTCAAGCTATACTTGTATTAACGTACATTTACATCATACATCATAAAATAATTACGTATGAAGTTACGGGTTTTACAAAAAAAATCAAGCTAGGTGAGTTTCTAATGCACCAAGCCAAGTACATTTGTTTAGTTATTGATTTTGGAGTTGATTGGTGTGTATATTAATGATAGAAACTACTTAGAATGCAAAGGAACAAGTATAACCTAAAATGAGTCTATTATGAGAAAATGTGTTATGGGTGAGTTGATGATAAATGGATTATGTTAAGGTGTTAGTGGGGTAATATGCATGATTTTAAGATAATGGAATGAAGATACAATGTGAGGATAGTCAAATTATGAAAATAAGTATATGAGGTGTTTGATAAATTTCCATAGTGAAATAAATGATGAACTAGGGCACTATAAGCTAAGTAGCGAGTATGAATCAACAGACTTTCAAGAGATGAGCAGAGCAATCAAAAAGGGGTGTTACGAGTAATTATGAAGACTATAGGTTGAATCAACTATAGTGAACGCAAGAGTTGTGTTATATTGGACTAAATTAACGTGAAACGTAATCTTGTACAGTTTCGAAGACTTCGTTGGAGGTGAATTGAACCACACAGTGATGTAGACGTATGTAATATTTGAGGATGTATTGTATTTGTATAATATTACAGTGAATTCACTCATAGTACAAAAGTTAAATTACAGTTAATACATAGTTATTATTGACATGTATGTATCGATATGAATGGTTGACATGGTAAGTAAAGGTGAGGATACTAATACCGAATCACAACCCAACTGTTAGCGGTGGAATTATGATAGAAGGAAAGGTAAGGTAAAGCAAAAAAATTATAGGGGTTTTCGTTAAAACTCGATCGTGATAGAATGGTATCAGAGCTGAGTTGGTCTGATGTGAGTCGATGTTAGTAGTTAGGAAAGTTTACATCGTCATATTACTGTACTGTGTTCAGTTAGGAATGTGGATTCTGGGATAGGAAATGGACTATTTAGTGGTTGTGAATGTAGGAATTGAGCCATTATGGTAAATACCAGCCGTGGTAGAGGGGTAAGAGGTAGGGCTAGAGGCCATAGGGTAGGCTTAAAAGTTATGATAATTTTGAGTCTTCGTCTGACCATGAGTCGATAGGTCCAATTGAGATACCAGAGAGTACCGAGGCACATTTTACGAGATTAAAGCGTAGTCTAGAGATGATGATGGAGATGTTCACACAGCCTATGCATGGTAGGCAGTGCACGAATACAGGGGCTGATACTAGATAAGGAGTTACTCTAGATACGCCTACATAGCCTGTATAAACACCACAACCTACGGATACTCCTACACTTCCACCGGTTCAGGCTACACCCTCTCCTATTGACATGCAGTAGGTTAGTAGTGGTTTGGGATACGGTTGAGAACTGGATCGCCTGCGACAATTCCAAAAGTTTCGATCGCCATCATTTAGTGGGAGTCAAGGACCTAGTGGTCATCGAGGACTAGATTGGAAAGATTAAGAAGTTGTACAGATTCTTTAAGTGTACGACTTCTAAGATGGTTTCTTTCATCGCCTTAAAGTTGAAGGGAGCGATAGAGCATTGGTGGAAGTCCACCATAGTTATATTGAGAGCCCAACACTCGAAGATTAGTTGGAATATATTTATAGATGCCTTCAGGAGGTAATATGTGCCAGATACAGCGCAGCGAAAGCTACAGATGGATTTCTTGGGGTTGACTCAGGGCAGTCAGTCAGTGGATGAGTATGAGATACGATTCATGTACTTGGGAAGGTATTACCCCAACACTATTATTAGTGAGACCAAAAAGGTCTGGAGATTTGTAGATGGATTCAGACCGGCACTATGGTCTAGATTGGTTTCACTAGATATCTCTACTTTTGAGGAGGCAGTGCGCAGAGCGTAACTTTGTGAGTAGGATTTTGAGAGGAATACCTCTGAGTTCATGACGGTTAGCCTGAGTAGAGATAAAGATAGGAAGAGATCAGTGAATGACAATGCCTGAGGTTTCGGTTATCGAGGAGGAAGGAGACTCTTCGGTTAGAGGTCACGGATTGAGGAAGTGCAGGAGAAGACTGTTAAACCTCCTGTATTTTCGGCTATAGCTCCAGCTAGGGGCATTATTATTGGAAGAAAGAGGCTAACTACAGAGTAGTGTGGCAGATATAGTAGATACCATAGAGGTAGACCTTGTCCGATTTCTGATGGATTGTACTTCAGATGTGGGAAGTCAGGGCATATGGCTAGAGTTTGCCCAGAGATGATTGAGATTGCTCCACAGAAAGGCAAGGAGCCAGAGAGAGCTCCAGCTAATACGTTTACTCCGAGGAGGAAAGCGACGACAAAAGAGAAGGGGAAGCAGGTGATTGGTCAAGGGCAAGTACATGTTTTGGACCAGGGTACAGCTGACACTTCATCAGATGTGATTAAAGGTAACATCCTGATTTTTGATCTTGAAGCATATGTATTATTTGATCCTGGTGCCACGCACTCATTTGTATCACCTTCATTTGCATGTAAGTTAGCAAAGCATGTAGAGCGTACACCTTTAAGTAGGATGATGTTGATTAGTACGCCTATGGATAACAATCAGTTAGTCGAGTTTATGTTTAATGATTGTAAGTTAAGAGTAGGGGAAAAGGATATGACAACCAATCTAATTTTGCTAAGTATGAGTGCTTTTGATGTAATTTTAGGAATTAATTGGTTATCTGTAAACCATGCTGTTTTAGATTCCTATGCTAAGACGGTTATGTTTCCTACCCCTGCAAAATATATTGTAAAGTTTACTGAAAAGAAATGAAAGAAGTAGTTGCAGTATTTAGTAAAATAACTACTATGTTGATTGAATAATTAAAATGTTGAAGGTTTCATTGTGTACGTGGTTGTTACGGATAAGCCCATCTAGAGTTGGCAGATATCCCTATGGTTAGGGAGTTCTCAGATGTCTTTCTGGATGAATTGCTAGGATTGTCACCAGACAAAGAGAAGGAATTCTGTATAGATTTAGTGCTTGGTATTGAGCCTATTTCGAAACCACCGTATCGTATGCCCTTAGTTGAGTTGGAGGAGCTCAAGAGATAGTTACAGGAATTATTGGATAGAGGTTTCATCAAACCAAGTGTTTCACCTTGGGGAGCACCAGTTTTGTTTGTGAAGAAGAAGGATGGAAGACTCCGATTGTGTATTGACTATAGATTGTTGAATATGGCTACCATCAAGAATAGGTATCCCCTTCCAAGGACTAATGACTTGTTGGGTCAGCTTCGGGGAGCGCATGTCTTTTCTAAGATTGATCTAAGGTCTGGGTATCATTAGTTGAGAGTTCAGAGTGGAGATGTACCCAAGATAGTGTTTCGGACCCGATATAGCCATTATGAGTTCTTAGTTATGCCATTCGGATTGACGAATGCTCCTGTAGCTTTTATGGCTTTCATGAATGATGTGTTCAAGCCATACTTAGATCAGTTTGTTATCATATTTATTGATGACATCTTGGTGTATTCAAAGTCTCAAGAGGAGCATGAGCAGCACCTACAAATTGTATTGCAGACCATCCGAGAGAAGGAGTTTATGCTAAACTCAGTGAGTGTGATTTTTGGTTGTCATAGATCTCGTTTTTGGGACACATTGTGTCGAGGGATGGTATATCAGTAGATCCATCTAAGATTGAGGTTGTAGTTAAGTGGAAACAGTCGAGGACAGTTATCGAGATCAAGAGTTTTCTAGGTTTAGTGGGATATTATCGGAGATTCATTGAGGGATTTTGAAAGTTAGTTGCTCCGTTGACACGGCTCACTCAGAAGAGTGTAGCATTCGTGTGGAACGAGGATTGTGAGAGGAGTTTTCAGGAGTTGAAGAGTTGATTGACCACCGCTCTGATTCTCATTATTCATACCAGCTCAAGAGCTTTTTCAGTGTATACTAATGCTTTGCATCAAGGATTGGGTTGTGTATTGATGCAAGATGGGAGGGTAGTTGCTTATGGATCCAGACAACTGAAGGACCATGAGAAGAACTATCCGACCCACGATTTGGAGTTAGCAGCAGTAGTGTTTGCATTGAAGGTATGACGCCACTACTTATACAGTGAGAAGTTTCAGATTTTTACCGACCACAAAGCCTCAAGTATCTGTTCTCGCAGAAAGAGCTAAACATGAGACAGAAAAGATGGTTAGAGCTTCTAAAGGACTGCGATTATGAGATACTTTATCATCCGGGTAAGGCTAATGTTGTAGCTGATACTTTGAGCAAGAAAAGCCTTGGGATGGTATCATATATGATGGTATGGGAACATGAGTTGCTAAAGCAGCTTGCTAGCCTCAATTTGGGAGTCGTGCCTTCTAACATGGATATAGATAGTATGCTAGCTAGTCTGGTATTAGAGCCAGATTTGTTAGATAGGATTAGACAGGCTTAGCAGAGTGATCCGTATTGCATTGATATGACTGGTCAGATGTAGAGGGGCACAGTGACTAATTTTGAGTTGAGTTCTGATGGACTACTAAGGTTCAGAATTAGACTGTTTGTTCCCGAGGATCTAGAGCTCGAGAGATTAATTTTGTCAGAAGCTCATTCTTCGAGGTACACGTTACATCCAAGAAGTAACAAGATGTACTAGAACCTCCAAAATATGTATTAGTGGTCGGGTACGAAGAAGGATGTGGCAAAATGTGTGGCAAGATGTCTTGTATGTCAGTAGGTGAAGATAGAAAATCAGAAGCCTGCAGGGTCATTGCAGCCTCTACCTATACCTTTATGAAAATGAAAGCATATCACCATGGATTTTGTGATGGGTTTACTGAGGATCCACAAGAATCACGATACGATATGGGTGATTGTTGACAGACTGACGCCCACTTCTTAGTTATGATAGCTATCGATACTGATAATTCTATATTTTTAGAATTATTTGTGCTTAATTTCCTAATTAATTGTTTAAATCCCCAATTTATTTTGTTAATTATCCCATTTATTTAATTAAAATTCTCATGTTTGCAGATAAATTAAATCCGGATGAATTTTGAATATTTCGGTAGAAAATGGATCGAAATTGGGCTAAAATCGAGATTGAGCCACGCGGACAACACGAGTCATGCCACCTAGCACATCCAATTGGGCAAGAAGACCGATGACATGGAAATATCTTTTCAAGGAGCCAATGGTGTGAAGACAAGTGGCTAAAAAAATGCCAACTCATCAAGGATGTGGAAATTACTATTTTACCCCTAGTGTGTTTATAAATAGAAAAAGATGGAAATTGAAGAAGGATGTAATTTTTGGGGTAGAATAGTTTTAAGGTATTCTTAGGTTTTATTTTGTTCTTAAGCTTCTCCATTTTCCGTTAGTCATTTTTTTCTCAATGTTTTACTATTCACTTTCATGTTCTTCATTAATCTTTGTTAACTTTCATTTTCAATGAAAAAAAAATCACTTTCATTTCATGCTCTCGGTTTTTCCTTGAACATTGTTTATGTTTCTTTAGTTTTATTTTCATAGCTTATTGTCTAATAGATTCATTCTCGGTTTCATACTTTGTTTATGTTTTTAGTTGAAGCAATCTTTATTTTTTTTAGCTCTCGGTTTGAGCTCCCTTGATGCATTCGGTAGCACCTTCTTCCCTTGATCATCCCTTTTGATTTTGATGCTTTGATGTGGGTTGATGCTTAGCATTTATTCTCATCAATGGCAATATGGAACCTTGGTTGGAGAAAGGAATGAAGCAATCCGAAACTGGTTTCACGTTACTTTTCTATTCAATTATTTACAATCTCATTTTGATGGTCTGTTGTAAAATGTTGCTTCTTCCTATTCGGTTTATTACTGGTATCCTTGAAAGGTTTGGTTTTTGCTTCATTGATTGCACTACGCATATGCTGTCGTTTTACTGCATATTAATGCTAACCTCTGTTATTTTCTACTGAGTATATTTATGCCTCTCGGTTTTGCATTTCTTCATCACTGCACTTCCTATTTTTCTTTTATTTAGTTAAGTATTTCCACCTTGCTTTTTGTTACCTACTCTCATCATTCATTGTAGAACATAGAATGAGTTCACCATACCAGCAAATCGGTGACTAACTTCCACTCTGTTTAGCTCTATTTTTTTTATCTCGGTTCATTTATTTTCTGGGCACGCGACGAGGATGATGGCATTACAGGACTGTGTCATCACTGTTGTATAACACTGCTGGAATTAAGTTAGGCAAGGAATCAGGAGCATGGTGTAGAAGACTGGTGATTGAAGCATGGGCAGAGAAGAAACGCATGAAATCGAGAGCCATAGACAGGCTGGATGCAGCAGAGATGGTGAGAGTTACTGAAGCAAGCTGGAACAACGCTTGGAGTAACAGACCGAGAGTAGCCCTGAACCGAGAACGGACTAGGCAGCAGGAACTCGTGAGCATCTGGAACCGAGATACAACAGATGCAACAGCAGGACCCAGCAGACCAGAGGGCAAAAACTGAGCCATACCTGGAAATGGAAATGAAGAAATGAAGAAATGAAGAAATGAAGGATGAATAGTGTTTGGAGGGAATGGTTTAAAATTGTTAAAGCTTTGTTTGGCATTTACCATATGCACAATAATCCATTTTTCTTGCATTTTTAGTATAGTTTGATTAGTTGTTAGTTTATGATAGTTGTTAGTTGTCAATTTAGATTAGTTCTAGTGTTTTAATTTGTTAATTTAATTTTTAGTCTTAATTTTTATAGTAATTAATTTTATATTAAATGTTTTAGGCTTTTATTTTAGTTTAGATGCATTTAGAGTTAATTTAGATTAAATGTGTTTCATGCATTTTTAATTTAGTCTTTATTTTCATTAAGTTTTAGTTTAGTTTAAATTGTATTTTAGATTAGTTTAATATTAGTTTAATTAATCTTGCTTTGTTATTTTTATAATTGCATTTTATTTCAATTGCGTTAATCAATTTTAACTGTTTTAATTATTTTCATAGGTATTAGTTTTTAATTGCATGGAGATCGGTAAGTAATTTTCGGCTTGATTTTATTTTCTTTATTTTATAGCATTTTATTGCTTCCAGTATTTTTAACTAGCCTTAGTAGATCACCCTCTTTAAATTCATAATTTGCTAGGATATACTTAGGGTAAGATTAACCGGTACTTAATTAGGCTAGTCAACTTCTCTGTGGGACGATATTCCGAGACTCAAATCCCATTATTACTTGGATGACCCGTGCAGTTGCGGATAATACCCTTAGGGCATGTCAGATACTCTGAGTTCATTGGCAGAGTTGTATGTACGCAAGGTAGTGAGGTTACATGGTGTTCCAGTGAGCATTGTTTCGGATAGGGATTCCCGCTTCACTTCTCACTTTTGGGAACATTTTCAGGAAGCCATGGGAACCCAATTGAGTTTGACCGCCGCTTTCCATCCTCAAATAGATGGTCAGTCAGAGAGGACTATATAGACTCTAGAGGACATGTTGAGAGCATGTCTGTTGGATTTTAGAGGCTCCTGAGATGATCATTTTTCACTAGCCAAATTTCCCTACAACAACAGTTATTATTCGATATCGGGATGGCATCATATGAGACCTTGTATGGTCATAGATGTTGTTCCCCTATTGGATGGGAAGAAGTGGGTGATTGAAAGATTTTTACTCTTGATTTAGTCACGCAAGCCTCTGAGGATATAAGGTTGATTGTAGAGAGATTGAGGATAGCTCAGAGCAGACAGAAGAGTTATGCTGACAGGAGACGGAGGCCACTAGAGTTTGCAATGCGCGAGTCAGTGTTTCTAAAGATTTCTCCTTGCAAGTGAGATTCGGTAAGAGAGGCAAGTTGAGTCCTTACTACATCAGACCCTTTAAGATACTTGATCAAGTGGGAGATAAGGCTTATAGGTTGGCATTGCCACCGGACTTATCGGGCGCACATAACGTCTTCCACATTTTGATGCTTTACAAGTATCACCCGGATCCAACATATGTGATCAGTTATGAGCCACTAGGGCTCAAATAGGACATGTCATATGTTGAGGGGCCGATTCAGATACTGGATAGGAAGGATAAGGTTTTGAGATCGAAGGTTATCGGGTTAGTGAAGCTTCTCTGGCAGCATCACACTTCAAAAGAGGCTACTTGGGAGTTAGAGAGCCTGATCCGCGAGAAGCACCCCCAGCTATGTGATGACTAACTTGGTACTAATTTGGAGGACCAAATTCTTTAAGTTTGGGAGGATTGTAAGACTCAAATTTCTGATGTAGCTTATTCCTTATGATTCCTATATGTACGAACATTTTATTATGTTAGTTAAATCATAAGAAGAGTATTTACTTGAATGATCGTGTAAGTAAAGTGATTTAACACACATAAGCTGCATAAAGGCCAAATGAGGACAATAAGAGCCACAGGCTAAACCGAGAGGATCTAAATCATTCTAACTTAAGAGAAGAACTTAAAATGAGAAAATATAGAGAACTCATGAAGGAAAGTCGGTTTGATTTTGTCTCAAACACATAGAACAAAAGTAAACGTCAAAAAGGGGCTAAACGAGTCCAAAATGGTCCGTTTGAGGTGTTTTAGACATAGTCGCCTCCTGAAAATGGCCAAAACATAAAAACGAGAGTGTAAACCATAAGATATGACACTTTTGAAATTTTGAAAAAGAGTCAAACGTGATCAATGGTCAAGAAAAGTCAATGGTAGTTAAGAAAAGTGGACTTTGACCATAGTTGACTAACCATGGTTAAAATTTAACCTATGTATGGTTAAAAAGTGGAAAGAAATATTTTTGGTTAAAACACAAGATATTCATCCCCCAAAATAAGAAAAATTGATTTAATCAAAATCTGGATTCAATTAAACGGGTAAAACACAATGGGCCAAAGATGGAAATTTTAAAGCCCATTAAGGTACAACAAGTGTGGGTCAAATTTCTTCTGCCCATTAGGCCGAATTATTGGACCAATTTATAGGCCTAATATGAAATCAATTGAAGGACTAATAGGTAGTAAAAATTTTAACCCAAAAGCCCAAGAGGAAGGTCAAACTGAGAGGCCCAAAGTTAAAGCCTATTAGTAAATTAACTTAAAGCCCAAATTGGTAACTATGGCCCAAACCCATTCAAGCCTAACTTTAAAGGCTGAATTTTATGACTTAGTGACTAAGTATTCAAGCCAAAAATTAGCGAACACATTAGCCTTATTTATCCTTTCATTCGCAAACTTAAGGAAACCATAACCAAAATAGTTTCAAACTTTCTCTCACTAGAAATCACTAAGATAAAGACATAATTGGAACATGAAATCTTCATGGAAGTTATTCCAAATTGAGAGAGGATTAACATATCTTGGAATTGCCTATCAAGGAGCTATATTGATAGAGAGAAATTTGTGGGAGGTCTCGACCACAAGGGGAAGTGCAAGCTAGGTATATATTCAAGCTTCCAAATTCATATATGTTAATCTATGAATTATTCTAAGTTGATTGGTATATGTTTTATGCATTGAAACACATGAAATCACCATGAACATGGATTGGCTAAAAAATGGGTATTTGTAAATTGATGAATACCCATATGATTTTAAGGCATGAATAGGTTGGTATACATGTGTTTATGATTATGGCATAGTTAGTTTTAATCAATTTGATCAATTGCTGGGTGAATTGAAGTTAGCAATCAAGGTTTTTGATAAAATGCCTAAATGAACTAAGTTAAGGCTTAAGACAATTTCCAACCAAGTGTATGATGAAATGCCTAAGTGAAGGCTAGCCAAAGGCTATGGGTTGCATGGTGCTCGGCATGATAGCTCTCGGCCACATACCATGGCCGAGAGGCCAAATGGGCTAAGCAGACTTAGTTTCAGCCCAATAAGGTGTAATGGGCCTCGGACAACCCCAATAAGAGTTGGTGGGCCCCACAAGCCTAATAGGCCCAACTAAAATGAATAGTAAAATGGAAATGGGCTTAAGATAGTGTTAAGCCCATTAAGGTTTATTAAGCCCCAATAAGAGTAAGCGGGTCCATTAAGTGAAATAGACTATATTAAATATCAAATACAGTACGAAAAGTATAATTAACCAAATAAATGATTATATGCGGCTCCAGAGGTTATATTGGGAGTAAATTGGACTGCGGGACCGAGCAGCGTTGAGAAAGTAATTTCGCTCGGAGTGATTATAGGTAAGGGACTTTTGCGAGTAGTTAAAGATATCTGTGCGTATTCTCATTTACTTTTACTTCACTTAAAAAGTCTGAGGGTCAGAGAAAGTGAATAAAAATTTAAGAGACCTAGAAAAGGTAAATTACAATTTTACCCCTATTACGGGTAAAAAGTCAACTTTTAGGAAAAGTCCTAATAAGCATGGAAATTGTATTTTTAATTATTTTTAATGGTGTTTAGCATATGCATAGATAGATTGCCTGATGTTTTCATGTTAAATATGAAAACAACACAATATAATGTCGATTTGATTAAATTGAATGAATTTGATTTAAATAAGCCATCTATCGAGTTGTGTGAAAATAAATCATACCGGAGCATTGCTCGCACTTGATTTTATATGTATTCTACATAACAAAGTAGTAGAGCATCGCTCGTACTTGATTTTATATGATTGATGCATGATAGAGTACTGGAGCATTGCTCGTACTTGGTTTTGACATGACATAATGCTGGAGCATTGCTCGAACTAGATCTTTGTGAATTGTGCATGAGGTCATGCTGGAGTTTACTTGTATGTACCAATTTTGAAAGTGATAGCATGAAACAGCCGTGTTGGGGCCTTGTGAAGACTGTGGGTCGCATCGATTACATGCTCACACGTGCATTTTGAGATATGGCAGAGGGCTATCGAAACTGTTATTGGGTTCATGGAATACTTTGTACTGTGTATGAGACACAGAGTACATTGTTCCTTGTGTACATGATCTTGTGGAGTTGTGGAGATGTAGAGTTGTTGGCTGGCGGTTGAGGATTTGACCCACCTCCTGTTACAGCAAGTAAGGCCTTGCACATTAAGTATTGTGTAGCCTAGGATCACCGAAAAAGGAAATATGATCATAATCCTTGAACAAGTAGTCACCTATCTCACCTGATATTTCTTGTTTGAATTGTCACATGATTTTATAAATTGGGTAGACCTGAGGGATGGGTTGAGCCTCGACATATGACTTTGTGTGTTATAAGAGGTAAACCCAAGGGATGGGTGAAGCCTCGATTTCCATATTTTAACATGATGAAATGCCATTTTTACTTTGATTTAAATGATATGGCATAATGAAATGTGATTTATAGTATTTACATGAGAAAGCAATATTTTGCATGAATTGCTGAGCTTATTAAACCAGCATTTTTTCACTATACACTGATGATTTGTATATATATATATATACACACACATATTTGCATAAATGTTTCAAAGAAAGATACATGCTTTAGATGTGAAATGAAAAGGAATATTTTCAAGGCACAACATTATATTTTGTAAATAGTGTGGTTATCTACTTGCTTGTCTGATTTCCTTACTAAGCTAGTGAGCTCACCCCTTCATTTTCCTCCTCTCTACAGAGCGTCCACAGTAGATAGAGTACGACTGAGGACTAGCATTCTTTTTGTTCGCTGCATTCCCATCGAGGGAAAGGTATACACATCACGTACGATTTTGGATCTGAACATATAAACAACACAGTAATGTAAACGTATGTAATATTTGGGGATGTATTGTATTTGTATAATATTACAGTGAATTCACTCATGCTACAAAAGTTAAATTACAGTCAATAGATAGTTATTATTGACATGTATGTATCGATATGAATGGTTGACATGGTAAGTAAAAGAGAAAAAATTGTAGTGATTTTGGGTAAAAGTCGGTCGTGAAAAATCAAGTGCGAGCTATGCTCCAGCACTATTTGTTCTCACATAATTCAATAGATGGCTCTTTTAAAAGGGATGATTTTAAAACATTAAAATCAACACCATAAATTGTGCTATTCCCATCAACCATGAAAATATTAGCCCATCTATCTACTCTTCTGCTAAATAGCAAGAAAAACACTCAAAAACATGATTTCCATGCTTTTTAGGGTTTTTCCTAAACTTTGACTTTTTACCCTTACTTCAGGTAAAATCGTAATTTACCCATATTAGGTCGTTATAAATATTATTCACTTTCATTGACCCTCAGACTTTTTAAGTGAATGTAAAAGCAAACGAAACTACGCGCATATATCTCTAACTACTCGCAAAATCCCCTCACCTTGAATCACGTCAAGTGATTTCATTTCCTCAACACTGTTCAATCACGCAGTCCGATTCACTCCCAATATAAACTCTGGAGTTGCATATAACCATTTATCAAGTTAATTATACTTTTCCTACTGTCTTTCACATTTAATACAGTCTATTTCACTTAATGGGCTCGTTTACTCTTATTAGGCCTAACTACACCTTAATGGGCCGAACATTGTCTTAAGCCCATTTTTACTTTACTATTCATTTTAGTTGGGCCTATTGGGTTTATAGGGCCCATCAACTCTTATTGGGCTTTATTCGAGGTGCACCAATGCTTATTGGGTCGAGAACACATCGATAAGGCCCATTTGATCTCTCAGCCATGGCATGTGGCCGAGAGCTATCATGTCGTCCATGCCGTCGGTCACTCCACCATCATGCCAACCTTGGCCATTTGCTTAGCTAACATCACTTAGGCATTCTATCAAACACCTTTCATACATGTCTTAAGCTTTCCTATAGTTCATGTTGGCATTTTATCAAACACCTTGCATGCCAACATCATACAACCACCCATATGAACAAATTGATTAAAACTAAACATGTCATAATCATGTACACATGTTTACCAACCTAACCCTTGCCTTAAAATCATATGGGTACTCATCAAAATTGATATACCAATTTTTGGCCATCACATGTTCATGGTGATTTTGCGTGTTTTGATCCATAAAACATATACCAACAAATTCTATATAATCCCTAGATAAACATATATGAAGTTGGAAGATTGAAAACTTACCTAGCTTATAGTTCTCACTTTGACCAAAACTTTGAAGAATTTTGTGTTGCTCAATATGGCTCCTTGATGGCTGATTCCAAGATATATTATTCATCTCTCAATATGGAACAACTTTCATGCAGATTACTTGATCCAAATATGTCTCTAGGTGTGACGCCCTGAAAACGCAGAAAATATGGAAAATTTAAAACTTTTTACTCATCATATCACAATTATGGGTGCATTCATGTGCAGTGTCATACATTATCATACATATCATGCCTCAAGATCTCATCATAATTTAGTATATATCATATAATATACATTACTCAATTCTGAGTTAATTAATCTTAATACATCCCATACATCATTGTACAAAAAGTGTCTGTAAATGTAACTCTAGTCTGGATACATGAATATTAAATATATAACTCAATACATAAAATACGGCCTGGAGCTTAAGTCTTCCACTAGCCTCTAATCCGTACGTCGCAGGGAACTCACTTCACTTGAAGAAATCTAGAGGAGGAAGAAAACAGGGTGAGCCTCTAAGTCGCTCAGTAAGGGGGTGAGGGAACTCAGTTACATAAAACAATGATTTGCACAGCACAATCATTTTAACTCATAGTTGAAACTCGTAGGAAATGTAGCATGACTCAATAAAGCATCAATTCTCATCTCATTCTCTAAAATCGTGTGAAAACATGAGTACATAACTCAGTATAAACCACAGTTACAAGCATGTGAAAATCATGATACGATAATGGCCTTTCTCATTAAAATGTGATAAAAATCACCGCAATAAAATGCATGTGGCACAGCCACAAAAACACAACTCATGTGTATAAAAGGAGACTAGGCAATAAAACTCAAATAAAATTTGTCATGGCACATCAAATATATAATCTCCTCTGGGTGCGCATCCTAGGCATCCTCGTAAGAGGAACATCGACAATATGGTCATATGCATGGTATATTGGACTTATATGTTACCAGAACAAAGCCCAACCTTACATGCTACCAGAGCAATACCTCGCCTCATGCACACTATCACGTGGTCCCTGGGTCGGTTCCCAGGCGGCCCACTCTCTCGATCTTACAAGCTACCAAAGAAAGGCCACCCAGCGTTACCAGAACGGGGGTCATCTCACATTACCAAAACGGAAGAATATCAGACTTACATGCTACCAGAGCAAGGTACAAACATACATGCTACCAGAGAAAGGCCTCCCAATGCTACCAAAGCGGAGGAATAATCGGACTTACATGCTACAAGAGCAAGGCCTCCCAACACTACCAAAGTGGAGGAATAATCAGACTTACATGTTACCAAAATAAGGTCTGTGGTCCCTGGGTCGGTTCCTAGGCGTTTCACTATATCGGTCTTATATGCTACCAAAGCAAGGCCTGATGTGTATTCAACATGACACGCCTAAGTCTCAATCATTAGCCATTATCCTATAAAACGTTTTGCCTTCACGTAGAACTCATAATGGTTTTTCTCTCATAAAACTCATTTAAAACATTCGTGTACTCAACACCTCGACTCGATTCGTCTTTCGATTTCCAAGTATGTTGTTCTCCTTTGGGTGAGCAACAACTTTCCTTCTTGCCACAACTCTTGATTCGGACGGGAATGGGCGATTTAGAAGAGAGAGAAAGCTAGGGCTCGACTGAAATGGAGGTTTGGAAGAGAGAGAAAAGATGAAATGCAAGAAAACATAGGGGTCCTTTTATAGACGGAGGGTAGGAGATCAATCTGACTCTTGATGAGATCGATCTGCATTTGAATTTGGGGACGATTTGGGGTAATTTTATGCCTAGGAGATCGATCTGTCATGGGGTAAGATCGTTCTCTTAATGGCTTCAGGAGATCTATCTGCTCCATTTATGAGATCGATCTCTAGTTAACAGAATGCTTCATGAGATCGATCTGCTCCTTGAGGAGATCGATCTTCTCCCAAACAGAAACATTTTGAGATCGATTCCTTCCTCATGAGATCGATCTCTTCAATACAGAATCATAAGGAGATCGATCCTCTTCCATTGGAGATCGATCTGTTCACTTAAATTCCTCCTTCCTTGTCATTTTTAACTTACCAAATCGATCCTCTCTTCTCCAAGATCGATCTGGCCCCATAGTTTCACACTTTAACATACAAATCTCTAAATGTAATTTCCACAATTCACTACTTTGATTATTTCTCATTCGTTACTTATACATTTCACTCAGCTCAATAAATTACACTTCAAGTTCATATTACATAATTAAAATATGTCTAAACTTCTTAGATCTCACATCCTTCCCACCTTAAAAAGAATTTGGTCCTCCAAATTTAACTCAACTCGTCTAATAGATGGGGGTATTTCTCCTTTATGAGACTCTCCAATTCCCACATTGCCTCTTCCATTGAGTGATGTTTCCACAAAACTTTCACTAATGGGATGCTCTTGGTTCTAAGTACCCTCTCCTTTCTATCGAGAATCCGGATGGGTTCTTCAGTGTAGCTTATGTCCTCTTGTATGTCCATCTATTCATACTCTATGACATGAGAAGGGTCCGGGTGGTACTTCCTCAACATTGATACATGAAAGACATTGTGTATTCCGGACATCTGTGGGGGTAATGCCAATCTGTAGGCTACCTCTCCCACTCTTTCAAGAATCTCAAATGGTCCTATGTATCGAGGACTCAATTTTCCTTTCTTCCCAAATCGCATGATACCCTTACTCGGTGATATATTCAGAAATACTACATCACCAACAACAAACTCGAGTGGCCTTCTACGCATATTCGTGTAGCTTTTCTGTCTACTTTGTGCAGCCCGTAACCTCTCACATATGAGCTTTACACTCTGTACAGCTTGCTCAACAAGCTCGAGAGCATTTATCTTTCTGTCACCGACTTCTTTCTAAGCTACAGGAGATCTACACCTCCTACCATATAAAGCCTCAAAAGGTGTCATTCCAATACTCGCATGATAGCTGTTATTGTACGCTAACTCCGCTAGGGGTAGGTGATCATCCCATGATCCCTTAAAATCCATCGTACACGCCCTTAACATATCCTCCAGGGTCTCAATAGTCCTCTCTGACTGATCATCTGTCTGAGGATGATAGGTGGTACTAAAACTCAATCGAGATCCCATGGACTCCTGAAATTGGGTCCAAAATCTGGAAGTAAATCGAGAATCTCTATCAGAAGGAATACTCACTCGAGCCCCATGTAGTCTAGCTATCTCACTGACATATAACTCAGCTAAGGCATCCACAGTATCTGTGCTCTTGACGACAAGGAAATGGGCAATCTTAGTCAGTCTATCCACTATAACCCATATCGCATCACGACCTCTCCGAGTCCTCGGTAAACCCATAATAAAGTCCATGGTGACATGCTCCCATTTCCATATAGGTACAGGTAAAGGTTGTAGTAGTCCTCCGGGCTTCCGATGCTCAGCTTTCACTTGCTGGCATACTAAACATCTGGCCACATAATCTGCCACGTCTCGCTTCATACCACTCCACCAGTACACTTTTCTCAAGTCTTAGTACATCTTAGTACTCCCTGGGTGCATGGTGTATCGTGAGCAGTGGGATTCTCTCAATATTTGTCTCTTTAGGGTATCATCGTCTGGTACACAAATCCGTCCTCTTAACCTCAACAATCCATCCTCACTGATTGTGAGATCTGATAACGAAGTCTGCTCAGCTTGGCTAACCATATCTATCAACCTCTGATCACTACGCTGCCCAGTTCAAATTTGATCCATAATCCCAAGCTCTATTCGCAGGCTAGCCAAAAATCCAATCTCTGCCTCTTTAACTTTGATCCGAAGTTCAACGAACTGCTCCAGTAAATCCCATTCCTTGATCATCATGGCAGATATCATACTCTTCCTGCTTAGGGCATCAGTAACTACGTTCGCCTTACCCGGATGGTATAAAATCTTGCAGTCATAGTCCTTAAGGAGTTCCATCAATCTCCTTTGTCTCATGTTTAACTCCTTCTAATCAAAGAGATATCTCAAACTCTTGTGATCAGTGAAGATCTAAAATCTTTCCTCATATAAGAAGTGTCGCCAGATCTTTAAGGCAAATACCACAACAGCTAACTCTAAATCATGCATGGGGTAATTCCACTCATGGTCTTTCAACTGTCGTGATCCATATGCGACCACTCTTCCGTGCTGCATAAGCATACACCCCAATCCTTAATGGGATGCATCACTATAAACAAAAAATCCTCCCGATTCCTCAGGAATAGTCAACACAAGTGCCGCTATCAATCTCCTCTCAATTCCTAAAAATTGAGCTCACACTGATCAGTCCATATAAACAGAGTCTCTTTATGCGTGAGCTTAGTCAAGGGAGCTGCAATCCTAGAAAATCCTTCCACAAATCATCTGTAATACCCTACCAAACTAAGGAAGCTTCATACTTCAGTAACTGTTCTCGATCTTTCCCAGTTAAGAACAGCCTCTACCTTACTTGGATCTACTGATACTCCTTCCTCTGAGACTATATGACTAAGGAAAGCTATCTGATCCAGCCAGAACTCACACTTACTAAGCTTTCCATATAATTGCTTATCTCGAAGTATCTGAAGTACTAACCACAAATGCTATGCATGTTCCTCATATGACCGAGAGTATACCAGGATATCATCAATAAAGACTCACAAATTTATCTAGATAGTCTCTGAACACCTCGTTCATTAATCTCATAAATGCTGCAGGGGCGTTCGTCAATACAAAGGACATCACTAGAAATTCACAATGGCCATACCTTGTCCTGAAGGCCGTCTTAAGAATATCTTCTTCCGTAATCCTTAATTGGTGATAGCCCGATCTCAAATCAATCTTAAAAAAGACTGAGGCCCCTCTCAGCTGATCAAGTAGATCATCAATCCTCGGCAATGGATATTTATTCTTCACCGTGGCTTTATTTAATAATCGGTAGTCTACGTATAATCTGAGACTACCATCCTTCTTTCTCACGAATAACACTGGTGCTCCCTACGGTGAGACACTGGGTCTAATAAACCCTTGATCCAATAACTCCTGTAGTTGTTTCTTCAATTCCTCAAGTTCCACTAGTGCCATCCTGTATGGAGGTCTAGAGATAGGCTGAGTATCCGGTACCAAATCAATGGTAAACTCCAGCTCTCTCTGGTGGCAAACCTGGCAACTTATTCGGGAAAACATCCAGAAATTCGCACACCACAGGTATATCCTCCATCCTCGGATGTTCCCGTTCATCATCTGAAATGAATGTTTCATAACCTTCACATGAACAATCATATTTAATAATCTCAAGAATAATATTACAATTTCAAATTACTTACTAGAACTCCACATATTCAGTTCCTCAATATCTCAACCGTACACTGTAAGGTTCAGGTAGGGAGAAAGTTACAATCTTAGTGTAACAGTCTAAACTCACTCGATTGGTTGCCAGCCAATCCATTCCCAAAATTACATCAAACCCATGTATATCTAACATTATTATATCTGCTAACATTACTCTATCTCCCACCTTTATTTCACATCTTCTACAGATTAACTCAGTTCTCTGAGATTCACGCATAGGGGTATTTACATGTAGTATATACTTTAGAGGTTCAAACTTCAAATTTAATCTACATGCAAAATACTCAGAAATAAACGAATGCATGGATACTAGATCAATTAACACATGAGCCTTATGATTACAGACAGAGAGTATACCTCTTATAGTTTCTATAGAAGTGTCCATAGTTTCCTTATCCAGGGCAAACACACGTCCCTGTGCAACAGGTTTCTTCCCTTTTCTCTGCAGTAGTGGCCCGTCTCTGGGGATTCACTCTCTGAGGCTACTGTCTAGTAGGCTCTAGAGCATATAGTATTTGAGGTTGAGGACAGTCCTTCACTCTGTGACTCATATCACCACATCTAAAACATCCACGGATCGACCCAGTACAACTTCCCTCATGCAATTAGCCAAAGTCTCTACAAACCCTTATCTCAGGCCTGCCATATCGAGGGGTCTCCTTGATAATAGGATAAGCTTTGGGTCTCTCCAATCTGCCCTTCTGTACCTCAATCCTTCCTCTCCTGAAGGAACCTCTCCGAACATCTGCTTGGGACATCGTTGGCCTCTTGCCCTTGTCCCTAGTCACTGCTCCGAACTCACTCTGGGATTGTACAATTTCAATTCCCCTCTAAATCTCTTGTGCTCATCTTAGAGCATCTCCAAACTCAGTAATACACAACCCAATCAATCGATCTCTGATTATGGGATTCAATCCATACACAAATCTCTCTGTGCGGAGCTCTTCATTCTTGAAAGTTTCTAGATCATATCTCAGTAGAGCGGTAAACCGGCTCTCATAATCGTCAACAGACATGTCGCCCTGTACCAAACTCAAAAACTCTGCTTGCCTCCTTCTCTGGGCAGCTCGTGGTACGTATTAGGCTCTAAAGGCTGTCTGAAACTCTTCCCAACCAATCACATCCTGGTGGGACATCAGAATACCCTGGGTAGTACCCCACCAATCTCGAGCTCTCCCCTTAAACATATAGGCACTCATACTAACCCTCTCAGCATCGGTGCACCCCAGATAGTTAAATATAACTCTCAACTCCGACAACTACTCCTCAGCCTCGGTAGGATCCTTCTTTCCCCTAAATGCCGGGGGATTCATTTTTAAAAAGTCCTTCAATCGGATCATACTTCTGTCATCAGGCTGAGTGACGGGAGGCACTGGGTTCATCTGTATTGGGGATACGGGAGGTCCTTGTGGTGGTGTAGGAGCAGTACCCGAGGCATTAACTCCAAAATGTTACGCGAATAGCGTAGCCATTTGCTCAAATCCTTGCCTCACATCGATCTCAATCTAGTTAAATTGAGAGTTAGGACTCTTTAATTGTGGGATAGGTGGCGGAAGGGACTCTGCCTGCCTCCTCAAACGACCTCGTCGTCCACTCATTCTCAATTTCAATTCGATTCCTGCGCGTACATATCAAAATAGATTGAAATCTCAATCTTCAATTCTCAATTCATAACCAGACTATTACAGACACTTGGGATGTATTCTAATTCACTTAATCGACACTGATAGTACTGAACACCCTAAGCTCTGATACCAAGAAAACTCTATGACGCCCCAAAAATGCAGAAAATAAGACAAATTTAAAACATTTTACTCATCATATCACAATTGTGGGTGCATTCCTGTGCAGTGTCACACATTATCATACTTATCATGCCTCAGGATCTCATCATAATTTAGTATATATCATATAATATACATTACTCAATTTCGAGTTAATTAATCCTAATACATCCCAACATCATTATACAACAAGTGTATGTAAATGTAACTCTAGTCTGGATACATGAATATTAAATATATACCTCAATACACAAAATACGGCCTGGAGCTTAAGTCCTCCACTAGCCTCTAATCCCTACGTCGCAGGGAACTCACTTCACTTGAAGAAATCTAGAGGAGGAAGAAAATAGGGTGAGCCTCTAAGTCACTCAGTAAGGGGGGTGAGGGAACTCAGTTAGATAAAACAATGATTTGCACAGCACAATCATTTTAACTCATAGTTTGAAACTCATAGGAAATGTAGCATGACTCAATAAAGCATCAATTCTCATCTCATTCTCTAAAATCGTGTGAAAACATGAGTACATAACTCAGTATAAACCACAGTTACAAGCATGTGAAAATCATGATGCGATAATGACCTTTCTCATTAAAATGTGCTAAAAATCACCGTAATAAAATGCACGTGGCATAGCCACAAAAACACAACTCATGTGTATAAAAGGAGACTAGGCAATAAAACTCAAATAAAATTTGTCATGGTATATCAAATATATAATCTCCTTTGGGTGCATATCCCAGGCATCCTCATAAGAGGGAACGTCACAATATGGTCGTATACATGGTATATTGGACTTATATGTTACCAGAATAAGGCCCGGCCTTACATGCTACCAGAGCAATGCCTCACCTCATGCACACTATCACATGGTCCCTGGGTCGTTTCCCAAGTGGCCCACTCTCTCGGTCTTACATGCTACCAAAGCAAGGCCACCCAGCGTTACCAGAATGGGGGTCATCTCACGTTACCAAAACGGAGGAATATTGGACTTACATGCTACCAGAGCAAGGCCCAGACTTACATGCTACCAGAGCAAGGCCTCCCAACGCTACCAAAATGGAGGAATAATCGGACTTACATGCTACCAAAGCAAGGCCTCCCAACGCTACCAAAGCGGAGGAATAATCAGACTTACATGTTACCAGAACAAGGCCTGTGGTCCCTAGGTCAGTTCCCAGGTGTCCCACTATATCGGTCTTATATGCTACCAAAGCAAGGCCTGATGTGTATTCAACATGACACGCCTAAGCTTCCATCATTAGCCATTATCCTATAAAATGTTTTGCCTTCATGTAGAACTCATAATGGTTTTTCTCTCATAAAACTCATTTAAAACATTCGTGTACTCAACACAAAACAAATTAAAATCGAGTTCCAACCGGTAAAACACATACATATTTTCTCAAATCTCATTATTGCCTTAACGTAGAGCCTAAGTTACTTTTCACGCAAACTCAATGGTTTATAAAGCAATTTCACACTTAGCTTATAAACTCATAAAACAATGGGCTCCAACCGGCTATAAAAACCGTGTGCAATCATATCACAACACAACAGCAAACATGCTCGCATTCTCAAATCATGGTTCATGCTACAACAATTCATCAAAACACATACATAAATGGTTTAGTTTTCCCTTACCTCTTTGCACCTCGTATAGTGCAATCGTTCCCCCGTATCACATACTAGCCTCGCATTCCACTCTAGAACTCCCGAGCTGTCCAAACGATGTTAAAAACATCAATAACCCAACTCAATCGCATTATTGAGCACACATTTACTCATTTTCTCATTAACACCTCAATTAACTTAAATCTTCACAATTTTATCACAACTCACATTCTCACCCACGACATCTCAACCTTCTACATTTCTCATGCGTAATACCTATGCCAAAATCACCTCATTCCCTAAATTTCCAATTTATGAACAAAAATCCCAATTTACCACAAATTGCATAACAACATCTCTACTCCAACCAAATCACAATTTCATCTATTTCTAATCATTTTCTAACTATTTCATCACAATGCCTATGCTCACAATCATCAAAGATTATTTCAAAATCAAAGATTGAGGTTTAGAGATTACCAAAACTTGTGGAGTGCGCAATTCACACCTCGACTCGATTCGTCTTTCGATTTCTAAGTATGTTGTTCTCCTTTGGGTGAGCAACAACTTTCCTTCCTGCCACAACTCTTGATTCGGACAGGAATGGGCGATTTGGAAGAGAGAGAAAGCTGGGGCTCGACTAAAATGGAGGTTTGGAAGAGAGAGAAAAGATGAAATGCAGGAAAACACAAGGGTCTTTTTATAGACGGAGGGTAGGAGATCGATCTAGGTCTTGATAAGATCGATCTGCATTTGAATTTGGGGACGATTTGGGGTAATTTTATGCCTAGGAGATCGATCTGTCGTGGGGTAAGATCGATCTCTCAATGGCTTCAGGAGATCGATATGCTCCATTTATGAGATCGATCTCTAGTTTACAGAATGCTTCATGAGATCGATCTGCTCCTTAAGGAGATCGATCTTCTCCCAAATAGAAACATTTTGAGATCGATTCCTTCCTCATGAGATCGATCTCTTCAATAAAAAAATCATAAGGAGATCGATCCTCTTCCATTGGAGATCGATCTGTTCACTTAAATTCCTCCTTCCTTGTCATTTTTAACTTACCAGATCGATCCTCTCTTCTCCAAGATCGATCTGGCCCCATAGTTTCACACTTTAACATACAAATCTCCAAATGTAATTTCCACAATTCTCTACTTTGATTATTTCTCATTCGTTACTTATACATTTCACTCAGCTCAATAAATTACACTTCAAGTTCATATTACATAATTAAAATATGTCTAAAATTCTTAGATCTCACACTAGGCAGGTGATTTTTAGAGAGAGAGAAAGCTTAAGAGTTTATGTTTCCATGGTGGTTTCACTCTTACTTAAGGAAGAAGAAAATTTTTACTTAGCCAATTTTGCTTTTGCTTCCTAAAATATCAACCATAAATATCATAAAAATTAGCCCATGGATTGGGCTTGTCAATTGGTGTCACGCCTCGGAAGCGCGAAAAAATGGGGCTAATTTAAAACTTTTTATCCATTAACTATGTTGTTTTCCTGTCCATGTCTAGATTTAAAATCTTTTTCATTTTCTATGATCTCATTACATTACTTACATTCTGTATATATATAATCATTTACAACTATTACATCCCGACTATTATATACAATAGTGTCTATTATGTATCACATGTCTGGAATATAAGTAAGACTGTACCTCAAGGTTACGAAAGTATCCGATGAAACGTCGGACTACCTTGTTAATGACCACAGTCTCGTATGTGCAGTAGACTTGCTATAGATAATCTGGGAGATGGAGAGGAGGGGGTGAGTTTTTCAGACTCAGTAAGAGATACATTTAAAATAGCTTTAAATACTCAAAACATGGTAAAACTCATGGTTTTACAAATCAACATAAACATGTACTAGAGTAGAGATGCTTACATTTCATAAAAGTAGTAAAAACATGCTTAAATCATAAGCTTACACATCATGCATCTTTTTGGTAAAACTCATATATAGTATGCATATCACGTCGTGTAAACAAGTAAAAAGCATCTCAAAACTTAATCATGCATATCATAACATGCTTATCATTTTAAAATGAAATCGTATTGTGATATGCACATTTCGTAAAACATACTCATGGCTACCTTTAAAATCTCATCATAGAAAATATGTGCTCAATAAAATCATAAAACAGGTAGCATGAAATGTGCGAAAACATATATATATATATATATATCATTCCGTCAATTCATCGTGTAGGGTCAGGCAATCGTCTTATATATTAGTCCCGAAGGACATCACACATCTGGTCCCGTAGGACGTTCATCATAGGTACATACGGCCATCGTACAGGGGAGCCGTAGGACTGGATCAGGGTCGTACGCTACCCTATCTCTTATGCACCACTAAATGGGGACTATACGCATGAACTCACGTGCATCCCAAGTATGGACTATGCGCACGTTTCTCATATCAAGTCAGAGCCTGCCCGTTCTCTGGTCGTCGGCTAGGTAGATCCTCGATCGTCTCCATACGAGATCAACCCCAGATCCTCTGACTATCGTCATATCATGCCTTTTTACCCCACAAAAATCATTTTGGGCCTCTTACCCAATTTATCAAAATCATTTTAGGCCTCATACCCGTGTATTAAAATCGTTACGGGACTCTAACCCATTTTTCATAGAAAACATGATTTTTATAAATCATTGCGAGACTCTAGCCCGTGTAAATATGGGAAGCATAGTTATAATAGCTATTTCTTGGGACTCATACCCGTACTGTGAAAATATAGCTTAAAAGCTGTCTCGGGATTTAACCCGTATCATGAAGATATGGTTTCGTAAAACATATCGGGACTTTAACCCGTAACTCACATGAAAATACTATGCTTTCGTTTCAGAAGTGAAAAATCACTTTTATAAACATGTATGCTGCAAAATGTATCTCATATATATAAAACATGCTGAAAACTCGGGAAATGGTTTTTGGCTTCGGTTTGAATACAGTTGAAAATTCATTTCGTAAAATCTCATTCAATTCTCATACATAAATAGTTGGTAAGGACGTAGGAGTACTAACGCTACTCTAAATCATATCCCTTGCCTCTTAGCGACTGATGTAGAGCACTTTCCTCAATGCTCAAATTTACCTCGTAAAACGTGTCGATAGACCAAGCTGCTGCAAAACAAATTCAACTTATCACATATGGCTTAAATTCATTTCAACATATCTAAATATGTGATTATATCGAAGCTTTGACCAAAAGTTGACTTTTAATCGATTTTACTCTTTTTGCTCGGTTTTATCGGTATAAACCTCATTTTAATTGTATTCAACTCAATAAATATTTTCCTCATATTTACTACTGTCGATTTAGCTAATTGGGCCAATTTCTCTCTTATTGGGCGCGATTGCACCTTAATGGGCCTTAATTCGTTTTAAGCCTGTTTCCACTTATTAATTCTTTCATCGAGGCCTATTGGGCTCACTGGGCCCATTAGTACTTATTGGGCCTTTGTCTAGACTCTTTGAATAGTCCGTATATCATTTACAACAATTTAATTAAAAATCTCAATTTAATCCACTAAATGCGCAATTTAATCCGTAACTCGTAAAATAAATCTTTAATACACGATAATTACATAAATTGTCATAAATGAGCTTTACTTACTCGAGATTATACGATGGTGCACAAATCGAAGTTCAATTGGGCTCACGTACGCGATTTATCGTCGAACTGCATAATTTTATATATTTAATTTTGAGTAAATTTTCGATCAAATATAATTTAAATAAATTTTTTGAAAATTAAATCGGTCATTTTTGACCTCTTACCGACTTACCTGAAGTCCGGTGTATCCCCAAAATTTTTTCCTTTTTCTCCTTTTTTCCCTTCTTTCATGGCTAAACCGGTTTGGTCCGGTTCAAATCGATTCAGACCGATCCGGTTCGGTGCTTCGCCGGTTGGTTCTTCGTCAGCTTCCATCACCAGCAGCTCCGTAAGACCTCGCGAAGCTTGGATCTAGCCTCGGTTTCTCTGTGGCTGGTCGAAAAGTGACCGGTCCGGCCTCTTCTCCCTCGTCGTCAGTGGTGTCTTTCGTTTCCGTCGTTTTCGGCCGTTTTCGACGTTGACAGTGGTAGATCGACCTCCTCCTGGCCGGTGGCGAGGTCCTCTCTCTTCCTCCGGCCTCCGTTCGCAGTCGTTCTCTCTCTTTCTCCCTCTTTCTCTCGATTTCTCTCTTTCTCACTCTTTCTCTCGTTGGTCACCGTTTCTTCCTCCACTATCAGTGTCGGCGAGCTTGGGCGGTTCGGCTCTCTCCCCTGGTCGGTTCTCCGGTGGTGGCTCGTAGCTGAGGCAGACGGGGCTGGTGCGGGTTCATAGGTTTTGTCTTTTGTTTCCTTCAATTCTCCAAATCTCGATTTCCGTTTTCTTTTTCGTTTTTTTTTTTTACTTTTACTTTATTAGTATTTTATTATATTTTATTATTATTAATTTATTATATTTTATTTTAATCAAATAAAATATAATAAATTACACAAAATATCTCAAAAAATTATATTATATTTTATTAATTAAATAATTTAATTAATTTTAACTATTTTGGTGTATTTTTCGCATATTTTTGGGATAATGTCCCGGACGAAAATTACGAAAATTCGTAATATCTTCGTATCTTGACCAATTGGACTTGGAATTCCATAATTTCTTCTTTATCGATCAAGATTTCCTAAATCCATATTTTTTAATGAAATTTCCTTATCGAATTTACACAAAAATTAGGATTTTTTGATCATTTTACCCTTCTACACGTTTGGGACTAATTTAGATCGATTTTCCTTCTCGGACTCACTATCTTTTCTCATTTAAATTTTGTATTTTTCGTCCAACGATTTAAATCCCTTTAATCTAAATTACTGCTCCTCATTTATCCTGTTCCTTATTTTCATACCTCCACTACATCATTCACATTCATATGTTCTAAATCATCCATCTTATGATTCCTATTAATGAACATAGTGGGAAAAATTGGGTTTCATAATTGGATTTGAGATTGGTAACTTTGGGCTTAAGTTTTGGGCTTAACTATTTAACTAACGGGCTTAACTTTTGGGCTTTCACATTGGGCTTTCGGTTTGGGCTTTTCCTTTGGGCTTTTGGGCTAAAAATGTTTCTACCAATTAGGCCTTAAATTGATTTCATATTGGTCCCACCAATTAGCCCAACAACTCGGCCTAATGGGCCTAAAAAATTCAGCCCATACTTGGTATACCTAAATGGGCTTTAAAAATTTCAACTTTGGCCCATTGCATTTTACCTATTTAATTTAATCTAAATTTCATCCAAATAAATTTTCCTTACTTCAGGGGATGAACATCTTGTGTTTTAATCAAAAATATTTCTTCCCCAATTGTTAACCATACTTAGGTTAAATTTTAATCGTGGTTAGTCAACAATGGTCAAAGTCCACTTTTCTTAACTATCTTTGACTTTTCTTGATCATTGACCACGTTTGACTTTTTCTCAAAATTTTAGAAGTGTCATATTCCATGGTTCACACTCTCGTCTTTACGTTTTGACCATTTTCGGGAGGTGAATATACCTAAAACACCTTGAACGGACCATTTCGGACTCGTTTAGCCCTTTTTGGCTTTTACTCTTGTTCTCTGTGTTCGGGACCAGATGAAATTGACTTTCCTTTATGAGCTCCCTATATTTTCTCATTTTAAGTTCTTCTCTTCAGTTAGAATGATTGAGATCCACTCGGTTTAGCCTGTGGCTCTTATAGCCCTTATTCGACTTTTATGTAGCTCATAAATGTAAGACCCATAATTTTTACATTGTACCACTTACGATTCAACATTTTAAACATGGATATAAGTTATTGGAATCATAAGAATGAGGGTATTACAATTCCAAGTTCAAGTGAGAGTAGAAAATGCTTTAAAAGCATTAAAGAGCCAATTGTGAGTAAAAGTGAGCTAAGGCTAAACTGTAGGGATTCCAATCATTCTGATTGAAGAAATAGACTCAGAACATCAAAATATAGATGGTCCAAGAAGGAAAGTTAGTTTGGTTTAGTCCCGATAAGGTTGAAGAACTGAAATTGTCAAAAAGGGGTTAAACGAGCTCGGAAAGGTCCATTTGAGGTGTTTTTGACATATTCGCCTCCCAAAAATGGCCAAAACATAAAGAGGAGAGTGTGAACCATGGAAAATGACACTTTTAGATTTTTGAGAAAAAGTCAAACGTGGTCAATGGTCAAGAAAAGTCAATGGTAGTTAAGAAATGTGGACTTTAACCATAGTTGACTAACCATAGTAAAATTTAACCTAAGTAAGGTTAAAAAGTGGGGAAGAAATATTTTTGGTTAAAATACGAGATAATTATCCCCTAAAGTAAGGAAAAATCATTTGGAAGAAATTTGGATTTAATTAAACGGGTAAAATGCAATGGGCCAAAGTTGGAAATTGCAAAGCCCATTAAGGTATAACAAGTGTGGGCCGAATTGTTTTGGCCTATTGGGCCAAATTGTTGGGCCATTTGGGCCAAATTGTTGGGCAATTTGTGGGCCTAATGTGAAGTTAATTTAAGGCTCAATTGGTAAAAGAAAATTTCAGTCCATGAGCCCAAAAGAAAAGCCCAAACAAAAAGCCTAATGGGAAAGCCCATTAGTTTAAGTTAAAACTCACTAATAAAAGGTTACAAAATCAAATTTGGTAACCATCACCCAAACTTTTTTCAAGTCAAATATGATGGCTGAATTTCATGGCATAATGGCTAAGTCTTTAAGCTATAAAATCAGCCAACACATTGTCTTTCTCGTTCCATCATTTTCGACAAACAAGGAAACACCATTACCAAACCATATTCAAGCTTTCTCTCTCTAGAACTCACCTACTTAGAGACATATTTGGAACAAGTGATCTTCATGAAAGTTTTTCTATATTGAGAGAGGAATAACATATCTTAGAACCAGCTATAGAGATGCCATATTGAAGGGGGCAAAAATTAAGCAAAGTTTCGACCAAATGAAGAACTATAAGCTAGGTGAGTTTCCAAGCTTCCAGCTTCATATATGTTGATCTATGAATTATATGGAGTTGATTGGTGTATGAATTGTATGGTAAAACATCACGTATGGTGATGAACACATGTTGGTCGAAGGTTGGTATCTGTGTTTTGATGGGTAAGCATGTGATTTTAAGACATGTATAGGTTGATATGCATGTATATATGATTATGGCATGATTAGTCTTAATCAATTTGTTCATAAGGATGGTTGTATGATGTTGGCATATAAAGTGTTTGATAAAATTCCTAAGTGAGCTAGGCAAGCATGGCAAGCCACGGTGATGGCCAATCGACATGGCTATGCGTGATGATGTTCGGTACACTATCCATGGCCGAGAGGTTTCATGGGCCAAGCACATGGTGCAATCGGACCAATAAGGCCAATGGACCTCAGATAAGCCTAATAAGTGTTAATGTGCCTGGTGAGCCCAATGGGTTTTGATAGAATGAATAGTGAAGTGAGAATGGGCTTAAGACAGAGTTAGGCCCATTACCGAGAAATAAGGTCCAATAAGAGTAATTGGGCCCAATAGTTTAAATATACCGCAATGAAAGTAAAATACGGGTTATAAAGATGTATTTACATGATAGATAACTATCTGCAACTCTGGGAGACACATCTGGAGCTGGATAGACCGATATATGAAAAGTGAAAAAGTTATAAGTGCATTCGACTAAAATCCAGGTAAGGGAATTATACGACCTGCTAGAGATAACTATATGTATCTTCTCACCTACTGTATGTAAATAAATATTGTAGAGTATATAGATATTGAAATATCTAAATGATAACCAAAGTATAAGAAAATTACCAAAATGCCACTAGGAAAGGCAAGAATTTGAAAATTCATGAAATGCATGATTTCAATGTCTTTATTGTAAAATACTGTTCTATAATAGTGTAATGATAGGCTGGCTCAGGATTTTACTGTCTGCATTAAATTGCACGTTTTTCAAAATTAAGCGTGTTTGAGTGAGAGAAATTCCATAATGGGTGGCCATACAGGAAGTTAACCCTCTTGCATTGTTTTATGTACTGAACTCGATTTTGAGTACTGTTTTCACTAGAGTTAAGCCATCTGTCATGCTTATGATATGAACTGTAAATGAAAACGTGTTAGAGCGGGGTGTTGACTGAGAGTCACACTCAAGGACTCGCAATGGATTTTGAAATAATGAGATGACTAAACCATGCTGGAGCCCTCGTGTATATTGTGTGTCACACTGACCTTACTCGCACTAGATTTTGAGACATAGCACTCGATACTGAATATTGGAGTCCACGGAGTACGTTGTACCATGTAAGTAACATGGAGTACTGATAATTTTATTAAAATAGAATTATTTATGTTTAATTTCTTAATTAATTATTTTAATCCTCATATTATTTTATTAAATATCCCCTCAATTTTATTAAAATTTTGATGTTTACAGATAAATTAAATCCAGATGAATTTCAGTCGAAAATAGACTAAAATGGGTTAAAAGGAGACTGGACCACTACTATTTCGCAACATGAGTTATCATTCTTTTGGATACGTGTGATGCCCAGTGTCCATATTTTATTCGCCTTAGAAGGATAAGATCAACAGACACCGTGCCTACCTCATGGAAGACACACGTCGGGCCACATCGCACAGCCAAGTGGACTAGAAGACAAATGACGTGGAAATATCTCCTCTACAGCGAATGGAATAAAGACAAGTGGCCAAACAATGCCAATTCATCTAGGATTGGAAATTATAATTGTACCCCTAATTTTGTGTATAAATAGAATATGATTAGCAATTGGAAACCAAGTAGAATAAAAGTAGTTTAGGGTAAGTAATTTTAGGGTAAAGTAGAAGTAGAAGTAGAAAGTAGGGTAAAGTAATTTTAGGGTAGTTTTTAGACTAGTCTTATTTTATGAGATGTTTCTTCCATTAGTTTGTTTTAGGTTTTCACGTATTGGTGGCAGCCACCATTTTTATTCTTCTCAGTTTTACAAGCTTTCATTTCCTTGTTGTTCAACACATTTAAGTTTTAATGAAAAGCATTCATTTTTCCTTTCTTTGGTCTCGGTTTGGCATCTTTCTCTTTTCTATTTCCTTGTTCCTGCTTGCTTATTGTTAGACCAGAGGAGAGCATTAGGCTGGCTGGTGACAACAGCCACCATGGCTCTCAGTTGAAGGCAACGTGTTGAAGCTTGGTGACAATAGCTTCATCTCCTTTATTTCTCATGCCATTCTTTTCATACCTCATTTCTAGTGCTTTCCTTAGCTTAAGTGTAGACTAAATTTAAGTTCAATAGAATAGGTTTATTGCATTAATCTGCATGGCCCTTTTATCTCCTGTTTCGATTTTTATTTATCATCTACTGCCTGATTACTGCATTCTGTTCTTCTCTGCATTTTCAGTATTGCTGGGAACTGCTCTGTTTTACATTTTTAGTCTACTGTTCTATTGTTCTATGTAATTGCCGCTCTCGGTTTGCTGCTATTGTTTGGTTGCTCTCATCTTCGTGATGTCTTCTTTATCTGTAGCGTTTCTAACAGCTACTGTTGCAGCGTGAAAAGAAGAACGTGGCTTCTGCATCTCATTTTTGTCCTGGCACTGCACGACATGGGAATGAAAGTGTGGCTAAAGATTGTAGGACTGGATGCTAGCAGAATATGGTATTGTGCAAGGGCTGGCGGCAAGGATGTATTGGCTGGGACAGAATACAATTAGTTTTAAAGTTTTAGTGATTTAAGAGCATTTGATTTTTAGTTTATTATATTTTATATTAGTTTAGTTTTTCTTCACCAAATTTCTTCGGCATTTCATTCTTTATTTTTTCCCCAGGTTTAGAGCAGTTTTAGATTTTTAGCATAGACTAGGTTTAGAAGAGGTTGAAATTGGTTGAGTGACACAACACGATTTGCTCCTCTATTTTACGTTTCTGCACTTTAACATTCTAGTTTCGGTTTCAGTTTTCTGTGTTTATTTGATTTAAGCTTCAGTTATTATTCTACTGTTTTACAACTTTGAATAAGCATAATACAATTTCTTAAAGCTTAATTTCTAAAACTCCTATTCCCTGTTTTATCAGTTTCCTGCTCTATTCTCTATTGTGCATGTTTGTGATTATACAATTTATTTTTATGCTTCAATTGGATCTGTCTTCTTCTCAAATTGCTTGTTGGCTACAACTACTGTACAAATGCTGAAGCCGTACCAGGACGAGAATGAGCAGGACGTAGCGAGCAGTTGTTAGAGCTGCGATGAGCCTGACCTGTACTGAGTAGTGACAATGGCATAATAGATTCTTCTGTTCTACTCTGTTTATGGTTTATGTTACTGTTCATTTTAGTTTGTCTTGTTAATATGCAAACTTCCAATGTTACCTGCTATTTTGGTTGCTGCTGATTGTCTTTCAAATTGCTTAACATTGTTGTTGGTAGGCGGGAGTGGTTGCCATTGTGCATAGAGCAAGAGCTGAGCTGGTTGGAGTGGTTCATGGTCGCTTCCTTGTATCGTTGGTCTGGGTGAGGCAGACGGCTCCTGCTCTATTCTGTTTCAAGTTGTCAGATGTGCTCTGCAGGAAGATCGATGCATGGACGACAGGCTGTGCTGGCAGTAGTTCTGTTGATCAGCACTGATCACAGATGCTAGAAGTGGAGCAGCAAAGAAGACGGTACTTGTAGGGAATAAAGCTGATGCCTTTAGCTTTTACCGCATGTACGTTATATCACAAAGCAGTGTATGGAAGGATGTGGTCAGTGCAGAGAAGTGTTGTTCGGCTACTAGCAGTCTATAGTGGCGTTTTTGGCGTTTATAGTTTATTTGTAGCTTTGTTTGCAATAATCCAAGATTTTATTATTAATAGTTTAATGTTATTTTAGTTTAGTATAACTTTTTATTTAGTTTAGGTAACATTTTAATATTTCAATTAATTTGCTTATAATTAAGGTTATTAGATTTAATTTCTCATATTTTAGTTTAGATCAATTTTTAGTTTCTTCCCTTTTTTATGCATTTGAAATTTTAATTTAATTATTTTGATGCAAATATTTAGGAGTTAAGTATTTTTCATGCATCACTTAGAGTAGATTTTATCTTTAACTTTGGTATTTTAGTTAGTTAGTAATTATTTGTTGCTTTTTATATTTGAATTTTATTTCATTTGACCTAGGTTAGATTAATTTGCATTTTTATTTTTTTGAATTAATTAGATTAAATACATGCAAATTTTATTATTAGGGTTGTCTAGTTTTAACCTATTTATTTTCATTTTCTTATTTTCTTATTTGCATCTTAGTCTACTTGCACTAATTAATTTTAGTTTTAGTATTTTTTTTGTTACAGGTGATCGCTTTTATTTGCTTGGAGCTCTGTAAGTAATTTTTGCTCTGTTTTATTTATTTTTATAATTTTCATTATTTCTTACAGTTCTCTAGTATTTTCAATTTAAAACTTGTAGATCACCCTCTTAATTTTCATAATTTGCTAAGATATACTTAGGGTGAAACTAACCGGTACTTAGGCTAAATGTATCCTCTGTGGGACGATAATCCGGGACTCAAATCTCATTATTACTTGTACGACCTGTGCACTTGCGGTTAACACGTCTAGGTAACTTAGAGCGGACGTTGTCAAGTATGCTACATCGTGCTTAAGTCTTCAGACTACTGAACTGTACTAAACTAACTAGCTGATGGGTAGGATTTGACCCACCACCCTAAGCGATTGGATATCCCGCACACCTGATCCGTGATGCCTGGAATCCACTGGATATGATCATACTCTCTACTGTTTATCGAATCCTGCCTTTGCTCTCATGATATCATATATTACTGTACTGATAAAACTGAACATGTTTTATACTGAGATAAGGTAAACAACAGGATAGGTTGGAACCTTGATCTACTGAATTACTGAACTGAACGGATTTACTGAACTGAACTGAACTGATTTTACTGCACTGAACTGAACTGTTTTACTGCACTGAACTAAACTGATTTACTACACTGAACTGAACTGATTTTACTGCACTGAACTGAACTGTTTTACTGCACTGAACTGAACTGATTTACTGCAGTGAACTGAACTATTTTACTGCTCTAAACTGAACTGTTTTACTGCTCTAAACTGAACTGTTTTACTGCACTAAACTGAACTGTTTTACTGCATGGCATTATCACGTAGATAGTTTAGTTATCTACTAACTTGCATAATTTCTTTACTGAGCAAGTTGTGCTCATCCCTTCATTTTCCCCTCTATATAGAGCACTTGTCATAGATAGAGAGTCAGCACCAGTTTTGCATTCCTATCGCTCGTAGCTTCCCATCGTGCGAGAAGGTATACACAATTATCTAGCTTTGAATCTCGACATGTAACAACACAGTAAAGTACATGGATGTAATATTTACGAGATGTAAACATATGTTTCTATAGTTATGAAATACTTTCGTATAAAGTTTACTGACTGTCGATCCTACTGGTAAACTAATATAGACAATGGATGGTAAGATAAGTACAATGACAGGATTGATGTCGACTTATAGCCAAACTATTTAACTATAACTGGTTGTGAAAAAGAGAAAAATTTGTAGTGATTTTATGGAAAACGTCAGTCGTGACAGAATGGTATCAGAGCTGAGTTGGTCTGATATGAGTCAGTGTTAGTGGTTAGGAAAGTTTGCATCCCCATGTTACTATGCATTATTCAGATACAATTATGTATATCGGGTTGTGATTGTAAGAAGGAATGATTGTGAATGTAGAAAATTCGTCACTATGACAGATAGACACTGTGGTAGAGGGGCGAGGATCCATGCTCGAGGTCGTATAGGTAGGCTTGTGAGACCAACTGAATCCTCATCCGACCATGGTCCAGAGGGTCCCACAGAGACCACTAATGCCCGCTTCACGAGTTTAGAGCAGAGTATGGATAACTTAAGGGCACTATTGAGTCAGACTATGGTAAGGTTTGACATTATGCAGGGTATAGCTGGTTAAGCTACCCCAATTATGCCTGCAGTTGCACCTGAGACACCTACACCTGCAGAGCCTACACCCATGCCATCGACAGTAGGACTGTCTACACCTATATTTACTGGACCTACACAGACCCCACCGGTTCAACCTACACCTTCCTCAGTGGCCCCACAATAGTCTGGTAATGATTTGGGGTACGACTGTGAGTTGGAAAGGTTAAAGCAATTCCAAAAGTTCCAACGACCATCGTTTAATGGAGTAAAGAACCCAGTGATTGCTGAGGACTAGATAAATGAGATAGGAAAACTCTATGGGTTTTTCAAATGTACGACGACTGAGAGAATCACATTTTTCATCTTCATGCTGAAGGGAGAGGCAAAACATTGGTGGAAGTCCACCGGACTATTTTTGAGAGTCTGCCATACAATTGTTACTTGGGAGTTATTTTTTACGGCTTTTCGGAGGCAGTATGTTCCGAACACTGCTTGGAGGAAGTTACAGATAGAGTTCATGGGATTAACCCAGGGGAATAGATCAGTGGATAAGTATGAGTCAAGATTTATATCCCTGGGCAGGTATGATCCTGATACCATGAGTAGTGAGGTTCGAAAGGTCCAAAAGTTTACTGATGGGGTGAGACCATCTATTAGGTCCCGACTAGCCCCATGGGACATTTCTACCTATGAGGAGGCTGTACGTATAGTGCAGTTATGCGAACAGGATTCTGAACTGCACGCCTCCATGTTTGACACAGTAGACATGGGTAGAAATAGAGATAGAAAGAGAACAGGGGACGATAGATGTTTTAGAGTAAGTAGAAGACTGTTCAATAAGAGACCGAGGATCGAAGAGATTCAGGGTAGGACAGTTAAGCCAGCTATGTTACCGGCCCCAACTCCAGATAGGGATATAGTTATTGGAGGACCCGAACCTACTACAGAGCAGTGTAGAGTGTGTGGTAGGTATCATGGTAACAAGCCTTGCTATGTGGCCTTTAGAGCATGTTATAGATGTGGCAAGATCGACCACTTAGTGAGGGATTGCCCTGAACCTCCAGTTCATATAGCACAGAGGCAAGAAGAGCCACAAAAAGCTCCCGCTGGTCCTTCAACCCAGAGAAGGAAGGCCACTGCCGAGGAGAAGGGGAAGCAAGCTGTCGATAAAGGGTGAGTGTATGCATTGGACCAAAGCACTGCTGATGCTTCATCTGATGTGGTGAAAGGTACCACCTTAACCTTTGTCCTAAAACATTTGTTTAAATTGACCCTAGTGCCATGCATTCATTCATATCGCCTAGATTTGCACATAAACTAATTTCATATGTAAAGTCTGCGCCTTTATGGAAGGCATTACTTATTAGCACCCCATAATAGAAGCATCCACATCTATTCGAGGATTAACTTGGTTCTAATTTAGAGGACCAAATTTCTTAAGATGGGGAGGATTGTAGGACCCATAATTTTTACATTGTACCACTTATGATTTAATTTTTTAAACATGGATATAGGTTATTGGAATCATAAGAAGGAGGGTATTGCAATTCCAAGTTCAAGTGAGAGTAGAAAATGCTTTAAAAGCATTAAAGAGCTAATTGTGAGATAAAGTAAGCTCAGGCTAAACCGTAGGGATTCCAACCATTTTGACTGAAGAAATGGACTCAGAACATCAAAATATATAGGGTCTAAGAAGGAAATTTAGTTTGGTTTAGTCTCGATAAGGTTAAAGAACTAAAATTTTCAAAAAGGGGTTAAACGAGTTCGCAAAGGTCCGTTTGAGGTGTTTTTAACATATTTGCCTCCCAAAAACAGCCAAAACATAAAGAGGAGAGTGTGAACCATGGAAAATGACACTTTTAGATTTTTGAGAAAAAGTAAAACGTAGTCAATGGTCAAGAAATGTTAATGGTAGTTAAGAAATGTGAACTTTGACCATAGTTGACTAACCATGGTTAAAATTTAACCTAAGTAAGGTTAAAAAGTGGGGAAGAAATATTTTTGGTTAAACACGAGATAATCATCCCCTGAAGTAAGGAGCATTCATTTGGATGAGATTTGGATTTAATTAAATGAGTAAAACGCAATGGGCCAAAGTTGGAAATTGTAAAGCCAATTAAGGTATAACAAGTGTGGGCCGAATTTCTTAGGCCCATTAGGCCAAATTGTTGGGCCATTTGTGGGCCCAATGTGAAGTTAATTTAGGACCCAATTGGTAGAAAAAGTTTCAGCCTAAAAGAAAAGCCCAAACCGAAAGCCTAATTGGAAAGCTCATTAGTTTAAGTTAAAACCCATTAGTAAAAGGTTACAAAATCCAATTTGGTAACCATAACCCAAACTTTTTTCAAGTCAAATATGATGGCTGAATTTCATGACTCAATGGATAAGTCTTTAGGCTATAAAATCAGACAACATATTGTCTTTCTCATCCCATCATTTTCGACAAACAAGGAAACACCATTACCAAACCATATTCAAGCTTTCTCTCTCTAGAAATCACCTACTTAGAGACATATTTGGAACAAGTGATCTGCATTAAAGTTGTTCCATATTGAGAGAGGAATAACATATCTTAGAACCAGCTATAGAGAAGCCATATTGAAGGGGGCAAAAATTAAGCAAAGTTTCGGCCAAGTGAAGAACTATAAGCTAGGTGAGTTTCTAAGCTTCCAACTTCATATATGTTGATCTATGAATTATATGAAGTTGTTTGGTGTATGAATTGTATGGTTAAACATCACCTATGGTGATGAACACATGTTGGCTGATGGTTGGTATTTGTGTTTTGATGGGTAAACATGTGATTTCAAGACATGTATAGGTTGATATGCATGTATACATGATTATGGCATGGTTAGTTTTAATCAATTTGTTTATAAGGATGGTTGTATGATGTTGGCATATAAAGTGTTTAATAAAATACCTAAGTGAGCTAGGCAAGCATGGCAAGCCACGGTGATGGCCAATCGGCATGGCTAGGCGTGATGATGTTCGGTACACCATCCATGGCCGAGAGGTTTCATGGGCCAAGAATATGGTGCAATCAGCCCAATAAGACCAATATACCTCGTATAAGACCAATAAGTGTTAATTGTCCTGGTGAGCCGAATGGGTTTTGATAGAATGAATAGTGAAGTGAGAATGGGCATAGGACAGAGTTAGGCCCATTAAGGAGAAATAAGATCCAATAAGAGTAATTAAGCTCAATAGTTTAAATATACCGTAGTGAAAGTAAAATACGGGTTATAAAGATGGATTGACATGATAGATAATTATCTGCAACTCCGGAGACACATGAGGAGCCGGATAGACCGATATACAAAACGTGGAAAAGTTATAAGTACATTCGACTGAAATCCAGGTAAGAGAATTATACGAGCTGTTAGAGATAGTTTTATTTATTTTCTCACCTAATTTCTGCAAATAAAATACTGTAGAGTATATAGATATTGAAATATCTAAATAAAAACCAAAGTATATGAAAATTACCAAAATGCTACTAAGAATGGCAAGAATTTGAAAGTGCATGAAATGCATGATTTCAGTATATTTATTGTAAAATACTATTTTGTAATAATGTAATGATAGACTGGCTCAGGATGTTACTGTGTTCATTAAATTATACGTTTTTCAAAATTAAACGTACTTGACTGGGAGAAATTCCATGATAAGTGACCATACAGGAAGTTAACCCTCTTGCACCATTTTGCATCGTTTTACGTACTGAACTCGATTTTGAGTACTGTTTTCGCTAGAATTGAGCCATCTGTCATATTTATGATATGTACTGTAAATGAAACCGTGTTGGAGCGGGGTGTTGACTGAGAGTAACACTCAAGGACTCGTACTGGATTTTAAAATAATGAGGTGAGTAAAACTGTGCTGGAGCTCTCGTGTAGACTGTGTGTCACACTGACCTTGCTCGCACTGGATTTTAAGACATGGCACTGGATACTGAATATTGGGGTCCCCAGAGTACGTTGTACCGTGTAAGTAACACGAAGTATGTTGTACCGTTCTTCAGTCTTCAAACTACTGAACTCTACTGAACTGACTGGCTGACGGGTAGGATTTGACCCACCTCCCTAAACGATTGGATATCTCGCACACCTGATCCATGATGCTTGGAATCCACTGGATATGATCATACTCCCTACTGTTTAACGAATCCTGCCTATGCTCTCATGATATCATATGTTACTGTACTGATAAAACTGAACATGTTTTATACTGAGATAAGGTAAACCCCAAGGATGGGTTGGAACCTTTATCTACTGAATTACTGAACTGAACTGATTTTACTGTACTTACTGAACTAAACTGATTTTACTGCACTGAACTGAACTGTTTTACTGCACTGAACTGTTTTACTGCACTGAACTGAACTGATTTACTGCATGGCATTATTAGCACGTAGATAGTGTAGTTATCTACTGGCTTGCATAATTTCCCTACTGAGCAGGTTGTGCTCATCCCTTCATTTTTCCCTCTATACAGAGCACTTGTCATAGATCGAGAGTCAACGCTAGTTCTGCATTCCTATTGCTCGCAGCTTCCCATCGTGCGAGAAGGTATACACAATTATCTAGCTTTTGTATCTGGACTTGTAACAGCATAGTAAAGTACACGGATGTGATATTTACGGGATGTAAACATACGTGTCCATAGTTATGAAATGCTTTCGTATAAAGTTTACTGACTGCCGATCCTACTGGTAAATTGATATAGACAATGGATGGTAAGATAAGTACAGTGACTGGACTGATGTCGACTCATAGCCCAACTATTTAACTATAACTGGTCATGAAAAAGAGAAAAATTTGTAGTGATTTTATGGAAAAAGTCAGTCGTGACAATAAGTGTTAAATCATTTTACTTACACTTTTATTCAAGTAAATACTCTTCTTATGATTCAACTAGCGAAATAAAATGTTCATACATATAGGAATAATAAGGAACATGCTACATAAAAATATAGGCCTTACATAAGACCCGCACTTTTTGCATACTATTACTTATGATTCACCATTGTAAATATTGGTATATGTTATAAGAATTATAAGAAAGATGGTATTACAATTCAAAGTGCAAGTAAAAGTAGAAAATGCCTTCATAGCATTAAAATGCCAATTATGAGCTAAAGTGAGCTCAGGCTAAACCGATGGGATGCCAACCATTCTGATTGAAGATAAGAACTTAAAATATCCAAATAAGGATAGTTCAAGGAGAAAAGTTGGTTTGGTTTGGTCCTGATAAGGTAGAAATAGTGAAAACACTAAAAATGGGCTAAACGAACCCGAAATGGACCGTTCGAGGTGTTTTTAACTAATTCACTTCTCAAAAATGACCAAAGCGCATATATGGGAGTGTTAACCATGAGAATTGACACTTTTGGATTTTTGAGAAAAAGTCAAACGTGGTCAATGGTCAAGGTAAGTCAAAGTTAGATGGAAATGTTGACTTTGACCTTAAAGAACTAACCATGGTTAAAATTTGAGCCAACCAAGGTTCAAAAGTGGGGAAGAATTATTTTTGGTTAAAACACTCAATTTTTAGCCTCTTGTATAAGGAGAATAAATTAAATTAAATTTGGATTAATTTAATTTCAACTGAAATTGAATAAAGAATTTGGGCTAAGTAGTTAAATGGTTTAAACTCATTAAGCCTTAAAACTAATGGGCCAAGTGTGCAAGCTTAAATGGGTCAAACTTTGGGCCTTCAATTGGGCTGAAAAATAAGACAGATAGTAGGCCCAATTATCTATCAAAATCTAGCCTAATAATTTGAATAGGAAAGCCTAAACCGAATGCCCACTAGTGAAAAAAACAAAATCCCAATTTCATTAAAGTTAAGCCCAAAACTATGCCAAGCCCAAACCAATTGCAAGCCCAACTTCAAGGGCTGATTTTTGTGAAAGGTTGGCTGATATTTAAGAAAGCAAAGTCAGATTTTGCTAAGGCAAAACTGTCACTTTCATCTTCATCCAACTAGCCACCATTAAAACATAAAGCTTTAAGCTTTCTCTCTCTATATTTCACCTATTTGTAAACCGAATTAGAACAAGTTATCTTTAGAAAAGTTGTTACCCATGATGAGAAGAATAACATATTCCAAAACCAGCAACCAAGAAGCTGATTTGGAAAAGTCAACCCCTCCCACAAGTTTAGGCCAAAGTGAAAAGTATAAGTTAGGTGAGTTTTCAATCTTCCAACTTCATATATGTTAATCTAGGGATTTTATGGAGTTGATTGGTGTATGAATTTCATGGAAAAACATCACCTAAGGTGATGAATAAGCTTAGGCCAAAAATGGGTGTTTCATTTTTATGAAGATACATGTGATTTTAAGGCATGAACGAATTGGGTAAGATGCATGGATGATGATGACATGGTTAATTTAACTCAATCTGTTGAATTGGATGGTTGTATGAAGTTGGCATGTAAGGTGTTTGATGAAATGTCAACATAAACCATGGAAATAGCTTAAGGCATGCATGAAAGGTGTTTGATGAAATGCCTAAGTGAGTAATCAGTAAGGGAGGCATGGTGATAGCAAGCCATCGACCATGGGTGGCATGATGGTGCTCAGCCACCATGCAATGGCCTAGAGCTCCCATGGGCTAAGCTCACATGCAATCGGCCCAATAAGGCTAATGGGCCTCAGATAAAGCCCAATGAGTGTTAATGGGCTTAGTGAGCCTAATGGACTCTGATAAAATGAATAGTAAAGTGAAAATGGGCTTAAGACAGAGTTAGGCCCATTAAGGTGAAATAAGGCCCAATAAGAATATTCGGGCCCAATACTTTCAATTAATCGTACATAAAGTGGAATACAGGTTAATAAAGTTAATTGATGTGATTGGTAATTATCTACAGCTCCTAGAGATATATTCAAACCCAGATAGACGAATATACAAAAAATGATTCTATATAAGGGATCTTTACGAGTTCTTAGAGATAACTATGTGTAGATTTTTTTGTAGTTTTCAATTCTTTAAATTCTCTGAGGATTACAGATATGGAATAATATTTATGATGCCCAAATATGAGAAAATTATGAAAATACCCTTAAACCCAGGAAAATTTTGGAAATGCATAAAGTGCATGAACTTGACGTTTTACATGTGAAAAGGATGTTTTATGAAACTAAAATGATAGACTGGCTCACGATTTAACTGTATTCATTAAGTTGCACATTTTTATGAAATATGACTTGATTAACGAGTGATTTGATGGGATATTACCCTCTCATTCTGTTTTGCACCATTTTGTGTATCGCACTCAGTCTTGAGTACCACTGTTGTGGGAAATAGAGCCAGTTGTCTATTTGTATGTGTGAAATTGTGCTAGAGCTATGATGGGATCTGTGGATTTATCCATATCCACTCACACTTAATTTTGGTATGGCACATGAACAAATCGTGCTGGAGCACTGCTCGCACTGGATTCTGTTGTGATGTGTGATTGAGATCGTGTTGGAGCCCTCGTGTTGGACTATGTGTCACACTGACTTACTCACACTAGATCTGAGACGACAGGCTATGGTTGATAATGTATTGGTTAGGGTGGTGAGCTTGTGACTCATGCACCTACAATTGTGTGGTAATTATACTGTGGTTCACAAAGTATGTTGAACCGTGTAGACAACATAGAGTACATTGTACAGTGCAACTATGGGATGTGAGGATTACATCTTTAGACTTGAGCATGCTGTGTCATTACTCTGGTTTGTGATAGTTCTTATATAGGAGACGATGGATAGACTAATTCCCTCCTTAAACTCAGAGACACCCTTGCACACCTAGCTAGTGATAGCTCGGGCTCTCAGATTTTGGCCAATTATCTTATGGATTGTGTGTGGATCCCTGCCTAGTCTCGCCTGTCTTATTTGTTTATGTGATGAAACTATCAGTGAATTGATTTCTGTGATGAAACCATTTGAAATGAGAATATGATTTAAATGTGAGTTTCAATATTGAACATAGAAATATTTTACTCTGAATGAGTTTTCAATATTTGTTTTGGCAATGATTTGCTATGTGTTTTACTACAATGGTTTTATGAATGCCATGAATTTTCGGCATAAACCATGCATTATGAGCATCGTAGATAGTATCGTTATGTACCTGCTTTCATTTATTGCTTACTAAGCGTGTTAGCTCACCCCTTTCTCTCCTCTCTCTACAGATTAGTCTCAGTGCTTCTAAGAGCTCTATGGTAGATTCTTGTATTTTTCTTCCACTAGCAGTTGTTATCACATTACGAAAGGTATACGCCCTTTTGAAGTCTTTTGTATCTAAATGTGACAGAGCACAATGATGTATTTATATTAGTACTGGAATGCAAACCTATGTACATGAATGTAAAATTTTTGTACATTATTACAAGTACAACTTCTTATTATGGATGCATGAGAAGTGAACGAATTAAAGTATATGGGAGTGATCAACTGACATCGACTCATAACCCAACCATCGGTATGTGTAGTCGTGACGTGTGGAAATTATTGATATAAATGTAAGGAATTTGGGTCGCGACATCATGAACCCTCTATATTTTCACATTTTAGGTTCTTAACTTCAGTCAGAATAATTTGAATCCATTTGGCTTAGCCTGTGGCTCTTATAGCCCTTATTTGGCCTTGACATTACTTATATGCAATTTACTTACTTCATTTGCATTTTCATTTTAGTAAGTACTTTTCTTATGATTCAACTTATATAATAAAATGTTTACACATAGGAATCATAAGGAATATGGTACAAAATATGTGTCTTACACAGACCAACTCAGCTTTGATACCACGTCCTTCACGACCTCTTTTTACTAAAATTACTACAATTTTTTCGCTTTTTCTTACCTTTTTCCCTTCATGACAATTTCTCCACTAACAGTTGGGCTATGATTTGGTGTTAGTCACCTTATCCTTACTTACCTTACCATCTATTTTTATATCACACATACATGTCAATATGAACTATCGATTGACTATAAATATTTTCATCTCATAAGTGAGCTCACAATCGTTTACATACATTTACATCCCCGATACTACATCTATATACATCGATACAAAACTATACGAATGTATATACCTTTCGCTCGATGGGAATGCAGCGGATATCGAAATACGAGTTGTGAGACCTCATATAGGTTTAACCTTGAACATATGTAAATGAATTCATAAGTATGATGATACACTAGTAATGTGAAGCATATGTGATATAAAGTCCATAAGATTATTGTACACACTTGTAATAAGAGTTGTGATGTACTACAAGTTTCATTAAATATGAACATGAAGAAATGGACTTTGATATATAAAGAATGTGAGTGGAATGGAATATGAGTATTAGAGTAAAATGGAATGAAATTGCATAAGTTATGCACTTCCATTTAGTTATATATTGTATATATTTGGTTATACAAAGATTTCCCACAAATTATAATATGTACTAAGTGTGATTAGATGCCATTTTCAAGTTTCAAGGAGGATGAATGAGGAAATGACTATGGCAGCAAATTAAGGAGGTTTTGAATGAAGTTATTGCAGAAAACTGCAGTAAAATCTGGAAATATGAATGACAGATCGATCTCATGGGATGAGAGATCGATCTGGAAGAGCCAAAATAACCTTATTATGAGCAATGGGACAAGACAGATCGATCTCCAATAGAACCAGATCGATCTGCTAGACATTCTGGAATGAGAAGATCGATTTTAAGGCAAGAAGATCGATGTCCTTAACCCTTTGTTTGAGAATAGATCGATCTCAAAGCCAGACAGATCGATCTCCTTAAGGGTTCTATAAAAGCAGATCGATCTCCTACAAGGGGCAGATCGATCTCCAAAAGGAAAAATTACCTTTGATAGATCGATCTCATCATGGAAGAAGATTGATCTTGTAGTGGTTGTGTTTGGTAAAAAGGACTACCAAACCTTGCAGAGATCGATCTCCACAAGGGCCAGATCGATCTCATGTCTCTGTATCTATAAAAAGAGCACAAGATTGAGATGAAAACTTAAAACTTTTCTCCCACCCTCACCTGCCATTTTCTCTCAAGACCCAAGCTTTCTCACTCCAAAAATCACTACATTCTAGCCTGTTTTGGAAGAAGCTCATGAAGGGAAAGTTATTCCTTGGAGCAAGGAGAAAATAACATACCCAAAAATCTCACATTGGTGTGACCAAGAGAAAGAGTTGTGACTACCACAAGTTTGGCTACGAAAAAGGGGTAAGCTCTTCAACCTTCAAGCTCTAAATATGGATTCTAGACATTGTATGAGTTGAATGAGATTTTAAATATGGTTGGAAATTATGAGTGTAGTGATGAATGAGTGATATTGAAATGGATTTATGGAAAGAAAATCCATGAGAAATGGGAAAGCTTAAGTGAAGTATAATGAGATTGTGAGAAAGATGAAATGTGATTTAATGGGTTGAGGAGTATGAATAAATAAATAAATGACAATGTAGAGGCTTAGAAGAGGGAAAAGAAAATAACTTGATGATTGTACATGTAGCTCGGAAGAACATGGAACAAGGTTAACTCGGATCACGAACGGAGTATACATGACAAACGAAATACAAACGTGATTTGAGGTAAGGGACTGTGTGTTAGCTATAGAGCTGTTCGTACGTATTTTACGACAATTTCATAGATATATCGCTAGAATTAGTACGACATTACAGTTCTATGAAATGATATGCAAGCATGAAACATGCTATAATATATATGTATTGAGAAATAGGATGGGGTAAGGAAATAACATGATATGCATGTTTTCAATGTTTTTCTCAATTTTGTATTGATATTGGTGATTGAGAAATGATGATGATAGGTTTGCTAATTTTACATGTTTTAGCATGGGGAGGCATGCTGCATAAATAAACATGTTTTGAGTTTTAAAAAGGGAAAATAGCCATATATCGGATTTGAGATGAGATTGGTGTTGGAGTTCTAGCTCACACCTGTTTTAATGACTTAACTATGTGCTGGAGTGCTATCTCGCACATGATTCTATGCTTTTGATGTGTCGTGCTAGAGTTAACTCGCACGATGGTTTTGAGAAAGTGCTGGAGCTTTGCTCGTACTTGTTTCTACTGAGTTAAGGTAAACTTGGAGGTTTGGGACCCAAGGGGATGCCAGCCGATGGCCTTTGAATAGGCTGAGCCTTAAAGATAAATCGTACCGCGCTGGAACCTTACGATGATTGTGTCACGCTGCTTGCTCGCCTGGTATATGAGACATGGTTTAAGATGAAAAGTCCATCAGAGTTGGAGTATGGACTTAGGTCCACGATCGTACGTAGTACTATTAGTTGTCTGTTGGTATACTATGTACCGTGTTGGGTGCACTTGAGTACAAGTATTGCTTAGATGACAAAGGGCGTGCCTTATATCGTGAGTATATGAGGAGATAAGGTTGATTGAGATGAGCTGGAGGGTAGGACTGACCCATCCCTCATCAGTCGAAGTGATGCCCTGTGCACACCTGATCAGTGATGCCTGGGATCACTAACTATGGCTATATGTAGTGGATATTTGATTGCTGAAAAATTACATGCCTATCTCAGAGATTCGAGAACAAGGGACAATCTCAAAAAAGAAAGAGATTTGAGGAAAAAGAAATGATTGAGATAAGAAAGAGATTCTTGTGTATTTGATAAATCTTTGATTTAATCACTTATGCCCTGAGAGCACTGTTTTATGAAACATGTTTCAAGTGGAAATATTAAATATTTGTATTCATGAAAATGCCAAATGAAAAATATAAGTTTACTACATTTTTTAAGGATATTTCCATTTATAATGAAAACATGGTTTTGGTTTATACATGCATGGGCTATGTAGGTAGTACGATATCTACCTGCTAGCATTCATTTCCTTACTGAGCTGTGGTTTGCTCATCCCACTATTTTCCCCCTCCAGGTGCTGAGAAGTAGGAGAGCGGTGGTCTCTAGATTTCCTTTTGAGTTGGACAGCCCCCGCCAGTTGTAAAGGTATAAGAATTGTATACACACGTGTATTTTGTATCTATCTTGATGTATCGCATAGTTATACCTAAGAAATGTAACAGTTTTATAGGGATGATATGTAAAGATATTATTATACAATTAATTTTGTATATTTACACACACTTGGTAGTGTGAATTATATTTTAAATATTTTCGCTGTAAATTCAAGGAACTTAAGTAATTGCATCGCCTTACAGCCCAACCGTAGTAGCGTAAGTATGGATAAAGGACACCCGGAAGTGGGGTGTGACAGATTTGGTATCAGAGCATGGTTGGTCTGATGTGAGTCGATATTTAGGATTAAGAAACATACATCCCCAAGTTACTGTGCGATATTTAGATACTAATGTGTATACAGAGTTGGTAGTGAGCTAAAAGTTTATCATAAATGCAGGAAGTTATTAGGCTTGTGAGTTATTCCTGAGAGACACCGCAAGAGGGGAGAGAGCTCGAGAGCTCAAGGGCAGAATGACAGGAATGAGAGGCACAGCAGATCGTCCTCTAGTCATGAGCCCTAGGAACAGATAGAGGCTTTTGATCCTCAAATAGCCCGATTAGAGGAAGATATACACATGGTGATGACCATGATGGGTCAGATCATGGCTAGGTTTGAGGGTACACCTGGTACATCAAGACATATTACACCAAATTCCCCAGCAGCTGTACCTGAACCTGAGAATGTTGCACCTGCACAACCTAAACCGGTTAGGCTATGAGATCCCCATATTCGATCAGTACCTCCTCTAGTAGCCCCACAACAGTATGAGGATGATAAATTGGGTATGGATATGACTGTGATATGGAGAGGTTGAGGCATTTTATGAAATTCAAGCCTCCTTCTTTTAGCAGAGTAAAGGATCCGACAGTGGCTGAGGATTGGATTAGTCAGATGGAGAAGTTGTTTGACTTCTGTAGATGTTCGGCTACAAAGAGAGTAGCGCTTGCAGCTTTTGTACTGAGAGGCGAAGCAGAGCACTAGTGGAAGTCCACCAGGCCTATGTTGAGAGCTCAGGGTATGGCTATCACGTGGAATATGTTTTTGGGGTGCTTTCAAAGAGTAATATATCCTAAATACCGCTCGACGTATGTTGCAGATGGAATTTCTGAATCTGACTCAAAGAAATTGAACAGTTGATGAGTACGAGTCACGATTCACTTCACTAGGCAGATATGATCCAGACTCGATTAGGAGTAAGGCTATAAGGGTCCGTAGATTTGTGGATAGACTGAGGCCTTCAATTCAAGCGAAGTTGGCTCCGTTTGATGTCGCTACATACAGAGGGTTGTGCGAAGGGCCCAGTTATGTAAGGAGAACTATGACTTGTAGATTTCTAAGTTTAATTGGGGTAAGGATAAGGGTTCGAGGAAGCTGGGAGATGGCAAGAGTGCCAAATTTGGTCCAAAATTTATGAGCAAGCGACGGAGAAAGGCATATGAGTCACAGAAAAAGGCTGCTGGAAGTTTTATGCCTCTGACTCAGACACCAGCTAGGGGTATAGTGATTGGTGGACCCTGACTGACTACGGATCAGTGTAGAACATGTGGTCGATATCATGGTGGTTGGCCCTGTTACCTTCAGAGTACACGATGCTTCAGATGTGGCAAGTTTGGACATTATGCAAAGGAATGTCCAGAGACAGTTGAGTTAGTTCCACAGATGGGTAAGGAGCCAGAGAGAGCTCCTACAATTACGCCTCATGCAAGGAAGAAAGCCACGGCTGAAGAAAAAGGAAAGCAAGTTACGGGTCAAGGCAGGGTGTATGCAATAGACCGGGATATCAGCTGATACCTCTTCCGAGGTTATAAAAGGTACAATCCTGATTCTTAAATTGGAACATATAGCTTTGTTTGATTCTGGTGCTACGCATTCTTTCATATCACCTGCATGTTCATCAAAGTTAACAGGACTTGTAGAACCCACACACTTAAATAGGACTTTGTTAATAAGTACTCCTATGAGAGTTAGCCAATTAGCTGAGCAAGTGTATAAAGATTGTAAAGTGAGGATAGGAGATACGTGTGCGACAACTAACCTGATTTTGTTAAATATGTATGATATTGATGTAATCTTAGGAATGGATTGGTTAGCTACCAATCATGCTGTCATAAACTATCGTTCTAAGTCCATTAAGTTTTCTCTACCTGAAGAATGTGTTGTAAGATTTTAAGAGAAGAAATGAAATCTTGAATTTTGTGACAAGTAAAGTACATTGGTATAAATGACTTGAATGTTGTTTTGAAGATTTTATTGCTTATGTGGTGGATTTGGACAAAGTACATCTGGATATGGAGAACATTCCAGTGGTTAGAGAATTCCCTGATGTCTTTCCAGATGACCTACCGGGATTGCCACTGGATAGAGAAAAGGAATTCGGTATAGATTTGACGCCTGGAACCGAGCCAATATCCAAGTCACCATATAGGATGGCTCCAGTTGAGCTAGAGGCGTTAAGGAAACAGTTCCAAGATATGCTAGAGAAGGGGTTTATAAGATCGAGCATCTCACCATGGGGAGCTATGGTATTGTTTATGAAGAAGTGAGATGGGAGCCTTAGGTTGTGTATTGACTATAGGATATTGAACAGGGCTACCATTAAGAATAAATATCCTTTGTCGCGCATCGATGACCTATTGGATCAGCTTCGGGGAGCACAGATCTTTTCTAAGATAGATATGAGTTCTGCGTATCATCAACTGAAGATTCAGAAGGAGAATGTGCCCAAGACAGCTTTTCGTACCCGCTATGGTCACTACGAATTCCTAGTGATGCCTTTCGAGTTGACAAATGCACCAACAGCTTTTATGGCTCTAATGAATGAGATATCCAAGCCACACTTGGACCAGTTCGTAATCGTCTTTATTGATGATATAATGGTGTACTCAAGGTCCAGAGAATAGCATAAGCAGCATTTGAGGATGGTTTTACAGACCCTTCGAGAGAGAAGGTTATATGCCAAGCTTAGTAAATGTGACTTTTGGCTAGAGCAGATTTCTTTTTTGGTCCATGTTGTATCGAAGGATGGGGTGTCAATAGATCCATCCAAGATCAAGGCCATTGTTCAGTAGGAACAACCCAAGACAATCATAGATATCAGAAGCTTTCTGGATTTGGCAGGTTACTATAGGAGATTTGTAGAGGGTTTCTCTAGATTGGCTGCTCCATTGACACGTCTTATAAGGAAGAGTGTGGAGTTTATATGGGATGAAGCTTGTGGGAGGAGTTTTCAGGAACTTAAGCACAGATTAACCACCGCGCAAGTTTTTATCATCCTTAACAGTTCAGGAAACTACTCGGTGTATACAGATGCTTTGCATCAAGGACTAGGCTGTGTTTTGATGCAAGATGGAAGGGTAGTAGCTTATGGATCTAGACAGCTAAAAGATCATGAGAAGAACTATCCCACTCACGATTTAGAGTTGGCAGCCGTAGTATTCGCATTGAAGATATGGCGCCACTACTTGTATGGTGAGAGATTTCAGATCTTTACGGATCACAAGAGTTTGAAATATCTATTCTCACAGAAAGAGTTAAATATGAGACAGAGAAGGTGGTTAGAACCCCTCAAGGACTATGATTGTGAGATCTTGTACCACCTGGGGAAGCTAAATGTGGTTGCTGATGCATTGAGTAGGAAGAGTCTCGGGTTGGCATCGCTTATGATGGTTCGAGAACACAAGTTGTTGGAGCAATTCACGAACCTTAGTCTGGATATAACCTTACCTGAGATTAGCAGCTATGGGATTTTTGCTAGCTTGAGATTAGAACCAGAGTTGATTGAGAGAATCTGACAAGCTCAACAAATTGATCAATGGTGTATTGATATGATTAGCCAAATTTAGAAGGGTAAGGGTACAGAATTTGAAATGAGTTCAGATGGAGTACTAAGGTTTGAAAATAGAATGTGTGTTCCTAAAGATTCAAAGTTGAGAAAGTTGATATTATCAGAGGCTCACTCATCGAGATATATAGTACACCCGAGGAGTAGTAAAATGTATCAGAATCTTCAAAAGGTGTATTGGTGGTCTGGAATGAAGAGGGACATAGCTGAGTATGTCGCTAGATGTCTCATTTGTCAGCAAGTAAAAGTTGAACATTAGAAACCAGGTGGATTGTTACAACCTCTACCGATACCGACATGGAAGTGGGAGTACGTGACCATGGACTTTGTGATGGGGTTACTGAGAACCCGTAAGAACCATGATGCTGTATGGGAGATAGTAGATCGGTTAATGAAATCGGCACACTTTTTAGCCATGAGATCTACAGATACAATGAGTGCAGTGGTGAACTTGTATGTGCGGGAAATAGTGAGATTGCATGGAGTCCAAGTGAGTGTTGTTTCTGATCGGGATGCTCGCTTCACTTCCCACTTTTGAGGATATTTTCAGGAAGCGATGGGGACCCAGTCGAGCTTTAGCACCGCTTTTCATCCTCAAATAGATGGTCAGTCAGAGTGGACTATACAAACCTTGGAGGATATGTTGAGGGCGTGTGTGCTAGATTTTAGAGGCTCAGGGACGATCACTTGCCATTGATTGAGTTCGCCTACAATAACAGTTATCACTCAAGTATTGGTATGGCCCATTATGAGGCACTATACGGTCGTAGATGTCGATCGCCCATTGGATGGGAAGAGGTTGGTGACAGACAGTTGTTCGCTCCCGATCTAGTTAAACAAGCCTCCGAGGATGTTCGGATAATATGTGAAAGGTTGCGAACAGCTCAAAGTCGACAAAAGAGCTACCCTGAAAGGAGACGGTGACCACTTGAGTTTGATGTGGGCGAGTCCGTATTTTTGAAAGTATCTCCTTCTAAGGGAATAACGAGGTTCGGGAAGAAAGGAAAACTAAGCCCTCGTTACATTGGTCCCTTCGAGATTTTAGATAGAGTGGGAGATGGAGCATATACGCTAGCCTTACCACTTGAGCTAGCAGAAGTCCACAATGTCTTCCATGTTTCTATGCTTCAGAAGTACTATCCGAACCCAACACATGTAATTAACTATGAGCCATTAGAGCTCAAAGAGGATATGTCGTATGTAGAGGAATCGATCCGAATATTAGACAAAAAAGAGAAGGTGTTGCGGAACAAGACGATTTCATTGGCTAAGGTTGTGTGGCAACATCATACATCGGAAGAAAGTACTGGAGCTTTGCTCGCACCGTTTTTACTGAGTTGAGGTAAACCTGGAGGTTTGAGACCCAAGGGGATGCCAGCCGACGGCCTTTGAACGGGCTGGGGCTTAACGATAAATTGTACCGTGCTGGAGCCTTGCGATAACTGTGTATCACACTGTTTGCTCACCTAGTATATGAGACATGGTTCATAATGAAAAGTCCATCGGAGTTAGAGTATGGACTTGGGTCCATGGTCGTACGTAGTACTGTGTAGTTGTCCGTTGGTATACTATATACCGTGCTGGGTGCACGTGAGTATGAGTATCACTTAGATGACACATGGCATACCTTATACCATGAGTATATGAGGAGATGAGGTTGATTAAGATGAACTAAAAGGTAGGACTGACCCATCCCCCTTCAGGCCAAGTGATGCCCTATGCACACCTGATCAGTGAGGCATGTGATCACTGACTATGGCCATATGTTATGGATATTTGATTGCCGAAAAATTTCATGCCTGTCTCAGAGATTCGAGAAATAGAGACAATCTCAAAAAAGAAAGAGATTTAAGGAAAAAGAAATGATTGAGACAAGAAAGAGATTCTTGGGTATTTGATAAATCTCTGATTTAATCACTTGTACCGTGAGAGCACTGTTTTATGAAACATGTTTCAAGTGGAAATATTAAATATTTGTATTCATGAAAATGTCAAATGAAAAATATATGTTTACTGCATTTTTCGAGAATATTTCCATTTATAATGAAAACATGGTTTTGGTTTATACATGCATGGGCTATGTAGGTAGTACAATATCTACCTACTAGCATTCATTTTCTTACTGAGCTGTGATTTGCTCATCCCACTATTTTCCCCCTCCAGGTGCTGAGAAGTAGGAGAGCGGTGGTCTCTAGATTTCTTTTTGAGTTGGATAGCCCCCGCCAGTTGTAAAGGTACAAGAATTGTATACACTCATGTATTTTGTATCTATTTTGATGTATCGCACAGTTATACCTATGAAATGTAACAGTTTTATGGGGATGATATGTAAAGATATTATTATACGATTAATTTTGTATATTTACACACACCTGGGAGTGTGAATTAAATTTTAAATATTTTTTTGCTGTAAATTTAAGGAACTTAAGTAATGCATCGCCTCACAGCCCAACCGTAGTAGCGTAAGTATATATAAAGGACACTCGAAAGTGGGGTGTGACACGAGTCCTCAGTCACACACTAGCAATTGTAAATGCTTTGTAGAGAGGGAAAAAATGAAAGGGGAGATGCTCACTAGCTCAGTAAGGCAATCGGGCAAGTAAGTAGATAACTACATTATCTACATATTTATAACGCCATGCCTTGAAATACTCTTTTCTTCGTTTCATAGTTAAAGCATGAACGTTATTGTAAAACTTATGCAGTGTGTATATATTTACTTGTATATACTGAAATCATGCTTTGCACATAAATATAGGCATTTCCTGCAAAACATTGCATTTTATATAATCTCATATAATGCCTATAAAACATATCATGTCATTTCATTTCAATCATATAAAATATGGCATTTCATCATTTAAAAACACATCTATCAGGTCTCAACCCATCCCTCGGGTTTACCCTGATTCAGAAACATTTACATTTATCTAAAACCATAAAATCATTTATCGGGGCTCGACCCATTCCTAGGGTCTACCCTAGTTCATATAAAACTATGTGATATAATCATGTGAGATTGGACAATTACTATGAATATATATAGGACTATAGCCATATCTAATATTGTGATCCCAGGCTACACGGTACCTAGTGTGCGGGGAATCACTGCTGCAATAAGAGGTGGGTCAAATCTTACCCACCAGCTCAGAACTCCACAACTCTGAATATCCCCCTCAACTCCACACGGTACAACGTACTCTGTGAACCATACACAGTACAACTTACTCCCATGGGCCCTATCTTAAGTCGATAGTCAATGTCGCGTCTCCAAATGCACGTGCGACCATCTCATCAGTGTGACACACAGTCTACACGAGGCTTTCAGCACAGCTTTAAGCATGTCATGTATATCACATCAAAATACAGTACGTGCCTTGAGGGCGACTCTCAATCGACACCCCGCTCAAACGTTGTTTTATGCACATTTCATATAAAATCTAGTGCGAGTAACACTTTAGCACTATGCCATGCATAAATCATTTTTCAAATTGATTACGAGCAACGCTCTAGTACTATGCCATGCATATCATGGGAAATCTAGTACGAGTAACACTCCAACACTTTTTCATGCAAAAAACATATAAAATCCAATGCGAATAATGCTCCAGCATGATTTGTTTTCACACAACTTGATAGATGGCTCGTTTTAAAAGGGTTATATCAAATCATCAAAATCAGCATCATAATTGTGGTATTTTGCGTAAATCATGAAAACGCTTGCCAATCTATCTATGCTTCTACTAAACAGCAGTAAAAACACTAAAAAACATGATTTCCATGTTTTATATGACTTTTCTTAATTTTTCTAATTTTACCCTTAATAAGGGTAAAATCGTAATATACCCATATCGAGTCTCTATAAATTTTATTCTCTTTCTCTTGCCCTCAAACTTTTTAAGTGAATGTAAATACTGTCGAAAATACACGTAGCTACCTCTAACTACTCGCAAAATTCTCTTACCTCGAATCATGTATAGCGCGTCCACTTTTCAACGTTGCTCGATCACGTAGCTTGTTTAGCTCCCAATATAATCTCAAGAGCTGCACATAATTATTTATCACATCAATTATATTTTTTCAACTGTATTTCACTTTTAATACAATCTATTTCATTTAATGGGCACGTTTACTCTTATTGGGCCTTATTACACGTTAATGAGCCTAACACTGTCTTAAGCTTATTTTCACTTTACTATTCATTTTATCTGGGCCTATTGGGCTTGTTGGGCCCACTAACTCTTATTGGGCTTGTCCGAGGCCTATTGTTTCATTTTGGACCGAGACCATCAAGGCTAGGCCCAACCTACCTCTCGGTCACGCCACCATGTTCGAGAGCCATTCACGCCACCATGTCCAAGAGCCATGCTATCCATCACGCCAACCTTGCCAATTGCCTAGCCATTCACTTAGGCATTTTATCAAACACTTACTATGCATGCCTTAAGCCTTTTATTTTTGTTCATTTAGGCATTTTATCAAACACCTTACATGCCAACCTTAATTCACCAACCAATTTGAACAAATTGATTAAATCTAACCATGCCACCATTATCCATGCATCTTAATTAGTCCATATATGCATTTAAATCACATGGGTATTCATTAAAAATGAATACCCATTTTTGGCCACTTGGTGTTCATGATGATTTGTATGTTTTGATCCATAAAACATATACCAATCATCTTAGAATAATTCCTAGATTAACATACTAGAAGTTGGAAGCTTGAAAACTCACCTAGCTTATACTTCTCTTCTTTGTCGAAACTTGTGGGATTTCTTGGGTGGTTGAAATCAGCTCTTTAGGTGTTTGTTTTAAGCTATGTTAATGTACTCATCATGGGTAACAACTTCCAAGAAGACAACTATTTCCAATTTGGTTTGTTGAAAGATGAATTCTTGAGAGAGAAAGCTTAATTAATTATGTTTCCATGGTGTTTCCTTGTTGTCGAGAGCTTAAGGGAGAAGAAGACTTGTCTTTGTTGATTTTTCCCTTAGCTAATTCATCCTTTTAATCCTAATTTTCAGCCCACCATTTGGGCTTGGCATAGGTTTTGGGCTTAGCATAATTGGGCTTAACTTTCGGGTTGAGGCATTTAACTAATAGGCCTAGTTTTGGGCTTTCCATTTTGGGCTTTAGTTTGGGCTTTTCTTTTGGGCTTTTGGGTCGAAATTCTACAAATTTGGGTCTTCAATTGGCTTAATATTGGGCCCATCAAATGGTCCAACAATTCAACCTATTGAGTCTACAAAATTTGGCCTATGTTTAATCCATCATAATGGCATTTAAAATTTCCATTAGTTAGCCCATCGATTTCTACCCATTTAATGTCACGACCCTATTTATCCAATTCGTCTAAAAATCACTATCAATTTTTTACATATTCCTATTTCCTTACCCAGCTGTGAACATCCTCACCAATACACAGTTAGGTTGTGAGGCAGTAATAACCATTCTTAACCATCCATTTTCTAATTAATCAAAAGAAACGTCATACATTTAAAAATTATGACACATGCTCAGACACGACACACTTTCTAACATTTACATCCCCCATATTACAATTTCAATGATCATTGTGCTTTTACATTATTTAGATACAAAAAGAATCTCTGTGTATATACCTCTGGGTGACGGAGATGTAGCGGATGACTCAACAAAACGTCTCAGTCCTCATTAGGCCACTATGCACGCTCTATAGAGGGGGAAATAGAGAGGGATGAGCAACCACACGCTCAGTAAGGCAATAATGCAAGCATGGTAGATAACTACTCTATCTACATGCTGATAGTGTTATACATAAATATTATTTATAATCGAAGCATGAGGAAATAAAACGATGCCACATGTATATACATATATCATGTATTGAAAATCATGTAAATAGGCATAAAACATGGAAATATCAACATATAAAATCATCTCATGCTCAACTCATTAAATCTCATCACAAAAAGGGAAATTCATTTAAGAAACATCCTTGTCAAATCACATCACAGCTCGTTTCAAATTTCTTTTCAATTTCCATCATATCTCATTATAAATCAAATTATCATTTCTTTGAATCACAAATCCCACAAGGCTCGACCCCTCCCTCGGGTTTACCCCGGACAATCACATTTACACTTATGTATCAAAATCATGTGGTACTATGTAATATCAAATGAGACAGGTCACTATATCTCAACAGACTATGTTGGCCAACTATGTCATAAGTCATCCCAAGCCACACACATCCAGGTGTGCGGGGTATCATGTTGGAACGAAGGTGGGTTAGTTCTCCGCCAGACTTTCTAATCAGTAACTTAACCACGCGGTATAACGTACTCCATGTTATATACATGTTACAACGTACTCCGCAGACCCATAACATGGTTGGGGGTGCCACTCGTAGGTCTTATCTACCCCAATGGAAAGTGTAACCAATATAGTCTAAACTGGACGTGGGAGTATTTTCTCTGGTGACAGGTCCTAGCCCCTCATGGCCTTGCTCGCCCCTTTTGGGTTCCCTAAGATGGATTAATGTCAGGTCCTAGCCCCTCACCTTCACCCCACTCAAGAGGTCTGTTAGGCCAGTTGGGTTCCCTGGACACTAATCCGTATTACCCTCACCATGGCGTCATATATACTACAGTGTGAAAACCAGTGCGAGCTAAGCTCTAAGATGATATATGCATGGTAGAGAAACCTCCTCGTACGAGTAGCGCTCTAGTACAACATTTATGCATAAAAATATGAGAAAAACCACGTATGAGCATAGCTCCAGTACGATTATATGCATAAGAAAACCACTCAAAATCTACTTACGAGCAGAAGCTCCAATACGGTTTATAAATCATCATGACAATCAAAACAAGGTGAGAGCTAAGCTCTAACACATTTCATATAAGGAAAGCATCAAAATCTAGTACGAGCGAGGCTCTAGCGTGATTTATATCACACAAAGGAGATCAATTTGCTTCTAAGGGAGATCGATCTGCTCCAACTCGAGAGCAAAGAAATCGATCTGCTTGCATCAAAATCGATCTTCTCATTACAAAATGTTTGAAAGATCAATCTGGCTCCATTGGAGATCGATCTGGTCTATTCCATTACTCAATTACGAGCATATTTGGCTCTTCCATATCGATCTCACATCTTATGAGATCGATCTGGCATTCATATTTCCATATTTTACTATAGTTTTCTGCAATAAGTCACACCAAACATCCTCAATTTGCTGCCATGGTTATTTTCTCATCCAACCACCTTCAAGACTTGAAAATGGCCTCTATTCATACTTTATACAAGTCAAAACTTGCGTGCATTCATTGTATAACCAAATGTATACCATACACTGCCAAATGGAAATACAAAAACTTATGCAATTCCTGCAACTTCATCAAATTTGTTGAACTACTCATTTTGAGTTCTAATCACATTCATCACTTATAAAAGCCTATTTCTATATATTCATATAAAATGAAACTTGGGTGTACATTACAAACTCATATTACAAGTATGTACATCGAATCCATGGACTTACATCACTTATGCTTTACATTGTAAATACATCACCATACTCATGATTTCATAAAGTTTACATCCAAAAATACGGGTCTTACATTCCTCCCCTTCTTCAAGGAATTTGGTTCTCTAAATTAGAACCAATTCACTCTTCAAAAAAGTTAGGGGTATTTCTCTCATATCAAGTTCTCCAATTCCCATGTGGCCTCTTCCACCGTGTGATGTTTCCAAAGAACTTTCACCAAGGGAATTGTCTTATTTCGTAACACTTTCTCTTTTCTGTCCAATATCCGAACCAGCTTTTTAACATACGTTATACTTTCATTGAGCTCCAATGGCTCGTACCTTATCACATGTGCAGGGTCCGGGTGATACTTCTGAAGCATAGAGACATGGAAGACGTTATGAACATTCGCCATGTTCGGTGGCAACGCCAACCTATACGCCTTATCTCCCACTCTCTCCGAAATCTCGAAGGGTCTGATATATATAGGGCTCAGCTTGCCCTTATTACCAAATCTCATGATACCCTTCAAAGGTGAAACTCTAAAAAATACCGACTCACCCACATCAAACTCTTGTGGTCTCCGTCTCTTGTTAGCATAACTCTTTTGCCAGCTCTGAGCTATCCGCAATCTCTCACATATCAATTGGACATCCTCAAATGCCTGCTGCACTAAGTCAAGAGCAAAAATTTGTCTATCACCAACCTCTTTCCATGCAATGGGGGATCGACATCTGTGTCCATATAGTGCCTCATAGTGTGCCATCATGATACTCGCATGATAGCTATTATTATAGGCGAACTCGACTAGTTGCAGGTGATCATCCTAAGAGCCTTATAAATCCAGCACACATGCTCTCAACATATCCTCCAGGGTCTGTATAGTCCTCTCTGACTGCCTATCTATCTGAAGATGAAAAGCGGTGCTAAAACTCAAATAGGTCATCATTGTTTCCTGAAAATGTTTCCAGAAATGGGAAGTGAAGCGGGCATCCCTATCAGAAACAATGCTCACTAGTACACCATGTAGTCGTACTATCTCTCGTACATACAGGTTCACCAATTGACTCAGAGTATCGACAGCTCTCATAGCTAAGAAATGGGCTAACTTAGTCAACCGATCCATAATAACCCATATGGCATTATGACCTCTGTGGGTCCTCGACAATCCAATCACGAAATCCATGGTGACATGCTCCCACTTCCATGTCGGTATTGGTAGAGGCTGTAATAACCCTGTAGGCTTCTGATGTTCTACCTTCACCTGCTGACAAACGAGACACTTAGCGACATATTCAGCAATGTCACTTTTCATTCCAGACCACTAATAAACATTCTGAAGGTTTTGATACATCTTGGTACTCCCCAAATGTATCGTGTACTTCAATGAGTGAGCCTCTGATAAAATCAATCTTTTGATCTCAGGATCCTCGAGAACATATACTCTGCCTCTGAACCTCAATAAGCCATATGTACTCAGCTCAAAATCAATACCCACACCTACCTGTATCTGACTCAACCAATCAATACATAGTTAATCACTCTGCTGAGCCTGTCGAATATGACCAATCAACTTTGGCTCCAGTCTCAAACTAGCCATGATCTCAAGTCTCTCTGAACCAAGTGGGGTTACGTCCAAACTGAGGTTCACGAATTATTCCAACAACTCATGTTCCCGTACCATCAAATAAGACACCAACCCGAGGTTCTTCCTGCTTAAAGCATCGACAACTACATTTGCCTTACCCGAGTGGTACATGATTTCACAATCATAATCCTTAAGAAGTTTGAGCCATCTCCGCTGTCTCATATTTAACTCTTTCTGCGAGAACAGCTACTTAAGGCTCTTATGATCTGTGAAAACCTAAAATTTCTCACCATAGAGATAGTGGCACCATATTTTCAAAGCAAACATTACGACCACCAACTCTAAATCATGTGTCGGGTAGTTCCTCTCGTGATCTTTCAACTGTCTAGATCCATAGGCAACCACCTTCCCATACTATATAAGTACACAGCCCAGTCCCTGGTGCGATGCATCTGTATACACAAAGAATCCTCTTGAGCTGGTAGGAATGGTGAGAACCGGAGCAGTGGTCAATCGACGCTTAAGATCCTTAAAACTCCTCTCACATGCCTCATCCCATACAAACTTAACATCTTTCTGTGTGAGGAGTGTCAATAGAGCAGCTAGTCTAGAGAAACCCTCTACAAATCTCTGATAATAACATGCCAATCCCAGAAAACTTCTGATCTCAGTAACTATCTTGGGTTGTTCCCACTGTACCACTACCTCTATCTTAGATGGATCCACTGATACCCCATCCTTCGACACAACATGGCCCAAAAATGAGATCTGCTCTAACCAAGAGTTACACTTGTTGAGTTTGGCATATAACTCTTTCTCTCGAAGGGTCTGCAGAACTAACCTCAAGTACTCCTCATGATCTTCCCTAGACTTGGAATAAACCAATATATCATCAATAAACATAATCACGAATTTATCCAGGTATGGCTTAAACATATCATTCATCAGTGCCATAAATGTTGCGGGGGCATTCGTTAATCCGAATGGCATCACCAAGAACTCGTGTGGCCATAACGGGTACGAAATGCTGTCTTGGGTACATCACCACTCCTAATCGTCAACTGATAGTACCCTGACCGCAGATCTATCTTTGAAAATACTTGGGCTCCTCGGAGCTAATCCAACAAGTCATCTATGCGTGGAAGGGGATACTTGTTCTTAATGGTGGCCTTATTCAACAACCGATAATCTATACACAGTCAGAGGCTTCCATCCTTCTTCCTTATAAACAGAACAGGTGCTCCCCATGGTGAGACACTCGGTCTAATAAACCCCTTCTCTAGAAACTTTTGCAGCTATTTCTTTAGCTCTTCTAACTCAATCGGAGCCATTCTATACGGTGATTTAGATATCGGGTCGGTACCAGGCACTAACTCTATGCAAAATTCCATTTCCCTTTCAGGTGGTAGCCACGGTAAATCATCCGAAAAGATATCAGGAAATTTCGTAATCACTGGTATGTCTCTCAATTCTGGGTGTGTCTTATCTATATCAACCACGTATGCAATGAACCCTTCACATCATTCTTTCCACCGTTAGTATCATAAGTCATCACATCTATATTCAACATAAACAAATAAATCCATATCTCAAATAGATTAAGTAAAATCATACTCTTTTCATTTATATCAATCATGTGCTTTCATTTCTTTTCATCAAAATTTACAATAAGATTCTCTAATCCTGAAAACATCAACATCTTAGCATGGTAATCCATAACGACACGATTGGCAGCCAACCAATCCATTCCCAATATTACATCAAAATCATTCATATTCAATAAAATTAAATCGGCTGTCATTTCCTTCCCTCTATCATCAATTTACAATCCCTACACACATATTCAGTCAATTGACTATCATTCATGGGTGTGGAAATCATTAACGTTTTATCCAACAATGCAGGTTTCACATGCTTCAACAATTTATGTGCAAAGGAATGTGATATGAAGGAATGCATGGCACTAGGATCAAATAATACCAATGCTTCTAAATCAAAGATTAGGATGGTACCTTTAATCACATCCGTCGAAGCATCTGCGATGTCCTGATCCAGTGTATGTACTCTTCCTCTGCTTACACCCACTATCTGCTTCCCCTTTTCCTTAGTCGTGGCCCTCCTCCTCGAGGCAGCTGTGTCAACTAGAGCTCTCTCTGGCTCCTTGCCCTTCTGTGGGACAGTCTCAACCATCTCAGTATAATACCTCAAAATATATCCAGGCTTCCCACACCTATAACATGAAACAGAGGACATCTGACATGGTCTAGTCCCATGGTATCTGCCACATCTCCTACGCTGATCAGTAGTAGGTCGTGGTCCTCCAATAACCATACCCCTCAATGCAGTTAAAGCTGGGTACACGGGAGGTCTAGTAGCTCTCTCTCGCACCTTCTCGATCTTAGGTCTCTTGTCGAAAAATCTCTCGCCTCCCCTATTGGCCACTCTATCCATCCCGGATCTCTTCCAGTCTCTGTCTTTTCTGACATTAATCTTCCCAAGCTCAAAGGCATTTCCCTCAAAGTCTTGCTCGCATAATTGAGCCTTGTGCACTGCCTCCTCATACGTCTGTATGTCAAATAGGGCTAGCTTAGTTCGGATGGCCAATCTCAATCCATCAACGAACTTTTGAATCTTTCGAGTCTCACTACCCATCTTATCAGGGTCATATCTCCCCAAAGACATAAATCTCGACTCATATTCATCCACAGTACGGTTCCCTTGAACCAAATTCATGAATTCCATCTGTAATTTCCTCTGTGCGGTGGTTGGGATGTACTACCTCCTAAAGGCCTCCAAACATATCTCACATGAAATCTCGGAGTGTCTAGCCCTCAAAATAGCTTCGATGGACCTCCACTAGTGCTCTGCCTTGCCATTTAACATAAACACGCCAAAGGCTACCTTCTCAGTTGATGTGCATCTGAAGAACCAATACAGTTTCTCCATCTCATACACCCAATCCTCAGTAACTACTAGGTCCTTTACCCCTCTAAACACTGGAGGTTTCAACCCTTTGAACTCTCGTAGTTTGCTCAACTCACAATCATAACCCAAATCATTGTCACTCGGCTGTGGAGCAATGGGAAAAGCCGTATCCTGTACTGGGGGTGTCACCGTCTCAATAGTCTGAGGTCTCTCTACCTCTGCAGCTGCCTGTCCAGTAGTAGGCTGCGAGACCTCGTCTATCACTGGCACCCAAAACATGTGTGACTATCTCCACTAGGCTCTCATACTCTGCTCTATCCTAGTGAAACGTGCCTCTGTATCTCCTCTTCTCTCAGCAAGGTCCTGTAGAGCCTGATCAGTCTGTGGCTCTGCACGACTCTCAGGCCTACCTCCACGGCCTCTAGCACGTGCTTTCGCCCCTCTACCTCTATGCGTAACAGGCATACTGCCTAACTTCCTGTATTCATAATCATTTATTAGACTCAATCCATCACGGTATACACAGTTATATCTAAACAAAAGCATAGTAATATGGGGATGTAACTTTCCTACATTTTATTTACTGACTCACATCAGGCTAACTCAGCTTTGATACCAATCTCTGTCACGACCCTATTTATCCAGTTCTTCTAAAAATCACTGCTAATTTTTTACGTTTTCCTTTTTCCTTACCCAGTCGTGAACATCTTCACCAATACATAGTTGGGTTGTGAGGCAGTAATAACTATTCTTAACCATCCATTTTCCAATTAATCAAAAGAAATGTCATACATTTAAGAGTTATGACACATGTTCATACACGACACACTTTCTAACATTTACATCCCCATATTACAATTTCAATGATCACTGTGCTTTTACATTGTTTAGATACAAAAAGAATCTCTGTGTATATACCTCTGGGTGATGGAGATGCAGCGGATGACTCAACAAAACGCCTCAGTCCTCACTAGGCCACTATGCACGCTCTGTAGAGGGGGAAAATAGAGAGGGATGAGCAACCACACGCTCAGTAAGGTAATAATGTAAGCATGGTAGATAACTACTCTATCTACATGCTGATAGTGTTATGCATAAATATTATTTATAATTGGAGCATGAGGAAATAAAACGATGCCCCATGTATATACATATATCATGTATTGAAAATCATGTAAATAGGCATAAAACATGGAAATATCAACCTATAAAATCATTTCATGCTTAACTCATTAAATCTCATCACAAAAAGGGAAATTCATTTAAGAAACATCCCTTTCAAATCATATCACAGCTCGTTTCAAGGTCGGGCTAGAGGCAGTAGAGGTAGGCCCAAGAGCCAAGATGAGTCTTCGTCTGACCATGAGTCACAAGGTCCCACTGGGGTACCAGAGAGTATCGAGGCACATTTTACAAGGTTAGAGCGTAGCCTAGAGACCATGATGGAGATGTTTACACATGTTATGCTTGGGAGGTAGGGCTTGAATGTAGGGACTGCTACTAGACAGGCAGTTTCTCTCGATACGCCTGCATAACCTACACAGACGCTGTAGCCTACAGATACTCATACACCTACACCAGTTTAGAGTACGTCATCTCTTGTTGACCATCCATAGGTCAGTAGTGGATTGGGGTCTGGTTGTGAGTTAGACCAGTTACAACAGTTTCAAAAGTTTAAACCACCATCATTCAGTAGGGTGAAGGACCTCATGGTTGCTGAGGATTAGATAGGAGAGATCGAGAAGTTGTACAGGTTCTTTTAGTGAATGACTTTAGAGAGGGTTGTTTTCACCGCGTTCATGCTGAAGGGAGTAGCAGAGCATTGGTGGAAGTCCACAAGACCGATACTGATAGCCCAACATACTAAGATTAGTTAAGATATATTTTTGGATGCCTTTAGAAGGCAGTATGTCCTAGATACAGCGCAGCGAAAGCTGTAGATGGATCTTTTGGGGTTGAGCTAGGGGAGTGAGTCGGTGGATAAATATGAGATGAGATTATGTCCCTGGGAAGGTACGACCCTGATATCATGATTAGTGAAGCCAATAAGGTCTAGAGATTTATAGATGGACTGAGATCGGTGCTACGGTCTAGATTGGCAGTGCGTAGGGTGCAACTCTGTGAGTAAGATTATGAGAGGAATGCCTCTGAGTTTGAAAAGGTTAGCAAAGTCAGAGATAGAGATAGGAAGAGGCCGATGAGAGATAGAGGTTTTGGTTATCGAGAAGGGAGGAGACTCTTCGTTAAGAGACCACAGATCAAATCAATATAGGAGAAGACTGTCAGACCTCTTATATATCCAGCCATAGCTCCAACTAGGGGTATTGTTATTGGAGGACAGAGGCCTACAACTGATCAGTGTAGTAGATGCGGAAGATATCATGGTAGTAAACCTTGTCCGATGACCACAGTAGTTTATTTTCGATTTGGGAAACCAGGGCATATCATGAGAGATTGCCCAAAGTGGATTGAGCTTGCCTTACATAAGGGCAAGGAGCCAGAAAGAGCTCCAATAGATAAGTCTGTTCCATGGAGGAGAGCAACAGCTGAGGAGAAGAAGAAGCAGGTGATTAGTCGAAGGCGAGTACATGCTTTGGACCAAGGAACAATTGATGCTTCATCGGATGTGATTAAAGGTAACATCTTAATTTTTTATCTTGAAGCATATGTATTATTCGATCTTGGTGCCACGCATTCATTTGTATCGCATTCATTTGTATCACCTTCATTTGCATGTAAGTTATCGAAACATGTAGAGCGTACGCCTTTAAATAGAATGATGTTGATTAGTACGCCTATGACTAACAATCGGCTAGTTGAGTATGTATTTAATGACTGCAAGTTAAGAGTATGGGAAAAAGATATGATAGCAAATCTAATTTTGTTAAGTATGAGTGATTTTGATGTAATCTTAGGAATGGATTGGTTAGCTGCAAACCATGCTGTTTTAGATTGTTATGCTAATACGGTTATGTTTCTTACCCCTGAAAAATATATTGTAAAGTTTACTGAAAAGAAATAAAAGAACTAGTTGTAGTATTTAGTAGACAATGTATTATGCTGACTAAGAAATCAAAATGTTGAAGGTTTCATTGCGTATGTGGTTGATACGGATAAGGCGCATCCGGAGTGGTTAGATATCCTTGTGGTTAGGGAGTTTCACGATGTCTTTTTGGATGAATTGCTAGGGTTACCACCAGACAGAGAGATGGAGTTCTGTATAGATTTAGTGCCTGGTACCAAGCCTATTTCTAAACCACCGTACCGCATCAACTTAGTTGAGTTAGAAAAGCTCAAGAAGCAGTTGCAAGAAATGTTGGATAGGAGGCTCATCAGACCGAGTGCTTCACCTTGGGGAGCACCAGTTTTGTTTGTGAAGAAGAAGGATGGAAGCCTCTAATTGTGTATTGATTAAAGATTGTTGAATAAGGCTACCATTAAGAATAGATATCCCTTTCCACATATAGATGACTTTTTGGATCAACTTTGGGGAGAATAGGCCTTTTTTAAGATTGATTTGAGGTCTGGGTATCATCAGTTGAGAGTTCAGAGTGGAGATGTACCCAAGGCAGCATTTTGAACCCAATATGGCCACCATGAGTTCTTAGTTATGGCAATCAGATTGACTGATGCTCCCGTAGCTTTCATGGCTCTGATGAATGATGTGTTCAAGCCATATTTGGATCAGTTTGTTATTATCTTTATCGATGACATCTTGGTTTATTCGAAGTCTCAGGAAGAGCATGAGCAGTACCTGAGGATTTTATTACAAAATCTCCGAAAGAAGGAGTTCTATGCTAAACTTAGTAAGTGTGACTTTTGGTTAGCGCAGATCTCATTTTTAGGACATGTTGTGTCAAAGGATGGAGTGTCGGTAGATCCATCCAAGATTGAGGTTGTAGTTTAATGGGAACAGCTGAGGACAGTCACCGAGATCAGGAATTTTCTAGGTTTGGCTAGCTAAAACCGAAGGTTTGTCAACGGATTTTCAAAATTAGCTGCTCGTTAACCAATCTCACTCAAAAGAATGTTGCATTCGTGTGGGACGATGATTGTGAGAAGAGTTTTTAGGAGTTGAAGCCTCGATTGACCACCACTCCGATTTTCACAATTCCTATAATCTCATGAGGTCTTTCTATATATACCGTTACTTCGTATCAGGGACTGGGCTGTGTATTGATGCAAGATGGGAAGGTAGTGGCTTATGGATCTAGATAGCTAAAGGACCATGAGAAGAACTATCCGACCCATGATTTGGAGTTAGCAGCAGTAGTGTTTGCAATAAAGATATGGTTCTACTACTTGTACGGTGAGAAGTTCTAGATTTTTTCTGACCACAAGAGCCTCAAGTATCTATTCTCGTAGAAGGAGCTGGACATGAGACAAAGAAGATGGCTAGAGCTTCTGAAGACTACAACTGTGAGATACTTTATCATCCGAGTAAGGCTAATGTTGTAGTTGATGCTTTGAGTAGGAAGAGCCTTGGGATGGTATCATATATGATGGTTCGGAAATATGAGTTGTTAGAGTAGTTTGCTAGCCTCAGTTTGGGTGTTGTGCCTTCTAACATGATATAGATTGTGTGATGGCTAGCCTGAGGTTAGAACCAGATCTATTGGACAAGATTACCAAATCGGCTTGGCCCATTGGCCTTCTCCGCCATGGCATGTGGTTGAGAGCCATCATGCCACTGGTCATGCCACACGACACCACTCATAGCTATTTGCTAGCCAATTCACTTTGGCATTTTACCAAACACTTGGTTGGCATGACTTAAGCCTTTCCTATAGTTCATGTTGGCATTTTATCAAACACCTTATGTGCCAACATCATACAACCATCCATATGAACAAATTGATTAAAACTAACATGCCATAATCATGTATACATACATATCAACCTATACATGTCTTAAAATCACATGGGTATTCATCAAAACTCATATACGAACTTTTGGCCATCACTTGTTTATGGTGATTTCATGTGTTTCAATCCATAAAACATATACAAATCAACTTCATATAACTCATAGATCAATATATATGAAGTTGGAAACTTGAAAACTCACCTAGCTTATACTTTCCACTTTGGTCGAAACGTCCTTGATTTTCAAGTTGCCCAATATGGCTCCTTGATAGCTGATTCCAAGATATGTTATTCCTCTCTCAATATGGAACAACTTTCATGAAGATCACTTGTTCCAAATATGTCTCTAACCTAGTGATTTCTAGTGAGAGAAAGCTTGAAATATGGTTTGGTAATGGTTTCCTTAAGATTGCCGAAAATGAAAGGATGAAGATGATGTTGTGTTGGATGATATTTAAGCTTAAAGACTTAGTCATTAAGTCACAATTTTATCCACCTTATTTGACTTTAAAAGAAGATTTAGATGATAGTTACCAAATTGGATTTTGCTACCTTTTACTAATTAGTTTTAACTTAAACTAATGGGTTTTAACTTAAACTAATGGGCTTTCCAATTGGGCCTCTCGGTTTTGGTTTTTCTTTTGGGATTTTGGACTAGAAATTTTTTTACAATTTGGGTCTTCAATTGTCTCAATATTGGGCCCACAAATTGACCCAAAAATTTGGCCTAATGGGCCTAAGAAATTCGGCCCACACTTGTTACACCTTAATGGGCTTTAAAATTTCCAACTTTGCCCCATTGCGTTTTACCCATTAAATTTAATCCGAATTTCATCCAAATAAATTTTCCTTACTTTAGGGGATGATTATCTTGTGTTTTAACCAAAAATATTTCTTCCCCACTTTTTAACCATACTTAGGTTAAATTCTAACCATGGTTAGTCAACTATGGTCAAAGTCCACCTTTCTTAACCACCATTGACTTTTCTTGACCATTGATCACATTTGAATTTTCTCAAAAATCCAAAAGAGTCACTTTCCATGGTTCACACTCTCATCTTTATGTTTTGGCCATTTTCTGGAGGTGAATATACCTAAAACATTTTAAACGGACCATTTTGGACTTGTTTAGCCCCTTTTTGGCTTTTACTCTACTTCAATGTGTTCGAGACCAAATCAAACTGACTTCCCTTCATGAACCCTCTATATTTTCTCATTTTGAGTTCTTCTCTTCAGACATAATGATTCAGATCCATTCGGTTTAGCCTGTGACTCTTATAGCCCTTATTTGGCCTTTACGTAGCTTATATGTGTTTAGTCACTTTACTTACAATTTCGTTGTAGTAAATACTCTTCTTATGATTCAACCAACATAATAAATGTTCATACGTATATGAATCATAAGGGATAAGCGACATAAAAAATTTAGGTCTTACAGTGTGCTAGCTTATAAATCAACCAACACACCATCATCTTCTTCATAGCTCTCGGCCAAGCAAGGAAAAGCCATTAAAACCATAGTTTCAAGCTTTCTTGTTAGAATTCATCAACCTAGAAGGCAAATTAGAAAATGTTGTCTTCATGGAAGTTGCTACCCATGATGAGTAGATTAACATAGCCTAAAGCCAACACCTAAAGAGCTAATTTCAACACTCCAAGGAATCTTACAAGTCTCAGCCAAGAAGGGAAAGTGAAGCTAGGTATAATTTCAAGCTTCCAACTTCATATATGTTTATCTATGGATTAATTCAAGTTGATTGGTACACGTTTTATGGATCAAAACACATGGAAACACCATAAAATAATTTTGGCCGAAATTAGGTATTTAGGTTTTCATGAAGAAGCATGTGATTTTAATGAATGGTTAGGTTGGTAAACATGTATACATGATTATGGCAATCTTAATTTCAATTGATTTGATCAATTGGTTAATGAATTGAAGATGGCACATAAGGTGTTTGATAAAATGGTTAAGTGACCATAAACTAAGGCTTAAGGCATGCACATGTGGTGTTTGATAAAATGCTTAAGTGACCATAAACTAAGGCTTAAGGCATGCACATGTGGTGTTTGATGAAATGCTGATAATTCTATAAAAATAGAATTATTTATGCTTAATTTCTTAATCAATTATTTTAATCCCCAAATTATTTTGTTAATTATCCCCTCATTTTGAATAAAACTCTCATGTTTGCAGATAAATTAAATCCGGATGAATTTGAAAAATTTCGATAGAAAATGGACTGGAATTGGGCTAAAATCGAGATTGGACCACGTCGACAACACGAGCCATGCCACCTAGCACATTCAATTGGACAAGAAGACAGATGACATGGAAATATCCTTTCAAGGAGCCAATGGTGTAAAGACAAGTGGCCAAACAATGCCAACTCATCTAGGATGGATAAATTACAATTGTACCCCTAAGTGTGTGTATAAATAGGAAATGATGCCAATTGAAAATGGTATGCAAGTTAGGAGTAGTGTTAGAATAGTTTTAATTTATTTTCTTTAGAAGCTTTCCCATTAGTTGTTAGCCATCATTTTTAAGTTACTATTCATGTTAATTTCCATTTTTATGAAAAGCTTTATTTCTTTTTCTTTTCCTGTTCATTTTAGCTTTTTGATTTCCATGGTTCTTACTTTTCATTCAGGTGTGAGGGGTTGGTGACAACAGCCATGATGCTCAACCCGATTATCGCTGTTTATTTTTGTTTCCTGCATATTTTTATATTTTGTTCCCTTTACAGTTTCCAGTTCGTGTGTTTTTCATATATTTTTGTTTCATCAATTTTTTTTTTACAAGCTTTTTCTTTTCTATGTTTAAGTTTTCATTTATTTATGCAAAGTTTTCTTTCATTGATTAGTTTTATATCCCTTATTTCTTGTTGTGTCTCAGTTTGCATATTTCTCTTGTCTATTTCTCTGTTCCACTTGCAGATTGTCGAACCAGAGGGCTACGAGTAAGGAAGTGTGAAAGGCTAAAATTATTTACTTGCTGTTGTGGATGACTGATGCCGAGAGGCTGGGACTACTGCCATGTGGTGCTAAACATTCTGCACTCTATTCCATGGCAGTAGACAGGGAGTAACTTCCACTCTGTTCAACTCTATTTTCATTTATTTGCACTGTTCATGTTCAGTCTACACTTTCATTCTGAACTAACCAAGTATTTGATAACTGCAGATGTTCATTGCTGTCATTTTTTACCATCACCGAGCTACTGTGAAGGACATTGTGCACACAATGGCAGGTTGCAGCTGGAGTAGTTATGGGTGCAAAAGTTGTGTGACACAGTTCGGCTCTAGCCATTGTTTCCGTAGTTGCCTTATTTTCTAGTTATTTATTTACACATTCAAGTTCGATGTTATGCGTCATTAATTTTATAGTTTTCTTAAGTTTGTATTAGATTTGCTTAGCTTTTCCAGTTTTTGTGCTGCATCTTTGCTTGTTATTTATGGATTCTATCGGGAGTTTCTTGTTGCGTTTGTCGGGTTACTGTTACAAGGTTAGCTGCTGGTTGCTACCAGACTGAAGTGGTGCGTGAAGCAGATGATGGCCAAGCAGAACTGACACAGTAGACAAGAAGCAGCTGGGTGAGGACTCTGGTGCGTAGCTGATGCAGCCTGTAACCGGGCAAGGAAGTGCATTGTTGCAGAACAACACAGAATGAAACTGAATTGCAGAATGATATAACGAAGCAGCTGCAAGACGTGTGTAGGGAGCAGGTCTTGCTAGAAAATGCAGCTTGAAGCACATGGTAATGTGATGTGTTGGAGTTGTGCAGAGAATGATGTTGTACACGGAACTGAGAGCAGATTTGGTGGATGTTGCAGAGCAGGAGATGGACATGCCTGGACAGACCGAAAGCAAATGGAAATGAGACGTGTACAGTGCAGTTATCGGGACCAGCATGGTTTCCAATTTCGATTAAGGACTTGTTTGGCCACATTACATTATTGCTATAGTTTAATGCATTATTATATTTCCATTCCTTTGTTAGTTGTTAGTTAGGTAGTTTAATCAATTAAAATGGTAGGTTAGTTTTAATATTTTTTGCATGTTAATTTAATTTTTAGTTTTAATTTTTTTTTAGTTAGCAGTTAATTTTATATTATATGTTTTAGGACTTTATTTTAGTTTAGTATTTTGTGAGTTGCATTTAGAATTAATTTAGATTAAATGTGTTTCATGCATTTTTAATTTAGTCTTCATTTTTATTAGATTTTAGGTTAGTTTAATTTGCAATTTTTATTAGTTTAATTACATGCATTTTTTATTTTAGGTTTGTTTAATTGTAGTTTAATTAATCTTGTTTTGTTATTTTCATATTTGCACTTTATTTTAATTGCGTTAATGAATTTTTAATTACTTTAATTATTTTAATAGGTACTTGCCTTTAATTACTCGAAGCGTTGTAAGTAATTTTAGCTCGGTTTTATTTTCTTTATTTTATAGTTTTTATTATTTTCAGTATTGTTAGCCATGTAGATCACTCCCTTAAAATTCATAATTTGCTAGAATATACTTAGGGTAAGATTAACCGGTACTTAATTAGGCTGATCAATTTCTTTGTGGGACGATAACTCAGGACTCAAATCCCGTTATTACTTGTATGATCCATGCACTTGCAGATAATACGTTTAGATCGTGTCAAATGCCTAAGTGAATGGCTAGCTAGATGGCCATGGTTGGAGTGATGCTTGGCCATGGGCGGCATGATGGCTCTCGAGCACATGCCATGGCCGACAGGCCGCCAAATGGGCCTTGCCGATGTGGTCTCAGCCCAATAAGCATTCGTAGGCCTTGGACCAAGCTTAATAAGTGTTGGTGGGCCCCACAAGCCCAATAGACCCAGATGAAATAAATAGTAAAGTGAAATAGGCGTGAGACAGTGTTAGGCCCATTATGATCCAATAAAGCCCAATAAGAGTAAACGGACCCATTAAGTGAAATAGACTGTATTACACGTGAAATACAGTTGGAAAAAATATAATTAACCTGATAAATGGTTATATGCAGCTCCAGAGCTTATATTGGGAGCTAATCGGACTGCGTGATTGACCAGTGACGGGAAAGTGTAAATTTTCGACTTGATTTCAGGTAAGGGAATTTTACATGTAGTTAGAGATATTTGCGCTCAGAGAAAGTGAATAATATTTATAAAGACTCGATATGGATAAATTATGATTTTACCCCTAGTAAAGGGTAAAAAGTCAAAGTTTAGGAAGTCCTAAAAAGCATGGAATTCATGTTTTTGAATGTTTTTACTGCTGTTTAGTAGAAGAATAGATAGATTGGCCTTGTTTTTTGTGAAATACACAAAATAGCCCAATTATGGAGCTGATTTTACGGATTTGAACTATCTCTGTTTAAAGGAGCCATCTAACGAGTTATGTGAAAACAAATCGTGCTGGAGCACTGCTCGCACTTGATTTTCTATGTTTTCTACATGAAAAGTGTTAGAGTAATTACTCGCACTTGATTTCCCATGACATGCATGGCATAGTACTAGAGCGTTGCTCTTACTTAATTTTAATGAGTTTTGTGCATGGCACAGTACTAAAGCGTTGCTCGTATTTGATTTGAAATGTGAATTATGCATGACCTAGTGCTGGAGAGTTACTCACACTAGAGTTCGATTTTTGTGATATGCATGAAACAGTGTTTGAGCGGGGCGTCGACTATGAGTCGCACTGATGGTGCGCACTGTAGTTTTAATGTGATATACAAGACATATTTAAAACCATAATGATTTCCTCGTGTAGAGTGAGTGTCACACAGATAAGATGTTCGCATGTGGATTTAGAGATGTGGCATTGATTATCTATTGAGATATGTCCACGGGTGTACATTGTACCGTGTATATGTCAAGGAGTACATTGTATCGTGTGTTCTTTAGGAGTGATATGTGGAGTTGAGGAGTTGATAGCTAGAGGCTAAGGATTTGACCCACCTTCTGTTGCAGAAGAGAATAGATACTTCAGACTCTTATGATCCGTAAAGATCTGAAATCTCTCACCATACAAGTAGTGGCGCCATATCTTCAATGCAAATACTACGACCGCCAACTCTAAATTGTGAGTGGGGTAGTTCTTCTCATGATCTTTTAGTTGTCTAGATCCATAAGCTACTACCCTTCAATCCTGTATCAAAACACATCCTAGTCTTTGATGTGAAGCATCCGTATACACAGAGTAGTTTCCTAAACTGTTAGGGAAGATAAGAACTAGCGTAGTGGTTAATCTGAGCTTAAGTTCCTGAAAGCTCCTCTCACATGCTTTATCCCATGTAAACTCCACAATCTTCCTCGTAAGACGAGTCAACGGAGCAGCCAATCTAAAGAAACCCTCTACAAATCTCATGTAGTAACCTGCTAAACCTAGAAAGCTTTTGATCTCTGTGACTGTCCTGGGCTGTTCCCACTAAACAATGGCCTCAATCTTGGATGGATCTATTGACACCCCATCCTTCGATACAACATGGCCCAGAAAAGAAATCTGCTCTAGCCAAAAGTCACACTTACTCAGTTTGGCATACATCCGTCTCTCTCGGAGGGTTTGTAAAACAATCCTTAAGTGCTGCTCATGATCTTCCGTGGACCTTGAATACATCAATATATCATCAATAAAGACGATTGTGAACTGGTCCAAGTATGGCTTGAATATCTCAATCATTAGATCCATAAAAGCTGCTGGCGCATTCGTCAACCCGAAAGGCATCACTAGGAATTCGTAATGACCATAATGAGTACGAAAAGCTGTCTTGGGCACATCCTCCTTCTGAATCTTCAATTGATGATACCCAGAACTCAGATCTATCTTAGAAAAGATCTGCGTTCCCCGAAGCTAATCCAATAAATCATCGATGCGCGGCAAGGGGTACTTATTCTTGATGGTAGCCTTGTTTAACATCCGATAGTCGATACACAACCTGAGGCTCCCATCTATCTTCTTCACAAACAATACCGGAGCTCCCCATGGTGAGACGCTTGGTCTTATAAACCCCTTATCTAGCATATCTTGCAACTGCTTCCTTAATTCCTCCAGCTTAACTGGAGCCATCTTATATGGTAACTTGGATATCGGCTCGGTTTCAGGCGTCAAGTAGGTACCAAATTCCATTTCTCTATCCAGTGGCAATCCTGGTTGGTCGTCCGAAAAGACATCAGGGAATTCTCTAACCACTGGAATGTCCTCCATATCCGGATGTACTTTGTCCAAATCCACCACATAAGCAATAAAACCTTCAAAACAACATTTATGTCATTTGATACCGATGTACTTTACTTATCACAAAATTCAATATTTAATTACTTTTCTAAAATCTTATAACACATTCCTCGGGTAGAGAAAATGTAATAGACTTAGTGTGGCAATCTAAGACAGCGTGATTGGTAGCTAACCAATCCATTCCCAAGATTACATCAATGTCATACATATTTAACAAGATCAAGTTGGCTGTCGCACACTTATCTCCTACCCTCACCTTACAATCTCTATACACTTGTTCAGCCTATTGGCTAACTCTTATCGAAGTACTTATTAACAAAGTCCTATTTAAGTATGTGGGTTCTACAAGTCCTGTTAACTTTGATGCACATGCAGGTGATATGAAAGAATACGTAGTACCGGAATCAAACAAAGCTATAGCTTCCAAGTTATAAATCAAAATTGTACCTTTTATCACTTCAGAAGAGGTATCAGCTGATGCCTGGTCTATCGCATACACCCTGCCTTGACCTACAACTTGTTTCCCTTTTTCTTCAGTTATGGCTCTCTTCCTTGTAGGAGGTGTAACTGTAGGAACTCTGTCTGGCTCCTTACCCCTCTGTGAAACTACCTAAACTATCTCCGGGCATTCCTTTGCATAATGTCTAAATTTTCCACATCTGAAGCATCTTGTACCCTGCTGATGACAGGGCCTACCACCATGATATCGGCCACATGCTCTGCATTGATTAGTAGTCGATTGGGGTCGACCAATCACTTTACTTCTAGTGGTGCCATATCTTAAATGAAAATACTACGATCGTCAACTCTAAATTGTGAGTGGGGTAGTTCTTCTCATGATCTTTTAGCTGTTTAGATCCATAAGCTACTACCCTTCCATCCTGTATCAAAACACATCCTAGTCCTTGATGTGAAGCATCCGTATACACAGAATAGTTTCCTAAACTGTTAGGGATGATAAGAGCTGGTGCGGTAGTTAATCTGTGCTTAAGTTCCTGAAACCTTCTCTCACATGCTTCATCCCATTTAAACTCCATACTCTTCCTCGTAAGATGAGTCAATGGAGCAGCCAATCTAGAGAAACCCTCTACAAATCTCTTGTAGTAACTTGCCAAACCTAGAAAGCTTCTGATCTCTGTGACTGTCCTGGGTTGTTCCCACTAAACAACGGCCTCAATCTTGGATGGATCTACTACACCTCAGCTTTTGATAAAACATGGCCCATAAAAGAAATATGCTCTAGCCAAAATTCACATTTACTCAGTTTGGCATACATCCTTCTCTCTCGAAGGGTTTGCAAAACAATCCTTAAGTGTTGCTCATGATCTTCCTTGGACCTTGAATACATCAATATATCATCAATAAAGATGATTACGAACTGGTCCAAGTATGGCTTGAATATGTCATTCATTAGAGCCATAAAAGCTGCTGGCGCGTTCGTCAACTCGAAAGGCATCACTAGGAATTCGTAATGGCCATAGCGGGTATGAAAAGCTGTCTTGGGCATATCCTCCTTCTGAATCTTCAATTGATGATACCCAGACCTTAGATCTATCTTAGAAAAGATCTACGCTCCCCGAAGCTTATGCAATAAATCATCGATACGCGGTAAGGGGTACTTATTCTTGATGGTAGCCTTGTTCAACATCCGATAGTCGATACACAACCTGAGGCTCCCATCTCTCTTCTTCACAAACAATACCGAAGCTCCCCATGGTGAGACGCTCGATCTTATAAACCCCTTATCTAGCATATCTTACAACTGCTTCCTTAATTCCTTCAGCTCAACTGGATCCATCCTATATGGTGACTTGGATATCGGCTTAGTTCCAGGCGTCAAGTTGATGCCAAATTCCATTTCTCTATCTGGTGGCAATCCTGCTACGTCGTCCAAAAAGACATCATGGAATTCTCTAACCACTGGAATGTCCTCCATATCCGGATGTACTTTGTCCAAATCCACCAAATAAGCAATAAAACCTTCAAAACAACTTTCATGTCATTTGATACCGATGTACTTTACTTGTCATAAAATTCAAGATTTTATTACTTTTCTAAAATCTTACAACACATTCCTCGGGTAGAGAAAACGTAATAGACTTAGTGTGGCAATCTAAGACAGCGTGATTGGTAGCTAACCAATCCATTCCCAAGATTACATCAATTTCATACATATTTAACTAGATCAAGTTGGTTGTCGCACACTTATCTCCTACCCTCACCTTACAATCTCTATACACTTGTTCAACCTATTGGCTAACTCTCATCGGAGTACTTATTAACAAAGTCCTATTTAAGTGTATGGGTTCTACAAGTTCTGTTAACTTTGATGCACATGCAGGTGATATGAAAGAATGCGTAGCACCAGAATCAAACAAAGCTATAGCTTCCAAGTTATAAATCAAAATTATACCTTTTATCACTTTAGAAGAGGTATCAACTGATGCTTGGTCTATCGCATACACCCTGCCTTGACCCACAACTTGTTTCCCTTTTTCTTTAGCTGTGACTCTCTTCCTTGTAGGAGGTGTAACTGTAGGAACTCTCTTTAGCTCCTTACCCTCTGTGGAACTACCTCAACTATCTTCGGGTATTCCTTTGCATAATGTCCGAATTCGCCACATCTGAAGCATCTTGTACCCTGCTGATGACAGGGCCTACTACCATGATACCGGCCACATGCTTTGCACTGATCAGTAGTCGGTCGGGGTCCACCAATCACTATACCTCTAGCTGGTGTGTGAGTCAGAGGCATAAAATGTCTAGCAGCCTTTTTTCTAGAACTCCTCCACCTCTCTCCGACTCTTACTCATAAATCTTTAGCCAAACTTGGCACTCTTGCCATCTCTCATTTTCCTCGGACCCTTGTCCTTACCCTAACTGAACTCAAAAATCTATAGGTCATAATCCTTCTCACACAATTGGGCTCGTCGCCCAGCCTCTCTATACGTAGCGACATCAAACGGGGCCAACTTCTCTCGGATGGAAGGCCTGAACTCATCTACAAATCTATGGACTCTAATAGACTCACTCATGATCAAGTCCAGATTATATCTATCCAGTGAAGTGAATTGTGACTCGTACTCATCCACAGTTTGGTTCCCTTGAGTCAAATTCAAAAACTCTATCTGTAACCTATGTCGAGCGGTATCTAGGATGTATTGCTCTCTGAAAACACCCAAGAATATATCCCAAGTGATTACCATGCCCTGAGCTCTCAACATAGGCTTGGTGGACTTCCACCAGTGCTCTGCTTCGCCTCTCAGTACAAAAGCCGCAAGCGCTACTCTCTCTGTAGCCGAACATCTACAAAAGTCGAATAACTTCTCCATCTGACTGATCCAGTCCTCAGCCACTTTCGGATCCCTTATCCCGCTAAAAGAATGAGGCTTGAAATCCATCAAATGCCTCAACCTCTCCATATCACAATCATATCCATACCCCAAATCATCCTTAACATACTGTTGTGGGGCTACTAGAGGAGGAACTGGTTGAATATAGGGATCTCGTGGCCTAACCGGTTCAGGTCGTGCAGGTGTAACATTCTCAGGTTCAAGGGCAGCTGTTGGTGGATTCGGTGCAGCCTGTCCCACTGTACCAGGTGTACTCTCAAACGTAGCCATGATTTGACCCATCATGGTCATCATCGTGCGTATGTCTTCCTCTAATCGGGCTATCCCAGGATTAGAAGCCTCTATCTCTTTCGAGGGCTCATAACTAGAGGATGATCTACTGTGCCTCTCACTCTTGTCATTCCGTCCTTAAGCTCTCGAGCTCTCTCCCCTCTTACGGTGTCTCTCAGGCATATCTCACAAGCCTGATAACTTTTCTGCATTTATAACAAACGTTTAATTCACTACCAGCTCCGTATACACATTTCTATCTAAATATCGTATAGTAACTTAGGGATGTATGTTTTCTTAGTCCTAAACATCGACTCACATCAGACCAACCAGGCTCTGATACCAAATCTGTCACACCCCACTTTCGGCTATCCTTTTTCCATACTTACCCTCCTACTGATGCAATTTCTATATTCATACATTTATAGCGAAAATTTTAAAATTTAATTCACACTCCCAGGTATGTGTAGATATACAAAATCAATTGTATAAATTCAATGTACTTACATATCATCCCCATAAAGTTGTTTACAATTCTAAGGTATAACTATGCGATACAAGATAAAAGATACAAAATACTCTTGTGTATACAAATCTTATACCTTTACGATTGGTGGGAGCTATCCAACTCAAAAAGGAATCTAGAAACCCGCTCTCCTACCTCTCAGCACCTAGAAGGAGAAAATAGTGGGATGAGCAAACCACAACTCAGTAAGGAAATGAATGCTAGTAGGTAGATATCGTACTACCTACATAGCCCATGCATTTATAAACCAAACCATGTTTTCATTATAAATGGAAATATTATCTGAAAATACATTTAAACATACATTTCTTAATTTCATTTTCATGTAAATCAAATATGTCATGCTTCCATTTTAAAACATGATTCATAAAACAGTGCCCTCACGACACAAGTGTTTAAATAAGAGATTTACCAAAACATAAAATCTCTTTACTTTCTCAATCATTTCTATTCCTCAAGTCTCTTTTTCTTTTTTGAGTTTTCTTTGTTTCTCGAATCTCTGAGACAGGCATGGAATTTTTGGCAATCAAATATCTACGACATATGGCTATAGTCAGTGATCCCAAGCCTCACTGATCAAGTGTGCACAGTGCATCACTTCGCCTGAAGAGGGATGGGTCAGTCCTACCCTCCGACTCATCTCAATCAACCTCATCTCCTCATATACTCACGGTATAAGGTACACCATGTATCATCTACGTGATACTCGTACTCACGTGCACCCAGCACGATACATAATATACCAACGGACAACTACACAGTACTACGTACGACCATGGACCCAAGTCCATACTCCAACTCTGATGGACTTTCATCCTAAACCATGTCTCATATACCAAGCTAGCAATCAACGTGACACACAGTCATCGCAAGGCTCCAGCGCCGTATGATTTATTGTTAAGGCACAGCCCATTTCGAGGCCGTTGGCTCGCATCCCCTTGGGTCCCAGACCCCCAGGTTTACCTTAACTCAGTAAAAACAGGTGCGAGCAAGGCTCCAACACTTTCTCAAATCATGCTAACGTATGCGAGTCAAACTCTAGCATAGTCAAAATCATTAAAACAGGTGTGAGCTAAAGCTCCAACACTATTTCACATCCCAAATCCGATAAATGGCTATTTTCTTCTTTTTAAAGCTCAAAACATGTTTATTTATGCAGTATGCCTCTCCATGCTAAAACATGTAAAATTAGCCAACCTATCATCATCATTTATCAATCACCAATATCAATACAAAATTGAGAAAAACATTGTAAACATGCATATCATGCTATTTCCTTACCCCATCCCATTTCTCAATACATATATATATCATAGTACATTTCATGCTTCCATATTGTTTCATAGAATTGTAGTATCGTACTAATTCTTAGCGACATATCTACAAAATTACCGTAAAATATATACGAACATCTCTATAGCTAACACATAGTCCCTTACCTCGAATCGCGCTCATATTTCCTTTGTCACATATGCTCCGTTCGCGATCCGGGTTAGCCGTGTTCCACATTCTTCCAATCCACACACATAACCATTAAGTCAATTCTTTTCTTTCTCCCAAATATCCTTATTGTCACTTATTCTCTCATTTATACCTTTCAAGCCTTTAAATCATATATCACTTTTCCATTTGTATCACTTATCTCATTAAACTATTTCTTAAGCTTTTCATAAATTTCACTCTTTTAAAATTTCTCTTAACATTACTCACTCATCACTACAAATCATTCTTATCATCATTTTGCATACCATTCAACCTATACAATGTCTAGAATCCTTATTTAAAGCTTAAGGGTTGAAGAGCTTACCCCTTTTTCTTAGCCGAACTTGTGGTAGCCACAACTCCTTCTCTTGACCACACCAATGTGTGATTTTTGGGTATGTTGTTCTCCTTGTTTCAAGAAATAACTTTCCCTTCTTGAGCTTCTTTCAAAACTAGCCGAAATATGGTGATTTCTAAAGTGAGAAAGCTTGGGTCTTGAGAGAAAATGGCAGATGAGGTTTGGTGGGGAAGAGTTCTGAGTTTTCATCTCAATCTCGTGCTCTTTTTTTAGATACAGGCTTATGAGATCGATCTGGTCCTTGTAGAGATCGATCTTTACACGTTTGGTAGTCCTTTTCACTTAACATAACCACTCCCAGATCGATCTTCTCCCTTGATGAGATCGATCTGTCGAAGGGCAATTTTCCTCTTGGAGATCGATCTTCCTCTTGTAGGAGATCGATCTACTCTTTACAAAACCCTTAAAGAGATCGATCTGTCTAGTCTTGAGATTGATCTATCTCAAACAGACAGTTAAGGAGATCGATCATCTTGCCTTAAAATCGAACCTCTCATCACAGAATACTTAGCAGATCGATCTGGCTCCATTGGAGATCGATTTATCATGCTCCATAGCTCAGAATAAGTTCATTTTGGCTCTTCCAGATCGATCTCTCATCCTATGAGATCGAACTAACTTTCATATTTTTCAGATTTTCTATAGTAACTTCACTTAAAACATGCTTAATTTGCTGCCATAGTCATTTCCTCATTCATTCATCCTTGAGACTTGAAAATGGCATCCAATTACACTTAGTACATATTAAAACTTGTGTGTATGCCCTACATGACCAAATACATACAATATATAACTAAATGGGAACATAAAGATTTGCACCACTTATACAATTTCATTCCTCTTTACTCCACTACTCATTCATCATATATCAAAGTCCATTTCTTCATAATTATACTTAATGCAACTTATACGTACATCACAACTCTTAGTACAAGTGTGTACATTCAACTTATGGACTTTGCATCACATATACTTTACATTACTAGTACATTACAATACTTCATGAATTCATTTACATATGTACAAAGCTAAACCTATACGGGGTCTCACATTCTCCCCCAATTAGAAAATTTAGTCCTCCAAATTAAACTAAGTTTATTCCTCGAAAAGTTGAGGATATTTCTCTTTCATTTGATCCTCAAACTCCCATGTGGCTTCTTTTGATGTATAATGCTGCCACAAAACCTTAACCAATGAAATCGTCTTGTTTCATAACACCTTCTCTTTTCTGTCCAATATCCGGATCGGTTCCTCCACATACGACATGTCCTCCTTGAGCTCTAATGGTTCATAGCTAATTACATGTGTTGGATCCGGATAGTACTTTCGAAGCATAGAAACATGGAAGACATTGTGGACTTTTGGTAGCTCAGGTGGTAAGACTAGCATAGATGCTCCATCTCCTATTCTATCCAAGATCTCGAAGGGACCAATGTAACGAGGACTTAGTTTCCCTTTCTTCTCGAACCTTTTTATTCCCTTAGAAGGAGATACTCTCAAAAATACGGACTCACCCACATCAAACTCGAGTGGTCTCCGTCTCTTGTCAGCGTAGCTCTTTTATCGACTTTGAGCTGTTCGCAGCCTCTCGCATATTATCTGTACATTCTTGGAGGCTTGTTTAACCAAATCGGGATCGAGAAACTGTCTGTCACTAACTTCTTCCCAACCAATGGGTAATCGGCATCTACGATCGTATAGTGCCTCATAAGGGGCCATACCAATAGTTGAGTGATAGCTATTATTGTATGCAAACTCAATCAATGGCAAGTGATCGTCCCATGAGCCTCTAAAATCCAGCACATACGCTCTCAACATATCCTCCATGGTCTGTATAGTCCTCTCTGACTGACCATCTGTCTGAGGATGAAAAGTGGTGCTAAAGCTCAATTGGGTCCCCATTACTTCCTGAAAATGTCCCCAAAAGTGGGAAGTGAAGCGGGCATCCTGATCAGAAACAACACTTACTGGGACTCCATGCAATCTCACTATCTTTCGTACATACAAGTTCGCCAATACACTCAAAGTATCTGTAGATCTCATCGCTAAGAAGTGTGCTGATTTCGTTAACCTATCTACTATAACCCATATAGCATCATGGTTCTTACGAGTTCTCGGTAACCCCATCACAAAATCCATGGTGACATGCTCCCACTTCCATGTTGATACCGGTAGAGGTTCCAACAATCGCTCTGGTTTCTGATGCTCAATGTTTACCTGCTGACAAATGAGACATTTAGAAACATACTCAGCTATGCCTCTCTTCATTCCAGACCACCAATATACCTTTCAGAGATTCTGATATATTTTACAACTCCTCGAGTGTACTGTATATCTCGAGGAGTGAGGCTTTGACAAGATTAACTTTCTCAGCTCTGAATCCTTAGGAACACATATTCTATCTCCAAACCTTAGTACTCCATCTGAACTCAACATAAAATCTGTACCCTTCCCCTTCTGAATTTGGCTAATCATATCAATATACCACTGATCAATTTACTGAGCTTGTCGAATTCTCTCAATCAACTCCAGTTCTAATCTCAAGCTAGAAATAATCCCATAGCTTCCAATCTCAGGTAGGGTCATATCCAGACTAAGGTTCATGAATTGCTCCAACAACTTATGTTCTCTAACCATCATAAGTTATACCGACCCGAGACTCTTTCTACTCAATGCATCAATAACCACATTCGCATTCCTTGGGTGGTACAAAATCTCACAATCGTAGTCCATAAGGAGTTCTAGCCACCTTCTTTGTCTCATGTTTAACTCTTTCTGTGAGAATAGATACTTCAGACTCTTATGATCCGTAAAGATCTAAAATCTCTCACCATAAAAGTAGTGGCACCATATCTTTAATGCAAATACTACGGCTGCTAACTCTAAATCGTGAGTGGGGTAGTTCTTCTCATGATCTTTTAGTTGTCTAGATCTATAAGCTACTACCCTTCCATCCTACATCAAAACATATCCTAGTCCTTGATGTGAAGCATTTGTATCCACAGAGTAGTTTCTTGAACTATTAGGGATGGTAAGAACTGGCGCGGTGGTTAATCTGCGCTTAAGTTTCTGAAAGCTCCTCTCACATGCTTCATCCCATGTAAACTCCATACTCTTCCTCGTAAGATGAGTCAACAGACCAGCCAATCTAGAGAAACCCTCTACAAATCTCCTGTAGTAACCTGCCAACCCTAGAAAGCTTCTGATCTCCATGACTGTCCTGGGCTGTTCCCACTGAACAATGGCCTCAATCTTGGATGGATCTACTGACACTCTATCCTTTGATACAACATGGCCCAGAAAAGAAATCTGCTCTAGCCAAAAGTCACACTTACTCAGTTTGGCATACATCCTTCTCTCTCGAAGGGTTTGCAAAACAATCCTTAAGTGCTGCTCATGATCTTCCTTGGACCTTGAATACACCAATATATCATCAATAAAGACGATTACGAACTGGTCCAAGTATGGCTTGAATATCTCATTCATTAGAGCCATAAAAGCTATTGGCAAATTCGTCAACCCGAAAGGCATCACTAGGAATTCGTAATGACCATAGCGGGTACGGAAAGCTGTCTTGGGCACATCCTCCTTCTGAATCTTCAATTGATGATACCCAAACCTCAAATCTATCTTAGACAAGATCTGTGCTCCCCGACGCTGATCCACTAAATCATTGATGCGCAGTAAGGGGTACTTATTCTTGATGGTAGCCTTGTTCAACATCCGATAGTCGATACACAACCTAAGGCTCCTATCTCTGTTCTTCATAAATAATACCGGAGCTCCCCATAGTGAGACGCTCGGTCTTATAAACCCCTTATCTAGCATATCATACAACTGCTTCCTTAATTCCTCCAGCTTAACTAGAGCCATCCTATATGGTGACTTGGATATCGGCTCGGTTTCAAGTGTCAAGTCGATACAAAATTTGTCAGGACCCTATTCTCAATCCATGACTTTAACCAAAAACACTACAAATTTTTCGCATTCTTAACTTACCTTTCCGCTCTTCAATGGTTGGGCTATGATTCGATGTCAGAGTCCTCACTTACCACATCATCCATTTCATACATACATGTCAATATATTATTACTGACTGTAACTGCTTTTATTATACATGTAAGATTATATAAAATCTAATACAAATACATTCCCCGTAATATATATCGTATACATCACTGTGCTGTTTCTATGTTTAGATACACAACTGTACATAAAGGTATACCTGGCGATCGATAGGTACTAGCAGTGGACTCTGGGACACTATCCCTCGATAGCTCTCGCTCTACTGACGCTCTGTCGAGAGATGTAAAGAAAGGGGGTGAGCATACAACGCGCTCAGTAAGGAAATCAGGCAAGCAAGTAGATATCAACACTATCTACTCAAAATAATGCTATGCCTTGAAAACATTATTTTCTTTACTCGCTTTAAAAGCATGTCTTGAAATATAATATATATACTTGTACAGAATAAATCCCATGTACAGAAAATCATGCTTTCTTTCTCAAATGTAGGCATGTAGTGCAAAACAATGCATCGTATATAAATCATGCCTTTATGTAAATCATGCCATGTATATTTAAATCACGATAAATATGGCATCAAATGATTCACAACACAAAATCGGAGTCCGACCCATCCCTCAGGTCTGTCTGCAATTTAAATCATTCAATCAATGTGATATATCATGTAAGACTCTGTGGTTAAGTACAAATAGTATCCTGAACTATGATCATATCCGACATGTGATCCTAAGCAACACAGATCTCGGTGTGCGGGGCATCACTGCTGTAACAGGAGGGGGGTCAGTCCATCACAACCGTCAGCTATATCCTCCTCAACTCCATAACAACACACGGTACAGCATACACCTTGCGCCACTCAGGCACGGTACAAGGTACACCCGTGGACCCGTTCTCACGGCCAGAGTGCCTACCATAGGTCTTAGCTCTCGCACCCGTGGAATATCAACATCACAGTCAGGGTGCCTACTATAGGTCTTAGCCCTCGCGCCTGTGGAAATATCATACCACATCTCAAATACCCTCATGCAGGCCATCCTCTCAAAATGTGACACTCAGTCACACAAGAATGCGGCATGAATAGGTACCATGTATATAATATCACATACAGTGTGCGCCCTCGAGTGCGACACACAGTCGACACTACTCTCGAACACTGTTTCACATCACAAACTCAACTCTAGTGCAAGCAATCTCCAGCAACTAGGTCAATGCATAGTTCATGTATTAAATCAAGTACGAGCAATAGCTCCAGTACTATGCTATGCATAATATCATCAAATCAAGTACGAGCCATAGCTCCAGTACTATGTCATGTATAAACCATGAAGAATCGAGTACGAGCAACGCTCCAGTACTCTGTCATGTATCTCATGTAAAACTCGAGTACGAGCTAATCGCTCCAGCACTCTGTGTCATGCATATATCATTAAAAGCTGAGTACGAGTAAAACTCCAGTACTCTATCATACATGTCATGGAAATCTAGTGCGTATAAAAATCCAGCACTACTGTATGTGGAAAACATATGAAATCTAGTGCGAGCTGTGCTCTAGCACGATTCATTCTAACATAATATGATAGATGGCTCTTTAAAAGGGATTGTTTATAAAACATCAAAATCAACACTATAAAGTGTGCTTAAGTCACATCAACCTTAAAATCATTAGCCCATCTATTTATTTTCATGCTAAATAGCAATTAAACACTCACAATAATTGTTTCCATGCTTTTTGCAACTTTTCACAAAAGTTGACTTTGTGACTAACTAGGGGCAAAATCGTAATTTGCCACTATCGGGTTGCAATAATTATTATTCACTTTCTCCGACTCTCAGAGTTTTTAAGTTAATGTAAAAGCAGACGAACATACGTGCAGGTATCTCTAACTACTTGCAAAAGTCCCTTACCTCGGATCACGTCACGTGACCTCACTTCCTCGATGCTGCTAAATCCCGCAGTCCGATCAGCTCTCAATGTAAACTCCGGAGCTGTAAATAACCATTCCTCAGGTTAATTATAATTTTCCTACTGTATTACACATTAATACAGTCTATTTTCCCTTAATGGGCCTTAATAATCTTTAATGGGCCTTAATCCGTATTAAGCCCGTTTTTCGCTTATTATTTCCCTTCATTAGGGTGTATCGACTCATTGGGCCTATCAATACCCATTGGGCTTTATTCCAAGCTCTTTGGATAGCCCGTATATCATTTACGACATTTAATTCAAAATTTCAAATATAATTCACTAAATACGGAATTTAATTCGAAATGCGTAAAATAAATCTTAAATACGTAATAATGACATAAATTGTCGTAAATGAACTTTACTTACCCGAGAATATGCGATGGTACGTAAATCGAAGTTCGATCGGGCTTCCGTTCGAAATTTATCGTCGAACTGCATAATTTATTATATTTCGGGTCAATTTCTGATTAAATATAATTTAAATAAATTCATCGAAAATCAAATAGGTCACTTTTGACCTCGTATCGACTTACCCGAAATTCGGTGAAATCCTGAAAATTTTTCTTTTCCTTTTTCTTTCTTTTTCCTCTTTTTTCCTTTTTTCTCCTTGGCTGAACCGGTCCGGTCCGGTTCAGCGCAGAACCTTCTCCCCTGAACCGCCGACCGGTTTAGGCATCCTTTAGTCGTGCCGACGTATTTCGACCGGTTCCCGACGCATAACCACCGCAGTTCGACGCGCCTCAGCCTGGGCAACACTCGGTTGGGCTCGATCGGGACCAAGCACCGTCGATGGCTGTCGGATCTCTTCTTTTCCTCTGATGCTTCTCCTCTTCGATTCACCGGCGTCCGGTGTCGGTGGAGGTCGTGACCGGTGCCGATGGGTGCGCACAGACCTGCTCTTCATTTTTCAGTCGCTTGCCTGGCCGTGGGGTCGCCGGGTGCTCGCCGTTGACTCTTTCTTCCTCGGGTCAGCTTCCACGCGGTTTCTCTCCATTTTTTCTATCTCCCCGCGTCCCAATTTCAGATTTCCCTCTTTTTTTTATAATATATTTTTATTATTATTTTATTACAAAATAATAATAAAAATCCTAAAAATATCTCATAAATATCCCAAAAAATATCTAAAAATATCTTCAAAAATCATATTAAATTCATTTAATCCATAAATGAATTTATCAGTCCGATTTTACCTTTTCGGTATATTTTTTCACTATTTTTGGGCTTATTTTTGGAGGCAAAAATTTTGATAAATTCAAATAAATTTATATCTTGATCAATTAGGCTCAAAATTAAATATTTTCCTCGATTTTGATCAAGATTCCTCAATTTCATATTTTTAATGAAATTATCTTATCGAAATTATACCGAATTTCAGTCATTTGATCGTTTTACCCCTGCACTCGTTCGGGAATCAACTTAACCCTTATCTCGCTGTTATGTAGCTTACATGCATTTTTAAATTTCTCAAATTGTTGATTGCATGTTAGTAAATACTCTTCTTATGATTCAACTATGTAATAAAGTGTTCATACACATAGGAATCATAAGGAACAAGCTACAAAAAATCTGGGTCTGACAATCCTCCCCCACTCAAAAAATTTGGTCCTCCAAAATAGAACCAAGTCACTCATCAAATAGGTGAGGATACTTCTCTCGCATCAGACTCTCTAGCTCCCAAGTAGCTTCCTCTGAAGTATGATGCTGCCAAACAATCTTCACTAATCCGATGGTCTTCGATCTCAATACCTTCTCCTTCCTATCCAATATCTGAATCGATCTCTCAACATATGACATGTCCTCTCAGAGCTCTAAAGGCTCGTAACTAATCACATGTGTCAGATCCGGGTAATACTTTCGAAGCATCGATATGTGGAAGACGTTATGGACACCTGATAAGTCTGGTGGCAATGCCAACCTATACGCCTTATCTCCCACTCGATCAAGTATCTCAAAGGGTCCAATGTAGCGAGGATTTAGTTTCCCTCTCTTCCCAAATCTCGCTATGCCCTTGGAAGGAGAACTCTCAAAAACATGGATTCCCCAACTGCAAACTCTAGTGGCCTACGTCTCCTGTCAGTGTAACTCTTCTGTCTGCTCTGAGCTGTCCTCAGTCTCTCTACAATCAAGCAGACGTCCTCAGATGCTTGTGTAACCATGTCAAGAGCGAAAATCTTACGGTCACCCACTTCTTCCCATCCAATAGGGGAACGACATCTACGGCCATACAAAGCCTCATACGGTGCCATCCCGATACTCGAATGATAACTGTTGTTGTAGGCGAACTCGGCTAGTGGCAGGTGGTCATCCCAGGAGCCTCGATAATCTAGCACACATGCTCTCAACATGTCCTTCAGAGTCTGTATGGTCCTCTCTGACTGACCATCTGTCTGAGGATGGAAAGCGGTGCTCAAACTCAACTGGGTTCCCATGGCTTCCTGAAAATGTCCCCAAAAGTAGGATGTGAAGCGGGAATCCCTATCAGAGACTATGCTCACTGGTACACAGTGTAACCTCACTACCTCGCGTACATACAGTTTCGATAATGAACTCAGAGTATCGGTCGCTCTCATAGCTAGGAAGTGGGCTGACTTCGTCAGTCTATCAACGATCACCCATATAGCATCGTGATTCCTGCGAGTTCTCGGTAAACCCATCACGAAATCCATGGTGATATGCTCCCATTTTCATATCGGTATAGGTAGAGGCTGCAATAATCCTGCAGGTTTCTGATGCTCTACCTTCACCTGCTGACATATGAGACACTTTGCCATGAAGTCTGCTACATCTCTCTTTATACCCGACCACCAGTATACCTTCCGGAGGTTCTGATACATCTTATTACTCCCCGGATGTAACGTATACCTCGACGAATGAGCTTCCGCCAATATCAATCTCCTGAGTCCTGGATCCTCGGGAACACACAATCTGCCTCTGAACCTCAGTAGTCTATCAGAACTCAACTCAAAGTCAGTCACGGTGCCCTTCTACATCTGACTACCCACATCCATACAAAATGGATCAGTCTGCTGAGCCACCCTGATCCTGTCCAACAGATCTGGCTCAAGCATAGACTAGCTATCACATAGCCTATATCCATGTCAGAAGGCACGACTCCCAAACTGAGGCTAGCAAACTGCTCTAACAAATCATGTTCCCTAACCATCATGTACGATACCATCCCCAGGCTCTTCCTGCTCAAGGCATCGGCTACAACGTTAGCCTTACCCGGATGATAAAGTATCTCGTAATCGTAGTCCTTCAGAAGCTCTAGCCATCTTCTCTGTCTCATGTTCAGCTCTTTCTGTGAGAACAGATACTTGAGGCTCTTGTGGTCGATAAATATCTGGAACTTCTCGCCGTATAAGTAGTGGCGCCATACCTTCAACGCAAACACTACTGCAGCTAGCTCCAAATCATGGGTCGGATAGTTCTTCTCATGATCCTTTAGCTATCTGGATCCATAAGCAACTACCTTCCCATCCTGCATCAATATGCAGCCTAGTCCTTGATGCGAAGCATTGGTATACACTGCAAATCCTCCTGAGCTGGTAGGGATAGTGAGAATCGGAGCGGTGGTCAATCGACGCTTCAACTCCTTAAAACTCTTATCACAATCCTCGTTCCATATGAACGGTGCACTCTTTCGAGTAAGACGTGTCAACGGAGCAGCCAACTTCGAAAATCCCTCAATGAATCTTCGATAGTATCCAGCTAAACCCAAAAAACTCCTGATCTCGGTGACTGTCCTTAGCTGTTCCCACTGAACTACAGCCTCTATCTTAGATAGATCAACTGATACACCATCTCTCGATACAACATGTCCCAAAAACGAGATCTATGACAACCAAAAGTCACACTTACTGAGCTTAGCATATAACTCATGCTCCCGTAGCATCTGCAGCACGATCCTGAGGTGCTCCTCATGTTCCTCCTTAGATCTCAAATACACCAATATGTCATCGATGAAGACGATAACAAACTGGTCCAAATATGGCTTGAACACATCGTTCATCAAAGCCATGAAAGCAATTGGAGCATTCGTCAATCCGAATGGCATGACCAAGAACTCATAATGGCCATATCGGGTACGAAATGCTGTCTTGGGTACATCTCCACCCCGAACCTTTAGCTGATGTACCCAGACCTCAGGTCAATCTTGGAAAAGACCTGTGCTCCCTGTAGCTAATCTAACAAGTCGTCAATGTGTGGAAGGGGGTATCTATTTTTGATGGTGGCCTTATTCAACAATAGGTAGTCTATACACAATCGGAGGCTCCCATCCTTCTTCCTTACAAACAGAACCGGTGCTCCCCAAGGTGAAACACTCGGTCGAACAAAACCCCTATCCAGCAGTTCCTGTAACTGTCTCTTGAGCTCCTCCCTCCTCGATAACTGAAATCTCTAGTCGGCCTCTTCTTCTGTATATCTTGGCAACGGCTAAATTTCTCGAACTTGGAAGCATTTCTCTCGTAATCCTGCTCACATAATTACACCCTGCGCACTGCTTCCTCATAGGTCACTATGTCTAATAGGACCAACTTGGACCGCAAAATCGGTCTCAACCCGTCGATAAACCTGTGGACCTTCTTGGTCTCACTATACATGGTATCCGGGTCATATCTTCCTAGGGATAGGAATCGAGTCTCATACTCATCCACAGATAAACTCCCCTGGTGCAGTCCCAAAAACTCTGCCTGTAGCTTCCGTTGAGCGGTGTCGGGAACAAACTGCCTCCTGAAGGCCTCCCAAAATATATCCCAACTGATATCTATGTGTCAGGATCTCAATATGGTAGGGCAGACTTCCACCAATGCTCTGCAGCTCCCTTCAGTAGGAACGCAGCAAACGCGACCATCTCCGAGGTCGTATACTCGAAGAATCCATAAAGCTTCTCCAGCTCTGCTAACCACTCCTCAGCAGCCACTGGGTCTTTGACCCCACTAAAGGATGGAGGTCTAAACTTCTGGAATTCTCGCAACTGATGCAGATCACATCCATATCCTAATCCACTACCACCCGAAATCGGTGGGGGTGTAGGAGTATCTACAGTCCTCTGTGCATCAGCTGTCTGCGTAGGTGTATCAAGGGCAACTGCCTCTCCTGTAGCAGCTCTTGCCTCCTGTCCCTACCTACCTGGCATCGTCTATGCCAGTATCTCAATAATAGTCTCGAGACCACGCTCTAATCTCGTGAAGCGCGTCTCTGCACAATCGGGTGCCTCAGTAGCACCTAGAGTCTCATGCGTAGGTAATGGTCCGACAGCAGCTTGTCCCTCGGGTCTATCTCCCCGGCCTCAAGCCCTACCTCTCATACCTCTACCACTATGCGTATTTGCCATTTAGGCAAAGTTCCTGCTGTGAGATCTGAGAATTTTAGATATATTTTAATGATGTAATAAGAATTTGAAGTGTAATTTATTGAGCTAAGTGAATTAGGGAATGATAATTGGAGATTTATATGTTAAGTGTTTAAAATAAGTGTGAAGTTATGAGGACAGATCGATCTGGGAGAAGGAGAGATCGATCTGGTGAGTTAAAAATGACAAGAAAGGAGGAATTTGAGGAGCAGATCGATCTCCAATGGAAGAGGATCGATCTCCTTATGATTCTGTTTGAGAGAAGATCGATCTCATGAGGAAGAGATCGATCTCCAAATGATTCTGTTTGGGAGCAGATCGATCTCCTCAAGGAGCAGATCGATCTCATAAAGCCATAAAGAGATCGATCTCACCCGTCGACAGATCGATCTCCTAGGCATAAATTACCCCAAATCGTCCCCAAAATTCAAATGCAGATCGATCTCACCAAGAGCCAGATCGATCTCCTACCCTCAGCCTATATAAGGAACCCCTATTTTTCTCCTACAATCTCACTTTCTCTCTCTTCCAACCCTCATTTTCACCGAAACCTAGCTTTCTCACTCATCCAAAGCACCCATTTTCGGCCAAATCAGAATTGTGGCAAGAAGGAAAGTTGTTCCTCATCAAAGGGAGAACAACATACTTGGAAATCGAAAGACGGATCGAATCGAGGCAAGAGATAAGCTCTCCACAAGTTTTAGGTAATTTTTAAACCTCGATCTTGATATCTGTGATGATTTTGATGATAATGGTTGTTGTCATTTTGCTGAAATAGTTGGAAAATGATTAGGGATTGATGAAATTACAATGTGGTTGGAGTGATAATGATATTTAGCAATTCTGGGAATTTGAGCTATAAATAGAAATTTAGACAATATGGTGAATTAGCATAGATAATTGGCATGAGAAATGTAGAACGTTGAGATGTTGTGAATGAGAGTGTAGTTTGGGGTAGAGTTACGAGAATCAAGGGATTGAGGTGTTATGAGCAATTATGCTTGATTTTGAGAATTGAGGTTGATGAGATAATTGAGTATTGATGTTTTAACATCGTTTGGATAGCTCGAGAGTTCCAGAGTGGAATACGAGGCTAGTCCGTGATACGGGGGAAACGATTGCACTATACGAGGTGCAAAGAGGTAAGGGAAACTAAACCATTTGTGTATGTGATTTGCGAACTATTATAGCATGAATTGTGATTTATAAAACAAGCATATTGAGTGTTGTGTTGAGATACAATTGCACACGATTTTTATAGTCGGTTGGAGCCCATTATTTTATGAGTTTATAAGGTGAGTGTGAAATTGCTTTATAAACCGTTGAATTTTGTGTGAGTAATGAATTGGGCTCTACGTTAAGGCAATATCGAGATTTGAGAAATGCGTGTGCTTTACCGGTTGGAACTCGATTTTATTATGTTTTGTGTTGAGTACAAAACAGTTTTCAAATGAGTTTTATGAGAGAAAAACCACTATGAGTTCTACGTGAAGGCAAACTAGTCTTATGTGATTAAGACTTAGGTGTGTAATTCTGAGTACACAACGGGCATTGCTCTGGTAGCATGTAAGCCCGATTCTTCTCCGTTCTGGTAACGCGAGAATAACCCATTCTGTGGCTATACCACGTATACTTGGTGGCCGTTGCCACGTGAGAAACCCTATTTGGTGGCTGTTGCCACGTGAGAAACCCTATTTGGTGGCCGTTGCCACGTGAGAATCCCTATTTGGTGGCCGTTGCCACGTGAGAAACCCTATTTGGTGGCCGTTGCCATGTGAGAACCCTATTTGGTGGCCGTTGCCACGTGAGAAACCCTATTTGGTGGCCGTTGCCATGTGAGAACCCTATTTGGTGGCCGTTGCCACGTGAGAATCCTAATTGGTGGCCGTTGCCACATGAAACCCTATCCTGTGGCTATGCCACGTGTGTTTAGTGGTTGTGCCACGTGTAAATTTAACTCAGTGGCTATGCCACGTGTGTTTAGTGGCTGTGCCACGTGTGAATTTAAATCAGTGGCCATGCCACGTGTATTTAGTGGCTGTGCCACGTGTATTACTATTTCAGTGATTTTATCACGTTCATTGAGAAAGCGTTTATCGCATTATTTTCACATGCTTTGTTATTGCTCTAGACTGAGCCTTTTTACTTCATGTTTTCACATGATTTGAGACATGAGAATGTCGTTTTAAGTACTTTCATGCTATGGTTTTCAAATGAGATTAATGAGTTTCACATACAAATAAATATTTTGTGATGTGCATTTTGGTTTATGAAATGAGTCCCTTACCCCCTTTACTGAGCGATTTAGAAGCTCACCCTGTTTTCTTTCCCCCCAGATTTCTTCAAGTGAAAAGGGTTTTCCTGTGATGTACGGAGTAGTGGCTAGTGGAGGACTTGAGCTCCAGGCCATATATTGTATTTTGAGGTATCTTTTATCTTTTCATGTACCCAGACAATTACTGTAATTGCAGACACTTGATTTATAACATTGTATGGGATGTATTAGGATTAATTAACTTGAGATCAAGTAATGTGTATGATATAATATTTACTATTCAATGACGAGATCCTGAGGTATAATATAGGTGATGATGTATGACACTGCACAGGAATGCACTCTTAATTGTGAATTAATGAATTAAAAGTTTTAAATTAGCCCTATTTTTCGCGTTTCCGGGGCGTGACACCTGTATTCTTAATAATGAATTAGTCCATTTCCTATCTGGTACACACAGTTATATCTAAACAAAGGACAGTACGATGGGGATGTACACTTTCCTATTTTCTAACACCGACTCACATCAGACCAACCTCTGCTCTGATACCATTCTGTCAGGACCCTATTCTCAATCCATGACTTTAACCAAAAACACTATAAATTTTTCGCATTCTTAACTTACCTTTCCGTTCTTCAATGGTTAGGCTGTGATTCGATGTCAGAGTCCTCACTTACCACATCATCCATTTCATACATACATGTCAATATATTATTACTGACTGTAACTGCTTTTATTATACATGTAAGATTATATAAAATCTAATACAAATACATTCCCCGTAATATATATCGTATACATCACTGTGCTGTTTCTATGTTTAGATACACAACTGTACATAAAGGTATACCTGGCGATCGATAGGTACTAGCAGTGGACTCTGGGACACTATCCCTCGATAGCTCTCGCTCTACTGACGCTCTGTCGAGAGATGTAAAGAAAGGGGGTGAGCATACAACGCGCTCAGTAAGGAAATCAGGCAAGCAAGTAGATATCAACACTATCTACTCAAAATAATGCTATGCCTTGAAAACATTATTTTCTTTACTCGCTTTAAAAGCATGTCTTGAAATATAATATATATACTTGTACAGAATAAATCCCATGTACAGAAAATCATGCTTTCTTTCTCAAATGTAGGCATGTAGTGCAAAACAATGCATCGTATATAAATCATGCCTTTATGTAAATCATGCCATGTATATTTAAATCACGATAAATATGGCATCAAATGATTCACAACACAAAATCGGAGTCCGACCCATCCCTCAGGTCTGTCTGCAATTTAAATCATTCAATCAATGTGATATATCATGTAAGACTCTGTGGTTAAGTACAAATAGTATCCTGAACTATGATCATATCCGACATGTGATCCTAAGCAACACAGATCTCGGTGTGCGGGGCATCACTGCTGTAACAGGAGGGGGGTCAGTCCATCACAACCGTCAGCTATATCCTCCTCAACTCCATAACAACACACGGTACAGCATACACCTTGCGCCACTCAGGCACGGTACAAGGTACACCCGTGGACCCGTTCTCACGGCCAGAGTGCCTACCATAGGTCTTAGCTCTCGCACCCGTGGAATATCAACATCACAGTCAGGGTGCCTACTATAGGTCTTAGCCCTCGCGCCTGTGGAAATATCATACCACATCTCAAATACCCTCATGCAGGCCATCCTCTCAAAATGTGACACTCAGTCACACAAGAATGCGGCATGAATAGGTACCATGTATATAATATCACATACAGTGTGCGCCCTCGAGTGCGACACACAGTCGACACTACTCTCGAACACTGTTTCACATCACAAACTCAACTCTAGTGCAAGCAATCTCCAGCAACTAGGTCAATGCATAGTTCATGTATTAAATCAAGTACGAGCAATAGCTCCAGTACTATGCTATGCATAATATCATCAAATCAAGTACGAGCCATAGCTCCAGTACTATGTCATGTATAAACCATGAAGAATCGAGTACGAGCAACGCTCCAGTACTCTGTCATGTATCTCATGTAAAACTCGAGTACGAGCTAATCGCTCCAGCACTCTGTGTCATGCATATATCATTAAAAGCTGAGTACGAGTAAAACTCCAGTACTCTATCATACATGTCATGGAAATCTAGTGCGTATAAAAATCCAGCACTACTGTATGTGGAAAACATATGAAATCTAGTGCGAGCTGTGCTCTAGCACGATTCATTCTAACATAATATGATAGATGGCTCTTTAAAAGGGATTGTTTATAAAACATCAAAATCAACACTATAAAGTGTGCTTAAGTCACATCAACCTTAAAATCATTAGCCCATCTATTTATTTTCATGCTAAATAGCAATTAAACACTCACAATAATTGTTTCCATGCTTTTTGCAACTTTTCACAAAAGTTGACTTTGTGACTAACTAGGGGCAAAATCGTAATTTGCCACTATCGGGTTGCAATAATTATTATTCACTTTCTCCGACTCTCAGAGTTTTTAAGTTAATGTAAAAGCAGACGAACATACGTGCAGGTATCTCAACTACTTGCAAAAGTCCCTTACCTCGGATCACGTCACGTGACCTCACTTCCTCGATGCTGCTAAATCCCGCAGTCCGATCAGCTCTCAATGTAAACTCCGGAGCTGTAAATAACCATTCCTCAGGTTAATTATAATTTTCCTACTGTATTACACATTAATACAGTCTATTTTCCCTTAATGGGCCTTAATAATCTTTAATGGGCCTTAATCCGTATTAAGCCCGTTTTTCGCTTATTATTTCCCTTCATTAGGGTGTATCGACTCATTGGGCCTATCAATACCCATTGGGCTTTATTCCAAGCTCTTTGGATAGCCCGTATATCATTTACGACATTTAATTCAAAATTTCAAATATAATTCACTAAATACGGAATTTAATTCGAAATGCGTAAAATAAATCTTAAATACGTAATAATGACATAAATTGTCGTAAATGAACTTTACTTACCCGAGAATATGCGATGGTACGTAAATCGAAGTTCGATCGGGCTTCCGTTCGAAATTTATCGTCGAACTGCATAATTTATTATATTTAACTTCGGGTCAATTTCTGATTAAATATAATTTAAATAAATTCATCGAAAATCAAATAGGTCACTTTTGACCTCGTATCGACTTACCCGAAATTCGGTGAAATCCTGAAAATTTTTCTTTTCCTTTTTCTTTCTTTTTCCTCTTTTTTCCTTTTTTCTCCTTGGCTGAACCGGTCCGGTCCGGTTCAGCGCAGAACCTTCTCCCCTGAACCGCCGACCGGTTCAGGCATCCTTTAGTCGTGCCGACGTATTTCGACCGGTTCCCGACGCATAACCACCGCAGTTCGACGCGCCTCAGCCTGGGCAACACTCGGCTGGGCTCGATCGGGACCAAGCACCGTCGATGGCTGTCGGATCTCTTCTTTTCCTCTGCGGCTTCTCCTCTTCGATTCACCGGCGTCCGGTGTCGGTGGAGGTCGTGACCGGTGCCGATGGGTGCGTACAGACCTGCTCTTCATTTTTCAGTCGCTTGCCTGGCCGTGGGGTCGCCGGGTGCTCGCCGTTGACTCTTTCTTCCTCGGGTCAGCTTCCACGCGGTTTCTCTCCATTTTTTCTATCTCCCCGCGTCCCAATTTCAGATTTCCCTCTTTTTTTTATAATATATTTTTATTATTATTTTATTACAAAATAATAATAAAAATCCTAAAAATATCTCATAAATATCCCAAAAAATATCTAAAAATATCTTCAAAAATCATATTAAATTCATTTAATCCATAAATGAATTTATCAGTCCGATTTTACCTTTTCGGTATATTTTTCCACTATTTTTGGGCTTATTTTTGGAGGCAAAAATTTTGATAAATTCAAATAAATTTATATCTTGATCAATTAGGCTCAAAATTAAATATTTTCCTCGATTTTGATCAAGATTCCTCAATTTCATATTTTTAATGAAATTATCTTATCGAAATTATACCGAATTTCAGTCATTTGATCGTTTTACCCCTGCACTCGTTCGGGAATCAACTTAACCCTTATCTCGCTGTTATGTAGCTTACATGCATTTTTAAATTTCTCAAATTGTTGATTGCATGTTAGTAAATACTCTTCTTATGATTCAACTATGTAATAAAGTGTTCATACACATAGGAATCATAAGGAACAAGCTACAAAAAATCTGGGTCTGACAATCCTCCCCCACTCAAAAAATTTGGTCCTCCAAAATAGAACCAAGTCACTCATCAAATAGGTGAGGATACTTCTCTCGCATCAGACTCTCTAGCTCCCAAGTAGCTTCCTCTGAAGTATGATGCTGCCAAACAATCTTCACTAATCCGATGGTCTTCGATCTCAATACCTTCTCCTTCCTATCCAATATCTGAATCGATCTCTCAACATATGACATGTCCTCTCAGAGCTCTAAAGGCTCGTAACTAATCACATGTGTCAGATCCGGGTAATACTTTCGAAGCATCGATATGTGGAAGACGTTATGGACACCTGATAAGTCCGGTGGCAATGCCAACCTATACGCCTTATCTCTCACTCGATCAAGTATCTCAAAGGGTCCAATGTAGCGAGGATTTAGTTTCCCTCTCTTCCCAAATCTCGCTATGCCCTTGGAAGGAGAACTCTCAAAAACATGGATTCCCCAACTGCAAACTCTAGTGGCCTACGTCTCCTGTCAGTGTAACTCTTCTGTCTGCTCTGAGCTGTCCTCAGTCTCTCTACAATCAAGCAGACGTCCTCAGATGCTTGTGTAACCATGCAAAACAATGCATCGTATATAAATCATGCCTTTATGTAAATCATGCCATGTATATTTAAATCACAATAAATATGGCATCAAATGATTCACAACACAAAATCGGAGTTTGACCCATCCCTCAGGTCTGTCCGCAATTTAAATCATTCAATCAATGTGATATATCATGTAAGACTCTGTGGTTAAGTGCAAATAGTATCCTGGACTATGATCATATCCGACATGTGATCCCAAGCAACACAGATCTCGGTGTGTGGGGCATCACTGCTGCAACGGGAGGGGGGTCAGTCCATCACAACCGTCAGTTATATCCTCCTCAACTCCACAACAACACACGGTACAGCGTACACCTCGTGCCACTCAGGCACGGTACAAGGTACACCCGTGGACCCGTCCTCACAGCCAGAGTGCCTACCAAAGGTCTTAGCTCTCGCACCCGTGGAATATCAACATCACAGTCAGGGTGCCAATTATAGGTCTTAGCCCTCGCGCCTGTGGAAATATCATACCACATCTCAAATACCCTCATGCTGGCCATCCTCTCAAAATGTGACACTCAGTCACATAAGAATGCGGCATGAATAGGTACCATGTATATAATATCACATACAGTGTGCGCCCTCGAGTGCGACACACAGTCGACACTACGCTCGAACACTGTTTCACATCACAAACTCAACTCTAGTGCGAGTAATCTCTAGCAACTAGGTCAATGTATAGTTCATGTATTAAATCAAGTACGAGCAATAGCTCCAATACTATGCTATGCATAATATCATCAAATCAAGTACGAGCCATAGCTCCAGTACTATGTCATGTATAAACCATGAAGAATCGAGTACGAGCAATGCTCCAGTACTCTGTCATGTATCTTATGTAAAACTCGAGTACGAGCTAATCTCTCCAGCACTCTGTGTCATGCATATATCATTAAAAGCTGAGTACGAGTAAAACTTCAGTACTCTATCATGCATGTCATGGAAATCTAGTGCGTATAAAAATCCAGCACTACTGTATGTGGAAAACATATGAAATCCAGTGCGAGCTGTGCTTTACCACGGTTCATTCTCACATAATATGATAGATGGCTCTTTAAAATTGATTGTTTATAAAACATCAAAATCAGCACTATAAAGTGTGCTTAAGTCACATCAACCTTAAAATCATTAGTCCATCTATTTATTTTCATGCTAAACAGCAATTAAACACTCACAATAATGGTTTCCATGCTTTTTGCAACTTTTCACAAAAGTTGACTTTTTAACTAACTAGGGGTAAAATCGTAATTTGCCACTACCGGGTCGTAATAATTATTATTCACTTTCTCTGACCCTCAGAGTTTTTAAGTTAATGTAAAAGCAGACGAAAATACGTGCAGGTATCTCTAACTACTTGCAAAAGTCCCTTACCTCGGATCACGTCACGTGACCTCACTTCCTCGGTGCTGCTAAATCGCGCAGTCCGATCAGCTCTCAATGTAAACTCCGGAGCTGTAAATAACCATTCCTCAGGTTAATTATAATTTTCCTACTGTATTACACATTAATACAATCTATTTTCCCTTAATGGGCCTTAATAATCTTTAATGGGCCTTAATCCGTATTAAGCCCGTTTTCCGCTTATTATTTCCCTTCATTAGGGTCTATCGACTCATTGGGCCTATCAATACCCATTGGGCTTTATTCCAAGCTCTTTGGATAGCTCGTATATCATTTACGATATTTAATTCAAAATTTCGAATATAATTCACTAAATACGGAATTTAATCCGAAATGCGTAAAATAAATCTTAAATACGCAATAATGACATAAATTGTCGTAAATGAACTTTACTTACCCGAGAATATGCGATGGTACACAAATCAAAGTTCGATCGGGCTTCCGTTCGAAATTTATCGTCGAATTGCACAATTTATTATATTTAACTCCGGGTCAATTTCTGATTAAATATAATTTAAATAAATTAATCGGAAATCAAATCGGTCACTTTTGACCTCGTATCGACTTACCCGAAGTCCGGTGAAATCTTAAAAATTTTCCTTTTCCTTTTTCTTTCTTTTTCCTCTTTTTTCCCTTTTTCTCCTTGGCTGAACCAATCCGGTCCGATTCAGCGCAGAACCTTCTCCCTTAAACCGCCGACCGGTTCAGGCATCCTTTAGTCGTTCCGGCATATTCCGACCGGTTCCCGACGCATAACCACCACATTTCGGCGCGCCTCAGCTTGGGCAACACTCGGCTGGGCTCGATCGGGACCAAGCACCGCCGATGGCCACCGGATCTCTTCTTTTCCTCCGCGGCTTCTCCTCTTCGATTCGTCGGCGTCCGGCGTCGGTGGAGGTCGTGACCGGTGCCGATGGGTGCGCACAGACCTACTCTTCATTTTTCGACCGCTTGCTTGGCCGTGGGGTCGCCGGGTGCTCGCCGTTGACTCTTTCTTCCTCGGGTCGGCTTCCACGCGGTTTCTCTCCATTTTTTCTCTCTCCCCGCTCCCAATTTCAGATTTCCCTCTTTTTTTATAATATATTTTTATTATTATTTTATTACAAAATAAAAATAAAAATCCTAAAAATATCTCATAAATATCCCAAAAATATCAAAAAATATCTTTAAAAATCACATTAAATTCATTTAATCCATAAATGAATTTATTAGTCCGATTTTACGTTTTCGGTATATTTTTCCACTATTTTTGGGCTCATTTTTCGAGGCAAAAATTTTGATAAATTCAAATAAATTTATATCTTGATCAATTGGGCTCAAAATTAAATATTTTCGTCAATTTTGATCAAGATTCCTCAATTTCATATTTTTAATGAAATTGTCTTATCGAAATTATACCGAATTTCAGTCATTTGATCGTTTTACCCCTGCACTCGTTCGGGAATCAACTTAACCCTTATCTCGCTGTTATGTAGCTTACATGCATTTTTAAATTTCTCAAATTGTTGATTGCATGTTAGTAAATACTCTTCTTATAATTCAACTATGTAATAAAGTGTTCATACACATAGGAATCATAAGGAACAAGCTACAAAAATCTGGGTCTGACAAAATTCCATTTCTCTATCCGATGGCAATCCTGGTAGGTCGTCCGGAAAGACATCAGGAAATTCTCTAACCACTAGATTGTCCTCCGTATCTGGATGTACTTTGTCCAAATCCGCCACATAAGCAATACAACCTTCAAAACAACATTCATGTCATTTTATACCGATGTACTTTACTTGTAACAAATTTAAGATTTTATTACTTTTCTAAAGTCTTACAACACATTCCTCGGGTAGAGAAAACGTAATAGACTTAGTGTGAAAATCTAAGACAGCGTGATTGGTAGCTAACCAATCCATTCCTAAGATTACATCAATGTCATACATATTTAACAAGATCAAGTTGGTTGTCGCACACTTATCTCCTACCCTTACCTTACAATCTCTATACACTTGTTCAGCCAATTGGCTAACTCTCATCGGAGTACTTATTAACAAAGTCCTATTTAAGTGTGTGGGTTCTACAAGTCTTGTTAACTTTGATACACATGCAGGTGATATGAAAGAATGCGTAGCACCAGAATCAAACAAAGCTATAGCTTCCAAGTTATAAATCAAAATTGTACATTTTATCACTTCAGAAGAGGTATCAGCTGATGTCTAGTCTATCGCATACACCCTGCCTTGACCCACAACTTGTTTCCTTTTTTCTTCAGTTGTGGCTCTCTTCCTTGTAGGAGGTGTAACTGTAGGAACTCTCTCTGGCTCCCTACCCCTCTGTGGAACTACCTTAACTATCTTTGGGCATTCCTTTGCATAATGTCCGAACTTGTCACATCTGAAGCATCTTGTACCCTGCTGATGACAGGGCCTGCCACCATCATATCGGCCACAGGCTCTGCACAATCAGTAGTTAGTCGGGGTCCACCAATCACTATACCTCTCGCTGGTGTCTGAGTCGGAGGCATAAAATGTCTAGCAGCCTTTTTTTTGGAACTCATCTGCCTCTCTCCAACGCTTACTCATAAATTTTTTACCAAACTTGGCACTCTTGCCATCTCCCATTCTCCTCGGACCCTTGTCCTTACCCCAACTGAACTCAAAAATCTGCAGGTCATAATCCTGCTCACACAATTGGGCTCGTCGTACAGCCTCTCTATACATAGCGACATCAAACGGGGTTAACTTTGCTCGGATGGAAGGCTTGAACCCATCTACAAATCTACAGACTCTAATAGACTCACTCCTGATCGAGTCCGGATCATATCTGCCCAGTGAAGTGAATCGTGACTCGTACTCATCCACAGTTTGGTTCCCTTGAGTTAAATTCAAAAACTCCATCTATAACCTATGTCGAGCGGTATCTGGGATGTATTGCTCTTTGAAAACACCCAAGAACATATCCCAAGTAATAACCATACCTCTCCGTAGTCGAACATCTACAGAAGTTGAATAACTTCTCTATTTGACTGATCCAGTCCTCAGCCACTGTCGGATCCTTTACCCTGCTAAAAGAAGGAGGCTTGAAATCCATGAAATGCCTCAACCTCTCCATACCACAATCATATCCATACCCAAATTATCCTCATCATACTGCTGTGGGGCTACTGGAGGAAGAACTAGTCGAATATGGGGATCTCGTGGCCTAACCAGTTCAAGTCATGTAGGTGCAACATTCTCTAATTTAGGTGCCGCTGTTGAGGGATTCGATGCAGCCTGTCCCGCTGTATCAGGTGTACCCTTAAACTTAGCCATGATTTGACCCATCATGGTCATCCTCGTGGTTATGGTTTGACCCATCACGGTCATTCATCATATATCAAAGTCCATTTCTTTATAATCATACTTAATGCAACTTGTACGTACATCACAACTCTTAGTACAAACCCCACTACCATTATTTTTCTCTCTTCCAATCTTGTTGTTTTCTGCTGATTTGGTAGTTTCGCCAACAAATTTTCGTGGGTTAGATCTCTTGGTGGTCCCGAAACCTTTGGGGGAAGAAGAAAGTGTTTTCTTGTCAGATTATTTATGTGATAAAGACGTAAAGTGGTCCAACTACATCTTACGTGATTTCAATTCTGGGTATTTTCCTTCTTTCTTCAATCGTTTTCGATCTTCCAGCGGCTATCCTTTTGGTTTTTCATAACTTGGATTTTTAAAGCCCTTCTCGATTTGATAAATTTTTGTTAGAGAAATATTGGTTGTGAACGGATTGTTGGGTCTATTTTGTGTGTTCGTCCGATTAGGTTAAGCAAAAAAAAATTGTTCTCGTTAATTTGTGATTCCATTAGTGGATAATGGCACCCAAAGCTCGAGCCAGACGAAACTTGGAAAGTTCAAGTCAAGCCACTGATAGCTCAGCCCCATCTCCACGGAGGGAAGAGCCAGTCATCACCGATTATGATCCCTCTAGATTTGTGAACAGCCAAGCAGCAGAAAATTTCAAGAAAATCATGGGTAAAAACATGATTATCGAGAGGAGTTTCCAGCCTAACATTGGTGGCTAGGATATGTATTCTGAGTTTTTGAGGGACTTCAGGTTGTTGAAATTAGCAGGACAACCTGAAGATGCCATCCTTGATGTGGTCCGAGAATTTTATGCCAATGCCATAGAGAGCACTCATTCGACTTCAAAAGTTAGGGGTGTTCTTATTCCTTACAACGCCAATGCCATTAATCTGTATCTGGACCTTCCACAAGGGGTGAAAGATAAGTATACCAGCTATGTCGCAACTCTACACACTGATTATGATGAGCTGGTCTGGGTCATTAACGAACTAACAGTCCCATACACCCATTAGCAGAAGAGGCCAGACGCTGAATCTATAGCATTCCCTTCCAATCGACTTCAATATGGTCTTCATGAATGGTATGATTTTATTTGTTCTTGAATCATGCCTACCACCCATAAAAGTAGTGTCGATGTAGATAGAGCTACTCTCTTTTACTGTATTCTGACAGGAAAGATTGTTGATTTTAGAGCCATTATTTTTTGATCCATGCAAGAGTTCATACGCAGGGAAAATAAAAGGGGTTTACCTCACCCTTCATTGGTTTGTGGACTCTGTAGAAATATAGAGTATATTAGACTGAGCTTGAACTAATATTGGCAAGGAAATCTGCAATCACTTTAAGAAATCCTCGAGTACCTCTGATTCAGAGAGAAGCTGCTACTCTTGCTGCACCACCACCACCTTCTGTTGGTACTTCTGCTAGCCCATCTGCTGCACCTTCCACCACTTTTGGCTCCATTGAAATCGTGCTTAATAAGATTAACGAGTTGCGGATGGAGGTACGTAATAATGACCGAGACTATCAAACTTTCTGTCCGTAGGTTGCCTATTACAACCAGTCTTGATACAGTACCTAAATATGAGGGGTCGTGAAGGAGAGGTGGAATTTCCCTTGCCACCACAATGGTGTATGCCACAGCAGGGAGAGGCAGCTGATGATGATAATGAAATGGAAGAAGATGCACCAGAAGACGCTGATGCTGAATTGACTCAGAGGAGGATGAGGACAGCTAAACTACCCCAGGGAAGTCCTCTTTAACATTTTTTCCTAGTTATTGAGGACAATGAAAATCTTAAGTTTGGGGGAGTTATTGGCTGTGATTGTGTTTTATTTGCCTTATGCTTTGTATGCCTGTTTCAATAATTTTTAGCAGTTTTTATTTATTTCGAATTCATATGTTTGTGTGACAATTATACTCAGTTTTACAAATTAGTTTTTTAGATTGTGGCCGAAGATGGATATTGGAAGGAAGTATCAACTTTTGCTTAAATTGATGATTTTATTGTTTGAGTATTGGCATGTGGATAGAAAGCTTCACTTGAATCTTTTCACTTAGACTTATGCACCAATCATATTCAGTTTATGTAGTTACTGTGTTGATTTGTGAAACCAAAAAGACTCTAGAACTTGATTAGTTATTACTTGAGGCGAAATTGATAGACCATGCATAATTAGGAAAATGATCTAGGCCATTTTTGTTTTGAGATTGAGCCTTTCAAGTCAACCCAATTATATTAATCCTTTGGAAAACCCTGTGAGCCTAATTTTTCCATAAATTTTTGTTATCTAACCATATTACAAGCCATGGCCTAATTGTTTGATTATCTTTTTCTTTTGGTCCCTTACTTGAAAGAATAGAGATTACACTCCTGGTTCCGATACTTCTCTTAATCACCTAAGAATATGGTATGAAATAAGGGCACAAAACCCTGAAAGTTCAGGTCTATTACTACGAAAAAACTTATGGAAACGCCCTAGCCCACAAACCACCATATTTCTCTTTTCCCATAGGGCCGGTCGGAGCGCTAGCTTAAAGCTCTAACTGCTGTGTGACCTTCAGCTCTAGCTTTATATGATTAAACAGTTTCTGGCTCGACTTTAGCTGCTTTTCTTCTTCGATTTATCGATAAAGATGACCAACTGTGGTTCGAATGTATCTAAAAAGAGTTTATTTTTGTACACTTTTTACTTTTTTATAGTGTCCATAAATCTCATGATAGAGACCCAAAGATTCATAGTTCACTTCGTTGGCTAGCTACTTATGATAACATAACTAAGAGAGCCCTCTCTTGATAAAGAAAATTCATATTTGAGAAAATTTGAAACTTGTACAGCGTGGTGGCACCATCTATCCATGAGGAGGAGGTGTAACAGTAGACTACCTCCGCGGTATGGTCAGTCACTCATGAATTCCTTCTCGCTCGAATCACTACTAGAATATATCGTATAGAAAGAAAAACTTGAGGAAAGTGGAAATGCTAGAAGGCCTTTTCTTTCTGCCTACTTTAGTAGTGCCTTGCATCTATGCTTGGGCAGCTTAATCGAGACTTCACATTGGTTCCCGCTACCTTATCTGACTGTTGCGGGTTGGTCTTCATTGTGCAACGTCTAGACAGTGGGAATAATAAAGTGTCCAGTTATTGTTCTCAGCGACCTTTCTTGGTCAACAATTTGGAGAGTTTTCTTTTATTTCATCTTTCTAAGAGCAGTCTGTCTGATCCCTTATACGAAATTTGTTACATATCTCGTTGGGGAGTCGAACCCACACAAGAACGACCATTTACTTGAACTCTAACTGTCGCCCGCTAAACCACTTAGCTACCGGGATTTCTTCTCACACAGTAGCAATCGCTATGAGATTCTCTAAAAGAAAAGCTTCAATCGCATTATAAATCACAAACATTTACTCGAAGTAATTCAATCAACTATAGGAGAGGGGAATCCAGATGTTTGTAATCTCATAGCCCCTAACAAAAAAAAAGTAGACAAAAAAGGGATGCAAGGATAAGATTCCTCTCCGATCACAGTGCAAGTGCAGTGCCATATTACATAGAAATAGATGCGGTATTACCGGTTTCATAAGATGTTTTTGCTTAAGTGGAATCAGCAAATGTGGAAACTTATCGTATAGAAATAAGTTAAATAAGGAAGTCTTCCTTGCCCGATGTCTTCTCTGAAATGACTGAGTGCACTACTAGGAGTAGGGTTTACCTACTAAGAGTGAGACTAGGGAGCTCTTAGAGTACGGTATGCGAGAACTCCTTTTTCTGCTTTCATAAGCTAATCACAAAGAAGTCTTGTTGGATTAGCGAGGTTCGTAGCCCTTTGACTCTTGAGAGATAGGAATTTCATACAAGTGGAAAATGCAGCAAAGTCAAAGCAGGGGGCGATGTCTGGTGAGCATATGGGTAGGGTTAGTAGGTACAAGGAAGCCAGTCTTTGGTCTTTTAGTAAGTCTTTCCCTTCCTTGTACTAAGTAAGTAGGGGATCCTTTCTTTCTTTCTAAGATTCTCTCTCTCCAGGCAAGCAAGGAAGTAAGCAAGTAAGGAAGGGGGTCTGTGATTAATAGGTAAGCCGTGCTGCTAGTGTTAAGCTAGTGGTAAGGCAGCAGTAGGCCAATAATCCTTCTTTATAAGAGTCCTAAATCCTAGGGTCCTCGTAGTCCATTAGGAAGAAGGGAAAAGAGCTTATCTCTGAAGACTGAAGGAACAAGCGATTACTCTAAACCAAAGCGAACGCGAAGGGGTATCGGTAGTCCCTTTACTTTATTCCTTGGCAGGAATAGCGGAAATGGTAACTCCAAACCCTTGAGTGGCTGGTTGAATGGATTTGGGCATATCTTAAATAAGGTAATTGATTGATTGAGTTGTTGGTGGAAGTGACCTAGACATATTTATATTTATAGGTCCTTGCCCTTTTCTTTCGCTAGGTAAGTTGGGTGACTAGTCTAAAAATAGACTTTTTGTCTTTGGTTACCTTGTATAGGGTGGGCAACCACTATGACTATTAAAGTCAGGAGTTCAAGCCAGCGCTCTAGCAGTTGTCAAAGCCTGATCAATCAAATGTCTAGATTGGGTAGGTGTCTGCGTAAGACCAATCTTAGCCGATCTGGGTGAGAGAGAGGTTTATAGCTCGTTCTCCCTCAATTGGGCTAGGCCCTTGCCGATGCCAGATTCTCCTCTGGATGTCGGCTCGTCTTCTCTCTTCTTAAAATGCTTTTTCTGCGTCGCTTTCCCTTCCTAAGGTACTAGCTTGGGATTCTCCTAGGCGGGTGAAGGCAATAATATTGTTTCATTTGCGGATCATGGGAAAGCTTGGACCTAAACCTAGAGAGTCTCGAGAGCTAATAGGGAGCATGGACAGCTTAGACAACTAATGTACGTGTACTTTCCTAAGAGATAAAGGTATTCTATTTCAGGAGAGGTCTCTCGAGCCTTACTTTCCTGCTTATGTCGCTTAAGGTACCTTTGCTTATTCTCTTAGCTAGTCTTCTAACGTTTCGTTAGAAGAGGTAATAAAAGTCGTGTAAGAAAGCTTTAGTTTACCTCTTCACTCTACGAAATGAATTAGCTTTTTTCTATCTTCGTTGATGGAGTGGCCTGACCTGAACAGTAGAACTATCAGTAAAAGGAGTGTTGAAAATCGATAGCAAACAGGTATACGTACTAATACTAAAGTGTATAGAATCTACATCTACAAATAGAGTACAAATATAGAAAGTGTGCCGTTTGCTTCTCATGAGATTGGGTGAGGGAATCGGAAAGGGGCTCATAAACCAGGCGGGCGGGCTTTTGGGCACGCGGAAAAGGGAAAGTGGATGGAGGGTGCTTCTCAGCTAGAGTTGGGGGCGGGGTCGCTATACTATAGTGGCTAGGGTGAGTCTTCCTACACGGCTGGACGCCCGGCTCTAGACGAAGCCGCGGGGGTTACCACCACATCCTCTCCCGATAGACTCGAAGCTCTTCATAGTCCGACGGGGTAGAAAATTTTCTCTCAAAAAGAGACAGGCCGGAGATAACAGGGCTTTCAGTTGCTGCTCCGGGTGATGAAAGGAGTCTTTCTGCCTTTCTAACTACGCTCCTTTCTTCAAGCAAGATCTATTTGGCTACGGCTTTCTGTTGTTCTTTTCAGTACGTACAGTGAACAAGAGATCATCAGCTACTTTAAGAACCTTATCCGAGTTAGAGCAAAAGAGTTTTCCAAAGCCCACGGGCAGAGGCGCCCTCAACAAGAATAATCGCTTCTTATGTGACTCGACACTCCCTCTTCTAGTAAAAACTTACCAAAAAAGGATACGCCAAAAGGCCCGAGAAAGTCCATCAATAGGCAATCACACATCAACCCCATGAAAGATGGCTTTTTTGGGCTTTTTTTAGAAGCTAGAAGAAAAGAAATCTTCTCCTGTCTTCCTCTCTTAGTGTGCCAAGCATGAATAGATGGCAAGGGGGGATAAGCAAGAGCTTGCTTACTGTGAATCTGTCTCATAGCCTTCAACCGTTCTTCTATTGACAAAAACGTAACTTAAATCCAGATCGAGATGATAGATTAGAAAAGGTTGTTCTTCGATATCCCGTATGTCCCGCATAAACCTTTCAAGCGAAAAGCATGTGAACAAGCCAAAAAAGAAGTATCCATAATGTAATTAAAGACTTGAACGATGGCCTCAGAGATCGGAAAATCTTTCTTATGACTATAACAAACCGTTGCCAATACTGACCTTAGTCTCTGCAGGTAATGAATTTCTTGGATCGCTACTACTCGTACTATTTTATTCACTTCTCCAGCTCGAAATGCTGGACTGGATGCCGAGTAGTAGCCGGCCGGCTAGGTAATGACTGGTGCTGGTTTCGTAGACTATGCATCTACTGTATCAGGATCTGGTTATGGATCAAGGGCTGGCCGCGCGTGTGAGTGAAAAGCTCACCCAGCCGATCACGGCGATGGGTTGCAATGTTAGTTCAACGGTTAGATGCGTCTACCGTTGCGCAAGAGAATTCTTTCTCCGATATGTACCATCCATCCGGGAGGTACCTGTTTATCAAGGTATCTCTTGGAAACCAACATGGTCCAGTGTACCAAACAAATAGTGGTCGGATCCCAGGGTTAAAAGACTCATTCTCCCCGCTCGAGCGGGAATGACTCGCTTTTATCCATATGGATGAAGAGCTATTTGTGCATCTTACAACCGTGGGCGCTCTATGGTATTCAAGGGCTTTCCTTTGAGTCATCAGAAGAGCGTACTGGTTCCGCCGACGGGGCTTGGTAAAAAAGGTATATCAAACATTGGTAAAGAAGACCAATACCCTTGTTAGTTGGGGTCGGTTGGCCTAGAATGTTTCTTTCTTATCTGTTTACCTCGGCTATTCACGAACTCTTGTCAGAGCCTTCAATTCAGAAGCACTTTGTATCAATTTTTAAAGCTTAGTCTAGTCGTACGTCTACGCCCCTTGTAATTCATTCTTATACTCATCCGGTTTCGCATCTACATCTTGATAATCCAATGGCTTTCACGCAGTATTCTTTGTCTTCAACGGATTTAGATTCTAACTTTTGTCTTCGGATTCCCATCTAGGTTAAATTATGCTTTTCACTCTACTTGATCTATTCGTTTTGTCTTTCTCGTGTCGTATGATGAATAAGAATGGGCGGTCTCGAAAGAAATCTCTTCTGGTCAGACACAAGAAAAGGAATAATAGTTGGTACGGCCAAGAGCACTTGTAATTGTCACTAGTTGTCTTCTCTCTATCTTGTTACTGGTAGCCGGTCACTCAACTAATCTACTTGAAAAGTCTACCTCACCTCTGGTCTCGACACCCGGGTCAGCCTATTTTATAGCCTGGTCGTATCTTGGGTCCATTCCTTTACCTTTCACTCCAGCTAATAATTTCATTGCCTTAAAGGTGAGTACCCAATGTATGGGACTGCCATGAAAGATCTCCTCCGGGATTGGATCCCGATGAAAAGAGATCCATACATTTAACCTAAACAACTCTTAAAGGCAAGTGAGCTAGTTAGGCTTGAAGCGAAGCGATTCACCCGAAGAGAAAGAACTGAACTAGCGAGAAAGCTTTCTTTCGGGATAAATAGCTATATGCTTAGTCCAGTACAGTACCCCTGGCTTGTCTAGCCTATGCACGAAGCAAGCCTAGACTGGGTGAAAGAGCAAACTCCCGTTCGAGGTGAAGAATCTTAATTGCATTACCTTCATTAACTAAGTCAAATTCTTCCTCCACGGGCTGACGTTATCAATCCCCTGGTCGCTTTTTACTCGTGGATCCCTACCTATCTTGGAACCAGTAATCATCCGACCGGACCTTAGCCTCAGGAAACCGTGAACTATAAAGACGTAAAACAAGGAGCAAGTTTCCCCATTAGCTCGTTATAGGGGAAAGACCCTTTAAAGTGAAAAACCAAGATGCGAATGTGCTTAATCGGAGTGGCTATTCCTGGGTCGTAGTAAGAAACCAATTAAAGATCGATGCCCAAGGAGTCCATTTAGCCCTTATATATCTGAATTGTATTTGAGTAGCCTAGACGAGTAGAGCACGCTTATTTATTTATACGACGCCTTCGCCTTTAGCTAGATTAAATCATAGTACATACCGACTCCAACTTGGAGTTGGAGGTAGACGTGGGTCAGACCCATCTCTGTAGACTACCACGAACTGGTATGGGCCATGTCAAAGTGCCAGTATAACCAGTTCCCTCGGCGGGGTAGAGCCCTATCTAGAAAAGACAGCCTAAATTGAAAGTCACTTTTTTTTTAAGGAAAGCTCAATCCCATCTCGTGCCCAGTAAGAAGATAAGGACAGGAATGGAATCAGTCCCTTATTCAAGAAGAGTAAGAGGGGATTCTTCACTATTCTGTATATTTTATTGGATTAGTCCCTTTGCCTTTTCCTCTAAAGAAAAAAGACCAGTTCCATTCCCGCCAAAGTAAAGCAGGCAGTGACGAAGGGAGGGTCAGAGGCAAAGAAGATGCTTTAGACCACTAATTCAATAAAAGAGCCAATACCGAAAACAGCGCATTCAATAGTAATTTTTTTCCTCTTAGATGTCACTTCTCCATCTGCAGCCTAGTCATGTCACAGTCTTCCTCATATCAATCGCTTAGAGTGGCAGAGATTGTCGGGTCTTTGTCTACGAATGGAGGATGTTTAGGAATAGACAGTCACCAGTACCAGTGCAGTTTCGAAAGATTCATTCATGGAGGCAAGTTCCTGAACCGAGTGAACTCCCTTAGGCCTCGAAAAAAGAAAGAAAAATATCCTTTTAAAAGATATCTTATCTCCTAGTTAGATTCTTATTTTTATAGGATAAAATAACATTCTTCCCCTTTCCATTCCCATTCCCTAGTCTTAGAGCTAGGAAGATTCTTAAGATAGATAAGATGCCTCCATCACTTCCATTCCTGTCTTTGTTGAGCCAACTACTCGAAAAATGAAGTATGATAGATCAGCCCCAGTAATTGGTTTGTAAAGAAAGATCAGATGAGGGTGTTTAACCACAAATGAACCTGTCACAAGTCAAGATCTTTCTTTTAGCATTGGGATTGAGTTTGGTGTTCAGTCATCTACCGCGATTCACAACAAGGAGACATTAACGCTCGTAGAGTTGAGCAAGCTTTCCCGTTCCCCTGTACGAATATGGATCATCAAAGAATTTTGTCTGTTAGGCTTGCTTCATCTACCTGACTCCCCTACTACATTTCTTCGTCCGGACCACTGCCACTAACGGACCAGAAGAAGAACAAAGGGGAATCAGGATGAGTACCAAGAGGTCCAATTCCAATCTCTATTTGCCCAACTCATGCATCAAGAAATGAAGATGAGATAGCCGACCCAGCAACGAAAGATAAGAGGGTTGAAGAATGGGATGTACGACTTGGCTAGTCTTCCTTGCTGGATGGAAGAACTTCGCCTTTCTTCCTCTTCCTAAAATGAAATGGATAGAAAGAGGATGCCCGACCTAAAAGACTGGTGGAAAAAGCTCTTTTCGTTGCGTTGGTAAAGACCTTTTGTTAAACTAAGTCAGTATGTTTTCAAAAAGAAGTTGTTTTCCTCTAATGGATTTTTTTCCGTTCAAGCCAAAAAAGCCCCGTAGCTATAGCTATCCAAGAGTGAAAGACTGTCGGGCGAGGGCTTGTTCTTACTGAGCGAGTTGGCTAGCATTCTAACAAGCCTTCCGGCGATCGAAGTCAGTTTCACTCCTTTTTTCTTGATCCTTCTTCACTGCTTTCCCTAATCATTTTCTCACTGCTGGGGCTCCTTGAGTGGTGAATGTGTCTGCGTCTTTCTTCGGTGAGCGCAGTCTCTGATGATTTCTCTTTCCCTTGAGGATTTGAAGTGTAATAAGTGGGTGGTGTCAGGGCCCTTTCCTTTTACTTTAGCCTTTTAAACTCATGCTGCAGAAAGTGCGGATTTATCTTTCCTCTTTCTTTCTCCGCTGCTTCTTTATTAAGTCTTTGTCTTGCAGGAGCGATGTCAAACCATTTTCTTCTTCCTTGAGTATAAGATCTCGACGAAAGTACTTATTTTATCTTTTTGTTGAAGAAGTGAGAATTGGCCTAAGGGCATCAGATCTAGCGAATCGGGGATAGTCTCATTTCCTTTTTTCTTCGAATTCTCGTATCGAGTCCTTGAGTTCTTTCTATCGATGGAGTCAATGCGAGAAGTAGGACCCTTTCGGTAGCCTCTTAGTGAGGTGCAATGCCTTTGTCTTTGCTGCTTTTTAACAACTCTCACGCGTCAAGGGCTTCTTTTCATTTCTTGCTTGACGAGCGAAGTGCACCATTAGTTATGGGTCACTTCCGTCAGTCTATCATTCGAAGTCTTCGCTGTCTATGATGGGGTTACAGGTCTGATCTTTTCTCTTCTTTCAGAAGCTAGGATTGGAAGGCCTTTCCTAATTTGTAGAAATTCCTCTCTGTTTTCAAGTTATCCTTTGTATTGAGTGAAGTGACTACTCGCCTATGCTTTCTTTATGGGTGCATCCCTTGCGAAATTCCCCTAGTCTCGGTCGTTTTCTCCTTTTAGTGTGTTCGTGTATTACTTGTACTGCTTTTCAGTGATGGCAATTAGAAAGGGTCTTTTCTTATGTTATTCTTTCTAGCTCTACCCGCGTGGAAGCCCCAGTAGCCTATCCTCTTTGTAGCTTGAGGATGTAAAAGTCGTTCTTGTCCGTTCCTTTGTACCCAGAGGACTTGAAAGAGCTTCGGATTCTAGCGATCCTCAATTCAAAGTTGTAAGTCTTTCGTTTGACCGAGGGCTCGTTGGTCTTGGTTTCGATTCCAGAGATCGAGATTCGAATAGCAGTTGGGAAAGGGGATTTGGGTTAGATCGAATTTCGGATAGTGCATTGCAATTCATAACTTTTCCTTCCTCTATCTCATAGTACGGAGTAGAAGGTCGGGGAAAATGACTGCTGAAGTGATGCTTTAGGAAGGAGAATGGCTAATGGCTGCTGCTAAGCCTTTCAACTCCCTGCCACGAACGGTAGCTGCGCTACAGCAATTCCCTTTTTATCATAAAGTAGAAGGAATTTTCTCTGATTCGTGTTCGTAGATAAGATAAGCTGAAGAATATACCGCAAAGCAAAGACAAAAAGCGAAAATAAATAAATGAGAGCGGTCATTTTTCATCAACAATTTTTGAGGAAAAGAAGAAGCGAATCAATCAGAATGGAGACAGGGAGGAGAGGCGAAAGAAAGATTATCGAGCCTGCAAGCAGCAAGCAACAATGGCTTTTCAGCCGTTGCGCGCTAGTTTATAGTTTAGGGGTATAGTAGGGGTGCCCCTTTCTAAAACTTATATTTAATATAAGGTAAGCTTTTTTTGAAACTTTAGTTTTGGAGTTTTCCCCAACCTATACCTCGATACAAAGCAAGAAAGAAAGCAAACTCAGTCCTCACCTCGGGTGAGCCAACCTGTCAAGCAAGAATCGACTTCACACACTAAGAAGATAATCATTATCTGAGAAAGAGCTTCAAAGAGAAGTGTAATAAAATAAGATGAAGGATTTTCCCTTTTTCATACTACGACATTTCCTACGAGACGGATTTAGGACTGACGGAGAGACTGAGTCAAGCACTACAAGAATTAGCACAAGGATTAGTGCTGGAAAGGTTGATACGATTGATTCGCTTGCCTCGAAGACTGGCATTAGGCCCCTACTGATGATAGGATTGATTCGAAGCAAAGCCTTCTCCACTACGGGAGATGCTAGAAGAAAAAAAGAGAAGCCCCCGGGGGCTATTACACAGGCTAGCAGACAACCGTCCCGCTATTCCCTTGCAACAATCAAAAAGCAGTAAGCCTTCCTTCCAACAATGGTAGGGTTTGGAATGCTTACGGAATGGAAAGCTAGGATGAAAGGGCCAGCATCAGACATAGGGACTACGGGATATACGTAATAGCCGGACTTAGAGACTCTAAAAACTAGTAAAGAAAAGGCCCCTTCCACGACTAAGAAAGTTGGCAATGGGGATAGACCTGAAGCCTTCGCTTTTACGAAATATGGGAGAGTACGCCTTCGCTCACCCATTTCTTAGTCCGTCCAGTAGATCGAGTTCATGTGCTTGGAGGTCTATCTCCATTCCCGGATGGTCATATTGTGGTAAGGTTTCATTTTTTTCCGCTTTCAATGCTTTGCTGCTTGTTAACAGCTTTACCGTCGAAAGGAATCCTTTTTCTTTCCTCAGTTGATGTATTCGATCGTGTAACCATACTTCTCTTTTCCTCTATCCCGCCCTTCTTCCACCCATTGCTGCACCTTACCTTAACTCTCTAACTAGCTAACAAACCCATACTAAGCTTAAAGGCTCTATAGGGAGTTAAGCCTCTTTATGGGTCTTATAGCTACTATAGCTCTAAGGTAGGGGGAGGCTTCGTATACTTAATCTCTAGGGGCCTCCCCCTACCGGAACACTCGCTTAAGCGAGGGCTTCCTCTCCCTCTGCTTCACCTCCCGGATATCGGTTGGAAGCCAAAAGAACGACTTTTATTCTTGTCGAGAAGGGAGCGAGGGGGCCATGGGATGATGGCACCCGACCGATAAGCGAACAGTGAGGAAGAGGGTGACTTTAGCTCCCTCTACCTCACGGCTAGTCGAATCAAATTTCAGGTTAAGAGTTAGGGGCGGGGGGGTATTCTATTTCGATGTTCGTTCAAGTATAGATTTTACTATTAATCAAAATTTTTGGATTGGGGGATGAGCTCAAAAGAAAACAGGGGTGGTTTATAAATTGTGGTTTGAGAACTTGATTATGACAAACATGGGTTTGTTCTCGGGTCTTGATGAAAATTTAGTGTCATATGCAGTTACAAGTTCTAAAAAAAAAAAAAGAGAGAGAAATCAAACTCGAGAATGAATAAAGTTGGGTAGTGATTCATGAGCTCAAAACAAATTATATCCAAAGGCGATTATAGTGCTTTAGGTGGATTAAACTTCATATTATATCCTTTATCCCACTTAAACCCGAGCCTTACATTACAACCCTTGAAAAGTCCTTTTGATTCTTGGTTATGCATGAGTCTTTATTAGTGGAGAGTAGTAGTTAATTAAAGCATATGAAGTCTTGTGTTTAATTCTTATTTAGGTTTTGTATTAACACTTGAGTGCATGAATTTGAGTAAATGATTGTACACACACACACTAGTGGAAAGTGAAGAGTGAATGGGGATTGGTTTGTTTTGATTGGCTTGAACAATATAAATCTGAAATTTGTCTTAAGTTGAGAACCTTGTGAATTCTTGAGGAAAATCCCAATTTAGTATAATAAGCATATGAGTTAAGTATGGTTGAAAGTCTTTAATGGCTCTATTTCTAGTATGTCTTTGCTTGAGGACAAGCAAATTTCTAAGTTTGGGGGTATTTGTTAGCATCGAATTGTATATATGTTTAGGACCCTTTATACTTAGTTATTTGATTTGTTCCTTGCAATATTAGGTATGTTTTATGTGTTTTGTGCACTTGTGCAGTAAAAAGAACAATTTGGAGAAGTTAAAGCTTTTGGAGCTGGTTCTGATGATTCCGTGAAGAATTGAAGTTACAGGATGTTGATCGTGACTTATGCTGCAGCAATAGAAGAAACTGGACAGTGAAGAGCAGATCTGAGGAATTAATACCATTGCCACAGCATAGCAGTCTGATTAGGGCAATGATAATTCTATATTTTTAGAATTATTTGTACTTAATTTCCTAATTAATTATTTAAATCCTCAATTTATTTTGTTAATTATCCCCTTTATTTAATTAAAATTCTCATGTTTGCAGATAAATTAAATCCGGATGAATTTTGAATATTTCGGTAGAAAATAGACCGAAATTGGGCTAAAATCGAGATTAAGCCACGCGGACAACACGAGTCATGCCACCTAGCACATCCAATTGGACAAGAAGACCGATGATATGGAAATATCTTTTCAAGGAGTCAATGCTGTAAAGACAAGTGGCCCAAAAAAAATGCCAACTCATCAAGGATGTAGAAATTACCATTTTACCCCTAGTGTGTTTATAAATAGGAAAGGATGGCAAGTGAAAGAGGATGTAATTTTTAGGAGTAGGAGTAGTGTAATGTAATGTAGTTTAGAGTAGTTTTTAGATTTTTTTTCCTTTCTAGTTTATTTTTATTTTCCTATTTGTTTTACTTTGCAATTTCCGTTAGCTTCCATTTCATTCCATGTTTATGCTCTTCATCTTTTAGGATATTTAATATTTCATAGCAAACAATGCATCATTTTTAGTTGCTCTTCTCGGTTTGGTTATAATGAGCTCTTTAATTCTTCAAGCATTCTTTTTTTTTTTTACATAGTATGATATTCCTAGTGTAATTCTCGATTGTGCCAATGAATAGCTTAAGCTTTAGTTGATAAACTTTCATTTCTCCTAATGTAGCTCTCGATTCCCTTGCATCTCATTTTTTTCTATTTGCTCATTTTATTTTCTAGTAATTTCTCTGCATTTAAGTTAAGCCTTATCTAGTGTCTTTGCTGTCACACCTTGTTCATCCTACCCGAGAGAGAAGTAGCAGTAGCATGATTTTTATCCTCTGTTCTCCCCTGAAATTGAGGTGCTGACCAGGACGTGGTTTGCTATTAGTTTGTCTGTGTTGCTGCCTGAACTTAGGTGCTTTGTTTGCTGGGATCATGTGAAGCATTCCACTGAACAGACATGAAGCAGCAGTAGCATGATTTTTATCCTCTGTTCTCCCCTGAAACTGAGGTGCTGAGCAGGACGTGGTTGATGGCACAAGCAACGCAAGCCAGAAGCAAACATGGTGAATTAGTAGCAGCAGACGTTGTGGTTTTTCCCTGATGCAGAAATGGATGGGAGCATGCTGTACTGGAAGCACAACGGACAGAAAGCAGCTGGACATGGACATGTGCATAATTGCAGTGAGCTGTGCAGAACAAGCTGGTGGCGTGCGACGCTAACGGGCAGGCGAGGAATGTGCGCGATCTGCTACTGATTCCCGGGTAGCAGAGCAGGAGCTAAGTAGAAAGACAGGCAGTTTGCAGCCTGAAGCATAGGCAAAAATGAAGGAAGCACATGAACCCGAGGCAGGGTTGGTGAGAAGGCAGACCCGAAAACATGAAGCTGGACACGCCTGGCAAATGCAGAAAACGTAGCTTGAAGCAGGTGGAAACATGCAAGCTGAACCCGAGAGGCATGGAGCAGAAGCACTGAACCGAGAGGCATGGAAGTGTTGGGGCAGTTGGCAGTCAGCAGTCAAAAACCGAGGCAGAGTTTGTAGCAAACAGCAGCACGCCTGGCAAAACCGAGACCACCTGGAAACCAAAAAATGAAGAAATGAAGGATGAATAGTGTTTGGAGGGAATGGTTTAAATTTGCTTAAGGCTTGTTTGGCATTCAACTTTAGCAATTAATTCATTCTCATGCATTGTTAGTTTAGTTTAATTTCAATTTAATTTGTTAAGCTTAGTTTAGAGTCTTTAATTAAATTGCATGTTAGTATTCTTGCATAGTAGTAGAAAACATAGTTTTAATTAGGATGATAGTTAATTAAGTGTTCATTTAGAATTAGATTAGGGGTAAATTTATTTCATTAAAATCTTAGGTTAGTTTAAATTGCATTTTGATTAAGTAGTTTAACTGCATTTTAGGTTTGTTAAATTTAGTTTAATTTATCTTGCTTTGTTATTTTCATAATTGCATTTTATTTTAATTGCGTTAATTAGTTTTAACTGTTTTAATTTCTTTTGTAGGTTTTTTATTTTAATTGCGTTAAGCACTGTAAGTAATTTTGCTCGGTTTTATTTTCGTTATTTTATAGTTTTATTATTTTATTGCTTTCGGCATTTTCAACTCTAGCTTAGTAGATCACCCACCTTAATCTCATAATTTGCTAGAATATACTTAGGGTAAGATTAACTGGTAGTTAATTAGGCTAACTAACTTCTCTGAGTGACAATAACTCGGGACTCTAATCCCATTATTGCTTGTACCACCCATGCACTTGCGGTAATACGTTTAGGGCGTGTCAAGTTTTTGGCGTCGTTGCCGGGGAAGTCTTAATTAGCCATTAGTTAATATCAGTGAAATTATGCTTAGGTGTAATTCTAGCTTGTAAATATTTAGGGTGTAAATATTTAATCTAGATTAGTTAATTGAAAAAAAATTCAAAATTTGAAAAACTTAAAAAAAAATTCTAAGGACTTTTCGATAATTGCATGCGTAGAGCCAGAAGTTTTGATTGGTTTCCTCTAAATCCTAAAATCGAACGCACTCTTAGAAAAATTCGAAAGGATTCTAGGAAATTTATAGCTCCGCTGCAAAGCACGATGACAGAAAATAGGGAAAGTAGGACCGTTGGAGATTATGCAATGTCGACTATTGGAGGTTATTTTACCGGCATTAGGCCACCAGCTGTCCCTGCTAACAACTTTGAAATTAAGCCCACAATAATCCAGATGATCCAGACTTCATTGCAGTTCAGTGGGCTCCCTCACGATGACCCACATGCTCACCTTGGGCAATTCTTAGACTTGTGCAACACCTTTAAACATAATGGATTATCTGATGATGCGCTTAGGCTTAGATTATTCCCCTTCTTACTTAGGGATAGGGCGAGACACTAGTTAACCTCCCTGCCTCCAGGATCCATTTCTACATGGGACGAGTTAGCCCATCAATTTCTATGTAAGTTTTTCCCTCCCTATAAAATGGCCCAACTCCGTAGTAATATATCTTCCTTCGCCCAGTACGACTCTGAATCTCTTTACGAAGCATGGGAAAGATATAAGGAGCTTCTTCGGAAGTGCCCTCATCATAGCCTACCATTATGGCTGCAAGTCCAGACCTTCTACAACGGACTTACAAGCCAAAATAGGACCATTGTTGATGCTACGGCGGGTGGAGCGCTAATGTGTAAAACAGAGGAGGAAGCTTACGAGTTGTTAGAAACGATAGCGGCTAACAACTATCTATGGTCCTCGGAGAGGCAAATGCCAAAGAAGCCGGTGGGTAGTTATGAGCTCGACACACTGTCTACCTTAACCTCTCAAATAGCTAATCTTACGAAGAAGGTAGAGTCGCTCCGTACCCAACATAATCCTCCTACTAGTCCTAACCCTATATATTCTGTCCAAAGTCCTTTTCTTTCCTGTGAGCTGTGTAGTGGTACCCACTCTGTAGATAGGTGTCTGCTCAACTTAGAATCGGTTTAGTATGTTGCCCCTTCTCAAACGCAACAGAACAACACTTTTTCAAACACCTATAATCCAGGGTGGAGGAACCATCCTAACTTCTCCTGGAGCCAAAACCAAGGGCAAAATTCTAGCTCTAGACCTGTAGGACTCCCTGGTTTTCAAGCTCCACCGGTTCAGGTACCACCACAGCCACAATTTCCATTTCATCCACCTTCTCATCACCCATACCCACATCATCCATCACCATCACCACCACCACTTGTGCAGCCCCAACTCTACCATGCACCAGCAGCTGAGAAGAAGCCTACATTAAAGGAGATGTTCACGACTATCCTACAAGATCAAGCTGCTTCAATTAAGAACTTAGAAGTTCAAGTTGGATAAATAGCTAGTGCTCTTAGCCAACGTCCTCAAGGGACCCTTCCTAGTAATACTGAAGTTAATCCTGTTAAGCAAAGGGAGGGTAAGGAACATTTTAGATCTATCACCCTTAGGAGTGACAAAAAGCTAGAGGAGCCACAAGTTAAGTCCCAACCTGAATAGCACATAGTTGAAGAATTCGTAAGTTCTAAAGAAGCAGCTCAGAAAGAGCAGGAACCTAAAGATCGGGCTGCAAAAGAATCCAAGCTAGGCACTTCTTCATTTATACCTTCTTCTATTTCACAACCTTCCTCATCCTCTGATGCTATACATGTTACCACTACATTGCCTCTAGTTAGACCACCAGTACCTTTTCCTCAGAGGTTCCAAGATCAAAAGCTGGAACGACAATTTGTTAAATTCATTGAGGTTTTTAAGAAGCTTCACATCAACATTCCTTTCGCAGATGCCTTAGAGAAAATGCCAAGTTATGTGAAGTTTCTAAAGGATATCCTCTCGAGGAAGAGAAGATTGGAAGATTATGAGACGGTGGCCTTAACTGAGGAATGTAGTGCCATTATCCAGAGAAAATTACCCCCTAAGCTCAAGGATCCCAGGAGTTTTACCATACCCTGCACTATTAGAAATCTATTCTTTGGTAGAGCCCTGTGTGATTTAGGAGCTAGTATCAATCTAATGCCTTTGTCTATCTATCAGAAGTTAGTAATAGGGGATGTCAATCCCACTACAGTGACCTTTCAGCTAGCAGATCGATCCATTAAATATCCAAAGGGGGTCATTGAGGATGTCTTAGTAAAGGTGGACAAGTTTATTTTCCCTGCAGATTTTATTGTACTAGATATGGAGGAAGACATGGAAGTCCCCATTATTTTAGGTAGACCTTTCCTAGCTACTGGTAGGACGATAATTGATATCCAAAAGGGGGAGTTGACTATGAGAGTCCTAGATCAGGAAGTGACATTTCATGTTTGCAAACCTTTGAAGCTCCCTGATGACTCTCAAAAGTGTTTTAAAATGGAGATTAAAGAGGATATAAGGCTTGAACATAAGAAATCTGAAAGAAGGAGGGAAGTAGATAGAGTTAAGGAGGATTTAACTATTGATATTTTGTCACCACTCTGGCTGATCCTCCTACTCTTCGCCCTGCTGCTGAGTGTTGTTTTCTTCAGCTGCATTTGAAGTGGCTGTGTTTTCCTTTTCACTTTGTATATAGTTCTTTTTCTTTTTCTTTTCTGTTGTTTCTTTCTTTGTTTGTGTTGCAGGTTTCTTTTCTAGTATTATGCTTTCAATCAAAGCTTCAGTTGTTCATCATCATCAGAAAGGGGAGTACTCTGTTCTTGAGCTTAAATTCTTATATTATCTCCACACTGAGGACACTGTGCACTTTAAGTTTGGGGGAGGGGATATCACTTGAGCTATTTTGTGAAAAATTTGATAAATTTTCAAAAAAAAATTTAAAAATCTAAGAAAGAATTTTCAAAAAATTTTCGATAATATGAGCTTAAATTGCTTGATTTTGGGATGATTTAGTGCTTAGCATGTAGTTTTCCCATATTCCGATGATATGACCCCATGATTTAGTCTGACTTTGATTGAATGAGAAGCATGATTATAGGAAAAGCATGAAGCTGAATTCTTGAATATGTCTTGATTCTGATTGTGATTTCCTCATCTTATACACATGTCATGTCATGAATCTGTATATATATTTAGAGAAAGCTTATGTGTACATAGGATTGCATTTGTGCAATTAATTTTGTGCATCATATTTTAGAATTTGTTTGATCAGATCTCGAGGTGAAATATTAGATCACACTTAATTAGGGAGATGATTTAGGCCATCTGTGGATCGTTTGAGCCTTTCTAGCCTTCCTTCTACATATGCTACCCCTAGTCACCCATCTGGGCTAAATAAGCTTTTCTCTGTAAATACACCGGCTTATTTTTGTTTCCTTAGCTTAAATACTTTTTCCTATCCCTTACCCCGAAAGTATGAAAAGTTATTGGATATATTGTGAGCTATATGGGTATTAAGTGATAGTAAAGGAGTATGTAAAAAAAAAAAATGAAAAAAAATGATGAAAAAAAGAAAGAAAAAGAAAAGAAGAAAGAAGAAAAATTCAAAAAAAATGTTTAGCAAAAGAAATAAGTTTGGGGGAAATGATTAGAGCTCTTACATTATAGATCCTAGAAGTAATGCATGTTAAGGGGTAACTAAACCTAAATCGACTTTATCATACCTTAGCCCTAGCCTTACATTACAAGCTTAATGAAGTCCTATTAATCATTGGTTAAGTGTGACTACATTAGTGGAGAGAGAAGTGAAAAGCAAACTTATGGGAATGATCACATGTCATTGACTTTGCATTCACTGTGTTTGCATAATCTGATCCAGATAATGTACTGAGAAGTGACTTAGACATTTTTCACACACTCACGAGGAGTCCAATTTGAGTTAGGACTTATGATTGAATAATTCTACGTGCTGGACTAATAATTGTGAGTCTTTGATTTCATAGTCTAAACTTTTTCTTTGAGGATGATATTGGGAAAATTATTATGTTTTGTACTTGTCATTCCTACAATCATTTTGTTTTACTTGAGGACAAGCAAAACCTCAAGTTTGGGGGTGTGATAATTCTATATTTTTAGAATTATTTGTACTTAATTTCCTAATTAATTATTTAAATCCCCAATTTATTTTGTTAATTACCCCTTTTATTTAATTAAAATTCTCATGTTTGCAGATAAATTAAATCCGGATGAATTTTGAATATTTCGGTAGAAAATGGACCGGAATTGGGCTAAAATCGAGATTGAGCCATGCGGACAACACGAGTCATGCCACCTAGCACATCCAATTGGACAAGAAGACTGATGATATGGAAATATCTTTTCAAGGAGCCAATGGTGTGAAGACAAGTGGCCCAAAAAAAATGCCAACTCATCAAGGATGTGGAAATTACCATTTTACCCCTAGTGTGTTTATAAATAGGAACGGATGGCAATTGAAAGAGGATGTAATTTTTAGGAGTAGGAGTAGTGTAATGTAATGTAGTTTAGAGTAGTTTTTAGATTTTTTTTCCCTTCTAGTTTATTTTTATTTTCCTATTTGTTTTACTTTGCAATTTCCGTTAGCTTCCATTTCATTCCATGTTTATGCTCTTCATCTTCTAGGATATTTAATATTTCATAGCAAACAATGCATCATTTTCAGTTGCTCTTCTCGATTTGGTTATAATGAGCTCTTTTATTTACATAGTATGATATTCCTAGTGTAATTCTCGGTTGTGCCAATGAATAGTTTAAGCTTTAGTTGATAAACTTTCATTTCTCCTAATGTAGCTCTCGGTTCCCTTGCATCTCATTTTTTTCTATTTGCTCATTTTATTTTCTAGTAATTTCTCTGCATTTAAGTTAAGCCTTATCTAGTGTCTTTGCTGTCACACCTTGTTCATCCTACCCGAGAGAGAAGCAGCAGTAGCATGATTTTTATCCTCTGTTCTCCCCTAAAACTGAGGTGCTGACCAGGACGTGGTTTGCTATTAGTTTGTCTATGTAGCTGCCTGAACTTAGGTGCTTTGTTTGCTGGGATCATGTGAAGCATTCTAGTGAACAGACATGAAGCAGAAGTAGCATGATTTTTATCCTCTGTTCTCCCCTGAAACTGAGGTGCTGAGCAGGACGTGGTCGATGGCACAAGCAACGCAAGCCAGAAGCAAACATGGTGAATCAGTAGCAGCAAACGTTGTGGTTTTTCCCTGATACGGAAATGGATGGGAGCATGCTGTACTGGAAGCACAACGGACAATAAGAAACTAGACAAGGACGTGTGCATAATTGCAGTGAGCTATGCAGAACAAGCTGGTGGCGTGCGATGCTAACTGGGCAGGCGAGGAATGTGCGCAATCTGCTACTGATTCCCATGTAGCAGAGCAGGAGCTACGTAGAAAGACAGGTAGTTGGCAGCCTGAAGCATTGTCATGACCCGTTCTCAATCTATGACTTTAACCAAAATCACTACAAATTTTTCGCATTTATTAACTTACCTTTCCTCTCTTCAATGGTTGGGCTGTGATTCGATGTCAGAATCCGTACTTACCACATTATCCGTTATCATACATACATGTCAATATATTGTTACTGACTGTAACTACTTTTATAATACATGTAAGATTATATAAAATCTAAAACAAATACATTCCCCATAATATATATCGTATACATCACTGTGCTGTTTCTATGTTTAGATACATAACTGTACAAAATCGATATACCTGGCGGTCAATAAGAAATAGCAGTGGACTCAGGAACATTATCCCTTAATAACTCTCGCTCTACTGCTGATACTCTGTAGAGAGATGTAAAGAAAGGGGGTGAGCATACAACGCGCTCAGTAAGGAAATCAGGCAAGCAAGTAGATATCTACACTATCTACCCAAAATAATGCTATGCCTTGAAAACATTATTTCCTTAACTCACTTTAAAAGCATGTCTTTAAATATATATATATATATATATGTATACTTGTACAGATTAAATCTCATGTACAAAAATCATGCTTTCTTTCTCAAATGTAGGCATGTACTGCAAAACAATGCATCTTTATATAAATCATGCCTTTAGATAAATCATGCCATGTATATTTAAATCACAATAAATATGGCATTTAAATCATTCACAACACAAAATCGGAGTCCGACCCATCCCTCAGGTCTGTCCGCAATTTAAATTAGTCAATCAAGTGATATATCATGTGAGACTCTGTGGTGAAATGTAAATTGTATCCTGGACTATGATCATATCCGACATGTGATCCCAAGCCACACAGTACTCGGTGTGCGGGGCATCACTACTGCAACGGGAGGGGGGTCAGTCCATCACAACCATCAGCTATATCCTCCTGAACTCCACAACACCACACGGTACAGTGTACTCCCATGCTACATGTACGGTATGACAGGGTACTCCATACCACTCGTACGATACAACGTACTCCGTGGACCTTACGTCACAGTCCGGGTGCTTACCATAGGTCTTAGCCCTCAAACCGTGGAATATCATACCACATCTCTAATACCCTCATGCGGATATCCTCTCACATAATGTGACACTCAGTCACACAAGGATTCGGGCATGGGTTTGTAACATGTATTATATATCACATACAGTGCGCACCTTTGAGCGCGACTCACAGTCGACACTCCGCTCAAACACTGGTTCACATCACAAGCTCAACTCTAGTGCGAGTAAACCTCCAACAACTAGGTCAATGCATAGTTCATGTATTAAATCAAGTATGAGTAATAGTTCCAGTACCATGCTATGCATAATATCATCAAATCAAGTACGAGCAATAGCTCCAGAAATATGTCATGTATAAATCATGAAGAATCGAGTACGAGCAATGCTCTAGCATTCTATCATGTATCTCATGTAAAACTCGAGTACGAGCTAATCGCTCCAGCACTCTCTCATGCATATATCATATAAAACTGAGTACGAGTAAGAACTCCAGTACTCTATCATGCATGTCATGAAAATCTAGTGCAAATCATAATCCAGCACTAATATATGTGGAAAATATATGAAATCCAGTGTCAGCTGTGCTCCAGTACGATTCATTCTCACATAATATGATAGATGGCTCTTTAAAAAGGAATGATTTATAAAATATCAAAATCAGCACTATAAAGTGTGCCTATTTCACATCAACCTTAAAATCTTTAGCCCATCTATTTATTCTCCTGCTAAACAGCAGTTAAACACTCAAAATGATGGTTTCCATGCTTTATACAACTTTTCACAAAAGTTAACTTTTTGACTAAGGGTAAAATCGTAATTTGCCACTATCAGGTCACAATAATTATTATCCACTTTGTCTGACCCTCAGAGTTTTTAAGTGAGTGTAAAAGCAGACGAAAATACGTGCAGGTATCTCTAACTACTCACAAAAGTCCCTTACCTGTAATCACTCGAGACATTTCACTTTCTCTGCGCTGCTCATTTCAGCAGTCCGATTTGCTCCTCCAATAATCTCTGGAGCTGCATATAACCATTTATCAGGTTAATTACACTTTTCCTACTGTATTTCAAATTAAATACAGTCTATTTCCCTTATTGGGCTTTAATAATCCTTAATGGGCCTAACTATGCCTTAAGCCCATTTTTATTTTACTATTCATTTTCATTGGGCCTATTGGGCTTGTGGGACCCATCAACTCTTATTGGGTTTGTCCTAGACCCATTACATCACATTGGGCCTAAAATATTTGGGCTTGGCCCATTGGGCCTCTTGACCACATGCCATGGCCGAGAGCTACCCATGCCATCGGTTACACCACGGCATGCCGACCATGTCTCTTTCTTAGCCAATTCACTTAGGCATTTCCACAAACATTTGGTTAGCAATATTCCTAAATATTATATAGTTAATTTAGGCATTTTATCAAACACCTTGATTGCCAACTAATTACATGTATTAATTAATCAAATTGATTAATTCTAATTACACCATAATCATTAACACATGTACATTAATCCATTAATGCCTTAAAATCATATGGACATAAATCAATATCTCACTACTCACTCTCGGCCTAACCAACATTATAGTGATTTAATATGTTTCAATGCTTAAAACATATATCAATATACTTAAAATCATTCATACATTAACATATATGAAATTGAAAAACTAGAAAATATATCAATTGTTGTATTCACCCTTTGCCGAATACTTTGAAGGCTCTCGGTTTGCACTCTATGGTTCCTTGATAGCCAATTCCAACATATGTCACTCTCCTTTCAATTTGGAACAACTTCCATGAAAAATGCAAGTTCCAAATATGCCTAATTCCTAGTGATTTCTAGTGAGAGAAAGCTTGGATAATTTTGTTTCAATGGTTTCTTCTTCTAGCCAAATTTGGTGTGATGAAGATGACAATGGTGTGGCTGATTTTATAGGCCACTTACTTAGCCATTAAGCTTGACTTTCTAAGCCTTAGCCATGAGTCACCTAATGAGTCACCTTATGAGTCATGGTTAGCTTTAACTATGGTTAGATATTTATCTCATGGGCTTTCCATTTGGGCTTCTCGGTTTGGGCTTTCTTAATGGGCTTTCTATCTGAAATTTTTACTATATATCAGGCCTTTAATTGTCTCAATATTTGGCCAATCAATTGGTCCAACAATTCGGTCTAAGGGACCTAAGAATTTCAATATACGTTTAGTATACCTTAATGGGCTTAAAAATTTTCACCTTAGGCCCATTACGTTTTTAACCATTAATTTTAATCTGGAATCCTTCCGAATAAATTTTCCTTACTTTCAAGGATGATTATCTTGTATTCTGGCCAAGAATATTTTTCTCCAATTTTTTCTCCATACTTAGGTTAATTTTTAACCATGATTAGTCAACTATGGTAAAAGTCCACTTTCTTAACTATAGTTGACTTTTTCCTTAACCATTGACCAAGTTGACTTTTTCTCAAAATTTTGAAAGTGTCATGTCTTATGTCTTACACTCTCGTCTTTATGTTTCAACCGTTCCCGGTGGATAATTATACCCGAAACACCCTATCTCGTCAAAAAGGTCCATTTTACCCTTTTTAGCTTTTACTCTCGTTTTCTATGTTCGAGACTAAATCAAGCTGACTTTCCTTCATGAGCTCTCTATACTTTCTCATTTTAAGTTCTTATTTTCAATTAGAATGATTCAGATCCACTCGGTTTAGCCTGTGACTCTTATAGTTCACATTAGGCATTTTATGTAGCTTTTGCGTGTTAATTCATTTCACTAACACTTTATGTCTAGTAAATACTCTTCTATGATTCATCTATAACAATAGAGTGTTCATACACATAGGAATCATAAGGAATAAGCTACAAAAATCTAGGTTTGAAATCCTCCCCCACTTAAAAAATTTGGTTCTCCAAATTAGAACCAAGTCAGTCATCAAATAGGTGAGGGTACTTCTCTCGCATCAGACTCTCTAGCTCCCAAGTAGCTTCCTCTGAAGTATGATGCTGCCAGAGAATCTTCACTAACCCGATGGTCTTCGATCTCAATACCTTCTCCTTCCTATCCAATATCCGAATCGGTCTCTCAACATATGACATGTCCTCTCGGAGCTCCAAAGGCTCGTAACTAATCACATGTGCCGGATCCGAGTGATACTTTCGAAGCATCGATATGTGGAAGACATTATGGACACCTGATAAGTCCGGTGGCAATGCCAACCTATACGCCTTATCTCCCACTCAATCAAGTATCTCAAAGGGTCCAATATAGCGAGGATTTAGTTTCCCTCTCTTCCCAAATCTCGCTATGCCCTTGGAAGGAGAAACTCTCAAAAACATAGATTCACCAACTGCAAACTCTAGTGGCCTACGTCTCCTCTCAGCGTAACTCTTCTATCTGCTCTGAGCTGTCTTCAGTCTCTCTACTATCAAGTGGACATCCTCAGATGCTTGCGTAACCATGTCAGGAGCAAAAATCTTACAGTCACCCACTTCTTCCCATCCAATAGGGGAACGACATCTACGACCATACAAAGCCTCATACGGTGCCATCCCGATACTCGAATGATAACTATTGTTATAGGCGAACTTGGCTAGTGGCAGGTGGTCATCCCAGGAGCCTCTAAAATCTAGCACACATGCTCTCAACATATCCTCTAGAGTCATAGTCCTCTCTGACTGACCATCTACTTGAGGATGGAAAGCGGTGCTCAAACTCAACTGGGTTCCCATGGCTTCCTGAAAATGTCCCCAAAAGTGGGAAGTGAAGGGAGAATCCCTATCAGAGACTATGCTCACTGGTACACCGTGTAACCTCACTACCTCGCGTACATACAGTTCTGCTAATGAACTCAGAGTATCGATCGCTCTCATAGCTAGGAAGTGGGCTGACTTCGTCAGTCTGTCGACGATCACCCATATAGCATCGTGATTCCTGCGGGTTCTCGGTAAACCCATCACGAAATCCATGGTGATATGCTCCCATTTCCATATCGGTATAGGTAGATGCTGCAATAATCCTGCAGGTTTTTAATGCTCTACCTTCACTTGCTGACATACGAGACACTTTGCCACAAAGTCTGCTACATCTCTCTTCATACCCGACCACCAATATACCTTCTGGAGGTTCTAATACATTTTGTTACTCCCCATGTAACGTATACCTTGACGAATGAGCTTTCGCCAATATCAATCTCCTGAGTCCTGGATCCTCGGGAACACATAATCTGCCTCTAAACCTCAGTAGTCCATCAAAACTCAACTCAAAGTCAGTTACTATGCCTTTCTGCATCTGACTACTCACATCCATACAAAATGGATCAGTCTGCTGAGCCACTCTGATCCTGTCTAACAGGTCCGGCTCCAAGCATAGACTAGCTATCACATAGCCTGTATCCATGTCAGAAGGCATGACTCCCAAACTGAGGCTAGTAAACTGCTCTAGCAAATCATGTTCCCTAACCATCATGTACGATACCATCGCTAGGCTCTTCTTGCTCAAGGCATCGGCTACAATGTTAGCCTTACTTGACTGATAAAGTATCTCACAATCGTAGTCCTTCAGAAGCTCTAGCCATCTTCTCTGTCTCATGTTCAACTCTTTCTGTGAGAACAGATACTTGAGGCTCTTGTGGTCGGTAAATATCTGGAACTTCTCACCATACAAGTAGTGGCGCCATACCTTCAACGCAAACACTACTGCTGCTAGCTCCAAATCATGGGTTGGATAGTTCTTCTCATGATCCTTCAGCTGTCTGGATCCATAAGCAACTACCTTCCCATCCTGCATCAATACACAGCCCAGTACCTGATGCGAAGCATCGGTATACACTGTAAATCCTCTTAAGCTGGTTGGGATAGTGAGAATCGGAGCGGTGATCAATCGACGCTTCAACTCCTTAAAACTCTTCTCACAATCCTCGTTCCATACAAACGGTACACTCTTTCAAGTAAGACGTGTCAATGGAGCAACCAACTTCGAAAATCCCTTAACGAATCTCTGATAATATCCAGCTAAACCCAGAAAACTCCTGATCTTGATTACTGTCCTCGACTGTTCCTATTGAACTACAGCTTCTATCTTAGATGGATCAACTGATACACCATCTCTCGATACAACATGTCCTAAAAATGAGATCTGTGACAACTAAAAGTCACACTTACTAAGCTTAGCATATAACTCATGCTCTTGTAGAGTCTGCAATATGATCCTGAAGTGCTCCTCATGCTCCTCCTTGGATATCGAATATATTAATATGTCATCGATAAAGATGATAAAAAATTAGTACAAATATGGCTTGAACACATCGTTCTTCAAAGCCATGAAAGCAGCTGGAGCATTCGTCAATCCGAATGGCATGACCAAGAACTCATAATGGCCATATCGGGTACGAAATGTTGTCTTGGGTACATCTCCACTCCGAACATTCAGCTGATGATACCCAGACCTCAGGTCAATTTTGGAAAAGACCTGTGCTCCCTTAAGCTGATCTAACAAGTCATCAATGCGTGGAAGGGGATATCTATTCTCTATGGTGGCCTTATTCAACAATCGGTAATCCATACACAATCGGAGGCTCCCATCCTTCTTCCTTACAAACAAAACCAGTGCTCCCCAAGGTGAAACACTCGGTCGAACAAAACCCCTATCCAACAGCTCCTGTAATTATCTCTTGAGCTCCTCCAGCTCAACCAAGGCCATGCGATATGGTGGTCTCGAGGTAGGCTCCGTACCAAGCACCAAATCTATACAGAATTCCATCTCTCTGTCTGGTGGTAACTCTGACAATTCATCCAAAAAAACATCTGGGTACTCACTGACCACAGTAATATCTGACAACTCCGGATGTGCCTTATCCATATCTACCACGTATGCAATGAAACCTTGATATGTTGAAGGTTTTCTAAATCAGTAATCATGTAATAATCATAACTACTCCTTTCATTTATTCTTATTAAACTTTACAACATATCTAGTAGGGTTAGGAAACATAACTATCTCAGCATAACAATCTAAAACAGCATGGTTTGCATATAGCCAATCCATTCCTAATATTATATCAAAGTCACTCATACTTAGTAATATTAGATTAGCTGTCATCTCCTTATCCCCTACTCTCAACTTGCAGTCATTAAATACATATTCTACAACTTAACTACTATTCATAGGCGTACTAATCAACATCATCATACATAATGGTGTACGCTCTACATGTCTTGCTAATTTACATGCAAATGAATGTGATACAAAAGAATGCGTGGCACCAAGATCTTTTAAAACATATGCTTCAATATCATAAATCAGGATGTTACCTCGTATCACATCCGATGAAGCATCAGCTGTCCCCTGGTCCAAAGCATGCACTCGCCTTCGACCCATCACTTGTTTCCCATTTTCTTTTACCGTCGCTCTACCTCTCTGAGCAGACGTACTAGCTGGAGTTCTATCAGGCTCCCTGCCCCTCAGTGGTGCAGTACTATCCATCTCTGGGCAAGCTCTAGCCATATGCCCCTGTTTCCCACATCGACTTCCATGTTGTTTACCGCATCTTCTACACTGATCAACAGCAGGTCTCTGTCCTCCTATGACTATGCCCTTTACTGGGGCTACAGTCGAATAAGCAGAAGGTCTAGCATATCTCTCTCGTGCCTCCTCCACCCGTGATCTCTTACCAAAGAGTTTTTTCCCTCCTCGATAATCGAAATCTCTAGTCGGCCTCTTCTTCTGTATATCTCAGCTATGGCTAAACTTCCTGAACTCGGAAGCATTTCTCTTATAATCTTGCTCACACAGTTGCGCCCTGCGCACTGCTTCCTCATATGTCGTTATGTCTAATGGAACCAACCTGGACCGCAGAACCGATCTCAACCCATCGATAAACTTGTGGACCTTTCTGGCCTCACTATACATGGCATCGGGGTCATATCTCCCTAGGGATAGGAATCGAGTCTCATACTCGTCCACAGATAAACTCTACTGGTTCAGTCCCAAAAACTCTACCTTTAGTTTCCGCTGTGCGGTATCGAGTACAAACTGCCTCCTAAAGGCCTCTCGAAATATCTCCCAACTAATGTCTGTGTGTCAGGCTCTCAATATAGGTCAGGTGGACTTCCACTAATGCTCTGCAGCTCCCTTCAGTAGGAACGCAACAAATGCGACCATCTCCGAGGTTGTACACTCGAAGAATTCATAAAGCTTCTCCATCTCCGCTAACCACTCCTCAGCAGCTACAAGGTCCTTGACCCCACTAAAAGATGGAGGTCTAAACTTCTGGAATTCTCACAACAGATGCAGATCACATCCATACCCTAATCCACTACCACCCGTAACCGATGGGGGTGTAGGAGTACCGCCCTCGGTGCATGAGTAGTCTGTGTAGGTGTGTCAGGGGCAAATGCCTCTCCTGTCGCAGCTCCTGCCTCCTGTCCTTGCCTACCTGGCATCGTCTGTGCCAACATCTCTACAATCATCTTAAGACTACACTCTAATCTCGTAAAACGTGTCTCAACACACTCAGGTGCCTCAGTAGCACCTGAAGTCTCAAGCGTAGGTAATGGTTTGGCAGCAGCTCATCCCTCGGGTCTATCTCCCAGGCCTCAAGCCCTACCTCTCATACTTCTACCACTACGCGTATTTGCCATATAGGCAAAAATCCTGCATTCATAATCATGAATTAGTCCGTCTCCTATCTGGTATACACAGTTATATCTAAACACAACACAATACTATGGGGATGTACACTTTCCTATTTTCTAACACTGACTCACATCAGACCAACCTCTACTCTGATACCATTCTTTCATGACCCTTTCTCAATCCATGACTTTAACCAAAATCACTACAAATTTTTTGCATTTTTAACTTACCTTTCCTCTCTTCAATGGTTGGGCTGTGATTCGATGTCAGAATCCTTACTTACCACATTATCCGTTATCATACATACATGTCAATATATTGTTACTGACTGTAACTACTTTTATAATACATGTAAGATTATATAAAATCTAATACAAATACAATCCCCATAATATATATCGTATACATCACTGTGCTGTTTCTATGTTCAGATACATAACCGTACAAAATCTGTATACCTGGCGGTCGATAGGAAATAGCAGTGGACTCAGGAACACTATCCCTCAATAACTCTCGCTCTACTGTTGATACTCTGTAGAGAGATGTAAAGAAAGGGGGTGAGCATACAACGCGCTCAGTAAGGAAATCAGGCAAGCAAGTAGATATCTACACTATCTACTCAAAATAATACTATGCATTGAAAACATTATTTCCTTAACTCACTTTAAAAGCATGTCTTTAAATATATATATATATGTATACTTGTACAGATTAAATCCCATGTACAGAAATCATGCTTTCTTTCTCAAATCTAGGCATGTAGTGCAAAACAATGCATCTTTATATAAATCATGCCTTTAGATAAATCATGCCATGTATATTTAAATCACAATAAATATGGCATTTAAATCATTCACAACACAAAATCGGAGTCCAACCCATCCCTCAGGTCTGTCCGTAATTTAAATTAGTCAATCAACTGATATATCATGTGAGACTCTGTGGTGAAATGTGTGAGATCTGAGAATTTCAGACATATTTTAATGATGTAATAAGAATTTGAAGTGTAATTTATTGAGCTAAGTAAATTGTGAGAATTATAATTGGAGATTTATATGTTAAGTGTGTAAAATAAGCATGAACTATGAGGACAGATCGATCTGGGAGAAGGAGAGATCGATCTGGTGAGTTATAAACGACAAGGAAGGAGAAATTTAAGGAGCAGATCGATCTCCAATGGAAGAGGATCGATCTCCTTATGAATCTGTTTGAGAGAAGATCGATCTCATGAGGAAGAGATCGATCTCCAAATGATTCTGTTTGAGAAAGGATCGATCTCATGAGGAAGAGATCGATCTCCAAATGATTCTGTTTGGGGAGAAGATCGATCTCCTTAGGAGCAGATCGATCTCATAAAGCCATAAAGAGATCGATCTCACCCCTCGACAGATCGATCTCCTAGGCATAAAATTGCCCAGATCGTCCCCAAATTTCAAACGCAGATCGATCTCATCAAGAGGCAGATCGATCTCCTACCTCCAGCCTATATAAGGAACCCATGTTTTCTCCTGCAATTTCACTTTCTCTCTCTTCCAACCCCCATTTTTCTGAAAACCTAACTTTCTCACTCATCCAAATCCCTCATTTTCGGTCGAATTAGCTATTGTGGCAAGAAGGAAAGTTGTTCCTTATCAAAGGGAGAACAACATACTTGGAAATCGAAGGACGAATCGGATCGAGACGTGAGTTGTGCGTCTCACAAGCTTTGGGTAATTTCTAAACCTCGATCTTGATATTTGAGCTGATTTTGATGATATTGGTGGTTGTCATTGTGTTGAAATAGCTGAGAAATGATTAGGGATTGATGAAATTTCAATGTGGTTAGAGCGATAATGATATTTAGCGATTTTGATAATTTTAGGAATTTTGAGCTATAAATGGAAATATAGACAATGTGGAGAATTAGCCTAGATAATTGGCATGAGGAATGTAGGACATTGAGATATTGTGAATGAGGTTGTAGTTTAGGGTTGAGTTACGAGAAATCAAGAGATTTGAGGTGTTATGAGCAATTATGCTCGATTTTGAGAATTGAGGGTTATGAGATAATTGAGTATTGATGTTTTAACATCGTTTGGACAGCTCGGGAGTTCCAGAGTGGAATGCGAGGCTAGTCCGTGATACGGGGGAAACGATTGCACTATACGAGGTGCAAAGAGGTAAGGAAAACCTAAACCATTTGTGTATGTGAATTGTAAACTATTTTAGCATGAATTGTGGTTTATAAAACAAGCATGTTGAGTGTTTTGTGTTGAGATATAATTGCACACAATTTTTATAGCCGGTTGGAACCTAATGTTTTTATGAGTTTATAACTGGGTTCTACGTTAAGGCAATATTGAGATTTGATAAATGTGTGCGTGTGCTTTGCCGGTTGGAACTCGGTTTTATTACGTTTTGTGTTGAGTACAAAATGATTTTTAAATGAGTTTTATGAGAGAAAAACCATTACGAGTTCTACGTAAAGGCAAACCTGTCTTATGTGATAAGACTTGGGTGTGTAGTTGTGAGTACACACCGGGCATTGCTCTGGTAGCATGTAAGCCCGAATTCTTCTCCGTTCTGGTAACGTGAGAATAACCTATTCTGTGGCTATGCCACGTAAAATTGGTGGCTGTGCCACGTTGAGAAAACCCCATTGGTGGCTGTGCCACGTTGAGAAACCCCATTGGTGGCTGTGCCACGTTATACCCCATTGGTGGCTGTGCCACGTTGAGAAACCCCATTGGTGGCTGTGCCACGTTATACCCCATTGGTGGCTGTGCCACGTTATACCCCGTTGGTGGCTGTGCCACGTTGAGAAACCCCATTGGTGGTTGTGCCACGTTATACCCCAAATTGGTGGCTGCGCCACGTTGAGAAACCCTATTCTGTGGCTATGCCACGCGAGAAATTAAATTAGTGGCTTTGCCACGTGTGTTTTGTGGCTATGCCACGTGAGAAATTAAATCAGTGGCTATGCCACGCGTGTTTAGTGGCTGTGCCAAGTGCATTATTTTTACTGTGATTTTATCACGTATTTGAGAAAGCGTTTAACGTGTTGTTTTCACATGCTTTGTTATTGCTCTAGAGTGAGCCTTTTCTTCATGTTTTTACATGACTTGAGACATGAGAATGTCATTTTGAGTATTTTCATGCTATGGTTTTCAAATGAGTTTCACATACAAATAAACCTTTTGTGATGTGCATTTTGGTTTATGAAATGAGTTCCCTACCCCCTTTACTGAGCGATTTAGAAGCTCACCCTGTTTTTCTTTCCCCCCAGAGTTCTTCAAGTGAATAAGGACTTCCCTGCGACGTACGGAGTAGTGGCTAGTGGAGGATTCGAGCTCCAGGCTATATATTTTGTACTTTGAGCTATATTTATCTTTTCATGTACCCAGACTATTAATGTAATTGCAGACACTTGATGTATAACAGTATATGGGATGTATTAGGATTAATTTACTTGGAATTGAGTAAGGTGTATAATACCGTATTTATTGTATCATGATGAGATCCTGAGGCATGATAATTATGATGATGTATGACACTGCACAGGAATGCACTCTTAATTGTGAATTAACTAGTAAAAAGTTTTAAATTAGCCCTATTTTCCGCATATTCGGGGCGTGACAGAGTTTTCTTGGTATCAGAGCCTAGGGTGTCTAGTACTGTCAGTGTCGGTTAAGTGAAATAGAATACATCCCAAGTGTCTGTAATAGTCTGGTCATGAACTGAAATTGAGGATTGAGATTTCAATCGATTGTGATATGTACGCGCAGGAGACGAGTTGAGATAGAGAATGAGTAAACGACGAGGTCGTTCGAGGAGGCAGGCAGAGTCCCCTCCGCCACCTGTCCCACAACCAGAGAGTCCTAACTCTCGATTTAATCGGATTGAGACCGATGTGAGGCAAGGTTTTGAGCAGATGGCAGCGTTATTCGCGCAACACTTTGGAGTTAATGCCTCGGATACTACCCCTACACCACCACAAGGACCTCCCATACCCCCAGTGCCTCCCGTCACTCAGCCTGAGGATAGAAGTATGGTCCGACTAAGGGATTTTCTGAAGATGAATCCACCCGCATTTAGGGGAAAGAATGATCCTACAGAGGCTGAGGAGTGGTTGACGGAATTAAGAATTATATTTGATTTTCTGGGGTGCACCGATGCTGAGAGGGTCAGTATGAGTGCCTATATGCTGAAAGGGAGAGCTCGAGATTGGTGGGGTACTACCCTGGGTATTCTGATGTCCCGCCAGGATGTAATTGGTTGGAAAGAGTTCCAGACAGCCTTTAGGACCCAATATGTACCACAAGCCGCCCAAAGAAAGAAACAAGCTGAGTTTTTGAGTTTGGTACAGGGTGACATGTCTGTGGATGACTATGAGAGCCAATTCACAGCGCTATTGAGATATGACCCAGAGACCTTCAAGAGTGAAGAGCTCCGCACAGAGAAGTTTGTGTATGGGTTGAAACCTGTCATCAGAGATAGATTGATAGGGCTATGTATTACTGAGTTTGGAGATGCTCTGAGACGAGCACAAGAGATTGAAAGAGGAATTGAGATGGTATAATCCCAAAATGAGCTCAGAGCAGTGAATAGAGATAAGGGCAAGAGGCCAGCACTTTTCCAAACGGAGGCTCGGAGAGGTTCCTTCAGAAGAGGAAGGATTGAGGTACAGAGGGACAGATTGGAGAGACCCAGAGCCTATCCTATTATCAAGGAGACCCCTCGATATGTCAGGCCGGAGACAAGGTTTTGTAGAGACTGTGGCCGATCACATGAAGGAAGTTGTACTGGGTCGATCCATGGATGTTTTAGATGTGGTGACATGGGTCACAGAGTGAAGGACTGTCCCCAACCTCAGATACCACATGCTCCGGAGCCCACTAGACAACAGCCTTAGAGAGTGGATCCCCGGAGACGGGCCACTGCGGCAGAGAAAGGGAAGAAACCTGTGGCACAGGGACGAGTGTTTGCCCTGGATAAGGAGACCGCAGACACTTCGACAGAAACTATAAGAGGTACACTCTCTGTCTGTAATTATGAGGCTCATGTGTTGATTGATTCAGGATCCACGCATTCGTTTATTTCTGAGCATTTTGCATGTAGATTAAACTTGAAGTTTGAACCTCTAGAATATATACTACATGTAAATACCCCTATACGTGAATCCCAGAGAACTGAGTTAATCTGTAGAGGATGTGAGATAAAGGTAGGAGATAGAGTGATGTTAGCAGATCTAATCATGTTGAATGTACATGGGTTTGATATAATTCTGGGGATGGATTGGTTGGCGACCAATCGAGTGAGTTTAGACTGCTACACTAAGATTGTAACTTTCTCCCTACCTGAACCTTATAGTGTACGATTGAGATATTGAGAAAATGAATATGTGGAATTCTAGTAGTAATTTGAGAATTTTGATATTATTTTGGAGAATATTAAATATGATTATTCATGTGAAGGTTATGAGACACTCATCTCGGATGATGAGCGGGAACATCCAAGGATTGAGGATATACCTGTGGTTTGTGAATTTCTGCATGTTTTTCCAGATGAATTGCCAGGTTTACCACCAGAGAGAGAGCTGGAGTTTACCATTGATTTGGTACCAGATACTCAACCGATCTCTAAACCTCCTTACAGGATGGCATTAGTGGAACTCGAGGAATTGAAGAGACAACTACAGGAGTTATTGGATCAAGGGTTTATTAGACCCAGTGTTTCACCGTGGGGAGCGCCAGTACTATTTGTTAAGAAGAAGGATGGTAGTCTCAGATTATGCGTAGACTACCGGCTGTTGAATAAAGCCACGGTGAAGAATAAATACCCACTACCCAGGATTGATGATCTACTTGATCAGCTGAGAGGGGCATCAGTCTTTTCTAAGATTGATTTGAGATCGGGCTATCACCAATTGAGGATCAAGGAAGAAGATATTCCAAAGATGGCCTTCAGGACAAGGTATGGCCATTACGAATTTCTGGTGATGTCCTTTGGATTGACAAACGCCCCTGCAGCATTTATGAGGTTGATGAACGAGGTGTTGAGAGACTATCTAGATAAATTTGTGATAGTCTTTATTGATGATATCCTGGTATACTCTCGATCGTATGAGGAGCATGCACAGCATTTGTGGTTAGTACTTCAGATACTCCGAGATAAGTAATTGTACGGAAAGTTTAGTAAGTGTGAGTTTTGGCTGAACCGGATAGCTTTCCTTGGGCATATAGTCTCAGAGGAAGGAGTATCAGTGGATCCAAGCAAGGTGGAGGCTGTGCTTAATTGGGACAGACCGAGGACAGTGACTGAGGTACGAAGCTTCCTTGGTTTGGCAGGGTATTACAGGAGATTTGTGGAAGGATTTTCAAGGATTGCCGCCCCTTTGACTAAGCTCACGCGCAAAGAGACTCCATTTATAAGGACTGATCAATGTGAGCTCAGTTTTCAGGAATTAAAGAGGAGGTTGACAGCGGCACCTGTGTTAACTATTCCTGAGGGATCAGGAGGATTCTCAGTGTATAGTGATGCATCTCACCAAGGATTAGGGTGTGTGCTTATGCAGCACGGAAGAGTGGTCGCATATGGATCGCGACAGCTGAAAGACCATGAGCGGAATTACCCCACGCATGATTTGGAGTTAGCCGCTGTGGTATTTGCTTTGAAGATCTGGCGACATTACTTATATGGGGAAAGATTCCAGATCTTCACTGATCACAAGAGTTTGAGATATCTCGTTGATCAGAAAGAGTTAAACATGAGACAAAGGAGATGGATGGAACTCCTTAAGGATTATACTGCGAGATTTTATATCATCCGGGTAAGGCGAATGTGGTTGCTGATGCCCTGAGCAGGAAGAGTATGATATCTGCTATGATGATCAGGGAATGGGATTTGTTAGAGCAGTTCGCCGAACTTCGGATCAGAGTTAAAGAGGTAGAGACTGGATTTTTGGCTAGCTTGCAGATAGAGCCCAGGATCATGGATCAGATTAGAACTGGGCAGCGCAGTGATCAGAGATTAATAGATATGGTTAGCCAAGCTGAGCAGAGTTCACAGTCGGATCTCACCATCAGTGAGGATGGATTGTTGAGATTCAGAGGACGGATTTGTGTACCGGACGATGATACCTTGAAGAGACAGATACTGAGAGAATCCCACTGCTCGCGATACACCATGCACCCAGGAAGTACTAAGATGTACCGAGACTTGAGAAAGGTGTATTGGTGGAGTGGTATGAAGCGAGACGTGGCAGAGTATGTGGCCAGGTGTTTAGTATGCCAGCAAGTGAAAGCTGAGCATCGGAAGCCCGGAGGACTACTACAGCCCTTACCTGTACCTACATGGAAATGGGAGCATGTCACTATGGACATTATTATGGGTTTACCGAGGACCCGGAGAGGTCGTGACGCGATATGCGTCATTGTGGATAGATTGACCAAGAGTGCCCACTTCCTTGCCATCAAGAGCACAGATACTGTGGATGCCTTAGCTGAACTGTATGTCAGCGAGATAGCTAGATTACATGGGGCTCCAGTGAGTATTACTTCTGATAGAGATTCCCGGTTTACTTCCAGATTTTGGACCCAGTTTCAGGAGTCCATGGGATCTCGATTGAGTTTTAGTATCGCCTATCATCCTCAGACAGATGGTCAGTCAGAGAGGACTATTCAGACCCTGGAGGATATGTTGAGGGCGTGTACGATGGATTTTAAGGGATCATGGGATGATCACCTGCCCCTAGCAGAGTTTGCGTACAATAACAGCTATCATGCGAGTATTGGAATGGCACCTTTTGAGGCTCTATATGGTAGGAGGTGTAGATCCCCTGTAGCTTGGGAAGAGGTCGGTGACAGAAAGATAAATGCTCCCGAGCTTGTTGAGCAAGCTGTACAGAGTGTGAAACTCATATGTGAGAGGTTACGGGCTGCACAAAGTAGACAGAAAAGCTACGCGGATGTGCGTAGACGGCCACTCGAGTTTGATGTTGGTGATGCAGTATTTCTGAGAATATCATCGAGTAAGGGTATCATGCGATTTGGGAAGAAAGGAAAATTGAGTCCTCGATACATAGGACCATTCGAGATTCTTGAGAGAGTGGGAGAGGTAGCTTACAGATTAGCATTACCCCACAGATGTCCGAAATACACAATGTTTTTCATGTGTCTATGTTGAGGAAGTACCACCCGGACCCTTCTCATGTCATAGAGTATGACGAGATGGACATTCAAGAGGATATGAGCTATACTGAGGAACCCGTCCGGATTCTCGATAGAAAGGAAAAGGTACTGAGAACTAAGAGCATCCCATTAGTGAAAGTTTTGTAGAAACATCACTCAATGGAAGAGGCAACGTGGGAACTAGAGAGTCTCATGAAGGAGAAATACCCCCATCTATTTGACTAGTTGAGTTGAATTTGGAGGACCAAATTCTTTTTAAGGTGGGGAGGATGTGAGATCTGAGAATTTCAGACATATTTTAATGATGTAATAAGAATTTAAAGTGTAATTTATTGAGCTAAGTAAATTGTGGGATTTATAATTAGAGATTTATATGTTAAGTGTGTAAAATAAGCATGAACTATGAGGACAGATCGATCTGGGAGAAGGAGAGATCGATCTGGTGAGTTATAAACGACAAGGAAGGAGAAATTTAAGGAGCAGATCGATCTCCAATGGAAGAGGATCGATCTCCTTATGAATCTGTTTGAGAGAAGATCGATCTCATGAGGAAGAAATCGATCTCCAAATGATTCTGTTTGAGAAAGGATCGATCTCATGAGGAAGAGATCGATCTCCAAATGATTCTGTTTGGGGAGAAAATCGATCTCCTTAGGAGCAGATCGATCTCATAAAGCCATAAAGAGATCGATCTCACCCCTCGACAGATCGATCTCCTAGGCATAAAATTGCCCAGATCGTCCCCAAATTTCAAACGCAGATCGATCTCATCAAGAGGCAGATCGATCTCCTACCTCCAGCCTATATAAGGAACCCGTGTTTTCTCCTGCAATTTCACTTTCTTTCTCTTCCAACCCCCATTTTTCCAAAAACCTAACTTTCTCACTCATCCAAATCCCCCATTTCCGGTCGAATCAGCTGTTGTGGCAAGAAGAAAAGTTGTTCCTTATCAAAGGGAGAACAACATACTTGGAAATCGAAGGACGAATCGGATCGAGGCGTGAGTTGTGCGTCTCACAAGCTTTGGGTAATTTCTAAACCTCGATCTTGATATTTGAGCTGATTTTGATGATATTGGTGGTTGTCATTGTGTTGAAATAGCTGAGAAATGATTAGGGATTGATAAAATTTCAATGTGGTTAGAGCGATAATGATATTTAGCGATTTTGATAATTTTAGGAATTTTGAGCTATAAATGGAAATATAGACAATGTGGAGAATTAGCCTAGATAATTGGCATGAGGAATGTAGGACATTGAGATATTGTGAATGAGGTTGTAGTTTAGGGTTGAGTTACGAGAAATCAAGAGATTTGAGGTGTTATGAGCAATTATGCTCGATTTTGAGAATTGAGGGTTATGAGATAATTGAGTATTGATGTTTTAACATCGTTTGGACAGCTCGGGAGTTCCAGAGTGGAATGCGAGGCTAGTCCGTGATACGGGGGAAACGATTGCACTATACGAGGTGCAAAGAGGTAAGGGAAATCTAAACCATTTTTGTATGTGAATTGTAAACTATTTTAGCATGAATTGTGGTTTATAAAACAAGCATGTTGAGTGTTTTGTGTTGAGATATAATTGCACACAATTTTTATAGCCGGTTGGAACCCAATGTTTTTATGAGTTTATAACTGGGTTCTACGTTAAGGCAATATTGAGATTTGATAAATGTGTGCGTGTGCTTTGCCGGTTGGAACTCGATTTTATTACGTTTTGTGTTGAGTACAAAACGATTTTTAAATGAGTTTTATGAGAGAAAAACCATTACGAGTTCTACGTGAAGGCAAACCTGTCTTATGTGATAAGACTTGGGTGTGTAGTTGTGAGTACACACCGGGCATTGCTCTGGTAGCATGTAAGCCCGAATTCTTCTCCGTTCTGGTAACGTGAGAATAACCTATTCTGTGGCTATGCCACGTAAAATTGGTGGCTGTGCCACGTTGAGAAAACCCCATTGGTGGCTGTGCCACGTTGAGAAACCCCATTGGTGGCTGTGCCACGTTATACCCCATTGGTGGCTGTGCCACGTTGAGAAACCCCATTGGTGGCTGTGCCACGTTATACCCCATTGGTGGCTGTGCCACGTTATACCCCGTTGGTGGCTGTGCCACGTTATACCCCGTTGGTGGCTGTGCCACGTTGAGAAACCCCATTGGTGGCTGTGCCACGTTGAGAAACCCCATTGGTGGCTGTGCCACGTTATACCCCAAATTGGTGGCTGCGCCACGTTGAAAAACCCTATTCTGTGGCTATGCCACGAGAGAAATTAAATCAGTGGCTTTGCCACGTGTGTTTTGTGGCTATGCCACGTGAGAAATTAAATCAGTGGCTATGCCACGCGTGTTTAGTGGCTGTGCCACGTGCATTATTTTTACTGTGATTTTATCACGTATTTGAGAAAGCGTTTAACGTGTTGTTTTCACATGCTTTGTTATTGCTCTAGAGTGAGCCTTTTCTTCATGTTTTTACATGACTTGAGACATGAGAATGTCATTTTGAGTATTTTCATGTTATGGTTTTCAAATGAGTTTCACATACAAATAAACCTTTTGTGATGTGCATTTTGGTTTATGAAATGAGTTCCCTACCCCCTTTACTGAGCGATTTAGAAGCTCACCCTGTTTTTCTTTCCCCCCAGAGTTCTTCAAGTGAATAAGGACTTCCCTGCGACGTACGGAGTAGTGGCTAGTGGAGGATTCGAGCTCCAGGCTATATATTTTGTACTTTGAGGTATATTTATCTTTTCATGTACCCAGACTATTAATGTAATTGCAGACACTTGATGTATAACAGTATATGGGATGTATTAGGATTAATTTACTTGGAATTGAGTAGGGTGTATAATACCGTATTTATTGTATCATGATGAGATCCTGAGGCATGATAATTATGATGATGTATGACACTGCACATGAATGCACTCTTAATTGTGATTTAACTAGTAAAAAGTTTTAAATTAGCCCTATTTTCCGCATATTCGGGGCGTGACAAAATGTAAATAGTATCCTGGACTATGATCATATCCGACATGTGATCCCAAGCAACATAGTACTCGGTGTGCTGGGCATCACTGCTGCAACGGGAGGGGGGTCAGTCCATCACAACCGTCAGCTATATCCTCCTAAACTCCACAACACCACACGGTACAGTGTACTCCCATGCTACATGCACGGTACGACAAGGTACTCCATGCCACTCGCACTGTACAACATACTTCGTGGACCCTACGTCACTGTCGGGGTGCCTGCCATGGGTCTTAGCCCTCAAACCATGGAATATCATACCACATCTCTAATACCCTCATAGGGATATCCTCTCACATAATGTGACACTCAGTCACACAAGGATTCGGGCATGGGTTTGTAACACGTATTATATATCACATACAGTGCGCGCCTTTAAGCGTGACTCACAGTCGACACTCCGCTCAAACACTGTTTCACATCACAAACTCAACTCTAGTGCGAATAAACCTCCAGGAACTAGGTCAAGGTATGGTTCATGTATTAAATCAAGTACGAGCAATAGCTCCAGTACCATGCTACGCATAATATCATCAAATCAAGTACCGACAATAGCTCCAGTACTATGTCATGTATAAATCATGAAGAATCGAGTACGAGCTAATCGCTTCAGCACTCTCTCATGCATATATCATATAAAACTGAGTACGAGTAAGAACTCCAGTACTCTATCATGTATGTCATGGAAATCTAGTGCGAATCATAATCCAGCACTAATGTATGTGGAAAATATATGAAATTCAGTGCAAGCTGTGCTCCAGCACGATTCATTCTCACATAATATGATAGATGGCTCTTTAAAAAAGGGATGATTTATAAAATATCAAAATCAGCATTATAAAGTGTGCTTATTTCACATCAACCTTAAAATCTTTAGCCCATCTATTTTTTTCTCCTGCTAAACAGCAGTTAAACGCTCAAAATGATGGTTTCCATGCTTTTTACAACTTTTCACAAAAGTTGACTTTTTGACATCTAGGGGTAAAATCGTAATTTGCCATTATCGGATCGCAATAATTATTATTCACTTTCTCTGACCCTCAAAGTTTTTAAGTGAATGTAAAAGCAGACTAAAATACATGCAGGTATCTCTAACTACTCACAAAAGTCCCTTACCTGTAATCACTCGAGAAATTTCACTTTCTCTGCGCTGCTCGATTCAGCAGTCCGATTTGCTCCTCCAATAATCTCTGGAGCTGCATATAACCATTTATCACGTTAATTACACTTTTTCTATTGTATTTCACATTAAATACAGTCTATTTTCCTTATTGGGCTTTAATAATCCTTAATGGGCCTAACTATGCCTTAAGCCCATTTTTATTTTACTATTCATTTTTGTTGGGCCTATTGACTTGTGGGGCCCCTCAACTCTTATTGGGTTTGTCCTAGACCCATTACATCACATTCGGCCTAAAATATTTGGGCTTGGCCCATTGGGCCTCTCGGCCACATGCCATGGCCGAGAGCTACCCATACCATCGGTTACACCATGGCATGCCGGCCATGTCTCTTTCTTAGCCAATTCACTTAGGCATTTCCACAAACATTTGGTTGGCAACATTCCTAAATATTATATAGTTCATTTAGGCATTTTATCAAACACCTTGATTGCCAACTAATTACATGTATTAATTAATCAAATTGATTAATTCTAATTACACCATAATCATTAACACATGTACATTAATCCATTTATGCCTTAAAATCATATGGACACAAATCAATATCTCACTACTCACTCTCGGCCTAACCAACATCATAGTGATTTAATATGTTTCAATGGTTAAAACATATATCAATATACTTAAAATCATTCATACATTAACATATATGAAATTGAAAAACTAGAAAACATGCCAATTGTTGTATTCACCCTTTGTCGAATACTTTGGAGGCTCTCGGTTTGCACTCTATGGCTCCTTGATAGCCAATTCCAACATATGTCACTCTCCTTTCAGTTTGGAACAGCTTCCATGAAGACTGCAAGTTTCAAATATGCATAATTCCTAGTGATTTCTAGTGAGAGAAAGCTTGGATAATTTTGTTTCAATGGTTTCTTCTTCTAGCCGAATTTGGTGTGATGAAGATGACAATGGTGTGGCTGATTTTATAAGCCACTTACTTAGCCATTAAGCTTTACTTTCCAGCCATTAAGCTTGACTTTCTAAGCCTTAGCCATGAGTCACCTAATGAGTCACCTTATGAGTCATGGTTAACTTTAACTATGGTTAGATATTTATCTCATGGGCTTTCCATTTAGGCTTCTCGGTTTGGGCTTTCTTAATGGGCTTTCGGGCTGAAATTTTTACTATACCTTGGGCCTTTAATTGTCTCAATATTTGGCCAATCAATTGGTTAAACAATTCGGTCTAAGGGACCTAAGAATTTCGATATACGTTTAGTATACCTTAATGGGCTTTAAAATTTTCACCTTAGGCCCATTACGTTTTTAACCCTGAAATTTAATCCGAAATCCTTTCGAATAAATTTTCCTTACTTATGGGGATGATTATCTTGTATTCTGGCCAAGAATATTTTTCCCCAATTTTTTCTCCATACTTAGGTTAATTTTTAACCATGATTAGTCAACTCTGGCAAAAGTCCACTTTTTTAACTATAGTTGACTTTTTCCTTAACCATTGACCAAGTTGGCTTTTTCTCAAAATTTCGACAGTGTCATATCTTATGTCTTACACTCTCGTCTTTATATTTCAACCGTTCCCGGTGGATAATTATACCCGAAACACATTATCTCACCAAAAAGGTCCATTTTACCCTTTTTAGCTTTTACTCTCGTTTTCTATGTTCGGGACTAAATCAAGCTGACTTTCCTTCATGAGCTCTCTATACTTTTTCATTTTAAGTTCTTATTTTCAGTCAGAATGATTCAGATCCACTCGGTTTGGCCTGTGACTCTTATAGTTCACATTAGGCATTTTAGGTAGCTTTTGCGTGTTAATTCATTTCACTAACACTCTATGTCTAGTAAATACTCTTCTTATGATTCATCTATAATAATAGAATGTTCATACACATAGGAATCATAGGGAATAAACTAAAAAAATCTGGGTCTGACAAGCATGGGCAGAAATGAAGGAAGCACATGAACCCGAGGTAGAGTTGGTGAGAAGGCAGACCCGAAAACATGAAGCTGGACATGCCTAGCAGATGCAAAAAATGCAGCTTGAAGCAGGTGGAAACGTGCAGGCTGAACCCGAGAGGCATGGAGCAGAAGCACTGAACCGAGAGGCATGGAAGTGTTGGGGCAGTTGGCAGTCAGAATCTGAGGTAGAGTTAGTAGCAAACAACAGCATGCCTGGGAAAACCGAGACAACCTGGAAACCAAAAAATGAAGAAATGAAGGTTGAATAGTGTTTGGAGGGAATGGTTTAAATTTGCTTAAGGCTTGTTTGGCATTCTACTTTAGCAATTAATTCATTTTCATGCATTGTTAGTTTAGTTTAATTTCAATTTAATTTGTTAAGCTTAGTTTAGAGTTTTTAATTAAATTGCATGTTAGTATTCTTGCATAGTAGTATAAAACTTAGTTTTAATTAGGATGATAGTTAATTAAGTGTTCATTTAGAATTAGATTAGGGGTAAATTTATTTCATTAAATCTTAGGTTAGTTTAAATTGCATTTTGATTAAGTAGTTTAATTGCATTTTAGGTTTGTTAAATTTAGTTTAATTTATCTTGCTTTGTTATTTTCATAATTGCATTTTATTTTAATTGTGTTAATTAGTTTTAACTGTTTTAATTTCTTTTGTAGGTTTTTTATTTTAATTGCGTTAAGCACTGTAAGTAATTTTGCTTGGTTTTATTTTCGTTATTTTATGGTTTTATTATTTTATTGCTTTCGGTATTTTCAATTTTAGCTTAGTAGATCACCCACCTTAATCTCATAATTAGCTAGAATATACTTAGGGTAAGATTAACCGGTAGTTAATTAGGCTAACCAACTTCTCTGAGGGACGATAACTCGGGACTCAAATCCCATTATTACTTGTACAACCCGTGCACTTGCGGTAATACGTTTAGGGCGTGTCAGGCAACACTGTTTTTCCACGTGGCCTTCTGCGGCTTGGAAACCTTATAAATAGTCTTTGTATCAAAATTTTGAAAGAGGTCGCAGCAGAAGACTTCAAGATTAATTTAGCTCCATAGAAACTCCATCTTTTACATCTTTTTTTCCACCAATTTTGTTCTTGGGATGTTAAATTGGAATTTTGGGATGTTTATTATGATGTCTAGGAACTAAACTCCATTTTTCTAGAATCGATGTAACCAACTTTGGGCAGATTGAAATTACTTTATGATGTTGTTTGGATGATTTCTATTATGTTTATTTAATCTACTTGTTTTTAATGCTCTAGTTGATTGGCCACTAATTAGATGAATTAGTATAAGAATTCAGCACTCGGGAGAGGGGATTATTTATATGCACAAGGGTAGATTAAAGTAGGACATTGCTGAATCGGGAGGTTGACAATTTTTATGAGTCATAGAGAAACGGATTATTATTGGTTAATGAACTCTATTATTTAATTTTGAATCGGGAGGTTAGGATTAGGTAAATTGGGTATGACTGTTTAAAACTCAGGAGAGATAAACAGGAAATAGTTGCGGCTATAAACAAATTGAAATCAAAAGAACAATTGATCAAAAGAATTGCATGAACCCAAGTTAGGTGAAATCGATTTCTAGGAATATTTTGATATTGATATTTTCATTCGTAATTATTGTGATTTGTTTTAATTAATTTGTTCCATAGTTAACAGTTAGACTAGTAAATAGGATTTTAACCAACATTTATTAATTTTCTAAATAAAGCTCAAGGTTGTTGATTACAGTGATTAGCAGTAGACACAGTTCCCCGTGGGACGATACTCATATTTACTCTATACTCGAAAACTGACATGTGCACTTGCAGTAGTGTTCCATTTAAGGACAACAGTTACATCGTGTATGTGTCACGGAGTACGATGTACCATGTGTTGTTGTGATGTATGGAGTTGAGGAGTTGATAGCTGATGGTAGAGGATTTGACCTACCTCCCGTTGCAGCAGTGATTGCCCCGCACACCGAGTATTATGTAGCCTGGGATCACCTTATAGGATATGGTCATAGTCCAGGATATTATTGCATATAGCCACCGAGTCTCACATGATATATCACATGATTTTATGATACAAGTAGACTTGAGGGATGAATCGAAACCCGATTGTTGTGTTGTGATTATTGAAATGCCATATTTTACCTGATTTGATTTAAATGGCATGATATACTTTAAAGGCATTAGGATTTTGTATCTAAACATATAAACAGCACAGTGATGTAAAGGTTTGTAATATGGGTGATGTATTTGTATTTAATATATGTGAGCTCACTATGGGATAAAAAAAATTATAGTCAATAGATAGTTGACACTGACATGTATGCATTGTATTCAATGAATAGTATGGTAAGTAGAGTTGGTGATGCTAATACCGAATCACAGCCCAACTGTTGGTAAAGAGAAAGGCAAGTGAAAAGTGAAAAATTTGTAGTGGTTTTTGGTAGAAGACATGGTCGTGACATCCTGATACAATGATCAGTGAAGCCAAGAAGGTCTGGAGATTTGTAGATGGATTGAGACCGACGTTACGGTCTAGATTGGTTCCACTGGATATTTCTACACACAAGGAGGTAGTGCACAGGGCGCAACTCTGTGAGCAGGATTATGAGAGGAATGCCTTTGAGTTCGAAAACATTGGCAGAGTCAGAGATAGAGATTGGAAGAGGCTGGTGAGAGATAGAGGTTTCGATTATTGAAAAGGGAAAAGACTCTTCAGTAAGAGACCACGGATCAAGGAGATATAAGAGAAGACTGTGAGACCTCCTGTATATCCGGCCATAGCTCTAACTAGGGGCATTGTTATTGGAGGACAGAGGTCTACTACTGATCAGTGCAGTAGATGCGACAGATATCATGGCAGTAGAGCTTGTCCGATGACTACTGTAGTTTGTTTTCGATGTGGGAAACCAGGGCATATCATGAGAGCTTGCCCAAAGTGGATTGAGCTTGCTCCACATAAGGGCAAAGAGCTAGAGAGAACTCTAGTAGATACGTCTGTTCCGAGGAGGAGAGTAACAGCTGAAGAGAAGGGGAAGCAGGTGATTGGTCGAGGACAAGTACATGCTTTGGACCAGGGTACAACTGATGCTTCATCGGATGTGATTAAAGATAACATCCTGATTTTTTATCTTGAAACATATGTATTATTTGATCCTGGTGCCATACATTCATTTGTATGCCTTCATTTACATGTAAGTTATCGAAACACGTAGAGTGTACACCTTTAAGTAGAATGATGTTGATTAGTACGCCTATGAATAACAGTCAGCTAGTTGAGTATGTGTTTAATGACTACAAGTTAAGAGTATGAGAAAAGGATATGACAGCCAATCTAATTTTGTTAAGTATGAGTGATTTTGATGTAATCTTAGGAATGGATTGGTTAGCTGCAAACATGCTGTTTTAGATTGTTATGCTAATACGGTTATGTTTCCTACCCCTGAAAAATATATTGTAAAGTTTACTGAAAAGAAATAAAAGAAGTAGTTGTAGTATTTAGTAGGCAATGTATTATGCTGACTAAGAAATCAAAATGTTGAAGGTTTCATTATGTATGTGGTTGATATGGATAAGGCGCATCTGGAGTGGGCAGATATCCCTGTGGTTAGGGAGTTTCTCAATGTCTTTCCGGGTGAATTGCCAGGGTTACCACCAGAAAGAGAGATGGCGTTCTGTATAGATTTGGTGTATGGTACCGAGCCTATTTTGAAACCACCGTACCGCATGGCCTTAGTTGAGTTGGAATAGCTCAATAAGCAGTTGCAGGAACTGTTGGGTAAGAGGCTCATCAAACCGAGTGTTTCACCTTAGGGAGCATCGATTTTGTTTGTGAAGAAGAAGGATGAAAGCCTTCGATTGTGTATTGATTACAAATTGTTGAATAAGGCTACCATCAAGAATAGGTATCCCCTTCCACGTATAGATGACTTTTTGGATCAGCTTTAGGGAGCATAGGTCTTTTTTAAGATTGTTTTGAGGTCTGGGTATCATCAGTTGAGAGTTCAGAGTGGAGATGTGCCCAAGGCAGCATTTCAGACCCAATATGGCCACTATGAGTTCTTGGTTATGCCAGTTAGATTGGCGAATGCTCCCACAGCTTTTATGGCTCTGATGAATGACGTGTTCAAGCCATACTTAGATCAATTTGTTATCGTCTTTAGTGATGATATCTTAGTCTATTCAAAGTCCCAGGAAGAGTATGAGCAGCACATGAGGATTTTATTACAAACTCTCCAAAAGAAGGAGTTATATGCTAAACTCAGTAAGTGTGACTTTTGGTTAGCGTAGATCTCATTTTTGGGACACATTGTGTCGAAGGATGGAGTGTCAGAAGATCCATCTAAGATTGAGGCTGCTGTTCAGTGGGAACAGTCGAGAACAGTCACCGAGATCAAGAGTTTTCTGGGATTGGCCAGCTATTACCAGAGGTTAGTCGATGGATTTTCAAAATCAACTGCTCCGTTAACCCGTCTCACTCAGAAGAATGTTGCATTCGTATAGGACGATGATTGTGAGAAGAGTTTTTAGGAGTTAAAGCATCGATTGACCACTACTTCGATTCTTACTATTCCTACCAGCTCAGGAGGTTTTTCTATATATACTGATGTTTCGCATCAGGGACTAGGCTGTGTATTGATCCATGATGGGAAGGTAGTTGCTTATGGATCCCGATAGTTGACGGACCATGAGAAGAACTATTCGACCCATGATTTGGAGTTGGCAATAGTAGTGTTTGCATTGAAGATATGGCGCCACTACTTGTACGGTGAGAAGTTTCAGATTTTTACTGACCACAAGAGCCTCAAGTGTCTGTTCTCATAGAAGGAGCTAAACATGAGACAAAGAAGAAGGCTAGAGCTTCTGAAGGACTATGACTATGAGATACTTTATCATCCAGGTAAGGCTAATGTTGTTGCTGATGCTTTGAGTAGGAAAAGCCTTAGGATGGTATCATATATGATGGTTCAGGAACATGAGCTGTTAGAGCAGTTTACTAGCCTAAATTTGGGTGTTGTGCCTTCTGAAACGAATACGGACTGCGTGTTCTCGATGATCCATAACTCAGGAGATTGATTTTGTTGAAAACTCATTCTTCAAGGTACACGTTACATCCGGGGAGCAACAAGATGTATTAGAATCTCCAAAAAGTGTATTAGTGGTCGGGTATGAAGAAGGATGTGGTAGTGTTTGTAGCGAGATGCCTCATTTGTCAGCAGGTGAAGATAGAGCATCAGAAGCCTGTAGGGTTATTGCAACCTCTAACTATACCAACATGGAAATAGGAGCATATCACCATGGATTTCATGATGGGTTTACCGAGGACCTGCAGGAATCACATGTGATATGGGTAATCGTTGATAGACTGAAAATCAGCCCGCTTCCTAGCTATGAGAGCTACTGATACTCTGAGTTCATTGGCAAAGTTGTATGTAAGCGAGGTAGGGAGGTTACATTGTGCTCCAATGAGTATTGTTTTGGATAGGGATTCCCGCTACACTTCTCACTTTTAGGAACACTTTCAGGAAGCCATGGGAACCCAGTTGAGTTTAAGCACCACTTTCCATCCTCAGACAGATAGTTAGTCATAAAGTACTATACAGACTCTAGAGGATATGTTGAAAGCATGTGTGATGGATTTTTGAGACTCCTGTGATAATCATTTACCACTAGTCAAATTCGCCTACAACTACAATTATCATTTGAGTATCGGGATGGCACCGTACAATGCTTTATATGGTCGTAAATTTTGTTCCCCTATTGGATGGAAAGAAGTGGGTGATTGAAAGATATTTGCTCTTGATTTGGTTAAGAAAGGCTCTGAGGATGTTCGGTTGATATATGAGAGATTGTGAATAGCTCAGAGCAGACAGAAGAGATATGCTGACAAGAGACGAAGGCCACTAGAGTTTACAGTTAGTGAGTCCATATTTCTGAAAGTTTCTCCTTCCAAGGGTATAGCGAGATTCGGGAAGAGAGGTAAGCTGAATCCTCGCTATATTAGACCCTTTGAGATACTGGATCGAGTGGGAGATAAAGCTTATAGGTTTGTGTTGAACCAAACTTATCAGGTGTTAACAACGTCTTCAACATTTCGATGCTTCGAAAGTATCACCCAGATCCAGCACATGTGATTCAGTATGAGCCATTGGAGCTCAGAGAGGACATGTCATACTTAGAGAAGGCGATTCGAATACTGCATAGAAGGAGAAGGTACTGAGATTGAAGACGATCGGGTTAGTGAAGGTTCTCTGGCAGTACCACGCTTCAGAGGAAGCTACTTGGGAGTCAGAGAACCTGATGAGTGAGAAGTACCCCCAGCTATTTGATGACTAACTTAGTTCTAATTTGGAAGATCAAATTTCTTAAGTTGGGGAGGATTGTAAAACCCAAATTTTCAAATAGCTTATTCCTAATGATTCCTATATGTACAAACATTCTATTATGTGTGTTGAATCATCATTGTTTACTAACTTGAAAATATTATGAAAGTGGTTAAATGCACATAAGCTATGTAAAGGCTAAATAAGGTCTATAAGAGCCACAGGCTAAATCGAATGAATATAATCATCATGACTAAAGAAAAGAACTTAAAATAGGAAAATATAGAGGGCTCATCGAATGAATATAAATCATCATGACTAAAGAAAAGAACTTAAAATAGGAAAATATAGAGGGCTCATGAAGGAAAGTCGATTTGATTTGGTCTCGAACACATTGAAATAGAGGAAAGACCAAAAAGGGGCTAAATGAGTTCGAAATGGTTCGTTTGAGGTGTTTTTGACATATTCGCCTCTCGAAAACGGCCAAAACATTAAGATGAGAGTGTAAACCATGGAATATGACACTTTCAAATTTTTGAGACAAAGTCAAATGTGGTCAATGGTCGAGAAAAGTCAAGGTTAGTTAAGAAAAGTTGACTTTGACAATAGTTGACTAACCATGGTTAAAATTTAACCTAAGGTTAAAAAGTGGGAGGAAATATTTTTGGTTAAAACACTCGATATTCACCCCCTGAAGTGTGGAAAATTAATTTAATCAAAATTTGGATAAAATGAAATCGGTAAAACTCGATGGGCCAACGATGGAATTTTTAAAGCCCATTAGGTGTCACGACCCCCAATTTATCAAAAATCGCTACCATTTTTTATCCCTTATTCTTACCTTCCTCCAATTGTGAACAGCTTTTTTCACCACCAACAGTTGGGCTGCGTATCAGTGTTAATCTCATCCAACAATACCATTTCAATTCACATTTTATTTGCATTTCATAGTCAGAGTTGTGATTTTACATTTGTTTACAGTTCTTTACATCCCCAAATGTTACATTCAAAATATTACTGTGCTATTGCATGTCTAGATACCAAATTGTACAAATATGTATACCTTTATATGATGGGATGCGACGGACACCAAAAATCAAATCCTCAGTCGCTCTTAATCTACTGAAAGTGCTCTGTATAGGTGGAAAATAAGGGGGTGAGCAACCACACGCTCAGTAAGGCAATCATGCGAGCAAGTCGATAACTATATTATCTACATAATCGTGATGCCATGCATAATACCACACAGTTGCACGTCATACCCAAGAACATCAGTTCATGAACATGTTCATGGTATATAAAGTAGTTCATGCTATTCAAATCAATGCACAAGTCGATAAATAAAGCATGGAAAATCTTCATGCACGGTGCACTTAAAACAATTCATGCTCGACACAAATCAGTACCAAAATCACCATCCGCCAGGACTCAACCCTTCCCTCGAACTGTCCTGACCCACAATAATTTAAATCATGCAATCATCATAAACCAAGTGACATGTGAGATTAGGCAAATAATAAGGGTAATAACTAGGACTATGGCCATATCCTCTGTGATCCCAAGCTACATGGATCCTAGATTGCAAGGTATCACACCTATCTGCTTCCGCAAGGGAGGTGGGTGACGTCCTACCCGTCGATCCATAGTAGATTATCCTTCATCTGACGACGGTACATATAAGATCTAAGCACGGTACAACATACTCCATGCTACATGAACAGTACAACATACTCCATGGACCCATAACATTACATCAAATCATGCCACATCTCAACACGCACGTGCGAGCCTATTTAATTTGTGTGACACAAAGTCTACCCGAAGCTCCTAGCATGGCTCCCAACATGTCATAAAATCACGTGCGAGCAAAGCTTTAGCACGACTATAAATGTATAGTGAACATCTAGTGTGAGTAATGCTCCAGCACTATGTCATAAAATCCATGTGAAAACTAGTACGAGCTAGGCTCCAGCACTAATGTATGTAAAACCCTAGTGCGAGCACCGTTCCAGCACTTATGCATGTAAGAAAATGTCAAATCTCATGCGAGCAGCGCTCCAGCATGCTTTATTTCCATAAAACCCATGTAGGTGGCTAATTTTTTTTGCAAAGAATCGTCATTAGAACCAAATCAAGCTATTTTCTTGCAAACTATTTAAATGCTAGCCAGCCTACCTATCCACATACTAAAAGCGGTAAAAGACTCAAGAACATCCTGTTCTTGCTTTTCATGACCTTTTCTAAAATTCCAGTTTTTGCCCTTCCCTGGTGTAAAATGGTTACCATTCTGGACCCCTTAAAATATTTTTTCTTTTCTATGACCCTTAAACATTTTAAGAAATTGTGAATGCGCTCGAAAACGTGTACAGATATCTCTAAGAGCCAACAAAATTCCCTTACCTCAAATCACTCGGAAGCTACTTCTTCCTCCTTTCCCGCTTTTCATGCTGGGTCTAATTGGCTCCGGATATATCCTCGGGAGTTACAAATATTCATCAATCACATCAATAAACACTGATAACTTATTGTTCTGACTTTATCATAGTCAATATATCTTATTGGGCCTATTTGCTCTTATTGAGCCTAATTACACCTTAATGACCTTACCTCATTTGAAGCTCATTCACACAACACTATTCATTTCACCTATGCCCATTGGGCTCATAGGCCCATTATCTCTCATTAGACCGAATTCTAGGCCCATTGACCTTATTGAGTCGATTGCATCAAGCTTTGACCCATGATCACATTCTGCCATGGCATTGTGGCCAAACACCCATCATGTCACCATTGTCAAATGCTAGCCAACATCACGCCATTCCTAGCCAATTTGGCTAGCAAACTCACTTAGTTATTTTATTAAGCACTTGGCATGCATGCTTTCACCTTAGTTTTCATTCATTTATACATTTTCACAAACTCCCTATATGCACACTTCATAACTTCATCCAATTCCATAAACTGATTTCACAAAACCATCTCAAAATCATGCATATAACATCACTAACACCATAGTATAATCAATTCATCATTAAATCAACCATAGCTCACTTTCTCACACTAAACCCATATTCAATCATGGATGACTAAGCATGCTCAAGGATGTTTCAGCCAACCAAATGTCTAGATTAACATATTTGAAGTTGGTGTATTGAAAACTCACATAGCTTAACCTTTCTCTTTTGGCCAAAATTGGGCAAAAAACTTGCTCCTTCAATCCAGAGATTTAACTAGTAGTTTTTGACTATGTTGTTCTCCTCATCACTAGGAATAACTTTGCTAAAAGCAACCTTTCTCAAATCTGTTTAGAAGATGATGATATTTTAGAGTGAGAAAACTTGTTCACTTTGCTAAAATGGAGAGGTATTTGATATTCTGGGGAAGACGACTCGGTTATCGGGCTTTTAAATAGAATTGGGTGTTGTGAGATCGATCTCCAATGGTGAGAGATTGATCTTCCTTTGGTTGAACTATACAAGTATTCAGTAAGTAAGCTGTGGAATCGATCCGCTCTTGGGAAGGGATCGATCCTTTCTAGCCAAAAAACCATTCGAGATTAATCAGTTTTGGGAAGGGATCGATCCTTTCTATGCAAAATCACATCGAGATCGATCTGCTTATGGGAAGGGATCGATCCTTTCTGTATAGAATCACATTGAGATCGATTTTCTTGCCTATAGAACCTTTGTGATTTCATTTTGGAATAACAAAATCGATCCTATCGTGTAAGAAGATCGATCTGACATTCATCTGCAGGATTTCAGCTACTAATTTTTCTAGAATTTCAAAGGAAAGATTGCATTTAAATGCTTCACTAATCATTTTGCATTTTATTCATACTTAGAGCATAAAAAGGTTCATTTCTTATGATTCACATATTATGTAACTTATGTGTACATCATGGAATCATAAGGAATACAATAAAAGTACGGGCCTTACATTATCATTTTGTGTTTTTAGTCCTTATGTTCAGTCGGAATGGTTTCAATTCCATTTGTTTAGTCGGTGGCCACTTTAGTCCTTATTTAGCCGTTACATAGATCCATGAATATTCATTCATTCTCTTTGCAATTTCATTCAAGCAAAAGTTCTTCTTATGATTCAATTAATAAATGGAAATGTGCACATCATATGAATAATAAGGAATACAACACCAAAAGTGGGTCTTACATAATCTCCCCCGCTAAGGAACTTTGGTCATCTAAATTGGAACTAAATAAGTTGGTGAATAACTCTGGGTACTTCCCCCACATCAAACTCTCCAACTCCCATGTAACTTCCTCCGCAGTATAATGCTGCCAAAGAACTTTCACTAAAGAAATCGGTTTCGACCTCAACACCTTCTATTTCCTATCCAATATTCGAATCGGCTTCTCAACATACGACATACTCTCGTTGAGCTCCAATGGCTCATATCTAATCACATGCACAGGATCCAGGTGGTACTTTCGTAACATAGAAATGTGAAAGACGTTATGAACGCCCGCTAGCTCAAGTGGCAATGCTAGCCTGTAGGCCTTATCTCCTACTCTATCAAGTATCTCAAAGGGTCCAATGTAATGAGGACTCAGCTTCCCTTTCTTTTTGAACCTCGTTATACCCTTGGAAGAAGAAACTCACAAAATACCGACTCACCCACTGTAAACTCCAATAGTCTCCGTCTCCTGTCACAAATTAACTGGACATCCTAATAGGCCTGTCTCACTAAGTCGGGAGCAAATATCTATCAGTCATCCACGTCTTCCCATCCAATAAGGGAACGACATCTACGACTACACAAAGTCTCATATGGTGCCATCTCGATACTCGAATGATGACTATTATTATAAGCAAACTCACAGTGGTAAATGGTCATCCCAGGAGCCTCTAAAGTTCAGTGCACACGATCTCAACATGTCCTCCAGAGTCTGTATAGTCCTCTCTGATTGACCATCTGTTTGAGGATGGAAAGCTGTGCTAAAACTCAGTTGGTTTTCCATAGCTTCCTAAAAATGTTCCTAGAAGTGGGAAGTGAAGCGGGAATCCCTATCTGACAAATGCTCACCAGAATACCATGCAACCTCACTATCTTGCCCACATACAAATCTGCCAGAGTGCTCAGAGTATCGGTGACTCTCACAGCTAGGAAGTGTGCTAACTTCGTCAATCTGTTCATTATCACCCAAATCGCATCATGATTCCTGCGGGTCCTAGGTAAACTCATCACGAAGTCCATACTTATATACTCTCATTTTAAAGTCGGTATAGGTAGAGGTTGCAATAACCTTGCAGGCTTCTGATACTCTACCTTCACCTGCTGACAGACGAGACACTTCGCCACATACTCCACTACATCTCTCTTCATCCCTGACCACCAATACACTCTCTGGAGGTTCTTATACATCTTGCTACTCCCCGGATGCAGTGTATACTTTGATGAATGAGCTTCTGTCAACATCAACCTCCTGATCTCTGGGTCATCGGGAACACATATCCTACCCCTGAACCTCAGTAATTCATCTGAACTCAACTCAAAACTAGTCTCTGTACCCCTCTATATCTGCCCAATAACATCACTGCACTGCTGAGTAATCTGTTGAGCCTATCAGATATGATCTACCACATCCTGTTCCAACCGCAAGCTAGCTACCATACAACCACTATCAGTATCAAGTGGGGTCATATCTAAAATGAGGCTCGCGAACTGTTCCAACAGCTCGTGTTCCCTGATCATCATGTACGATACTAACCCGAGATGCTTCCCACTCAGTGCATTAGCTACTACATTTACCTTACCCAGGTGGTACAAAATCTCGCAATCGTAGTCCTTCAGAAGCTTGAGCCACCTTCTCTGTCTCATAACTCCTTCTGTGAGAACAGATGCTTGAGGCTTTTATGGTCAGTAAATACCTGAAATTTCTCACCGTACAGATAACGACGCCATATCTTCAAGGTAAATACCACGACCGCCAACTCTAGATCGTGGGTCGGGTAGTTCCTCTCATGATCCTTCAGCTGTCTAGATCCATAAGCCACTACCTTCCCATCATGCATCAATACACAGCCTAGTCATTGGTACAAAACATCTGTATATACAGAAAAACCTCTTGAGCTGGTAGGAATTGTGAGAATCGAAGTGGTGGTCAATTGACGATTTAACTCTTGAAAACTCTTCTCACATCTATCGTCCCACATGAACTCAACATTCTTACTCGAAAGACATGTCAACAAAGTAGCTAATCTCGAGAATCCTTCCACAAACTGTCGATAATACCCAGCTAAACCAAGGAAACTCCTTATCTCCGTGACTGTCTAAGGTCTCTGTCACTGAACCACTACCTCAATCTTGGATAGGTCCACTGACACACCATCCCTCGATACAATATGGCCCAGAAAAGAGATATGCTCTAGCCAAAAGTTACACCTACTGAGTTTAGCATATAACTTCTTCTCTCGAATGGTGTGTAGCACTATCCTCAGGTGCTGCTCATACTCCTCCCTAAATCTTGAGTACGCCAAGATGTCATCGATAAACATGATAACAACCCGATCCAAATACTAGTGAAACACCTCATTCATCAACGACATAAAGGTTGTGGGAGCATTCGTCAACCCGGATGGCATAACCATAAACTCATAATAACCATACCGGGTGCGAAAAGCTATTTTGGGTACATCTTCATCCCGAACTCTCAATTGATGGTACCCAGATCTCATATCTATCTTAGAAAAGATCTTGCCCCCCGAAGCTAATCTAACAAGTCATCGATGCGTGGAAAGGGGTACTTATTCTTGATGGTCACCTTATTCAACAACCTGTAGTCAATACACAGTCAGAGGCTCCCATCCTTCTTCTTTACAAACAGAATCGGTGCTTCCCAAGGTGATACACTCAGTCTGATGAACTCCTTATCTAACAACTCCTGTAACTGCTTCTTTAGTTCCTCCAACTTAATCGAAGCCATTCTATACGATGGCTTGGATATCGACTCTATATAGGTGCCAAATCTATACAAAACTTCATCTCTCTATCTGGCGGTAACCCTGGTAAATCATTCGAAAAGACATCTGGAAATTCCCTAACCACTGGGATGTCTCTCAATTCTGGACATGCCTTATCCGCCTCAACCACGTACGCAATATAACCTTCAAAATATTAATCATTTAGTCAGCATAGAAATTCATCCATTCCGCTTACAACAACTACTGTTTTCATTACTTTTCAATGGAACTTTATAATACATTATTCAGGGAAACTTACGGTAATGCTATCTACCCCTGAAAAAGTTACCATCTTAGAAAAACAATTTACCACAGCATGGTTTGCAGCCAACCAATCCATTCCTAGGATTACATCAAACTCTCTCATATGCATTAAAATGAGATCGGCTGACATTTCGTTTTCCCCTACTTTCAACTTGCAATCCCTAAACACATATTCCACTAGCTGACTATTGTTTATAGGAGTGTTTATCAGCATCTTTCGACTTAACGGGGTAAGCTTCGCATATTTAAAAAAAATATATGCAAATGAAGGTGATACAAATGAATGCGTGGCACCAGTATCTATCAAAATATAAGCTTCAAGATCAAAAATCAAGATGGTACCTTTCACCACATCTGAAGACTAATCCGCAGTATCCTGATCCAGAATGTGTACTCGTCCTCTGCTAACTACGTGCTTCCCTTTCTCTTCAGCTATCGCCCTTCGTCTCGGTGTATGAGTATCAGCAAGAGCTCTCTCTAGCTCTTTGCCCTTCTGTGGGGCACTCTCAGTCATCTTTGGGTAATTTCGAATCATATGCTCTAGCTTCCCACATCAAAAACTTACCGCAAGAGGTCCAAAACATGGTCGAGTACCATGATATCTACCACACTTACTGCATTATTCTGTAGTAGGTCGTGGCCCTCTAATCACTATCCCTTTCACTAGAGCTATGGCCGGATACACGGGAGGCTTGACTAACCTCTCCCGGATCTCCTTAATCTTTGGCCTCTTCCTAGATAATCTCCTGCTCCCTCTATAACTGGAGCCTTTATCCACTGCTAGTCTCTTCCTATCTCTGTCCCTCACTCTACCAACCTTCTCAAATTTTGAGGCATTCCGCTCAATATCGTACTCACACAACTGCGCCCTGCACACTGCCTCCTCATAGGTCGGTATATCTAAGGGAACTAATCAGGATCTGATGGCTGGTCTCAGTCCATCCACAAACTTTCTGACCTTCTTGACCTCACTATCCATCGTGTCAAGATCATACCTGACCAGGGAGATAAATATCTTCTCATACTCGTCCACTGAACTGCTTGACATGCCCAAAAGGTATATGTCCGTAGGTGCACGGGTTGTACAAGTAATAATGGGATTTCAGTCCCGAGTTATCATCCCATAAAGAAGTTGACTAGCCTAATTAACTACCGGTTAATCTTACCCTAAGTATATCCTAGCAAAATTATGAAATTAAAGGGAGTGATCTACATAGCTCGAATTAAAAATACTGAAAGCAATAAAATAATAAAACCTATAAACTGAAGAAAATTAAAACCAAGCAAAATTACTTACAGTGTTCAACACAATTAAAATCAAAAACCTACAAAAGAAATTAAAACAGTTAAAACTAATTAACGCAATTAAAATAAAATGCAATTATGAAAATAACAAAGCAAGATAAATTAAACTAAATTTAACAAACCTAAAATGCAATTAAACTACTTAATCAAAATGCAATTAAAACTAAACTAAAACTTAATGAAAATAAATTTACCCCTAATCTAATTCTAAATAAACACTTAGTTAACTATCATCCTAATTAAAACTAAGTTTTATCTACTATGCAAGAATACTAACATGCAATTTAATTAAAAACTCTAAACTAAGCTTAACAAATTAAATTGGAATTAAACTAAACTAACAATGCATGAAAATGGATTAAAGCTATAATGCAAACGCCAAACAAGGCCTTAAGTAAATTTAAACCATTCCCTCCATTTACTGTTCACGTGGCATTTTTCTTTTCCATTTTCAGGTACTGCTGCTCAGGTTGCTGTGCTGGTTCTGCCTCGGTTTGTCCACTTCTGCTCCAGGTATGCTCCATTCTGCATTTACTGCACATTCATCGGACTGCTACTGTACTTGTCCAAGTGGTACTCTGCATTTTAATTCCTTTCCCTGCTGCCCACATCCGCTGCACCCAGCTCTCTGTACCGGCCAGCTGATGTTACTGGTTCTGCCCCAGTTTGCTTTTGCTGCACATTCCTCTACACCGTGTTCCTGCACTGGCACAACCCTGTAGCTGTTGTTGTACTGCCATCGAACCTCTACCCAGGAGCCAACATTGAATTTGTCTTCAAGCCAGCTCCTACTTAAGGCACAGCAGCAACGGACAAAGCCTACCTTAATCCTGCATCGTTGCTCCACACGTCCCAGACAGTTCTGCCACAGCAGCAAAGCGACAGCAGTGAATGGAAACAACAAGGTAAAATTAACAAGATGAAAAGGGACTTAAATCAGCCATTAACAAGAAACTAAATAGAAAATAAAGTATGAACAGCAAAGCGATGAGAAAACAGGGGAGAACAGAGGATCGATCAGCTTGCTAGATTGCTTCATTGATCCATCCAGCTACCTGTCGAACATCCTCTCTCGGTACTATACTTAAGCATCTCCACAAAGGCATGAACTAAGGTAACAATACAAAAAACTAAAACTAAATACTGAATCAATAATGCAAAAAAAATCTAGGACATGAAAACAGGAAACTCCCGAGCTAAGCTTTCCTTCACTGTCTTCTCCTATCGAGTTCCACTATGCTCTTGATATGGATGACTGCTTTGCATCATCCCACTCGCAAGCAACAGAATCAAAAGGTAGGAGACAGTGTGAAGAGGCCTGAAACCCGAATGCAACCGAAAGCTAAAGAAACTCTAAACAAATTCTTGAAACCGAGAGAGAGTAGTGAAGACATAAATCATTTTTTCATTAACTTTCATCTATAACTAAGTAAATAAGAAACATACATTAATGGATTCCTTCAAACCGAAACCTAAATAAGAAACATAGTAATGGATTTCTTCAAACCGATAAGAAGAACAAGGTAAAACAAGATTGTTAATGGAAACCGAGAAAATGAGAAAATGGAACAAAAGCTTTCATTAAGTGAATAATGATGAACAGTAAAATGTTGCTAAAGAAAACTAACTTTTCGGGAATGCTTAAAAACAAAGGTAATAAATCTAAAACTACCTTAGAAACTATTCTACCTTAGCCTACTCTACTCCTACTCTACTCTACTTCTACTTCCCTAATTCCCTACTTGATTTTTCAATTGCCATCATGTTCTATTTATATACAAACATAGGGGTACAATGGTAATTTTTTCATCCTAGATGAGTTGGCATTGTTTGGCCACTTGTCTTCATTTGATTTGCTGCAAAGTAAATATTTCCATGTCATCAGTCTTTTTGTCCAATTAGCTGTGCGATGTGGCCCGACGTGAGTCCTCCAGAGGGTTGGCACGGTGTCCTTCAATCTTATCGTTTCGGAGCAAATAAAATATAGAGACCTGGCATCACGCATGTCTAGTCGACTGATGACTCGGTTTGCAAATTGGAAGTGGTCCAATCTCTTTTAGCTCGTTTTCAGCCTAATTTCGTCTGAAACGACTGAGTTTCATCCAGATTTAATTTATCTGCACATTAAAGAATTTTAATTAAATAAAGGGGATTATTAATAAAATAATATGGGGATTAAATAAATAATTAGGAATTTAAGCACAAATAATTCTATAAAAAATAGAATTATCACACCCCCAAACTTGAGTTTTTGCTTGTCCTCATGCAAAACAAAATAATTGTAGGAATGATAAGTACAAAACATAATAATTTCCCCAACATTATCCTCAAAGAAAAAGTACAGACTATGAAATCAAAGATTCACAATTATAAGTCCAACACTTAGAATTATTCCATCATAAGTCCTAACCCAAATTGAACTCCTCGTGTGTGTGTGAAAAATGTCAAAGCCACTTCAAAGTACATTATCCGGATCAGATTATGCAAACATAGTGAATACAAAGTCAATGACAAGTGATCCTTCCCATAAGTTTGCTTTTCACTAATCTCTCCACTAATGTAGTCACACTTACTCAAAGATCAATAGGACTTCATTAAGCTTGTAATGTCAGGCTGGGGTTAAGGTATGATAATGTCGATTTAGTTTTAATTACCCCTTAACATGCATTACTTTCTAGGATCTTTAATGTAAGAGCTCATATTTATTTCCCCCAAACTTATTTCTTTCACTAGACATTTTATTATATTTTTGTATTTTCTTCTTTCTTCTTTTCTTTTTCTTTTTCATTTTCTTCTTCTTTTTTTTTTTAGAATAAATACTCCTTCACTATCACTTAATACCCATGTGTACAAAGCTCATAATATATCCCAATAAATTTTTATGCTTTCGGGGTCAGAGATAGGAAAAGAGTATTTAAGCTAAGGAAACGCATGTGTATTTACAGAGAAAAGCTTATTTAGTCCAGATGGGTGACTAGGGATAAAATATGTACAAAAATAGCTAGAAAGGCTCAAACGATCCAAAGATGGCCTAAATCATCTCCCTAATTAAGTGTGATCTAATATTTCACCTCGAGATCAAATCAAGCAAATTCTAGAATATGATGCACAAAATCAACTAAACAAATGCAATCTTATGTCCACATAAGCTTTCTCTAAATAATTATACAGATTCATGACATGACATGTGCGTAAGATGAGGAAATCACAATCAGAATCAAGACAAATTCAAGAATTTAACTTCATGTTTTTCCTATAATCATGCTTCTCAGTCAATCAAAGTCATACTTAATCATGGGGTCATATCATTGAAATATGGGAAAACTACATGCTAAGCACTAAATCATCCCAAAATCAAACAGTTTAAGCTTAGATTTTCAAAAAAAAAATTGAAACAATTTTCAATTTTGCTCAAATTTTTGAAAAATACTCAAGTGATATCCCGTCCCCTAAACTTGAAGTGCACAGTGTTCTCAGTGTGCAGATAATATAAGAATTGAAGTTTAGGAACAAAGTACTCCCCTTTCTGATGATGATGAACAACTGAAGCTTTGATTGAAAGCGTAAAACTAAAAAAATAAACCTGCAAAATAAACAAAGAAAGAAACAACAAAAAAGAAAAAGAAAAAGAACTATATACAAGGTGAAAAGAAAAACACAACCACTTCAAATGCAGCTGAAGAAAACAACACTCAGCAGTAGGGCGAAGAGCAGGAGGATTAGCCAAAATGGTGACAAAATGTTAACAGTTAAATCTTCCTGAACCCTATCTACTTCCTTCTTTCTCTCAGATTTTATATGGTCAAGCCTTATGTCTACCATCCTAAAACAGTTTTGAGAGTCATCAGGGAACTTTAAAGGTTTGAAAACATTAAATTTCACTTCCTGATCTAGGACTCTCATAGTCAACTCCCCCTTTTGCACATCAATTATCGTCCTACCAGTAGCTAGGAAAGGTCTGCCTAAAATAATGGGGACTTCCTTGTCTTCCTCCATATCTAGTACAATAAAATCTGCAGGAAAAATAAACTTGTCCACCTTTACTAAGACATCCTCAATGACCCCTTTTGGATATTTAAGGGATCGATCTGCTAGCTGAAGGGTCACTGTAGTGGGCTTGATGTCCCCTATTCCTAACTTCTGATAGATAGATAAAGGCATTAGATTGATACTAGTTCCTAAATCACACAGGGCTTTACCAAAGAATAGATTTCCAATAGTGCAGGGTATGGTAAAACTCCCGGGATCCTTGAGCTTGGGGGGTTATTTCCTCTGGATAATAGCACTACATTCCCCAGTTAAGGCCACCTCATAATCGTCCAATCTCTTTTTCCTCGAGAGGATATCCTTTAGAAACTTCACATAACTTGGCATTTGCTCTAAGGCATCTGCGAAAGGAATGTTGATGTGAAGTTTCTTAAAAACCTCAAGAAATTTAGTGAATTGTTGTTCTAGTTTTTGATTTTGAAACCTATGAGGAAAAGGTACTGGTGGTCTAACTAGAGGCAATGTAGTGGGAACCTGTGTGGAATCAGAGGATGAGGAAGGCTGTGAAATAGAAGAAAAAGAAGGTATAGATGAAGAAGTGCCTAGCTTTGTTTCCTTGGCAGCCCGATCTTTAGGTTCCTGCTTTTTTTGAGCTGCTTCTTTAGAACTTACGAATTCTTCAACTATGTGCTGTTCAGGTTGGGACTTAACTTGTGGCTCATCTAGCTCTCTGCCACTACTAAGGGTGATAGATCTAACATGTTCCTTACCCTCCCTTTGCTTATCAGGATTAGCTTCAGTGTTACTAGGAAGGGTCCCTTGAGGACGTTGGCTAAGAGCACTAGCTATTTATCCAACCTGAACTTCTAAGTTCTTAATTGAGGCAGCTTGATTTTGCAGGATAGTCGTGAACATTTCCTTAAGCGAGGGCTTCTTCTCAGCTGTTGGTGCTGGTGCAAGTATATGTTGTAGAAGTGGTGGTAGTGGTGGTTGATGGAAGTGAGGTGGATGCTGTTAAAATTGAGGTGGGGATGGATGATGAGGCGGATGATATGGAATTTGCGGCTGTGGTGGTACCTGAACCGGTGGAGCTTGAAAACTAGGGGGTCCTACAAATATGGAATTATAAGTTTGCCCTTGGTTTTGGCTCCAGGAGAAGTTAGGATGGTTCCTCTACCCTGAATTATAGGTGTTTGAAAAAGGGTTGTTCTGTTGCTTAGGGGAAGCAACATACTGAACCGATTCTAAGTTGAGCGGACACCTATCTACAAAGTGGGTATCACTACACAGCTCGCAGGAAAGAAAAGGACTTTGGACAGAATATATAGGGTTAGGACTACTGAGAGGATTATGTTGGGTACTGAGTGACTCTACCTTCTTCGTAAGATTAGCGATTTGAGAGGTTAAGGTAGACAGTGTGTCGAGCTCATAAATACCCGCCGGCTTCTTTGGCATTTGTCTCTCCGAGGACCATAAATAGTTGTTAGCCGCCATCTTGTCTAAAAGCTCATAAGCTTCCTCTTCTGTTTTACACATTAGCGCTCCACCCACCGCAGCGTCAACAATGGTCCTATTTGGGCTTGTAAGTCCGTTGTAGAAGGTCTGGACTTGCAACCACAAAGGTAGGCCATGGTGAGGGCACTTCCTAAGAAGCTCCTTATATCATTCCCATGCTTCATAAAGAGTTTCAGAGTCATACTGAGCAAAGGAAGATATATTACTACGGAGTGGGCCATTCTAGAGGGAGGAAAAAACTTAGATAGAAATTGATGGGCTAACTCGTCCCATGTAGAAATGGATCCTGGAGGCAGGGAGGTTAACCAGTGTCTCACCCTATCCCTAAGTGAGAAGGAGAATAATCTAAGCCTAAGTGCATCATCAGATAATCCATTGTGTTTAAACGTGTTGCACAAGTCCAGGAATTGCCCAAGGTGAGCATGTAGGTCGTCATGAGAGAGCCCACTGAACTGCAATGAAGTCTGAATCATCTGGAGGATTGCGGGCTTAATTTCAAAGTTATTTGCATAGACAGCTGGTGGCCTAATGCCGGTATAATAACCTCCAATCGTCGACATTGCATAATCTCCAACGGTTCTAAATTCCCTATTTTCTACCATGATGTTTTGCAGCGGAGCTAATAATTTCCTAGAATCCTTTCAAATTTTTCTAAGTGTTCAATTTCAGGATTTAAAGGAAAGCAATCATAACTCCTGGCTCTAGCATACAATCATCATTAAGTCCTTAGAAATTTTTTTTAACGTTTTTTAATTTTAAATTTTTTTATTTAATTAAGAGAAAATTTAACTATCCTAAGCTAAGGCTCTAAATATTTACAACCTAAATATTTACAAGCTAGAATTACACCTAAGCATAATTTCACCGATATTAATTACTAACTAATTAAAACTTCCCCGGCAACGGCGCCAAAAACTTGACACGCCCAAAAGGTATATGTCCGTAAGTGCATGGGTCGTACAAGTAATAATGGGATTTGAGTCCCGAGTTATCGTCCCACAGAGAAGTTGACTAGGCTAATCAACTACCGGTTAATCTTACCCTAAGTATATCCTAGCAAAATTATGAAATTAAAGGGAGTGATCTACATAGCTCGAATTAAAAATACTGAAAGCAATAAAATAATAAAAGCTATAAACTGAAGAAAATTAAAACCGAGCAAAATTACTTATAGTGCTCAACGCAATTAAAATCAAAAACCTACAAAAGAAATTAAAACAGTTAAAACTAATTAATGCAATTAAAATAAAATGCAATTATGAAAATAACAAAGCAAGATAAATTAAACTAAATTTAACAAACCTAAAATGCAATTAAACTACTTAATCAAAATGCAATTAAAACTAAACTAAAACTTAATGAAAATAAATTTACCCCTAATCTAATTCTAAATAAACACTTAATTAACTATCATCCTAATTAAAACTAAGTTTTATACTACTATGCAAGAATACTAACATGCAATTTAATTAAAAACTCTAAACTAAGCTTAACAAATTAAATTGGAATTAAACTAAACTAACAATGCATGAAAATGGATTAAGCTATAATGCAAAAGCCAAACAAGGCCTTAAGTAAATTTAAACCATTCCCTCCCTTTACTGTTCACGTGGCATTTTTCTTTTCCATTTTCAGGTACTGCTGCTCAGGTTGCTGTGCTGGTTCTGCCCCGGTTTGTCCGCTTCTGCTCCAGGTATGCTCCATTCTGCTTTTGCTGCACATTCATCGAACTGCTACTGCACTTGTCGAGGTGGTACTCTGTATTTTAATTCCTTTCCCTGCTGCCCACGTCCGCTGCACCCAGCCAGCTGATGTTACTGGTTCTGCCCCGGTTTGCTTTTGCTGCACATTCCTCTACACCGTGTTCCTGCACTGGCACAACCCAGCAGCTGCTGTTGTACTGCCATCGAACCTCTACCCAGGAGCCAACATTGAATATGTCTTCACGCCAACTCCTACTTAAGGCATAGCAGCAACGGACAGAGCCTACCTTAATCCTGCATCGTTGCTCCACACGTCCCAGACAGTTCTGCCACAGCAGCACAGCGACAGCAGTGAATGGAAACAACAAGGTAAAATTAACAAGATGAAAAGGGACTTAAATCAGCCATTAACAAGAAACTAAATAGAAAATAAAGTATGAACAGCAAAGTGATGAGAAAACAGGGGAGAACAGAGGATCGATCGGCTTGCTAGATTGCTTCATTGATCCATCCAGCTACCTGTCGAACATCCTCTCTCGGTACTATACTTAAGCATCTCCACAAAGGCATGAACTAAGGTAACAATACAGAAAACTAAAACTAAATACTGAATCAATAATGCAGAAAAATCTAGGACATGAAAACAGGAAACTCCCGAGCTAAGCTTTCCTTCACTGTCTTCTCCTACCGAGTTCCACTATGCTCTTGATATGGATGACTGCTTTGCATCATCCCACTCTCAAGCAACAGAATCAAAAGGTAGGAGACAGTGTGAAGAGGCCTGAAACCCGAATGCAACCGAAAGCTAAAGAAACTCTAAACAAATTCTTGAAACCAAGAGAGAGTAGTGAAGACATAAATCATTTTTTCATTAACTTTCATCTATAACTAAGTAAATAAGAAACATATATTAATGGATTCCTTCAAACCGAAACCCAAATAAGAAACATAGTAATGGATTTCTTCAAACCGATAAGAAGAACAAGGTAAAACAAGATTGTTAATGGAAACCGAGAAAATGAGAAAATGGAACAAAAGCTTTCATTAAGTGAATAGTGATGAACAGTAAAATGTTGCTAAAGAAAACTAACTTTTCGGGAATGCTTAAAAACAAAATAATAAATCTAAAACTACCGTAGAAACTATTCTACTTAGCCTACTCTACTCCTACTCCTACTCCTACTCTACTCTACTTCTACTTCCCTAATTCCCTACTTGATTTTTCAATTGCCATCATGTTCTATTTATATACAAACATAGGGGTACAATGGTAATTTTTTCATCTTAAATGAGTTGGTATTGTTTGGCCACTTGTCTTCATTTGATTTGCTGCAGAGTAAATATTTCCACGTCATCAGTCTTTTTGTCCAATTAGTTGTGCGATGTGGCCTGGCGTGTGTCCCCCAGAGGGTTGGCACGGTGTCCTTCAATCTTATCGTTTCGGAGCAAATAAAATACGGACACCTGGCATCACGCGTGTCTAGTCGACTGATGACTCGGTCTGTAAATTGGAAGTGGTCTAATCTCTTTTAGCTCGTTTTCAGCCTAATTTCGTCTGAAACGACTGAGTTTCATCCGAATTTAATTTATCTGCACATTAAAGAATTTTAATTAAATAAAGGGGATTATTAATAAAATAATATGGAGATTAAATGAATAATTAAGAATTTAAGCACAAATAATTCTATAAAAAATAGAATTATCACTGCTCTCCTAGGTCAATCCCAAGAACTCCATCTGCAGCTTTCGCTGTGCAGTGTCTGGAACATACTGCCTATCGAAGACTTTCAAAAATATATCCCAGTTGATCTCTATTTTTCGGGCTCTTACAATGGGTCCGATGGACTTCTACCAATGCTCTGTCGATCCCTTCAGCATGAATGAGGCAAAAGCAACCATCTCTGTATTAGTGCACTCGAAAAACCCATATAACTTCTCGATCTCATTCACCCAATCCTCTACAGCTACTGAGTCCTTAATCCCACTCAAAGACGGCGGTCTAAACTTCTGGAACAGCCGTCATCTATCCAAGTCACATTCATAACCCCAACCTCTACTGCCCTGTGGTGTATAACGAAAGAAGGCGTATCCTGTAGTGAGGGTGTGGGAGTATCTGTATTCTGGGGTCTCTGGACTGGCTGTGTAGGCGTCTCAGGAGTAGCTGCCTGTTCAGCATCACCTGTGCAGCTGGACCCTGCCCGCTCCTAGCTCCATGTATCGACTGGGCAAACAACTCAAAAATCATGTTTATGCTCTGCTATATCCTCGTAAAGTGTGCCTCAGTACTCTTCGATCTCTCTGTCGGACTCTGTGGGGCATGCTCAACATCAGCCTCTACCTCTATCTCTTCCTGAGTCTCATGTGAGGACGACTCAGCACGGCTCTCGGGCCTACCCCTACGACCTCTAGCTCGTGCTCTCGTCCCTCTACCGCGACTGGTATTAGGCATAATATCCCGATTCCTACATTCACAACCATTTCTTAGTTAAACCCATCTCGATATACACAGTTGTATCAAGACAAGAACAGTAACATGAGGATGTAATTTTCGTAATTATTAACATCGACACACATCAGACCAAACCTGCCTTTGATACCACCTCTGTCACGACACCCAATTTACCAAAAATCGCTACCATTTTTTTGATCCATTATTCTTACCTTCCTCCGATCATAAACAGCTTCACCAACAACAGTTGGGTTGTGCATCAATGTTAATCTCATCCAACCATACCATTTCAATTCACATTTTATTTAAACGTAAACACTTGTATTTCATAGTCAGAGTTGCGATTTTACATTTGTTTACAATTCTTTACATCCCCAAATGTAACATTCAAAATATTACTGTGCTCTTGCATGTCTAGATACCAAACTGTACAAATGTGTATACCTTTATATGATGGGATGCAACGGACAACAAAAATCAAATCCTCAGTCACTCTCAATCTACTAAAAGTGCTCTGTAGAGGGGGAAAATAATGGAGTAAGCAACCACATGCTCAGTAAGGCAATAATGTGAGCAAGTAGATAACTGTACTATCTACATGATCGTGATGCCATGCATAAAACCACGCAGTTATATGTCATACCTAAAAAATCAGTTCATGCACGTGTTCATGGTATATAAAGTAGTTCATGCTATTCAAACCAATGCACAAGTCAGTAAATAAAGCATGGAAAATCATCATACGATTTGCACTTAAAATAGTTTATGCTCGACACAAATCAGTACCAAATCACCATCCGTCAGGACTCAACCCCTCTCTCGGACTGTCCTGAACCATAAAATAATTTAAATCATGCAATCATCATAAACTAGGTGACATGTGAGATTAGGCAAATAATAAGGGTAATATCTAGGACTATGGCCATATCCTCTGTGATCCCAGGCTACATGGATCCTAATGTGTGAGGTATCATGCATATATACTTTCGCACGGGAGGTGGGTCACGTCCTACCCGTCTGTCCATAGTAGATTATCCCTCATTCAAAGATGGTATATATAAGATCTAAGCACGGTACAACATACTCCATGCTACATGCATGGTACAACATACTCCGTGGACCCATATCATCACATCAAATCATGTCACATCTCAAAATGCACGTGCGAGCCTATGTAATCGGTGTGACACAAAGTCTACCCGAAACTCCCAGCACGGCTCCCAACCTGTCATAAAATCACTTGCGAGCAAAGCTCTAGCACGACTATAAATGTATAATGAACATCTAGTGCGAGCAACGGTCCAGCACTATGTCATAAAATCCATGTGAAAACTAGTACGAGCTAGGCTCCAACACTCATCTATGTAAAACTCTAGTGCGAGCACCGTTCCAGTACTAATACATGTATGAAAATGTCAAATCTTGTGCGAGCACCGCTCCAGCACGTTTTATTTCCACAAAACCCATGTAGGTGGCTAATTTTTTTTTTTTGCAAAGAATAGTTATTAGAACTAAATCAAGCTATTTTCTTACAAACCATTTAAATGCTAGCCAGCCTACCTATCCACATGCTAAAAGGAGTAAAGGACTCAAGAACATCATGTTCTTGTTTTTCATGGCCTTTTCTAAAATTTCAGTTTTTACCCTTCCTAATGGTAAAATGGTTACCATTCTGGACCCCTTAAGATATTATTTCTTTTCTTTGACCCTCAGACAATTTAAGAAATTGTAAATGTGCCCGAAAACGAGTACAGATATCTCTAAGAGCTAACAAAATTCCCTTACCTCAAATCACTCGAAAGCTGCTTCTTCCTCCTTTCCCGTTTTTCATGATTGGGTCTAATTGGCTCCAGATATATCCTCGAGAGCTGCAAATATTCATCACTCACATCAGTTAACACTGATAACTCATTATTCTGACTTCATCATAGTCCATATATCTTATTGGGCCTATTTGCTCTTACTGGGCCTAATTACACCCTAATGGCCTTTACCCCATTTTAAGCTCATTCATACAACACTATTCATTTCACCTAGGCCTATTGGGCTCCTTAGGCCTATTATCTCTCATTGGATCGAATTCTAAGCCCATTAACCTTATTGGGTCGATTGCATCAAGCTTGGCCTATAACCACATTCGACCATGGCATGGTGGCCGACCACCCATCACGCCACCATGGTCGAATGCTAGCCATCATCATGCCATTCCTAGCCAATTTGGCTAGCAAACTCAGTTATTTTATCAAGCACTTGGCATGCATGCTTTCACCTTAGTTTTTCATTTATTCATGCATTTTCACAAACTCTTTATATGTACACTTCATAACTTCATCCAATTACATAAACTGATTTCACAAAACCATCTCAAAATCATGCATATAACATCACCAACACCATAGTATAATCAATTCATCATTAAATCAACCGTAGCTCAATTTCTCACACTAAACCCATATTCGGTCATGGATGATTAAGCATGCTCAAGGATGTTTCAACCAACCATACATACACCAATCAACTCATAAAAATGTCTAGATTAACATAATTGAAGTCGGTGTATTGAAAACTCACCTAGCTTAACCTTTCTCTTTTGGTCAAAATTGGGGAAACACCTTACTCCTTCAATCCAGATATTTAACTACTAGTTTTTAGCTATGTTGTTCTCATCATTACTAGGAATAACTTTGCTAAAAGTAACCATTCTTAAATCTGTTTGGAAGGTGATGATATTTTAGAGTGAGAAAACTTGTTCAATTTGCTAAAATGGAGAGGTATTTGATATTCTGGGGAAGAAGACTCGGCTGTCGAGCTTTTAAATAGAAATGGGTGTTGTGAGATCGATCTTCAATGGTGAGAGATCGATCTTCCTTTAGTTGAACTATACAAGTATTCAGCAAGTAAGTTGTGGGATCGATATGCTCTTGGGAAGGGATCGATCCTTTCTAGCCAAAAACCATTCGAGATCGATCTGTTTTTTGGAAGGGATCGATCCTTTCTATGCAGAATGAAATCAAGATTGATCTGATTTTAGGAAGGGATCGATCCTTTCTATGCAGATGGTGGTTGTCGAGACCAACAATAATAATTCCTACTCAAAATAGATTAAAATTGTAGTATAATTGAGTAAGGTCGTTTCCCAAGAGATTGGTTACATTTATTTTTCTGTAAAATATTTATAAAGAAAATATTTAAGGGGATTTGTTGTAATGAAAATAAAAAGAAAAATTAATATATAAAAGAGAAATTACTATGTAAAATATTGGGAGTAAATCAATATGATGAAAGCATCCAACCAATGGAATAATTTTAGAATTGGTTCATGGAATTAATCATTGATGCAAAAATGAATTCTTTTAATCTTTACCAAATTGGTTATGGCTATTAGCACGACCTAACAACCTATCCCTCCTTACTTCTCCAATAATCAGGATATGATCTCTAATTATTTCTCTTGTCAGTTAAACAACCTTAGATACGATCTTAAGATTTAATTTACCAACAGCATTAAAAATTAGAGAGACTACCAATTCTAACCAACAAACACACATGTAGGTTAATTTAAGCTAGATTATATATCTTCTTAACATAGAATTGAAAACCTATCTATAATCAATTATGTTGTTTACCACTTATATTAGAATTCCTAAACAATTATGGATTCATGTTTCTAATTGGTGATATATTATCCTGACAATTGAACAAATAACCCTTTTTTTACAATCAATCAAAACAATAATTTAAACAAGCATAGAAAATATATAAATAGCAAAGATATAAAAGAACAAGATAAAACTAATTAGATATCACAATTCTTGAAGAACCCAAACTTTAATTATTCTTTAACTGGACTAAATAATTTAACAAGCCATAAGTTCAGAGAAAAATAATAAAGAAAAATAAAAATATAGAATTGTGTCTATGATAATGATTGTTCATCCTCCTTTTCCACTTTTAGTCTATAAATACTAAATCTCCTAACCCCTAAAATCTGTTTCTAAAGGAAATTTCTCTGATTAAGTTTGATTACAATTAAACTTCTTTCCTTTTTCAACATTTGCCAAAGACAGTGATTGCATATCTCTTCCTTAATAATAAAAATCTCTCACTTGCCATCTCTAGACTGATTAAGTCCTCTTCAGCTACAAGTGATGAATCTTGACTTGAATTCATATATTTGACTTGTAATTCGTGTTATTGCCTTAGGCGTGCCCATGTTTTACACTAAGATTTCTTCTGATTTTGTAACTTGAAAAAAAATGCAACTTTAGTCCATTTTGTCTCTTTTACTTCATTCACAATTCAAAATAAAAAATATAAGCCAAATCCAAAAATTAAGCATATGGAATAATCTAAATCATGAAAAAATATGACAATTAATATGTTTAATATACAACTTATCAAATTCCCCCACACCTAAACATTTCTTGTCCTCAAGCATACAGTAGTCTAAATTTATAATATCTTCTCATCATTCCTTCATACTCTTCCTTTGCTCATGCAAAACAAATTTTTCTTGAACAGAAGTTCTTGAAGTGAATTCGCATAACACACATGAAAAACACCTTAATGATTCAATTAAGTTCATAAAGTATATAAGATCCAGCACCCTCGCAATTGGATTTCACTTATCACACTCTAAGTGTTTAAGGTATATATATCAATAAATTCTCAAGTCATTACATAGAAGATTTATTACCATAAGCTTACAAATTCATCACATATTTTCCACCAATGAATGAATTAAGATGCAAAAATCTAAGTGTTTAAAAGGGTTGTAATAGGGCTTAGGTAAGGTATGACAAAGGAATTTTTAGGTTAAAGAAATTGAAGGAATCATACAAAACTTTTCACATAAAACTCAACTCAATGATTTCAAAAGATTGCTTCAACCCTTCACTTTCATCCAAATGTACAATGAGTATCTTTGATTGAACCACAAATAATTCCATAACTAACTTCCAAGCATTGAAAATTGCACTTCTATTTTTATTTTTCATTTTTATTTTTTTCTTCTTTTCTTTCTTCATTTTTCTCTTTTTTTTTTCATTTTTTTGAAAGAGAATAACTCAATGAAAGTAATAGTTTGGAGTACTAAATTTTCAACATATTGCAATCTTTCCAAAAATATTTTAAAGTTTCATGTACATAAGTTTACATGATTCTTCTATTCAAGGTTCAAAAAGAGGGAAAAATTAACAAAAGGATTTATTATGGCTTATAATGTGGTTTAATCCAAAGTAAAGGCTAGGCTCAAAGTGGTTTCTCTAGGGGTTAATAATAATAAGGGTAAGCTAGAAAAGAAATGGTATAATGTCAAGAAAAATGGTTTAACATAAATGCCCTTATTTGATTTATTGTATACTCATCAAATGGGTTGATTGAGACATGTATGACAGAGCAAGTTCTAAAATAATCAACTATACATGACAATCACACAAACAAAGAAATGGAGCATGATGTAATGAATGCTCATAGGCTCAATTCTCATCAAAAATGGTTATATGTGCTAGATTCTATACACTTTTTCCATCTAATTAATTAAAATCAACTAATTAATGTATTAATGAGAATTCAAAACTGTGTAAATCAATTTTTTTCTTTCATGGGATAAGTATTAAAAAATCTAGAACTCAAAGAAATCACAAATAATAACTAATATATCTTTTGGAACAAATTTCTTTTTTTTTTTGGATTTACAAAAATTTTCATGAACAATTATCAAAAATGAAAGAAAAAGAAAACAAACATCAAAGTCACAATTAAATATCCCCCCTCACACCTAAACTATACATTGTCCCCAATATACCAAAATAGATGCTCAAAACTGTAAAAGAATTAAGAGAATTAAGAGAATTAAGGAACTTCCCTGAAAAATGTTGACCAGCGTGAAACATTGCATTGATTTCTACTAATTTACCAATCTGAGCACGCTTACGAGCGAAAGAAACTCCTTGATTTCTACTGCTAGTCATTAAAATATTCTTCATCATGTGCGATGGTTAATCTCCAAAGAAAAATAACTACACCAAATCAAATAATATTAATAATAAAAATGATATAACTAAAATTTGTTGGTAAAGCAACCACCACCCCAATTATTTTTTTAATAATTTTTTTGTTTATTTATTTATTTTATTTTTATTTTTATTTTTTTGCTTTTTTATTTTTAGGTTTTTATTTTAATCTGATTGGTCGGGCTTGTCGGTGCTGCTGGTTGGTGCTCTGCCGGAGCTGTGAGTCTCGACTTTGGTGGCTGCTGTTGATGGAGCTTGAAGGAGTTGTTGGTTACGATGGTGTCGAATGGAGATTGGGTGTCGTCGGTGGAGCTCATCGAAACTGTGAAGAATGAGATGACGATGGTGGGTAGTGGCTGGGTTGGCAAAATTGCTGGATTGCGTCTGGTGTTGCCGGTTGGATTGTTGCTGATTTGTGGGCAGGTGAAGATGGTCGCGGATCGTGGGTTGCTGATGGTCGAGAAGAGAGGTCGGGGGTCGGAAAGAAGGGAGGTCGCGGGTCGCGGGTTGCCCCTGGTGCTGCCGAAAATGGGTCTCGGTTCGTGAAGAAGGAGGGATGGCTGTCGACTGTAGGTCTCGAAGCTGGGAGAACTTGTCGGAGGAGGTGCCAAGCTTGCTGCTGGAGCGGTCGCCGCCAGTTGGACCGTGAATAGGAACTGGGTAATGGACACTATCAGGCTGGAAGCTCGGGAAGATGGGGGAAGCACGAGCTGCTGCTTTCGATACTGTTCATCTCGGCTCCGGTGGTACTGTCGGTCTACTGTCAAATCCGTTGCCAAGAATCTGCAAGTTAAAAAGAGAAAACAAAATGAGCTGAAGAGAAGAGAATAGAAAAAAAAAATAACTAAATAAAAATATATGTTCTATTATTTTTTTTATGGGCAGAAGAGGTTTTTAGATAGGGCGTTGGCACGTCCTATGAAAACATTTCTTTTGTAAACTTTTTTTGTTAGAAGAGGTCTAATCATAAGGTATGTTCACGCCTTATACAAACACTTCAATTTTTTTTTTTGGCACAAGAGGATGCTCAATAGGACGTAGACATGTCTTATTGAATCATCTCTTCTCAAATTTTTTTTAAGAATTCAAAAACAAACATAAATTTTATTTACTACTAACAAAAATTAAAAAAATAATTGCGAATCAGAAAATAAAGAGATATTTTCGGTTGCCTCCCAAAAAGCACATTTCTTTAAAGTCTTTGGCTAGATATAGTCATGGTCAATTGTATTTTGGACATTTCAACTCAATTCGTTTAACTTCATGCACTTGTAAACCTTGATAAAAAGGCTTTAAGCGATGACCCTTCACCTTAGAGATCTGACATGTATCTAAACTTTGAATTTCAATTGTACCACAAGGAAACACATTAGTAACAATAAAAGGACCTAACCATCCAGAATGAAATTTACTAGGAAATATTTTTAATTTAGAATGAGATGGTATAATTTTCTGTTCAACATAAAAAATTTTCTTATAAATCATACAATCATGAGAGACCTTTTATTTTTTCCTTGTAAATCTTAGAACTCTCATAGTCATCATTGATATTAAACTTAATGATTTCACCATCAATTTTCATTGTAAGTATACCATCATGCACATCAATTTTGGTTCTAGATGTTTTTAAGAAAAGCCTTCCTAACAAAATTAAAGATCTAGATGAGTCATCATCCTCTATATTAAGCACATAAAAATCAGCAGGAAAGATCAATCCATTTACTTGCACCAAAACATCCTCTAGAACACCTTTAGGATAAACATTAGATCTATCAACAAGCTGAATAATCACATCAGTCTCTTTTAATGGTCCAACATTCAAAGATTTATAAATATACAAAGACATGACATTAATTGAAGTTCCTAGATCTAACATTGCTCTTTCAACTTTAAGATTACCTACCTTATAAGGGATAGTAAACATACCTGGATCCTTGCATTTAGGAGGTAACTTTTTTTGAAAGACACTGAAACATTCTCACCCAGGCTTACAAATTCATTACCTTTTAATTTTCTTTTGTTGGTGCACAACTCCTTAAGAAACTTGGCATAGCGAGGTACTTGTTTAATTGCATCAAGTAAAGGGATATTTACCTCGACCTTACGGAAGGTTTCAAAAATCTCCTTTTCTTCATCCTCCTTTTTAGATTTAAGTAGTGCAAAAAAATTTTGTTGCTCGCCATTAGATTCATTAGGTTGATCCAACTGTGGCAGGGGTGTAGCAACTTCCTTTCCAGCTTCTTCCTCTAAATTGTGTTATTGGGTTATCTTGCCAGGTTCCTTCAATTGGGTTCCACTCCTCAAGATCATTGCACTAACATTCTGTTTGGGGTTGATAATTGTCTGTGAGGGCAATTTTCCTTGAGATTCCAGTCTATTCATAAAAGTGGCTAGCTGACTCATTTGATCCTCCAGCTTCTTGATGCTAATCCTAGTCTCCTATTGAAATTGTTGTGTGTTAGTTGCAAGTGATTTAACAATTTCCTCAAGAGATATACCTGAACTTGAAGATGGCTGGTGTTGTTGTTGTTGTGGAGCGGGCTGTCTATATTGAGAATTCTCAAATTAAGGCCTTGCTCCGTAGCTCAAGTTGGGATGATTTCTCCACCCTGGGTTATAAGTTTTCGAGTATAGATCATAATTTATTTAAGGTAGACCTAGAAATCCTCCAACTGCATTTGCGTACTCATGAGGTTCATCTTCAAATGTGGGGCACATGTCGGTTGGGTGGCAGTAGCAGCACAGATTCCACAAGCTTTAGCTTGTTGCACATTTCCCATTCTTATAGCCAATTGTTGAACAACATATGTTAAATTAGCTATTTGACTTTCAAGAGAATGTGTATGTACCTCATTTACTCTTCTATGAGGTATGTCTTGTCTGAATCCAAACTGTTGGGAGTTAACAGCCATGGTGAAAATCAAATCTCTAGCTTCTCTAGGAGTCTTGTTCACTATCGCACCTCCACTAGCTGCATCCATCATCCTTCTTTTCATGGGTAACAATCCTTCATAAAAGTATTGAATTAAGAGTTGTTCAGAAATCCCATGTTGAGGACAACTTGCACAGAGTTGCTTAAATCTTTTCCACTATTCATGAAGAGTCTTAATGTCTTTCTGCTTGATTCCACATATTTCTCTTCTATTGTTGGCAGCTCTTGAAGCAGGAAAAAATTTTTCTAAGAAAAGTCTCACCATCTCAGTCCACGTGGTTATAGAACCAGGAGGTAAATAAAACAACCAATCTTTTGCTCTATTAGCTAGTGAGAATGGAAAAGCTCGCATTTTAATTTGCTCTTCAATAACTCCTTGTGGTTTTAGGCTTGCACATACCATATGAAATTCTTTTAAGTGCTTATGAGGATTTTCATTCTCAAGACCATGAAACTTGGGAAGCAAATGGATTCAACCCGATCTTAATTCAAAATCTGCTTGCAAAGTCGGGTAATGAATGCAAAGAGGTTGTTGATTGACAGGTGGTGCAGCCAACTTCCTTAAAATTTTCTCTTCTTCAGCCATTATTTCTTCAGTCTCAAAATCACTAGATGAATTGACCAAATTATGTGCTAAATTCAGTCTAGGGGATGAAGAGGTAGCTTCTTGTGCCTTTTGAATTTTAGTTTCCTTCATATTCCACTTAGCTGTCTTTTTAATCTCAGGATCGTATGGAATTAATTCACTTGCACGAAAGGAACGGGGCATCAAAATAAATCTAATTAAAAACCAATCCCCGGCAACGACACCAAAAATTGGTGGTTGTCGAGACCAACAATAATAATTCATACTCAAAATAGATTAAAACTGTAGTATAGTTGAGTAATGTCGTTTCCCAAAAGATTGGTTAGATTTATTTTTCTGCAAAATATTTATAAAGAAAATATTTATAGGGATTTGTTGTAATGAAAATAAAAGGAAAAATTAATATATAAAAGAGAAATCACTATGTAAAATATTGGGAGTAAATCAATATGATGAAAGCATCCAACCAAAGGAATAATTTTAGAATTGGTTCATGGAATTGATCATTGAAGCAAAAATGAATTCTTTTAATCTTTACCAAATTGGTTATGGTTATTGGTACGACCTAATAACCTATCCCTCCTTACTTCTTCGATAATCAGGATACAATCTCTAATTATTTCTCTTATCAGTTAAATAACCTTAGATACAATCTTAAGATTTAATTTATCAACAGCATTAAAAACTAGAGAGACTACTAATTCTAATCAACAAACACACATGTAGGTTCATTTAAGTTAAATTATATATCTTCTTAACATAGAATTGAAAACCTATTTGTAATCAATTATGTCGTTTACCACTTATATTAGAATTCCTAAACAATTACGGATTCAGGTTTCTAATTGGTGATATATTATCCTGACAATTAAACAAAGGGCCCTTTTTGTACAATCAATCAAAACAATAATTTAAACAAGCATAGAAAATATATAAATAGCAAAGATATAAAAGAACAAGATAAAACTAATTAGATATCACAATTCTTAAAGAACCCAAACTTTAATTATTCTTTGGCTGGACTAAATAATTTAGCAAGCCATCAGTTCAGAGAAAAACAATAAAGAAAAATAAAAATATAGAATTGTGTCTATGATGATGATTGTTCATCCTCCTTTTCCACTCTTAGTCTATAAATACTAAATCTCCTAACCCCCAGAATCTGTTTTCAAATGAAATTTCTCTGATTGAGCTTGATTACAATTAAACTTCTTTTCTTTTTCAACACTTGCCAAAGACAATGATTGCATATCTCTTCCTTAATAATAAAAATCTTCCACTTGCCATCGTTAGACTGATTAAGTCAACTTCAGCTACAAGTGATGGATCTTGACTTGGATTCACATATTTGACTTGCAATTCTTGTTACTACCTTAGGCGTGCCCACGTTTTACACCAAGATTTCTTCTGATTTTCTAACTTGATAAAAAATTCCAACTTTAGTCCATTTTGTCTCTTTTCCTTCATTCACAATACAAAATAGAAAATATAAGTCAAATACAAAAATTAAGCATAAGGAATAATCTAAATCATGGGAAAATATGACAATTAATATGTTTAATATGCAACTTAGTAGCAGAATCACATCGAGATCGATCTGCTTGCCTATAAAACCTTTGTGATTTCCTTTTGGAATTACAAGATCCATCCTGTCGTGTAAGAAGATCGATCTGGCATTCATCTGCAAGATTCCAGAGCTAATTTTTTCAGAATTTCAAAGGAAAGATTGCATTTAAATGCTTCACTAATCATTTTGCATTCTATTCACACTTAGAGTATAAAAAGATCCATTTCTTATGATTCACATATTATGTAACTTGTGTGTACATCATGGAATCATAAGGAATACATATAAAAGTACGGGCCTTACATTATCATTTCGTGTTTTATGTCATTATGTTCAGTCAGAATGGTTTCAATTCCATTTGTTTAGTCGACGGCCACTTTAGCCCTTATTTAGCCATTACATGGATTCATGAATATTCATTCATTCTCTTTGCAATTTCATTCAAACAAAAGCTCTTCTTATGATTCAATTAACATATGAAAATGTGTACATCATATGAATCATAAGGAATACATCACCAAAAGTGGGTCTTACATAAGATGTAACAAGTGTGGGTCGAATTTCTTGGTGGGCTCAATATTAAGTCAATTTAAGGCCAAATTGATAGAAAAATTTTCGGCCTAAATGCCTAAAAGAAAAGCCCAAAACTCAAGCCTATTAGTTAAATTTCAAGCCGATTAGTAAATGAATTAAAGCATAAATAGTAAACTAAAACCCAAAACCTTTTAGCCCACATTAAGGGCTGAAATTTGTGACTTAATGACTAAGTGTGCTAGCTTATAAATCAGCCAACACACCATCACCTTCTTCATAGCTCTTAGCCAAGCAAGGAAAAGTCATTAAAACCATAGTTTTAAGCTTTCTCTCTAGAATTCATCGACCTACAAACCAAATTAGAAAAGGTTCTCTTCATGGAAGTTGTTACCCATGATGAGCATATTAACATAGCTTAAAGCCAACACCTAAAGAGCTGATTTCAACACTCCACATCCTACAAGTCTCGACTAAGAAGGGAAAGTGAAGTTAGGTATAATTTCAAGCTTCAAACTTCATATATGTTTATCTATGGATTAATTCAAGTTGATTGGTGCATGTTTTATGGATCAAAACACATGGAATCACCATAAAACAATGATGGCCAAAATTGGGTATTTAGGTTTTCATGAAGAAGCATGTGATTTTAATGCATGGTTAGCTTGGTAAACATGTATACATGATTATGGCATGCTTAATTTCAATTGATTTGATCAATTGGTTAATGAATTGAAGATGAGACATAAGGTGTTTGATAAAATGCTTAAGTGAACATAAACTAAGGCTTAAGGCATGCACATGTGGTGCTTGATGAAATGCCTAAGTGAATGGCTAACTAAATGGCCATGGTTGGCGTGGTGCTCAGCCATGGGCCGCCTGATGGCTCTCGACCACATGTCATGGTCGAGAGGCCAAATGGGCCTTGTCTATGTGGTCTCGACCCATTAAGCATTCGTGGGCCTTGGACCAAGCCCAATAAGTGTTGGTGGGCCTCACAAGCCCAATAGACCTAGATGAAATGAATAGTAAAGTGAAATGGGCTTATGACGTGTTAGGCCTATTAAGATCCATTAAGGCCTATTAAGTGAAATATATTGTATTAAATGTGAAATACAGTTGGAAAAATATAATTAACCTGATAAATAGTTATATGCAGCTCCAAAGTTTATATTGGGAGTTAATCGGACTGCATGATCGAGTAGTGACGGGAAAGTGAAAATTCTCGACGTGATTTCAGGTAAGGGAATTTTACGTGTAGTTAGAGATATCTGCACGTAGTTTCGTCTACTTTTACATTCATTTAAAAAATCTGAGGGTCAAAGAAAGTGAATAATATTTATAGAGACCCGATATGGGTAAATTACGATTTTACCCCTAGTAAGGACAAAAAATCAAAGTTTAGGAAAAGTCCTAAAAAGCTTGGAATTCATGTTTTTGAATGTTTTTACTGTTGTTTAGCACAAGAATAGATAGATTGGCTAATGTTTTTGTGAAATACACAAAATAGCCTAATTATGGAGCTGATTTTACGGATTTGAAATATCCCTGTTTAAAGGAGCCATCTATCGAGTTATGTGAAAACAAATCGTGCTAGAGCACTGCTCGCACTTTTTTTTATATGTTTTCTATATGAAAAGTGTTTGATTGATTACTCGCACTTGATTTCCCATAACATGCATGGCATAGTACTGGAGCGTTGCTCGTACTTGATTTTACTGAGTTTTGTGCATGGCATAGTACTGGATTGTTGCTCGTACTTGATTTGAAATGTGAATTATGCATGACCTAGTGCTGGAGAGTTACTCACACTAGAGTTCAATTTTTCTCATATGCATAAAACAGTGTTTAAGCGGGGTGTCGACTATGAGTTGCACTCAATGCGCGCAATGTAGTTTTAATGTGATATATAAGACATGTTTAAAATCGTGCTGATTTCCTCGTGTAGACTGAGTGTCACAGAGATGAGATATTCGCATGTGGATTTAGAGACGTGGCATTGATTATCTATTGAGATAGGGTCCACGGGTGTACATTGTACCGTGTATGTATCACGGAGTACGTTGTACCGTGTGTTGTTTGGGAGTGATATGTGGAGTTGAGGAGTTGATAGTTGGCAGTTAAGGATATGACCCACCTTCCGTTGCAGTAGTGATGCCCCACACCCCGGGATCCGTGTAGCCTGGGATTACAGTATAGGATATGGCCATAGTCCAGGATATTATTGCATATAGCCACTAAGTCTCACATGATTATATAACATGATTTTATGATTTTGGGTAGACCTGAGGGATGGGTCGGAACCTGATTTATATGCTTTATTTGATGAAATGCAATATTTGACATGTTTGAATTTAAATGGCATGATTTACTTCAAAGGCATTACGAGTTTACAAAGATGCAGTGTTTTGCATGAAATGCTTGTATTTACGAACTCAGTATGATTTTAGTGCATGTAATTAAATATGTACACACTATATCAGTTTTCCAATTCATGCTTTAAATGTGAAACAAAGGAAAGAGTATTTCAAGGCATGACATTATTTTCAGTAGATAGTGTAGTTATCTACTTGCTTGCCTAATTTTCTTACTGAGCTAGTGAGCTCACCTCTTTCACTTTCCACCTCTCTACAGAGCATCCACAGTAGATAAAGTACCGTTGAGGACTTGCATTCCTTTTGTCCGCTGCATTCCCATCGAGCGAAAGGTATACACATCATGTACGATTTTGTATACGAACATAAAACAGCACAGTGATGTAAACAATGTAATAATAGGGGATGTATTTGTATTTAAATATATGTGAGCTCACTTTTGGTACAAAAAGTATTTACTGTCAATAGATGTTTGTATTGACATGTATGCATCGTATTGAATGGATGATATGGTAAAATAGGGCAAATCGATCTCTTATGGGGCCAAATCGATCTCCTAAACATTCTGTAATGAAAAGATCGATCCTTAAGCATACAGATCGATCTCCTTAGCTCTATGTTTGGAGCAGATCGATCTCAAGCTTCAACAGATAGATCTCATGCTTAAAATGCCGTGAAAAAGAGGAATTTAAGGGGACCAGATCGATCTCCTCAAGTGTTTTCTATAAAAAGGGTGCTGAAAATCTGCAATTTTTGGGAAACAACATCACCCTTCCATTTTTCACCCAAAACCTAAGTTTATCTCTCTAAAATCAGTCCATTTCCAGTAAGAATTGAGGGGAGGCTATTAGATACAAAGTTGTTCATCTTGAGGAAGAGAACAACATAGTTGAAACCCAATACCTCATTGTTGGTATTAAAGGAACAAGGAACATTTCCCTTGGAGCAAGAAGAGAAATTTGATTTGGTAAGTTTCTAATACTCCAAACCAAGTACATTGTTTATTTAAGTGATTTTGGAGTTGATTTGCATGTGTATGGATGATAGGAAACACCTAGGTGAGATGGAATTAGTATGTGACCTAGAAATGGAATGAGTCTAGTGTGAGAAAGTGTAGATTGGGTGAGTTGGTGATTTATGGATGTTGATAAGTTGTTATTGGAGTAATGTTGATGATTTGAGATGGGTAAATGAAGCCACATTGTGAGTTTAGAGAATTTATGGAAATGAGTAAGTAAAATGCTTGATAAATGCCATAGTGAAGAAATCAAGGAAAATTGATGAAATAGGAACATTGTGAGCTTAATATCGATTTGATATCGATAGGGTATGAATCAATAGGCCTAAAAGAATCATTGGGTTCAAGATATGAATTGAATAATGAACCTAGGCCTTATGAAAGCTAATGGGGACTATAGGTCGAATCAACTATAGTAAACGCAATAGTTGGATTATAATGGACTATAATGATGCAAAATATGACTTTTTGCAGTTTCAAAAAGTTTGAAGGAGACGAATCGAACCGCACAAGTAAGCAACTTAAAGGAAGTGGAAATCTCGCGACGTGATTTCCAGATAAGGGAATTCTGTAAGTATATAGAGGTAGCTGCTTGTATTTTGTGGGTATATAGGGTGATGTAAATTTGCATGGAAAAGTGGTTAATGATGTATGTGAATAATTATGAGTACGTATACGATTTGGTTTCCGAAATGATTCTTGAAGAAAGGGATAGTAAGGCTAATAATTGCATAAATCACTTGTTTGAATGTTTTCACAAAACCCAATGCTTTGTTTTAAGCAAATGGTTAGATAGGCTATTGTTTGAATTATGTTGTGTAATAGCACATGAGAGGTGCTAAATATGTTTTTGAGATTGGTTTTGAATGTTCATGAGCCGCCTATCATGTTTATGTGAATTAAACTGTGTTGGAGCCTAGCTCGCACCGGGTATTGATGTTTTCATATGTTTGAAACGTGCTGGAGCTTGGCTCGCACTTTGGTTTGAAACTATGATGATGTTTTATACATCGTACGAGAGCTTTTGCTCGTACGTGGATTTCGAGTGCTTTTCTTATGCATATAACCGTACTGGAGCGATGCTCGTACATGGTTTCTTCATATTTTTATGCATAAATGTCGTACTAGAGCGTTACTCGTACGAGGTGATTTATTATGATGCATGAATTCGCGTTAGAGCATAGCTCACGCTGGTTTTCACACTGTGGTATGTTTGAGGCCGTGGTGAGAGTGATAAGGATTGATGTTCAGGGAACCCAACAGGCCTAACAGACCTCTTGAGTAGGGTGAGGGTGAGGGGCCAGAACCTAACATAATCTATTCAGGGAACCCAACAGGCCTAACAGACCTCTTGAGTGGGGTGAGGGAGAGGGGCTAGGACCAGAATCAGGGAACCCAACAAGGGGGGAGCAAGGCCATGAGGGGCTAGGACCTGATGATACGCCCTAAACGTATTATCTGCAAGTGCATGGGTCGTATAAGTAATAATAAGAATTGAGTCCCGAATTATCGTCCCACAAAGAAGTTGACTAGCCTAATTAACTACCGATTAATCTTACCCTAAGTATATCCTAGCAAATTATGAAATTTAAGTTGCAATGGGTGATCTACAAAGCTAGAATTAAAAAATACTGAAAGCAATAACAATAAAATAAAGAAAATTAAACCGAGCTAAGATTTACTTACAGTGCTCCAAGCAAAGACCTACAAAAATAATTAAAACAGTTAAAATTCATTAACGTAACTAAAATAAAATGCAAATATGAAAATGAAGAAATAAAATTAAACTAAAATTTAAACAAACTTAAAATAAAAATGCATGTAATTAAACTAATAAAAATTACAAATTAAACTAACCTAAAATCTAATAAAAATGAAAACTAAATTAAAAATGCATGAAACACATTAATCTAAATTAATTCTAAATGCAACTAATAAAATACTAAACTAAAATAAAGTCCTAAAACATATAAAAAATTAACTACTAACTAAAAATTAAAACTAAAAATTAAATTAACATGCAAAGATATTAAACTAACCTACCATTAATTGATTGAAGTACCTAACTAACAACTAACAAGAATTAACAATTAAACTCATTAAGGTAAAGCTATAAAATAACAAATGAAAAGTGCATAATCGGCCAAACAAGGCCTTAACCAACAAGCCAGCCATGTGGTACCGATACTGTCACTGTACACGTTTCTTCTCCAGCAGAATTTCATTCCCTGGTTTGCTCAGAGCTGTGCTGGTTCTGCCATCTGCTACAGCACATCCCACGTTTCTGCCCAGCTCACCAAGGTCTCATGCACCGTATTGTGCACGTTGCATCATGTCCGGGTGCTCCAGGTAATGTACAGGTGCTCCAGCTGCTACTGCATCAAGTTCTGCTCTCGGCACCAGCCTTGCATTTACATTTCTCGGTTTGTCCTTTGCTCCAGCTGTTGTTCGTCCTCTCCAGTGCATGTCCTGCTTCTGCTGTTTGCTGCTCCAGCTCTCGGTTCTGTTGTGCTATCCGCGTATGCTGGCACCAGTGCCACGTACTGCTCTGCTCCAGGAAGTGTTCACGGTTTGTCTAGGCTACTGCACAGGCCACTGTCCTTGACCTGTTTTAGCTGCTGTTCCTCGGTCTAGTGCTTCTGCTCCAGGCATTATATTGGTTCTGCTCCTACCATGCTGCTGCACCAGATGCTATACTAATTCTGCTCCTGCCGTGTTGTTGCACAAGCCACACAATACACCTGTAATTTGCGTTAGCCCCCCTTTATCCCAGACATAAGAAATTTTGTGAGGTCACTGAGATGCTTGCTGCAACTAAACTGGAGATAGGTTCATATCTAAGCATCATCCTTTTTGTTGAACTACTGCTACCATATCCCTAAAACAAATGAAACAGTCACGAAAAACTGAGAGAAATGTGAAAATGTATGGCTATGTCATGCTGTCCTACAACTACAATCATGCTCTTACAAAACAACAATCCTTGATTATCTAAAGCTAAACTTGAAACAAAAAGAAACTAAGTAAAATATTAGCAAACTAGTAGAATCAGCACATTGAAAACATGGAGAATTGCACAATATCCAGCAAAACAGAAATGAATAGTTTGTGAATGAATGAAATAGAGTAGAACATAGGAGGAAAACTACCCAGAAAATTGAAACAGCTAGTGCAGAAATAGTATGGTGAAAGCAGCTATTCTTCTTGCTAGCTAGAGAAGAAATAAGTAAAAATTAACAACTGAAAATCAAAACAAAACTATCAACACCCGTAAAGCACTAAGGATGAGCAAAACCGAAAGCTAGAGAGGGGAAAAATGAAAACGTAAGCTAATCGTGAAGATGAACTTTGCAAAAAAAAAAGAAAAAATAAATTACTAAATCTTAACTTGGACAAAAATAAACTTGTGAAACCGAGGAGAACAATGAACATTGGTGAATAAAAATTAATTCTAAAACTAAGAAAATTGGAACCATGAAACTATTCATGGAATAAAGCAATTGGAAATTAACATGAATAGTAGCTAAACAAGAATAAAATAACAATTGGTGGAGAATGATCGGAAAAGCTTAAAAGAAAAATTAAAACTAAAGCTACTCCTAAATTACTCTACACTGCTGCTACCCTAAACTACCTCTACTTACCCTACTCCTACTTCCTAATTGATTTTTTCAATTGTCATCATATTCTATTTATACATACACATAGGGGTACATTGGTAATTTATCCATCCTAGATGAGTTGGCATTGTTTGGCCACTTGTCTTCCTTTAATTTGCTGCAGAGTAGATATTTCCACGTCATCAGTCTTTTTGTCCAATTTGTTGTGCGATGTGGCCCGACGTGTGTCTTCCAGAGGGTTGGCACGGTGTTTGTCAATCTTATTGTTTCAGAGCAAATAAAAATCGGACACCTAGCATCATGCGTGTCCAGATGACTGGTGACTCGGTCTGTAAATTGGAAGTGGTCCCGTCTCCTTTAACCTGTTTTCAGCCCAATTTTGACTGAAACGACTAAGTTTCATTCGGATTTAATTTACCTGCACATTAAAGAATTTTAATTAAATAAGGCGATAATTAATAAAATAAATTGGGATTTAAATAATTAATTAATAAATTAAGCACAAATAATTCTATTAAAAATAGAATTATCACACCCCCAAACTTGAGTTTTTGCTTGTCCTCAAGCAAAACAAAACAATTGTAGGAATGACAAGTACAAAACATAATAATTTCTCCCATATTATCCTCAAAGAGAAAATACAGACTATGAAATCAAAGAATCACAATTATAAGTCCAACATTCAGAATCAATCAATCGTAAATCCTAACCCAAATTGGATTAGTTGTGTGTGTGAGAATGTGAAAGCCACTTCACATTACATTACCCGGATCATATTATGCAAAAACAGTGAATACAAAGTCAATGACATGTGATCATTCTCATAAGTTTGCTTTTCACTTCTTGCTCCACTAATGTAGTCACACTTAATCAAAGATCAATAGAAATTCATTAAGCTTGTAATGTAAGGCTGGGGTTAAGGTATGATAAAGTCGATTTAGGTTTAATTACCCCTTAACATGCATTACTTCTAGGATCTTTAATGTAAGAGCTCTAATTTATTCCCCCAAACTTATTTTATTCTATTTTTGTATTTTTCATCTTTCTTATTTTTTTTCTCTTTCATATATTTTTTTTCGAACTTTCACTATCACCAGATACCCATATGTACAAAGCTCAAAATATATCCAATGACTTTCCATGCATTTAGGGTAACGGATAGGAAAAGAGTGTTTAAGCTAAGGAAAATTATGCTGGTGTATTTACAGAAAAAAGTATGTACAGGTATGGCTCGAAAGGCTCAAATAATCCAAAGATGGCCTAAATCATTTCCCTAATTAAGTGTGATCTAATATTTCACATCGAGATCAGATCAAACAAATTCTAGAATATGATGCATAAAATCAACTGAACAAATGCAATCCTATGTCCACATAAGTTTTCTCTAAATAAATATACAGATTCATGACATGACATGTGCATAAAATGAGGAAATCACAATCAGAATCAAGACAAATTCAAGAACTCAACTTCATGCTTTTCCTATAATCATGCTTCACAGTCAATCAAAATCATACTTAATCATGGGGTCATATCATCGGAATATGGGAAAACTACATGCTAAGCACTAAATCATCCCAAAATCAAAAAGTTTAAGCTCAAATTTTCGAAAAATTATGAAATTTTTTTCAATTTTGCCCAAATTTTCAAAACAAATGCTCAAGTAATATCCCCTCCCCCAAACTTGAAGTGCAGAGTGTCCTTAGTGTGCAGATAATATAAACATTAAAGTTCAGGAACAGAGTACTCCCCTTTCTGATGATGATGATGAACAACCGGAGCTTGATTGAAAACATAAAACTAGAAAAGAAATCTGCAAAATAAACAAAGAAAGAAACAGAGGGAAAGAAAAAGAACTATATACAAAGCGAAAAGAAAAATATAGCCACTTCAAATGCATCTAAAGAACACAACACTTAGCAGCAGTGCGAAGAGTAAGAGGATCAGCCATAGTGGTGACAGAATGTTAATAGTTAAATCCACCTTAGCTCTATCTATTTCCCTCATTCTTTCGAATTTCTTGTGCTTAAGCCTTATATCCTCCTCAATCTCCATCTTAAAATACTCTTGAGAGTCATAGGGAGCTTCAAAGGTTTGAAAACATTAAACTTCACTTCCTGATCTAGGACTCTCATAGTCAACTCCCCCTTTTGTACATCAATTAAAATTCTACCCGTCGCTAGGAAAGGTCTGCCTAGTATAATGGGGACTTCCCTGTCTTCCTCCATGTCTAAAATAATAAAATTCACAGGAAAAACAAATTTGTCCACCTTTACTAACACATCCTCAATGACCCCCTTTGGATATTTAATTGATCGATCAACCAATTGGAGGGTCACTGTGGTGGGTTTGGCATCCCCTATTCCTAACTTATGATAGATAGACAATGGCATTAAATTTATACTAGCTCATAAATCACACAGGGCTCTACCAAAGAATAAATTTCCAATAGTGCAGGGTATGATAAAACTCTCAGGATCCTTGAGCTTAGGGGGTAATTTCCTCTGGATAATTGCACTACAGTCCTCAGTTAAGGCCATCGTTTCATAATCTTCCAGTCTTCTCTTCCTCGAGAGGATATCCTTTAGAAACTTCACATAACTTGGCATTTTCTCTAAAGCATATGCGAAAGGAATGTTGATGTGAAGTTTCTGAAAAACCTCAAGAAATTTGGCGAATTGTTGATCGAGTTTTTTTATTCTGGAACCTCTAAGGAAAAGGTACTGGTGGTCTAACTGGGGAAGGTGTAGTGGTAACATGTATAGTATCAGAGGACGATGAAGGCTATGAAGAAGAAGAAGAAGAAGGTATAGATGAAGAAGCGCCAAGCTTTGATTCCTTTGCAGCTTGATCTTTTGGTTCCTGTTCCTTCTGAGCTGCTTCGTTAGAACTTAAGGATTCATCAAATATGTGCTGTTCAGGGCTAGACTTAACTTGTGGATCATCCAGCTCTCTGCCACTCCTAAGGGCAATGGATTTCACATGTTCTTTACCCTCCCTTTGTCTAACAGGGTTAACTTCAGTATTACTGGGGAGGGTCCCTTGTGGACACTGGCTAAGAGCACTAGCTATTTGTCCAACTTGAACTTTTAAGTTCTTAATTGAGGCAGCTTGATTTTGAAGGATAGTCGTGAACATTTCCTCTAGTGTAGGCTTCTTCTTAGCTGCTGGTGTAAGTACATGTTGGGGCTACATAAGTGGTGGTGGTGGTGGTGGTGGTGGCGATGGATGATGTTGAAATTGTTGTGGGGGTGGTTGATAAGGTGGATGATATGGAAATTTTGGCTGTGGTGGTACCTGAACCGGTGGAGCTTGAAAACCAGGGAGTCCTACAGGTCTAGAGCTAGAAGTTTACCCTTGGTTTTGGCTCCAAGAGAAGTTAGGATGGTTCTTCCACCCTGGATTATAGGTGTTTAAAAAAGGGTTTTTCTGTTGCTTATGGGGAGCAACATACTGAACCGATTCTAAGTTGAGCGGACACCTATCTACAGAGTGGGTACCACTACACAGCTCACAGGAAAGAAAAGGACTTTGGACAAAATAAACAGGATTAGGACCGGAGGAAGGATTATGCTGGGTACTGAGCGACTCTACATTCTTTGTAAGATTAGCGATTTGAGAGGTCAAGGTAGACAGCGTGTCGAGCTCATAAATACCCACTGACTTCTTTAGTAATTACCTCTCCGAGGACTATAGATAGTTGTTAGCTGCCATCTTGTCCGAGAAATTGTAAGCTTCCTCCTCTGTTTTGTACATCAGGGCTCCACCCGCAGCAGCATCAACAATGGTCCTATTTTGGCTTGTAAGTCCGTTGTAGAAGGTCTGGATGCAACCACAAAGTAGGTCATGGTGAAGGCACTTCTTAAGAAGCTCCTTACCATGCTTCGTAAAGAGATTCAGAGTCGAACTGGGTAAAGGAAGATATATCGCTACGAGTCTGGCCATTTTAGAGGGAGGGAAAAACTTAGCTAGAAATTGATGGGCTAACTCGTCCCATGTAGAAATGGATCCTAGAGGCAAGGAGGTTAACCAGTGTCGTGCTCTATCCCTAAGCAAGAAGGGGAATAATCTAAGCCTAAGCGCATCATCAGATAATCCATTGTGCTTGAACGTGTTGCACAGGTCCAAGAATTGACCGAGGTAAGCATGTGGGTCATCGTGTGGAAGCCCACTGAACTGCAATGAAGTCTGGATCATCTGGAGGATTGCGGGCTTAATTTCGAAATTGTTAGCAGGGACAGCTGGTGGCCTAATGCCGGTATAATATCCTCCAATAGTCGGTATTGCATAATCTCCAACGGTCCTAATTTCTCTATGTTTTGTCGTGGTGTTTTGCAGCGGAGCGATAAATTTCCTAGAATCTTTCAAATTTTCCTAAGAGTTCGTTTAATTTCAGGATCTAGAGGAAAGCAATCAAAACTCTTGGCTCTACGCATGCAAACATCAGAAAGTCCTCAAATTTTTTTTTAATTTTTCAATTTTTTTAAATTAGATAGAGAAAATTTAACTAACCTAAACTAAGGCCCTAAATATTTACAACTTAAATATCTACAAGCTAGAATTACACATAAGCAAAATTTCACCGATATTAATTAACGACTAATTAAAACTTCCTCGACAACGGCGCCAAAAACTTGATACGCCCTAAACGTATTATCCACAAGTGCACGGGTCGTACAAGTAATAATTGGATTTGAGTCCCAAATTATCGTCCCACAGAGAAATTGACTAGCCTAATTAACTACCAGTTAATCTTACCCTAAGTATATCTTAACAAATTATGAAATTTAAGTTGCAATGGGTGATCTACAAAGCTAGAATTAAAAAATACTAAAACCAATAACAATAAAATAAAGAAAATTAAACCGAGCTAAGATTTACTTACAGTGCTCCAAACAAAGACCTACAAAAATAATTAAAACAGTTAAAATTCATTAACGCAACTAAAATAAAATGCAAATACGAAAATGAAGAAATAAAATTAAACTAAAATTTAAACAAACTTAAAATAAAAATGCATGTAATTAACCTAATAACAATTACAAATTAAACTACCATAAAATCTAATAAAAATGAAAACTAAATTAAAAATGCATGAAACACATTTAATCTAAATTAATTCTAAATGCAACTAATAAAATACTAAACTAAAATAAAGTCCTAAAACATATAAAAAATTAACTACTAACTAAAAATTAAAACTGAAAATTAAATTAAAACTGAAAATTAAATTAACATGCAAAGATATTAAACTAACCTACCATTAATTGATTGAAGTACCAAACTAACAACTAATAAGAATCAACAATTAAACCCATTAAGGTAAAGCCATAAAATAACAAATGAAAAGTGCATAATCGGCCAAACGAGGCCTTAACCAACAAGCCAGCCATGTGGTCCCGATACTGTCACTATACACGTTTCTTCTCCAGCAGAATTTCATTCCCTGGTTTGCTCAATGTTGTGTTGGTTCTGCCCCCGGTTCTGCCATCTGCTGCAGCACATCCCACATTTCTACCCAGCTCACTAAGGTCCCGTGCACAGTATTGTGCACGTTGCATCATGTCCGGGTGCTCCAGGTAATGTACAGGTGCTCTAGCTGCTACTGCATCAAGTTCTGCTCTTGGCACCAGCCTTGCATGCACATTTCTTAGTTTGTCCTCTGCTCCAGCTGCTGTTCGTCCTCTCCAGCGTATGTCCTGCTTCTGCTGTTTGCTGCTCCAGCTCCTGATTCTGTTATGCTATCCGCGTTTGCTGGCACCAGCACCACGTACTGCTCTGCTCCAGGCAGTGCTCACGATTTGTCCAGGCTATTGTACAGGTCACTGTCCTCGACCTGCTTCAGCTGCTGTTCCTCAGTCTAGTGTTTCTGCTCCAGGAGTTATATTGGTTCTGCTCCTGCCGTGCTACTGCACTAGATGCTATACTAATTCTGCTCCTGTCGTGCTGCTGCACAAGCCACACGGTACACCTGCAATTTGCGTTAGCCCCCCTTTATCCTAGAAGTAGGAAATTTTGTCAGGTCATTGAGATGCTTGCTGCCACTAAACTGGAGATAGGTTCATGTCCGAGCATAATCCTTTTTGTTTAATTGCTGCTACCATATCCCTAAAACAAATGAAATAGTCACGAAAAAGTCAGAGAACGATGTGAAATTGTATGGCTGTGTCATGCTATCCTACAACTACAATCAAGCTCTTACAAAACAACAATCCTTGATTATCAAAAGCTAAACTTGAAACAAAAAGAAACTAAGTAAACTATTAGCAAACCAGTAGAATCAGCACATTGAAAACATGGAGAAATGCACAATATCCAGCAAAACAGAAATGAACAGTATGTGAATGAATGAAACAGAGTAGAACAGTGGAGGAAAACTGCCCAGAAAATCGAAATAGCTAGTGCAAAAACAGTATGGTGAAAACAGCTATTCTTTTTGCTGGCTAGAGAAGAAATAAGTAAAAATTAACAACTGAAAATCAAAACAAAACTATCAACACCCATAAAGCACTAAAGATGAGCAAAATCGAGAGCTAGAGAGGGGAAAAATGAAAACGTGAGCTAATCGTGAAGATGAACTTTGCAAAAAAAAAAAAGAAAAAATAAATTACTAAATCTTAACTTGGACAAAAATAAACTTGTGAAACCAAGGAGGACAATGAACATTGGTGAGTAAAAATTAATGCTAAAACTAAGAAAATTGGAACCATGAAACTATTCATAAAATAAAGCAATTGGAAATTAACATGAATAGTAGCTAAACAAGAATAAAATAACAATTGGTGGAGAATGATCAGAAAAGCTTAAAAGAAAAATTAAAACTAAAGCTACTCCTATATTACTCTACACAACTCCTACCCTAAACTACCTCTACTTACCCTACTCCTACTTCCTAATTGATCTTTCAATTGCCATCATATTCTATTTATACACACACTTAGGGGTACATTGGTAATTTATCCATCCTAGATGAGTTGGTATTGTTTGGCCACTTGTCTTCCTTTAATTTACTGCAGAGTAGATATTTTCACATCATTAGTCTTTTTGTCCAATTTGCTATGCGATGTGGCCCGATGTGTGTCTTCTAGAGGGTTGGCACGGTGTCTGTCGATCTTATCATATCAGAGCAATTAAAAATCGAACACCTGGCATCACGCGTGTCCAGACGACTGGTGACTCGGTCTGCAAATTGAAAGTGGTCTCGTCTCCTTTAGCCCGTTTTCAGCCCAATTTCGACTGAAACGACTGAGTTTCATCCGGATTTAATTTACCTGCACATTAAAGAATTTTAATTAAATAAGGGGATAATTAATCAAATAAATTGGGGATTTAAATAATTATTAAAGAAATTAAACACAAATAATTCTATTAAAAATAGAAATATCACCTGGTATTAAGAGTACTCCCATTTGCACTCGAGACTATAGGTTTCACTCGGTATGGGGTAGATAAGACCTACCGCAGGCACCCTCAATCCATCTTATGGGTTCGCGGAGTACGATATACCGTGTATATCACATGAAGTACAATGTACCGCATGGTGGTTACTTGATTTGAGAAAGCCTGGCGGAGAACTAACTCACATTCGTGCCAGCTTGATACCCTGCACACCGGGATCCGTGTGGTCTGGGATGATATATGACATAGTTGGCCAACATAGTCTTATGACATAGTGACCTGTCTCAATTGATTTATTTACTACCACATGCTTTGACATATAAGTGTGATTGCGAACTGTCTAGGGTAGACCCGAGGGAGGGGTCGAGCCTTGTGGGATTCTAATTTGAGAAATGATAATGACATTTTGATTGTGGAACCATTTTTATGGGATTTTGATGTGCTTTGAGAAAAAGTTTTGAGTGTGATTTAAACATGAGGTTTCTTAAATGAATTGCCCTTTTTATGAGATTAAATGAGAATGAGCATGAGACAAATTTACATGTTGATGTTTCCATGTTTTATATGCCAATTTTACATGATTTTGATACATGATATATGTATATTCATATGGCATAATCTTAATTCCTCATGCTCCTGTTCTAAATTATTTATGCATAACACTATCAGCATGTAGATGAGTAGTTATCTACCATGCTTGCATTATTGCCTTACTGAGCATGTGGTTGCTCATCCCTCTCTATTTTACCCTCCTACAGAACGTGCATAGTAACCCAACAAGGATTGAGGCATTTTATTTTGGACATTCGCTGCTTCCATCGCTAAAAGGTATATACACAGGATTCTTTTTGTATCTAAATAAATGTAAAAGCACAGTAGTCTTTTGAGTTCTAATTATGGGGATGTAGATGTCAGTAATCATATTTTGTATAAATGAATGATTGACGTTCAAATGTATGACATCACTTTTATTAACTGAGAATGGATATTGCGTGTGGATTATTATTGACTCACAGTTCAACAGTGTAGTGGTAAGTTTGTTCACGACCGAGTAGGAAAAGGAATAAATGCGAAAAAATTTATTGAGACTTTTGGTTAAAAAGAATGAAAAGGGTCGTGATAGAGATTAGTATCAGAGCTGTGTTGGCCTGATGTGAGTCAGTAATAAAATGTAGGAAAGTACATCCCCATATTACTGTGCTTTTGTTTAGATATAATTGTATATATCGTGATGGATTGAGTTTGATAAATGATTATTAATACAGGAAGTTAGGCAGAATGCCTATTACGCGTAGAGGTAGAGGGGTGGGAGCATGTGCTAGAGGCCGGAGAGGTAGGCCTGAGAGTCGTGCGGAGTCACAGACAGATCAGGCTCCAAAAAACTTGCTGAGAGATCCGGGTATATTGAGGCTCGCTTCGCTAGGATAGAGTGAAGTATTAAGAACCTAGTGGAGATTGTCACACAAGCTTTGGGTGTCGGTGATAGACGAGGTCTCACGACACAGCCTACGACTGGATAGAGAGCTGCAGAGGCGGAGAGACCTCAGACTGCAGAGACAGCTATAGTTACACCACCTCCGGCCCAGGATATAGCTTCTCTTATCACTCCGCAACAGAGCGGTAGTGATTTGGATTATGACTGCGAGTTGAGCAGATTGCGAGAGTTCCAGGGGTTGAAACCCCTAATGTTCAGAGCGGTAAAGGACCCAGGAATTACAGAGGATTAGGTGTACGAGATGGAGAAGCTGTATAGATTCTTCAAGTGCACTTCAGCTGAGAAGGTAGCCTTTATCATGTTTATGCTGAAAGGCGAGGCAGAGCACTGGTGGAGATCCACTAAAGCTATATTGAGGGCCCAACACTCCGAGATCACATGGGAGATATTTTTGGAGGCCTTCAAGAGATAGTACATTTCAGCCACCGCACAAAGGAAATTGTAGATGGAATTTATGAACCTAGTTCAAGGAAACCGAACTGTGGATGAGTATGAGTCCAAGTTTATGTCTTTAGGAAGATATGACCCAAACACAATGGGTAGTGAGACCAAGAAGATTTAAAAGTTCGTTTATGGGTTGAGACTAGCCATCCAGACTAAACTAGCCCCATTTGACATTCAGACCTATGAAGAGGCAGTACACAAGGCTCAGTTATGTGAGCAAGACTTTGAGAGGAATGCCTCTGAGCTGGGAAAGTTTAGTGTTCGAAGAGACAGAGATTGGAAGAGATTCAAGATGGATAGAGTGGCCAAGATGGGAGGCAAGAGGTTTTTCAAGAAGAGACCTAAGATCAAGGAGGTACAGGAGAGAGCTGTTAGACCTCCCGTGTACCCGACTTTGACTGTACCGAGGGGTATGGTTATTGGAGGACTACGACCTACTACTGACCAATGTAGGAGATGTGGAAGATACCATGGGACTAGACTATGTCAGATACCCCCTGTATCATGTTTTAGGTGTGGGAGGCCTGGACATATTTCGAGGTATTATACTGAGATAATTGAGACTGCCCCACAGAAGGACAAGGAGCTAGAGAGAGCTCCAGTTGAGACAGCTGCCCTGAGGAGGAGGGCTACAGCTGAGGAAAAAGGGAAGCAAACAGCGGGTGTGAGCAGAGGAAGAGTGCATGCACTGGATCAGGACACCGCAGATGCTTCGACGGATGTGATTAAAGGTACCATCCTAATCTTTGGTTTAGAAGCATTGGTATTTTTTGATCCCGGTGCCACGTATTCCTTCATATCACCTTCATTTGCCCATAAATTATTGAAGCATGTGAAACCAACATTGTTTGATAAAATGTTGATGATTTCTACACCCATGAATGATAGTCAAGTAACTAAGCATGTATGTAGAGATTGTAAGTTAAAAATAGAGGGAAAGGAAATGATAGCCAATTTGATTTTATTGAACATGAATGATTTTGATGTAATATTGGGAATGGATTGGTTGGCTACCAATCGAGTTGTTATAGATTGTCATGCTAAAACCTTGATGTTTTCAAGATTAGACAATCTTATTGTAAACTTTGATGAAAAAAATGATATGAAAAGAGTATGATTTTATTTAATCTGCTTGAGAGATGATTTTACATGCTTATGTTGAATATTAATGTGACGACTCGTGACACTAATGGTGGAAAGAATGATGTGAAGAGTTCATTACCTACGTGGTCGATATAGATGAGGTACACCCGAAATTAAGGGACATACCCATGATTGCGAATTATCCTGATGTCTTTTCGGATGAATTACCAAGACTACCACCTGAAAAGGAAATGGAATTTTGCATAGAGTTAATGCTTGGTACAGAGTCGATATCGAAACCACCGTATAGGATGGCTCCTATTGAGTTGGAAGAGCTAGAGAAGCAGTTGCAAGAGTTGCTGGAGAAGGGGTTTATTAGACCGAGTGTCTCACCTTGGGGAGCACCGATTCTATTTGTGAGGAAGAAGGATGGAAGCCTCCGACTGTGTATAGATTATCGGTTATTGATTAAGGCCACTATTAAGAACAAATGCCCCCTTCCAAGAATCGATGATTTGCTGGATCAGCTCCAGGGAGCCCAAGTATTTTCTAAGATAGATCTGCGGTCAGGGTATCATCAGTTAAAGATCGAAGTGGAGATGTACCCAAGACAGCATTTTGTACCCATTATGGACATATGAGTTCTTGGTGGTGCCATTAGGATTAACGAATGCCCCCGTAGCATTAATGGCACTGATGAATGATATGTTTAAGTCATACCTGGACAAGTTTATAACTGTGTTCATTGATGACATACTGGTTTATTCCAAGTCCAGGGAAGAACATGAGGAGCACTTAAGGATAGTTCTGTAGACCCTCCAAGAGAAAGAGTTGTATGCCAAACTCAGTAAATGTAACTTTTGATTAGAGTAGATCTCAATTTTGGGCCATGTTGTATCGAAGGATGGGGTATCAGTGGATCAATCAAAGATAGAGGCAGTTGTACAGTGGGAACAGCCTAAGACAGTTACTGAGATCAGAAGTTTTCTAGGATTGACGGGGTATTATCGAAGATTTGTTGAGGGTTTCTCCAGACTAGATGATGTTAAGTTTGTATGGGATAAGGCATGCGGGAGGAGTTTTGAGGAGCTTAAGCGTCGATTGACAACTGCTCCAGTTCTCACCATTCCTACCAGCTCAAGAGGTTTCTCGGTGTATACGGATGCATCACACCAGAGACTGGGCTGTGTGCTTATGCAAGATGGGAAGGTAGTTGCTTATGGATCTAGACAGTTGAAAGATCACAAGAGGAACTACCCGACACATGATTTGGAGTTGGCGATCGTGGTGTTTGCTTTGAAAATATGGCGCCACTATCTCTATGGTGAGAAATTTTAGGTGTTCACAGATCATAAGAACCTTAAGTACCTGTTCTCGCAGAAAGAGCTAAATATGAGACAGAGGAGATGGCTCGAACTCCTGAAGGACTATGATTGTGACATCATGTACCACCCGAGTAAGGCAAATGTAGTTGCCGATGCTTTGAGTAAGAAGAACCTTGGGTTGGTGTCTTATATGATGGTACGGTGATAATTCTATTTTTTTAGAATTATTTGTACTTAAATTCCTAATTATTTATTTAATCCCCATATTATTTTATTAATAATCCCTTTTATTTAATTAAAATTCTTTAATGTGCGGATAAATTAAATCCGGATGAAACTCAGTCGTTTCAGACGAAATTGTGCTGAAAACGAGCTAAAGGAGATTGGACCACTTTAAATTTTACAGACCGAGTCACCAGTTGTCTGGACACGCGTGATGCCAGGTGTCCATATTTTATTTGCTCTGAAACGATGAGATCAACAGACACCGAGCAAATATTCTAGAAGGCACACGTCGGGCCACATCGCATAGCCAACTGGATAAACCGACAAGTGACGTGGAAATATCTATTCTGCAGCAAATCAATTGAAGACAAGTGGCCAAATAATGCCAACTCATCTAGGATGAAAAATTACCATTATACCCCAATGTTTGTTTATAAATAGAACATGATGGTAATTGAAAATGTATGTAGCTTAGGGTAGAATAGCTTTTAGATTAATTTTAAAAGTTTTCTTTAAATTCCCGTATAGTTTCTTTTTACAATTTGTTTTATTATTCAATTCATGTTCTTCATTAATCTTTGTTAAATTTCATTTCAATGGAAACTCACTTTCATTTCATGCTCTCGGTTTGGAATCATTAAGCTCTTTTATTTGCCAATTTTTATTCACAAAGATTGCTCCTTATTTCAACTCTCGATTTTTCCTTAAATATTGTTTATGTTTCCTTAGTTTTATTTGAAAGAAACCATCACTTTTGTAACTCTCGGTTAGATATTAAGTGGTGCATTCGGGTAACATTTTCATTCAGTCTTCTGCTTTTTGATTCTGTTGCCTTGATGTGGGAGGATGCAAAGCATTTGTCCACATCATATGCAAAGTGGAGTCATGGCTGGAGAAGGAAATGAAGCTACCCGAGGAGGATGATCATGAGTTCCCTGTTTTCTGCATTTATTCATGTTTCCTGCATATAGTTCATTTACTGCATTCTATTTCATCTTCAATGTAGTTTGTTATTTACTAGATTAGGAAATGATTGTGGTTGGTTGTCCGGTATAAAGATTAAAAAAGCAATTCATAGGAGCATAGTTAAAGTCATGGCAACAAGACAATTTTTATTTTCAGTCTCTGTTGTGCTTTGTTTCCCCTTTTTGTTACTGCTCATTATGGATGTTAACTTATGGTTTGTCTTCATTGCTTCTTCTATTTCGTGTAGATGTTATTGTTCTGTTTAATGTTTGATTAGTGATTGATAATTGATAATAGGCAACAACACTCACAGCATTTCAAGACTTCTTTGATTCTCGGGTTAACAGATGGTGAGAAGGCAGGATCGTGCACACCCGAAGCAAGCACAGGTGGGCATTCACTAGCAGGAGCAAGGCATCACTCACAGTACCTGGAGCAGAGGAAAAAACCAGTAGCAACCTGGAGCGTCCAAAGCAGGCACTGGATATGGGTGATGCTCGGTAAGGACTTGCTGGAACAGACTGACAGTAGCCAGTGCAGAGGTAGCAGATGTGTAGGTGACAGACAGAACCATTGGCAGTCCAGTAAGCTTGTACAACCCGAGAGCAGTACCTGGGAAAAGAAGCAGTACAACAGCTGGCTGGTACAGAGAGCTGGGTGCAGCGGACGTGGGCAGCAGGGAAAGGAAATGAATTGAAACAAAGAAGACAGTGCAACAGTGCATTGAAAAGAAAAATCGGGACCACTTTGTTTCTTAATTGCCTAAGGCCATGTTTGGCATATGTATAATGTAGTGGTTTAATTCATTTTACATGCGTTTCTAGATAGATTAATTTCAAGTTAGCTTAGTGAGTTGATTTTTAATGTGCATGTTAGGCATAGTTGCTTTGTTTAATTAGTTTAACTTAGATTTAATTAGATCACTAATTAATTTTTATTCTAGCATTAGGGGTTGTGCTTAAATTACTTTAGAGTAACTCATTTTATGCATTTTAAGTTTTAGTGAAAATTCCAAAAATATGTTTTATACATTAGTTAAATGTTAGTGTTAATTTAGTATTTAGATATATCTAGAAGTAATTTTAGATTCATTAGTTTAGACATTTAGATTTATGATTATTTTTCTTAATTTTCTAGTATTTCATTTTATTAGATCTTAGGTTAGTTTAAATTGCAATTTTTATTAATTAGATTAATATGCATGCACATTTCATTTTAAGTTTGTTTAAATTTTAGTTTAATTAATTCCTTTATTTTTATATTCGCATTTTAATTGCAGTAATTTGTTTTCACTGTTTTAATTTTCTTTTGTAGGTTTTTTCTTTTAATTGCTCGGAGTGCTGTAAGTAAATTTTGCTCGATTTTATTTTCTTTAGTTCTTATTATTTTATTGCTTTCCAGTGTTTTTAATTAGCCTTAGTAGATCACCCTCTTTAACTTCATAATTTGCTAGGATATACTTAGGGTAAGATTAACCGGTAGTTAATTAGGCTAGTCAACTTCTCTGTGGGATGATAATTTCGGGACTCAAATCCCATTATTACTTGGACGACCCGTGCACTTGCGGATCATACCCTTAGGGCCTGTCAAGTTTTTGGCGCCGTTGCCGGGGAAGTCTTAATTAGCCATTAGTTAATATCGGTGAAATTATACTTAGGTGTAATTCTAGCCTATAAATATTTAGGTTGTAAATATTTAGATTAGTTAATTTTCTCATAATTAATTAAAATTAAAAAAATTGAAAAATTAAAAAACTTAAAAATTTTTCTAAGGACTTGTTGATGTTTGCATTCATAGAGCCAAGAGTTTTGATTGCTTTCCTCTAGATCCTTAAATTGAACGTACTCTTAGAAAGATTCGAAAGGAATCTAGGAAATTTATAGTTCCGCTGCAACACACGATGGCAGAAATAGAGAAATCAGGACCGTTGGGGATTATGCGGTGCCGACGATTGGAGGATATTATACTGGCATTAGGCCACCAGCAGTCCCTGCTAATAATTTTGAAATTAAGTTGTCCATCCTCCAGATGATCCAGACCTCTTTGCAGTTCAGTGGGCTTCTACACGATGACCTACATACTCATCTCGGGCAATTCTTAGACTTATGCAACACGTTCAAACACAATGGATTATCGGACGATGCACTTAGGCTTAGATTATTCCCTTCTCACTTAGGGATAGGGCGAGACACCGGTTGACCTCCCTGCCTCCAGGATCAATTTCTACATGGGACGAGTTAGCCCACCAATTTCTAGCCAAATTTTTCCCTCCTTCTAAAATGGCCAGACTCCGTAGCGATATATCCTCCTTTGCCCAGTACAACTCTGAATCTCTTTACGAGGCATGGGAACGATATAAGGAGCTTCTTAGGAAGTACCCTCACCATGACCTACCTCTATAGCTGCAAGTCTAGACCTTCTACAATGGACTTACAAGCCAGAATAGGACCATAGTGGACGCTGCTTCGAGTGGAGCCTTGATGGGCAAAACAGAGGAAGAGGCTTATGAGTTGCTAGACAAGATGGCAGCTAACAATTATCAATGGTCCTCGAAAAGGTAATTGCCAAAGAAATCAGTGGGTATATATGAGCTTGACACGCTGTCCACCTTGACCTCTCAGATCGCCAATCTTATAAAGAAGGTGGAGTCGCTTAGTACCCAACCTAATCCCTCCAACAATCCTAACCCTGTGTTTTCTGTCCAAAGTCCTTTTCTATCTTGTGATCTGTGTAGTGCTACCCACGCTGTAGATAGGTGTCCACTTAACCTAGAATCGGTTCAGTATATTGCCCCTAAGCAACAGAACAACCCTTTTTTAAACACCTATAATCCAGGGTGGAGGAACCATCCGAACTTTTCTTGGAGCAAACACCAAGGGCAAGCTTCGAATTCTAGACCAGTAGGACCCCCAGGTTTTCAAGCTCCACAGGTTCAGGTACCACCACAGCATCAATTTTTTCACCACCCACCACCTCTATATCCACATCATCCACCTAATCATTCCCATCTATCCCACTTCCATCAACCACCACCACCACAACCCCAGCATTCAGCAGCAGCTGATAAGAAACCCTCTCTTGAGGAAATGTTCACAACAATCTTGCATAATCAAGCAGCTTCAATTAAGAACCTAGAGGTTCAGGTAGGACAGATAGCAAACACTCTTAGTCAACGTCCTCAGGGGACCCTTCCTAGTAACACTGAAGCCAATCCTGTTAGGCAAAAGGAAGGGAAGGAATATGTGAAAGCTATCACCCTTAGGAGTGGCAGAGAGCTAGTAACTCCCCCTATTAAGTCCAGACCTGACCAGCCCACAGTTGCAAAACCCATAGGTTCTAATGAAGCAGCTCAGAAGGAGCAAGAATCAAAAGATCAAGCTGCAAAGGAAACAAAGCCAGACATTTCTTCACCTTTACCTGTTTCTTTGTCACAACCTTCTTTAACCTCTGATGCTACAAAAGTTTCCACTACATCTCCTCCTGTTAGACCACCAATTGCTTTTCCTAAGAGATTTCAAAATCAAAAACTGGACCAACAATTTGCAAAATTCCTTGAGGTTTTTAAGAAACTTCACATTAACATTCCATTCGCAGATGCCTTAGAGCAAATGTCAAGCTATGTGAAGTTTATGAAGGACATCCTCTCTAGGAAAAGAAGATTGGAAGATTACGAAACGGTGGCCTTAACTGAGGAATGTAGTGCCATTATCCAGATAAGGTTACCCCCCAAGCTCAAGGATCCCGGGAGCTTTACCATACCATGCACTATTGGAAAGTTATTCTTTGGTAGAGCCTTGTGCGATCTAGGAGCTAGTATAAATTTGATGCCATTGTCTATCTATCATAAGTTAGGAATAGGGGATGCCAAGCCCACCACAGTGACCCTCTAGTTGGTAGATCAATCAATTAAATATCCAAAGGGGGTCATTGAGGATGTCTTAGTGAAAGTGGACAAGTTTATTTTCCCTACAGATTTTATCGTGTTGGACATGAAGGAAGACAGGGAAGTCCCAATCATACTAGGCAGACCATTCCTAGCAACTGGTAGAACTTTAGTAGATGTACAGAAGGGGGAGTTAACAATGAGAGTTCAAGATCAGGAAGTCAAGTTTAATGTGTTCAAATCTCTAAGGTTTCCTGATGACTCTCACGATTGTTTTAGGATGGATTTAGTAGATAAGGACATCACTGTGGAGTTTTCCAAGACACACCCTTTAAACCCTTTAGAAACCTCCTTAGTGAAATCTGTTGATCTTAGAGAATACAGTGAAGATGATGATGAGGTCTACGAGACTTTACAGTTATTAGAGGTCACTCCTTTTGAGGAAATTGCCCAATTTGAGACACTAGACTCTTCATCTATTCCAGCTTCAAATATCTTTCCATCCAACAAAGATCCTCCAGCATTAGAACTCAAACCTTTACCCTCACACCTTAGGTATGCTTACTTAGGTGAATCCTCCACATGACCGGTAATAGTATCTGCTGCTCTCTCCAGTGATCAGGAAGCAAAATTACTACAAATGTTAAGAGAGCATCAGAAGGCTATACGCTGGTCTATCTCTGACCTTAAGGGTATTAGTCCCTCTATCTGTATGCATAAGATACTATTAGAGGAAGGTATAGGTCATCCATAGAGCACCAGCATCGATTGAACCCTATGATGAAAGAAGTTGTCAAGAAGGAGATCATTAAGTGGTTAGATGCAGGGATTATCTATCCCATTTTTGACAGTGCCTGGGTGAGCCCAATACAATGTGTCCCTAAGAAGGGAGGGATGACAATGATGGAAAATGAAAATAATGAGCTTATCCCCACTAGGACTGTCATTGGTTGGCGAGTATGTATGGATTATAGGAAACTCAACAAAGCCACAAGGAAAGACCACTTCCTTTTACCCTTCATTGATCAATGTTAGATCGATTTGCTGGTCACGAATTCTACTATTTACTGGATGGATACTCTGGGTACAATCAAATAGCTATAGCCCTGGAAGACCAAGAAAAGACTACCTTCACCTGTCCCTATGGGACCTTTGCTTTTAGAAGAATGCGTTTTGGCCTATGTAATGCACCTGCTACATTCCAGCATTGCATGATGGCCATATTCCATGATATGGTGGAGGATTTTGTTGAGGTTTTCATGGACGATTTCTCAGTATTTGGGGATAGCTTTGATTTATGTTTACAGAATTTAGCATTAGTGCCGAGGAGGTGTGAAGAAACAAACTTAGTGCTTAATTGGGAGAAATGCCACTTTATGGTGAAAGAAGGCATAGTGCTAGGGCACAAAATCTCTGCTAGGGGGATAGAAGTGGATAAAGCCAAGGTGGAAATTATTGAGAAGTTACCTCCCCCTTCCACTGTAAAAGGAATTAGAAGTTTCCTAGGCCATGCGAGATTTTACAGAAGGTTCATTAAGGATTTTTCGCAGATATCTAAACCTTTATGTAATTTCCTTGAGAAGGACACTGTGTTTTGCTTTGATGAGAGATGTTTAGAAGCATTTAAGACTTTGAAGGAAAAATTAGTTACAGCCCCTGTAATCATAGCTCCAGATTGGAGTTTACCTTTTGAGCTTATGTGTGAATCAAGTGATTATGCTGTCAGGGCTGTACTAGGACAAAGAAAAGGAAGAGTCTTTTAGGCTATTTACTACGCAAGCAAAACACTTAATGAGGCCCAGATGAACTATGCTACTACTGAGAAGGAGCTGTTAGCTGTAGTATTTGCCTTTGATAAGTTTTGCTCCTATCTCATTAGTACTAAGGTAGTAGTATATACTGATCATGCTGCCATTAAGTACTTAGTCTCGAAGAAGGATGCAAAGCCAAGGCTGATTCGATGGATCCTTCTACTACAAGAGTTTGACTTGGAGATTAAGGACAGGAAAGGTACGAAGAATCAGGTTGCTGACCATCTATCTAGATTAGAGAGTGGACTTAAAGAAGATGGTATAGCTATTAATGAGTCCTTTCCTGATGAGCAACTATTTACTTTCGGGCACTCCAGATTGCCTTGGTATGCTGATTTTGTAAATTATCTGGTGAGCAATGTAATGCCACCTGATTTAACTGCCAAGCAAAAGAAAACGCTTTTGAGTGATGTCAAGTATTATGTTTGGGATGAACCCTTCCTATACAAGCAATGTAAAGATCAAATTTTAAGAAGGTGTGTTCCTATGGAAGAAGTAAAGGATATACTTAGACATTGCCATTCTTCTGATTATGGAGAGAATTTTGGAGGAGAAAGAACAGTGGCCAAGGTTTTGCAATCTGGATATTATTGGCCCACGTTATTTAAGGATGCCCACTACTTTGTGCTGAAATGTGATAGATGTTAGAGGGTAGGTAATATTTTCAAAAGAAATGAGATGCCTCTGACTAATATTTTAGAAGTAGAACTCTTTGATGTTTGGGGCATTAATTTCATGGGACCATTTGTTCCTTCATATGGCAACCTCTATATTCTTGTGGCTGTGGACTATATGTCAAAATGGGTTAAAGCAATGGCTTTACCAACTAATGATGCCAAGGTGGTGGTAAGATTCTTAAAGAAGAATTTCACACGATTTGGCACACCTAGGGCTATCATTAGTGATGGAGGATCCCACTTTTGCAATCGAAGTTTTGATGGGCTGTTAAAGAAATATGGGGTCAAACATAAGGTAGCCATTGTTTATCACCCACAGACGAGTGGCCAAGTAGAGTTATCCAATAGGGAAATTAAGGGGATATTGGAGAAAACAGTGAACCCAAGTAGGAAGGATTGGTCCATTAGGTTAGAGGATGCACTTTGGGCCTATAGGACAGCCTTCAAAACACCTTTAGGAATGTCCCCTTATCAGCTTGTGTATGGTAAAGCCTGTCATCTACCAGTAGAGCTTGAGCACAAGGCCTATTGGGCCCTTAAGAACCTGAATTTCAATTTAGAGGCAGTAGGGGAGAAGAGGCTGCTACAGCTTAATCAGTTAAATGAGTTCAAGTTGCAGGCATATGAGAATGCCAAGCTCTACAAGGAAAAGACTAAGCGATGGCATGATAAGAAAATTAAGGAGAGACACTTCGAGCCAGGCCAGCAGGTTCTGTTATTTAATTCACGCTTGAAGTTGTTTCCCGGAAAGCTTAAGTCCAGGTGGTCAGGGCCCTTTACCATTACACAAGTATTCCTCATGGAGCCATTGAAATTATGGATGAGACCCTGAATCAACCCTTTAAGGTTAATGGGGGCAGATTGAAACACTATTTTGGAGGAGGATTTGATCGTCAGCATTCTATGACCACTTTAGCTGACCCTCCTACTTCTGATCCTGCTACTTAGCTTCATTTTCCTTTTTCACTTTTTGTACAGTTCTTTTCTTTTCTATTGTTTCTTTCTTTGTTTATTTTGCAGATGTCTCTTCTAGAATTACATTTTTAATCAAGCTTCAATTGTTCATCATCATCAAAAAGGGGAGTACTCTGTTCCTGAACTTCAATTCTTACATTATCTGCACACTAAGGACACTGTGCACTTCAAGTTTGGGGGAGGGGATATTACTTGAGCAGTTTTTAAAAATTTGGGCAAAATTGAAAATTTCTTCAAAATTTTTTTGAAAATCCTAGCTTAAACTGTTTAATTTTGGGATGATTTAGTGATTAGCATGTAGTTTTTCCATATTCCAATAATATGACCCCATGATTAAGTATGATTTTGATTGACTTAGAAGCATGATTATAGGAAAAGCATGAAGTTGAATTCTTGAATTTGTCTTGATTCTGATTGTGATTTCCTCATCTTATGCACTTGAAATGTCATGAATTTGTATATTTATTTAGAGAAAGCTTATGTGGACATAGGGGTGCATTGGTTCAGTAGATTTTGTGTATCATATTCTAGAATTTGTTTGATCTTGTCTCGAGGTGAAATATTAGATCACACTTAATTAGGGAGATGATTTAGGCCATCTTTGGATCGTTTAAGCCTTTCGAGCCATCCCTGTACATACTTTATCCCTAGTCACCCATCTGGGCCAAATAAGTTTTTCTCTATAAATACTCCTGTGTTATTTTCTTTAGCCTAAAGTATTCTTTTCCTATCCCTTACCCCCGAAAGCATGGAAAGTCATTGGATATATTTTGAGCTTTGTACATATGGGTACCTGGTGATAGTGAAAATTCGAAAAAAAAATGTGAAGAAAAATAAAAGGAAGAAGAAAAAAGAAGAAGAAAAATACAAAAATAGAATAAAATGTTTAGTGAAAGAAATAAGTTTGGGGGAAATAAATATGAGCTCTTACATTAAAAATCCTAGAAAGTAATGCATGTCAATGGGTAATTAAAACTAAATCGACTTTATCATATCTTAACCCCAGCCTGACATTACAAGCTTAATGAAGTCCTACTGATCTTTAGTTAAGTGTGACTACATTAGTGGAGAGAGAAGTGAAAAGCAAACATATGGGAATGATCACATGTCATTGACTTTGCATTTACTGTGTTTGCATAATTTGATCCGGATAATATACTTTGAAGTGACTTTGACATTTTTCACACATGTACGAGGAGTCCAATTTGGGTTAGGATCGATGATTGAATGATTCTAAGTGTTTGACTTGTAATTGTGATTTTTTTAGATCATAGTCTGTACTTTATCTTTAATGATAATATTAGGGAAATTATTATATTTTGTACTTGTCGTTCCTACAATTGTTTTGTTTTGCTTGAGGACAAGCAAAAACTCAAGTTTAGGGGTGTGATAATTCTATTTTTTTAGAATTATTTGTGTTTAAATTCCTAATTATTTATTTAATCCCCATATTATTTTATTAATAATCCCCTTTATTTAATTAAAATTCTTTAATGTGCAGATAAATTAAATCCGAATGAAACTCAGTCTTTTCAGACGAAATTGGGCTGAAAATGAGCTAAAGAAGATTGGATCACTTCAAATTTTGCAAACCGAGTCACCAGTCATCTGGACACGCGTGATGCCAGGTGTCCATATTTTATTTGCTCCGAAATGATGAGATCAACAGACACCGAGCGAATATTCTGGAAGGCACACGCCGGGCCACATCGCACAGCCAACTAGACAAACCGACAAATGACGTGGAAATATCTATTCTGCAGCAAATCAATTGAAGACAAGTGGCTAAATATTGCCAACTCATCTAGGATGAAAAATTACCATTGTACCCCTATGTTTGTGAATAAATAGAACATGATGGCAATTGAAAATGTATGTAGCTTAGGGTAGAATAGCTTTTAGATTAATTTTAAAAGTTTTCTTTAAATTTTCGCATAGTTTCTTTTTACAATTTGTTTTATTAATCAATTCATGTTCTTCATTAATCTTTGTTAAATTTCATTTCAATGGAAACTCACTTTCATTTCATGCTCTCGGTTTGGAATGATTAAGCTCTTTTATTTGCCAATTTTTATTCACAAAGATTGCTCCTTATTTCAACTCTCGATTTTTCCTTAAATATTGTTTATGTTTCCTTAGTTTTATTTGAAAGAAACCATCACTTTTGTAACTCTCGGTTATACATTAAGTGGTGCATTCGGGTAACATTTTCATTCAGTCTTCTGCTTTTTGATTCTGTTGCCTTGATGTGGGAGGATGCAAAGCATTTGTCCATATCATATGCAAAGTGGAGTCACGGCTGGAGAAGGAAATGAAGCTACTCGAGGAGGATGATCATGAGTTCTCTGTTTTCTGTATTTATTCATGTTTCCTGCATATAGTTCATTTACTGCATTCTATTTCATCTTCATTGTAGTTTGTTATTTGCTAGATTAGGAAATGATTGTGGTTAGTTGTCCGGTATAAAGATTAAAGAAGCAATTCATAGGAACATAGTTAAAGTCATGGCAGCAAGATAATTTTTATTTTCAGTCTCTGTTGTGCTTTATTTCCCCTTTTTGTTACTGCTCATTATGGATGTTCACTTATGGTTTGTCTTCATTGCTTCTTCTGTTTCGTGTAGATGTTATTGTTCTGTTTAATGTTTGATTAGTGATTGATAATTGATAATAGGAAGCAACACTCAAAGCATTTCAAGACTTATTTGATTCTCGGGTTAACAGATGGTGAGAAGGCAAGACCGTGCACACCCGAAGCAAGCACAGGTGGGCGTTCACTAGCAGGAGCAAGGCATCACTCACAGTACCTGGAGCAGAGGAAAAAACCAGTAGCAACCTGGAGCGTCCAAAGTAGGCACTGGATATGGGTGATGCTCGGTAAGGACTTGCTGGAACAGACTGACAGTAGCCAGTGCAGAGGTAGCGGATGTGTAGGTGATGGACAGAACCATTGGCAGTCCAGCAAGCTTGTACAACCCGAGAGCAGTACCTGGGAAAAGAAGCAGTACAATAGCTGGCCGGTACAGAGAGCTGGGTGCAGCGGACGTGGGCAGCAGGGAAAGGAAATGAATTGAAACAAAGAAGACAGTGCAACAGTGCACTTGAAAAGAAAAATCGGGGCCACTTTGTTTCTTAATTGCCTAAGGCCATGTTTGGCATATGTATAATGTAGTGGTTTAATTCATTTTACATGCATTTCTAGATAGATTAATTTCAAGTTAGCTTAGTGAGTTGATTTTTAATGTGCATGTTAGGCATAGTTGCTTTGTTTAATTAGTTTAACTTAGATTTAATTAGATCACTAATTAATTTTTATTCTAGCATTAGGGGTTGTGCTTAAATTACTTTAGAGTAACTCATTTTATGCATTTTAAGTTTTAGTGAAAATTCCAAAAATGTGTTTTATAAATGTTAAATGTTAGTGTTAATTTAGTATTTAGATATATCTAGAAGTAATTTTAGATTCATTAGTTTAGACATTTAGATTTATGATTATTTTTCTTAATTTTCTAGTATTTCATTTTATTAGATCTTAGGTTAGTTTAAATTGCAATTTTTATTAATTAGATTAATTTGCATGCACATTTCATTTTAAGTTTGTTTAAATTTTAGTTTAATTAATTCCTTTATTTTTATATTCGCATTTTAATTGCATTAATTCGTTTTCACAATTTTAATTTTCTTTTGTAGGTTTTTGCTTTTAATTGCTCGGAGTGTTGTAAGTAAATTTTGCTCGATTTTATTTCCTTTAGTTCTTATTATTTTATTGCTTTCCAATGTTTTTAATTAGCCTTAGTAGATCACCCTCTTTAACTTCATAATTTGCTAGGATATACTTAGGGTAAGATTAACCGGTAGTTAATTAGGCTAGTCAACTTCTCTGTGGGACGATAATTTCGGGACTCAAATCCTATTATTACTTGGACGACCCGTGCACTTGCGGATAATACCCTTAGGGCCTGTCATACAGGAGCATGAATTGTTGGAACACTTTACGAACCTCAATTTGGAGGTAACCCCACCTGGATCGGAGAAATTGGATATCATGGCTAGTATGAGATTAGAGCCATAGTTGATTGGCCGTATTCGGCAGGCCTAGCAGAGCGATCGACGACGCATCGATTGGCTGAGGCAGATACAGACAGGTATGGGTAGTAATTTTGAGTTGAGTACAGATGGCTTATTGAGGTTCAGGGGCAGAGTATGTGTTCTTGAGGATCGTGAGATCATGAAGTTAATTTTATCAAAGGCTCACTCATCGAAGTATACGATACATCCGGGGAGTACTAAGATGTATCAAAACCTTCGAAAGGTTTATTGGTGGTCTGGTATGAAAAGAGACATTGATGAGTATGTCACTAAGTGTCTCATTTGTCAACAAGTGAAGCTAGAGCATCAGAAGCCTGCAGGATTATTGCAGCCTCTACCAATACCGATTTGGAAGTGGGAGCATGTCACCATGGATTTTGTGATGGGGTTGTCGAGGACCCGCAGAGGTCATGATACGATATGGGTTATTGTGGACCGATTGACTAAGTCCATCCATTTCTTGGCTATGAGAGCTACCGATACACTGAGTTAGTTGGCGAACCTGTATATTCAAGAGATAATACGGCTACATGGTGTTCCAGTGAGCGTTGTTTTTTATAGGGATACCCGCTTCGCTTCCCATTTCTTGGAACATTTTCAGGAAGCGCTGGGGACTCGACTGAGTTTTAGCACCACTTTTCATCCTCAGACAGATGGGCAGTCAGAGTAGACTATATAGACCCTAGACGATATGTTGAGAGCGTGTGTGCTAGATTTTGGAGGCTCTTGGGATGACCACCTGCAGTTAGCCAAGTTTGCCTATAATAATAGCTATCATGCGAGTATCGAGATGGCACCCTATGAGGCACTGTATGGACGCAGGTGTCGATCCCCTATTGGATGGGAAGAGGTTGGTGACAGATAGATTTTTGCTCCAGAGTTAATGTAACAGGCATCTGAGGACATCCAGTTGATATGTGAGAGATTATGGACAACTCAGAGCCGACAAAAGAGTTATGCTGACAAGAGATGAAGACCAGTAGAGTTTGATGTGGGTGAGTCAGTATTTCTAAGAGTTTCACCATCGAAGGGTATTATGAGGTTTGGTAAGAAGGGCAAGTTGAGCCCAAGATTTATCGGACCCTTCAAGATTTTGGAGAGAGTGGGAGATAAGGCGTATAGGTTGGCATTGCCACCAAACTTGGCGAATGTTCATAACGTCTTCCACGCCTCGACGTTTCGAAAGTATCACCCAGATCTGATACATGTGGTAAGATATGAGCCGTTGGGCTCAATGAAAGTATGATATATGTCAAGAAGTCAATCGGATATTGGACAAAAAAGAGAAAGTGTTGGGAAATAAGACAATTCCCTTGGTGAAAGTCCTTTGGCAACATCACACGATGGAAGAGGCCACATGGGAATTGGAGAACTTGATACGGGAGATGTACCCCCAACTTTTTGAAGAGTGACTTGATTCTAATTTAGAGGACCAAATTCCTTGAAGGAGGGGAGAATGTGAGACCCTGTTTATGTATAGTTGTAATGTGTGTAATTGGATCAAATGAAAGTGAATGGACTTGTAATGTAAAGTATAATTGATGTAAGTTTATGGATTCGATGTACATACGTGTAATATGATTTGTAATGTACATACAAGTTTCATTGTGTATGAACATGAAGAAATGAGTTTTTATAAGTGATGAATGTGCTTGGAGCTCAAAATGAGTAGTGTGGTAAATGGAAGGAAGTTGCATGAATCTAAATACTTCCGTTTAGCTTGGTATGGTATGCTTTTGGCTATGGAAAGAATACACACAAGTTTTAATGTGTATAAGGTATGGATGGATGCCATTTTCAAGTCTTAAAGGTGGTTGGATGAGAAAATGACTATGGCAGCAAATTAAGGACATTTGGGTGTGAGTTGCTGCAGAAAAACTGCAGAAAATATGGAAAATATGAAGGCCAGATCGATCTCATAGGATGAGATATCATTTTAGAAGAGCCAAAATGCTCTTATTTGAGCAATAGAATAGAGCAGATCAATCTTCCATAGGGCCAGATGGATCTCCTAAACATTCTGTAATGAAAAGATCGATCCTTAAGCATACAGATCGATCCCACGTTTGTGCTAGCATGATACCCCGTACACTGGGATCCATGTGGTCTGGGATGATATGTGACATAGTTGGCCAACATAGTATTGTGACATAGTGACCTATCTCAATTGATTTATTTACTACCACATGTTTTGACATATAAGTGTGATTATGAACTGTCTAGGGTAGACCCGAGGGAGGGGTCGAGCCTTGTGGGATTCTAAATTGAGAAATGATAATGACGTTGTGATTAAGGAACCATTTTTATGGGATTTTGATGTGTTTTCAGAAAAAGTTTTGAGATGTGAATTAAGAAGGAGGTTTCTTAAATGAATTGCCCTTTTTACGAGATTAAATGAGAACGAGCATGAGATGGATTTACATGTTGATGTTTCTATGTTTTATATGCCAATTTTACATGATTTTGATACATGATATATGTATATTCATATGGCATAGTTTTAATTCCTCATGCTCCTATTATAAATGATTTATGCATAACACTATCAGCATGTAGATAGAGTAGTTATCTACCATGCTTGCATTATTGCCTTATTGAGCATGTGGTTGCTCATCCCTCTCTATTTTCCCCTCCTACAGAGCGTGCATAGTAGCCCAGCGAGGACTGAGGCTTTTTATTTTGGACATCCGCTGCTTCCATTGCTAAAAGGTATATACACATGATTCTTTTTGTATCTAAACAAATGTAAAAGCACAATAGTCTTTTGAGTTCTAACTATGGGGGATGTAGATGTCAGTAATCATATTTTGTATAAATGAATGATTGACGTTCAAATGTATGACATCACTTTTATTAACTGAGAATGGATATTGCGAGTGGATTATTATTGACTCATAGCCCAACAGTGTAGTGGTAAGTTTGTTCACGACCGAGTAGGGAAAGGAATAAATGCAAAAAAATTTATTGAGACTTTCGGTTAAAAAGAATGAAAAGGGTTGTGACACATGTGGATGGATGTGGTTCCTTAATTTTAGGAATAGTGACTCCTAAATTTTAGGGATAGTGGATAGTAACATAACATTAACTTCGATTAGATTTAATCAGAGCCACACATCATAAGTTTATCTTACATTCTCCCACTTGTCTTGATTAAAATCTTTATAATAGAAGTTAATTTCTTATTTCCTATCATAGTACCATGATATATAAATTGTTCGGCGTGAGTTATGGCGATTATGTTCTAATTTGTAAAACACTCCCTTCCATATACTACAATACCTGTAATTTATTATATTAGGTCCTTAATTATATCATAATTTCATTATGGTCCACAATAATGACTTGTTAAGTCGTTCCTGTTAATATAAAACAATAATGTATACATAGCATCATAGAACAGGAAAACATAAAAGTGTCAGAAACATATCATTGAGCTCAAAGTGTCACTATAATTCATCATTACAATCAAAACCCATCCTAAGAACATGTTCCTTAAATAATTTGGGTTGTAAACCCTTCGTTAATGGGTCAGCAATCATTAGATAAGTACTGAGATGCTGAATGGACACTGTTTGTTTCTGAACCTGTCACGACCCTTTTCATCCATTTCATCTAAAAATCACCATAAATTTTTCGCTTTCTCATTTCCTTACCTGGTCATCATCAACTCTCGCAAATACCAGTTGGGCTGTGAGTTAGTAATAATCACCATTTTCATACATCTTTCAATTAATCAAAAGCATACACATACATGACTTGTTTGATAACACGTACATCCCCTAATTACATTTCAAAATGATTACTGTGCTATTACATGTTTAGAAACAAAAAGAATTCCAATGTGTATACCTTTGGGCGATGGAGAGCAGCGGATATCCAAATATAACGCCTCAGTCCTTCACTAGGCTACTGTGCCCGCTCTGTAGAGGTGGAAAATGAAGGGATGAGCAACCACACGCTTAGTAAGGAAATAATACAAGCATGGTAGATAACTACACTATCTACATGCTTATAATGTCATGGCATAAATAATTTATATTCAGAGCATAAGGAAATAATAAAACTATGCCACATGTATATACATATATCATGTACTGAAAAACATGGAAATAGGCTTGTAATCATGGAAAATCATCATGTGAAAATCTCTCATTCTCAATATAATAATGTTTATCGATTCCATCTCAAATCACAAGGTTCATCATAAATCATTCCCTCAAAGTGTAACACCTTGTCAAAACATTAGGAAAACCCGTCAAAACAAAGCATCATTCCTTTAAAACATACCACAAGGTTCGACCCCTGCCTCGGGTCTACCTTGGACAACATAAATCATCATCAGTATCTAAAACCATGTGATATCATGTGAGACAGGCAGTCACAGTAAACCTAGGACTCTGTTGGCCAGCTATGTCATAATCATCCCAAACCACACAAATCTCGGTGTGCGGGGCATCATGTTGGAACGAAGGTGAGTTAGTCCTACGCCAAACATTTAAATCAACATCACAACCATGTGGTACAACGTACTCCATGTGATCTACACGGTACAACGTACTCTGCGGACCCATATCATGGTTGGAGGTGCCTGTTGTAGGTCTTATCTACCCTATGCCATGCATAACTTACTCAGTCTCAAGTGCAGGTGCGAGCATCTCATCTGCATGACTAGCAGTCTAACGAGGCATCCAGCACGGCTCGTGCGAGCATCTCATCTGTGTGACACAAAGTCTACACGAGGCATCCAACACGACTCATTATATATCACAGTGTGAAAACTCAGTGCAAGCACAGCTCTAGCACTATTTCATGCATCATCGACAAATACCCTTGTACGAGCAACGCTCTAGTACGGCTTTATGCATGTCAAATAATGAAGAAATAACGTACGAGCATAGCTCCAAAACGGTTATATGCATAAGTAAGTCAAGGAAAATCCATGTACGAGCTATCAGCTTCAGTACGGCTTTTAAAACATCACTGACTCAAAACATGGTGCGAGCTAGGGTCCAACACGTTTCATACATATTGAAAACATCAAAATCCAGTGCGAGTAAGGCTCTAGCATGATTTAACTCATATAAGTATGATAGGCGACTCTATTTCAACAAAACACTCTTAAAACAAAAGTTAGCACCTCATTTGTGCTATTTCACAAATAATGAAATCACTAGCCAGCCTATCCGTCAATTTTGCTTAACCTAAAGCAATGTATTTTGTAAAAACATCAAAACATGTGCTTTATGCAGTTATTAGCCTTACTACCCCTTTTGTAAGATTCGCTTCCAAACTAGACTCATTTATATCTGAAGTTAGTCATGTAATCATCATTTCTACTCTAAATAATCAAGCATTCACAAAGCCCTATAAACACCCTCAAAATACATACAGTTATCTCTATATACTCACAAAATTCCCTTACCTGGAATCACGTCGAGTGATTCCACTTCCTCAAAGCTACTCATTTGGGTAGTTCGATTCGCCTCTAATGAAATCTCTGGGACTGCACGAAATCATATATCACATCAATTCAGTCCAATATAACACCATTCTTACGTTTACTATAGTCGATTCGACCTATAGTTTTCATTAACACTTATAAGGCCTCTCTCCCTCTTAAGTCTGTTTTGATCGCTTTATTAATTTCTCAAGAATCTATTGAACTCTTTTAGGCCTATTGATTCACACTAAATCGATATTAAGCTCATAGTGCCTTTAGTCCACAATTTACTTCACTATGGCAATTTATCAAACACCTCATATACTTATTTTCTTAACTTGATTAATCTCACAATGTAGCTTCATTTTACCATCTTAAAGTCATACATATCATCTTACTAACACTTTAGTTCAAGCCATTCATCATCAACTCAACCACATCACATTTTCTCAAACTAGACTCATTCTAGGTTATACTTATCCCATTACAATTTAGGTAGTTTCAATCATCAATACATACATCAATCAACTCACAACAACAACTAGATAAATATACTTTGAGTTCATGTATTAGAAACTCACCTAGCATGATTTTCTTCTTGCTCCAAATAAGAACATTCCTTTTTTCCTTCAATCTAACCAATGAAGGGTTGATTCCAAGCTATGTTGTTCTTCTCTTAATAATGAACAACTTTGCTCTAATAGCTTTTTCTCAAATCTTTATGGAAATGTGATGGATTTAGAGTGAGAAAGCTAGGTTAAGGTTAAAAATGGCGAAAATGTGTTTGGTCCCGAGAAATGCAGATCCAACTGCCCAGTTTTTATTAGAAACACCTTAGGAGATCGATCTGCATAGGGAGAAGATCGATCTGGCCTTGCTTGAATCCTTCAGTTTTTCGACATTTTGCAGGCAAGGGATCGGTCTGTTGAATGTATGATATCGATCTGCCATGTTGCATGAGACCGATCTGCTCAATGGAATATGATCGATTTGTTTCAGGCAGAAGGCTTAGGAGATCGATCTGGCCTAAAGAGGTGATCGATCTGGCCTATCTTGAGACCAATGAAGATCGATCTGCTTGAGTGAGGGATCGATCTCCCTCTTGTAGAATGCTTGGCATTATGTTCTCCAGGCCATGAGATCGATCTCTCCTTGCATGGGATCGATCTGGCCTTCATCCTGCATCATTTTTGCTAAAATTTTCCTAGCTAAACTCATATTCGATGACTTCAACACTCATTTATCAATCCATTCACACTTAGAACTTAAAAACTTTTATTTTTTGTAATTCATATATAATGTAACTTGTCTGTACACGGGTATAAAAACTTGGTACGAACTAAACGTATTATCCGCAAGTGCACGGGTCGTACAAGTAATTATGAGATTTGAATCTCGGATTATCGTCCCACAGAGAAGTTGAATTGTCTAATTAAGTGCCAGTTAATCTTACCCAAAGTATATTCTAGCAAATTATGAATTTTAAGGGAGTGATCTACATGGCTAACAATACTGAAAAAAATAAAAACTATAAAATAAAGAAAATAAAATCGAGCTAAAATTACTTACAAAGCTCCGAGTAATAAAAGCGTTAACCTACAAAAGATAATTAAACAGTTAAAAAAATCATTAACTCAATTAAAATAAAATGCAAATATAAAAATAACAAAACAAGATTAATTAAACTAAAATTAAACAAACCTAAAATAAATATGCATGTAATTAAACTACTTAATAAAAATGCAATTTAAACTAACTTAAAATTTAATGAAATAAAATCCTAGAAAAATTTAAGAAAATAACTACAAGCCTAAATGTCTAAAATATTAATTCTAAATTACTCGTAATTATATCTAATTACTAATTTAACAATAAAATTTAACTAATGCCTAATAAATATCTCTTGCATGATAAATTCTAAATTAATCCTAATGCATGGTAAATTAACTAATGCATGATAAAATAGAAATGAACTAAGGACATAAATAAATCTAATTCATGAACTAATCAAGCAATTGACTATAACTAATCATGCAACTAAGTTTAGAATTTTACTCCTTAAACTAACAAATTAAATTGAAATTAGGCTATTCTAAAATGCAAGGAAAATGGATTATTGTGCAAAAGTTAAATGCCAAACAAAGCCTTAATCAATTATCCAATCTACCAACTACCCCCGATACTGGTTCCTCCTATGCAATGGTAGTGTGCACGTTTCCTTCATTTCCAGTGTCTGCAAGTTCAGCTCCTACTCTCGATTCCTGCTCAGCTCCATTCCCTGTATAACTCCAGCCTCACACGCATAAGATATTCTTAATGCAGAGAAGAATCCTGCAAGCTTACAACAGCAGCTCCTGTTCTCGGTCTTGTCCTCTGCTCTGCTGCTCGCGTGTTCTGCATTCTGGTTCTGTTGGCCTACGTTGTTGGCTCATTCCTTGCCCTGCTAGCGTATGCTTCAATATTGTCTGTTTGTTCCTACATCCAGGTTCTGTCCACTTCTGCGTTCAATATTGTTGTAGCAAGACTTGGTCTCACCACTTCAGGTGTCTGGGTCGCTGTATCAAATTCCTTGCTCGGCTAGCATTTGCTTTAGCAGCAGCTGCTTACTGGTTACTGTAGCACCCTCCAATCTGTACAGAAGTTGTGTGCCATATCCTGTAACCAACAACCAACTTTGGAAAAGCTTAAACAACGATTAAATGGAAGGAAATAGAGGAGTAGATGGCATCACTCAGCACCAGCCTTCATGCTGCCTTTGTTCGAATGACACTAACTCACCAAAGCAAAACACACTGAAAATATTATCAACAGAAAATCGAAGCATCAACAACAGTGGATGAATGCATAATAACGATTAGACTATGGTGAATAGTAAAAAGATACAAAAATAGAGTATAACAGAGAAGCATCATAGATTATCAAGGAATCATCAAGAAATGACATGAACATCACTAAGAAGGAGAAGAAATGAAATTAAAACAAGCAGTAAAAAAAAAAAGACTATGCAAACTGGAATAAATAGAGGGCCAAAGTCATCGTTTCCTTGTTTTCAACAATCCATTGCTGGTTTAGTTGCTGGAAAAATGTACTCTAACATCCTCGGGTTGCTGCTGCAGCTTTGCTCTCGGGTTCAGCAACTAGCACCGAGACCTGAAAGTAAAGGAGAAAAGCTGGGCAGGAATGGAGCAGGACAGCATTGGGCTTGGTCACATCGTTGGTTAGCTTCCTGCACAATCACTTTACTCCAGCTATTGCTCGGCTTCCTCACTTGGCTCATGAAATCCAATCAGCTAACCACAACCGTGAGTAACAATGTAAGCTAACAAAAAAAAACAAAAAAAAAAACACAGCACACGGAAAGACTTGAAAAGGCAGTAGATAATCTATAATAATCCACTAAATCGGGTGACCTCCTCAGCTTAGCAAAGATTGCCTCATCAAACCCGCAACACAGTAGTATAATAAAGAAAATAAAACCAACATAGGAAATAAACCGAGAGTAACAATCGGAAAGTATAAGCTTTTCAGTAAAACTCAAAAATAAAGGAAATGACTTTAACAAAACCGAGAAGAAGAAGAAGAAGAAGAAAAATGGAAATGGTTACTCTGCATTAATAAGAAAATATCCCAGAACTAAAAATGAAGAAAGCTGTTCATAAAAACATGGAAAGTGCTTTGAATAGTAACTTAAAAATGGTGGCTAGCAACTAGTGGGAAAGCTTCTAAAAACAAAGAAAATAAAACTAAAACTATTCTACCTACACTACTTCTAACTTACTTCTACCCTAAAACTACTTAGTTATTTCAATTGCTATCATGTCTTATTTATACACACACTTAGGGGTACAATGGTAATTTTCTCATCCTAGATGAGTTGGAATTGTTTGGCCACTTGTCTTCACACCATTGGCTCCTTGAAAAGCTATTTCCATGTCATCTGTCTTCTTGTCCAATTAGATGTGCTAGGTGGCATGGCTCGTGTTGTCCACGTGGCCCAATCTCGATTTTAACCCAATTTCAGTCCATTTTCTACCGAAATTTTCCAAATTCATCCAGATTTAATTTATCTGCAAACATGAGAATTTTAGTCAAAATGAGGGGATAATTAACAAAATAAGTTGGGGATTAAAATAATTAATTAAGAAATTAAGCATAAATAATTCTACTTTTATAGAATTATCAACATCAAATAATCATATACATTACATAGAAATTTACGGGTCTTACATTCCTCCCCTCCTTCAAGAAATTCGGTCTTCCAAATTAGAACCAAGTTAACCTAAAAATAACTCCGGGTACTTCTCTTGTATCATGCTCTCTAATTCCCATGTAGCTTCCTCCAGGGTGTGATATTACCAAAGAACTTTCAAATCTCTGTCATGACCCTTTTCATCCATTTCATCTAAAAATCACCATAAATTTTTCGCTTTCTCGTTTCCTTACCTGGTCGTCATCAACTCTCGCAAATACCAGTTGGGCTGTGAGTCAGTAATAATCATCATTTTCATACATCTTTCAATTAATCAAAAGCATACTCATACATGACTTGTTTGATAACACTTACATCCCTCATATTACATTTCAAAATGATTAATGTGCAATTACATGTTTAGATACAAAAAGAATTCTTGTTTGTATACCTCTGGGCGATGGAGAGCAACGGATATCCAAATATAACGCCTCAGTCCTTCACTAGGCTATTGTGCGCGCTCTGTAGGGGGAAAATGAAGGGATGAGCAACCACACGCTCAGTAAGACAATAATTCAAGCATGGTAGATAACTACACTATCTACATACTTATAATGTCATGGCATAAATCATTTATATTCAGAGCATGATGAAATAATAAAACTATGCCACATGTATATAAATATATCATGTACTGAAAAACATGGAAATAGGCTTGTAATCATGGAAAATCATCATGTGAAAACCACTCATGCTCAATATAATAATGTTTATCGATTTCATCTCAAATCACAAGGTTCATCATAAATCATTCCCTCAAAGCGTAACACCTTGTCAATACATTAGCAAAACCCGTCAAAACAATGCATCATTCCTTTAAAACATACCACAAGATTTGACCCCTCCCTCGGCTCTACTCTGAACAACATAAATCATCATCGGTATCTAAAACCATGTGATATCATGTGAGACAGGAAGTCACAGTAAACCAAGGACTCTGTTGGCCAACTATGTCATAATCATCCCAGACCACACAGATCCCGGTGTGTGGGGCATCATGCTGGAACAAAGGTGGGTTACTCCTACACCAAACTTTTAAATCAACATCACAACCAAGCTGTACAACGTACTCCATATGATCTACACGGTACAATGTACTCATACATGTGACTAGCAGTCTACACGAGGCATCCAGCATGGCTCGTGCGAGCATCTCATCCGTGTGACACAAAGTCTACACGAGGCATCCAACATGACTCATTATATTTAACAGTGTGAAAACTCAGTGCTAGCAAAGCTCTAGTACAATTTCATGCATCATCAACAAATACTCTCGTACAAGCAACGCTCTAGTACGACTTTATGCATGTCAAATAATGAAGAAATCACGTACGAGCATAGCTCCAGTGCAGTTATATGCATAAGTTAGTCAAGAAAAACCCACGCACGAGCTATCAGCTCCAGTACGGCTTTTAAAACATCACTGACTCAAAACATGGTGCGAGCTAGGCTCCAGCTCGTTTCATACATATTGAAAACATCAAAATCCAGTGCGAGTAAGGCTCTAGCACAATTTAACTCATATAAGTACGATAGACGACTCTATTTCAACAAAACACTCTCAAAACCAAAGCTAGCACCTCACTTGTGCTATTTCACAAATCATGAAATCACTAGCCAGCCTATCCATCAATTTTGCTTAACCCAAAGCAATGTATTTCGTAAAAACATTAAAACATGTGATTTATGTAGTTATTAGCCTTACTATCCCCTTTTGTAAGATTCGCTTCCAAACCAGAATCATTTATATCTGAAGTTAGTCATGTAATCATCATTTCTACTCTCAATAATCAAGCATTCACAAAGCCCTATAAACACCTACGTACAGTTATCTCTATATACTCACAAAATTCCCTTACCTGGAATCACGTCGAGTGATTCCACTTCCTCAGAGCTACTCATTTGTGTAGTTCGATTCGCCTCCAATGAAATCTTCGGGACTGCACAAAATCATATATCACATCAATTCAGTCCAGTATAACACCATTATTACGTTTACTATAGTCGATTCGACTTATAGTTTTCATTAACACTTATAAGGCCTCTCTCCCTCTTAAGTCTGTTTTGATCGCTTTATTAATTTCTCGAGAGTCTATTGAACTCTTTTAGGCCTATTGATTCACACTAAATCGATATTAAGCTCATAGTGCCTTTAGTCCACAATTTACTTCACTATAGCAATTTATCAAACACCTCATATACTTATTTTCTTAAATTGATTAATCTCACAATGTAGCTTCATTTTACCATCTTAAAGTCATACGTATCACCTTACTAACACTTTAGTTCAAACCATTCATCATCAACTCAACCACATCACATTTTCTCACACTAGACTCATTCTAGGTTATACTTATCCCATTACATTCTAGGTAGTTTCAATCATCAATACATACATCAATCAACTCACAATAACAACAACTAGATAAATATACTTTGAGTTCGTGTATTAGAAACTCACCTAGCTTGATTTTCTTCTTGCTCCAAATAAGAACATTCCTTTGCTCCTTCAATCCAACCAATGAAGTGTTGATTCCAAGCTATGTTGTTCTTCTCTTTATAATGAACAACTTTACTCTAATAGCTTTTTCTCAAATCTTTATGGAAATGTGATGGTTTTAGAGTGAGAAAGCTAGGTTAAGGTTAAAAATGGAGAAAATTTGTTTGCTACCATGAAATGCAGATCCAACTGCCCAGTTTTTATAGGAAACGCCTTAGGAGATCGATTTGCATAGGGAGGAGATCGATCTGGCCTTGCTTGAATCCTTCAATTTTTTGATATTTTGCAGGCAGGGGATCGGTCTGTTGAATGTATGAGATCGATCTGCCATGTTGCATGAGACCGATCTGCTCAATGGAATATGATCAATTTATTTCAGGTAGAAGGCTTAGGAGATCGATCTGGCCTTAAGAGGAGATCGATCTAGCCTATCTTGAGACCAATGAAGATCGATTTGCTTGAGTGAGGGATTGATCTCCCTCTTGTAGAATGCTTGACATTGTGTTCTCCAGGTCATGAGATCGATCTCTCCTTGCATGGGATCGATCTGGCCTTCATCATGCATCATTTTTGCTAAAAGTTTCCTAGTTAAACTCATATTTGATGACTTCAACACTCATTTATCAATCCATTTACACTTAGAACTTAAAAACGTTTATTTCTTGTAATTCATATGTAATGTAACTTGTTTGTACATCAAATAATCATATACATTACATAGAAATTTATGGTCTTACAGAACCTCCTCCTTAATGGCAAAATACTTTTATTCCATATGTTTAGCACCTCTAGAGTATTTGTCATTCTTTGACAACCCTAAGTCCTGAAATAAAGTTTCGCATCCATAATACATGAATTGTAGCTTCAAAGCAAGCCAAAAATTCTATTTCCATTGTGGATGAAGCGGTGGTATTCTGTTTCACACTTTTCCATGAAACTGTTCCTTCTGCTAATAGAAACAGATAACCAAAAGTGGATTTCCTACTGTCAAGACATCCAACAAAGTCTGAATTCATGTATCCGACTACTTACAGTTGATCGAATCTCTTATATGAGAGCATGTAATTATTTGTTCCTTGCAGGTACCTCAAAACTTTCTTTTGCAGCTTTTCAGTGATCAATTCCAGGATTACTTCGATACCTGCCTAACATCCCAACCACAAAACTTATATCCAGTCTAGTACAGGTCTGCAAACACATCAAACTTCCAACAATAAAGGCATAAGGAATTGATTCCATTTTCTTTCGTGCCAATTCATTATTTGGACACTACATAAGACTAAATTTATTGCCCTTCTGAATGGGAACTAACTCAGGTGAACATTTACTCATGTTAAATTTTTTGAGAATTTTATTGATATATGTTTTCTGAGAAAGGCCTATTATTCCTTCTGATCTTTTTCGGAATATTTATATTCCAATCACATAAGAAGCCTCTCCTATATCTTTCATCTTAAAATTCTCATATAGAAAATCTTTAGTTTCATGCAGTATACTTAAATCATTTGCTGCAAACAAAATATCATCAACATATAAGACTAAAAATATAGACTTCCACTCACTGATCTTTTGGTGCATACAACGATCAACAATATTTTTCTTAAAACCAAAAGACGTAATAATGGTATTGAACTTAATGTACCATTGTCGGGAAGCTTGTTTTAGTCTATATATTAACTTCTTAAGTTTACACACTATTTGACCTTTGCTTCCTATGGAAAAACCTTCAGGTTTATCCATGTAAACTTCCTCTTCTAGATCTCCATTCAAAAAGGTTGTTTTCACATCCATTTGGTGTAACTCCAAATCATATTAAGCCATCAATGCCATAATTATTCTTAGTGAACTTTCTTAGATACAGGATAGAATGTCTCTGTATAATTAATGTCATCTTTTTTAGTATAACCCTTGGTAACAAGTCTGGCTTTATTAACATTCTACCTTGCTTTTTGAGTCGCGTTTGGTCTTAAAGACCCATTTAAAACTGACTCTTTTATATCCCTCAGGCAATTCAACGAGATCCCAAACTTTATTTTGTTCCATGGATTTTAACTCTTCCTTCATAGCATTAATCCATTTAGCAGATTCTGAACTTTCTATGGCTTGTGAAAAGGTAACTGGATCTTTATCAATCCCAAGATTAAAGTCTGATTCCTATAAATAAATCACATAGTCTTCTGGAATAGCTGATCTCTTTTCCTTTTGAGATCTCCTTAATGTTATTCCTTGTGATTCATTTGTATTCAACCTTTCTTCATTAGGTGGAATATCAGATTCTTGATCGTCATAGGGTTTGACATCATACTGTGGAAGTGTATCATTGTTCAAATGTTGACCAACATTGTTGTCACGTTCCATAAGTGTTAAGACAACATTAATGTTAATTGTGGATTTTGGATCAATAATGGATAAAGGTACATTCATCCTTATCTCTTTTATTTTTACATCTTGACGTTCTACACTCCCGCTAACTTCAACATTCTCAAGGAATTTAGCATTACCAGTTTCAATTATTCTTAGACTGTGGTTTGGACAGTAAAACCTATATACCTTGGATTTCTCAAGATAACCAATAAAGTATCCACTTACAGTTCGAGAATCTAATTTTTTCTCTTGTGGATTATACATTATTGTTTCCGCTGGGCAACCCCAAAATGTAGGTGCCTTAAACTTGGTTTCCTTCCCGTCCATAATTCAAAAGGTGTCTTTTGAACCGCTTTGATTGGAACTCGATTTAATAAATAAGTTGTGGTTTTCAGTGCATGCATCCACAAGGATTTAGATAGAGAAGAGTTACTCATCATGCTCCTAACCATATCCATTAAGGTTAGATTTTGTCTTTCTGCTACACCATTTTGTTAAGGTGTACCTAGCATAGTATACTATGCACATATGCCACGTTTTTCGAGGACTTTAGCAAAAGGACTAGGACATTGTCCTGATTCATCGTATTTTCCATAGTATTCACCACCTCTATCAGATCTTATAATTTTCACTTTTCTATCTAATTATCTCTCAACCTCATTTAGGAATATTTTCAAAACATTTACAAATTGAGACTTTTCGTTAAGTAGATAGATATATCCATAACGTGAATAATCATTAATAAAAGTGATGAAATACTTTTCTCCACTCAGGGATGGAATATCAAAAGGTCCACATATATCAATGTGTATTATTTCACGGAGTTGTGTGCTTCTTGTGGCTCCTTTCTTGATATGTTTGGTTAGCTTTCCCTTTTATGCAATCCAAGCAAGTTCCAAGATTGGTAAAATATAGATTTTGTAAAATCTCATTCTTTATCAATCTTTGTAACCTTTCTTTGGATATATGACCCAAATGTTTATGCCACAAATAAGCAGAATTTTCATCAAGCACACTACGTTTTAAACCAACATTAACATGGTGATATGCATAGATTCAGTGAAAACATTATCAAGTTTTGTTCTATATAAACCATCAATAAGAAAACCCGATCCATAAGGAATATAGTCTTTATATAGAGTAAAACTTTCAGAACAAAAATTGACATAAAATCCACAACCGTCCAATTTCCCTAGAGAAACAAGATTCCTAGAAATTGAAGGTACATAAAGTGTATCATAAAGGTCTAACTGATATCCAGTGTTAAAGACCAATCTGTAAGTCCATATGCCTTCAACAGGGGCCTTCATGCGGTTCCCCATAAACAGAAAGTCATTTCTTGGATTTGTGGTTTGGATCGTAAGGAATCCCTGCATAGAATTAGTAACATGAATTGTAGCACCAGAATATAGCCACTAGGTATTATTAGGAACTTCACTTAAATTTGATTCATAGCATACAAAAGTATTGAAAATAGATTTCTTTTCGAACCAAGCTTTTCGTTTATAACAGTCTTTCTGATAGTGCCCAGCTTTCTTACAAAAATGACATTTTTTTGTCATCTGTTCCTTCCTTTCAGTTAAATCATTACCAGACCCTTTCTTCTTCTTGAACCTTTTGGCTTTGAATCCTTTAACAATTCGTTTTCTTACTAAGTTAATAGAGTGACTCTTTTGACTCTTAAGCCTTGCTTCCTCTTGTACAAGCCTACTGGCCAATTCATTAACATTCTACTTGTCCTTTATAGTGTTATAGTTAATTTGAAAAGGCCCATATTTAGGAGGCAAGGAGTTCAAAATAAACTGAACCAAAAACGAGTCATCTACTGCTAAAACCAAGGACTTAAGTCTTGTAGCAATGTTAGTCATCTCGATGATATGCTGTTGCATGCTTATTGACCCGTTATACTTCATGGTCGTAAACTCAGCCATTAAGGTACCAGCGAGTGACTTATCCACAGAACGAAACATTTCTTCCACAAAACTTATATAATCCTTAGCATTCTCAGTTTGTGGAATCGTAGTCTTAATGTTGTTGGCAATGGTCATTCGTAGAAACTTTAACCATAATCTGTTACTTCTTTCTCATGCAGTATGATGTGCCTTCTCTGCCTCACTACTTATATCCTTAATAGCATGAGGTTTGTCCTGAAGGAGAGCCAAGTTGAGATCCAAAACTCCTAAATGGAAATCAACTTGCTCTCTCCATTCTGAGAAGTTCATGCCATTAAACACGACAACAGATGACGTATACGAATTAATTGCAATAACTACAAAAAAATAACAATAAAACTCATATTTAATCATGATGAATTCAATAAAACAATCATTAAGATATATAGTAGTTCTCCTTTGGATAGATACTACAATATACATGTATTAATATACATAACACAAATATAAAGTAAAATTCATTTGAGTAAATTTTACAATATATTTTCCTTTAAATGAGTTAAATGTAAAAACTTTAATGAGTAAATATATATTTAAAATTGAACATATTTTTTTTAATCTTTGGATAATTAACATATTCAATTAAAATACTTATTTACCTCCCATAAATATACATTCGGGTAAATTTCTTAAGTTTTAACAATTAATGAAAACAAAATTTTTAACTTATTATTTTTTTAGATAAAAAACTTTATGATCTAATTGAATATAAATGTATTTTTTTGTAATATCATTAATTAAATTAAATTTTAATTTTTCAGTAGACACTTAAATATATAAAATTGTATACATTACCGAAAACTTAACATATAGCAGTAGAACAATCATGACATAATCATACAATCTATCAACTTTCATGTAATCACTCATAATAATAAACCATACAAAATAAATGATCATTCAACAAAATTAATTTCCACACGGATTGTGAAAAATTAGCAAATATGATCATCATTTTCATCAATTATCATTATAATGGCTACTAATATTTGGATCATACATGTAACTTTCGAGTATTTAATTCTTATCTTTGCATAATTACATCATTCATTAATTACAATTTTTTTTATAATAATAATTTCCTTTAACAAATATAGCATTTATATAATGTTAAACATGTTATGCAGAATTTTTAAAACAATTAACATTATTCATATAAATATAAAATGTAAAAACTTTACCATCCATCATCATTAATTACTATGGTTGATTATAACCATGATTATTATCATGAATGCTACAGTTATCAAGGTCAGAATATAAATTATGCCTCCAAAACTTCATATCACATAATTACTATCATAAATGCCACCAAACGAAAATGACAGACGAAACAAACAACTTATTTGAAGCAAGTAATGAAGGCAATAAAAATGTTTAAAAAGTATATCAATTTTAGATTTTAATAAATATATTTTTATGCCTAGACATGGATATAATTAGCTTGAGAATTGCTTCAATAGTAAACAAACTTTGCATATAATATCATTATATTAATCATCATTGTTAATCATGGCTACCATTCATGTAAAATTGCAAATAGGACATAAAACGTTTGTAGAGTATATTTAGTTTAGAAAACCTGACTCGAATACCATATGTAAATAAAAATTCTATATGTATTTATCATTTACACATACATCACATGATCTTCTTAAACTAGATGTCTTATGTTTTTTAAGATAATTTAAAAATAATTTACATATCTCTGTCTGCGATGACAGTCAATAAAGAAGTCATTATAGAAACTCTTGTGAAAGCAAATAAAAATTTTCCTGAAAACAAATTTCTCTCTTACTCTGATTTCTCTTATATATATGGAGTAGATGAAATTACCATATATATTTATGAGAGTTGACCTATTTTAATTTAGGTAGATAACTACCACTCTAACTATGTCCATCATGTGGGTGGATGTGGTTCCTTAATTTTGAAAATAGTAACTCTTAAATTTTAGGGATAATAGATAATGACATAACATTAATTTCCATTAAATTTAATCAGGACTACAGATAATAAATTTATGCTACAAACAGCAGTTTGTATCTTTGAATGGTGCGGCGGGGAGTAGGCAGCAGGATGGCAGCGTACAGTGCAGCAGAGACTCAGGCAACTTGGCCCCGGCAATACAGTGGAGAGCTTGCAGGAAACAAAAGACGCAATGGTGGTGATGATCGTATAAACGAGGCAAAAACTCGGTGATTTGGGAAGATGCGAGGAACGCTGGTGATGAAGCCGTTTAAAAAATTAAGCAAGACGCAAAGAACTTCCATTCTTTTTCTTTGCCGTGTCCCCTTCCTTCATTTAATCTCTTCAAAATTCCTTTTAAGTATCCCCTTCGATTTCCTTGATTCTTTCTTCAATTTAATTTCTTTTTTATTTCTTTCCAGATTTTTATTTTTATTTATTTCCAGAATTTCCTAATTAGATCCTGATTTTCCTTTCCAAGTTTCTCTAATTAAATTAATTAATTAATTGATTTTTCTTTTCCAAAAAAATTCAGCAAATAATTTAAAAGATTTTTAAACAGATTCTCAAAACTCATACTTCCTTTCCAATAATTTCCCATTTTTTAGAAATTGATTTTTTTTCCATTTTTTTTATTTTTTTAATAATAAACAAAATAATAATACAAAAATTGCATTTACCTTCTAATGATCAAACTAAAGTCTAAATTTAATCCTATGTTCAAAATTTTCCTATTTAAAATCAGATTAAAATCAGAACTAACGTTGAATTCAAATTGAAAAATACTTCAATAATTTAAGTAAACTTCAAAACAAATCTCAAGATTTTATTATCAAAAAATTCACATAAAAATTGATTTAAAATCAAATTAAAAATAATATAATTAGTCCAATAATATTAAAGACCACAAAAAAGTGAAACGACTACATCAAAAAAATAAAATTTTCTTTTTTACTCTTCTTCAAAGTCTCCCAAACAATTATGCACGAACGATAAAGAATTTGAGAAAGAAAAAGGATGACCCATTGTAGAATTCTAGTTGTATGTCACCTATGAGCAATCAGTCGTCTTTTGTTGTCTACTTTACTCTTTTTTTTTTTGCCACAAATAAATCTGGACCAGACTGGAACTGGACCGCCCATTTGTTTCTCCACATCGAACGGGCAAGAAATAGAAAACAAAATATTTTATTTTTCATATATATATATATATATATTTATATATATAAGGAAAAAGAGAGAGGGAAAATAGGAATCGGAAGCGGAAGCGGGCAATGCTGGAATTGATTGGCTGTGAATCCAAGTGAGAGAGGGTATATGGGGGGAAGTGGCACTCTCGTGGACGGTGTTCGTCGCTGGTTTCAACGTCGCCATTTTATTGCTTCTTCTTCGTCTAATAATAATAATAATAATCGAAACAATAATAATATTATCCTCGATCACCATGATCCTTCAACTTCTTATCTAACTCTTACTCAGAAGAAACAACAACAACAAGAAGGAGAACTCATTCTTCAGGATTTCGACTTTTCTTCCTTGAAGCCCATCAAAGTTCCGAAGCGTAATTACTTCCTTATTGCTTCCATGGATTCTCAGAAAAAGGTAGTTCTTTTTCTCTGAGATCTCATTTCATTAAGTCTTTTTTTTCTTTATAACTCTTAATGCTGAATTTTTCATTTACAAATTGAAAATTGAGATGACATTGTTCGTTTAAATAACAAAATCATGGCTCTGCTTTTTTTTTTTAATCATATTGGAGCTCTTTAAACCTGACCAAATTTCCTTATTTGGTTTTCCTAAAGAGTTAGTTTAATTTATTTTCTTAGTAAAAGCAGATTAAGTACTTTTTTAAATGATAATTAATAAATTCACATAAATTGTGATTTATGACATTTAAGTTGGATAGGTGCAATGAATAATTTTTGCTGTTCATCTTGTTAATTATTATATCTTTCATTTTTTTAGAGGCATGGACTCGAATTTTAGAAAATGATCATGCTTGCTTTTTAAATTCTAAAAGATTAAAAATTCGATTTTTAAAAAAATAATTGATAAGTTCTTTTCTTTTTTTAAAATAAAATTAGTTCTTGTATAATTATCGGATATTGCTTTTTCGATCCTTTAATCATTTTCAGTTATCTTGTTTGGTGCTACTCATGGAAAAGCATTAGGAGCATCAGGATAAAATCAATCACTCTTTGGAGCTAGAAGCTCTCCTTGGACTTATTTTCTTCTTTCGTACTCAACTTATTATTTCAAAGATACCATTTTGCCCTTAATATCTTCAGCAGCATTGTTCTATTATTGTATAATTTGGAAACCAAGTGCATTGTTGTGTCTAGGGTGTCAATCTGTTTCTCATAGCTGAATTTTATTTCATCATGGAAAAGTGAAGGGTAATGGTCCTTTTAATACTCATGTTTAAATGTATTTATAGCAGCTACTGAGAGGTCCAAAGAGAACACCGTCCCCGCCATTTTGGAAGGATTGAAAAACCGCACGGTAGCTAAGATAAAAGTGAAATTCCCACGTAAAAGCAGTCATAAAAAACTTCAGGATCATAGATGTATTCTCTCAATAATAATCATTTGTTTGTGTTTTATTGTAGCACCAGTCAAATGATAAAGTAAAACAGTCAATAATCTACGTTTTCGATACATGTATCTTTTCTGGCCCTCCATTTCTGTTCCTTGTCTCTGATAGGACTTTTGGTGTTTTCTAAACAATGGTGCCATATAGGGTGCACTTGAAACAGAATTCTTCACCGAGTATGGAGAGGCAAGCCGATATCAAATTCAGGAGGTTATTGGAAAAGGTAGTTATGGGGTTGTAGGTTCTGCAATTGACACCCACACTGGTGAAAAGGTTGCAATAAAAAAGATTAATGATGTCTTTGAGCATGTTTCTGATGCAACACGGATTTTGAGAGAAATCAAGTTGCTGCGGTTGCTTCGGCATCCAGATATTGTAGAAATAAAGCATATTATGCTCCCTCCATCACGACGAGAATTCAGAGATATTTATGTAGTTTTTGAGTTGATGGAATCTGATCTTCATCAAGTAATTAAAGCCAATGATGACTTAACTCCTGAGCATTATCAGTTTTTTTTATACCAGCTTCTTCGTGGTCTGAAGTATATATATACAGGTCAATGCTTTGTAATATGCTTTCCTTCCGCTACTCCTTACTTTTATTATTGATTTTTTTTTTTTCTGCAGCAAATGTATTCCATCGAGATTTGAAACCAAAGAACATCCTTGCTAATGCTGATTGTAAGTTGAAGATATGCGATTTTGGGCTTGCACGAGTATCATTTAATGATGCCCCATCAGCAATTTTTTGGACTGTATGTTGTTCTGTCATGAAATCTTGAAGCTTCTGCATTCATTGTATTTCTCAAAAGGCTTACTTTTTGCTTTAAATTTTATTTTTTTCCACGTTACAGAGGGTAAGCCCGTAAAATGCTTATGCTAACAAAACTTGTTTAATCCATTAAGGATTATGTAGCTACTCGTTGGTATCGTGCTCCTGAACTATGTGGATCTTTTTTCTCCAAAGTAAGCTCGTATGATCTTCTATATATTCGGCTTTTAACTTTTATATTCTTGTTTCCAGTTGCTGAGATGGCTCAATGAATAGAAAGATATGTTTCCGTTTTGATTACCTAGTGACTGAATATTGACTTTTTTTTCTTCCTTGAAAAATTTCCCTTCCCTGGTCTTTCCCCTTTTAATTTCTGTGGAACAGTTATTGTTGATATTTATCCTGAGTAAAACTTGCTTGAAACTATTGCACATGAGTTTGATTGCTTGAACTTTGAATTCAATTTTCTTTAACAGTAAAAACCACATTAGGGCATTTCCTTCACTTTTTGATGGATAGTAAATTTCCTTTAACATCTTTTGTGGATGTACATAATTATTCACTGTGTAATTTGATGTTTTTAGTAGCTTGTTTGAGTAAAGTTATCGGAAATTAGTTGAATAGTAAGTTCTCATCTTTGAAGTGGTTAATGGCAGATTGTTTCACATTCTTAGTGAATCGTTTTTCTTACGTATGTAGAAATTCAGTTTGCTGCATAATCTTTAATTTAGCTATCAATAGGTTGCCATTTTGTAAATATTGGTTTATTGTTTCTTTTCCACTTCTTCAACTTTTATGGAGCATTTTTGAAGCTGCATCTTGCATTATTAAGATTTATACTATTGCTATTGCAATTTGGTGTAACAAAGTTAACATGTTGCCTGAAAGTTGTTAAGTTCCTTTTTAACAATGATTAATATGGTAACTGCCTTTCTAAGAACTCTTTTAGCTGATTAGAATTTTCTTATTAAGAACCTTGATCGAATGTGTTATGGTGGTCTTTAATAAAGAAAAGAGTTTCCGTGAAATATATTGAAATAATTAAAGACATGTATAGAGATGAAAAAACACATGTGAGGACGTTTGGAAGTCAAACAAGTGAATTTCCTATCACAGTAGGGCTACATCAAGGGTCGACGTTAAGTTCGTTTTTGTTTGCTACAGTAATGGACGAGCTGACAAAATCCATCTAAGATAATGTACCTTGGTGTATGATGTTTGCAGATGATATTACTTTGTGTGTTGAGACTAGAGTAGAGATTAATACTAAGAATTGTGGAGACAGACGTTAGAGTCAAGAGGATTCAGATTAAGTAGAGCAAAGGCTGAACACATAGTGATGTTAGATGGGGTGGCGATCCCTGAGCGAGATTACTTTAGATATTTGGGATCGATCGTTCAGATAGATGGAGAGATTGATAGTGATGTGACCCATCGGATACAGGTTGGTTGGAGCAAGTGGAGAAGCGTTACAGATGTGTTGTGTGACAAAGGAATTCCTATAGGGTTGAAAAGCAAGTTTTACAGGACAATTGTTAGACCTACGTTACTCTATGACAAAGAATATTGGGCAACTAAAGGAGTGCATATACAAAAGATTTGTGTAGCAGAAATGAGAATGTTGTGATGGATGTGTGGATATCCGAAAAATGATAGAATGAGAAATGAGGACATTCGCAAAAAGGCTGGAGTGACACCTATTGAAGACAATATGATTAAAAGTCGTTTACATTGGTTTGGATACATACAATATAGACCTGTCGACGCTCCAGTTAGAAGAGTGGAGGCTATGGATGATGTAAAAAGGGTCAATGCTAGGGAAAGATTGAAAAAGACTTGAAAGGAAGTATTCTGAAAGGATATGGCTAAACGAGAGTTGGAAGAATACATTGCATTCGATAGGAATGAGTGAAGGAGGAGAATTCATGCTGATGACTTAGCGTGAATTTGTATATTGGTTCATATAGTCTATCCTAGTATTGAGATAAAGGCTCTGACGATAATGATGATGATGAACCCTGATCTAATGTGACGTTAGAGAGGCTCTGTAATATGGAGACTTGTTGCCTGTATGCTCAAATCTTTGCTAAATAAGCAATGCAATTGAGCATATTAGCGCTTAGTCTTGGAGCTAAAGGCACAAAATTGTTGTCTTTTCTTTGAGTTCTGTTGGTATTCATGTATCCGGTTTCATGTCATGCTCTTGTTATCATGAATATTTAGCCACTTTTGATGTTATTGCTGCACCAATCAATAGTCTCTCAGCCTTTTCTTTTTCTGTGCGAGTCAGTTTGGTGGGAAGGGGTTCACCTGTTTATAGATATATCTTTTGAGCATGAGGAGTGCAGTATCTGAAATTTCATTTACCTGCTTTTATATATATATATATATATATATCTGTTGAGCATGAGAAGTGCAGTATCTGAAATTTCATATGCATTTTGATGTATAATAAAGATATTAATTATGTTTTATTAGGCTACAATTGTACTTTTTGAGTCTTTCCGTCCTTTTTCTAGTACACCCCTGCAATTGATATATGGAGCATAGGATGCATATTTGCTGAGATGCTTACAGGAAAACCACTATTTCCTGGAAAAAATGTGGTGCATCAGTTGGATCTCATGACTGATACCCTTGGCACGCCTCCTGCTGAATCCATATCGAGGGTTAGATATCTTACTTTCTTATGTTCAACTGTAATGTTGCATTTGCTTAAACCTAACACTGTTTTCAAGCTTTGTTATAGTCTTCGAAGTTCTAATGGAGATTAAATGCTTGCCAATTCATCAATGCTTAATTTATCATGACATGGCAGATTCGAAATGAAAAGGCAAGGAGGTACCTTAGCAGCATGCGTAAAAAGCTACCAGTTCCTTTCTCACAAAAGTTCCCCAATGTGGATCCCCTGGCTCTTTGCCTACTTGAGCGCTTACTTGCATTTGATCCAAAAGACCGTCCCACAGCTGAAGAAGTAAGATTGAGCATTCTGAGTAATTTAAAATAGAAAGGAATAAAAGAGCACTAAAAAGGAAAGGAAGTATGCATACAAGAGAGAGCCCAAAAACTGACAAAAAAAGTAATTTCTCGCTAACATTATATATATATATATATATATATATATATATATATATATATATATATATATATATATATATATATATATATTCAGAAAGCATAAAAGGATAAAAATCCTATAAATTTGAAATCTATGATAGGGTGGTCTAGAATGCAGCGTCTTTGATTTGAAGGCCTATCGGCATCACTACATAAAAGATATGATAATTCCTCTCTCCATTGACGTCAAATCAATTATCAATGATAAATGTGCAAGTTTGATCCTGAATTAGAAGCTTCTGATATCCCTAATGGTTATGTGCTATGCTTGCAGGCATTAGCCGATCCATATTTTTATGGTTTGGCAAATGTGGATCGTGAACCGTCCACTCAACCTATTTCAAAACTAGAATTTGAGTTTGAGAGAAGGAAACTGGCAAAAGATGATGTGAGAGAGCTGATTTATCGGGAGGTACTCCACATTTGTTGCCTTGGTATTATCCGGCTTTTATTTTGTAATTAGCTTAACCAACTCCTTCCTTGGAGGTGAACAGATATTAGAGTATCATCCACAAATGCTGCAGGAGTATCTCCGTGGTGGGGAGCAGACCAGCTTCATGTACCCAAGGTTAGAAAACACTTACTATTTTAAGTTAGATTAACTTTACACATATGAATGGGTGCTATGATGATCATCACTTTATATATGGAATTCAGGTTTTAAAAAGTCTTTCATAGCTTCTTGAATAATTGAATGTGCTTTCTTTTCTCCATCATCTTTGAAATGGTTAGCTATTTTAAACCTGTGTGAATTTTTCTCTAGGATCTGTAAGCATGAGAACATATTTTGTTTTGATTTAGTTTCATCATTGATTTATGAAGGAATTTTTAGTCATACAAGTATAAAAGGCAATACAATTATGAAGAAATTTTATAGTGATACAAGAATATCTAAGAAAAAAGTTATATTATCCAATAGCTTGAAAACCTAACTAGTGTATGAAACAGTGGAGGGGAGGTTTTTGATTATATCGGTTCAACCTGCCAGTTGAAAAGATTGTAAAATAATCTTTTTCAAAATGTAAAAAGTAAGAATTAATGGAAAATATGAAAATTAGCAAAAAAATAAAAAGCAGTTCTACCTTGATCTGGTTCAGTGCTCCACCCTTTTTTTTTTTTCCTGAGTTTACTGGTTTTCTAGCTATTTCATCTACACCCAATTCAATATAATGGAACGGATACACCATCAGTTCCCAGTCCAATCCGTTCAACATTCCAGTCCAGTCTTGTTCTGAAAAAACTTATATTACCCATGTATGATGTATATGTCAGTATTTTCGTTTCCTAAAAGTATGTCAAGTTTGTTTTGCAGAAATGTGGTGTTGCTACCTGAAATCATGTTAAGCTCAACGATAGCTTCATCTTAGTGCCTTACATGGTCTTCGTTTTTCTTGTTGATTGGGTTTTATGTCCTTTCTTAAATGGGATCTTAAATCAATATAATTTTAAAGTTTTGGGTTTCTTCATAAAGTTTTGATAAAGTTAATCCCAAAACCCAACCACATATGAGCACTCGCTGTTGGCCTAATCAAACATAAAATATTCACACCCATGAGTACTCTGTTTTAGCCTCATGAGGTGCCTACATTCTCAACCATATTAACCTTACAACCCTTTTAAATTCTTTCTTAACTTTTGTGGCTCAATATGATGTGCAAGATTGTCCTGCTACAATTTAGATACATTTTAGCAAACTAATGCCTTTCAAGTGGCTTTGTAGATCGAATTCCTATTCAGTTATGTAGCACTAAAGTGAAATATAAGGTGAAAGAAAAAAAAGTTCCAGAAATTTAGTTAAAACATGTGCTGTCACAACTAACATTTCCTTTTCTTTTTCAAATTCAAAGTGGTGTTGATCGATTCAAGCGACAGTTTGCACATCTGGAGGAACATTATGGTAAAGGTGAAAGAAGTACTCCACTTCAAAGACAGCATGCTTCTTTGCCTAGGTATACGTCATAAAATTTTGGGAATCATATTAGTGTTGTGCCTCTTTTCTTGTTTGAAACTCGTAAAACCAGGGGAGCTGCTGTCTGCCGTAGATGGTAGAACATACCACTAGCTTGTCTAGTCCATGTGTCGTATGTAAATTTGCCTGATCAGCCTTGCTATCTTCTTTTCAGAGAGCTGGTAGAACATAACATTAGTTTGTCTAGTTCATGTGTCGTATTTCAATTTGTGTGATCAGCCTTGCTTCTTCTTTTCAGAGAGCGAGTTCCTGCCCCCAAGGATGAGAATGTTCCTCGAGATAATGATTTTGAGAGTACTGTAACTTCAAGGTCTCAGCTTTCAGATGGTTCAGAAAACACAAATGCAGAAGGGCAAAATGGACCTAGCAAACCAAACTATAGTGCTCGTAGCCTATTGAAGAGTGCTAGCATTAGTGCCTCCAAGTGTGTTGTTATGAAAGAGAAGAAAGACTCAGAAGTAAACATTCTCTAAACCTCTTTATGACAAACTAACGCCAACTTAGCATGAACAGAAAACAATATCTGAAATGGAAGCAAACTAAAAACCATGATTGTAAAAGCTTCAACTGTTTGTCTTGCAGCTGAATTTTATGTAGGTAGCTTATTTACCCCATATATATATTTTTCCCACTGCAGGAGAAACCAATCGCTGAAGCCACTGATGAGACAGTTGATGCCTTGTCTCAGAAGGTTGTAGCTCTTAATGCTTGATTGAAACTTCCAATTGGGTTTTGAAGGATTTAGTTGGCTTGGTGCGTTATCCCTTTTTTCTTTGATTATTGGGAAGAGGGTGATTCACAGTGATTTGCACCAAAGTTTTTTTTTTTTTTTTCTTTGGACAGAAGTTAATAGTAGGCCTATAATAACGAGTATCGTTGTGTTAATGCAGTACAGAGAAGGCTTGGACTGTCATGTAGCTCGCTTTACGTTTGAAGAAGCAAGAGGTTTATTTGTTCTATGGTGAACTTTAGAATGCCGTGCTAGGGAGTAAGAATTTTTTATTTTAAAGAAGGAAAACACTGTATACTATTTCCATTTCAAATGACAGTCGTGCTTTGTTGCTATTTCTAGTGAAAATGGTCGACTTCATTTTCAGGGATCCGTATACTATACTTCGGAGTCGGATTTGGGAAGAAATGGTGAAGCTCTGACGTCTAGTGTTTCTGCATTCATACATGGACAATCTCTTGAAATGACTATTAACTCGATCTCAAAAGATTTAATAATAGAGTTTTTGAGATATTTGTGAGATTTTAAGATAATGGTTGGAGATAAGTTTAGTGGATAAATATTAATTGGTTTATAAATATAGAGAGTTTTAATATTTAGAATTAAGAGGCTTAATAGCTACATATATCTTCAACCTTCAATATATTTATTGTATGCAAATAAGTGATACTTTATGGGTTTTCATGTGGTATATCACATATACAATAGAAACAAAAGTTTTAAATATTTAATAGATTTAGATTTAATTAAATAATTGTAAAAAGTTGAAAATTTATTTCTTGAAAAACAAAAGTTTATGGATTGATTTACATGTAATAAAATAGTAAGGATTTATACTATATAAAAAGTTGAAAGTATATTTGACTATTAAGTCAAATTAAAATGAGATATCTATGTCACCTTATTTGGTTATTTATTAATCATAAGGGAATATAGTGATTTTACATGTGTAAAGACAACTATTTTGAACAATATTTATCAATATTTTTTTTGGGATAAAACTAATTTAATTAAAATATAATTGGAATATGTATATTTAGCAATAGATAATTGTAAATATCCTATTATATTGTGAGACTTTTTAGTGCTTTTGGACTTATTGTGTTTATTGTTGTTATGAGCACCAACTCAATGTGCCACGTGGCACCTTCACAATTCGCCACGTGGTACGTAAAAATTAAATACAAAAGAAAAGAGATTTCGTGTCGAAATTTATTGGGACAATTTTATCCTTCAGTATCTTTGACTAATGTAGATTGACAAATATATAATTAAAGATGAAATTAACCCATATAAATAGGGATAAGGTATGATTTATGAAATTAATTAATTCTCTATTTTTTTATTTTACTGAAACTCTGTCAAAATTTTGTTTTGACTTAAGCATCGGAATGCTGACAAAGGGAACAACGCCTGCGTCCCTCTTTGATTATTCATGTTCTTGCAGAGCTTTCGGTAACAGATGATAAAAAGATCGAAGTGAAGACGTCAGCAATACATCATTGTTGTGCTTGGCAACAACTATTGTAAACTCAAAATGATTATTGACATAAATCTCAAAAGATTTAATGATAGAGTTTTTGGGATATTTGTGAGATTTTAAGATAATGGTTGGGGATAAATACTCAGATTGACCTGTACCCATGACACAAGATGCCACGGACATGAAGAGAATGGTTGAATGAATCTTAGAGGAGAAAGATTGGTTCCGGCTGAAGAGAACCAGAGAAGAAGAATCCCATTCAGTATAGCGATCATGGGAAAATCACTGTTCCCAAAATTCAAGATGCCGCAGATAACAGCATATGCCGGATAGACTGACCCTTATGACCATGTTGAAAATTATGAGTCGTTAATGCTATTACATGGATGGAAGAATGAGATTATGTGTAGGGCATTCTCCCTAACCTTAACTGGTCACACACTGAAGTTGTTCAATAACTTATCAAAAGGGTTTATTTCGTCTTTCAATTAATTGAGAAGTGAATTTCTGAAGGCATTGTAAGACCCATAATTTTTACATTGTACCACATATGATTCAACATTTAAACATGGATATAGGTTATTGGAATCATAAGAAGGAGGGTATTACAATTCCAAGTTCAAGTGAAAGTAAAAAATGATTTAAAAGCATTAAAGAGCCAAATGTGAGCTAAAGTGAGCTCAGGATAAACTGTAGGGATTTCGACCATTCTGACTGATGAAATGGACTCAGAACATTAAAATATAGAGGGTTCAAGAAGGAAAGTTAATTTGGTTTGGTCCCGCTAAGGTTGAAGAAGTGTAATTGTCAAAAATGGTCTAAACGAGTTCGAAATGGTCCATTTGAGGTGTTTTTGACATATTCGCCTCTCGAAAACGGCCAAAACATAAAGATGAGAGTAGAAACCATGGAAAACAACACTTTCAGATTTTTGAGGAAAAAGTCAAACGTGATCAATAGTAAAAAAAAGTCAATGGTAAAAAAAAGTCAATGATAGTTAAAAAAAGTGGACTTTGACCATAATTGACTAATGATAGTTAGAATTTAACCTAAGTAAGGTTAAAAAGTGGGGAAGAAATATTTTTGGTTAAAACACTAGATAATCATCCCCTTAAGTGTGGAAAATTAATTTAATCGAAAATCAGATTAAATTAAATGAGTAAAGTGCAATGGGCCAAAGTTGGAATTCCTAAAGCCCATTAAAGTATACCAAGTGTGGGCCGAATTTCTTAGACCCATTGGGTCAAGTTGTTAGGCCATTTGGTGGGCCCAATATGAAGTCAATTTAAGGCCCAATAGGTAGAAAAATTTTCAGCCCAAAAGAAAAGCCCAAACCGAAAGCCTAAAAGTTAAAGCCCATTAGTTTAAGTTAAAGCCTAAAGCCTATTAGTAAAAGGTTGTAAAATCTAATTTGGTAACCCTAACCTAAACTCATTTCAAGTCAAATATGATGGCTGAATTTCATGACTTAATGGCTAAATCTTTAGGCTATAAAATTAGCCAACACATTTTCTTTCTTATCCCACATCATTACCAAACCTTATTCAAGCTTTCTCTCTCTAAAAATCACATATCTAGAGACATATTTGGAACAAGTAATCTTCATGAAAGTTATTCCATATTGAGAGAGGAATAACATATCTTGGAATCAACTATCAAAGAGTCATAATGAGCAACCCGAAAATCAAGAAAGTTTCGGCCAAAGTGAAAACTATAAGCTAGATAAGTTTTCAATATTCCAACTTCATATATGTTGATCTGTGAATTATATAGAGTTGATTTGTATATGTTTTATGGATTGAAACACATGAAAACACCATGAACACAAGTTGTCCTAAAATGGGTATATGAGTTTTGATGAATACCCATGTGATTTTAAGACATGTATAGGTTGATATGCATGTATACATGATTATGACATGGTTAGTTTTAATCAATTTGTTCATAAGGATGGTTGTATGATGTTGGCATATAAGGTGTTTGATGAAATGCCTTAATGAACAAAGTGAAAAGCTTAAGGCAAGCGCTCCAAGTGTTTGCCGAAATGCCTAAGTGAGCTAGGCAAGCATGGCAAGCCACAGTGATGGCCAATCAACATGGCTAGGCGTGATGGTGTTCGGCACACCATCCATGGTCGAGAGGTTTCATGGGCCAAGCACATGGTGTAATCAGCCTAATAAGGCCAATGGGCCTCGGATAAAGTCCAATAAGTGTTAATGGGCCTGGTGAGCCCAATGGGCTTTGATAGAATGAATAGTGAAGTGAGAATGAGTTTAAGACAGAGTTAGGCCCATTAAGGAGAAATAAGGCACAATAAGAGTAATTGAGCCCAATAGTTTAAATATATCGTAGTGAAAGTAAAATATGGGTTATAAAGATTGATTGACATGATAAATAGCTATCTGCAGCTCCGGGAGACACATCGGGAGCCGAATAGACCGATATACGAAAAGTGGAAAAAATATAAGTGTATTCGACTGAAATCCAGGTAAGGGATTTATACGAGCTGTTAGAGATAGTTGTACATATTTTCTTACCTATCGTATACAATAAAATACTATAGAGTATATAGATATTGAAATATCTAAATGAAAACCAAAGTTTAGGAAAATTACCAAAATACCACTACGAAATTTATGAAAAAATCATAAATGCATGAAATGCATGATTTCAGTGACTTTATCGTAAAATACTGTTTTATAATAGTGCAATGATAGACTGGCTCAGGATTTTACTGTTTGTATTAAATTACACGTTTTTCAAAGTTAAGCGTGTTTGAGTGGGAAAAATTTCATGCTGGGTGACCATAGGAGAAGTTACCCCTCTTGCACCGTTTTACAATGTTTTACGTACTGAACTCGATTTTGAGTACTGTTTTCACTAGAATTGAGCCATCTGTTGTGTTTATGATATGAACTGTAAATGAAACTGTGTTGGAGCAAGGTGTTGACTGAGAGTCACACTCAAGGACTCGCACTGGATTTTGAAATAATGAGATGAGTAAAACTGTATTGGAGCCCTCGTGTAGACTGTGTGTCACACTGACTTTGCTCGCATTGAATTTTGAGATATGGCACTGGATACTGAATACTGGGGTCCACGGAGTACGTTGTATCGTGTAAGTAACACAGAGTACGCTGTACCATGCTTAAGTCTTCGAACTACTGAACTGTACTAAACTGACTGGTTGACGGATTGGATTTGACCACCTCCCTAAGTGATTGTATATCACGCACACCTGATCCGTGATGCTTGGAATCCACTAGATATGATCATTCTCCCTACTGTTTACTGAATCCTGCCTATTCTCTCATGACCTCATATATTACTGTACTGATAAAACTAAACATGTTTTATACTGAGACAAGGTAAACCCTAAGAATGGGTTAGAACCTTGTTCTACTGAATTACTGAACTGAACGGATTTACTGAATTGAACTGATTTTACTGAACTGATTTTACTGAACTGATTTTACTGCACTGAGTTAAACTGATTTACTGCACTGAACTGTACTGTTTTACTACACTGAACTGAACTGTTTTACTGCACTGAACTGAACTGATTTACTGTACTAAACCGAGCATGCTTTTCACTGAATGAGCTTTTAATCTATTGAATATATTACATACCAGATTTACTACCATTGTTTTATATGAAAGTGGCTATTTTACTGCATGGCATTATGAACACATAGATAGTGTAGTTATCTACTGGCTTGCATAATTGCCTTACAGAGTAAGTTGTCCTAATCCCTTCATTTTCCCCTCTCAACAGAGCACTTGTCATAGATAGAGAGTCAGCGTCAGCTCTGCATTCCTATCGCTCGTAGTTTCCCATTGTGCGAGAAGGTATACACAATTATCTAACTTTTGTATCTGGACATGTAACAACACAGTAATGTATATGGATGTAATATTTATGGGATGTAAATATATGTGTATATATTATGAAATGCTTCTGTATAAAGCTTACTAAATGTCGATTCTATTGGGAAACTGATATAGATAATGGATGGTAAGATAAGTACAGTGATTGGAGTGATGTCGACTCATAGCCCAACTATTTAACTATAATTGGTCGTGAAAAGAAAGCGAAAAAATTGTAGTGGTTTTTTTAAAAGAGTCGTTCGTGACACTTTGTGATAAATTGCCAGAAGAGGAAGGAGACCACTTATCTGCTCACCCTAAGACAAGGGAACAAAGAATGACTGAAAAGTTATGTAGATTGATTTCGTGATGCTACTCTTGATGTACGTGATCTACAAGTTGGGGTAGTGGTGATAGCTATGCTATGGGATAAGGTTTGAAAAACTACAAGAATCATTATTTTTGGATCAGCCAATGACAGTTTCAGACTTGTTCTCTAGAGCAAATAAGTATATCACTCAAGAGGAGTTGATGAAAATGATACCAACGCGGGACCTTAAAGAAGGAAGGAAGCGAGAAAGAGAGCTTGATGAGAAGAACATAGGAAGATCAGACAAATCAGGCAAAGCCCCAAAGCTGAAGTATACTAATTACACACAGTTCACCGAGACACGTACTTTAATCCTAGTGACGATCGAAAGAACTGGGATGCTTCAATTCCCTAGGAGAGGTGAGGAAAATCTAGGACGAGACCTCAGGTCCTATTGTAGCTTCCATTCCGCCTTTGGTCATTCAACTGAGAAGTGTTAGGATCTGATGAATCAGCTTGAGAAATTAACTAGAGAAGGGCTGTTAGACCGTTTCGTACAGAGAAATGAAAGGAATCCATATCTTTTTTGCGGTCGAGGAGATAACAGACTGCGAGATAGAAACAATGATAATAGAGGAAATATAAGGAGAAACAAAAAGAGAGGAAATGGGGCAAGATAAGGAGAACGTAGGAATCAACAGATAGATAATGAACCTACATGAGCTTCCATTCATGTCATTTTTGGTGTAGAATACATAATTGGTAGCTCGTCTGCTTCATGGAAGGCTTACACTAGACAGGCATACTAGGTCCATTCTGTGATGAAAACGCCCGAAGACGGGGCGATTACGTTCACGTCTGCTGATCAAGGAGATGTTATTATCCCGTATGATGATCCTATGGTCATATCTGCAGTCATGGCTAAACATCCAATAGGACGAATTCTAGTGGATAATGGAAGCTCGGTGAACCCTATCTACTGGAATTGTTTCAAAAAAATGAATTTAAGTAAAGACAGATTGAAGCCTGTGACTACCCCTTGTTTGGCTTCACAAGAGAGAAAGTAAGGGTGGTAGGGTCAATTGAACTACCGGTTACTTTGGGAGAAGACCCTAAGAGTGTTACGAGACAAGTCTTATTTATGGTGGTCAAATCAACATCTCTGGCCTACAATGTTATTCTTGGACGGCCATTGTTGAGCGACATGAGAGTTGTACTTTTCTTGTGTTATCTACTAATGAAGTTCCCAACTCTCAGAGGTGTGGGGCAGGTAAGAGGAGATCAAAGGAGAGAGAGAATATGTAATGTTGCATCAACTACATGTAAGAGGGTTCAGAGGAAAGTAACCCTTACTATTACTGAACCACCTAAGTCGAGACCTGTCGAAGAAATGGAAGAAATAACATTGAAAACTGGCAATGAAGAGAAGAAAGTGTATATCGAGGGTCAGTTGAGGTCCGAAGTGAAGAAGGAGATGATAAAATGCTTAAGAGATAACGTTGATGTCTTCGCATGGACCTTTGCTGACATACTTGGACTTGATCCAAAAGTTATCTGTCATGAGCTTAACGTGTTGCCCGGGGGAAAACCTATTAAACAGAAAAAAAGTAACTTCACCCCTACAAGACAACAAGTCATTGAAGAAGAGATAGATAAGTTGCTTGAGGCTGGATTCATCTGGGAGGTCCTATATCCGAAATGGCTAGCGAATGTGGTGATGGTAAAGAAAGCTACTGGAAAGTGGAGAATGTGTGTGGACTTTACCGACTTGAATAAGGCATGTCCAAAAGACTCGTACCCATTGCCTTGAATAGATAAGCTAGTAGATGAAACTTTAGGATACGAGTTTCTAAGTTTCTTGGACGCATTCTCCGGTTATCATCAGATCCTAATGCACCCCGAAGACGAAGAAAAGACGTATTTCATTATCGATGAAGGCACTTACTGCTACAGAGTGATGCCATTTGGCTTAAAAAATGCGGGTGCTACGTATCAATGTATGGTAAACAAAATTTTTAAGGATCTACTTGGCAACACAATGGAAGCCTACGTGGATGATATGATCGTGAAAAGTAAAGAAGGGGAATCTCATGCTTTGTGGTTATCTAAAGTCTTTGAAGTTTTAAGGAAGTATAACATGAAGCTAAATCCCAACAAGTGTTTGTTCGAAGTCCAATCTGAGAAGTTTTTGGGATTCATGATAACCAATCGTGGGATTGAAGCCAACCCCGAGAAGGTTCAAGCCATCTTAGACATGAGGCCTCCAGTTACTTTTAAAGAGGTGCAAAGGCTGACAAGGAGAATAGCTGCATTAAACCGTTTCTTGTCAAAATCTACTAAAAGAAGCCTACTGTTCTTCAAGACACTCCGAGGCAGGAAGAACTTCGAATAAACTGAAGAATGTCAAGCGGCCTTTGAGGAGTAGAAGGAATATTTGAAAGAACTCCTGTTGTTGTCAAGGCCTTTAACTGGGGAGCATATGTTTGTGTATCTAGGGGTATACGATATAACGATTAGGGCAGTCTTATTGCGAAGAACTGTAGAAGGAGATAGGCCAGTTTACTATGTGAGCAAACTGCTTCTGGAGGCAGAAACAAGGTATCCGCAAGCTGAGAAAGTAGCTCTAGCACTTGTCATGGCTGCACGAAAACTACGCCCTTATTTTCAGGCACATTCGATAACGGTATTAACAGATCAACCTTTGAAATAGATACTTTAAAAGCCTGAGTATTCCGGGAGGTTAGTGAAGTGGGTTGTCGAACTCGGAGAGTACGATATCTCTTTTTAGCCTCGACAAGTTATCAAAGCACAAACACTAGTAGATTTTATTGTTGAGTGCACATGTCGAGAATATCCCAAGGTAGAAGAGTTGGAATGGTAGAAATTGTTTGTTGATAGAGTGTCAAGCATCAGAGGAAGCAGAGCTGGCATTGTACTAGTATCTCTAGAAGAAGAAACATTGGAGTATTCTCTATGCTTTAATTTCCCTAGTTCTAACAAAGTGGCCGAATATGAAGCATTAATTGGTGGCATGAAACTTGCAAGGGAGCTCTAAGTTCAAAACTTGTTAGCTCATAGCAACTCCCAACTTGTTGTTAACCAGTTTAACGGGCAGTATGAAGTTCGGGAATCTACTCTCATTCCGTACTTGGAAAAGGTCCAGTGGTTTGCTTGATCATTTGATAATTTTCAGTTAACTCAAATCGATCGATCCAAAAATAGTCATGCAGACGCCTTATCTAAGTTAGCATCCTCTAAAGAAGCCATTGGGAGGTCTGTGAAAGTAGAAAGTTGGCAAAGCCAAGCATAGAAGAAGAAGGGGTTCTAGAAATTAAAGTCGGTACTGGCTAGAGGACGCTTATTAAACAATATTTAATGGAGGGAACACTTCCTGATGATAAAGAAGCAGCTCGGAGAATGAGAATTCAAAGTGCAAAATTCACTCTAGTGAATGGGGAGCTCTATAAAAGGGGATATACTATGCCACTACATATTAGCCGAGGTTCATGAGGGGATATGTGGAATAACAATCATCTGAAACCATATTGGTAGTAAAACTTTTATTTATTTAATGTCATTGTTGAACTATGGATTGAAATTTCATTTATTGATTATGATTTATTAATATTTTATTGCCTATTGAGGTTTTTAGCCATACTTATCTAAAGTGCAAGGGCTTAAAGCGAAAAATGCGCGAGGTAAGCCGTAACAGAGAAAGTGCAAAGGGCTTAAAGCAAAAAATGCGCTAGGTAATCCACACACCCAAATAAAAGAGGGCTTGAAGCGAAAAATGCGCGAGGTAAGCCGTAAAAGAGAAAGTACAAGGGCTTAAAGCGAAAAATGCGCGAGGTAAGCCACACACCCAAATAAAAGAGGGCTTGAAGGGAAAAATGCATGAGGTAAGCCGTAAAAGAGAAAGTGTAAGGGCTTGAAGTGAAAAATGCGTGAGGTAAACCACGCACCCAAATAAAAAAAGGCTTGAAGCGAAAAATGCGCCAGGTAAGCCGGAAAAGAGAAAGTGCAAGGGCTTAAAGCAAAAAATGCACGAGGTAAGCCACGCACCCAAATAAAAGAGGGCTTGAAGTGAAAAATGCGCGAGGTAAGCCACGCACCCAAATAAAAGAGGGCTTGAAGCGAAAAATGCTCGAGGTAAGCCGTAAAAGAGAAAGTACAAGGGTTTGAAGCGAACAATGCGCGAGGTAAGCCACACACCAAAATAAAAAAGGGCTTAAAGCGAAAATGCGCGATGTAAGCCGTAAAAGAGAAAGTACAAGGGCTTGAAGCGAAAAATGCGCGAGGTAAGCCACACACCCAAATAAAAAAGGGCTTGAAGTGAAAAATACGCGAGGTAAGCCACAAAAAGACATATCAAGGACTTGAAGTGAAAAGTGCGCTAAATAAGCCCTAAAAATATAGTGCAAGAGCTAGAAATAAGAATGCATAAGATGAGTCGCATACTAAAATTAACATATGAATATAGATACCATACTTTAAAGAAAAAGCGAAACTTCCTACGCATATATATATATATATATATATATATGATAAATTCAAATTCTTAGTACAGACAAAGAATGTTGGTTGCAAGAAAACATTAAAAGCTAAACTATTCCTCAGCTAGTGGAGAAGCGCCATAGCCCGAAGAATCTGACTCGTCGCAAACCAAATCGCCTAGAGTCTCAATCATGCCCGGTTGCTGATGAGGTTCCCAAGGGCCTGAATGATTGGAAAGATCGTCATAGGCCCCCTTCTCCAGATAGGTATCAAAATCTTTATTATCGGGCTCATAATCTGTCTAACCTCAAAATTCATTGGTATAGCCCTGCAATTGTCTTGACCACTGCACTTTAGGAAAAGTTTCTCTTGATCTCTCCTTTTCTAGCCGAGAATGTGCCATATAAAAACCATATTTCATGAAGCGGGTAGAGAATAAAAGTTTCTTGTCATGACAGTCTTGGGATAAACGATATTCTTTAACAGCTTTAGAACGAAACTCATTACTCACATCTTGGCTAACTGATGAAGACGGAGGTTCTCTACGCAGGCTAGAAATTTCCTCTTCCAACCTCCTCTGGTCAGACTTCAGCTCATCATAGTTAGTTTGGAGGTCTTGCAGCTTTGACAAAATTGAATCGTAGTTGGACTTAAAAGAACTTAGCTCCTCCTGAGTAGCGGTATAAGACTCTTTATATTGTTTAGACTTTTCTTGCTCGGCAAACTCCTCTTGAAGGTGAAAATAGTTGAGGTTCAGATCCTCCTTCTCTTTCTTCAACCGGTGGAGTTGCTCAAGAACCCTCTTGTACTGGTTCCTTTCAGTGAGCCACTCTGATTTTTCAGCCTTCAATTGGTGGAGCTCAGTATCAGCCTGAGTCTTATATGCCTGATACCGCGCATTGCAAGCGATTACCCGCTGAGCTATCTGAAAATGCATAGAAATTAAAAGGTCAAAATAAAAAAGAAAGAAAGAAAGAGTGGGAAAGACAAAGAAGATACCATCATTGCTAAATAATCTGCTCGATATTTGGGCTGAGGGAAACCCTTAAATAACTCAGCCTCGTCTCGTGGGAGTATGGTTGACCAACCTAAGTGAGACGCCACTCTAGGATCATGGATTGAATCATTATCGTTAATGCCTGGATATACTAAAACATTTTATCCATAGATCATCTCGCTACCGTCCACCGAGTCTTTGGAAGTGTTAAGCTCGACGATTGGAAGGAACGCTAGCTTATCCCTCATGGCTGACTCGATATACAAACATCGACTCCCAATGCGAGATGGGCGAGCAGTGTTGCACTTTACCCGATTAGCCCGATGATACTCTTCCAGCTCGAGATCCAAAATTTGGGGCTCCACGACGGGTTGTTTCCCCCAATCTTGACTTCGAGAACTAGACCCCTCGGGACGAGATGGAAGAGGAGCTTGAGGAGACCCTGATCTTTTATCTCGAGAAGCTGGGGCAGAAGTACGAGCATGACTCCAAGACTCTCGAGCACTGTCTCTCTGGTGTCTATGTTTATGAGGATGGGTGACTCTTGTAGCATCCTCGTCGCCTCCCCGTCGATCAAAAGCTCTTCTAATTGAGTCCATTCCTAGAAGAAAAAAAAAGTCAGAACAAATAAGAGGAAAGTAAACAATTATTTACATGATAAAATGCAATATGAAATCACCCGGATTCAGGTAATCATCAAGAGAATGGATGTTAGGTAAGCTTTCATCCGAATGAAAATTTAGAAAGGGGCCTTTCCAAAAGCCTCGCCCTCGCCCTAATCCAAGTTCTCCTCAAAGTCTTCCTCTGAGAGATCGATGAGATTTCCCACACCTTGACTTCCTTCGGGGAAACTAGAAGGTGAGGTGGGCTCGGGTGTGAGAATCGGATCAACATGAGCATATCCTCAGCCAGTAGCAATTATATTCTCTAAAGTTAATAAAGAAAATAAAGTGTCCTCATCATCTACTTGCAGCTGAGAGATAAGAGGACCGTATACATCCCTTAAATTAGATAGAGGGCTAAGGTTGAAGGGTCCATGACAACTCCATTGAGTAGGGATGTTTAAAGTCGAAGGAACCTCAATAATAAGCCTGTCCAAAGCATAGTTATGTAGTTTGGATGAAGGCCTCCCAAAAAGCTTATTACTCCGTCCCCTCTCGAATACTTTTTGTATACAAAAATGTGTCGAGTTACGGACACTACGAACTCTAAAGAAGGAGTTGAACAGAGGAATAGTGGGCCTGACATTAAGTCTATGACATATAATTGTAAACCCTGCCACTTGTGCCTATCCATTAGGGTGAAGTTGGGTAGGCACTATGCCATAATGTTGAGGAAAAATAACTCCGAAGTCAGGTAAGGAAAAACGAAACCCAAATTCTAATGAGGCCCTGTGAATAGAAACGTCGCTACTGACAGATTGAGGAGCTTGTTCTGCAGTGGTTCGGAGCCTATAATAATAACCCTTGGGAAGAGGAAAGATATTATGAATAGACTCGAGATCATACTCTCCAAGTCTGGAATAAGGATCTAGAATTATTTGTTTACCACTACCTTGTCCAGCCATCAAGAAGCGGATCAATATAACTAATGCTTAGAGGATAAGAGACTACGTCTACCTTCAGCAGTAGAATTACCGTGAGGGTTTGATGCTGCGAGGGTACTGCCGCAAGGTTGATGCTGCGAGGGTTGTGCCACGAGGGTAGTACCGCGAGAGTGATGCCATGAGGGTCTCACGCTAAAAGAAATGTCGTGAGAGTCTGTTGATGCCGTGATGGTCTCGCACTAAAAGAAATGCCGCGAAGGTCTCGTATGAAAAGAAGTGATGCGAGTGTTATGGATGTTGTGAGGGTTTATGTCGCGATGGTCTAGCACTCAGGTTCTGCCGCGAGTGTCTATGGATGCCGCAAAGGTTTTCAGTATACCATGAGAGTATACCGTGAGAGTCTGCCGTGAGAGTGCGGTCTTTGCGAGAGGAAAATAAAGTTTGAGCCAATGTCCTCATGGTATATATATGCCGACGGGAGGATTGCGAAAAATAGTATACTCTTTCGTAAAGTGACCACTAGCGAAAGAGTGGGGAGCAATTGTTATGAGCACCATCTTAATGTGCCACGTGGCACCATCACAATCTGCCACGTGGCACAAAAAAAATTAAATACATATGAAAAGAGATTCCGTGTCGAAATTTATTCAGACAATTTTATCCTTGAGTATCTTTGACTAATGTAGGTGGACAAATACGTAATTAAAGATGAAATTAACCCCTATAAATAAGGATCGGGTATGATTTATGAAATTAATTAATTTTCTATTTTTTGACTTTAGTGCTTACGCAGGGAATAACCTCTGTGTCCCTCTGATTTTTCTTGTTCTTGTAGAGATTTTGATAACAGGTGGCAAAAAATCGAAGTGAAGACGTCAACAATACATCATCGTTATGCTTGACAACAACAATTGTAAACTCGAAATGATTATTGACTCAAATCTCAAAAGACTTAATGATAGAGTTTTTGGGATATTTATGAGATTTTAAGATAGTGGTTGGGGATAAGTTTAGTGGGTAAGTTAATTGGTTTATAAATATAGAGTGAGTTCTAATACTTAGGATTAAAAGGCTTAGCAGTCACATATATCTTTAACCTCTAATGTTTTTATTGCATGCAACTAAGTGATGTGTAGCCCGAATATTTCCATATTATTATTCGTTCTAAGTTAAACTGAGAAGTTTAAGACTCATGTAAATATTGATGTAGAGCCTAGAATGATTGAGATGCCCGAGATAGTGAGATGAAGCTCAAGGCACACATTTCGAGGTAAGGATGCAATTTTAAGTATTTTTCAAAAAGTGTGATTTAAAGCTTGTTTTGATGATTAGAAAGTGAAACTAAGGTGTTAGAAGTGAAAAAGTTAGTGAAACTTGGGTTTACACTAAACCGAGTAAATGGACCAAGTAAGAGGAATAAATTCGAAATAAATTTTAAAAATTCACGAAAATTATTATGAGACCATAGGAAATTCACATAAGGCATAATTGACATGGGGAATGAAGATGCAGTGGAAATAATGAGGTTTCAGTGTTAGGATTATTTTTTCAAGTAAACCAAAAACCTTAAGTGATTTCGATCGGTATTGACCAAGTCGTACAAATATAGGCTCAATCGGGAAAGTTTTCTTAAACAAGTGGGCCCCAAATTTTTATGACAGATACTAGGGACATAGTAGAACACTTGAGAAGTGGGAAATTTGAAGAAATGGGCTGGAAAATATTTTTGGTGGATTTTCTAAAACAGGGCAGTAGGCTTTGCCTTGGCCCAAAAATTGCTGACCCATTAGAAATTGCTAAATTTGGAGACCTTCTAGAAGGCCAATTTTTTTTTATATTTTTACAGATATAAAGTAGACTTGATAAGCTTTCCAAAAAGGTATAGCAAGGCCCGAAAGCTTCTGATCAAATATATACTTCAAACTCTTAAGGCCAGTGAAGATCTAAAATTTCTCACCATATACATAGTGCCGCCAAATGTTCAAAGCAAATACCACAGCGGCTAACTCCAAATCATGGGTGGGATAATTTCCCTCATGTCCTTCAATTGTTTGGGACCATAAGCTATCACTAGGCTGTTCTGCATGAGTACTATCCCAGACCCTGATGAGAGGCATCACAATATATCAAATCCCCCCGATCCACTCGGAATAGTCAGGATGGGTGCGGTAGTCAACCTCCGTTTCAGCTCCTGAAAACTCTGCTCACTAGCTTCTGACCATACAAAAGGAACTTCTTTATGTGTGAGCTTTGTTAACGGAGCTGCTATCTTAGAGAAACCCTTTACAAACCTCTGATAGTACCCTACAGCCTAAGGAAACTTCGAATCTCAGTTACAGTCCTTGGCCTCTCCCACTTGAGTACTGCCTCAATCTTGGACGGATCAACTGACACCCTATCCTTGGATATAATGTGACCTAGGAATGCTAGCTGTTCCAGCCAGAATTTACATTTACTCAGTTTCCCATAAAGCTGTTTCTCTCGAAAAGTTTGGAGCATATTCCTTAAATGCTGCTCGTGCTCCTCCTAAGACTTAGAGTAAACTAGGATATCATCAATTAAAAACATTACAAACTGATCTAAATAATCTCAGAATACTTCATTCATCAGACTCATGAAAGTAGCAGGGGCATTGGTCAAGACAAAAGGCATCACCAAGAATTCATAGTGGCCATATCTCCTCCTGAATGCTGTCTTAGGTACATCTTTCTTCCTGATCTTTAACTGGTGATAGCCGAAACTCAGCTTAATTTTAGAAAATACTGATGCCCCTCTCAGCTGGTCAAACAACTCATCTATTTTGGGCTGGAGGTACTTGTTCTTTGCAGTGGCCTTGTTCAATAATCTATAGTCTATGCACAACCGGATGCTACCGTTCTTCTTCCTAAAAAATAAAATCGAAGCTCCCCAAGGTGACACACTGGGTCTAACAAAACCCTTGTTAAGCAACTCCTGTAACTACTTCTTCAGTTCCTCTAATTCAATTGGTGCCATTCTATAGGGATGTTTAGAGATTGGTTGGGTATTTGGCACTAAATCAATAGTAAACTCTAGTTCTCTCTCTGGTGGTAACCCCAATAATTCCTCAGGAAACACATCTAGGAAATCACAAACAACTGGTATATCCTGAATACTCGGATGTTCCCAACTCATATCAAAGACAAAAGCTATATAACCTTCATGAAATAAAACATCAATGGTTACACCAATTTCATACTTCAAAACATCGTATAGTTTATTTCTTAATTGAAAAATGTCACAACCCATTTCCGTGACTTACCTTACTACCAGCAGTTGGGCTGCGAGTCAATATCCATAATCGTATTTCATCCATTTTATAATTCAATTTCATTAAATGAAGTAGAAACTATACTTTTATTTATACGAAAGCGTTTACATCAGTTTCTATTATATACATCCCACTTATACAAAAGATAGCATTACTGTACACTATTTTTATAAAGCATAAATGCATAAGTGCATGCTTTCAGTGTCTTTATTGTGCAAAGTTATTTTGGAAGTGTATAATCATAGACTGGATCGCGATTTAGCTATTTTCCATAAAAAATACATTGTTGACTAAGTTAAAAGCATTTAACGAGTGATTGAAAGGAAATTGTCCTCTCACTCATACTTTATGATTTGTCAAAGCGAACTCGGTCAGGGATATCGTTTTCACCTGCATAGAGCCATCTATCGAGTTTTTTGTATAAACTTGTGCTAAAGCAAACATGGTAACAATAGATTTACCAGCCTTACTGCACATTTGTTTTAAAAGGATTATGAGAAAGCAAACGGTGCTGGAGCTGAGTGTAAGCTGTGTGGTACACTAAAGAGCTCGCACTAGATTTTGAAATCATGCTGGAGCCATCGAGTACTGATAAATGTCTTTACTCTGACTATGCTCGCATGTAATTTTCTAAACTTAATGTGATTTTAAGTGAAACCGTGATAGAGCTCTTAGGTATTGCTATGTGATCTTATGTTGAGTTGTTCGCACATGGCTTTAAGAGTTTTACTATGTGATGTGTAAAATTGTGATGAGCCATCGTGTATTGCTGAGTGTTCTTGCACAGATATGCTCGCACGTGATTTTGAGACAATGGAAATGGGTGATAGTGATACTGAGACGGTAGACCTTGAGATTACTCGGTCTTCTCAGCTATATCACAATATATGAGGATCCACGGAGCACGCTGTACCGTGAGTGTTAGCCACGGAGTATGATGTGCCGTAATATCTTAGTGATCTTAGTGAGCTAAAGGGATGGTTGATCTGCCTCCCCAAGCATGGGATTCCCGCACACCTGATCCGTGATTTCCTGGAATCCAACGACTATGGCCATATGTCCCCTATTGTATGATATGATATCCCATCCTAGTCTCAGGTATATTGATTTGCTAAGTGTTAAGTGTTTTTCAAGTGTGTGCTGTATGATTTTGAAATGAGTATGCATATAACCATCTAGCGAATTAAAGGCTTCGCATAAATGGAAGTGGCTTTAAATAAATGCATAGTATTTTATAAGGAAAAAGAAATATGTATTTTAAGCATTGTAAATAGTGTAGTTATATACCTGCTTTCATATTTTCCTTACTGAGCGTGTTAGCTCACCCTCTTATTTCCTCCTCTATAGATTTTGCGCAGTAGTGAGTCCACTGACGTTGCTTCTGTTACAGTGTTCTCCAGTTACCCAGCGGTGTAGAGGTATACACTTATGAAAATTTTGTATCTATAAAAAAAAAGTGCACAGTAAAGCTATCCTTTGTATAAGTGGGATGTGTATAATAGAAACTGATGTAAACGCTTTCGTATAAATAAGAGTACAGCTTCTACTTCATTTAATGAAATTCAATTATAAAATGGATGAGATGTGGTTATGGTTATTGACTCATAGCCCAACTGTTGGTAGTAAGGTAAGTCACGAAAATCAGTCGTGACAGAGTAGACGAGCCGATACTTATCTTACACACATGATACACAGATAGTTGGGCACACAAGCCGATACTTATCTTACACACGTGATACACAGTTTTCATAACAATTGATATTGCTTCACTATAATTCAACTGATTTCTTTATTTACATCTATTATACACACGTACATTTACTTCCCAGTATCCCTTTAAATATATTATTGTACCTCAAAAGGTTAGATACAAAATGAAATAGGTGTATACCTTTGCGCACTATGATGTGTGGGTTATCAATCACTTAGGAAAATTCGCAACACTCCCTGCTGAGGTAACTCTGTGGAGATGAGGGGGGAAAGGGTGAGCTACAACACAGTCAGTAAGGAATCATGTAAACAAGTAGATAACCATACTATCTACATGCTCACACTCCATGTCATGCAGAAATACATAATTCCTTAAACAATTCACACTTTCAGAAAACAAAAAAATATGCATTCTCTTTGAAATCGCATCAAATCACTCGACTTCCAAAATCACATGTATATAAGTGTTTCAAACATAAAACACGAAGTCAGATGCAAAATCAGATACATAACAAATCAAGATCTCAGAAATAGATCAAATTTTAGATATGGAGACAAGCAAAGCATACAATAATGTAACAGGTAGACATATGGCCATAATCAATGGATTCCATGTAATCACTAGCTAGGTGTGCATGATTATCCCCAGATGGCTGAAGGCAGAGGGGGTACTCCACTCATCAGACACAGATCGGAGTCCGAAGACCCAGCATCACAGTACAATGTACTCCATGTTTTTCACACGGTACTACGTACTCTTTGAACCTCAATTCCAGATCGGAAGACTGGGAGTACCCAAAAGATTCGGGGCTTATAGTCCCATCTTTAGCTATGCTTACGCTTTATCTCAAAATGCACTTGCGAGCATATCATATCAGTGTGACACATAGTCTACACGATGCTGCAGCACGACTTATCAAATCACGTGCGAGGATTAGTCCAGCCTACATAGCCTACACGATGTCTCCAAACACGGTTTGTGTATATAACACAATAAAATCTAGTGCGAGCAAAACAAGGATCCAACACTATGTGATGTGAAAACCATATCAAATCAATTACGAGCAAGCTTTAGTACTATTTGTTCTCACATAAATCAGATAGATGACTAAATTATGATAAAAAATGGTACTCAAAACTGAGTTCAGCATGAAAAACGGTGTAAAACGGAGCAAGAGGGTTAACTTCCTGTATGGTCACCAATCATGAAATTTCTCCCACTTAAAAATGCTTAACTTTGGAAAACGTGCAATTTAATGTAGACAGTAAAATCTTGAGCCAGTCTATCATTATACACTTGCAAAACAACTTTTCAGATAGTGAAACATTCATTTCATGCATTTATGCTTTTTCAGTAATTTACAGTATAATTTTATTTGTAAATTTGGTCATTTTAAGAATTTCCTATAATTTGGTTTTTAGGTAGATATATCAATATCTATATACTCTATAATAGTTATTTGCATATAGTAGGTAAGAAATATACGTACAACTATCTCTAATAGCTTGCATAAATCCCTTACCTAGAAATAGGTCGACTGCAAATTTTAATTCTCGATCTCTCTAGATCACGTAGTCTCTGCGGCTCCATTCCGGTCTTCGGGAGCTGCAATTTATTACCAATTATATTACATAAGTCTGACAATGCATTTCCCACTTTCCTTACGGTCAAATTGACATATTGAGCCCGGTTACTCTTATTGGGCCTTATTACTCCTTATTAGTCCCATTATAAATCTAAACCCATTTCTATTTTACTATTCATTCCATCAAGACCAATTGGTCTTATTAGGCTCATTAACAATTATTGGGCCATTCGTGAGACCCATTAGCTTTATTTGGCCGAATGCACATGGGCCTAGCCCATGACACCTCTCGGCCATGGCATGGTGGCTGAACACCATCATGCCACCCATGGCTGAATGGCCACCATCACCACACTACCTTGCTTGGTGTTCTCTTAGGCATTTTGTCAAACACCTATCATGCATGTCTTATGTTCTTAACTTGATTCTTTATGGCATTTCAACAAACACCTTTGATGCATGCATGTAAAACTCATCCAATCCAACAAATTGATTTCACAAAACCTTTACATAATCATGTATACTTGCTAATTATCACATATATACCAACCAAAAACCAACACATCCTTATCAAGCAAAATACCCATTTTCGACCATGCTTTGATTCATGGTGTTCTAGGTTGTTTTGATCCATGATTCTTACACCAATCAACTCCATATTTATCCTAGATCAACATATATAAGCTTGGTGTAGTGAAAACTCACCTAGCATGAAAACCCCAATTTGGTCAAAACTTGTGGGAGGGATTGACTTCTCCAAATCAGCTTCTTGGTTGCTGGTTTTGGACTATGTTATTCTCCTCATCATGGGTAACAACTTTTCTTAAGATAACTTGTTCCAATTCGGTTTGCAAATGGGTTAAAACTAGAGAGAGAAAGCTTAAAGCTTTATGTTTTAATGGTGGCTAGTTGGATGAAGATGAAGGTGACGGTTTTGCCTTAGCAAAATCTGACTTGCTTTCTTAAATATCAGCCAACCTTTCATAAATATCAGCCCTTGAAGTTGGGCTTGCAATTGGTTTGGGCTTGACATAGTTTTGGGCTTAACTTTAATGAAATTGGGCTTTTATCTTTTTCACTAATGGGCTTTCAGTTTGGGCTTTCCTATTCAATTTATTGGGCTGGATTTTCATTGTTATTTGGGCCTTCAATTACCCATAATTTCAGCCCATAAATTGGGCCCAAGGTTTGACCCAATTGGCTTACACATTTGGCCCATTAGTTTTCATGCTTAATAGGCTTTAAGAATTTCAATCCTTGACCCAACATCATTTCTTCAATTTCAGCCCACTCAATTTATTCCAAAATTGATTTAATTTATTTTCCATATAAAATAGGTAGAAAATTGAGTGTTCTAACTAAAAATAACTTCTCCCACACTTTTAACTATGGTTGGGTTAACTTTTAACCATGGTTAGTTCTTTATAGTCAAAGTCAACATTTCCAAACTAACTTTGACTTTCCTTGACCATTGACCACGTTTGACTTTTATCCAAAAATCCAAAAGTGTGGTTTCTCATGGTTTAACACTCCCGTCTATACGTTTTAGTCGTTTTTGAGAGGTGAAATATGCTAAAAACAGCCCAAATGATTGATTTTGACCTTGCTTAGCCCCTTTTTAGCCTTTTTCATGATTTCCACATTACCGGGACCAAACCAAATTGACTTTCCTTCATGGACACTTTATATTTCCATGTTCTAAGTTCTTATCTTCAGTTAGAATAGTTGGAATTTCGTCGGTTTAGTCTAAGCTCACCATAGCTCATATTTCACGTTTTGGTGCTTTATAAGCATTTCTCATTTCATTCGCATTTACAATGATGAAATCGACTCTTTTATGATTCCCATAACATATATCAAACGTTTATAACATGAAATCATAAGGAGTACAATGTAAAAATACGGGTCTTACAATACATGTCAATATAAATTATCTATTGACTATAATTAACTTTTTTATCATAAGTGAACTCACTATATTAATATATAAATACATCCCCAATATTACATACATTTACCTAACTATGCTGTTATATTGTTCAGATATAAAATCGTATGTGAGTATGTATACCTTTCGCTTGATGGGAATGTAGAGGACAAAAGGAATACAAATCCTCAGTCGTACTCTATCTATTGCGGATGTTTTGTAGAGAGGTGGAAAATGAAAGGGGTGAGCTCACTAGCTCAGTAAGAAAATCAGACAAGCAAGTAGATAACCACACTATCTACATTAATATAATGCTATGCCTTAAAGCATTCCTTTTTATTTCACATCTAAAGCATGCATCTTTCTTTGAAACATTTATGCAAGTGTATATATATATACACACACACACACATTCATTCGTGTATACTGAAGTCATGTTTGGTTATAAACACCAGTAAATCATGAAAAGTATTGCATTCTCATGTAAATCATATAAATCACATCATATCATGCCATTGCGATTAAATCAAAGTAAATATGACATTTCATCATTTTAAAACATGGAAATTGAGGTGTAACCCATCCCTCGAGTTTACCCTTTATAAAACACAAAGTCACATGTTGAGGCTCAACCCATCCCTCGGGTCTACCCAATTTCATGAAAATCATGTGACAATTCAAACAAAAAATATCAGGTGAGATTGGCAACTACTTGTATGGTTTCAAGGATTATGATGATATCCCTTTTTCGGTGATCCCTGGCTACATGGATCCTAATGTGTATGGCATCACTATTGTAACGGGAGGTGGGTCAAATCCTCAACTGTCAGCTAACAACTCTACAGCTCCACAACTCCACAACACCATGTACTCACGGTATAACATACTCTGTGTTCTTTACACGGTACAAAGTACTCTATGGATCCAATTATAGTTTCAATAGCCCTCTGTCATATCTCAAAATGCATGCGCAAGCATATTAATCGGTGCGACACAAAGTCTGTACGAGGCTCCAGCACGGCTGTTTCATGTTATCTCTTTCAAAACTGGTATCTGCAAGTAAATTCCAGCATGACCTCATGCACAATTCATAAAGATCTAGTGCGAGCAATGCTCCAGCACTATAACATGCACTATCATGTAAAACTGAGTACAAGCAATGCTCCAGTACTCTATCATGCATAAATCATATAAAAATCAAGTACAAGAAACGATCCAGTACTTTGTTATGCAGAATACATGTAAAATCCAGTGCGAGCAGTGCTCTAGCATGATTTGTTTTCACACAACTTGATAGATGGCTTATTCAAAAAAGTCTCACTCAATTAAATCAAATCGGCACTATATTGTGTTGTTTTCGCATTTAACATGAAAACATCAGCCAATCTATATATGCATTGCTAAACAACATTAAAAACTATTAAAAACATGCTTTTCATGTTTTTTACAACTTTTCATAGCTTTCCAAATTTTACCCTTAGTAGGGGTAAAATCGTAATTTACCTTTTCCAGGTTGCTAAAATTTTTATTCACTTTCTTTGACCCTTAGAGTTTTAAAGTGAATGTAAAAGCAGACGAAAATACGTGCAGATATCTCTAACTACTAGTAAAATTTCCTTACTTGGAATCATGTTGAGAAATTCCACTTTCTCAAATCTGCCCGATCTCCAGTCCGATTCACTCTCACTATAATCTCTGGACCTGCATATAACCATTTATTTGGTTAATTATACTTTTTCATCTGTATTTCACTTTAAATACAATCTATTTCACTTAATGGGCCTATTTACTCTTATTAGGCCTTAATGAGCCTAACACTGTCTTAAGCCCATTTCACTTTACTATTTATTTTAGTTGGGCATATTAGGCTTGTGGGGCCCACCAACTTTTATTGGGCTTGGTCTGAGGCCCATGATTGCTTATTGGGCCAAGACCACATTGACAAGGCCTATTTGGCATCTCGGCCATGGCATGTGGTCAAGAGCCATCATGTCGCACCATGTCGAGCACCACGCCACCCATGGCCATTTGGCTAGCCATTCTCTTAGGCATTTCATCAAACACCAAGTGTGCATGCCTTAACCTTAGTTTATGTTCACTTAAGCATTTTATCAAACACATTGTGTGTCATCTTCAATTCAGTAACCAATTGATCAAATTGATTAAAATTAACTATGCCATAATCATGTACACATATATACCAACCTATACATGTTTTAAAATCAAGTGGGTATTCATCAAAACACAAAATACCCATTTTCGGCCAACATAGATTTATGGTGTTTTCATTTGTTTTGATCCATAAAACATACACCAATCAACTTGAATTAATCCACAGATAAACATATATGAAGTTGGAAGCTTGAAATTATACCTACCTTGGTGTTCCCTCTTTGGCCTAGACCTTTGAAGAAATCCCTCTCTCTCAATATGGATCCTTGATAGCCAATTTCAAAGTATGTTAATCCTCTCTCAATTTGGAACAACTTCCATGAAGATTGCAAGTTCCAAATATGTCTCTAGGTTAGTAATTTATAGTGAGATAAAGCTTGAAATTAGGTTTGTTAATGGTTTCCTCTTGTTGTTGAGAATGAAAGGATGAAGACGATGATGTGTTGTCTGATTTTTAAGCTTGTAGAATTAGTCATTAAGTCACAAATTTCAGCCATTAATTTGGGCTAAATGGGTTTGGGTCATAGTTTACCAATTGGGCTTTTAATGTCATTTACTAATGAGCCTGAGTTTAACTAATGGGCTTCTCGGTTTGGGCTTTTCTTTTGGGCTGAAAATTTTTCTATCAATTAGGCCTTAAATTGACTTCATATTGGGCCCACCAATTGGCCCAACAATTCGGCCCAATGGGCCTAAAAAATTCGGCCCACACTTATTACTCCTTAATAGGCTTTAAAAATTCCATCATTGACCCATTGCGTTTTACCCGTTTGATTTAATTTAGATTTCGATTAAATTAATTTTCCACGTTTAAGGGATAAATATCGAGTGTTTTAACCAAAAATATTTCTTCCCCACTTTTTAACCTTACTTAGGTTAAATTTTAACCATGGTTAGTCAATTATGGTCAAAGTCCACTTTTCTTAACTGCCATTAACTTTTCTTAGCCATTGACCACATTTGACTTTTTCTCAAAAATTCAAAAGTATCATATTCTATGGTCACTCTCATCTTTATATTTTGGCCGTTTTCGGAAGGCGAATATGTCAAAAACACCTCAAACAGGCTATTACAGACTCGTTTAGCCCCTTTTTTGGCATTTCTTTTACTTCAATGTGTTCGTGACCAAATCAAACTGACTCTCCTTCATGAGCCCTCTATATTTTCACATTATAAGTTCTTATCTTTAATTAGAATAATTTAGATTTGTTCGGCTTAGCATGTGGCTCTTATAGCCCTTATTTGGCCTTTTCGTAGCTTAGGTGTGTTCAATCACTTCACTTACAATTTCATTATAGTAAATACTCTTCTTATGATTCAACCAACATAATAAAATGTTTGTATATATAGGAATCATATGGAATAAGCTACATCAAAATTCGAGTCTTACAGCCTTGGTAGTTGATTTGGGCTTGGACATTTTGGGCGTAAGTTTTGGGCCTTAACCATTTAACTAATGGGCTTGTCTTTGGGCTTTCGGTTTTGGGCTTTAGTTTGGGCTTTTGGTTTGGGATTTTGGGCTGAAAATTTTTCTACAATTTGGGCCTTCAATTGACTTCATATTGGGCCCACCAATTGGCCCCAACAATTCGGCCCAATGGGCTTTAGAAATTCGACCCACACTTGTTGCACCTTAATGGGCATTAAAATTTCCATAGTTAACCCATCGAGTTTTACCCGTCTAATTTAATCCGAATTTTGATTAAATCAATTTTCAATACTTAAGGGGATGAATATCGAGTGTTTTAACTAAAAATATTTCTTCCCCACTTTTTAACCTTACTTAGGTTAAATTTTAACCATGGTTAGTCAACTATGGTTAAAGTCCACATTTCTTAACTAATCTTGACTTTTCTTGACCATTGACCACGTTTGATTTTTTCTCGAAAATTTGAGAGTGTCATTTACCATGGTTTACACTCTCATCTTTATGTTTTGGCCATTTTCAAGAGGCAAATATGTCTAAAACACCTCAAATAGACCATTTCGAGCTTGTTTAGCCCTTTTTTTTGGCCTGTCCTTTACTTCGATGTGTTCGGGACCAAATTAAATTGACTTTCCTTCACGAACTCTTTATATTTTCACAATTTAAGTTCTTATCTTTAGTCAGAATGATTTAAATTCTTTTGGTTTAGCCTTTGGCTCTTGTAGCCCTTATTTGGCCTTTACGTAGCTTATATGCATTAAATCACTCCTCTTATAATTTCATTCTAGTAAATACTCTTGTTATGATTCAAATAACATAATAGAATGTTCTTACATATAGGAATCATAAGGAATAAGTTCCATAAAAATCCAAGTCATACAATTTCTTGGGCCAATTACTTAATATATATAGCCTAAGGTCGCATGTTAAGTTAGCACATCCTTTCCATTTTTCCATATTGGGTCACCATATGATTTTTCATAAAGCCCAATTACCAAATATATTCTGCCCATACATTGCTTTTAATTTATTTTATTTTATTTAATAAATCAATATTCTAAAAATAAAAATTTGCTAACCCTATGATTAATTTCTCATGCATTAACCATGGTTGGGTTAGTAAAACTATGGTTAGGTCTCTTGGTCAAAGCCACTTGTTGGCTTTGACTCTGACTTTGACCAATGACCCTTGATCACATCTGACCATGTTTGACTATCCCTCATATAGGATTTCCCATGTAAAAGTTTCTAATTTTTTTGGAGTTTGACTACCCATTGAGGCTCAAAATTTAAAAATAGCTCAAACGATTGATTTTGAACTCGTTTAGGTCCTTATTTTTGGCATTTTGGCAATTCCTACATAGTCGGGACCTATCCAAGTTAACTTTCCTTCATGACCTACCCATATCTTGTTGTTCTTAATCATTACTATCAGATAGATTAGTCTCGTTTTATCTAATTTAATCCGGTATAATTCTTTAACCACATTTTCCTAATTATTCATCAAAACTCCAACTAACTTAAATCGCGTGGAAAATTAAAGCATGGATCCTTGCCTCAACTGTACCGTGGGCTCTATAGCCACTTGCCATGCTCAGATTTATGTTTCCAACTTCCAGAGGTTCTCTGCAGATCACAATTCAACCTTACTTATTCAGTTAAAATTTTACTGTTGACATGTCTCTTAAGGAAAAGTAATAGGTTTTGGGTCTTACACGACACCACACTTTCTCAAATGACTTTGGCCTGAACAAGCAATTCATTTCATGAATATTTGTACGCTACCACACTTGATCATAGTTTGGGGCTTCAACATTTAGCCAAATTTTTGCTTTGAAAGTTTTTGCCTTGAAATCGTCTAAAATGACGGTAAAATTTTTGGTCATTTTGGGGCAAGATACCACACTTTGTCAAATAACTTAGGCGTGAATAGGGATTTCATTCCTTGAAAATTTGTACACTACCACACTTGCTCATATTTTGGTGCTTGAACACATAGCCAAGTTTTCAACTTTGAAGCTTTTGCCTTTAAATCGCTCTAAAAAACTTAGCCAAATTTTCTAGTCGTTTGTGGCACAATCCCATACTTTGTCAAATGACTTTGGCGTGAATGGGGACTTCGTTTGTTGAAGAATTGCACACTACCCTACCTGGTCATATTTTGGTGCTTTAAAACCTAGCCAAATTTTCAGTTTTAAGGGTTTTTCCTTGAAATTGCTCTGAAATGACTGAGCCAAACTTTCGGTCATTTGTGGTGTGACGCCACACTTTGTTAAATGACTTTGGCTAGAATGAGGACTTCATTTCTTGAATATTTGCATGGTACCACACTTGGTCATAATTTAACACTTGGCCAAATTTTCGTTTTGGAAGCTTTCGCCCTGAAATCACTCTGATAGCCAAATTTGCACTTCGAAAGCTTTTGCCTGGAAATCGTTCTGAAATGAAACCAAATTTTTCGTTGTTTGAGGCGCGAAACCACACTTTGTCAAATGACTTTGGCGTGAATGAGGAATTAATTTCTTGTAGATTTGCACACAACAACACCTGGTCATATTTTGGTTCTTCAAATTAGTTAAATTTTCATCTTTGAAACTTTCGCCATGAAATCAATCTGAAATGACTTTGGCTAAATTTTTTACCTTTTAAATGTGACACCATATATTCTCAAATGACTTTGGCATGGATGTGGACATAATTCTTAAAGATTTCCATATTACCCTTCTTGGTCATATTTTGGTGCCTGAACACTTAGCCAAGTTATCAACTATGAAGCTTTTGCCTTGAAATTACTCTTAAATGAGTTAGCCAAAATTTTTGGTTGTTCTAGGAGGCGACACCATACTTTTCAATTGACTTTAGCATGAGTGGGACTTCGTTTCTTGAAGATTTGCACACTACCCTACTTGGTCACGGTTTGGAGATTCAACACTTGGCCAAATTTTCAACTTTGAAGCTTTTGCCTTGAACTAGCTCTAAAATGACTTAGCCTAACTTTCAGTCATTAGGGATGTGACACCACACTTTGTCAAATGACTTTGACTTGAATGAGGGCTTCATTACCATATTTTCACATATAGTCATATTTTGATCCTTCAACACTTAGCCAAATTTTCGCATTACAAGCTTTTGCCTTCAAATCGCTCTGAATCGCCAAATTTTCGCTTTGGAAGCTTTCACCTTCAAATCACTTCGAAATGATACTAGCTTTTCATCCATTTACTGTGCGACACTACACTTTGTCAAATGACTTCGGTGTGAATGGAGAGTTCATTTCTTGAAGATTTGCACACTGCCACACTTGGTCATATTTTGGTGCTTGAACACTTAGCTAAATTTTTAGCTTTAAAGCTTTCACCTTGAAATCGTTTTGAAACAATTTGGTCAACTTTTTTACCATTTTGGGGCATGGTACCATAATTTTTTAAAAGACTTTGGCACTAATGGTGACTTCATTTCTTGAAGATTTGCATACTACCACTCTTTGTCATATTTTGGTGCTTAACATTTTGCCAAATTTTCAACTTTGAAGCTTTTGCCTTGACATCGCTTTGAAATGACTTAACCAAATTTTCAGCCGTTTTGGGATGTGACCCCAGATTTTGTCGAATGATTTTGACATGACATAGGACTTCATTTCTTGAAGATTTGCACACTTTGGTCATATTTTGATGCTTCAACAGTTAGCTGAATTTTCAACTTTGAAGCTTTTACCTTGAAATTGCTCTGAAATGATGCAGCCAAATTTTTGGCCATTTAGGGCACGACACCGCTCTTAGTCAAATGACTTTGGCGTGAAAGAGGAATTCATTTCTTGAAGGTTTGCACATTACTACACTTAGTCACAATTTGACGCTTCAAATTAGCTAAATTTTCATCTTTAAAGCTTTCTCCTTGAAATTGCTCTAAAAAGACATCGCCAAATTTTTGACTGTTTAGGGTACGACAAAACTCTTAGTCAAATGACTTTGGTGTGAATAAGGAATTCATTTCTTGAAGGTTTGCACTCTACCACACTTGGTCACATTTGGGCGCTTCAAATTAGCCAAAATTTCATCTTTCAAGCTTTCGCCTTGAAATTGCTTTGAGATGAATTAGCCAAATTTTTTGATGTTTGGTCATGACACCATACTTTGTCAAATGACTTTGGCGTGCATGAGGACATCATTTCTTAGAGATTTGCACACTACCCTACTTGGTCACATTTTAGTGCATAAACATGTGCCAAAATTAGCTACTATGAATCTTTCACCTTGAAATCACTTTGAAAAGATTTAGCCAAATTCTTTCGCCATTTTGTGGTGTGAAACCGAACTTTATCAAACTACTTTGGCATGATTTGGGCTTCGTTTCTTGAAGATTTGCACAGTGCCCTACTTTGTCAAGTTTTAGTTGTTTAACACTTCGTTAAATTTTTAGCTTTAAAGCTTTCACCTTAAATTCGCTCTGAAATGACTTAGCCAAATTTTTCACCTTTTGGGGCTCGACTTCACCCTTTGTCAAAAGAATTTTGCCTGAATTGAGACTTCATTTCTTGAAGATTAGCACACTACCATACTTGGTCATATTTTGGTGCTTCAAGACTTAGCCAATTTTTCATTTTGGTAGCTTTCGGATTGAAATCATTTTGAATAGCCAAATTTTCACATTAGAAGCTTTCGCCTTGAAATAACAGTGAAATGACACCAAATTTTTTATCGTTCAAGGAGCGAAACCACACTTTGTTAATTAAATTTGGTGTGAATAGGGATTATATTTCATGAAGATTTGCACACTACCACACTTGGTCACATTTTGTGTGAGACCTGAGAATTCTGTACACATCCAATTTTGTAATGTGAACATGAAGTGTAATTGATTGAGCTAAATGTGATGTACTCATATATTGAGGTGGTAAGGAATGAAATTTTTAAGTGATGAATGAGTATTAAATGAGAAATAATCAATGGAGCAAACTATGGCAATTATATAAAGAGATTTTATGCTAGGTGTATAATCATAGTGTGAAACTATAAGGCCAGATCGATCTGGTAGGCCAAAGTGACAAGGAATGAGAAATATAAATGAGCAAATCGATCTCCAATAAAGGCAGATCGATTCTCCTTATGATTCTGCCTCAAAGGGATTGATCTCCTACAAGAGCAGATCGATCTCCTCAAGATTATGAGATCGATCTTACCCCACGATAGATCGATCTGGTAGGCATAAAAGTCCCCAAAACGTTCTAAAATTTAGAGGTAGATTGATCACTACCCAAGAGCAGATCGATCTCTCACTTTCTGCCTACATAAGGACCTTTGTGTTTTCGTTGGAATTCATCCTCTCTCTCCAAAAAATTAAAAACCCCCATTTTAGTCAAAATCCCTAGCTTTCTCTCTCCTCCAAAACACCCATTTTCATTCGAATCAGAGGTTGTGCCAAGGGGGAAGTTATTCCTCATCAAAAGGAGAACAACATACTTGAGAATCGAAGGACAATTTGAGCTGAGGCATGAATTGAGCACTCCGCAAGTTTTGGGTAAATTTCTAAGCTTAATCCTTGATTTAGAAGTAGATTTCTACGATTATGGTTGTAGATTGTGATGAGTAAGCTGAAAATGGTTAGGGTTGTTAGAATCATTGAGGTATTGAGAAAGTATGAGAATGTGAGCAATTGTGTTCGATGTTGAAATTAGAGACAATGTGAAGACGTGTTGATGATGTTTTTACATTGTTTGGACAGCCCAGGAGTTCCAAAGAGGAATACGAGGCTAGTCTGTCGTTTGGGGGAATGATTGCACTATACGAGGTACAACGAGGTAAGGAAAAACTTAAACTCATTTGTGTATGCGATTTACGATGAATTTGTAGCATGAAATGTTCTGAGAAACAAGCATGTTTTACGAGTTGTGATTGAGTTATTGCACACGGTTTTATAGCCGGTTGGGGCCTAATTTTCATAAGTTGTAAACAAAGTGTGAAATTATTTTACAAATTGTTTAAGTTTAAAAGTGAAACGGGATTTGGGCTCTACGTTAAGGCGTACTGAGGTTTGAGAAATTTGTGCGTGGTTTTATCGATTTGAGCTCGATTTTGATATGTTTTGTAATAAGTAAAAAAACGTTTTCAGATGAGTTTTATGAGAGAAACCATTATGAGCTTTACGTGAAGGCAAAACGGTTTTATATGATAATGGCTGATATTGAGACTTATGCATGTCATGTGATAACACATCGGGCCTTGCTCTGGTAGCATGTAAGTTCGGGCCTTGCTTTGGTAGCATGTAAGTCTGATATTCCTCCGCTTTGGTAGCGAGAGATGCCTCCATTCTAGTAACGTGAGATGACCCCCGCTCTGGTAGCGTTGGGTGGCCTTGCTTTGGTAGCATGTAAAACCGATAGTGTGCATGAGGAGAGCCCTTGCTCTGGTAGCATGTAAGTCCGGGCCTTGTTCTGGTAACACGTAAGACCAATACACCATGTACACGACCACATTGTCGACGTTCCCTCTTTTAAGGATGCCTGGGATGTGCACCCAGAGGAGATTATTTTGTTATGCCATAACGGATGTTTTTATCTTAGTTTTAATTGCCTAGTCTCCATCTTTTATATCCATGAGATTGTGTTTTGTGGCTTTGCGCCATGCATTACTACTGAGGTGATTTTTATCACTTTTTTATGAGAAAAGCCATTATCGCATCCTGATTTCCACATGCTTGTAACTATGGTTTTTATACTGAGCCATTTACTCTCATGTTTTTGCATGATCTTTTGAGAAATGAGATGAGAATGATGTTTTAAAGATTTCATGCTACATTTTCTACTGCGCTTATTGAGTTTCACCTATAAAACAAAATGATTATGCTGTGTGATTAATCATTTTTGTTAATGAGTCCCTTACTCTCTTACTGAGCAATTTAGAAGCTCACCCTATTTTTCTATCCCCCAGATTTCTTCAAATGAAGAGAGTTTTCTGTAACGTATGGAGTAGTGGCTAGTGGAGGACTTGAGCTCCAGGCTGTATATTATATCTGAGGTATAATTTAACATTTTATGTACCCAGACTCAAGTTGTATTTACAGACACTTGATGAACAATGATGTATGAGATGTATTAGGATTAACTAACTCTGAATTGAGGGATGTATATGGTATGATATATAAATATTAGATGATGAGATCCTGAGGAGAAAGTCTTATAATATATATATGATGATGCATGACACTGTACAAGAATGCACCTAGAATTGTGTATTGATGAATATAAGTTTTAAATTTGCTCAGTTTTTCTGAGCTTTCGGGGCGTCACAGAATTTATTTGGTATCAGAGCTTAGGGTGTTTAGTATTGTCAGTGTCGGTTAAGTGAAATAAGATACATCCCAAGTGTCTGTACAAGTCTGTTCATGAACTAAAATTGAGGATTGAGATTTCAATCAAGTTTGATGTATACGCGTAGGAACGTATTGAGATTAAAATGAGTGGACGACGAGGTCGTTTAAGGAGGCAGACAGAGCCACCTTCGCCACCTGCCCCACAACCAGAGAGCCCAAACTCTAAGATTAACCGGGTTGAGTAAGATGTGTGGTAGGGTTTCGAGCAAATGGCAACGCTATTCGTGCAACATTTTGGAGATAATACCATGGGTACCACTCCTACACCACCATAAGGACCTCTCGCGCCCCCAGTAAAAATGGACCCGATACCTCCCGCCCCTCAGCCCGATGACAGAAGTATGAATCAGTTGAAGGACTTTTTAAAAATGAATCCACCCACATTCAATGGGAGAGGGTCATATATGACTATTTGGGATGTACGAATGCTGAGAGGGTCAGTATGGGTGCTTATATGTTGAAAGGGAGAGCTCAAGTTTGGTGGGATACTACCCAGAGTATTCTGATGTCCCGCCAGGGTGTGATTAGTTGGGAAGAGTTTCAGAAGGCCTTTAGAGCCTAATATGTACCACGAGCTGCCTAGAGAAGGATACAGGCTGAGTTTTTGAGTCTGGTACAGGGCGATATGTCTATGAATGATTATAAAAGTCGATTTACAACTTTGTTGAAATATGATCTAGAGACCGTTAAAGATGAGGAGCTTCGCACCGAGAGATTTGTATATGAACTAAAGCCCATCATCAGAGATCGATTGATAGGGTTGTGTATTACTGAGTTTGGAGATGCTCTGAGAAGAGCACAAGAGATTGAAAGGGGAATCAAAATTGTACAATCCCAGAATGAGTTCAGAGCAATGACTAGAGATAAGGGCAAGAGGCCAACGATTTCTCAAATAGATATTCGAAGAGGTTCCTTCAGAAGAGGAAGGATTGAGGTACAGAAGAGCAGATTGGAGAGACTCAAGGCTTATCCCATCACTTTGGAGACCCCTTGAGATATCTGGCCTGAGATAAGGGTTTGTAGAGACTGTGATCGACCGCATGAGGGAAGTTTTACTGGGTTGATCCATGGATGTTTTAGATGTGGAGACATGGATCACAGAGTAAAAGACTATCCTCAACCTCAAAGACCACATGCTCCGGAGCCTACTAGACAACAGCCTCAGAGAGTGAATCCTGCGAGATGGGCTACTGCTGCAAAGAAAGGAAAGAAGCCCATCACAGTTAGACGTGTGTTTACTCTGGATAGGGAAACAACATACACTTCTACAGAAACTATAAGAGGTACACTCTCTGTCTGTAATCATAAGGCTCATGTGTTGATTGATCCGGGATCCATGCATTCGTTTATTTCTGAGCATTTTGCATGTAGTTTAAATTTAAAGTTTGAACCTCTAGAGTATATCCTACATGTAAATACCCCTATGTGTGAGTCCCAGAGAATGGATATAATATGTAGAGGATGTGAAATAAAGGTAGGAGATAGAGTAATGCTATTAGATCTAATGATGTTAAATATACATGGGTTTAACGTAATTTTGGGAATGGATTGGCTGGCAACCAATCGAGTGAGTTTAGACTGCTACACTAAGATAATAACTTTCTCCCTACCTAAACCTTACAGTGCACGTTTGAAATATTGAGGAAATAACTGTGTGAAATTTTTGTAAGCAATTTGAAATTTATGATGTTACCACTTGAGGGTATTAAATTTACTTTTGAATGTGAAGGTTATGAAGCGTTTATCTCATATGATAATCGGGAACATCCGAGGATTGACGATATACCTGTCGTGTGTGAATTTCTAGATGTTTTACCAGATGAGTTGCCCAGTTTTTCACCAGAGAGAGAGTTGGAGTTTACCATTGATTTGGTACCGGATACTCTGCCAATCTCTAGACCTCCGTATAGGATGGCATTAGTGGAACTAGAGGAATTAAAGAAACAACTACAGGAGTTACTGAATCAGGGATTTATTAGACCAGTGTCTCACCGTAAGGAGCACCAGTATTATTTGTAAGGAAGAAGGATGGTAGTCTCGGATTATGTATAGACTACCGACTATTGAATATAGCCACGGTGAAGAATAAATACCCATTGCCAAGGATTGATGATCTGCTTGATCAGTTGAGAGGGGCCTCAGTGTTCTCTAAGATTGATTTAAGATCGGGCCATCACCAATTGAGGATTAATGAGGAGGATATTTTGAAGACGACCTTCAGGACTAGGTATGGCCATTACGAATTTCTGGTGATGCTTTTGGATTATCGAACACCCCTGCTGCCTTTATGAGGTTAATGAATGAGGTATTTCAAGAATATCTAGATAAGTTTGTGATAGTTTTTATTGATGATATCTTGGTGTACTCTCGATCTTATGAGGAGCACGCACAGCACTTGTGGTTAGTACTTCAGATACTCCGAGATAAGCAATTTTATGGAAAGCTTAGTAAATGTAAGTTTTGGTTGGATCGAATAGCTTGCCTTAGTCATATAGTTTCAGCGGAGGGAGTATGAGTTGATCGAATTATAGTAGAGGCTATGCTTAATTGGGAAAGACCGAGGACAGTTACAGAGGTACGAAGTTTTCTTAGTTTGACAAGATATTATAGAAGATTTGTTAAGGGATTTTCCAGGATTGCCGCTCCTTTGTCCAAGTTCACACGCAAGGAGACTCAGTTCATATGGACTGATCAATGCGAGCTCAATTTTTAGGAATTAAAGAGGAGATTAATAGCGACGCATATGTTGACTATCCCTGAGCGATCAGGAGGATTTTCAGTGTATAGTAATGCTTCCCATCAAGGATTGGGGTGTGTGCTCATTTAGCACGGAATAGTGGTCGCCTATGGATCACGACAGTTAAAAGATCATGAGCGAAATTACCCCACGCATGACTTGGAGTTAGCTGCTGTGGTATTTGCTTTGAAGATCTGGCAGCACAACTTATATGGGGAAGGATTCCAGATTTCACTGACCACAAGAGTTTGAGGTATCTGTATGATCAGAAAGAGTTAAATATGAGACAAAAGAGATGGATAGAACTTCTTAAGGATTATGACTGCGAGATTCTGTACCATCCAGGGGAGGCGAACATAGTTGCGGATGCCCTGAGCAAGAATATTATGATATCTGCTATGATGATTAGGGAATGGGATTTATTAGAGCTGTTCACCGAATTGCGGATCAGAGTTAAAGAGGTAGAGACTGGATTTTTGGCTAGCCTACGAAGAGAGCCCAGGATCATGGTTCGGATTAGAACTGGGTAGCGTGATGATCAGAGGTTGATTGGTATGGTTTGCCAAGCTAAGCAGACTTCGCAGTCGGATCTCACAGTATGTGAGGATGGATTATTGAGATTCAAGGGACGAATTTGTGTACTGGATGATGATATCCCGATGAAACAGATACTAAGAGAATCCCACTGTTCGTGATACACCATGCACCCAGGGAGTACTAAGATGTATCGAGATTTGATAAAAGTATAATGGTAAAGTGGTATGAAGCGAGACGTGGCAGATTATCGGCCAGATGTTTAGTGTGCCAGCAAGTGAAAGCTGAGCATTAGAAGCTCGAAGGATTATTACAGCTTTTACCTATGCCAACATGGAAATGAGACCATTTCACCATGGACTTTATTATGGGTTTACCGAGAACCCAAAGAGGTCGTGACGCTAAATAGGTCATAATGGATAGACTGACTAAAAGTGCCCATTTCTTTACCATCAAGAGCACAGATACTGTGGATTCCTTAGCTGAGTTATACATCAACGAGATAGCTAGATTACATGGGGCTCCAGTGAGTGTTACTTCTGACAGGGATTCCCTATTTACCTCTAAATTTTAGACCCATTTTCAGGAGTCCATGCGATCTCGATTGAGTTTTAGTACCGCCTTTCATCCTCAGACAGATGGTCAGTCATAAAGGACTATTTAGACCCTGGAGGATATGTTGAGGGCGTGTACGATGGATTTTAAGGGATCATGGGATGATCACTTGCCCCTAGCAGAGTTTGTGTACAATAATAGCTATCATGCAAGTATTGTAATGGCACCTTTTGAGGCTCTATATGGTAGGAGGTGTAGATCCCCTGTAGCTTGGGAAGAAGTGGGTGACAGAACGATAAATGCTCTCGAGCATGTTGAACAGAATGTACAGAGTGTGAAACTTATATGTGAGAGATTACGAGCTGTACAGAGTAGAAAGAAAAGTTACACGGATGTGTGTAGATGGCCACTCAAGTTTAATGTTGGTAATGTAGTATTTTTGAAGATATCACCAAGTAAGGGTATCATGAGATTCAGAAAGAAAGGGAAATTGAGTCCTCGATACATTGGACAATTTGAGATTCTTGAGAGAGTGAGAGAGGTAGCCTACAGGTAGCATTACCCCCACAGATGTCTGGGATACACAACGTCTTCCATGTATCGATGTTAAGGAAGTACCACCTGGATACTTCTCATATCATAGAGTATAAAGAGATGAACATACAAGAGGACATAAGCTACACTGAAGAACCTGTCAGAATCCTTGATAGGAAAGAGAATGTGCTTTGGACTAAAAGCATCCCATTAGTGAAAGTTTTATGGAAGCATCACTCAATGGAAGAGGCAACTTGGGAATTGGAAAGCCTCATGAAGGAGAAGTACCCCCATCTAGTTGACGAGTCGAGTTGAATTTGAAGGATCAAATTCTTTTAAGGTGGGGAGGATGTGAGACTTGAGAATTTTGTACACATCTAATTTTGTAATGTAACATGAAGTGCAATTGATTGAGCTAAATGTGATGTACTCATTTATTGAGGTGGTAAGGAATGAAATTTCTATGTGATGAATGAGTATTGAATGAGAAATAATCAATGGAGCAAACTATAGCAATTATATAAAGAGATTTTATGCCAGGTGTACAATCATAGTGTGAAACTATGAGGCAAGATCGATCTTGGAGAAGAGGGGATCGATTTGGTAGGCCAAAGTGACAAGGAATGAGAAATATAAATGAGCAAATCGATATCTAATGAAGGCAGATCGATTCTCCTTATGATTCTCCCTCAAAACGATCGATCTCCTATAAGAGCAAATCGATCTCCAAATGTTTCTGTAAAATGTAGATCGATTTCCTCAGAAGGAGCAGATCGATCTCCTCAAGATTATGAGATCGATCTTGCCCCACGATAGATCGATCTGGTAGGCATAAAAAGTGCCCAAAACGTTCTCAAATTTAATGGCAGATCAATCTCTACCCAAGAGCAGATTGATCTCTAGCCTTCTGCCTATATAAGGACGCTGTATTTTCACTGGAATTCATCTTGTCTCTCCAAACAATTGAAAACCCCATTTATATCAAAATCGCTAGCTTTCTCTCTCCTCTAAAATGCCCATTTTTGTTCGAATCAGAGGTTGTGGTAAGAGGAAAAGTTGTTCCTCATCAAAAGGAGAACAACATACTTGGAAATCGAAGGACGATTTGATCTGAGGCATGAATTGAGCACTCCACAAGTTTTGGGTAAATTTCTAAGCTTAATCCTTGATTTAGAAGTAGATTTCTGTGATTGTGGCGGTAGATTTGTGATGAGTAGGCTGAAAATGGTTAGGGTTGTTAGAATCATTGAGGTATTGAGAAAGTATGAGAATGTGAGCAATTATGCTCGATGTTGAAATTAGAGACAATGTGATGATGTGATGATGTGCTGATGATGTTTTTACATTGTTTGGACAGCCTGGGAGTTTCGGAGATGAATGTGAGGTTAGTCCGTCATTCGGGGGAACGATTTCACTATACGAGGTGCAACGAGGTTAGGAAAAACTTAAACTCTTTTATGTATGCGATTTACGATGATTTTGTAGCATGAAATGTTCTGAGAAACAAGCATGCTTTACGAGTTGTGATTGAGTTGTTGCACACGATTTTATAGTCGGTTGGGGCTCAATTTTCATGAGTTGTAAACAAAGTGTGAAATTGTCTTACAAATTGTTTGAGTTTAAAAGTGAAACGGGATTTGGGCTCTACGTTAAGGCATACTGAGGTTTGAAAAATGTGTACGTGGTTTTGTCGGTTTGAGCTCGGTTTGGATAATTTTTGTAATGAGTACAAAAACGTTTTCAGATGAGTTTTATGATAGAAATCATTATGAGCTTTACGTGAAGGCAAAATGGATTTATATGATAATGGCTGATATTGAGACTTAGGTGTGTCATGTGATAACACATCGGGCTTTGCTCTGGTAGCATGTAAGTCCGGGCCTTGCTTTGGTAGCATATAAGTTCGATATTCCTTCGCTTTGGTAGCGAGAGATGCTTTCGTTCTGGTAATGTGAGATAACCCCTGCTCTGGTAGCGCTGGGTGACCTTGCTTTGGTAGCATGTAAATCTTGGCCTTGCTTTGGTAGCATGTACGATCGATAGTGTGCATGAGGAGAGGCCTTGCTCTGGTAGCATGGAAGTTCGGGCCTTGTTCGGGTAACACGTAAGACCAATACACCATGTACATGACCACATTATAAACGTTCCCTCTTCTGAGGATGCCAGGGATGCGCACCCAGAGGAAATTATTTTGATATGCCATGACAGATGTTTTTATCTTAGTTTTAATTGCCTAGTCTCCATCTTTTATATCTATGAGATTGTGTTTTGTGGCTTTACCCCGTGCATTACTACTGAGGTGGTTTCTATCACGTTTTTATGAGAAAAGCCATTATCTCATCTTGATTTCCACATGCTTGTAACTATGGTTTTTATACTAAGCCATTTACTCTCATGTTTCTACATGATCTTAGAGAAATGAGATGAGAATGATGTTTTAATGATTTTATTCTACGTTTTCTACTCAGCTTATTGAGTTTCACCTATAAAACAAAATGATTGTGCTACGTGATTAATCATTTTATTTAATGAGTCCCTTACCCCCTTACTGAGCGATTTAGAAGTTCACCTTATTTTTATATCCCCCCAGATTTCTTCAAGTGAAGAGAGTTTCCTATGACGTACGGAGTAGTGGCTAGTAGAGGACTTAAGCTCCAGGTCGTATATTGTATTTGAGGTATAATTTAACATTTCATGTGCCTAAACTAAAGTTATATTTACAGACACTTGATGAACAATAATGTATGAGATGTATTAGGATTAACTAATTCTAAATTGAAGGATGTATATGGTATGATATATAAATATTAGATGATGAGATCTTGAGGCCAAAGTCTTATAATATATATATATATAAATATATATGATAATGCATGACACTGTACCGGAATGTACCTAGAATTGTGTATTGATGAAAATAAGTTTTAAATTTACCCTGTTTTTTCGAGCTTTTGGGACGTCACCGAGTTTATTTGGTATCAGAGCTTAGGGTGTTTAGTACTGTCAGTGTCAGTTAAGTGAAATAAGATACATCCCAAGTATCTGTATAAGTCTAGTCATGAACTAAAATTGAGGATTGAGATTTCAATCAAGTTCGATGTGTATGCGCAGGAATGTATTGAGATTAAAATGAGTGGATGATGAGGTCGTTCGAGAAGGCAGACAAAGCCACCTCCGCCACCTGCCCCACAACCTGAGAGCCTTAACTCTTAGATTAACCGGGTTGAGCAAGATGTGCGGTAGGGTTTTGAGCAGATGGTGGCGCTATTCGTGCAACATTTTAGAGTTAATACCGCCCCCAGTACAAATGGACCCGGTGCCTCCCGCCACTCATCCCGATGACAGAAGTATGAATCAGCTGATGGACTTTTTGAATATAAATCCACCCATATTCATGGGGAGAAAGGATCTCGTAGAGGCTGAGGAGTGACAGACTGAGTTGAGAGTCATATATGACTATTTTGGATGCACAGATGCTGAGAGGGTTAGTATGGGTGCTTATATGTTGAAAGGGAGAGCTCGAGATTGGTAGGATACTACCTAGAGTATTCTGATGTCTCGCTAGGGTGTGTTTAGCTAGGAAGAGTTTCAGAAGGCCTTTAGAGCCCAATATGTACCACGAGCTGCCTAGAGAAGGATACAAGCTGAGTTTTCGAGTCTGGTACAGGGTGAGATGTCTGTGGATGATTATAAGAGTCGATTTACCACTCTGTTGAAATATGATCTAGAGACCTTTAAAGATGAAGAGCTCCGTACCCAGAGATTTATATATGGACTAAAGCCCATCATCAGAGATCGATTGATAGGGCTGTGTATTACTGAGTTTGGAGATGCTATGAGACGAGCACAAGAGATTGAGAGGGGAATCAAAATTGTACAATCCTAGAATGAGTTCAGAGGAGTGACTAGAGATAAGGGTAAGAGGCCAGCGATTTCCTAGACATATTCGGAGAGGCTCCTTCAGAAGAGGAAGGATTGAGGTATAGAAGGGCAGATTGGAGAGACCCATAGCTTATCCCATCATTAGGGAGACCCCTCGAGATGCCTGGCCAGAGATAGGGGTTTGTAGAGACTGTGGTCGACCGCATGAGGGAAGTTGTACTGGGTTGATTTGTGGATGTTTTAGATTTGGAGACATGGGTCACAGAGTAAAAGACTATCCTCAACCTTAAAGACGACATGTTCCGGAGCCTACTAGACAGCAGTCTCAGAGAGTGAATCCCCCGAGACGGGCCACTGCTACAGAGAAAGGAAAGAAGCTCGTCACAGTGGGACGTGTGTTTGCTTTGGATAAGGAAATAGCAGACACTTCTACAGAAACTGTAAGAGGTACACTCTCTGTCTGTAATCATAAGGTTCATGTGTTGATTGATCCAGGATCCACGCATTCGTTTATTTTTGAGCATTTTGCATGTAGTTTAAATTTGAAGTTTGAACCTCTAGAGTATATCCTACATGTAAATACCCCTATGCATGAGTCCCAGAGAATGGATATGATATGTAGAGGATGTGAAATAAAGGTGGGAGATAGAGTAATGCTAGCAGATCTAATGATGTTAAACATACATGGGTTTGACGTAATTTTAGGAATGGATTGGTTGGCAACCAATCGAGTGAGTTTAGACTGCTACACAAAGATAATAACTTTCTTCCTACCTGAACCTTACAATGTATGTTTGAAATATTGAGGAAATAAATGTGTGAAATTTTTGTAAGCAATTTGAAATTTATGATATTACCTTTTGAGGGTATTAAATTTGCTTTTGAATGTGAATGTTATGAAATGCTTATCTCAGATGATAATCGGGAACATCCGAGGTTTGAGGATATACCTGTGGTGTGTGAATTTCTGGATGTTTTCTCAGATGAGTTACCTGGTTTTCAACTAGAGAGAGAGCTGGAGTTTACCATTGATTTGGTACTAGATACTCAGCCTATCTCTTGACCTCCGTATAGGATGGCATTAGTGGAACTAGAAGAATTGAAGAAACATCTACAGGAGTTATTGAATCAGGGATTTATTAGACTTCTCACCATGGGGAGTACCAGTGTTATTTGTAAGGAAGAAGGATGGTAGTCTCAGATTATGTATAGACTACCGACTATTGAATAAAGCCACAGTGAAGAATAAATACCCATTGCCAAGGATTAACGATCTGCTTGATCAGCTGAGAGGGGCCTCAGTCTTCTCTAAGATTGATTTAAGATTGGGCTATCACCAATTAAGGATTAAAGAGGAAGATATTCTGAAGACGGCCTTCAGGACTAGGTATGCCGTTACAAATTTTTGGTGATGCCCTTTGGATTGACGAATGCCCCTGCAGCCTTTATAAGGTAAATGAATGAGGTGTTCCGAGACTATTTAGATAAGTTTGTGATAGTCTTTAATGATGATATCTTGGTGTACTCTCAATCTTATGAGGAGCACGCATAGCACTTGTGGTTAGTACTTCAGATACTCTGAGATAAACAGTTATATAAAGATCTTAGTAAATGTGAGTTTCAGCTGGATCGAATAGCTTTCCTTGGTCATATTGTTTCAGCGGAGGGAGTATTAATTGATCTAATTAAAGTAGAGGCTGTGCTTAATTGGGAAAGACCGAGGACAGTTACAGAGGTATGAAGTTTTCTTGGTTTGACAGGGTATTACAGAAGATTTGTTGAGGGATTTTCCAGGATTGCCACTCCTTTGTCCAAGCTCACACGCAAAGAGACTTCGTTCATATGGATTGATCAATGCGAGCTCGATTTTCAGGAATTAATGAGGAGATTAACAACAGTGTCTGTGTTGACTATCCCTAAGCGATCAGGAGAATTTTCATTGTATAGTGTTACTTCCCATGAAGGATTGGGGTGTGTGCTCATGTAGCTCGGAAGAGTGTCTCCTATAGATCATGATAATTGAAAGATCATGAGCGAATTTACCCCACGCATGAGTTGGATTTAGCTGCTATGGTGTTTACTTTGAAGATCTGGCGGCACTACTTATATGGGGAAAAATTCCAAATCTTCACTGACCACAAGAGTTTGAGGTATCTATTTGATGAGAAGGAGTTAAATATGAGACAAAGGAGATGAATGGAACTTCTTAAGGATTATGACTGCAAGATTTTGTACCATCCAGGGAAGGCTAACATAGTTGCGGATGCCCTGAGTCGAAAGAGTATGATATCTGCTATGATGATCGGGGAATGAGATTTATTGGAGTAGTTCACCGAACTCCGAATTAGGGTTAAAGAGGTAGAGACTGGATTTTTGGCTAGTCTACGAATAGAGCCCTTGATCATGGATCATATTAGAACTGGGCAGCGTGATGATCAGAGGTTGATTGGTATGGTTTGCCAAGCTGGGCAGACTTCGTAGTCAGATCTCATAGTCAGTGAGGATAGATTGTTGAGATTCAAAGGATGAATTTGTGTACTGGATGATGATACCCTAAAGAAACAAATACTGAGAGAATCCCACTACTCGCGATACACCATGCACCCAGGGAGTAATAAGATGTACCGAGATTTGAGAAAAGTATATTGGTAGAGTGGTATGAAGTGAGACGTGGTAGATTATGTGGCCAGATGTTTAGTGTGCCAGCAAGTGAAAGCTAAGCATCAGAAGCCCAAAGGATTATTACAGCCTTTACCTGTGCCAACATGGAAATGAGACCATTTCACCATGGACTTTATTATGGGTTTACCGAGGACTCGAAAAGGTCGTGACGCTATATGGGTCATAGTGGATAGACTGACTAAAAGTGCCCACTTCCTTACCATTAAGAGTACAGATACTATGGATTCCTTAGCTGAGTTATACATCAGTGAGATAGCTAGATTACATGGGGCTCCAGTGAGTGTTACTTCTGACAGAGATTCTCGATTTACCTTCAGATTTTGGACCCATTTTCAGGAGTCCATGGGATCTTGATTGAGTTTTAGTTCCGCTTATCATCCTTAGACAGATGGTCAATTAGAGAGGACTATTCAAACCCTGAAGGATATGTTGAGGGCATGTACGATGGATTTTAAGGGATCATGGAATGGCACCTTTTGAGGCTCTATATGGTAGGAGGTGCAGATCACATGTAGATTGAGAAGAAGTGGGTGACAGAAAGATAAATGCTCCTGAGCTTGTTGAATAGGCTGTACAGAGTGTGAAACTTATATGTGAGAGATTACGGGCTGCACAGAGTAAAAAAAAAAGTTACTCGGATGTGCGTAGACGACCACTCGAGTTTAATGTTGATGATGCAGTATTTCTGAAGATATCATCGAGTAAGGGTATCATGAGATTTGGAAAGAAAGGGAAATTGAGTCCTCGATACATTGGACCATTCGAGATTCTTGAGACAGAGGGAGAGGTAGCCTACAGGTTGGCATTACCCCCACAGATGTCTGGGATACATAACGTCTTCCATGTATCTATGTTGAGGAAGTACCACCTGGACCCTTCTCATATCATAGAGTATGAAGAGATGAAAATACAAGAGGACATGATCTACACTGAAGAACCTGTCAGAATCCTTGATAGGAAAGAGAAGGTGCTTCGGACTAAAAGCATCCCATTAGTGAAAGTTTTATGGAAGCATCACTCAATGGAAGATGCAACTTGGGAATTGGAAAGCCTCATGAAGGAGAAGTACCCCCATCTGTTTGACGAGTCGAGTTGAATTTGAATGACCAAATTCTTTTAAGGTAGGGAGGATGTGAGACCTGAGAATTCTTTACACATATAATTTTGTAATGTGAACATTAAGTGAAATTGATTAAGCTAAATGTGATAATGAAATTTCTAAGTGATGAATGAGTATTAAATGAGAAATAATCAATGAAGCAAACTATGGCAATTATATAAAGAGATATTATGCCAGGTGTACAATCATAGTGTGAAACTATGAGGCCAGATCGATCTTGGAGAAGAGGGGATCGATCTGTTAGGCCAAAGTGACAAGGAATGAGAACTATAAATGCGTAAATTGATCTCCAATGAAGGCAGATCGATTCTCTTTATGATTCTGCCTCAAAGGGATCGATCTCCTACAAGAGCAGATCGATCTCCAAATGTTTCTGTAAAATGTAGATTGATCTCCTCACAAGGAGCAGATCGATCTCCTCAAGATTATGAGATCGATCTTGCCCCACGACAGATCGATCTGGTAGGCATAAAAAGTGCCTAAAATGTTCCCAAATTCAAATGCAGATCGATCTCTACCCAAGAGTAGATCGATCTCCCACCTTCTGCCTATATAAGGACCCCTGTGTTTTCGTTGGAATTCATCTTCTCTCTCCAAAAAATAAAAAACCCCTATTTTGGCCTAAATCCCTAGCTTTCTCTCTCCTCCAAAACGCCCATTTTCGTTCGAATCAGAGGTTGTGGCAAGAGAGAAATTTGTTCCTTATCAAAAGGAGAACAACATACTTAGAAATCGAAGGACGATTTGAGCTGAGCGTGAATTGAGCACTCCACAAGTTTTGGGTAAATTTCTAAGCTTCATCCTTGATTTGGAAGTAGATTTATGAGATTGTGGCTGTAGATTTGTGATGAGTAGGCTTAAAATGGTTAGGGTTGTTAGAATCATTGAGGTATTGAGAAAGTATGAGAGTGTGAGCAATTATGCTCGAGTTGAAATTAGAGACAATTTGATGACATGTTGATGATGTTTTTACATCGTTTGGACAACCTGAGAGTTCCAGAGAGGAATGCGAGGCTAGTCTGTCGTTCGGGGAATGATTTCACTATACGAGGTGCAATGAGGTAAGGGAAAACTTAAACTCCTTTATGTATGCGATTTACGATGATTTTGTAGCATGAAATGATATGAGAAACAAGCATGTTTTACGAGTTGTGATTGAGTTATTGCACACGGTTTTATAGCCGATTGGGGTCCAATTTTCATGAGTTGTAAGCAAAGTGTGAAATTGTTTTACAAATTGTTTGAGTTTAAAAGTGAAATGGGATATGGGCTCTACGTTAAGGCATACTGAGGTTTGAAAAATGTGTGCATGGTTTTACAGGGTTTGAGCTCAGCTTTGACTTGTTTTCTAACGAGTACAAAAACATTTTCAGATGAGTTTTATGAGAGAAACCATTATGAGCTTTACATGAAGGTAAAACAGTTTTATATGATAATAGCCAATATTGAGACTTAGGCATGTTATGTGATAACACATCAGGCCTTGCTCTGGTAGCATGTAAGTCCAGGCTTTGCTTTGGTAGCATGTAAGTCCGATATTCCTCCTCTTTGGTAGCGAGAGATACCTCCGTTCTGGTAACGTGAGATGACCCCCGTTCTGGTAGCGCTGGGTGGCCTTGCTTTGGTAGCATGTAAGTTCGAGCCTTACTTTGGTAGCGTGTAAGACCGATAGTGTGCATGAGGAGAGGCCTTGCTCTGGTAGAATGTAAGTTCGGGCCTTGTTCTGGTAACACGTAAGACCAATACACCTTATACACGACCACATTGTTGACGTTCCCTCTTCTGAGGATGCCTGGATACTCACCTAGAGGCGATTATTTTGATATGCCATGACAGATGTTTTTATATGAGTTTTAATTGCCTAGTCTCCATCTTTTATATCCATGAGATTGTGTTCTGTGGCTTTGCCCTGTGCATTACTACTGAGGTGATTTCTATCACGTTTTTATGAGAAAAGCCATTATCGCATCTGAATTTCCACATGCTTGTAACTATGGTTTTTATACTGAGCCATTTACTCTCATGTTTCTGCATGATCTTAGAGAAATGAGATGAGAATGATGTTTTAATGATTTCATTCTATGTTTTCTACTGAGCTTATTGAGTTTCACCTAGAAACAAAATGATTGTGCTGTGTGATTAATCATTTTTGTTAATGAGTCCCTTACCCCCTTACTGAGCGATTTCAAAGCTCACCCTATTTTTATATCCCCCCAGATTTCTTCAAGTGAAGAGAGTTTCCTGTGACGTACGGAGTAGTGTCTTGTGAAGGACTTGAGGTCCAGGCCGTATATTGTATTTGAGGTATAATTTAACATTTCATGTACCCAGACTAAAGTTGTATTTACAGACACTTGATGAACAATGATGTATGGGATGTATTAGGATTAACTAACTCTAAATTGAGGGATGTATATGGTATGATATATAAATATTAGATAATGAGATCTTAAGGCGAAAGTCTTATAATATATATATATATACCCTAAACCCTATATATATATATATGATAATGCATGACACTGTACAGGAATGCACCTAGAATTGTGTATTTATGAAAATAAGTTTTAAATTTGCCCTATTTGTCCGTGCTTCTGGAGTGTCACATTTTGGTGCTTCAATACTTAGCCAAATTCTAAAGTTTGAAGCTTTTACTTTGAAATTACTCTTAAATGACTTAACCAAATTTTTGAGCGTTTTGGGGGCGTGACACCATATTTTGTGAAATGACTTTGGCATGAATGAGGACTTCGTTTCTTGAAGATTTCCATATTACCACACCTGTTCATATTTTGGTGCTTCAACACTTTGCTAAATTTTTATCTTAGAAGCTTTTGCTTTGAAATCACTCTGAAATGACCACACGTTTTTAAATGACTTTGGCGTGGATGGGGACATCATTTCTTGAAGATATGCACACTACCCTACTTGGTGACATTCTGGTGCTTAAACACTTAGCTAAATCTTCAACTATGAATTTTTTGCCTTGAAATATTCTGAAAAGACATAGGCAACTTTTTTGCCTTTTTTGGGCTTGACACCATACTTTGTCAAATGACTGTAGCATGAGTGAGGAGTTCGTTTCTTAAAGATTTGCACATTACCCTGCTTGGTCACATTTTGCTGCTTTAACACGTAGTCGAATTTTTAGTTTTGAAGCTTTCGCCTTGAAATCGCTCTGAAATGACTTTGTCAAATTTTCGATCGTTAGGGGAACGACACCATATTTTTCAAATGACTTTGGCCTGAGTGAGGGATTCATTTCTTGAAGATTTGCACACCACCACACTTGGTCATAGTTTGGTGGGTCAACACTTTGCCAAACTTTCAACTTTGAAGCTTTCGCATTAAAATCGCTCTGAAACAATGTAGCAAAATTTTGGGTTATTTAGGGGGTGACACCTCACTTTCTCAAATGAATTTAGGGTGAATGAAGAATTCATTTCTAGAAGATTTGCACACTACTCTACTCGATCACATTTTTGGTACTTTAACACTTAGGCAAATTATAAGCTTTGAAGCTTTCGCCTTTAAATCACTTTGAAATGACTCGGCCAATTTTTCAATCATTAGGGTCGCAATGCCACACTTTGTCAAATGAGTTTGTCTTGGATGAGGACTTTATTTCTTGAAGAATTGCACATTTCCGCATTTGGTCATAATTTGGTGGTTGAATTGAACTGTTAGCCAAGTTTTTGCTTTGGAAGATTTCACGTTGAAATCAATCTCAAATGACTTAGCTAAATTTTTAGCCATTTGGGCGTGGCACCACACGTTGTCAAATGACTTTGGCAGGGATGAGGACATCATTTCTTGAAGATTGACACACTACCCTACTTGGTCACATTTTTGTGCTTAAAGGCTTAGCCAAATCTTCAACTATGAAGTTTTTACCTTGAAATATTCTGAAAAGACTTAAGCAATTCTTTTACCCTTTTAGGGTGTGACACCGTACTTTATCAAATGACTTTGGCATGAGTGAGGACTTCTTTTCTTGAAGATTTGTACGTTACCCTGCTTGGTCACATTTTGGTACTTTAGCACTAAGCCAAATTTTCAGTTTTGAAGCTTTCGCCTTGAAATTGCTCTGAAATGACATTGTCAAATTTTTTATTGTTAGGGGAACGACATGACTTTGGCTGGAATGAGAGCTTCATTTCTTGAAGATTTTCACACAAACACACTTGGTCATAGTTTGTTAGGTCAACACTGCCAAATTTTCAACTTTAACGCTTTCACATGAAATGGCTCTGAAACGATGTTGCCAAATTTTCAGTTATTTAGGGGGTGACGCCACACTTTGTGAAATGAATTTGGCATGAATGAGGAATTCATTTCTTGAAGATTTTCACACCACCCTACTCAGTTACAATTTTAGTGCTTTAGCACTTAGCCAAACTATCCGCTATGAAGTTTTTGCCTTGAAATATTCTGAAAAAACTTAGGCAACTTTTTTGCCCTTTTGGGGCGTGACACCATACTTTATCAAATGACTTTAGCATGGGTGAGGACATCGTTTCTTGAAGATATGCACATTACCCTGCTTGGTCACATTTTGGTGCTTTAAAACTTGGCCGAATTTTTAGTTTTGAAGCTTTCGCCTTAAAATCGCTCTGAAATGACTTTGTCAAATTTTCGGTCATTAAGGGAACAACACCACTTTTGTCAAATGAATTTGGCCAAAATGAGGGCATCATTTCTTGAAGATTTGCACACTACCACACTTGGTCATAGTTTGGTGGGTCAACACTTTGCCAAATTTTCAACTTTGAAGCTTTCGCATGGAAATCGATCTGAAACAATGTAGCTAAATATTCGGTTATTTAGAGGGTGACGACACACTTTGTCAAATGAATTTGGCGTGAATGAGGAATTCATTTCTTGAAGATTTGCACACTACCCTACTCGGTCACATTTTTGGTGCTTTAACACTTAGCCAAACTATTAGCTTTAAAGTTTTTTCCTTGAAATCACTCTGAAATGACTTGGCCAATTTTTCAATCGTTAAGGTTGCAACGCCACACTTTGTAAAATGAATTTGTGTAAGACCAAGACTTTGATGTAGCTTATTCCTTATGATTCCTATATGTACAAACATTTTATTATGTTGGTTGAATCATAAGAAGAGTATTTACTATAATGAAATTGTAAGTGAAGTGATTAAACACACATAAGCTACGAAAATGCCAAATAAGGGCTATAAAAGCCACAGGCTAAACCGAATGGATCTAAATCATTCTGACTAAAGATAAGAACTTATAATGTGAAAATATAGAGGGCTCATGAAGGAAAGTCAACTTGATTTGGTCCCGAACACATTGAAGTAAAGGAAACGCCAAAAAGGGCTAAACTTGATTTGGTCTGTTTAAGGTGTTTTTGACATATTCGCCTTCTGGAAACGACCAAAATATAGAGATGAGAGTGTAAACCATAGAATATGATACTTTCAGATTTTTTAGAAAAAGTCAAACATGGTCAATGGTCAAGAAAAGTCAAACCATAAAATATGATACTTCCAAAGGAAAGATTGCATTTAAATGCTTCACTAATCGTTTTGCATTCTATTCACACTTAGAGCATAAAAAGGTCCATTTCTTATGATTCACATATTGTGTAACTTGTCTGTACAGCATGGAATCATAAAGGGTACATAGAATTCACGGGCCTTACATCTTTTATGATTCATATAGCATGTAACAAGTGTGCACATCATGGAATCATAAGGAATACATATAAAAGTATAGGCCTTACATTATCATTTCATGTTTTAAGTCCTTATATTCAGTTAAAATGGTTTAAATTCCATTCGTTTAGTCGGTGGCCACTTTAGCCCTTATTTAGCCATTACATGGATTCATGAATATTCATTCATTCTCTTTGCAATTTCATTCAAGTAAAAGCTCTTCTTATGATTCAATTAACATATGGAAATATGTACTTCATATGAATCATAAGGAGTACATCACCAAAAGTGGGTCTTACAGAAGGTCTTGAGATCGAAGACCATCGGGTTAGTGAAGGTTCTCTGGTAGCATCAGACTTCAAAGGAGGCTACTTGGGAGTCAGAGAGCCAGATGCGAGAGAAGCACCCCCAACTATTTGATGACTAACTTTGTTCTAATTTAGAAGACTAAATTTTCTTAGTTGGAGAGGATTGTAAGACCTGTACTTTATGTAGCTTGTTCCTTATGATACCTATATGTACGAACACTTTATTTCGTTAGTTGAATAATAAGAAGAGTATTTATTGAAAGAAATCGTAAATGAAGTGATTAAATTCATATAAGCTACAAAAAGCCAAATAAGGGCTATAAGAGCCACAGACTAAACCGAGTGGATCAGAATCATTCTGACTAAAGATAAGAACTTCAAAGGCTCGACGGATGATCATTTTCCATTGGCTGAGTTCGCCTATAACAATAGTTATCACTCGAGTATTGGGATGACATCGTATGAAGCACTATATGGCCGTAGGTGTCAATCTCCGATTAGATGGGAAGAAGTGGGTGATCGAAAGATCTTTGCTCCTAACTTAGTGAAACACGCCTCTGGGGATGTCCGGTTGATATGTGAGAGGCTGAGGATAGCTCTAAGTAGACAGAAGAGCTATGTTGACACGAGACGCAGACCATTGTAGTTTATGGTCAGTGAGTCTGTATTCCTGAACCTATCCCCTTCTAAAGGCATCGTGAGATTTAGAAAAAAAAGGTAAGCTTGGTCCTTGCTACATTAGACCATTTGAGATCTTAGATTGAGTGGGAGACAAGGCTTATAGGTTGGCATTGCCACCGGAGTTGGCAAGTGTGTATAACGTTTTCCACGTGTCCATGCTTTGGAAGTATCACCCGGATCTGGCACATGTGTTTAGTTATGAGCCGTTGGAGCTCATAGAGGACATGTCATATGTTGAGAGGCGAATTCAGATAGTAGATAGGAAGGAGAAGGTGTCACGACCCCCAATTTACCAAAAATCACTACCATTTTTTTGATCCATTATTCTTACCTTCCCCTGATCGTGAATAGCTTTACTACCAACAGTTGGGTTGTGCATCGATCTTAATCCATCCAACCATACCATTTCAATTCACATTTTAGTTAAACATAAACACTTACATTTCATAGTCAGAGTTACGATTTTACATGTGTTTACAATTTTGTACATCCCCGAATGTTACATTCAAAATATTACTGTGCTATTGCATGTCTAGATACCAAACTATACAAATGTGTATACCTTTAGATGATGGGATGCAACGGACACCAGGAATCAAATCCTTAGTCGCTCTCAATCTACTGAAAGTGCTCTATAGTAGCGGAAAATAAGGAGGTGAGCAACCACACGCTTAGTAAAGCGATCATGCGAGCAAATAGATAATTGTACTATCTACATGATCATGATGCCATGCATAAAACAACGTAGTTACACGTCATACCCAAAAACATCAGTTTATGCACATGTTCATGGTATATAAAGTAGTTCATGCTATTCAAATCAATGCACAAGTCGGTAATAAAGCTTGGAAAATCATCATGCGAGGTGCATTTAAAACAGTTCATACTCGACACAAATGAATACCAAATCACTATCCGTTAGGACTCAGCTACTCCCTTAGACTTTCTTGACCCACAAAATAATTTAAATCATGCAATCATCATAAACCAAGTGACATGTGAGATTAGGCAAATAATAAGGGAAATATCTTGGACTATGGCCATATCCTCTGTGATCCCAAGCTACACGAATCCTAGTGTACGTGGTATCACACCTATCTGCTTCCGTACGGGAGGTGGGTCATGTCCTACCCGTCGATCAATAGCAGATATCCCTCATCCAAAGACGATATATTTAAGATCTAAGCATGGTATACCGTACTCTATGCTACATGCACAGTACAACATACTCCACGGACCCATATCATCACATTTAATCATGCCACATCTCAAAACGCATGTGCGAGCCTATTTAATCGGTGTGACACAAAGTCTACCCGAAGCTCCCAGCACGACTGTAAATGTATAGAACATCTAGTGCGAGTAATGCACCAGAACTATGTCATAAAATCCATGTGAAAACTAGTACGAGGTAGGATCCAGCACTCATGTATGTAAAACTTTAGTGCGAGCACCGCTCCAGCACTAATGCATGTATGAATATGTCAAATCTCATGCGAGCAGCACTCCTGCACGCTTTATTTCCATAAAACCTATGTAGGTGGCTAATTTTTTTTTTTTTGGGAAAAGAATGGTTATTAGAACCAAATCAAGCTATTTTCTTGCAAACCATTTAAATGCTAGTCAGCTGCCTATCCGCATGCTAAAAGCAGTAAAAGACTCCAGAACATCATGTTCTTACTTTTCATGATCTTTTATAAAATTCCAATGTTTTTTCCCCCTCCAAGGGGAAAAATGATAAATTACCATTCTAGACCCCTTAAAACATTATTTCTTTTCTATGACCCTCAGACATTTTTAAGAAATTGTAAATGAGCCTGAAAACCAGTACAGATATCTCTGAAAGCCAACAAAATTCCCTTATCTCAAATCACTCGAAAGCTGCTTCTTCCTTCTTTCTCACTTTTCGTGATTGGGTCTAATTGGCTCCAGATATATCCTTGAGAGCTGTAAATATTCATCAAGCACATCAGTAAACATTGATAACTCATTATTCTGACTTCATCATAGTCAATATATCTTATTGGGCCCAATTACACCTTAATGGCCTTACCCCATTTTAAGCCCATTCATAAAATACTATTATCAGACCCGTATTTTTATATAGCTTGATCCTTATGACTGCTATATGTGTATGCACACTTTATTATTATAGTTGAATCATAAGAAAAGTATTTACTACTATATAATTACAATGATGAATAGAAAATAGTATAAGTTACAGAAAAGCCAAATAAGAGCAATAAGAGTCACAGGCTAAACCGAATGGATTTGAATCTTTCTGACTAAAGATAAGAACTTATGAAATGAAAACATAGAGAACTCATGAAGGAAAGTCGGTTTGATTTGGTCCCGAACACATAGAAGTAGAGAAAATGCCAAAAAGGGGCTAAATGAGTCTGAAATGGTCCGTTTAAGGTGTTTTAGGCATATTCACTTCCCGAAAACGGCCAAAACATAAAGACGGGAGTGTAAACCATAAGATATGATACTTTCAAAATTTTGAGAAAAAGTCAAACGTGGTCAATGGTCAAGAAGAGTCAAAAGTAGTTAAGAAAAGTGGGCTTTGACCATAGTTGACTAACCATGGTTAGAATCTAACCTAAGTATGGAAAAAAAAATTAGGAAAGAAATATTTTTGGTTAGAATATAGGATATTCATCCCCCGAAGTAAGAAAAATTAATTTAATTGAATTCTTGATTAAATTAAATGGGTAGAACGAAATGAGCCAAAGTTGGATTTTGTAAAGCCCATTTAAGGTATAAACAAGTGTTGGCTGAATTTGGAAAGCCCAATGGGCCGAATTGTTGGACCATTTGGTGGGCTCAATAATAAGTCAATTTGAGGCCCAATAGGTAGTAAAAAATTTAGCCCAAAAGCCCAAAAGAAAAGCCCAAACCGAAAGCCAAATTAGAAAACCCATTAATAAAAGGTAGCAAAATCCAATTTGGTAACTATCACCTAAACCTTTTTAAAGGTCAATTAAGGTGGCTGAAATAGTGACTTAATGACTAAGCCTTTAAGCTTAAATATCAGCGAACACATCATCATCTTAATCCTTTCATTTTCGACAAAGTGAAGAAACCATAACCAAATAGTTTTCAACCTTTCTCTTACTAGAAATCACTAGGATAACAACATATTTGGAACCCGCAATCTTCATGAAAGTTGTTCCAAATTGAGAGAGGATTAACATATATTGGAATTGTCTATCGGCCAAGTGTGAAAGTGCAAGCTAGGTATAATTTTAAGCTTTCAAATTCACATATGTTAATCTATGGATTATATAGAGTTGATTTGTATATGTTTTATGGATTGAAACACATCAAATCACTATAAACAAGTGATGGCCAAAAGTTGGTATATGAGTTTTCATAAATAGCCATGTGATTTTAAGACATGTATAGGTTGATATACATGTATACATGATTATGACATGGTTAGTTTTAATCACTTTGTTCATATGGATCGTTGTATGATGTTGGCATATAAGGTGTTTGATAAAATGCCAACATGAATTATAGGAAAGGCTTAAGACATGCCCACCAAGTGTTTGATAAAATTCCTAAGTGAATGGCTAGGCAAGTTGGCGTGATGTGGCATGACCGATGACATGCATGGCTCTCGGTTACATGCCATGGCCAAGAAGGCCAATGGGCCAAGCCCAATTGGTTTCGGCCCAATGAGGTGTTGTCACGACCTAAAAATCAGAGTAATTTTTTTTTTCGTTTTTCTTTTATACTTACCTGTCCTCTGATCATGACCACACTCCACTAACAATTGGGCTGTGCGTCAATGCCAGTCCCACCATTCATTCACCATATAACTTAATTCCTTATTAAAGAAAGGTAAACACATGAATGTTTCACTAATTCTTTCCCATTCATTTACAAGTGTTTACAGTGACTATACATTCCCGAAAGTTACTTACAAACATGCTACTGTGCTATTCTTATTTAGATACAATATGTACAAAAGTGTATATACCTTAAGTGATGGGCAGCAGCGGATATCAGGAATGCAGTACTCAGTCGCCTCAAAGTCTACTGGAAATGATTTGTGTGAGAAAATAAAAGGGGTGAGCACATCAAGCTCAGTAAGGCAATCCTACGAACAAGTAGGTAACCATACAACCTACATGAACGTGGTGCCATGCATATACCATCCTTTCTCCGCACATTTCAAAACTGATGCATGCATCACACAAATCAAAACTCATGCGAGCTGAGCTCTAGCATGTCACACTTTCATAAAATCACGTAGGCGGCTCTATTATCTCAAAACAATTTTCACAAGAAATCACATTATTGAAAATATGCAATGCTGTGCATTTTGATTTAAAATTTAGCCAGCCTACTAATGCACGTGCCAAACACCTCAAAAACAAGCAAGAACCTCTTATTTTTGCTCCTCCCAGCTTTTCCTAACTTTGGAAATTTTACCCTTCACAGGGGTATTTTGGTCATTTGCCCATCCGGGCACCTAAAATTTTTATTTTAAATCTAGACCCTTCAGACAATTTTAAGGAATGTAAATGATGTCGAAATTGCGTAAAGTTACCTCTAGCAGTCCGTAAAATTCCCTTAGGAATCACGCGCGAGCTTATCCTGTCTCAACCGTACTAGGTTTCTCAGTCCAATTCGCTCCAGACCAAGCCTATGGAGTTGCATATAACCACGTATTTGGGTCAATTCTAATATATTTATCAGTATTTCACTCTTACTAATCAAATCTAAAGCACTGGGCCCGTTTTACTTTATTGGACCCGATTGCATCTTAATGGGCCTTGACCCATTTCCAGCCCGTTTCCACTTATTAAATCCCTTCTTTCGGTCTATTGGGCTCTCACTACCCATTGGGCTTCGTTCCAAACTCTTTGGATAGCCCGTATATCATTTACTACAATTAATTCAAAAATACGAATATAATTTATTTTTATGCAGAAATTAATCCGAAATCTGTAAAATAAATTCAAATTGCGTAATAAACATACTGTTTTCGTAAATGAGCTTTACTTACCAGAAATTATGTGATGGTGCGTAAATCGAAGTTCGATTGGCTCACGTTTAGAATTTATCATCGAACTGCACAATTTTATATTTAATTTTGGGTTATTTCTCGATCAAATATAATTTAAATAAATTTCTCAGAAATCAAATCGGTCACTTTTGACCTCTTACTGACTTACCCGAAGTCCGGTGTATCCCAAAAATCTTCCATTTATTTCCTTTTCCTCTTTTTCTTTCTTTTTCTCCCTTTTTCCTCTCTTTCTTGGCTGAACCGGTTCGGTCCGGTTCAGCCCGATTTAAACCGGTCGGTTCAGCTTGGTTCTCTTCTTACTGAACCGGTCCATACCGGTTCAGGCTTCCCCATCGTTGTTCACGACGTTTTCGACCAGTCTTGGCTCGATTCCGGTGCTGTTCGACGCGTCTCGGGCAGGAGAACACTCAATTGACCTTGGGGTGGGTCGAAATCACGCCGGTGGCCATCGTTCCTCTTCTCCTCTTTTTGGCTTCAACTTTGCCGATTTGCTCCTCTCGCTGTCGTCGGAGTGCGTCACTGGTAACAGGGGGATCGCACGGTCGTCCTCTCGCTTCGCCGGCCCTCGCCTGGCCGCTTGGTCGCCAATGCTTCGTCCGATGGTGGCTCATCTTCCTTCGCTATTCGCCGGCTTCATTTTCTTTCTGTTTCAGTTTCGCAATTCGCGAAATCTTTTTTATTTTATTTTATTATTATATTTATAATTTATTTTATTATTATTATAATCATTAAAATATCATTAAAAATCCCAAAATATCTAATAAATTATATATTTTATTATATAATTAATTTATTCAATTTATTTAATTAATTTAATTTATTTTAACCCTTTTTCGGGTATATTTTCTCTGTATTTTCGGGATATTGTCCCGAGTGAATTTTCGGTAAATCCTAATAATTTTGGATCTTGATCAATTGGATTCGAAATTTAATAATTTCCTTGTTATTTATCAAGATTTCTCAATTCCATATTTTTAATGAAATTTTCTTATCGAATTTATACTGGATTTTGGTCTTTTAACCGTTTTACCCTTTACACGTTCGAGACCAATTTAGATCGACTTTTCTTATCGAATTTATACTATAATTTCTTATTTAAAATTTGTATCTCATAAATTTAATTTAAAATTCCTTAACTGTCCATTTTCGGATTTTACGTACATTCGACTACTTCATTCATATTTATATGATCAAAATCATCTGTCTTATGATTCCATTATCCATGCAATGTGTGAATCATAATGAAATACAATAAAAATCGGGTCTTACATAATCTTCCCCACTTAAGAAATTTGGTCCTCCAAATTAGAACCAAGTTAGTCTGTAAATCACTCCGGATACTTCACACATATCGTACTTTTACTCTCCAGCTCCTATTTAAATTCCTCCGAAGTGTAATGCTACCGAAAGACTTTAATTAGGGAGATCATCTTAAACCTCAACACCTTCTACTTCCTATTTAATACCCGAATCTCATTATACCTTTAGAAAGAGAAACTTTCAAACACACTGATTCACACTCGATGAATCCTCACGATCCCCTTCTCTTGTCAGCATAGCTTTTCTATCTGTTCTGAGGTGTTCTCATTCGTTCACAATCAGCTCAACAACTTCAGAGACTTATTACATCAATTCGAGAACAATTTTCTATCTGTCACCCACTTCTTTCTATCCAGTCAGAAAAGCAACCCTTACGGCCAAACAATGCTTCACACAATGCCATATCGATACTCGAGTGATAACTATCGCTGTGGGCAATTTAGCTAATAACAAATGATCATTCCAGGAGCTTCTAACATCAATTACATTCTCATCATATCCTCCGAAACCCATACAGTCCTCTCTGACTGACCATCTGTTTGAGGACAGGACTCTGTGCTCACACTCAATTGGGTTCCCATGGCTTCCCGAAACATGTTCCTAGAAGTGGGAAGTGAAGCGGGAATCCCTATCTGATACAATACTCCTTGGAATGCTACCTATTGTTTAACAATCTTCTTACTTATATAACTTCGCCTACGCACTCAGAGTATTTGGGGATTTCATAATCGGAAGGTGGGTAGACTTAGTCAATCTATCGACTATCACCCAGATAGCCTTGTGATTCCTGCAGTCCTTAATAACCCATCACACTACCCATGGTAACTTGCTCCCATTTTCATGTCGATATAAGTAGAGGCTGCAATAACCCTGCAAACTTCTATTGCTCTACCTTAATCTGTTGACATATGAGACAGTTCTCCACAATCTCTACAATGTCTCTTTTCACATCTGACCACCAATACCCTTTTTGAAAATTCTAATATATGTATTATTTCTCGGATCCACTGTATATCCCGAAGAGTGAGCTTCTCACAATAACACTATCTCTTCAATTGTGGTCTTGGGGAGCACTTATACTGTCTCTGAACCTCAATAAACCATCATTATTAACTATGAACTCTGTCACTGTACCCATCTGAATTTGACCCATACTATCGACACCCTGTCGATCATCATGCTAAGGCTGTCAAATTCGGTCACTCAAATTCGGTTCTAATCTCAGGCTAGCTGTCACACAATCACTGTCATCATCAGAAGGGATCACATCATGACTGAGGCTCACAACGGCTCTAGCAGCTCACGCACCCTGACCATCATATGTAATACCATCACGACCCAAAAATCAGAGTAATTTTTTTTTCGTTTTTCTTTTATACTTACCTTTGCTCTGATCGTGACCACACTCCACTAACAATTGGGCTATGCGTCAATGCCAGTCCCACCATTCATTCACTATATAACTTAATTCCTTATTAAAGAAAGGCAAACACATGAGTGTTTCACTAATTCTTTCCCATTCATTTACAAGTGTTTACAGTGTCTATGCATCCCCGAAAGTTACTTACAAACATGTTACTGTGCTATTCTTATTTAGATACAATAGGTACAAGTGTATATATCGCAAGTGATGGACAGCAGCGGATATCAGGAATGCAGTACTCAGTCACGTCAAAGTCTACTAAAAATAATCTGTGTGAGAAAATGAAAGGGGTGAGCACATCAAGCTCAGTAAAGCAATCCCACGAACAAGTAGGTAACCATACAACCTACATGAACATGGTGCCATGCATAAACCACCCTTTCTCCACACATTTCAAAATAGATGCTACAATTCATGATGTCATGTAAAACAAGTTCACATATGGATTTCAAAAAGCATGAAAAACTCAACATGCAAATCCATTTAAATCATTTCATTCTCGTTAAAATTTCATAACACAGCCAGGACTCCACCCATCCCTCGGGTGTTCCTGACTCACACAAAATCAGATGCTTTTCAAAGCAATAATAACATGCGAGCATACCCATATGCCACACTAATGAATGTCATGTAAAACCAGTTTACATCATGCATGGGTTTAAATAGCATGGAAAATAACTTCATGCAAGTTTCAGTTTAAAACCCAGCTTCATTCTTATCAAAATCACATCTCAGTCAAGACTCAACCCCTCCCTCGGGTGATCCAGACTCACACAAAAGTCCATAAAACATGTTTCTCCAAAACACCAATTTATAACATGCGAAACTAGGCAATATATATATCTCAGGCAAATAACCAGGAGTATGACCATATACTCATGATCCCACTGCTACACAGATCCTGTGTGCGAGGTCTCACCACTATTGGGAGTCACCCCAGGCGATAGGTCAATCCATCCTATCGGTCCTGTCCGATATCTCGCATCCGAAGATGCCACTCGTATCAGAAGGTGCCACTCACATCTGAAGATGCCACATAATCAATCTCAGCACGGTACAACATACTCCATGCTACTTGTACGGTACAACGTACTCCGTGGACCCATATCTCATATCCATAATCGTACTTGTCTCAAAACGCATGTGTGAGCATATTTAATCGGCGTGACACACAGTCTACCCGACGCTCTAAGCATGGCTCATTGCATGTCTCATAAAATCAGTGCGAGCGATGCTCCAGCACTCATAAAATTAAGGAAACTCTCGTGCGAGCAAAGTTCCAGCATGCGTTTGATAAAATCTCATATGATCTAGTGCGAGGTAAGCTCCAGCACTCTGTTAAAATCATGTAAAACTAGTGCGAGCTAGGCTCCAGCACTATGTCATAAATAATCAAGTGAAAATCTAGTGCGAGTTAGACTCCAGCACCCTGTCACGAAAATCATATGAAAATCTGGTGCGAGTTAGACTCCAGCACCTATGCATGTAAAAATCTAGTACAAGCCTTTGCTCCAGCACTAATGCATGCATCACACAAATCAAAACTCGTGCAAGTTGAGCTCTAGCACGTCATACTTTCATAAAACCACGTAGGCGGCTTTGTTATCTGAAAACAATTTCCACAAGAAATCACATTGTTGAAAATATGCAATGCTATGCATTTTGATTTAAAATTTAGCCAGCTTACTCATGCACGTGCCAAACACCTCAAAAACAAGCAAGAACCTCTTGTTTTTGCTCCTCCCAGCTTTTCCTAACTTTGAAAATTTTACCCTTCACAAGGGTATTTTGGTCATTTGCCCATCCGGGCACCCAAAATTTTTATCTTAAATCTAGACCCTTCAGACAATTTTAGGGAATGTAAATGATGTCAAAATTGCGTAAAGTTACCTCTAGCAGGTCGTAAAATTCCCTTACCTGGAATCATGCACGAGCTTATCCTGTCTCGACCGTACCAGATTTCTCAGTCCAATTCGCTCCAGACCAAGCCTACGGAGCTGGATATAACCACTTATATATTTATCAGTATTTCACTCTTACTGATCGAATCTAAAACCTTGGGCCCGTTTTACTTTATTAGGCTCAATTGCATCTTAATGGGTCTCGACCCATTTTCAGCCCGTTTCCACTTATTAAATCCCTTCTTCGGGTCTATTGGGCTCTCAATACCCATTGGGCTTCGTTCCAAACTCTTTGGATAGCCCGTATATCATCTACGATAATTAATTCAAAAATAGGAATATAATTTATTTTTATGCAGAAATTAATCCAAAATCTGCAAAATAAATTCAAATTGCGTAATAATCATACTGTTGTCGTAAATGAGCTTTACTTACCCGAAATTATGTGATGGTTGGCAAATTGAAGTTCGATCGGCTCACGCTCAAAATTTATCATCGAACTGCACAATTTTATATTTAATTCTGGGTTATTTTTCGATCAAATATAATTTAAATAAATTTCTCGAAAATCAAATCGGTCACTTTTGACCTCTTACCGACTTACCCGAAGTTCGGTGTATCCGTGAAAATCTTCCCTTTTTCCCTTTTCCTCTTTTTCTTCCTTTTTCTCCTTTTTTCCTCTTTTTCTTGGCTGAATCGGTTCGGTCCGGTTTAACCCGGTTCAGACCGATCGGTTTAGCCCGGTTCTTTTCTTACTAAACCGGTCCATACCGGGTCAGGCTTCCCCATCGTCATTCACGACGTTTTCGACCAGTTCTTGGCTCGATTTCGGTGCTGTTCAGCGCGTTGGGCAGGAGAACACTCGATTGGCCTCGGGGTGGGTCAAAATCACGCCGGTGGCCGCCGTTCCTCTTCTCCTCTTTTCGGTTCAACTTTGCTGATCTGCTCCTCTCGCCGTCGTCGGAGCACGTCACTGGTATCAAGGGGATCGCACGGTCGTCCTCTCGCTTCGCCGGCCATCGCCTGGCCGCTTGGTCGTCGGTGCTTTATCCAGTGGTGCTCGTCTTCCTTTGCTATTCGTTTGCTTCATTTTCTTTCTGTTTCAGTTTCGCAATTCGCGAAATCTTTTTATTATTTTATTATTTTATTATTATATTTATAATTTATTTTATTATTATTATAATCATTAAAATATCATTAAAAATCCCAAAATATCTAATAAATTATATATTTTATTATATAATTAATTTATTCAATTTAATTTATTTTTTTATTTTAACCATTTTTTCGGTATATTTTCTCCGTATTTTCTGGATATTGTCCCGAGTGAATTTTTTATAAATCTTAATAATTTCGGATCTTCAATAATTTGACTCAAAATTTGATAATTTCTTCATTATTGATCAAGATTTCTCAATTCCATATTTTTAATGAAATCTTCTTATCGAATTTGTATCGAATTTCGTTCTTTTGACCGTTTTACCCTTCTACACGTTCGAGACCAATTTAGATCAACTTTCATTTTTGGACCCACTATAATTTCTCATTTAAAATTCGTATCTCTATCTGGACAATTCAAATCTCATAAATTTAATTTAAAATTTCTTAACTGTCCATTTTCAGATCTTACGTACATTCGACTACTTTATTCATATTTATATGATCAAAATCATCTGTCTTATGATTCCATTAACATATAACAATATCCATACAATGTGTGAATCATAAGGAAATACAATAAAAATTGGGTCTTACAGGTGTAATAGGCCTCGAACAAGCCTAATAAGAGTTGGTAGGCCCTATAAGCCCAATCAACCCAACTAAAATTAATAGTAAAATGGAAATGGGTTTAAGACAGTGTTAGGCCCATTAAGAGTAAACGTGCCCATTAAGTGAAATAAACTGTATTAAATTTGTAATACAGTAGGAAAAGTATAATTAACCTAATGAATGATTATTTACAACTCTGGAGTTTATATTGGGAGCTGATCGGACTGCGAGATTGAGTAGCACCGAGGGAGTGAGGTACGTGACGTGATCTAAGATAAGGGACTATTGCGGGTCGTTAGAGATATCTGCACGTATTTTTGTCTGATTTTACACTCACTTAAAAAGTATGAGGGTCAGAGAAAGTGAATAATATTTATAGCGACCTAATAGTGACAAATTATGATTTTACCCCTAATTAGTAAAAAAGTCAACTTTTGGGAAAAGTTGTAAAAAACTTAGAAAGCATGTTTTCGGCTGTTTTAAATGTTGTTTGATTATTGCATGGATAGACTGACTGATGTTTTCATGTTATATGCGAAAACAACACATTATAATGTCGATTTGATTTAATTGAGCGAATTCATTTGAAATAAGCCATCTATCGATTTGTGTGAAAATGAATCGTTCTAGAGCACAGCTCGCACTGAATTTTATATGTTTTCCACATTCATTAGTGCTAGAGTGATACTCGCACTAGATTTTACATGATATGCATCACATAGTACTTGAGTATTTCTCGTACTTGAATTTAATGTGATTTGTGCATGATAGAGTACTGGAGCGTTCCTCGTACTCAGTTTTATTGATTGATACATGATAGAGTATTGGAGCATTGATCGTACTCAGTTTTACATGACATAGTGTTGGGAGCATTGCTCGCACTAGATTTATATGACTTATGCAGGAGGTTGTGCTGGAGTTTACTCGCACGTACCAGTTTTGAAAGAGATAGCATGAAACAACCGTGTTGGAAACTTGTACAAACTGTGTGTTGCACCGATTATATGATCGCATGTGCATTTTGAGATACGACTGAGGGCTATCGAAACTATTATACATGGTATGAGGGCTAAGACCTAAGGCAGGCATCCCAACCTTGATATTGGGTTCATGGAGTACTTTGTACCGTGTATGTCACATGGAGTACGATGTACCATGAGTACACCATGATATAGAGTTGTTGGCTGATTGTTGAGGATTTGACCCACCTCTTATTACAGCAAATGTAAGGCCCCGCACACCGAGTACTGTGTAGCCTGGGATCACGAAAAAATGGGATATGATCATAATCCTCGAACATGTAGTCGCCTATCTCATCTCATCTCACTTGATATTTCTTGTTTGAATTGTCACATGATTTTTATAAATTGGGTAGACCCTAGGGATGGGTTGTGCCTCAACATGTGACTTTGTGATGTGAAAAAGGGTAACCCGAAGGATGGGTGAGGCTTGAATTTCCATGTTTTACATGATGATATGCCATCTTTGTTTTGATTTAATTGATATGGAATAATGAAATGTGATTTACAGTATTTACATGACAATGCAATGTTTTGGATAAATTGCTGAGGTTATTAAACCAACATGTTTTCAGTTTATACTGACGATTTGCATCTATATATATATATATACATACTTGCACAAATGTTTCAAGAAAGATACATGTTTTAGATGTGAATAAAAAAGGAAATGATTTCAAGGCATGACCATTATATTTTGTAGATAGTGTGGTTATCTACTTTTTTGCCTTATTTCCTTACTGAGCTGTGAGCTCATCCCCTTTTATTTCTCCCTCTCTACATAGCATCTGTAGTAGTTGAGCACGGCTGAGGACTGATATTCTTTTATCCATTTTACACCCATCATACGAAAGGTATACACATTTGAAACTTTTTTTACTGAACAATGTAAAAGCACAGTTATGTATGTACTATCGGGGATGTATATGTACATGTATTGTATTAAATTATGTAAGTCACTTATGATACAAAAGTAATTACAGTCAATAGATAGTTATATTGACATGTATGAATGATAAGCTAATGTGCAAGAGGTAACTAATGTCGAATCACAGCCCAGCTGTTTGGTGATTGAATTATGACAGAAGGAAAGGTAAGTGAAATGCGAAAAATTTGTAGTGGATTTTGGTAAGTCACAGACAATCGTGATAACTATTCATTTCACCTAGGCCCATTGGGCTCCTTAGGCTCATTATCTCTCATTGGATCGAATTCTAGGCCCATTGACCTTATTGGGTCGATTACATCAAGCGTGGCCCATAATCACATTTGGCTATGGCATGGTGGCCAAACACCCATCACGCCACTATGGCCGAATGCTAGCCATCATCACGCCATTCCTAGCCAATTTGGCTAGCAAACTCACTTAGTTATTTTATCAAGCACTTGGCATACATGTTTTAACCTTAGTTTCCTATTCATTCATTCATTCATTTTCACAAACTCCTTTCATGCACACTTCATAACTTCATCCAATTCCATAAACTGAGTTCACAAAACCATCTCAAAATCATGCACATAACATCACCAACACCATAGTGTAATCAATTCATCATTAAATCAACCATAGCTCACTTTCTCTCACTAAACCCATATTCGATCATGGATGATTAAGCATGCTCAAGGATGTTTCAGCCAACCATACATATGCCAATCAACTCATAAAAATGTCTAGATTAACATAATTGAAGTTGGTGTATTGAAAACTCACCTAGCTTAACCTTTTTCTTTTGGTCGAAATTGGGGAAACACCTTGCTCATTCAATCCAGAAATTTAACTACTAGTTTTTGACTATGTTGTTCTCCTCATCACTAGGAATAACTTTGCTAGAACAACCTTTCTCAAATCTGTTTGAAAGGTGATGATATTTTAGAGTGGGAAAACTTGTTCACTTTTCAAAAATGGAGAGGTATTTACTATTCTGGGGAAGAAGACTCGGCTGTCGTGCTTTTAAATAGAAATGGGTATTGTGAGATTGATCTCCAAGGGTGAGAGATCGATCTTCCTTTGGTTGAAGTATACAAGTATTCAGTAAGTTGTGGGCTCGATCTACTCTTGGGAAGGGATCGATCTGCTCTTGGGAAGGGATTGATCCTTTCTAGTTAGAAACCATTCGAGATTGATCTATTTCTTGGAAGGGATCGATCCTTTCTAGGCAGAATCACATCGAGATCGATCTGTTTTTAGGAAGGGATCGATCCTTTCCATGCAGAATCATATCGAGATCGATCTGCTTGCCTATAGAACCATTATGATTTCATTTTGGAATTACAAGATAGATCCTGTCGTGAAAGAAGATCGATCTGGCATTCATCTGCAGGATTCCAGCTTCTAATTTTTCCAGAATTCCAAAGGAAAGATTGCATTTAAATGCTTCACTAATCATTTTTCATTCTATTCACACTTAGAGCATAAAAAAGTCCATTTCTTATGATTCACATGTTATGTAATTTGTGTGTACAACATGGAATCATAAAGGGTACATAAAATTCACAGGCCTTTCATCTCTTATGATTCATATAGCATGTAACAAGTTTGTACATCATGCAATCATAAGGAATACATATAAAAGTACGAGCCTTACATTATCATTTTGTGTTTTAAATCCTTATATTCAGTCGGAATGGTTTAAATTCCATTCGTTTAGTTGGTGGCCACTTTAGACCTTATTTAGCCATTACATGGATTCATAAATATGCATTCATTCTCTTTGTAATTTCATTCAAGAAAAAGCTGTTCTTATGATTCAATTAACATATGGAAATGTGTACATCATATGAATCGTAAGGAATACATCACCAAAAGTGGGTCTTACATAATCTCCTACACTAAGGAAATTTGGTGTCCTCCAAGTTGGAACCAAATCAGTCAGTGAATAACTCTGGGTGCTTCCCCCGCATCAAACTCTCAACTCCCATGTAACTTCCTCCACAGTGTGGTGTTGCAAAGGAACTTTCACTAAGGGAATCGTCTTCGACCTCAACACCTTCTCCGTCTAATCCAATATCCGAACTGGCTTCTTAACATATGGCATGCTCTTGTTGAGCTCAAATGGATCATAGCTAAACACATGCGCCGGATCCGGGTGGTACTTCCGTAACATAGAAATGTGGAAGACATTATGAATGCCCGCTAACACAATTGGCAATGCTAGCCTATAGGCCTTATCTCACACTCTATCAAGTATCTCAAGGGGTCCAATGTAACGAGGACTCAGCTTCCCTTTCTTTTCGAACCTCGTTATACCATTGGAAGGAGAAACTCGTAAAAATACCGAGTCAGCCACTGTAAACTCCAATGGTCTCTGTTTCCTGTCAGCATAACTCTTTTGTCTACTCTGAGCTGTCTGCAACCTCTCACAAATCAACTGGATGTCCTCAGAGGCCTGTCTCACTAAATCGGGAGTAAATATTTGTTGGTCACCCACCTCTTCCATCCAATAGGGGAACGACATCTATGGCCATACAAAGCCTTATATGGTGTCATCCCGATACTCGAATGATGACTGTTATTGTAGACGAACTCTGCGAGTGGTAAATGGTCATCCCAAGAGCCTTTAAAGTCCAGTGCACACGCTCTCAACATGTCCTCCACAGTCTATATAGTCCTCTTTGACTGACCATCTATCCGAGGATGAAAAGTTGTGCTAAAACTCACTTAGGTTCCCACAGCTTCCTGAAAATGTTCCCAAAAGTGGGAAGTGAAACGGGAATCCCTATCTAACACAATGCTCACCAGAATACCATGCAACCTCACTATCTCGCACACATACAAATCCGCCAGAGTACTCAGAGTATCGGTGGCTCTTATTGCTAGGAAATATGTCGATTTTGTCAATCTATCCACTATCACCCAAATCGCATCGTGATTCCTGTGGGTCCTGGGTAAATCCATCACGAAGTCCATAGTGACATGCTTCCATTTCCAAGTCGGTATAAGTAGAAGTTGCAATAAACCTGCAGGATTTTGATGCTCTACCTTCACCTACTGACAGACGAGACACTTCTCCACATACTCCGCTACGTCTCTCTTCATCCCTGACCACCAATACACTCTTCAGAGGTTCTGATACATCTTGTTACTCCCCAGATGCAGTGTATACTTTGACGAATGAGCTTCTGTCAAGATCAACCTCCTGATCTTTGGATCATCGGGAACATATATCCTACCCTTGGACCTCAGCAATCCATCTGAACTCAACTCAAAATCAATCTCAATACCCCTCTATCTCTGCCCGATGACATCACTACACTGCTAATCTATCTGTTGAGCCTGCCGGATACGATCTACCATATCCAGTTCCAATTGCAGGCTAGCTACCATGCAACCACTATCAGTATCAGGTGGGGTCACATATAAATTGAGGTTCGCGAACTGTTCCAACAGATTGTGTTCCCTGATCATCATGTACGATACCAACCTAAGATGCTTCCTACTCAATGCATCAGCTACTACATTCGTCTTAGCCGGGGGGTACAAAATCTAGTAATCATAGTCCTTTAAAAGCTCGAGCCACCTTCTCTGTCTTATGTTCAACTTCTTCAGTGAGAACAGATACTTGAGGCTCTTATGGTCAGTAAATACCTGAAATTTCTCACCGTACAGATAATGGTGCCATATCTTCAAGGCGAATACCATGACCGCCAACTCTAGATCGTGGGTCAGGTAGTTCCTCTTATGATTCTTCAGCTATATAGATCTATAAGCGACTACCTTCCCATCCTGCATCAGTACATAGCCCAGTCCTTGGTACAAAGCATCTGTATATACAGAAAAACCTCCCGAGTTGGTAAGAATGGTGAGAATCGTAGCAGTGGCCAATCGTCGCTTTAACTCCTGAAAACTCTTTTTACATCTATTGTCCCACACGAACTCAACATTCTTTCTCGTGACATGTGTCAATAGAGTAGCTAATCTCGAGAATCCCTTTACTAACTGTCAATAATACCCAGCTAAACCCAGGAAACTCCTGATTTTCGTGACTGCCTGGGGTCTCTACCATTAAACCACTGCCTCAATCTTGGATGGGTCCACTGACACATCATCCTTCGATACAATATGGCCTAGAAAAGAGATTTGTTCTAGCTAAAAGTCACACTTACTAAGTTTAGCGTATAACTTCTTCTCTTAGAGGGTCTGTAGCACTATCCTCATTTTCTTTTCATGCTCCTCCTTAGATCTCGAGTACACTAAGATGTCATCGATAAACACGATAACAAATCGATCCAAATACTGGTGAAACACCTCATTCATCAATGACATAAAGGTCGCGGGAGCATTCGTCAACATGAATGGCATAACCATAATGACCATACTGGGTGCGAAAAGTTGTTTTGGGTACATCTCCTTCCCGAACTCTCAACTGATGGTACGCAGATCTCAGATCTATCTTAAAAAAGACCTGCACCCCCCGAAGATGATCTAACAACTCATCGATGCGTGGAAGGGAGTACTTATTCTTGATGGTCACTTGTTAACAACTTGTAGTCAAAACATAGTCAGAGGCTCCCATCCTTCTTCTTTACAAATAGAACCGGTGCTCCCCAAGGCGATGCACTCGGTCTGAAGAGCCCTTTATCCAACAACTCTTATAACTACTTCTTTAGTTCCTCTAACTCAATCGGAGCCATTTTGTACGGCGGCTTAGATATCGACTTTATACCAGGTGCAAAATCTATACAAAACTCTATCTCTCTATCTGGCGGTAACCCTGGTAAATCATCTGAAAAGACATCTGGAAATTCCCTAACCACTGGGATGTCTCTCAATTCCGAACGTGCCTTATCTGCCTCAACCACGTACGTAATATAACCTTTAAAATATTAATCATTTAGTCAGCATAGAAATTCATCCATTTCGGTTACAACAGCTACTGCTTTCATTACATTTTAAGGGAACTTTACAATTCATTGTTCGAGGAAACTTACGGTAACAGTATTTACCCCTAAAAATGTTATCGTCTTAGAAAAAACAATCTACCTCAGCACGGTTTACAGCTAACCAATCCATTCCTAGGATTACATCAAAGTCTCTCATATGCATTAAAATGAGGTTGACTGACATTTCCTTTTCCCCTACTTTCAACTTGCAATCCCTAAACACATATTCCACTAGTTGACTATTGTTCATGGGAGTGCTTATCAGCATCTTCCTACTTAACGGCGTAAGCTTAGCATCTTTAAACAACTTATATGCAAATGAAGGTGATACAAATGAATACGTGGCACCAGGATCTATCAAAACATAAGCTTCAAGATTAAAAATCAAGATAGTACCTTTCACCACATTTGAAGACTGATCCACAGTATCCTGGTCTAGAGCGTCTACTCACCCTTTGCTAACTACCTGCTTCCCCTTCTCTTCAGCTGTCGCCTTTCATCTTGAAGTAGGAGTATCAGCAAGAGCTCTCTGTGGCTCTTTACCCTTCTGTGGGGCACTCTCAGTCATCTCTGGGCAATTTCAGATCATATGCCCTGGCTTCCCACATTGGAAACATACTGTAGGAGGTCTATAACACGGTTGAGTACCATGATATCTACCACACTTACTGCACTGCTCTGTAGTAAGCCATGGCCCTCTAATCACTATGCCCTTTGCTGGAGCTATGACCAGATACACAAGAGGCTTAACTGTCCTCTCCCGGATCTCCTAAGTCATTAGCCTCTTTTCAGATAATCTCCTGCTCCCTCTATAACTGAAGCCTCTATCCACTGCTGGTTTCTTCCTATCTCTGTCCCTCACTCTACCAACCTTCCTGAACTCTGAGGCATTTTGCTAAATATCCTATTCACACAACTGCGCCCTGCACACTGCCTCCTCATAGGTTAGTATATCTAAGGGAACAAATCAAGATTTTATGGCTGGTTTCAGTCCATCCATAAACTTTTAAACCTTCTTGACATCACTGTCCATCGTGTCAGGATCATACCTGCCTAGGGAGATAAATATCATCTCATACTCGTCCACCGATTTGTTCTCTTGGGTTAATCCCAAGAACTCCATCTGCAGCTTTTGCTGTGCAGTATCCAAAACATACTACCTCCGGAAGGCCTCAAAAAATAAATCCTAGGTGATCTCTGTATGTCAGGCTCTCAAAATGGGTCTGGTGGAGCTTAGCTCGCACCTTGATTTAGAAACTATGATGATGTTTATAAATCGTACTGGAGCTTCTGCTCGTACATGGCTTTTGAGTGGTTTTTCTTATGAGTATATTCGTACTAGAGCTATGCTCGTACGTAATCTCTTTATGGTACGATGCATGAGTCGTGTTAGAGCTTTGCTCGCACAAGTTTGCACATTGTGATACGTATGAGGTCGTGAAAGTTGGTAAGATCCTCAAGCCCTACATCCTTAAGCCAACATCTTTAAGCCCGAGGGGGTAGGGAGGCTCTGTTAGGCGGGGAGGCTCTCTTACGATAAGATCCTTAAGCCCGATGAGGCGGGGAGGCTCTGTTCGATGGGGAGGCTCTCTTACGAAAGGATCCTTAAGCCAATATCCTTAAGCCTTGGAGGGGCGGGGAGGCTCTGTTCAGCAGGGAGGCTCTTCTACATGGGTACAAAAGGATCCTTAAGCCAACATCCTTAAGCCTTGTAGGGGCGGGGAGGCTCTGTTCGGCAGGGAGGCTCTCCTACATGTATATGAAAAATTCTTGGTATGGGGTAGGTAATACCTAGGTAAGACCTAGGAATGGCACCCCCAATCACGATATGAGTCTGCGGAGTATGCTGTATCGTGTATATCACATGTAGTACGATGTACCGCACGATGGTTATGTGATGAGAAAGTCTGGCGAGGGATAATCCACCTTTGTGCCAGCACGATACCCCGCACACCTGGATGCGTGTAGTCTGGGATGATTTATGATGTAGTTGGTCCACATAGGCACTTTTGATATAGTGACCTAGTTTTTATTACATATGTGTGATTATGATTATCCAAGGTAGACCCAAGAGAGGGGTCGAGCCTTGTGGGATTTGATTCGTGAAATGGTAATGCTGTTTGTGATTGAGAAAATGGTTTGTGATGGGATTGTATGTGTTTGAGAAAGAGCTTTATGATGTGATTTAAAAAGGATGTTTCAAGTGAATTTCCCTTTTTATTATATGATTTGACAATTAAGCATGAGATGGCTTGTACATGATGATTTACCATGTTTTATTATGCCAATTTACATGATTTAAATACATGATATATGTATACGCATATGGCATAGTTTTGTTTTCCTCATGCTCCGAACTATAAACGATTTATGCATTCCCTATCAGCATATAGATAGAGTAGTTATCTACCATGCTTGCATTATTGCCTTACTGAGTGTGTGGTTTACTCATCCCTCTCTATTTTTCCCCTCTACAAAGTGTACATAGTGGCCTAGTGAGGACTGAGGCATTTTGGTTAAGACATCCGCTGCATCTCCATCACTTAGAGGTATGTACACAGTGATTCCCTTTTGTATCTAAACAATGTAAAAACACAGTAGTCATTTGAAATGTAATTATGGGGGATGTAGATGTCAATAATCATACTTTGTATAAGTAAACGATTAACATCGAATGTGTGACATCGTTTCATTAAATTATGAATGAATGGTAAGTGGTGGTTATTATTGACTCACAACCCAACTGTATGTGGTGAGTTGTTCACGATCGTGTAAGGTAACAGTAAAACGTGAAAAATTTATTAAGATTTTTAAAAAAAGGGAATGAAAAAAGGTCGTAATAGAGATTGGTATCAAAGCCAAGTTAGCCTGATGTGAATCAGTAATAAAACGTAGGAAAAGTACATCCCCATATTACTGTGCTTTTATTTAGATATAACTGTGTATACCGTGATAGATTGAGCTTAACAAATGATCTCTGTATAGGAAGTTAGGCACTATGCCTGTTACATGTCAAGGTAGAGGGGCGAGGGCACGTGCTAAAGGCCGTAGAGGTAGGCCTGAGAGCCGTGCAAAGCCACAGATTGATTAAGCTCCACAGGACCCTACTGGGAGAGCAGAAGATACTAAGGCTCGCTTCGCTAGGATAGAGCGAAGTATTGAGAACCTGGTGGAGATAGTCACATAGGCCTTGGGTGCCAATGACAGACGAGGTCCCGCAATATAGCCTGATGCTACTGGACAAGCAGCTGCAGAGGCGGAGAGACCTCAGGTGACTGAGATGATAACACCTCCAGTACAGGATATGGATTCTCCTATCGCTCCACCGCAGAGCGGTAGTAATTTGGGTTATGACTGCGACTTGAGCAGACTGCGAGAGTCCCAAGCATTGAAACCCCCGGTGTTCAGAGGGGTAAAGGACCCGATTATCATGGAGGACTGGGTGTATGAGATGGAGAAACTGTATAGGTTTTTTCGATGCACTTTAGCTGAGAAGGTTGCCTTTGCCATGTTTATGTTAAAAGGCGAGGTCGAGCATTGGTAGAGGTCCATCGAGACCAGTTTTGAGGGCAAGACACTCCGAGATCTCATGGGAGATATTTATAGAGGCCTTCAGGAGACAGTTGTCGCGACCCTCAACTTACCACAATACGTACAAATTTTTTCACATTTTTATGCATCATTTATTATTCGTCCTTACCCCAATCGTGAACAGTAACTCTCCTCAATAGTTGGGCTGTGTGTCGACGTCTGACTCACTCCACCATACCAATTCAATTTGTATATTATTTATAAGTAAACACTTGTATAAATGTATATATATCAGAGTTGTTACATGTGTTTACATTGTTTTACATCCCCAATAGTTACATACAAAATGCTACTATGCTTTCGTAAGTTTAGATACAAAATTACAACAGTGTGTATATCTTATGCGATGGGATGCAACGGATTACCAAAAGGGAATGCCTCCAGTCATGCTCAATCTATACTCAACACTCTGTAGAAATAGGGAAAATAAGGGGGGTGAGCAAACCACATGCTCAGTAAGGCAATCATGCAAACAGGTAGATACTGCACTATTTACGTGATCGTGGGATCAAAAGGTTCATCATTTATCTCAAAACATGAGTGTATGATTGTGTTAATGGTATGTAAAGCATTCATGCTATTAAAATTTAGTGCACAATTCAATTCAAAGCATGGTATAAATCATCATGCATAGTTCACAATAAAGCATGTAACCCATCATGCAATTTTCTCAAATAAGTATGACATTAACCATCATGCATTTTTCACAATAAAGCATGACATTACCTATCATGCGTTTTCTCAAATAAGCATTGCATTAACGATCATGCATTTTCACAATAAAGCATGACATTAAACATCATGCATCCGTGCACTTTAAAAACCATTAACATCGATATCTCAAAACAAGTCCACACTAGTCATGTCTCAACCCCTCCCTCAGACTATCCTGACCCACAAATCATTTCAAATATGGATTTATTCACAAAGCATTAGACATGTGAGATAGACAATTCAATAATAGGTAATAACCTCAAGGTCTATGGCCATAACCTGTGATACCGGCTACACGGATCAGGTGTGCGGGATATCACCACTATTTACTTCCACACAGGAGGTGGGTCTAATCTTGCCCATCGGTCCATGGTAGATCTCGTCCGAAGATGGCATATCACATCTCAACACGGTACAACGTACTCCATGCTACATGCACGGTACAACGTACTCTGTGGACCCAATCAACTCATCATATCACGCTACATCTCAAAACGCACGTGTGAGCCTATTTAATCGGTACGACCTCTTGTCTACCCGAAGCTCCTAACACGGCTAATCAATCATGTCAAAACAATGCACGTGCGAGCCTATTTAATCGAGGTGACACCCAGTCTACCTGAAGCTCCAAGCACGGCAACAAGCAAGGTGGGCATCTAGTGCGAGCTAAGCTCTAAGCACCATGCCAAAACCAGTATGAAATCCATGTGAAAACTAGTGCGAGTAAGCTCCAGCACTCATGTGTATAAAACACGTCAAATCTCATGCGAGTAATACTCTAACACGTTTTCATTCTCACGAAAACCATGTAGGTGGCTCAAATCTTTGCAAAGCATGGTTAACAAACCAAAACAACTCATTTCTTTTGCAATTCATTTCAAATGTCAGCCAACCTACCAATCATTTGCTAAAAAGCAATAAAACATGACTTTCAAAGCAATATGCTTTTGTTTTCATGCACATTTCTCAAACACCCAACTTTTGCCCTTCAATCACCCAACATCATTTCTTAATATCTCATGCATTCTAGCAAAACATTTTAATGCGCCCAAATTACGCACAGATATCTCTAAGAGTCCACACAATTCCCGTACCTCGATTTACTTGGTGTGACTCTTTTCCTCTTAGCTTCTCATGCTCTTGGCTCAACTCACTCCGGCGTAGCCTTGGAAGCTGCAATTTAATCATCCAAACCCCTTGAGTTAAAGTTGTTAACTCACATTTGACCTCATTAGTCAATATAACTCATCTTTGCATTTACCAATGCCTTAATCCACATTTTACCCCTTTTAGGTAAATCTCACAATTTATCCACTAATAACATCTTAAAATCATACCACAACACTATTATTAACTTCTACATATCTCATTCATCATTTGTTCCACCACATTTCACTTCTCACACTAACCCATTTCTAGGTTATATTCATTTCATGGCATTCTAGGTAGTCCTACCCATAATGTGCACACCCAAATCAACTTCATAATCATCAACTAGACAAATGTACTTGGATTTGTGCACTAGAAACTTACCTCTTTGATTTCCTCTTTGCTCCAATTAGAAATGCCCCCTTGTTCCTTCAATCCAACAAATGGGTAAATGCCTCCAACTATGTTGTTCTCTTCCTCAAGATGAACAACTTTGCTTCTAATGGTCTCTCTTCAAATCTTACTGAAAATGATTGATTTTAGAAAGAGAAAGTTAGGTTTTGGGGTTGAAAATGGAAGGGTGATGTTTTTTTTCGAAATTTTCAGATTTTCAACACTCCTTTTATAGAAATAGCTTGAGCAGATCAATCTGGTCCCCTTAAATCCCTCTTTTCATGGTATTTTAAGCATGAGATCGATCTGTCAAAGCTTGAGATCGATCTGCTCCAAACAAAGAGCTAAGGAGATCGATCTGTAGGCTTGTGGATCGATCTTTTCATTACAGAATATTTAGGAGATCGATCTGGCCCCATTGGAGATCGATGTACCCTATTCCTTTGCTCAAATAAGAGTTTTCTGGCTCTTCCAGATCGATCTCTCATCCTATGAGATCGATCTGCCCTATAAAATTTCCAAATTTTGCTACAGTTTCCTACAGAAACTTATACCAAAACATCCTTAATTTGGTGTCATGGTCATTGTCTCGTCCAATCATCTTTGAGACTTGAAAATGACATCTATTCATACTTTATACCTATTGAAACTTGTGTGGAATCTTTGTATAACCAAAGATACTTAATATTAACTAAACGAAAGTGCATACTCATGCAAATCTTCATTCCATTTACCACACTACTCATATTCCATTTTACTCACATTCTTCACATATTTAAGTCTATTTCTTCACATTCATACATAATGTAACTTGTATGTACAATCACAACTCTTATTGCAAGTGTGTACATTAACTTATGGACTTACATCACATATACTTCACTTACGAATTCATAGTATAACTCCATTTAAGTCTATTTCTTCACATTCATACATAATGTAACTTGTATGTACAATCACAACTCTTATTGCAAGTGTGTATATTAACTTATGGACTTACATTACATATACTTCACTTACGAATTCATAGTATAACTCCATTTACATTTCTATGTACATATTACAATTATACATATACGAGGTCTCACAATAGTACATTTCAGCCATCGCATAGAGGAAACTGAAGATGGAATTCATGAATCTGGTTCAGGGGAACCGTACTATGGACGAGTATGAGTCCAAGTTTATGTCCTTGGGGAGTTATGACCCAAACACGATGGGTAGTGAGACCCGATGATATGCACGTACAAGAGGATGATTTAGGACGATCAAGGAAACGTGTGGATTGGGAATTGAAACAGCAAAAAACGCAAGAGAGGCAAAAATAATGATGATAGACTTTGAATGGGAAATAGAATAACAACCTAGACCCGAAGTCTAAAGAGACTTAAACCAAAGGTATTGGACCTCGACCCTACGAATATAAAATTCAAGAACCTAAGGTATAACAATGGTGGTTGGTGAAGAGGGAGGTGCCACAAGGAAGAAGACCTTGATAAGCCTAGTTGAGAGAGAACCCTAGAAAGAGGCACACTCAAATTTTTAAAAATTCTATCTAATTTGTTCTGTCTTATTCAAGAGAGTTTACAATGTATTTATAATAATATCTAGCACTTAAGCCCTTAAAAAAGTGGGCTGGAATTAACACCAAATAGAAAATAAGACTAAAACTTAAATTCACGCATAAGCCTAGTTACATAGGATAATTGGTCTAAAACGTTACAAAACTCAAATGTCGGCTATTTAAACACTTAACCCAACTTATTACTAAACCAAGATTCATGTCATTTGGGCTTTCAAACAAATATAGAGGGCTCGAGTAATTGGACCTCCTTGGATGACCCATGGATCCTTGGCATCACGATCATCATGAGCATCACGAGCAAGTGGACCTCCATCATTCCCCCTCTCCTCAAAAGGATTTGTCCTCAAATCGTATGTACCTTGTTTGTACTTGATCACGTACAGGAACTCCTCAATGAACTCCATCCACTTGGAATGACGCTTGTTCAGCTTACTCAATCCTTTCAGATGCTTCAAGGACTCATCATCGGGGTGGATGAGAATTCTTTGGGCCACAGGTAATGTTGCCATGTCTCCAAGGCCCTCACTAACGCGTACATCTCCTTGTCATATGTGGGATAGTTAAGTGCTGTCCCACTTAACTTCTCACTGAAGAAGGCAATTGGGCGTTTTTCCTGCATGAGCACAGCTCCAATTCCTACACCTGAGGCATTACACTCAATCTCAAAAGTTTTAGTAAAGTCAGGCAGAGTTAACAAAGGAGCAGAACAAAGTTTATCCTTGAGCAAATTAAAAGCATGCTCTTGTGCAGGACCTTAATGAAATGCAACATTCTTTTTGACCACTTCGGTCAAAGGTGCGGCTATAGTGCTAAAGTCTCTAACGAATCGACGATAGAAACTAGCTAAGCTATGAAAACTGCGCACTTCAGAAACAGACTTAGGTATAGGCCAATCTCTAATTGCCTTTACCTTCTCATCATCAGTAGAAATGCCATGTGAAGAAACTACATACCCAAAGAAAACAACCTTATCAGTGCAGAATGTACATTTCTTAGAATTGACATACAAACTTTCATTCCTTAAAACAGTAAGAACATTCCTAAGATGCTCAACATGCTCATGCAGACTCTTACTGTAAATTAGAATGTCATCGAAATAGACAACCACATACTTACCAATGAAAGCACGTAAAACATAGTTCATTAAGCGCATGAAAGTACTGGGTGCGTTAGTCAAGCCAAAAGGCATAACTAACCACTCATAAAGACCGTGTTTAGTCTTAAATGCGATTTTCCATTCATCACCTTCTTTCATACGAATTTGGTGATATCCACTCTTTAAATCAATTTTAGAAAATATGCATGCACCATGCAACTCATTAAGCATGTCATCTAGCCTAGGAATAGGATAGCGATACTTTACAGTGATTTTGTTGATGGCTCGACAGTCAACGCACATCCTCCATGTTCCATCCTTTTTAGGCATAAGCAATATGGGCACGGTGCATGGACTCATGCTCTCTCTCACGTAACATTTCCTCATGAGCTCCTCAACTTACCTTTGAAGCTCCTTCATCTCCTCTGGATTACTTCTGTAGGCTGGGCGGTTAGGTATGGCAGCTCCAGAGACAAGGTCAATCTGATGCTTGATCCCACGAATCGGTGGTAGTCCATTTGGGATCTCCTCAGGGAATCCATCCTCGAACTCCTGCAATAGTGAGACAACATCAGTAGGCAAAGTATCATAGAGTTCAGTATCAATGAAACAAGAATCTTTAAATAAGAGCAAAAGGATAGAAGACTTAGCAATAAATGCAGTCTTCACATCTCGGGGGTTGGCATGGTAGCTCACTGCTTTAATTTCCTTGCTTCCCTTCTTTTCTTTAGCTAGCTTCTTTTGCTCGTCATGTTACTCCGTCAGCCTTAATTGATCCTCGTAAATCTCCTTGGGGCTAAGGGGAGCAAGACTGATCTTCTTGCCATCTATAAAAAAGGAGTAATGGTTAGTGTAACCGTCATAGATGATTCTCCAATCGTACTACCACGGTCTACCCAGCAACAGGTGGCTAGCTTACATGGGTACCACGTTACACAACACTTTATCTTGATATCTTCCAATACAAAAAGGAACCAAGACTTGCTTCACCACGTTCACTTCACCACAGTCATTAATCCACTGCAACTTATATAGGCGGTGATGCTTGGTAGTGGGCAATTTTAGCTTATGAACAAGGTATGTGCTAGCAACATTAGTACAACTCCCACCATCAATGATCACAGAGCATACCTTGTCACTAATATAACATCTTGTATGGAAGATGTTTTCACATTGTACCTCATCCTCAAACTTCACATGAGTATTAAGAGCACGTCTGGCAACAAGTGCTTCACCATAAGCAGAAAACTCAACAACTTCTTCTTCTTCAGCATCTTCTAACGCAGGCATCTCATCCTCAATACCAACATCAGAACCTTCACTCTCAACATCTCCATTCTCAAGCATGAGCATCACTTTACGGTTAGGACACTGAGAGGCGACATGTCCATGACCCAAACACTTAAAACACTTTATGTCACGTGTTCTGCTCTGGGATGCTTGGGCAAGCTCAGTCTTAGGCTTTGGAGGGTCCTCAGACTTTGGCTTAACAAAACTTTCTGACTTAGGCTTAAACACAGGCTTATCATCCCTATGAAAGGTGTTAGATTTCCAAACAGGAACTGAACTAGGAGTGAAACGGGATGTACATTTCCTTTTGAGTTGCCTTTCCACTTTGATGGCCACATGCAACATCTCCTATAAATCCATGTAATGCTACAACTCTACAACATTGGCAATCCCACGATTCAAAACTTGGAGAAAAAGAGCCATATTAGCTTCTGCATCCTCCTAGATATTGGCTCGGGTCATGATTATCTCCATCTCCTTGTAATAATCGTCAACACTTTTTGAACCCTGGGTGAAACTTTGGAGCTTCTGGTATAGCTCTCTGTAATAATGGTTAGGCATAAATCTTTTCCTCATGATACGCTTCATCTCATCCCATGTAGACACCGGAGGATCACCACATCTTCTTCTACTAGAGACCAGCTGATCCCACCATACCATAGCATATTCTGTGAACTCTACTGCAGCAAGTTTAACCTTCTTTACCTCAGAGTAGTGGTGGTAGTCAAATACCATGTCAATCTTCCTTTCCCTCTCTAAATATGCCTCGGGATCATTCTTGCCTTGGAAAGGAGGAATCTTCAATTTTATGCTGCCAAGGTTTCCATCCATCTTCTCTTTGCCTTTATCATGGGCTCTATCAACTCGATCTCTATCTCTATACTTATGATGCCTTCTATGATGTCTATTTGCCTCAGTCTCTTCTTCCAAATCATACCCAATATTATCATCATACTCCTCATTGGTAACAATCTTACTTTTCATACGGGAAGAATCACCTTGTTGGATCCTTGCAAACTGAGCTTCATGTCGGTCCAACTTATCATGAATGTCATTGAATTTCATGTCCATCCATTAGAACTGTTGTTGCATTGCCTGGAGCACGAACTCAATTTTTTTAAAGTCTGACTTATCACCTTCAGAAGATATCTTTAACATGCAAGAAACGTTAGTGATAACAGAAAACAAAGAACCTCACAAGTGATAACCTCACGTGTTTACACTCAATTCACTCAAGATAGGGCACTCACACTCGTGTTTCACTCAAGTAATTTGGCTTTTCTCTACTAATGTTTCTCACACGCTCATGCCTTTTTCCCTTACTCTACCTCAACTCTATAAGTTCACAATCGTACTTGAGACTTAGTCAAAGATTCAACCTCGAAAGATCAACCAATTCACCAAGTATTTTTTTCTTCTTTTTTTTCTCTTTTTTTTACAAAGACTAATATGATTTGTGGCTAGGGTGGTGAGGAAGAGTTTTAGTGTGGCTAAGAGATTGACTTGAAACAAAAATTCAAAAGTCCAATTCAAACACAACAACTAAGTGTAGAATCCAACTCAAACACAACGACTAAGTGTAGAGTCAAAATCAAACACAACGACTAACTGTAGAGTCCAACTCAAACACAATGACTAAGTGTAGAATCCAACTCAAATACTACAACTAACTGTAGGATTTTTTTTTTTACTTTTTTTTAACAAAGACTAATCTGATTTGTGGCTAGGGTGGTGAGGAAGAGTTTTAGTGTGGCTAAGATACTGACTTGAAATAAAATTTCAGAAGTCCAACTCAAACACAACAAGAATCTCAAAGAAATAATCACCAGAAAAATAAAAAAATGCCTAAAACTATAGGAAAAAATGGAATTTGGCCAAGAAAGGGGTGGGGCCCATGAATAAAATTCATGGGTTCGTTGTATTTCGTCGTTTTCTTTAAAATGTGTACTCATGCGTCTCATAACTCAATAGAATTTTTTATGAACAGTGTTTGAACCGTACACAGTTTCTTTTTTTATTTCTTTCTTTTTTTCTTTCTTTTTTCTTTTTGATACTGACTTAGTGTTAGAGATGAAGGGGAAGACGCACAACTAAGAAATAGAAACCTTGCTCTGATGCCAAACTGATATGCGCGTACAAGAGGATAATTTAGGACGATCAACGAAACGTGTGGATTGGGAATTGAAACAGCAAAAAATGCAAGCGGGGCAAAAATAATGATGATAGACTTTGAATGGAAAATAGAATAACAACCTAGACCCGAAGTCTAAAGAGACTTGAACCAAAGGTATTGGACCTCGACCCTACGAATATAAAATTCGAGAACCTAAGGTATAACAATGGTGGTTGGTGAAGAGGGAGGCGCCATAAGGAAGAAGACCTTGATAAGTCTAGTTGAGAGAGAACCCTAGAAAGAGGCACACTCAAATTTCTGAAAATTCAATCTGATATGTTCTGTCTTACTCAAAAGAGTTTACAATTTATTTATAATAATATCTAGCACTTAAGCCCTTAAACAAGTGGGCTGGAATTAACACCAAATAGAAAATAAGACTAAAACTTAAATTCACGCATAAGCCTAGTTACATAGGATAATTGGTCTAAAACGTTACAGAACTCAAATGTGGGCTATTTAAACACTTAACCCAACTTATTACTAAACCAAGATTCATGTCGTTTGGGCTTTCAAACAAATATAGAGGGCTCGGGTAATTGGACCTCCTTGGATGACCCCTGAGCTCGTGAGCTTTCTCCCCTCTGGCGGTCTCTCAGGCATAACTCACAAGTCTATTGACTTTCCTGCATTTATAACAAACTCTTAGATCACTATCAGCTCTGTATACACATTTGTATCTAAATATCTCACAGTAACTTGGGGATGTACATTTTCTTAGTCCTAAACATCGACTCACATCAGACCAACCTCGTTCTGATACCAAATTCTGTCACACCCCGACTCCGGGTGCCTTTCATCCATATATATACCACATACGGTTGGGCTGTGAGCCGATACAATTACTAATTTCATATATTTATAGTGAAAATATTTAAAACTTTAATTCACACACTCCCAGGCATGTGTGTAAATATACAAAATCAATTTCATAAGTATAATATCATTATATAACATCCCCATACACTTTTCTCATTTGTCAATGTATAATTGTGCGATACAATACGATAGATACAAAATGATTATATATATACATTTTCTTATACCTTAGCAACTAGTGGGAGCTAACCTACACAAAATCAATCTGGAGACCACCGTACTGCTCTACTTCTCAGTATCTGGAGGGGAAAAATAGTGGAATGAGCAAACCATAGCTCAGTAATGAAAAGAATGCTAACAGGTAGATACTGTACTATCTACATAGCCCAAGCATGATAAATAAAATCATCTTTCATTTACAAATGAAGATATCACTTGAAAATGTAGTAAAACACTTCTCTCTCATAGGCATTTCCATAAAAATCAATGCTCATTATTTCCATTTGGAAAACATGCCATAAAATAGTGTTATCACAAAACAAGTATTTAAAACAAGATATTTATCAAATCACAATATCTCTTTTTTTCACAAATTATTTCTTTTCATCAAATTTCTTTCTTTTTCGAGTTTATCAAAATTTCTCTTATCTCTGAGACAATAGGGAATATAGGCAAACAAATATCCATGACATATGACCATAGTCAGTGATCCCATGCCTCACTGATCAGGTGTGCACAGAGCATCACTTGCCTGAAGGGGGATGTGTTAGTCCTACCCTTCGGCTCATCTAAATCATCATCATCTTCCTCATCATATCACATATACTCATGGTACAATGTACTCCATGTGTCATATATGCGATACTCGTACTCGTGTGCACACAGCATAGTACATAGTATTCCCCGGACAATTACATGGTACAGCGTACGCCCGTGGACCCAATCCATCCACCCTACACCGATGGACTTCTCGTCCTAAACCATGTCTCATATACCAGGCGAGTAGAATCAACGTGACACACAGTCTCCGCAAGGCTCCAACGTGGTATCTCTCAGTGCGAGCAACTGCTTCCAACATTGTATCATCTCAAATCATTGTGCGAACTAGGCTCCAGCACATTATTAATATCATAAAACCACGTGTGAGCCACGCTCCAGCACAGTTTATCAAATCATGAAAACATATGCGAGTAAAATCTCCAGCATAGTCAAAATCATCAAAACAGGTGTGAGCTAAGGCTTCAACACTAATTCGCATCTCAAATCTGATAGGTGGCTAGTTTTCTCTTTTAAAACTCAAATCATGTTTATTAACATGGCATGTCATCCCATCCTAAACATGTAAAACTAGTCAACCTATCCAACATCATTTCTTTGTCACAATAACCACACAAGGTTGTAAAAACATTGAAAACATGCATGTCATGTTGTTTTCCTTCCCATATCCCATTTTTGCAATTCATACCATAATACATTTCATATCACATATGGCTCAATAGCTATACATAATGTTACTAGTGTCATAACTACTAAAATCGCTGTAAAATACATACAAATATCTCTATCGCTAACATACAATCCCTTACCTCGAATCGCGCTTGTATTTCCTTCGTCTCACTTGCTCCGTTCACGATCCGAGTTAATCGAGTCTCAATGTATTCAAACCTACACGTGTAAATCATTGAGTTATTTTCCCTTTCTTCTACTAAACACTCACATTGTCATTTATTTATCTACTCATACTTCTCAAGCCTTTTTATCATATTTCACCATTTTCCACTAGTATCACTATATCTTCTCTTAAGTTTTCCATCACTCCTCCATAAGCATTTCTTCATGAATTCCCTCTTAATATTATCACTCATCACTACAAGCATCATTTCTATCCATATTCCACATATCATTCAACCCAAACAATATCTAAAAACTCATATTTAAAGCTTGAGGATTGAAGAGCTTACCTAGCTTAACTTTTACTTAGTTAAACTTGTGGTAGTCCATTCTCCTCCTCTTGATCAAATCAATATGTGATTTTTAGGTATGTTGTTCTCCTTACTTCAAGGAACAACTTTCCCTTCTTGAGCTTCTTCAAATTTTAGCTGGGTTGTAGTGATGTTTAGAGTGAGAAAACTTGGTTCTTTAAGGGAAAATGGATAGGTGAGGGTTTGGTAGGAAGAAAAATCTGATTTTTAGCTCAATCACGTGCTCTTTTTATAGATGCAGAGACATGAGATCGATCTGGTCCCTTGTGGAGATCGATCTCTGAATGGTTTGGTAGCCCTTTCTCTTAAAGTAACTACTACCAGATCGATATGCTCTTCATGATGAGATTGATTTGTTGCAAGCAAAATCCTTCTTGAAGATCGATCTGCCTCTTGTAGGAGATCGATCTTCTCCTCACAATTCTGTACGAGATCGATCTATTTGTAAATGGGAGATCGATCTGTTGTTTAAGGGAGATCGATCTCTCCTTGGCCGAGACATTTGGAGATCGATCTGTGCCTTGTGGGAGATTGATTCCTTCCAGACAGAGACTTAAGGAGATCGATCTCTCCTTGGCCGAGACATTTGGAGATCGATCTGTGCCTTGTGGGAGATCGATTCCTTCCAGACAGAGACTTAAGCAGATCGATCTTCTTTCCCATGAGATCGATCTGTCTTGTTCAATTGAACTGATTCCTGACATTTTGTGAGAGGGGATCCATCTCTCCTTCATGGGAGATCGATCTGCTCCTCCCTTACACCCCTATTACTGCAGTTTTCTATAGATTTTCACTTTGTAATTCATCCTTAATTGCTTGATACCTCATTTTACATTTCATACACAATCAACGTATTAGTATATCCATTTTGTATAGTTCATAGGCAATGAAGCTTGTGCACACACTTGAAATCATGGATTTTACATTAGATTTATCACCCTTACATCCTTTTGTCATTCATACACATGTAACAATGTACATTTACATCATAGCTTCAAAAAAAAACTTGTAAAACTACATGCATTACATTTTGCAACTCCGGAGACATAATTTGAGCTAAACGGATCGAATGATTATCGTCATTGGAAAATAAGTGCATATCAACCGATATCCAGGTAAAGGATCTATGCAAGCTATTAGAGATAGCTATACGTATTTTTCTCACTTCCTGTATGCACTTAAATTTCTTAAGGAATATAGGTACATAATTATCTATATGAAACCCAATTATGGAAAAATTACCAAAATGCCATTGGGGAATTATTGAAAATCATAAATGCATAAAATGACATATTTCACTGTTTTATTCGTGAAAAAGTGATTTTATAATTGTATACTGATAGACTGTCTCAAGATTTTACTGTCTGCATTAAAATGCACATTTTTCAAAGTTAAATGTGCTTGAGTGGAAGAAATTCCATGGATGGGTGACCATCAGGAAGTTACCCCTCTTGCTTCGTTTTGCATCATTTTTCATGCCGAACTCGATTTTGAGTACCATTTTCACCAAATTTGAGCCATTTGTCGTGTTTATGATATGAAACTGTGCTGAAGCCATCGTGTTAACTGTGGGTTACACAGACTTGCTCGCATTGGATTTTGATATGATTATATGAGTAAAACCGTGCTGGAGCCCTTGTGTAGACTGTGTGTCACACTTACTTGCTCACATTGGATTTTGAGACATGGCACTAGATACTGAATTATATTGAGGCCCACGGAGTACGTTGTACTGTGTAAGTAACACGGAGTACGCTGTACTGTGCTTAAGTCTTCGGACTACTGAACTGTACTGAACTAATTGGCCGATAGGTTGGATTGACCCACCTCCCTAGGCGATTGGATATCTCACACACCTGATCTGTGATGCCTGGAATCTACAGGATATGATCATACTTCCTACTGTTTATCGATGCCTGCCTATTCTCACATGGTCTCATATATTTATCGTATTGATAAAACTGAACATGGTTTCTACTGAATCAAGGTAAACCCCAAAGATAAGTTTGAACCTTGATATACTGTTCAATTGATTTACTGTACCGAACTCAATTCATTTATTGTACTGAACTGATTTACTATAACGAACAAAACTGATTTACTGTACTGAACCGAGCATGCTTTTCACTGAACGAGCTTTTTATCTATTGAATAGATTGCATGCCGGATTTACTGCTACTGTTTTAAATGAAAGTGGTTGTTTTACAGCATAACATTATGAGCATGTAGATAGTGTAGTTATCTACTTGCTTGCATATTTACCTTATTGAGCTAGTTGTGCTCGTCCTTTCATTTTCCCCATCTCTACAAAGCATTTGTCATAAATAGAGAGTCGACACCAGTTCTGCATTCCTATCGCTCGCAAAACCTGATTTATTATACTGAACCGAGCATGCTTTTCACTGAACGAGCTTTTTATCTATTGAATAGATTGCATGCCGAATTTACTGCTATTGTTTTAAAAGAAAGTGGTTGTTTTACAGCATGACATTATGAGCATGTAGATAGTGTAGTTATCTATTTGCTTGCATATTTACCTTACTGAGCTAGTTGTGCTCGTCCTTTCATTTTCCCCCTCTCTACAGAGCATTTGTCATAAATAGAGAGTCGGCGCCAGTTCTGCATTCCTAACGCTCGCAGCTTCCCATCGTATGTGAAGGTATACACATTTATATAATTTTTGTATCCGAACATGTAACAGCACAATAACGTATATGGATGTAATATTGTGGATGTAAACGTATACGAATATATTTATGTGTTATGTATATATAAAGTTTATTGACTGTCGATCCTACTGGTAAAGTGATATAGAAAATGGATAGTAAGATAAGTAAAGTGACTGGACTAATGTCGACTCATAACCCAACAATTTAAACTCTATGGTCGTGAAAGGAAAAGACGAAAAATTTGTAGTGATTTTGAGAAAAAACGGGTTACAACTCTTGAGATAGAAGTTTAATAGGACACAATTTCTTCCCTTTACTGACTATCACTAAGAGTTTCAATTTCTCTATAACTTTAGGATAGCAAGGGCAAATGAATTGCATAGTACGACATGGTTACCCAAATTACCCAGTGAAGAAATCGCCTCCTTGCTATCTTTATTTTTTATTTTTTTCTTTTCTTTTTCTGGGTAAACTTCTTTGCTAGTTTTGAAGCAACGCAAATCGCGTAATAATATGATACAGTATATAGCAGTGATTCAATATCTCCACGAAAACAAAATTGTTGTTCACTTATTTATGATACTTTAATATTTTAATAGGAATTAGTTTAATAAAAGCTTCTTCCCGATTTCTCTTTTTTTTTAAAAAAAAAATATAGATCTTTTAAATAGTGTAGGACTAAGTTGTTTGCCTAGTTTAATAAAATATAATCTTTTAATATTTTCATTATATAAGTATTGATTTTTTTTAGAAACAAGATTATTTTAAACGTAGATCAAATATTAAGATATAATTTAAGGATTAATATCTTATACATTGTCAGTAGAGTTTTTTTACTCCTAAGTAGAATTAAGATAATAAGATATGTTTTATTTTATTTATTTTTATTTTCTTAATATATTTAAAAGACATATGCTATTATCTTAACTCACTTGTGGAGTCAAAAAACTTCACTAACAGTATATCGATAATTTAATTATATAGATATGTGTGAATAAAGTAAATAAAAAAAATCATCCATAGAAAAAATTAAGTTTATAAATATTTTTCTCTTGACCAACTATGCATATATTTACATTTGGCAATTCTCAATACTAAAGGTAATACGATATAAAAAGACAAAAAAAAATGTAAAAATGATATGAATTAAAATTTGATGAAAATTTATACGTCATTTTGGCCAAATCTAAAAACAAAAAGCAAATTTTGTGTGTTAACAAAAAATTTTCATATTTTACACAAAACGATTATGATTTGGCATAAAAAAATACGAATTATATGTGAATTGTCTAATCGACATGTATCCATATTAACCAAAATTGAAACAAATAAAGAAGATGTTAACATCAAATCAGATAGAAGTATAACCCTTTGGAATGGATGTCTATATAATTATAGAGGGAAAGCTCACTATCTAAGAAAATATTGAAAAGTCAAGCTTAGAGTGGTGCAACCTTGTAGGAGAAAATTTATAAAGAAAATAGTTAATCGGGCGTCTAGTTTCTAACTAAAAGCAAACAGTCTCAGGAGTAAGGCCATAACAAGCTAGCTTGTTCCTAACAAAACTAGACTTGAAAATAGCAAATTTTTTACCAAGTGAATCTATTAAATTAACTAATAATGCATTAAAAATTTTAAATGCATCAAGCTTAAATTAAATTTTTCAAAAATTGATTTTTTTTTTCAAATTCAACTCATCATTTCAGCCTCTGCAATTTTTTTGGTTTTTTATTAATTTAAGAGAACATAAATTAGTCATTTAATTATTAAATTTAATAATTTTATTATTTTTATATATTGTTTTTATATAAATTTAAATTTAAGATTTTTTATAAGTACCTAACGGTAAAGCTGCATTAAATTTTTAAATTTTTTTAGTTGCACGTATATATTAGAGTTCTTAATCAACAAGTGGCCCCTTCAAAAAATAAAAATTGTCCTCTCTTCTTTTACAAATCTCAAGAAAAATAAAAAGTTATACTTTATGATTATAAATTTAAATATTAATAAGAATGATCAAATATCAATCAATTTTGTATAGAGTATTAATATTATTTTATATAATGAAAGAAATTATGTGATTTTAGTTTTCATTAAATTTTTTTATATATGTTGATAATGATGATGACGATGCTATTGATTTAAATTTTGTACAAGAGATATATATGTTAAAAATAACTTATACTTAAAACTATATATTATTAAGTGCAAAAACCATTTAACTAAAACAACTATATAACATTTTATTAGAAGATTTGAGCATTGTAATAATAATAATAATAATAATAATAATAATAATAATAATAATAATAATAATAAAGATTATAGAATTCTCATTGTCCGATTTAGACTGTTCTAAACTAAATACATAAAATTGGTTAGCATGATCTACAACAATGGCTTTTAAGCATAATTTTTTTTTTGTGTATATATTATATATTACATATTATTTATTATATTGGATATTCATTTTTTATATCTATACTGACAGTTACGATACTAGCAATCAGTATCTATCATATTTTTACTAATAGATATTCATAGACTATCAGAAAAATAATTAATCTATACCAACAGTTGAATAATACGTTAGTATAGGTACAATATATTCTGACGGTATTAAACGTCTCTTAGTATATACATTACTTATACTGACAATTTACTTAGTATATATAATATATATTTTGACAGTATTAAAAGTCGTCAGTATATACCACCGTACTGATATTGACGAATATACTTAGATTGTCAGAAAAGAGTAAATTTATACCAACAGTTGAACAAAATGTTGGTATAAGTATTGTATGCTCTGACGGTATTAAAAGCCCTCCACTACGTATCATATTTATACTGACGGATATTCATAGATTGTCAGAAAAAGAATTAATCTATATTGACGATTGACGAAAGTACTTGTATAGGTATTATAAGTTCTAACGGTGTAAGACCCGATTTTAGTTAAAAACACGAAATGAGTATGCTCGTGAAAGGAAGGATTGAAATGGTCACAATTTTAGACGAATGAGATTCGGATTGGAAATAAGGATTTAAAATACGAAATGAATGAGTATTCGTGAAGGGAAGTCGGGTTAAATTAATTCCGAACACGTACAAGGACAAAACGGTCAAAAGATCGAAACTCGGTATAAATTCGATAAGAAAATTAAAAATATGGGATTGAGAAATCTTGATCAATAACGAAGAAATAATTAAATTTCGGGTTAAATTGATCAAGATATGAATTTTTGAGAATTAATCGAAATTAATCGAGATTTTCACTTCGAAAAATAAACCCAAAAATAATCGAAAAATATACCGAAAAATTGAAATAATACCGAGAAAATTATTTATTCATTAAATAAATTAAATAATAATTTATCTTAGATATTTTGGCAAAATAATAATATAATATTGAATATAATAATAATAAACTAATTTATAAATAATAATAAATAATAATAATAATTGTAAAAAAAAGGAGAAGAATTGGAAATCGGGGAGAGAGAAAGAGGAGAGAAACGGAAGAACAAAATCGAGGAGACCACCGGCGAGCCGTCCGGCGACCAACGGCCAGGCGAAGGGCCGAAAAAGGAAGAGGAGAGGCCGACGACCTCCCTGGTACCGGCAGTGCAGCCCACCGACGTCGAAATTCGGTGAAATCGAAGGAGGGAGAACCTGAGGGAGAAGAGGAGATCGACGGCAACCGACATCGATCTAGCCCCAACCGACCCTAGTCGAGGCTTCCCCAGGCCCAGATGAAGCGATCGGTGGTGGTCACGGCTGCCGAAACCGACGGACGGCATCGAAAACGGCAGAAAAGAGGAATGGGTACCGACGACCGAGGGAGAACAGCCGGATCAGCCACTTTCCAGCGGCCTTGGACAAAACCGAGGCCAGATTCGAGAATCGGACGACCTCGCAAAGCTGCTGGTGGTGGAAGCCGACGAAGAACTGACCGGCAAGGCCCTGAACCAGTTTGAACCGAACTGAACCGGTTCAGCTAAGAAAGAAGGGAAAAAGAGAGAAAAAGAGAAAAAAGGAAAAATGGGAAGATTTTCGGGGGTACACCGAACTTCGGGTAAGTCGGTAAGAGGTCAAAAGTGACCGATTTGAATTCTGAAAAATTTATTTAAATTATATTTAATCAAAAAGTAACCCAGGATTAAATATATAATTGTGCAGTTTTACGACAAAGCCGAAACGAGAGCCGATTGAGCTTCGATTTTTGTACCCCGCATCATATTGGGTAAGTATATTTTAATTACGATAATATAAGTCCTTTAATACAGAGTTTCGATTATTTTACGGAATTTATGGATTAATTCTGTATAAAAAGGAATATTATTTGGAATTTTACAGTAATTATCGTAAATAGTATACGGGCTATCCAATAAGTTTGAAATGAAGCCCGATGATTATTGGTAAGCTGAATGAGCCCAGTAAACCCGAAGAAGGGATTTAATAAGTATAAACGGGCTGAAAATGGGTCGAGGCCCATTAAGGTACAATTGGGCCCAATAAAGTAAAACGGGCCCAGTACGTTAGATTTGATCAGTAAAGGTGATATACTAATAAAGATAATTGAATTGACCCCAGTTATGTGGTTATATGCAGTTTCGTAGACTTGATTGATGCGCAGTTGGACTGAGAGATCGGATATTATCGAGACGAGATAAGTTTACGCGTAAATCGAGGTAAGAGAATTTTGTAGGTGTATAGAGATTTCTATACGTATTTATTGAGGGGATTTACAGGGTTTAGAATTCCTTAAAGTATCTAGTAACGAAATAATAATTTTTGCGAAAATCGGGGCTTAGGTAAATAAAGAAAAAAGATGATTTTTTCCCTGAGAGTAAAATTTACAAAAAGGGTAGTAAGGCAGATAAATTGCATGATTATCCTATTTTAATGTTTTATATAAATGTATTGCTTTGATTTAAGCAAATAAGCACATAGGTTGGCTGTTGATTTCGTGAATTATACGAAAGGGTACCGATTTGGACCGGTTACGATTTTAAAAAGATGTTTTATCAAGATTGAGTCACCTATCGTATTTACATGAATAAAAAGAGTGCTAGAGTCTTTCTCGCACTTAAGTTTACTGATTTATTACTCATGAAAATCCGTACTAGAGCATTGTTCGTACGAGAAATTTGTGTGTGCACAAAATCGTGCTGGAGCTTCGCTCGCACGAGATTTTAGATATCATGATATGCATAGCGTGGTGCTAGAGCTTCGCTCACACTAGACGTGAGTTGACATGCATATAGTCGTGCGAAAACCTCCTGTAGACTGTGTGTTACAGAGAGTTGAGATGCTCGCACGTATACTTTGAGACATGGGTTGGTTATCGACATAGTATTGGGGTGGATAAGACCTATGGCAGGCACCCCCAGACTATGATATGGGTCCATGGAGTACGATGTACCGTGTATGTCACACGGAGTACGCTGTACCGTGCAGTCATGATGACTCGATGATGTTACTTGATATTCTGGCGGGTAGGACTTGACCCCACCTCCCGTTGCAATTGTGATACCCCGCACACCGGGATCCGTGTAGCCTGGGATCACAGGGACAAAGTATGGCCATAGTCCTCGATTTTTCATACAGTAACCTACTTGCCTCACATGATATCATACAGTCTGAATAGACCAGGACAAATTCGAAGGAGGGGTAATGTCTCGATTTATGTTTTTAAAAGAGATGTGATTTAACGAATCAAGGTATTCCTGAGAGATAGGTTTAGCCTTGATGTGGTTGTTTTATGATAAAACAAATAAGTTTTAACGTAACGTGATGAGTTTATGATGAACACAACTAAGTTTTTAATGTGACGAGCATGAGATGTCATACATGAGGATTTTTTCATGTTTGTTTTATATGTCGATTTCATGATTTCTCTTATATGATATATACATACATGTGGCATCGTTTTAGTCATACCTCATGCTCCAAATGTAAACGATTTTATATCATGACATTATCAGCACGTAGATAGTATAGTTATCTACCTGCTTACATTATTGCCTTACTGAGCTGTTTATGCTCACCCTTTCATTTTCCACCCCACAGGGTATATTCAGTAGAAGGGAACGACAGTAGTCATATCCGCTGCATTTTTTATCAAGACCAGGTATGCACATTTATATAATTTTTGTATCTGAACATATAGAGGCACAGTACTGTACATGGATGTAATATTGGGGATGTATTTATTTAAAATAAATTGATATGTAAATAAAATATGAAAATAGAATGGTAAATAGGTGAGAGGTGACTAACACTGAATCATAGTCCAACTGTTTAGTAGTGTAACTATTCACGACGGGTAAGGAAAAAAATAAAAAATTTACTCTGATTTTTAGGTAATTTGGGTCATGACAAAAAAGATGGTATCAGAGCAGAGTTGGCCTGATATGAGTCGGTGTTAATAGTTAAGTAAATTTACATCCCCATGTACTGTGCATTGTTTAGATACAATTGTGTATATCAAGGTGGAACAGCAGCTAAGAATTTAGTTTCAAATACAATAATATAGTTTTTATAAATGATAGCCGCTATGGTAGAGGGGCGAGTACACATACTCGAGGCCGTAGAGATCGGTCTGAGAGTCGAATGAGTCGTCACATGAGACTCAAGATGAGAGTGAGGTGGAGGCTGATGATGAGCATACTCCACAGGGTCCTATAAAGATACCCAACAGTATTGAGACAAGCTCCAAGAGGATGGAGTGGAGTGTAGAAAATATTTCGGAGTTGTTTACTCAGTCTATACAGGTAGTTGAGGATAGGCAGGTAAATCCTAAACAGATGCCTCAGACTATAGAGATTCTCAAACCCCTCTGGTATTTAGTGAAGAAAAGAAATCAATAGTTACTGAGGACTGGGTGTATGAGATAGCGAAGTTGTATGGATTCTTTCGGTGTATGTCGATCGAAAAAATTATTTTTAACTGCGTTTATGTTGGAGTCGAGGCGGAGCATTGGTGGAAGTCCGCTCGACCAATCTAAAGAGTTAGACGTCCAGAGCCGACATGAAAAATATTTTTGGATGTATTCTGGTGACAGAATATCTCAGACATTGCTTAAAGGGAAATTACAGGTAAAATTTCTTACACCGACCCAAAGACAGTGGTTGATTGATGAGTATGAATATCAGTTTATATACCTGTCGAGGTATTACCCCGACACTATGGGCAGTGAAAGTCGGAAAGCCCAAAAGTTCATGGAATGACTCAAATTGTCGATTAGAGTCCGATTGGCTCACTTCCTATGTTGAGGCAGTGCGCAAAATATAGTTGTGTGAATAATATCATGAGTTGCACGCCTCTGAGATTGGGAAAGGTAGTAATGGCCGAAATAGAGACAGAAGAAAATAGAGAATGACAGAGATGTCAGAGAGGGAAAGAGACCAGTTGGTAAGACATTAGAGCTGATGAGTCACGGGGTAAGATGATTGGTAAGGCCCCAGTATATCCAATTCAACACTTATGAGGGATATTGTGATTAGAGGACCCCGACCTACTACGAAGTAGTGTAGGATGTGTAGTAGATACCATGGAAGAAAGGCCTACACCTACACCTTATTAACTAAAATAGGCGTTAAGTGTGGTAAGACAGGCCACTTAATTAATGATTGCTCAGAGTTGGGTGAGACCGCCTCACAGAAGGGCAAAGAGACAGAGAAAACCATGTTGATATCTCTGCATCGAAAAAGAGAGGCCACAGCAGAAGAAAAAGGGAAAATAGGCTGTTGGATGAGGGCGAGTGTATGCCTTAGACCAGGACACTATTGATGTTTCATGCGATGTGGTGAAAGATACCGTATTGGTTATGAATAAAGAAATAATTATTTTAATTAATCCTGGTGCCACGTATTAAGTCATACCGTCTTTAGTTGCTTATAAGTTAGTAAAAGACGTGAATGCCTACACCTATGGGCACAATGCTGATAGTTAGTACCCCAACAAAGGAGGGTTAACTAACGAAATAATTATGAAGAAATTGTAAGTTGAAAATAGGGGTACATCACTGAAAAGTATACGGTAAGTTTTGATAAGTAATAAAAGGGGAGTAGCGATTGAAATTAAAAGAGTAAATGATTGTATTCACGGAATGAGTAATGACAGAGTTTTTGTTATAAGTAATATACGAAAGGAGATAAGCTTTTAGATGCGATAGATCTTAAATACGAGATAGACTGGAATAAGAGGCGTATGCAAGGTAAGAATATCTATGATACATGAAATAATTTGGATTAAAGCAATTAGTAGAGAATATGAATTGTTACCACATGGACTAATATGTAAAGTAATTGTGGTCAAGTTTGAGGGTTAATAAAGGTATTTCAAAATACCTCCCCGCCTGAAAATTTGACAGCGTCTAAAAGTATACATAACCTATAAATTAAAAGCGACAGTCGTAATATATACATTTAAAATTAGGGTACCTTTACAAGTATGATAAAAAATATAGAATTCGATTAATCAGGAAAGTTTAAAAATTTAAAATTTTATAAAAGCAGTTAAAAAGGAAATGACGCAGGTTAGTAGCTTGAACGAAAGCGATTTTGAAAGACATTTTACGTTTATGCGTACATAGGTCAAGGAAATGGGTAACTGAAATATTCAGTGGAACTCAACCACGATGAGGTAATTAAACTTTATCTGGACCGATTTGTTATCATCCATATTGATGATATTTTGGGTGTATTTAAAGTCCAGCGAAGTCATAAGCAACAATTGGAGATTGTTTTTACAAATGATTTGTTGAGAGTTCTCGAAATGGACTATTTTATTGACACGTTTAACTTAAAAAAAGTTGTATTTGAATGGGATGATAGACGTGACAGGAGTTTTGGTGTACTGAAGTAATAAACTGACCACCGCATTTATTCTCACCATATCCAACAGATTAAGAGGTTTCTCATGAGTCTATGGATACCTCAAAATAATGAATGGGCTGTGTATTGATGCAAAAAGGGGAAGCTAGTCGATTATGAAATCCAGACAACTCAAGGATCATGAAAGGACTATTCGGCCCATGATTTAAAATTGACAGCGATAGTGGTTGTATTGAGTAAATGACACTACTATGCACATGGTGAGAAATTTCAAGTATGCACTAATCATAAAAGCCCTGAGTATCTGTTTTCACAGAAAGAGTCGGATATGAGAACAAAGAGGGTTAGAGCTTCTGAGCGATTATGATTGTGGAAATTGTACCACCCAGGAAAGGCTAATGTAATGGCTAATGCCTTGAGTAGAAAGAGCCTTGGGATGGTATTACATATGATGGTCAGGGAGCGTGAGCTACTAGAGCAGTTGTAAGCCTCAGTAGTGATGTGATTCCCTCTGATGATGACAGTGATTGTGTGACAGCTATCCTGAGATTAGAACCGGATTTGACAGGCTTAGCGTGATGATCGACAAGGTGTCGATAGTGTGGGTCAGATTCAGATGGGTACAGTGACAGAGTTCACATAGAGTGATAATGGCTTACTGAGATTCAGAGACAGTATAAGTGCTCCCCAGGACTATAGTGATGAGATATAGTTATTGTCAGAAGATCACTATTCGGGATATTCAGTGCATCCGAAAAGTAATAAATATATCAAAATATTAGAAAAGGGTATTGGTGGTCAAATATGAAAAGGGACATGGTAGAGATTGTGGAAAAAGTGTCTCGTATGTCAGCAGAGTAAGGTAGAGCAAAAGAAGTTTGCAAGGGTATTGCAGTTTCTACCTATATTGACACAAAAATGAGACCAAGTTACCACGAATTTCGTGATGGGTTACAGAGGACCTTGATGAATCATGAGGCTATCTGGGTGATAGCCGATAAATTGACTAAGTCTACCCACCTTCTGGTTAGAAAATCCCCAGATACTCTGAGTGTGTAGGCGGATTTATGTATAAGAAAAATTGTGGAACACCAAGTATTTTTCCAGTGAGCATTGTATCATATAGGGATTCCCGCTTCACTTCCTACTTCGGGGAACGATTTTCAAGAAGCTATGGGAACCCGACTGAGTGTTAGCACAGCTTTCCATCCTCAGACAGATGATTAGTCAGAGAGGACTGTACAGGTTCTGGAGGATATGATAAGAGCGTATGCCATTTATCTTATAAGCTCCTGGGATGATCAGTCGTAACTAATCAAATTCGCCAATAATGACAGTTGTCACTCAAGTATCGGGATGACTTCAGATGAGGCATTGTATGGTCGTAAGGGTTGTTTCCCCGATTTGGATAAGAAGGGGGTAACAGATATAGAGTTGTTCCTGAATTGGTAAGACAAACCTCTAAGGATGTTCAGTTAATTGTGAAGGATTAAGAACACCTCAGAGTAGACAGAAAAGCGATGCTGACAAGAGACAGAAGCCATTGAAATTCACCGAGGGTGAATTACTATTGTAGGAAGTTATTGGTCCTAAGGACATAACGAGTTTCGGAAAGAAAGCAAATTGAATTTTGTTATATTGAATCCTTTGAGAGATTGGACAAAGTGAGAGATAAGACCTGTAGGTTGGCGTTACTACCTAAATAAACAGGCATCCACAATGTGTCCTATCTTATGATGCTTTGAAAATACTATCCGGACCCAGCATATGTGATCAAATATGAGCTTCAACAGTTTAGCTCAATGAAAGTGTAATGTATGATTGAGAACTTGATTTGGGTATTAAAACAGGAAGGAGAAAGTGTTGAGATTTAAGATGATCTCCCAAATTAAAGTATGTTGGTAGTATTACACTCCGGAAAAGTCACAAGGGAATTAAAAAGTATGATACGAAAGGCATACCCGGAGTTGTTTATGGATCCAATTAACTTGGTTCTAATTTGGAGGACCAAATTTCTTAAGTGGGGGAGATTATGTAAGACCCGATTTTAGTTAAAAACACGAAATGAGTATGTTCGTGAAAGGAAGGATTGAAATGGTCACAATTTTAAACGAATGAGATTCGGATTGGAAATAAGGATTTAAAATACGAAATGAATGAGTATTCGTGAAGGGAAGTCGGGTTAAATTAATCCCGAACACGTACAAGGGCAAAACGATCAAAAGATCGAAACTCGGTATAAATTCGATAAGAAAATTTAATTAAAAATATGGGATTGAGAAATCTTGATCAATAACGAAGAAATAATTAAATTTCGGGTTAAATTTATCAAGATATGAATTTTTGAGAATTAATCAAAATTAATCGGGATTTTCACTTTGGAAAATAAACTCGAAAATAATCGAAAAATATACCGAAAAGTCGAAATAATACCGAGAAAATTATTTATTCATTAAATAAATTAAATAATAATTTATCTTAGATATTTTGGCAAAATAATAATATAATATTGAATATAATAATAATAAACTAATTTATAAATAATAATAAATAAAAATAATAATAATTGTAAAAAAAAAGGGAGAGGAATTGGAAATCGGGGAGAGAGAAAGAGGAGAGAAACGGAAGAACAAAATCGAGGAGACCACCGACGAGCCGTCCGGCGATCAACGGCCAGGCGAAGGGCCGAAAAAGGAAGAGGAGAGGCCGACGACCTCCCTGGTACTGGCGGTGCAGCCCATCGACGCCGGAATCCGACGAAATCGAAGGAGAGAGAACCTGAGGGAGAAGAGGAGATCGGCGGCAACCGGCGCCGATCTAGCCCCAACCGACCCCAGCCAAGGCTTCCCCAGGCCCAGACGACGCGATCGGTGGTGGTCACGACTGTCGAAATCGACGGACAGTGTCAAAAACGACGAAAAAGAGGAATGGGTACCGACGACCGAGGGAGAACAGCCGGATCGGCCACTTTCCGGCAGCCTTGGATGAAACCGAGGCCAGATTCGAGAATCGAACGACCTCGCGGAGCTGCTGGCGGTGGAAGCTGGCGAAGAATCGATCGGCGAGGCCCTGAACCGGCCAAACCGGACTGGTCTGAACCGGTTTGAACCGGACTGAACCAGTTCAGCCAAGAAAGAAGGGAAAAAGAGAGAAAAAGAAAAAAAAGGAAAAATGGGAAGATTTTTGGGGGTACACCAGACTTCGGGTAAGTTGGTAAGAGGTCAAAAGTGACCGATTTGAATTCTGAAAAATTCATTTAAATTATATTTAATCGAAAAGTAACCCGAGATTAAATATATAATTGTGCAGTTTTACGACAAAGCCGGAACGAGAGCCGATTGAGCTCCGATTTTCGTAGCCCGCATCTTATTGGGTAAGTATATTTTAATTACGATAATATAAGTCCTTTAATACAGAGTTTCGATTATTTTACGGAATTTATGGATTAATTCTGTATAAAAAGGAATATTATTTGAAATTTTACAGTAATTATCGTAAATAGTATACGGGCTATCCAATAAGTTTGGAACGAAGCCCGATAATTATTGGTAAGCTGAATGAGCCCAGTAAACCCGAAGAAAGGATTTAATAAGTATAAACGGGCTGAAAATGAGTCGAGGTCCATTAAGGTATAATTGGGCCCAATAAAGTAAAACGGGCCCAGTAGTTAGATTTGATCAGTAAAGGTGATATACTGATAAAGATAATTGAATTGACCCCAGTTATGTGGTTATATGCAGTTTCGTAGACTTGATTGACGTGCAGTTGGACTGAGAGATCGTATATTATCGAGACGAGATAAGTTTACGCGTAAATCGAGGTAAGAGAATTTTGTACGTGTATAGAGATTTCTATACGTATTTATTGAGGGGATTTACAGGGTTTAGAATTCCTTAAAGTATCTAGTAACGAAATAATAATTTTTGCGAAAATCGGGGTGTAGGTAAATAAAGAAAAAGACGATTTTGCCCCTGAGAGTAAAATTTACAAAAAGGGTAGTAAGGCAGATAAAATGCATGATTATCCTATTTTAATGTTTTATATAAATGTATTGCTTTGATTTAAGCAAATATGCACATAGGTTGGCTGTTGATTTCGTGAATTATACGAAAGGGTCCCGGTTTGGACCGGTTACGATTTTAAAAAAATGTTTTATCAAGATTGACCACCTATCGTATTTACATGAATAAAAAGAGTGCTAGAGTCTTTCTCGCACTCAAGTTTACTGATTTATTACTCATGAAAATCCGTACTAGAGCATTGCTCGTACGAGGAATTTGTGTGTGCACAAAACCGTGCTGGAGCTTCGTTCGCACGAATTTTAGATATCATGATATGCATAGCGTGGTGCTGGAGCTTCGCTCGCACTAGACGTGAGTTGACATGCATATAGTCGTGCGGAAGCCTCCTGTAGACTGTGTGTCACAAAGAGTTGAGATGCTCGCACGTATACTTTGAGACATGAGTTGGTTATCGACATAGTATTGGGGTGGATAAGACCTACAACAGGCACCCCCAGACATGATATGGGTCCATGGAGTACGATGTACCGTGTATGTCACACGGAGTACACTGTACCGTGCAGTCATGATGACTCGATGATGTTACTTGATATTCTGGCGGGTAGGACTTGACCCCACCTCCCGTTGCAGTTGTGATACCCCGCACACCGGGATCCGTGTAACCTGGGATCACAAGGACAAAGTATGGCCATAGTCCTCGATTTTTCATACAGTAACCTACTTGCCTCACATGATATCATACAGTCTGAATAGACCAGGACAAACCCGAAGGAGGGGTAATGTCTCGATTTATATTTTTAAAAGAGATGTGATTTAATGAATCAAGGTGTTCCCGAGAGAAGGGTTTAGCCTTGATGTGATTGTTTTATGATAAAACAAATAAGTTTTAACGTGATGAGTTTATGATGAACACAACTAAATTTTTAATGTGATGAGCATGAGATGTCATACATGAGGATTTTTCCATGTTTGTTTTATATGTCGATTTCATGATTTCTCTTATATGATATATACATACATGTGGCATCGTTTTAGTCATACCTCATGCTCCAAATGTAAACGATGTTATATCATGACATTATCAGCACGTAGATAGTATAGTTATCTACTTGCTTACATTATTGCCTTACTGAGCTGTTTATGCTCACTCTTTCATTTTTCACCCCACAGGGTATATTCAGTAGAAGAGAACGACAGTAGTCATATCCGCTGCATTTTTTATCAAGACCAGGTATACACATTTGTATAATTTTGTATCTGAACTTATAGAGGCACAGTACTGTACATGGATGTAATATTGGGGATGTATTTATTTAAAATAAATTGATATGTAAATGAAATATGAAAATGGAATGGTAAATAGGTGAGAGGTGACTAACACCGAATCATAGCCCAATTGTTTAGTAGTGTAACTGTTCACGACAGGTAAGGAAAAAAGAAGCGAAAAATTTACTCTAATTTTTAGGTAATTTGGATCGTGACAAACGGTATTAGAAGTTCGTCACTGTATATCATATTTATACTGACAGATATTCATAGATTATTAGAAAATGAGTTAATCTATACTAATTGCTGAAAAAAAGTGTCGATATAGGTACTGTATATTCTGACAGTATTATAAGTCTGTCAGTATATACCATACTTATACTGACGAATATTCTAGATTGTCAGAAAAGAGTTAATTTATATTTACAGCTAAGCAAGTATTGGTATAAGTACTGTATGTTCTGATGGTAATAAAAATTCAAGAGTTAATCTATATTTACGGCTGAAGCAAATATTGATATAAGTACTATATGTTCTTATGGTAAAAAAAAAATCGTCGGTATAGCTTTTTTATTGACAAAAAAGTTATTGTTAGTATAGTCAAGCATCACTATATGGAAAATTTCTTGTAGTGCCAATTCGAGTCGAGGGATGAGATTCAGGTAAAACTCTCCAAATAGTAACGATTTCCAGATTCGAACATTATCCAAATATCTAGAGAAAAAATTCATTTATATTTCTTCCAACCAATCGTTGGTAAACATATATACATTTTCTTATAAGAGTAAAATTAATCTTCAGCATTCAAACAGATACTAGTAATGTTAACAAATGTACTTATACATACAAATGATTAGGGCTGTAAACGAACCGAACACAAACGAACGATTGATTTTCATGTTCGTTTGTTTATTTTTTAGTATTGTTCGTGTTCTTTTGTGTTCGTTAAGGTGTTCGTTCGTGTTCGTTCGTTTATTTTTTAATACTGTTCATTTTCGTTCGTGAACATGTTCGCGAACATGTTCGTTTACGTGTTCGCGAACATGTTAAATATTAATACAAATTGAAAATTAATATTAAATATTAAAAATCTTACATAAATACTAAATCCTACATAAACAATAATACAATTTAAAATCATCCAATTAAAATTCTTAAATATAACACAATGAAATTTAAGAATTAATACATTAAAAGTTCAAAAATTAATACTAAAAATTTTAAAGTATAAAATAAATAAAATATGCACCAAACACGACTTTAATATTTTAGTATATATTATAATTATATAACATATAACTTATATAATTATATAATATAAGCAATTTTAATACTTTAATAAATTACAAACGAACAACAAACGAACATTAAACGAACAATAAACGAACATAACCGAACGAACAACAAATGACACTTTAAACGAACGAATAATAAACGAACATAAACGAGCTTGTTCGCGAACATAAACGAACGAACCACACCTCTGTTCATGTTCGTTCGTTTAATAAACGAACACAAAAAATGTTGTTCATGTTCGTTTGTTAAGCTTAATAAACGAACAGTAACCGAACGGTTCACGAACGGTTCACCGAACGTTCTGTTCGTTTACACCCCTACAAATGATTTAGACGTGTATAAATAATTAATTATTTAAATTAAAAATTAATTAGCAATTAATTATTAATACTTAATCTATTATTAATAATTAAAAGTAATTATTAATTAATTTTATAATTAAAGTAGTGTGGGCCATATCAAAATTTCACAATGATATACGTGAAACTCATTTTTTTTCTCGACTATTCATTAAGACGGATGTTATTTCTGTTTATTGTAACTATTTTCAGAACCTTAATTTCCTTTCCATTGATTACTTTTTTGACGGTACTGAAATGTAAATATTCCTATTATACATTTTATTTTCCCATATTTTTCCAAGTTTCATTGGTGATGTTGAAGATAGTGCAAATGTTGATGGCTTGTTATAATGCCAGGAGGCCCCAAGCAATTACTCTCCCATAAATGGTGAAAAACAAAAGGTCAAGAAGCAATATGATAGATTGACTCATGGAATCCAACAATCAAAACTCAACAAAACAGTACATCCAATCAGAGAGAAACTAATATCCTATTTAGAAGTATTAGATTTTACAAATATTTTATAATTTTGCGTCTTATTTTAAGAAATTTAGCCAATTAACTTGTGTTATTCACCAGCTAGAAGATTTTTTAATGTTTAATTTAACTCTTATCTCTTTAGTTTGTAAATGCCACATTTGAGACTTCATCCCCAGGGATAGCAGCACTGTTAGAAGAGCACCACGCGTCTTCAGTGATAAACTGCATCCATGAGTCATCTTTGTCTTCCTCTTCGATGCATGAAGAAGACGCTAAATGAGGGTCAGGAGACATGGTTTCAGAATCATTGATAACACCTTGCGAGCACTCCATCAGTGATAAACTGCAATGCCCTTGATCTTCTGTTTCCGAGCTGATGACATTTTTCTTGAACACGCGACATAGTGCATAAGAATCCTGCGAGTATACACGAGCAACAGAAGATACAATATGAGACAGAGAAGAGTAGCTTAAATCTATTCCTTATGAAATAATAACAATAATAGTACAAGATCCTTCAAATTGCTTGTCGGGAGGCAGTCATTTACTGGTCATCAATCTTAAGAATATAGAATTTACTACAAATAAAAAGTAGGCAATTTTCTTTAGACATCTTTTGACTTTAGATTGACATCCAACATAATCTAGCAAATTAAACAAGACAGAGAAAAGCACATTAACATATGAACCCAAAGAAAGAAAAGAAAAGAAAAGCACATTAACATAAATGAAGAAATAAATTTCAAGAACAAAAATAAAAAAGCAAATTCGTTTAGTCTACAAGAGCCTGAGGGTTAAGGGGAATGCTAGATTGGCGAAATTCATTGGCTTATTGGGGTGTTTTAGAATAAAGTAAGACGTATATATAGTAGCCGACACCTTGATTACTCTGTGTGGACGCTAATAGCTTTTGGTTGGGATATGTTAAGCAAGCCTGAATGGTTTCTCTAATCATGGCTTAGAATCTACAAATTTAGATCAGAAAAGTTTAAAAAGGTAAACGAAATAATATAGCTACATCTGACATGATAATGCTTTTGTCTTATTACAAAAGACAAAGTGAAGCCAAACTTTTCCTGACTTGAGAGATCTAATAAGAGACCCTAGCAAGAAACGAATATGCCACTCATTATTATTGACTTGTTTATTTAGTAAATAAAGATTGATAATGCAGAAGTCTCTAATGTTCTAACTTCCCATGCTATTCATGCAATTCCCACGTCACCTCATTGGTCTAAATCTTGATATGTATCTCAAATCATGTGTTTTTTAGCCTTTCCTTCAGCTTTGGTTAAAAAACAAAAATAGGTGGTGAAAATCAAAGAAAATAATATTTCAATGAGAATACAATGGATTTGTTGCCTTTCAAGTAAAATTGGAAAATATTGCAATTAACAAAGCAATGAAAGAAAGCAAAGCAAGTGAATACATTTCAAGAAGCAATTTGTTTCAGTCCCACGCTTAACCCTAAAAAGTTTTCAACACATCTAGTATCTAGAATCTACTCGTTAAGGTCAATCTGTGCTCATTGAAACATAATCAAATAGCAATAAAAGATAAAGGTAGATGAAAAAAGTACAACTCCATCGCGATCTTTCGATTTCGCTCCGATGGTGAAGGGAGGAAAGAAAAAGATAGAAAGTCGAAATCAGATATAGTGATGGTTATAAGGATGATAATCTTTAGTAAAGCAGGCAATTAATGTTTTTTCGTATATAGAGGCTTAGAGATTATCATTTGTAGTTCAGTAATTTAGTCAATGATTTGTGTCTTTTTTTTTATGCTATCGTCAGTATGAACATGATTTTCAACTTTATCATGCACCAACTACCTGAATTTCACAGGTGTCCTCGCACTCCTTGTCGTCAAGGCGGTATTCATGCATTACCCAGTCTGTCCTAACTCCCTGAGGAGCACGGCCTCGGTAGTAAACCAATGTCTTCTTCATTCCAATGGCTCGATTCTGGCTAGTAACTCTCCTGTCCTTCCCAGTAGATTTCCAATATCCTGCCCTAGTCGCTCTGTTTGTCCTGAACCCGTTTGGGTATTTTCGATCTCGAGGTCCAAAAAAGTACCACTCCGGATCTGTGCTTGGCAAAAACGATTTTTCTGTCATATAATAAAAGAAGGAAATTAATTATAATTCAGGGGCAACGCTTTACATTTTTACTATAGTTTTGGAAGGAAAAAGGTAAACATGTTTCTCCCACGTACTTCTCTTAGGAGAAGAAAACCAGTAAACAAAACAAACTTGGTTACGACGGGAAAGTTAATATAAATATAAATATAAATATATATATATATATTATTTTGAAAAATCAAAAGCAAATATTTAACAATATATTGGATAGTTACAATGCCGAGACATTTTTTTATATTTTTACTGTCAACATAATTTTGAGTCAATTTATGCAAACCTCCAAATTAAATTTTTAGGGAATATTTTAAGGACGTAATCTGAATCTAGTAGATTCAAAAAAATTAATATCCTTAAATATTGACCCCAAAATTTAAACCCTAAATTTAACTTAACTTAACTTATATGAAAATATTAATTTTTCGGCGGATTCAACTCTTGGGTTGCCTAAACATCCTTTTTGCACACTCATCCAATGTCTATATTTTGATCATTGCAGGGCAGTGGTCACACTATCTATGAAACCATATCTGCATTGAACTAGATGAAATTGGGTTGCAGGAAAAAAAAAAAAAAAGGAGCAAAAATAGAACGAGCATTGATGCGAGGGCATTCCTATACTCATCATATAAACAATATGCACGGAGATAAAGAGAGGAAACCTGCCAACTCCCATGGTTCACATTTGTAGAGATCAACCTCGGGAATGATGTCGAGTTCAATTTCTTGCCCATTTATTTTCCTTTTGAGATAATAATTCACGAGCTCTTCGTCGTTAGGATGAAACCTAAAACCAGGAGGTAATCCCACCGGTGCCATTTCTTTTACCCCCTTCAACGCACTATCCAGTACCTCTCTTCTCTGCAAAGCCTTATCAGTGCTACGATTATCATGTTATATTAAAAGGATTCAAAGTCGCGTCTCTTTGATTTTTTTTTTTTTTTTTACTTTTTCTTTAATAGATTCTTGGACAATCGTTTCTGAGAAGCCGTTCCAACCTCTTTATATAATTTTCAATTCCAGTAATCATCCCCTCAGCCAAATATTAAATAATCCGTGCGTAAGACTTCTAGTGACAAATTACTTCGCTTGTTTTCGTCGAAAAATAGTCATTAAAAATATTTTTAAGGTAAATGTCGTTATAGTCTTTAAAGTTTTATTATAATTCAACTTTAATGCTTTTATATTGAAAGTTGATATTTTGGTCCAAAATCACAAATTATTTTAATATATATAGTCAATTGCTAAACTTAAATTAATATATACTATCACATGCTCAATTATCAACAATATATTTTATTACTATTTATTATTTTTAATTGTTTTTTTAAAATTATTTTATGTAAGATTTTTAATTTTAATATAAAAAAGGACATTATGAATATTTTATGAGTAACAAATGTTTAGGTTAATAGATTTTTTAATAGTGAATTAGTAGAATGATTTTTTTATATTGTCAAATTAATAATTGTAATGCCCCGAATTGCGGAAATATAGACTAACTTTTTTCTTTATTCTTACTTCTTGTCTATGTGCAATGCAGGTTGTGATTAACTTAGTCAATTAATCCTTTAATATAATAATTTAGATTCTTATAATCTGGGGTCCTAGTCTAAACATTAGAGTGAGGCATAGTAGTTATGTAAGACCCACTTTTGGTGATGTATTCCTTATGATTCATATGATTTACACATTTTCATATGTTGATTGAATCATAAGAACTTTTGCTTGAATGAAATTGCAAAGAGAATGAATGAATATTCATGAATCCATGTAATGGCTAAATAAGGGCTAAAGTGGCCACCGACTAAACGAATGAAATTTAAACCACTCCAACTGAATATAAGGACTTAAAACACGAAATGATAATGTAAGGCCTATGAATTCTATGTACCATTTATGATTTCATGCTGTACACACAAGTTACATAATATGTGAATCATAATAAATGAATCTTTTTATGCTCTAAGTGTAATTAGAATGCAAAATGATTGGTGAAGCATTTAAAAGCAATCTTTCCTTAGAAATTCTGGAAAAATTAGCAGCTGGAATGCTGCAGATGAATGCCAAATCGATCTCCCTTCACGACAGGATCGATCTTGTAATTCCAGAACAAAATCACAAAGATTTTTCAGGCAAGCAGATCGATCTCGATGTGATTCAGTATAGAGATGATCGATTCCTTCCCAAAGAAGATCAATCTCAATGTGATTCTGCCTAGAAAGGATCAATCCCTTCCCAAAAATAGATCGATCTCGAATGGTTTCTCGCTAGAAAGGATCGATCCCTTCCTAAAAGCAAATCGATCCCTTCCCAAGAGCAGATCGATCCCACAGCTCATTTACTGAATACTTGTGTAGTTCAACCAAAGGAAGATCGATCTCACAATACCATTTCTATTTAAAAGCCCGACAGCCGAGCCTTCTTCCCCAGAATATCAATTTCTTCTCCATTTTAGCAAGTGAACAAGTTCTTTCTCACTCTAAAATATCATCACCTTCCAAGCTGATTTGAGAAAGGTTGCTTTTAGCAAAGTTATTCCTAGTGATAAGGAGAACAACATAGTCAAAAACTAGTAGTTGAATCTTTGGATTGAAGGAGCAAGGTGTTTCCCCAATTTTGGCCAAAAGAGAAAGGTTAAGCTAGGTAAGTTTTCAATACACCAACTTCAAATATTTTAATCTAGACATTTTTTTGAGTTGATTGGTGTATGTATGGTTGGCTGAAACATCCTTGAGCATGCTTAATAATTCATGACTAAATATGGGTTTAGTGTGAGAAAGTGAGCTATGGTTGATTTAATGATGAATTGATTATACTATGGTGTTGGTGATGTTATATGCATGATTTTGAGATGGTTTTGTGAAATCAGTTTATTAAATTGGATGAAGTTATGAAGTGCGCATATAAGGTGTTTGTGAAAATGCATGAATGAACGGAAAACTAAGGTTAAAGCATGCATGCCAAGTGCTTGATAAAATAACTAAGTGAGTTTGCTAGCCAAATTGGCTACGAATGGCGTGACGGTGACTAGCATTTGGCCATGGTGGCGTGATGGGTGTTCGGCCACCATGCCATGGCCAAATGTGATCATGGACCAAGTTTGATACAATTGACCCAATAAGGCCAATGGGCCTAGGTGAAATAAATAGTGTTGTGTGAATGGACTTAATATGGTGTAAGGCCATTAAGGTGTAATTTGGGGCCAATAAGAGCAAATAAGCTCAATAAGATATATTGACTATGATGAAGTCAGAATAATTAGTTATCAGTGTTGACTGATGTGATTGATGAATATTTGCTGCTCTCGAGGATATATCCGAAGCCAATTGACCCAATCACGAAAAGTGAGAAAGGAGGAAAAAGCAGCTTCCGAGTGATTTAAGGTAAGGGAATTTTGTTGGCTCTTAGAGATATATGTGTGCGTTTTCGGGCGCATTTACAATTTCTTAAAATGTCTGAGAGTCATAGAAAAGAAATAATATTTTAAGGGGTCCGGAATGGTAAATTATCATTTTTCCCCTAGGAAGGGCAAAAATTGAGATTTTAGAAAAGATCATGAAAAGTAAGAACATGATGTTCTTGAGTCTTTTACTACTTTTAGCATGTGGATAGGTAGGTTGGCTAGCATTTAAATGGTTTGCAAGAAAACAACTTGATTTGATTTTAATAACCAAAGATTAGCCACCTATATGGTTTCTGTGGAATTAAAGTGTGCTAGAGCGCTGTTCGCACGAGATTTGACATTTTCATAGTTGCATTAGTGTTGGAGCTCTACTCGCACTAGAGTTTTACATACATGAGTGCTGGAGCCTAGCTCGCACAAGTTTTCACATAGATTTTATGACATAGTGCTGAGCGTTGCTCGCACTAGATGTTCACTATACATTTACAGCCGTGCTAGGGCTTTGCTCGCATGTGATTTTATTGACATGTTGGGAGCCGTGCTGGGAGCTTCGAGTAGACTTTGTGTCACACCGATTAAATAGGCTCGTACGTGCGTTTTGAGATGTGGCATGATTTGATATGATGATATGGGTCCACGGAGTACGTTATACGTGCATGTAGCATGGAGTACGTTATACCGTGCTTGGATATATATATATATATACCGTCTTCGGATGAAGTAAAATTTGTTACGGACCGAAGGGTAGGATGTGACCCACCTCCCGTGCAGAAGCAGATAGGCATGATACCCCGCACACTAGGATCCGTGTAGCCTGGGATCCTAAAGGAGATGACAATAGTCCTAGATATTAGCCTTATTATTTGCCTAATCTCACATGTCACCTGGTTTATGATGATTGCATGATTTAAATTGTTTTGTGAGTCACGACAGTCCGAGGGAGGGGCTGAGTCTTGACGGATGGTGATTTGGTATTGATATGTGTCGAGCATGAACTATGTTAAGTATACCTCGCATGATGATTTTTTCCTGCTTTAGTTACCGACATTTGGTACTAATTTATGTAGAGCATGAACTGTTTTGAGTGCACCTCGCATGATGATTTTCCATGTTTTATTTACCGACTTGTGTACGGATTTGAATAACATGAACTGCTTTACATACCATGAACACGTGCATGAACTGATGTTTTTGGGTATGACGTGTAACTGCTTGGTTTTATGCATGCCATCACGATCATGTAGATAGTACAGTTATCTATTTGCTCACATGATTGCCTTACTGAGCGTGTGGTTGCTCACCCCCTTATTTTCCCCCTCTACAGATGATATGCGCGTACAAGAGGATGATTTAGGACGATCAAGGAAACGTGTGGATTGGGAATTGAAACAATAATGATGATAGAGTTTGATTGGAAAATAGAATAACAACCTAGACTCGAAGTCTAAAGAGACTTGAACCAAAGGTATTGGACCTCGACCCTTCGAGAACCTAAGGTATAACAATAGTGGTTGGTGAAGAGGGAGGTGCCACAAGGAAGAAGACCTTGATAAGCCTAGTTGAGAGGGAACCCTAGAAAGAGGCACACTCAAATTTCTGAAAATTTAATCTGATATATTCTTTTTTTCAAGAGCGTTTACAAAGTATTTATAATAATATCTAGCACTTAAGCCCTTAAACAAGTGGGCTGGAATTAACACCAAACAGAAACTAAGACTAAAACCTAAATTCACGCCTAAGCCTAGTTACATAGGATAATTGGTCTAAAACGTAATAAAACTCAAATGTGGGCTATTTAAACACTTAACCCAACTTATTACTAAACCAAGACTCATGTCGTTTGGGCTTCTAAACAAATATAGATGGTTGGGGGACCTCATTGGATAACCCATGGATCCTTGGCATCACGAGCAAATGGACCTCCATCATTCCCCCTTTCCTCAAAATGATTTATCCTCAAATCGCATGTACCTTGTTTGTACTTGATCACGTACGAGAACGCCTCAATGAACTCCATCCACATGGCATAACGCTTGTTTAGCTTACTCTGTCCTTTCAGATGCTTCAAGGACTCGTGATCGGTGTGGATGACAAATTCTTTGGGCAACAGGTAATGTTGCCATGTATCCAAGGCCCTCACTAACGCGTACATCTCCTTGTCATATGTGGGATAGTTAAGTATTGTCCCACTTAACTTCTCACTGAAGAAGGCAATTGAGCGTTTTTCCTGCATAAGCACAGCTCCAATTCCTACACCTAAGGCATCACACTCAATCTCAAAAGTTTTAGTAAAGTCAGGCAGAGTTAACAAAAGAGCAGAACAAAGTTTATCCTTGAGCAAATTAAAAGCATGCTATTGTGCAGGACCCCAATGAAATGCAACATTCTTTTTGACCACTTCGGTCAAAGGTGCGGCTATAGTGCTAAAGTCTCCAACGAATCGACGATAGAAACTAGCTAAGCCATGGAAACTGCGCACTTCAAAAACAGACTTAGGTATAGGCCAATCTCTAATTGCCTTTACCTTCTCATCATTAATAGAAATGCCATGTGAAGAAACTACATACCCAAGGAAAACAACCTTATCAGTGCAAAATATACATTTCTTAGAATTGGCATACAAACTTTCATTCCTCAAAACAGTAAGAACATTCCTAAGATTCTCAACATGCTCATGCAGACTTTTACTGTAAATTAGAATTTCATCGAAGTAGACAACCACATACTTACCAATGAAAGCACGTAAAACATAGTTCATTAAGCGCATGAAAGTTCTGGGTGAGTTAGTCAAGCCAAAAGGTATAACTAACCACTCATAAAGATAATGTTTAGTCTTAAATGCGATTTTCCATTCATCACCTTCTTTCATACGAATTTGGTGATATCCACTCTTTAAATCAACTTTAGAAAATATGCATGCACCATGCAACTCATCGAGCATGTCATCTAGCCTAGGAATAGGATAGCGATACTTTACAATGATTTTGTTGATGGCTCGACAGTCAACGCACATCCTCCACGTCCCATCCTTTTTAGGCACAAACAATACGGGCATGGCGCATGGACTCATGCTCTCTCTCACGTAACCTTTCCTCATGAGCTCCTCAACTTGCCTTTGAAGCTCCTTCGTCTCCTTTGGATTACTTCTGTAGGCTGGGCGGTTAGGTATGGCAGCTCCAGGGACAAGGTTAATCTGATGCTCGATCCCACGAATCGGTGGTAGTCCATTTGGGATCTCCTCAGGGAATGCATTCTCGAACTCCTGCAATAGTGAGACAATATCAGTAGGCAAAGTATCATGGAGTTCAATATCAATAAAACAAGAATCTTTAAATAAGAGCAAAAGGATAGGAGACTTAGCAATAAATGTTGTCTTCACATCTCGGGGGTTGGCATGGTAGCTCACTGTTTCACTTTCCTTGCATCCCTTCTTTTCTTTAGCTAGCTTCTTTTGCTCGTCATGTTGCTCCTTCAGCCTTAATTGATCCTCGTAAATCTCCTTAGGGCTAAGGGAAGCAAGAGTGATCTTCTTGCCATCCATAAAAAAGGAGTAACGGTTAGAGTAACCGCATGGATGATTCTTCGATCATACTGCCACGGTTTACCCAGCAACAGGTGGCTAGCTTGCATAGGTACCACGTCACACATCACTTTATCTTGATACCTCCCAATACGAAAAGGAACCAAGACTTGCTTCACCACATTCATTTCACCACAGTCATTAATCCACTGCAACTTATATGGGCGGTGATGCTTGGTAGTGGGCAATTTTAGCTTATCAACAAGGTATGTGCTAGTAACATTAGTACAGCTCCCACCATCAATGATCACAGAGCATACCTTGTCACTAATATGGCATCTTGTATGGAAGATGTTTTCACGTTGTACCTCATCCTCAAACTTCACATGAGTATTAAGAGCACGTCTGGAAACAAGTGCTTCACCATAAGTAGCAAACTCAACAACTTCTTCTTCTTCAGCATCTTCTAACGCAGGGATCTCATCCTCAATACCAACATCAGAACCCTCACTCTCAACATCTCCATTCTCAAGCAGGAGCATCACTCTACGATTAGGACACTAAGAGGCAACATGTCCACGACCCAAACACTTAAAACACTTTATGTCACGTGTTCTACTCTAGGATGCTTGGGCAGGCTCAGTCTTAGGCTTTGGAGGGTCCTCAGACTTTGGCTTAACAAAACTTTTTGACTTAGGCTTAAACACAGGCTTATCATCCCTACGAAAGGTGTTAGACTTTCAAAAAGGAACTGAACTAGGAGTGAAACGGGATGTACCTTTCCTTTTGAGTTGCCTTTCCACTTTGATGGCCACATGCAGCATCTCCTCTAAATCCATGTAATGCTGAAACTCTACAACATTGGCAATCTCACGATTCAAACCTTGGAGAAAACGAGCCATAGTAGCTTCTGCATCCTCCTAGATATTGGCTCGGATCATGATTATCTACATCTCCTTGTAATAATCGTCAACACTTTTTGAACCCTAGGTGAGACCTTTGAGCTTCTGGTACAGCTCTCTGTAATAATGGTTAGGCTCAAATCTTTTCCTCATGATACGCTTCATCTCATCCCATGTAGACACTGAAGGATCACCACATCTTCTTCTACTGGAGACCAGCTGATCCCACCATACCATAGCATATTCAGTGAACTCTACTGCAGCAAGTTTAACCTTCTTTACCTCAGAGTAGTGGTGGCAGTCAAATACCATGTCAATCTTCCTTTCCCACTCTAAATATGCCTCGGGATCATTCTTGCCTTGGAAAGGAGGAATCTTCAATTTTATACTACCAAGGTTTCCATCCATATTCTCTTTGCCTCTATCACGGGCTCTATCAACTCGATCTCTATCTCTATACTCATGATACCTTCTATGATGTCTATGTCACGACCCAATTCCATTCTCTTTAACCGAAAATCACTGAAAATTTTTTGTGTTTTACTGTTACCTTACCCGATCGTGAACTAACTCACCACACACTGTTGGGCTGTGAGTCAATAATAAACATCACTTACCATTCATTCACAATTTAATAAAACGATTTCATACATTCGAAGTTAATTGTTTACTTATACAAAATATGATTACTGACATCTACATCCCCCATAATTACATTTCAAATGTCTATTGTGCTTTTACATTGTTTAGATACAAAAGAAATTACTGTGTATATACCTCTAAGTGATGGAGATGCAGCGGAATCCAAAATACCACTCCTCAGTCCTCACTGGGCTACTATGCATGCTCTGTAGGAGGGGAAAAATAGAGAGGGATGAGCAACCACACGTTCAGTAAGGCAATAATGCAAGCATGGTAGATAATTACTCTATCTACATGCTGGTAGTGTTATGCATAAATCGTTTGTAGTAGGAGCATGAGGAAGTAAACTATGCCATATGGGTATACATATATATCATGTATCAAAATCATGTAAAATTGGCATATAAAACATGGTAAAAACATCATGTATAAATCATCTCATGCTCAATCTCATTTAAATTCATAAAAAGGGCAATTCATTAAGAAACCTCCTTTTTAAACCCACGTCATAAAACTCTTTCCCAAACATATACAATCCCATCACATCAATTCACAATCACAACCTCATTTTCATTTCACAAATCAATTTCGCAAGGCTCGACCCCTCCTTCGGGTCTACCTTGAACAATCACAATCACACTTAGAGATTAAAATCATGTGGTAGTAAGTAAATCAAGCAAGGAGACAGGTTACTATATCTCAAGTGACTACGTTGGCCAATTGCCACATATCATCCCAGACCACATGGATCTCGGTGTGTGGGGTATCATGCTGGTACGAAGGTGGGTTAGTTCTCCGCCAGACTTTCTTAAATCAAGTAACCACCACACAGTACATCGTACTCCATGTGATATACACGGTACATCGTACTCCGCAGACCCATAACAAGGTTGTGGGTGCTGCCATAGGTCTTATCTACCCCATACCAAGTGTAACCTTTATAGTCTCAAGAGTGCGTAGGAGTACCCTCAATACCAGGTCCTAGCCCCTCATGGCCTTGCTCGCCCCTGTTGGGTTCCCAGATTCAGGTCCTAGCCCCTCACCCTCACCCTCACCCCACTCAAGAGGTCTGTTAGGCCTGTTGGGTTCCCTGAATGGATTATGTCAGGTCCTAGCCCCTCACCCCACTCAAGAGGTCTGTCAGGCCTGTTGGGTTCCCTGATTTAATCTGTATCTCTCACCACGGCCTCATACATACCACAGTGTGAAAACTAGCGTGAGCTACGCTCTAGCGCGAATTCATGCATCAAAACCAATCACTTCGTACGAGCAACGCTCTAGTACGGCATTTATGCATAAAACTATGAAGAAACCACATACGAGCATAGCTCTAGTATGGTTATATGCAAAAGAAAAACCACTCAAATCTACGTATGAGCGTAAGCTCCAATACGGTTTATAAAACATCGTCACAATTCAAATCAAAGTGCGAGCTAAGCTCAAGCACGTTTCACACAAGTGAAAACATAGAAATCCAATGCGAGCGAGGCTCTAGCGTGAATTATATCACATACACACGATAGGAGGCTCACATGCATTCAAAACATCTCAAAACATGCTTAGCACCTCACATGGGCTATTTCACAACATCATTCAAGTACTAGCTAGCCTATCCTTTTATTTGCTCAAATCAAAGCATTGTGTTTTGTAAAAGCATTCAAAACACGTGAGTATTAGCCTTACTATCCTTTTTAATAACCATTTCAAAGAACCAAATCTCATACAAATACTCATAGTAATTTCCATACATCTTCAAACACATTTCTATAAACTCATGCACATTTCCAAAGCATGATTCCACCCACAAAATACGAGCAGCTACCTCTATATACTCATGATTCCACTTCCTTAAGCTGTTTACTCGTATGGTTCGATTCTTCTCCAACGGACTCCTTGAAACTGCGCATAATCAAAGTTCACATTATATTCGATCCATATAATGCAACCCTTGTGCTTGCTATAGTCAATTCAATCTATAGCCTCTATTAACGCTTATGAGGCCTCGTTTCATTACTTTACCCATAACTCGAGTCTATGGATCTTCTTAGGCCTATTAACTTATTCCAAATCGATATTAAATCGACATTAAGCTCATAGTGTTCATATTTCATGAATTCCCTCACTATGGCATTTATTAAGCATATACATACTCATTTTCACAATTCCTCCAAACTCACAATGTAATTCCATTTAACCATCTAAAATCATAGACATTACCTCAATAACAACTTTAGCATGCCCATAAATCATAAACTCATTCAACCCATATATTCTCACATTATACCCATTCTAGGTTTTCTAGGTCACACCAATTCCACCACATCCCTAGATAATTTATCCATCAATACACATCCAACTCAACTCCAAAATCACTTAAATAAACAATGTACTTGGATTGGAGTATTAGAATCTTACCAAAACTGATTTTTCTTCTTGCTCCAAATGTCAATGCCCTTAGCTCCTTCAATACCAACAATGGGATTTTGGGTTCCAACTATGTTGTTCTCTTCCTCAAGATGAACAACTTAATGTCTAATGGCCTCCCCTCAAATCTTACTGAAAATGACTGATTTTAGAGAAAGAAAGTTAGGTTTTTGGGTTAGAAATGGAAGATTGGTGTTTTTTCAAAATTTTTAGATTTTCAGCACTCCTTTTATAGAAATCACTTGAGGAGATCGATCTGGTCCCCTTAAATCTCTTATTTTCACAGCATTTTAAGCATGAGATCGATCTGCTCCCAAACAGAGAGCTAAGAAGATCGATCTGTATGCTTGAGGATCGATCTTTTCATTATAGAATGCTTAGGAGATCGATTTGACCCCATTGGAGATCGATCTGCTCTATTCCATTGCCCAAATAAGAGCATTCTGGCTCTTCCAGATCGATCTCTCATCTTATGAGATCAATCTGACCTTCATACTTCCCAGATTTTTTACAGTTCTCCTGCTGTAACTCACACCAAAACACCCTTAATTTGCTACCATAGCCATTTTCTCATCCATCCTCCTATATAGCTTGAAAATGGCATCTATTCATACCTTATGCACATTGAAACTTGTGTGCATTCATTGTATATCCCAAGGTACACTATATAAAACCAAATGGAAGCATTTATATTCATACAACTTTCTTCCATTTACCACACTATTCATTTTGAGTTCTAATAACATTTATCACTTGCAAGAACTCATTTCTTCATATTCATACTTAATGAAACTTGTATGTGCATTACAAAATCATATTACACATATGTACTTTGAATCCATAGACTTACATCAATTACAATTTACCTTACATGTCCATTGGCATTCATTGGTCCAATTACACATGTTGCAACTATACATATACGGGGTCTCACATTCTCCCCTCTTTCAAGGAATTTGGTCCTCCAAATTAGAACCAAGTCACTCTTCAAAAAGTTGGGGGTACTTCTCTCGTATCAAGTTCTCCAATTCCCATGTGGCCTCTTCCGCCGTGTAATGTTGCCAAAGAACTTTCACCAAGGGAATTATCTTATTCCGTAACACTTTCTCTTTTCTATCCAATATCTGAACTGACTTCTCAACATATGTCATACTCTCATTGAGCTCCAACGGCTCATATCTTATCACATGTGCCGGGTCTGGGTGATACTTTAGAAGCATCAAGATGTGGAAGACGTTGTGGAAATTTGCCAAATCCGGTGGCAATGCCAACCTATACGCCTTATCTCCCACTCTCTCCAAAATCTCGAAGGGTCCGATATATCTAGGGCTCAGCTTGCCCTTCTTACCAAATCTCATAATACCCTTTGATGGTGAAACTCTCAGAAATATCGGCTCACCCTCATCAAACTCTAGTGGTCTCCGTCTCTTGTCAGCATAACTCTTTTGTCGGCTCTGAGCTGTCCATAATCTCTTACATATCAATTGGACGTCCTCAGATGCCTGCTGCACTAAGTTCGGAGCAAAAATGTGTCTGTCACCAACCTCTTCCCATCCAATAGGGGAACGACATCTACACCCGTACAATGCCTCATAGGGTGCCATCCCGATACTCACATGATAGCTATTATTATAAGCGAACTCGGCTAACTACAGGTGGTCATCCCAGGAGCCTCTAAAATCCAGCACACATGCTCTCAACATATCCTCTAGGGTCTGTATAGTCCTCTCTGACTGCCCATCTGTCTGAGGATGAAAGCGATGCTAAAACTCAGTCGGGTCCCCAGCGCTTCCTGAAAATGTTTCCAAAAATGCGAAGTGAAGCGGGCATCCCTATCAGAAACAACGCTCGTTGGTGCACCATGTAGCCGTACTATCTCTCGAATATACAGGTTCGCCAACTGACTTAATGTATCGGTAGCTCTCATAGCCAAGAAATGGGCGGACTTAGTCAATCGGTCCACAATAACCCATATGGCATCATGAACTCTGCGGGTCCTCGGCAACCCCATCACAAAATCCATGGTGACATGCTCCCACTTCCATGTCGGTATCGGTAGAGGCTACAATAATCCTGCAGGCTTTTGATGCTCTACCTTCACTTGCTGATAAACGAGACACTTAGCGACATATTCAGCAATGTCTCTTTTCATTCCAGACCACCAATAAACCTTCCGAAGGTTTTGATACATCTTGGTACTTCTTGGATGTATCGTATACTTCGATGAGTGAGCCTCTGATAAAATCATTCTCCTGATCTTAGGATCCTTGGGGATGCATACTCTGCCTCTGAACCTCAATAAGCCATCTGTACTCAGCTCAAAATCACTACCCACACCTGCCTGTATCTGCCTTAGCCAATCAATGTATCGTCGATCGCTCTGCTGGGCTTGTCGAATACGGCCAATCAACTCTGGCTCTAGTCTCAAACTAGCCACGATCTCAAGTCTCTCCGAACCAGGTGGGGTTACATCCAAACTGAGGTTCGCAAAGTGTTCTAACAATTCATGTTCCCGTACCATCATATATGACACCAACCCAAGGTTCTTTCTACTCAAAGTATCAGTAACTACATTTGTCTTACCCAGGTGGTACATGATTTCACAATCATAGTCCTTCAGGAGTTCGAGCCATCTCCTCTGTCTCATATTCAGCTCTTTCTACGAGAACAGGTACTTAAGACTCTTATGATCTGTGAACACTTGAAATTTCTCACCATAGAGGTAGTGGCGCCATATTTTCAAAGCAAATACTACAGCTGCCAACTCCAAATCATGTGTCGGGTAGTTTCTCTCATTATCTTTCAACTGTCTAGATCCATAGGTAACTACCTTCCCATCCTGCATAAGTATACAGCCCAGTCCTTGGTGTGATGCATCTGTATGCACCGAGAATCCTCTTAAGCTAGTAGGAATGGTGAGAATTGGAGCAGTTGTCAATCGACGCTTAAGCTCCTCAAAACTCCTCTCACATGCCTCATCCCATACAAACTTAACGTCCTTACGCGTGAGGCGTGTCAACAGAGCAGCTAGTCTAGAGAAACCCTCTACAAATCTTCGATAATATCCTGTCAATCTCAAGAAACTTCTGATCTTAGTAACTGTCTTGGGCTGTTCCCACTGTATAACTGCCTCTATCTTGGATGGATCCACTGATACCCCATCCTTTGACACCACATGCCCCAGAAATGAGATCTGTTCCAACCAAAAGTTACACTTGTTGAGTTTGGCATACAATTCTCTCTCTCGGAGGGTCTGTAGAACTATCCTCAAGTGCTCCTCATGATCTTCCCTGGACTTGGAATACACCAAAATGTCATCGATAAACACTGTCACAAACTTATCCAGGTATGGCTTGAATACATCATTCATCAATGCCATAAATGCTGCAGGAGCATTCGTCAATCCGAATGGCATCACCAAAAACTCGTAGTGGCTATAGCGGGTATGAAATGCTGTCTTGGGTACATCTCCACTTCTGATCCTCAACTGATGATACCCTGACCGCAGGTCTATTTTAGAAAATACTTCGGCTCCCTGGAGTTGATCCAACAAATCGTCGATTCTTGGAAGGGGGTACTTGTTCTTAATGGTGGCCTTATTCAACAATCGATAATCTATACACAGTCAGAGGCTTCTATCCTTCTTCCTTACAAACAATACCGGTGCTCTCCAAGGTGAGACACTCGATCTAATAAACCCCTTCTCCAGCAACTCTTGCAGTTGTTTCTTCAGCTCTTCCAATTCTATCGGAGCCATTCTATAGGGTGGTTTCGATATCGGCTCTGTACCAGGCACTAACTCTATGTAGAATTCCATTTCCCTTTCAGGTGGTAGTCCTAGTAATTCATCCGGAAAGACATCAAGGTAATCCGTAATTACGGGTATGTCCCTCAATTCCAGGCGTGCCCCATCTATATCAACCACGTATGTGATGAACCCTTCACATTATCCTCTCCATCATTAGTTTCATAAACTATCACTCTACATTCAACATTTATCATAAACAATAAATTTATCTCTTAAGCAATATGCATTTAGAATCATACTCTTTTATTTACAACAAACATACTATTTTCATATCATTTCCTTTCATCAAAGTTTACAATAAGATTGCCTAATCCTTAAAACATCAATGTTTTGGCATGACAATCCATAACAACTCGATTAGTAGCCAACCAATCCATTCCCAATATTACATCAAAATCATTCATATTCAACAAGATTAAATTGGCTATCATTTCCTTTCCCTCTATCTTTAACTTACAATCTCTACATACATGCTCAGTCAATTGACTATCATTCATGGGTGTGGAAATCATCAACATTTTATCCAACAATGTTGGTTTCACATGCTTAAACAATTTATGTGCAAAGGAAGGTGATATGAAAGAATGCGTGGCACTAGGATCAAATAATACCAATGCTTCTAAATCAAAGATTCAGATGGTACCTTTAATCACATCTGTCGAAGCATCTGCGGTGTCCTGATCCAGTGCATGTACTCTTCCTCTGCTCACACCTGCAGCCTGTTTTCATTTTTCCTTAGCTGTAGCCCTCCTCCCGGGGCCGCTGTCTCAACTGGAGCTCCCTCAGGCTCCTTACCCTTTTGTGGGACAGTTTCAATCATCTCAGTGCAGAACCTCGATATATGTCCTGGCCTCCCATACCTAAGACACGAAACAGGGAGCACCTAACATGGTCTAGTGCCATGGTATCTCCCACATCTCCTACACTGATCCATGGTAGGTCGTGGTACTCCAATAGTCATACCCCTCGGTGCAGTCAAAGTCGGGTACATGGGAGGTCTAGCAGCTCTCTCCTGCACCTCCTCAATCTTGGGCCTCTTATCAAAATATCTTTGGCCTCCTCTCCTGGACCCTCTATCCATCCCGGATCTCTTTCGGTCTCTACCTTTCTAACACTGATTCTCCCAAGCTCGGAGCCATTCCGCTCAAAATCTTGCTCGCATAACTGAGCCTTATGTACAGCCTCCTCATAAGTCAAAATGTGGAAGGTGTGAGACCCCGTATATGTAAAGTTGTAATGTGTAATGAATGTGAATGGACTTGTAATGTAAAGTATGATCGATGTAAGTCCATGGATTCAATCTATGTATGTGTAATATGATTTGTAACGTACATACAAGTTCCATTGAGTTTGAATATGAAGAAATGAGTCTTTATAAGTGATGGATGTGATTGAAACTCAAAATGGGTGGTGTGGTAAATGGAAGGAAGTTGCATGAATATAAATGCTTCCATTTGATTTTATGTAGCATACCTTTGGACATACAATGAATGCACACAAGTTTCAATGTGCATAAGGTATGAATGGATGCCATTTTCAAGTTATAAAGGTGGATGGATGAGAAAATGGCCATGACAATAGATCAAGGATGTGTTAGTATGAGTTGCAGCAAGGAAACTACAGGAAATCTGGAAAACATGAAGGCCAGATCGATCTCATAAGATGAGAGATCGATCTGGAAGAGCCAGAATGCTCTTATTTGGGCAATGGAATAGAGCAGATCGATCTTCAATAGGGCCAGATCGATCTCCTAAGCATTCTGTAATGAAAGGATCGATCCTCAAGCACCCAGATCGATCTCCTTAGCTCTCTGTTTGGGATCAGATCGATCTCATGCTACGACAGATCGATCTCATGCTTAAAATTTCGTGAAAATGAGAGATTTAAGGGGACCAGATCGATCTCCTCTTGGACCAGATTGATCTCCTCAAGCTATTTCTATATAAGGAGGGCTGAAAATCTAAAAATTTTGGGAAAAACACCAATCTTCCATTTCTAACCCAAAAACCTAACTTTCTCTCTCTAAAATCAGCCATTTTCAACAAGGATTGAGGGGAGACCATTAGACATTAAGTTGTTCATCTTGAGGAAGACAACAACATAGTTGGAACCCAAAATCCCATTGTGGGTATTGAAGGAGGTAAGGGCATTGACATTTGGAGCAAGAAGAAAAATCATATTTGGTAAGATTCTAACACTCCAATCCAAGTACATTGTCTATTTAATTGATTTTAGAGTTGTTCAGCATGAGTATGTATGGATGGAAACACCTAGGTTGTGTTAGAAACTAATGTAACCTAGAAAATGGAATGCCTCTAGTGTGAGAAAGTATGAATTGGGGTGTTGGTGGTTTATAGGTTATGATAAGTTGTTAGATGAGTAATGTGGGTGATTTGGAATGGTTATGTGGAGTTATAATGTGGGTTTAAGTGAAATTATGAAAATGAGCATGTAAATGCTTGACAAATGCCATAGTGAGGAAATCAATGAAATATGAACACTATCAGCTTGATATCAATTTAATATCGATTTGGAATGAGTTAATAGGCCTAAAAGAATCTATAGATTCGAGTTTTGGATAAAGTAATGAAACGAGGCCTCATAAGCATTAATAGAAAACTATAGGTCGAATTGACTATAGTGAACGCACGCCGTCATATTATATGGATCGAATATAATGCGGGATACGATTTTTTGCAGTCCCGAAGAGTTCGTTGAAGACGAATCGAACCGTACGAGTAAGCAGCTTAAGGAAGTGGAATCACGCATCGCGATTCCAGGTAAGGGAATTCTGTAAGTACATAGAGGTAGCTGCTCGTAATTTGTGGGATTATAGGGTGTTTATGAAATGCATGAACGTTTGAGAAATTGGTTGTTTGGTATGCGAAAATAGCTGTGAATAATTGTATGAGATTTGGTGATTGAAATGGTATTGTAAAGAAATGGGATAGTAAGGCTAATAATTGCATAAATCTAATGTTTTGATGTTTTTTCAAAACGAAATTGCTTGGTTTTAAGCAAGCTTGTAGATGGGTCGGCTAGTGTTTTATTGATGTTGTGGAAAAGCATTTGTGAAGTGCTAAACCCGATTGCCGGGATTGTTTGATTGTGTATGAGCCGCCTATCGTATTTGCATGACATAAATCGCGCTAGAGCCTCGCTCGCGTTGGATTTCTATGTTTTCACTTGTGTGATACGTGCTTGAGCTTAGCTCGCACCTTGATTTGGAAACTATGATGATGTTTATAAACCGTACTGGAGCTTCTGCTCGTACGTGGCTTTTGAGTGGTTTGTCTTATGAGTATAACCGTACTAGAGCTATGCTCGTACGCGTCTCTTTATGAGAGGATGCATGAGTCGTGCTAGAGCTTTGCTCGCACAAGTTTGCACATTGTGATACGTATAAGGTTGTGAAAGTTGGTAAGATCCTTAAGCCCTACATCCTTAAGCTAACATCCTTAAGCCCAAAGAGGCGGGGATGCTCTGTTAGGGGGGGAGGCTCTGTTCGGTGGGGAGGCTCTCTTACGGTGGGATCCTTAAGCCAACATCCTTAAGCCCTGGAGGGGCAGGGAGGCTCTGTTAGGCAGGGAGGCTCTCCTACATGGGTACGGTAAGATCCTTAAGCCCTACATCCTTAAGCCAACATCCTTAAGCCCGAGGAGGCGGGGAGGCTCTGTTCGGTGGGGAGGCTCTCTTACGGAAGGATCCTTAAGCCCTACATCCTTAAGCTAACATCCTTAAGCCCGAGGAGGCAGGGAGGCTCTGTTAGGCGGGGAGGCTCTCCTTCACGGATATGGAAAACTCTTGGTATGGGTTAGGTAAGACCTAGGAATGGCACCTCCAATCACGATATGAGTCTGCAGAGTACGCTGTACCGTGTATATCACATGGAGTACGATGTACCGCGTGATGGTTAAGTGATGAGAAAGTCTGGCGAGGGATAATCCATCTTCGTGCCAGTATGATACCCCGCACACCTGGACGCATGTGGTTTGGGATGATTTATGATGTAGTTGGTCCACATAGGCACTTTTGATATAGTGACCTAGTTTTTATATACATGTGTGAATTGTGAAATGAAAATGTGGTTGTGATTGTGAATTGATTTGGTGGTATTTATGTGTTGAGAAAGAGGTTTATGATGTTGGTTTAAAAAGGAGGTTTCTTAATGAATTGTCCTTTTTATGAATTTAAATGAGATTGAACATGAGATGATTTATACATGATGTTCTTTTTACCATGTTTGATATGCCAATGTACATGATTTTGACACATGATATATATGCATACTCATATGGCATAGTTTTATTCCTCATGCTCCTACCATAAATGATTTATGCATAACACTATCAGCATGTAGATAGAGTAGTTATCTACCATGCTTGCATTATTGCCTTACTGAGCGTGTGGTTGCTCATCCCTCTCTATTTTTTCCCCTACCAGAGCGTGCATAGTAGTCCAATGAGGACTGAGGCGTGGTATTTTGGACTCCGCTGCATCTCCATCGCTTAGAGGTATATACACAGTGATTCTTTTTGTATCTAAACAATGTAAAAGCACAGTATTCTTTTGAGTTGTAATTATGGGGGATGTAGATGTCAATAAAACATGCTTTTGTATAAGTACAAGATTAAATGCAAATGTATGACATCGTTTTATTTAACTGAGAATGAATGAGATGTGGAGTTTATTATTGACTCACAGTCCAACGGTGTGTGGTGAGTTAGTTCACGACCGGGTAAGGTAACAGTAAAATGCAAAAAAATTTTAGTGATTTTCGATTAAAGAAAATGGAATTAGGTCGTGACAGAAGGGAGCTAGCTTAGTCCGGATGGCCAATCTCAATCCATCCATGAACTTCTGTATCTTTCGGGTCTCACTACCCATCGTGTCCGGGTCATATCTCCCCAATGACATAAACTTGGACTTATACTCGTCCACAGTTCGGTTCCCTTGAACCAGATTCATGAATTCCATCCGTAATTTTCTCTGTTCGGTGACTGGAATATACTGTCTCCTGAAGGCCTCTAGAAATGTCTCTCATGAGATCTCAGAGTGTCTGGCCCTCAAAATAACCTCGGTGGACCTCAACCAATGCTCGGCCTCGCCTTTCAACATAAACACGACAAAGGCTACCTTCTCAGCTGAAGTGCATCGGAAAAACCTATACAGTTTCTCCATCTCATACACCCAGTCCTCCGTGACCACTGGGTCTTTCACCCCTCTGAACACTGGGGGTTTCAGTGCTTGAAACTCGCGCAATCTGCTTAAATCGCAGTCATACCCCAAATCACTACCGCTCTGCTGTGGAGCGATAGGAGAAGCTATATCCTGGGCTGGAGGTGGTGTAACTGTAGCTGTCTCAGCAGTCTGAGGTCTCTTCGCCTCTGCAGCTGCCTGTTCAGTAGTAGGCTGTGCCGTGGGACCTCGTCTATCACTGGCACCCAAGGCCTACGTGACTATCTCTACCAGGTTCTCAATACTCCGCTCTAACCTAGCGAAGCGAGCCTCAGTATCCTCTGCTCTCTCAGTAGGATTCTGTGGAGCTTGCTCAGTCTGTGGCTCCGCACGGCTCTCAGGCCTACCTCTACTGCCTCTAGCACGTGCTCTCGCCCCTCTACCTTTGCGTGTAACTGGCATAGTGCCTAACTTCTTGTATTATAATAATTTATTAAGTTCAATCCATCACGATATACACAGTTATATCTAAACAAAAGCACAGTAATATGGGGATGTACTTTCCTACGTTTTTATTACTGACTCACATCAGGCCAACTCAGCTCTGATACCAATCTCTGTCACGACCCAATTCCATTCTTTTTAATTGAAAATCACTGAAAAATTTTCGCGTTTTACTGTTACCTTACCCGATCATGAACTAACTCACCACACACTGTTGGGTTGTGAGTCAATAATAAATATCACTTACAATTCATTCACAATTTAATAAAACGATGTCATACATTCGAAGTTAATCGTTTACTTATACAAAATATGATTACTGACATCTATATCCCCCATAATTACATTTCAAATGACTACTGTGCTTTTACATTGTTTAGATACAAAAGAAATCACTGTGAATATACCTCTAAGTGATGGAGATGCAGCGGAATCCAAAATACCACGCCTCAGTCCTCACTGAGCTACTATGCACGCTCTGTAGGAGGGGGAAAATAGAGAGGGATGAGCAACCACACGCTCAGTAAGGCAATAATGCAAGATGGTAGATAAAACTCTATCTACATGCTAGTAGTGTTATGCATAAATCGTTTGTAGTAGGAGCATGAGGAAGTAAACTATGCCATATGAGTATACATATATATCATGTATCAAAATCATGTAAAATTGGCATATAAAACATGGTAAAAACATCATGCATAAATCATCTCATGCTCAATCTCATTTAAATTCATAAAAAGGGCAATTCATTAAGAAACCTCCTTTTAAAACCCACGTCATAAAACTCTTTCTCAAACACATACAATCCCATCACATCAATTCACAATCACAACCTCATTTTCATTTCACAAATCAATTTCGCGAGGCTCGACCCCTCCTCGGGTCTACCTTGAACAATCATAATCACACTTAGAGATTAAAATCATGTGGTAGTAAGTAAATCAAGCAAGGAGACAGGTTACTATATCTCAAGTGACTACATTGGCCATTTGTCACATATCATCCCAGACCACGGATCTTGGTGTGCGGGGTATCATGCTGGTACGAAGGTGGGTTAGTTCTCCGCCAGACTTTCTCAAATCAAGTAACCACCACGCGGTACATTGTACTCCATGTGATATACACGGTACATCGTACTCCGTGGACCCATAACAAGGTTGGGGGTGCCTACCATAGGTCTTATCTACCCCATACCAAGTGTAGCCTTTATAGTCTCAAGAGCGCGTGGGAGTACCCTCAATACCAGGTTCTAGCCCCTCATGGCCTTGCTCGCCCCTGTTGGGTTCCCTGAATGGATTATGTCAGGTCCTAGCCCCTCACCCTCACCCCACTCAAGAGGTCTGTCAGGCCTGTTGGGTTCCCTGAGTTAATCCGTATCTCTCACCATGGCCTCATACATACCACAGTGTGAAAACCAGCGCGAGCTACGCTCTAGCGCGAATTCATGCATCAAAACCAATCACTTCGTACGAGCAATGCTCTAGTATGGTATTTATGCATAAAACTATGAAGAAACCACGTACGAGCATAGCTCTAGTACAATTATATGCAAAAGAAAAACCACTCAAATCTACGTACGAGCGTAAGCTCTAGTACGGTTTATAAAACATCATCATAATTCAAATCAAAGCGCGAGCTAAGCTCAAGCACGTTTCACACAAGTGAAAACATAGAAATCCAGTGCGAGCGAGGTTCTAGCGTGAATTAAATCACATACACACGATAGGCGGCTCACATGCATTCAAAACATCTCAAAACATGCTTAGCGCCTCACATGGGCTATTTCACAACATCATTCAAGTACTAGCAGCCTATCCTTTTATTTGCTCAAATCAAAGTATTGTGTTTTGTAAAAGCATTCAAAACACGTGAGTATTAGCCTTACTATCCCTTTTTAATAACCATTTCAAACAACCAAATCTCATACAAATACTCATAGTAATTTCCATACATCTTCAAACACATTTCTATAAACTCATGCACATTTCATAAGCCCTATACACCCACAAAATATGAGCAGCTACCTCTATATACTTACAGAATTCTCTTACCTGGAATCGCGATGCGTGATTCCACTTCCTTAAGCTGCTTACTCGTATGGTTCGATTCGTCTCCAACGGACTCCTCGAAACTGCGCATGATCATAGTTCACATTATATTCGATCCATATAATGCAACCCTTGTGCTTGCTATAGTCAATTCAATCTATAGCCTCTATTAACGCTTATGAGGCCTCGTTTCATTACTTTACCCATAACTCGAGTATATGGATCTTCTTAGGCCTATTAACTTATTCCAAATCAATATTAAATCGACATTAAACTCATAGTGTTCATATTTCATGAATTCCCTCACTATGGCATTTATCAAGCATATACATACTCATTTTCACAATTCCTCCAAACTCACAATGTAATTCCATTTAACCATCTAAAATCATAGACATTACCTCAATAACAACTTTAGCATGCCCATAAATCATAAACTCATTGAACCCATATATTCTCACATTATACCCATTCTAGGTTTTCTAGGTCACACCAATTCCACCACATCTCTAGATAATTTATCCATCAATACACATCCAACTCAACTCCAAAATCACTTAAATAAATAATGTACTTGGATTGGACTATTAGAATCTTACCAAAACTGATTTTTCTTCTTGCTCCAAATGTCAATGCCCTTAGCTCCTTCAATACCAACAATGGGATTTTGGGTTCCAACTATGTTGTTCTCTTCCTCAAGATGAACAACTTAATGTCTAATGGCCTCCCCTCAAATCTTACTGGAAATGACTGATTTTAGAAAGAGAAAGTTAGGTTTTTGGGTTAAAAATGGAAGATTGGTGTTTTTTCGAAATTTTTAGATTTCCAGCACTCCTTTTATAGAAATCACTTGAGCAAATCGATCTGGTCCAAGAGGAGATCGATCTGGTCCCCTTAAATCTCTCATTTTCATGGCATTTTAAGCATGAGATCGATCTGCTCCCAAACAGAGAGCTAAGGAGATCGATCTTTTCATTACAAAATGCTTAGGAGATCGATGTGGCCCCATTGGAGATCGATCTGCTCTATTCCATTGCCCAAATAAGAGCATTCTGGCTCTTTCAGATCGATCTCTCATCCTATGAGATCGATCTGGCCTTCATACTTCCCAGATTTCTGCAGTTCTCCTGCTGCAACTCACACCAAAACACCCTTAATTTACTACCATAGCCATTTTCTCATCCATCCTCCTTTATAACTTGAAAATGACATCTATTCATACCTTATGCACATTGAAAATTGAAACTTGTGTGCATTCATTGTATATCCCAAGGTACACTATATAAAACCAAATGAAAGCATTTATATTCATACAACTTTCTTCCATTTACCACACTATTCATTTTGAGTTCTAATCACATTTATCACTTGCAAGAACTCATTTCTTCATATTCATACTCAATGAAACTTGTGTGTGCATTACAAAATCATATTACACATATGTACTTTGAATCCATGGACTTACATCAATTACAATTTACCTTACAAGTCCATTGGCATTCATTGGTCCAATTACACATGTTGCAACTATACATGTACGGGGTCTCACAGTCTATTTGCCTCAGACTCTTCTTCCAAATCATACCCAATATTATCATCATACTCTTCATTGGTAACAATCTTACTTTTCATAGGGGAAGAATCATCTTGTTGGATCCTTGCAAACTGAGCTTCATGTCGGTCCAACTTATCATGAATGTCATTGAATTTCACGTCCATCCGTTGGAACTGTTGTTGCATTGGCTGGAGCATGAACTCAATTTTTTTAAAGTCTGATTTATCACCTTCAGAAGACATCTTTAACCTGCAAGAAACGTTAGTGATAATAGAAAACAAAGAACCTCACAAGTGATAACCTCACGTGTTTACACTCAATTCGCTCAAGATGGGGCACTCACACTCGTGTTTTACTCAAGTAATTTGGTTTTTCTCTACTAATGTTTCTCACACGCTTATGCCTTTTTCCCTTACTCTACCTCAACTTTATAGGTTTACAATCGTACTAGAGACTCAGTCAAAGATTCAACCTCGAAAGATCAACCAATTCACCAAGTATTTTTTTTCTTTTTTTCTTCTTTTTTTTTGTTTTTTTTTTACAAAGAGTTTTAGTATGGCTAAGAGACGAACTTGAAACAAAAATTCAGAAGTCCAATTCAAACACAACAACTAAGTGTAGAGTCCAACTCAAACACAATGACTAAGTGTAGAGTCAAACTCAAATACAACGACTAACTGTAGAGTCCAACTCAAACACAACGACTAAGTGTAGAATCCAACTCAAACACTACAACTAAGTGTAGGATTTTTTTCTTTTTTTTTGCTTTTTTTTAACAAAGACCAATCTGATTTGTGGCTAGGGTGGTGGGGAAGAGTTTTAGTGTGGCTAAGATACTGACTTGAAACAAAATTTCAGAAGTCCAACTCAAACACAACAAGAATCTCAAAGAAATAATCATCAGAAAAATAAAAAAAATGCCTAAAACTATAGGAAAATAATGGAATTTGGCCAAGAGAGGATGGGGCTCGTGAATAAAATTTACAAGTTCATTGTATTTCATCGTTTTCTTTAAAATGTGTACTCGTGCGTCTCGTAACTCAACATAATTTTTTTATGAACAGTGTTTGAACCATACACTGTTTCATTTTTTCTTCTTTCTTTCTTTTTTTCTTTCTTTTTCTTTTTGAAACTGACTTAGTGTTAGAGAAGAAGGGGAAGATGCACAACCAAAAAATTGAAACCTTTCTCTGATGCCAAACTGATATGTGCATACAAGAGAATGATTTAGGATGATCAAGGAAACGTGTGGATTGGGAATTGAAACAACAAAAAAAATGTAAGCGAGGTGAAAATAATGATGATAGAGTTTGAATGGAAAATAGAATAACAACCTAGACGCAAAGTCTAAAGAGACTCGAACCAAAGGTATTGGACATCGACCCTACGAATATAAAATTCGAGAACCTAATGTATAACAATGGTGGTTGGTGAAGAGGGAGGCGCCACAAGGAAGAAGACCTTGATAGGCCTAGTTGAGAGGGAACCCTAGAAAGAGGCACACTTAAATTTTTGAAAATTCAATCTGATCTATTCTCTTTTTCAAAAGTGTTTACAAAGTATTTATAATAATATCTAGCACTTAAGCCCTTAAACAAGTGGGGTGGAATTAACACCAAACAGAAACTAAGACTAAAACCTAAATTCACACCTAAGCCTAATTTCATAGGATAATTGGTGTAAAACGCAATAAAACTCAAATGTGGGCTATTTAAACACTTGACCCAATTTGTTACTAAACTAAGACTCATGTCATTTGGGCTTCCAAACAAATATAGATGGTTGGGGGACCTCATTGGATGACCCATGGATCCTTGGCATCACGAGCAAATGGACCTCCAACAACAGCGCACTTTTAGTAGATTGAGAGCGATTGAGGATTTGATTTCTAGTGTCTGCTGCATCCCTTCATATAAAGGTCTACACTTTTGTACAGTTTTGTATCTAGATATGCAATAGCACAATAATATTTTGAATGTAACATTTGGGGATGTAAAGAATTGTAAACACATGTAAAATCGTAACTTTGACTATGAAATGCAAGTGTTTACATTTAAATAAAAAGTGAATTGAAATTGTATGGTTTGATGAGATTAATATTGATGCACAGCCTAACTGTTGGTGGTGAAGTTGTTCACGATCAAAGGAAGGTAAGAACAATGGAAAAAAAAATTGTAGCAATTTTCGGTAAATTGGGGGTCGTGACAAGTTAATATTGATCCAACTTAAACATATGCAAAAACATTGCATTCATTCTGTCATGACCCTCTTCCCGTGACTTAACTTACTACTAACAGTTGGACTGCGAATCAACATTCATATCCACATCTCATCCACTTATAAGTTAAATTCATTTAACGAAATAAAAATTGTTCTTTTATAAAATTGTGTGGAAACGTTTACATCAGTTTCTATTATACACATCCCTTTCGTACAAAAGATCACTAGTCTGTGCATTAAATTATAGGATACAAAATTTTTCTCTCAAGTGTATACATCTGTAATGCTGGAGAACTGGAGCACACCGTAGCAGGGCAACTGCAATAATCACTACTGCGTAGTATCTGCGGAGGAAGAAAAAAGGGGGTGAGCTACATTATCTACATGCTAAAATATAATAATTTATTTCCCTTATAAAACATATGCATTCTTTAAAATAACTTCCATCGATGTGAAACCATTAATTCGCTAGATGGGTACATGCATATTACATCATCAATTCACACGGATCAATCTTTGAAAACCACACAGCTTTGTTTATCAGTTCACACAGAACACACTTACAAATCTCTTTGTAAATCAATGAACATGAGACATATAATGGGATTTTATATCACCCTGTATCACACAGCAGGGGGGAACATTTGTTACCTCACATAGTAGTAACAAAATGTCGTATCACAGAGATAAAAGAAGACTTATGGCGATAGTCCAGATTCCAGGCAACACTGATCACGTGTGCAGGAATCCTATGCTTGGGAAGACGGATCAACCATCCCTTCAGCTCACACAGAATCACTAAGATATCACGACACATCGTACCCCATGGCTAACGTTCATGGTACATCGTGCTCCCATGGATCCTTATCACCCATTTCCATTGTCTTAAAATCACGTGCTAGTAGGTCTGTGCAAGATCACTAAGTAGTACACAATGCCTCCAGCACAATTTTACTCATCACATAGAAATCTCATAAGCTCTCGTGCGAGCTCTCAAGCGGAACACACAGCATCACCCGAGGCATCGAGCACGATTTTGCTTATCACACAGCAAAGCTCAAGAGACCACGTGCGAGCAACTCAGCGTAAGAACACACAACATACCTGAGGCATCGAGCACGGCTTTGCCCATCACTTTAAATTGAGGGGGTCACATGCGAGCATAATTAGAGCAAGATCACTAAGCAGTACTCTTTGGCTCCAGCATGATTCCTAAAAATCTAGTGCGAGCTCTTGAGTGGAACACACAACATCACCCGAGGCATCGAACACCCTTTTTGCTTTTCTCAAAATCCCTTTTAAAAATGATGTTCGAGTAGGGCTGGTAAATTTACAATTGCCACTTAGGCTCTAGGACAATTTCACACAAAAAAGAAATAGAAGGCTCCATTCACTGAGTGCGAGTGAGAGGACAAATCTCCCTTCAATCACTCGTTAAGAGCTTATCATGCAATTTACTAAACCGGGAGCCCATCTATTATTAATCTTTCTCAAAATGTTTGCAAAACCTCTTTTGTGACGCCCCAAAAATGCGAAAAATAAGGCAAATTTAAAACTTTGTACTCATCAAATCACAATTAAGAGTGCATTCCTGCGCAGTGTCATGCATCATCATACTTATCATGTCTCAGGATCTCATCATAAAATAGTATATATCATATTATATACATTACTCAATTCCGAGTTAATTAATCATAATACATCCCATACATCATTGTATAACAAGTGTGTAATTACAACTTTAGTCTGGGTACATGAAAAGATAAATTATACCTCAATACAATAATGGCCTGGAGCTCAAGTCCTCCACTAGCCACTACTCCGTACGTCGCAGGGAAAACTCTCTTCACTTGAAGAAATCTGGAGGGAGAGAAAACCGGGTGAGCTTCTAAATCGCTCAGTAAGGGGGTAAGGGACTCATCAATAAAACAATGATTTGCACAGCACAATCATTTTAACTCATATTTGAAAACTCGTTAGAAAATGTAGCATGACTTAATAAAACATCATTCTCATCTCATTCTCTAAAATCATGTGAAAACATGAGAGTACATAACTCAGTATAAATCACAGTTACAAGTATGTGAAAATCATGATGTGATAATGGCTTTTCTCATTAAAACGTGATAAAAATCACCGTAATAAAATGCACGTGGCATAGCCACAAAACACAATTCATGTGTATAAAAAGGAGACTAGGCAATAAAACTTATATAAAACTTCATCATGGCACATCAATAATATATCTCCTTTGGGTGCGCATCCCAGGCATCCTCATAAGAGGGAACGTCGACATATGGTCGTATACATGGTATATTGGACTTATGCGTTACCAAAACAAGGCCCGGCCTTACATGCTACCAGAGCAATGCCTCTCCTTATGCACACTATCATGTGGTCCCACTCTCTCGATCTTACATGCTACCAAAGCAAGGCTACCCAGCATTATCAGAACGGGGGTCATCTCACGTTACTAAAACAGAGGCATCTCTCGTTACCAAAACGGAGGAATATCGGACTTACATGCTACCAGAGTAAGGCTCGGACTTACATGCTACCAGAGCAAGGCCTCCCAACGCTACCAAAGCGGAGGAATAATCGGACTTACATGTTACCAGAACAAGGCTCGATGTGTATTCAACATGACACTCCTAAGTCTCAATCATTAGCCATTATCATATAAAATATTTTTCCTTCACGTAGAACTCATAATGGTTTTCTTTCATAAATCTCATTTAAAACATTTATGTACTCAACACAAAATATGTTAAAACCGAGTTCCAACCGACAAAATCACAACACATTTCTCAATCTTAGTATGCCTTAACGTAGAGCCCAAATCTCTTTTTCACATTTTAAACAGAAAACGGTTGTAAAACATTTTCACACATAGTTTACAACTCATAAAAATTGGGCCCCAACCAGCTATAAAATCGTTTGCAATCTCTCATTTATAACACATAAAACATGCTTGTTTTCTCAATCACAATTCATGCTACAACATTTCACAATTCACATACATAAACGAGTTTAAGTTTTCCTTACCTCTTTACATCTCGTATAGTGTAATCGTTCCCCCGTATCACGGACTAGTCTCGCATTCCTCTCTGGAACTCCCGAGCTGTCTAACAATGTTAAAACATCAATAACTCATTATCACATAACTTCCAAATCTCTACATCGAGCATATTGCCCATATTCTCATTAAATACCTTAATTATCACATTTCTCATGACTCTATCAAATTCATAATCTCATCCACCACATTTCTCATGCATAATACCCATGCCAAAATCACCTCATTGCCTCAATTTCCAATTTATAGACGAAAATCTCAATTTGCCACAATTTACTTAATATCATCATCAATCTAATAAAATCACAATTTTTGTCAACTTTAATCCTTTCCTAACTATTTCATCACAATGCCCATATTCACAATCACCAAAAATCACTTCAAAATCCAAGATTGAAGTTTAGAGATTATCCAAACTTGTGGAGTGCTTAACTCACACCTCGATTCGATTCGTCTTTCGATTACCAAGTATGTTGTTCTCCTTTGAGTGAGGAACAACTTTCCTTCTTGCCACAACCCTTGATTTGGACGAAAATGGGGACTTTGAAAGAGAGAGAAAGCTAGGGTTCGGTTGAAATGGAGGTTTGGGAGAGAGAGAGATCCATTTCCAGGAAAAACAAAGGGCTCTTTATATAGATTGAGGGTAGGAGATCGATCTAGCTCTTGATGAGATCGATCTGCATTTGAATTTGGGGACGATTTGGGATAATTTTATGCCTAGGAGATCGATCTGTCGTGGGGTGAGATCGATCTCTTAATGGCTTTATGAGATCGATCTGTTCCAATTGTGAGATCGATCTCTAGTTTACAAAATACTTCATGAGATCGATATGCTCCTTGGGGAGATCGATCTACTCTTTGAGGAGATCGATCTTCTCCTTTACAAAAACATTTTGAGATCGATTCCTTCCTCATGAGATCGATCTTTTCATTATAGAATAATAAGTAGATCGATCCCCTTCCATTGGAGATCGATATGCTTGCTTAAATTCCTCTTTCCTTGTCATTTTTGGCCTACCAGATCGATTCTCTCTTCTCCAAGATCGATCTGGCCCCGTAGTTTCACACTTTAACATAAATTCTCATCTATAACTCATTCATCACTTAAAATTTCATTCCATACCACCTCAATATAGAGGTACATCACATTTATTTCAATTCAATTACATTTCATGTTCTCATTACATAGTTTAGATATGTACAAAATTCTTAGATATCACATCTTTTCACAACAATAACATAGAAGTCATGCAACTCATACTTATAGACTTATTCTCATACGTAGTTTTCACCTAGGTATATCAATATCTACATACTTATTGCATACATTCACACATAGCAAGTAGGAAAATATACGTATAGCTATCTCTAATAGCTCGTATAAGTCCCTTACCTCGAAGCATGCCTGAATCGCCTTCCTCGATTGCCAATGCTCGCGATCCAAACTTATCGGCTTTAACTTGATGTTTTGGAGCTACAATGAATTACAATTCATGTTAATATACTCCAATATGCATCATTTTCACTTGCAAGAAGTTTAATTCAATGTCTTGGGCCATTTTACACCCATTTGGCCTCATTTCGTCTTATCAAACTTTGCTCCCTCTTAAGTCCATTTCGACTATTCTATTTGTTACTCGAGAATCCGTTAGACTCCTCGAGTCTATTGATTCGTATTGAACCGATATTAAGTTTACAATGCCTCTAGTTCATCATTTTCTTTCTCTATGGCATTTCATCAAACACTTATCATGCCCATTATCGATTCTCATCTAGTCCAACTTATGGATTTCACAATGCCATCTTAGAATCATCTATAGATGTTCGTTAACATCTTTACATGCTCAAATCATCATTAGCTCTATGTCATTCCAATTTTCTCTCACTAAACCCATTTTAGGTTATAGTTGTTTAAGCATGTAAATGAGCATTTAATCCAACATTATATACACCAAATCACTCATCAAGAAGTCTAGATTAACATACTAGAAAATGGCATATAGAAACCTTACCTAGCTTGACCATTTTTTCTCTTTTTGCCAATTTAGAGGAAATCCTCTTTTCTCCTTCAACCCAACGATTCGACCTCTCATTTTTAACTATGTTATTCTCCTCCTATCTAGGAACAACTTTGCTAAAATGAACTTCTCTGAACTGTATTTGGAAGGTAATGAGAATTTAGAGAGAGAAACTAGGTTACGTTGCTTAAACAATGGAAGGTTTTCACATTTCAAGGGTTTAAGGCTTGAAATGTCAGCCTTTATATAGAATTTACCTTGATGAGATCGATCTCCTTGGGTGAAGATCGATCTTCTTTGGTGAAATCTCTCTCTTGGCAATTCAATTTGCAAGCAGCAGATTGATCTGTCTCTAGAATGGGATCGATCTGAGCCAGGTAAAGAGCTTCTGAGATCGATCTGGCCATTGAGAAGGGATCGATCTGTTCTAACCGAGGCAATGAGAGATTGATCTGCCTTAGTGATGAGATCGATCTGCTTCTGGTCGAGGCAAATTAAAATCGATCTGGCTTGAACTGAGGATCGATTTCCTCCTTCAAAATGCATCTAAGATCGATCTCCCTTACATTTGAGATCGATATGCCCTTGCTCTGCAGCATTCCAACTGCAAGTTTCCCAAAAATTCAAAGGGGAACTTTACATTAAATCGCTTCTATACTTAATTTGCATTTCATTCACATTGTGAACTTGAAATTATCAAATTCTTATGATTCACTGATTACAAAACTTATGTGTACATTCTTAGAATCATAATGGATACATATAAATTTACAGATCTTACATTCCTCCCCTCCTTCAAGAAATTTGGTCATCCAAATTAGAACTAAGTCATTCTTCAAAAGTTAGGGGTACTTTTCCCATATTAGGTTCTCTAACTCCCAAGTAGTCTCCTCTGAATTGTGGTGCTGCCAGAGAACCTTAACAAGCAGAGTTATCTTATTCCTTAACACCCTTTCTTTCCTATCCAGATCCGGATCGGTCTTTCTATATATTTCAGATCATCCTTGAGTTTGCTCATACCGAATCACATGAGTCAGATCTGGATGGTACATCCGAAGCATCGATACATGGAAGACGTTATGAATGCCTGCTAGCTCTGGTGGCAACGCTAGCCTGTAGGCCTTATCTCCCACATGCTCTAGTATATCAAACAGTTAGATATACCGAGGGCTCAACTTACCCTTCTTATCGAACCTCATAATCCCTTTCGAGGGAGAAACTTTCAAAAATACTGAGTCACCCACGGTGAACTCTAATGGCCTCCATCTCACGTCAGCGTAACTTTTCTACCTGCTCTAAGCTGTTCTCAATCTCTCACATAATAGCTGATCAACCTTAGAGGCTTGCTGTACCAAATCGGGAGCAAAAATCTTCCTATCACCCAGTTCTTCCCAACCAATAGGGGAATGACACCTTCTACCATACAACGCTTCATATGGTGCCATCCCGATACTCGAGTGATAACTGTTGTTGTATGTAAATTCGGCCAATGATAGGTGATCATCCCAGGAGCCTTTAAAATCCGTAACACTTTCTCTCAGCATATCCTCTAATGTTTGGATGGTTCTCTCTGACTGACCATCCATTTGAGGGTGGAAGTGGTACTGAAACTTAACTGGGTTCCCATCGTTTCTTGAAAGTGTTCCCATAAGTGGAAAGTAAATCGAGAATCCCTATTCGATACGATGCTCACTGGAACACCATGTAGCCTCACTATCTCTTACATACAACTCTGCCAAACTACTCAAAGTATTTGTAGATTTTCATCGCTAAAAAGTGGGCAGATTTCGTCAGCCGGTCTACTACTACCCAGATCGCATCATGGTTCTTCTTAGTTCTCGACAATCCTATGATGAAATCTATGGTGACATGCTCCCATTTCCAAGTTGGTATAGGTAGAGGCTGCAATAACCCTGCAAGCTTCTGATGCTCTACCTTCACTTGCTGACATGTCAGACATCTTACCACAAATTCTGCGATATCCTTTTTTATCCCTAACCACCAATACACTTTTCAGAGGTTCTGGTACATCTTATTACTTCCCAGATGCAATGTATATCTCGATGAATAAGCTTCTATCAAAATCAATCTCTTTAGCTCTAGGTCATCGGGAACATAAATCCTGCCTCTAAACCTCAGTAGGCCATCATCACTCACTGAGAAATCGGCCACATCACCCCTCTAAATTAGACTCATGATCCTCACATAGTAGATCGACATGTTGCTCCTGTCGTATTCGGTCAATAAAATCTGGTTCCACTCGTAGGCTAGCTATCACATAGCCACTGTCAACATCAAGAGGGTCTATATCTAACTTGAGGTGAGCAAACTACTCGAGCAGCTCATATTCCCTGACCATCATGTGCGATACCATTCCGAGACTTTTTCTACTCAGGGCATCCACCACAACATTAGCCTTCCTTGGATAGTACAGTATCTCGCAATCATAATCCTTCAGAAGCTCTATCCATCGTCTCTGCCTCATATTTAACTTTTTCTGAGAAAACAGATATATGAGGCTCTTAAGATCTGTATACACCTGAAATTTCTCACCGTATAGGTAGTGGTGCCAAATCTTTAAGGTAAATACTACGGCTGCCAACTCTAAATCATGGGTCGGGTAGTTCCTTTCATATTCCTTAAGTTGTCTAGATCCATAGGCTACTACTTTCTCGTCCTGCATAAACACACAGCCCAGTCCCTGTCCCGAGGTATCTGTATACACTGAGTAATCTCTTGAGCTGGTAGGTATGGTGAGAATAGGTGTTGTGATCAGTCTGTGCTTTAGCTCACAGAAACTATTTTCACACTTATCATCCCACTCGAATACCACATTCTTTTGAGTGAGACATGTCAACGGAGCAGCCAGCTTAGAGAATCCCTCGACAAATCGTTGGTAATAACCTGCTAAACCCAAAAAACTGCGGATCTCTGTAATCGTCTTGGGTCTTTCCCACTGTATCACAACCTCTATCTTGGACAGATCCACTGATACCCCATCTCTCGAGACTACATGACCCAAAAATGATATCTCACTAAGCCAGAAATCACACTTGTTGAGTTTAGCATACAACTCTTAATCTCGGAGGGTCTGTAACACTGTTCTCAAATGCTGCTTATTCTCTTCTCTAGACTTCGAGTACACCAATATGTCATCTATAAATACGATCACGAACCTATCCAGGTATGACTTAAATATAACGTTCATTAGAGATATAAATGCTGCAGGAGCATTCATCAACCCAAATGGCATAACCAAAAACTCATAATGGCCATAACGGGTTCAAAACGCTGTCTTGGGTACATCGTCACTCCGAATCCTCAAATGATGATACCCAGACCTCAGATCAATCTTCGAGAAGACTTGTGCTCCCTGCAACTGATCTAATAGATCATCTATCTGTGGGAGGGGATACTTATTCTATACACAATTGGAGACTCCCATCTTTCTTCTTTACAAACAGAACTGGTGCTCCCCATGGTGATACACTCGGTCTGATAAACCCCTTGTCCAACAACTCTTGCATCTGTTTCTTTAACTCTAATTCCAGTGGAGCCATTCTATACGGTGGCGTGGATATTAGTTCATTTCCAAGCACTACATCAATACGAAATTCCATCTCCTTATCTGGTGGCAACCCTAGTAATTCTTTCGAAAAGACTTCCATCATGACCTTTATCTACTAAAAATAAGGCTTTGCCTTTCCTTCTCTCATCTCAAAGCATGTATCAAAATGATATAATAATAGTACAGAATAAATTTCGTGTACTTAAAATCATGCTGAGTTATCAGATATAGACATTCATGCAAAACAATGCATATTTATAATTTCGGAATGCCTTTATAGAAATCATTGCCATTTACACATAAATCATATTATTCACAACACAGCACAAGCCAGTTTTCGACCTATCTCTCTCAGGTCTAACCGTATCATGAAAAAAAGTGATATATTATGCGAGACTCGGTGGCTAAATGCAATACTCTCCTGGACTATGGCCATATCCTCTAATGGTGAAATCTCAGGCAACACAGATCTTGGTGTGCAGGTTATCACTGCTGCAACGGGAGGGGGGGTCAGTCAATCACAACCGCTAGCTATAAGCTCCTCAACTCCATAACTCCACCACACGATACAGTGTATTCCATGCCACTCGCACGGTACAACGTACACCTATGGACCCTCTACTCATGGTCGGGGTGCCTGCCATAGGTCTTAGCCCTCATACCATGGAAATACATCATAGTCGGGGTGCTTGCCATAAGTCTTAGCCCTCATACTATGGAAAATAAATGCCACGTCTCTAAATCCACGTGCTAACATCTCACAGTGTGACACTCAGTCTACATGAGGAAATCGTCACAATTTTTCTTTAACATGTCTTATATATCACGTAAAACTACAGTGCGCGTCTTGAGTGTGACTCACAATCAACACTCCGCCTCTTAAATACTATATATGCATATCAAAATAGTAAACACTAGTGCGAGTAACCTCTAGCACTAGGTTAATGCATAATTCTCTTTTCAAATCAAGTACGAGTTATCACTATAGTACTATGTCTTTTATAAATCATGAAAACTAAGTACAAGCAATGCTCCCAATGCTATATCATGTAAAACTGATTATGAGCAAAGCTCCCAATACTCTATATGCATCAATCACAAACTGAGTACGAGCTATGCTCCCAGTACTCTAACATGCATAAAATTGCACTTAAATCTAGTACGAGTATTTACTCCAGTACTTTATGATGCATATCTCAAAATGTAGTGCGAGTATCCTTTAGCACTTAGGGTTTTCACACAAAACCAAATAGATGGCTATTCAAATCACATTTCAGACAAGTAAATCAAATAAGCACTCAAATGTGCTGTTTTCGCAAAATTAGAAAAACATTAGCCATTCTATCATACAACTCATGCATTTTGGGTCACAACATGCTTCTTAGGTAATTTCACCTTATTTTTGGATAAAATACATCTCTATCACAACAACATGTCTCTTTAAGGGAATCCGTATAGAATATAATATCGAAATTCTATTTGAAATACGTGTAGCCATCTCTAGCTACTCCCGAAATTCCCTTACCTCGGATCACGCTAAGTGACCTCTCTTCCTCGTTTCTACTCACTCTTGCAGTCCGATAAGCTTCCAAGGTAATTTTCAAAGCTGTTATAATTATTGGCATTAGTATATCACTATATATTCATTTCATTTGCCAAATCTCAATTTAATACATAGTTTTCATCACTTTCTTCAAATATGGTATAAATCCACATTTTCACATAACTATCTTTATTTCTCTTTATTTCAAATTTATGCATTTCATAAGATTACCTTATAATCTTCCCTACATGCATATTCCATCATTAAATCCATGTTCACACCATCTCTTCATCATGTCCTCATTTTCTCACCAATATCTAGTTCATGGTGAGAATCCAAGTGTGTATACCTTTAGTGATGGGATGCAGCAGATTACCAAAAGGGAAACGCCTCCAGTCACGCTCAATCAATACTCAACACTCTGTAGAGAGGGGGAAAATAAGGGGGTAAGCAAACCACACGCTCAGTAAGATAATCATGCGAACAAGTAGATACTGCACTATCTACTTGATCGTGATGCGATGCTCAAAAGCATTTAATTCATCATTTATCTCAAAACATGAGTGTATGATTGTGTTAATGGTATGTAAAGCATTCATGATATTAAAATCCAGTACACATTTCAACGCAAAGCATGGTATAAATCATCATGCATAATTCACAATAAAAGCATGGCATTACCCATCATGCATTTTTCTCAAATAGCATGACATTAACCATCATGCATTTTCACAATAAAGCATGGCATTAAACATCATGCATCCGTGCACTTTAAAAACCATTAACAAATCAATCCAACACTGGTCAGGTCTCAGCCCACCCTTGGACTTTCCTGACCCACAAATCATTTCAAACATGGATTTATTCTCAAAGCAATAGACATGTGAGATAGGTAGTTCAACAATAGGTAATAACCTCAAGGCCTATGTACATAACTTGTGATACCGGCTACACGGATCAGGTGTGCGGGATATCACCACTATCTGCTTCCCCATGGGAGGTGGGTCAAATCCTCCCCACCGGTCCATAATATATCTCGTCCGAAGATGGCATATCACAACTCAACACGGTACAACATACTCCATACTACATGTACTGTACAACGTACTCCATGGAACCAATCAACACATCATATCACGCCACATCTCAAACGTACGTGTGAGCCTATTTAATCGGTACAACCTCTTGTCTACCCGAAGCTCTTAATTTGCTACTATGATCATTTTCTCATTCATTCATCTTTGAGGCTTGACAATGACCTCCATACATACCTTATTCCTATTGAAACTTGTGTGGAATCCTTGTATAACCAAAAGTATATGATATTAACCAAATGGAAGTGTACAACTTATGCAATTCTACTTCCATTTTATCACGCTACTCATAATCCATTCTACTCACATTCTCCACATGTTTAAATCCATTTCTTTACATTCATACATAATGTAACTTGTATCTACAATTACAACTCTTATTACAAGTGTGTACATTAACTTTTAATGAAAATCACTTATGAATTCATAGTACAACTCTATTTACATTTCTATGTACATATATACCATTATACATATACGGGGTCTCACAGAGATGCAGCAGATGTCTTAACCAAAATGCCTCAGTCCTCACTGGGCCACTATGTACGCTCTGTAGAGGGGGAAAATAGAGAGGGATGAGTAACCACATGCTCAGTAAGGTAATAATGCAAGCATGGTAGATAACTATATCAACATGCTGGTAATGTTATGCATAAATCATTTATAATAGGAGCATGAGGAATAAAATGCCATATGAGTATACACATATATCATGTATCCAAAATCATGTAAAATTGGCATATAAAACATGAAATATCAACATGTGAAAACATCTCATGCTCATTCTCATTAAACTCATAAAAATGGCAATTCATTTAAGAAACCTCCTTTTTAAATCACATCACAAAGCATTCTCAATCACAAACATCATTACCATTTCACAAATCAAATCCCACAAGGCTCGACCCCTCCCTCGGGTCTACCTTGGACAATCACAATCACACATATATAATAAAAACTAGGTCACTATATCAAAAGTGCCTATGTGGACCAACTACATCATAAATCATCCCAAACCACACGCATCTAGGTGTGCGGGGTATCATGTTGGCACGAAGGTGGATTATCCCTCACCAGATTTCTAATAAAAAACCATCGCATGGTACATCGTACTCCATGTGATATATACAGTACAACGTACTCCGCGAACTCATATCGTGCTTTAGGGTGCCATTCCTAGGTCTTACCTACCTCATACCAAGAATTTTTCATATCCATGTAGGAGAGCCTCCCTGCCCTTCTAGGACTTAAGGATGTTGGCTTAAGGATCCTTCTGTACCCATGTAGGAGAGCCTCTCTGCCGAACAGAGCCTCCCCGCCCCTCCAGGTCTTAACGATGTTGGCTTAAGGATCCTTCCATAAGAGAACCTCCCCGCCCCTCCAGGGCTTAAGGATCTTACCGTAAGAGAGCCTCCCCAACGTACAGAGCCTCCTAGCCTCCTCGGGCTTAAGGATGTAGGGTTTGAGGATCTTACCATCTTTCACGACCTCATACGTATCACAATGTGTAAACTTGTGCGAGCAAAGCTCTAGCACGACTCAAGCATCATAATTATACCACCTAGTACGAGCAACGCTCTAATACGACATTTATGCATCAAATCATGAAAACACCACGTACAAGCATAGCTCCAGTACAGTTATACGCATAAAAAAATCACTCAAAATCAACGTACAAGCAGAACCTCCAGTATGGTTCATAAAACATTATCACAATTCAAATTAAAGTGCGAGCTAAGCTCCAGCACTTCCATGCAAGTCAAAGCATCAAAATCTAGCGTGAGCGAGTGTGAGACCCCGTATATGTATCAGCACGACTTTGTATATATATGTAAATAGTGATGTGCTTGTAATGTGAAGTATAAATGATGTAAGTCCATCAGTTCAAGGTACACACATGTAATAAGAGTTGTGATTGTACATACAAGTTACATTATGTATGAATGTGAAGAAATGGACTTAAACATGTGAAAATGTGAATGGAATAGAATATAAGTAGTGTGGTAAAATGGAAGAAAGATTTGCATAAGTTGTGCACTTCCATTTGGTTTATATCATGGATCCTTGGCTATACAAAGATTCTACACAAGTTTTAATGTGTATGAAGTATTAATGGATGCCATTTTTAAGTCTCAAAGATGATTGGATGAGAAAATGACCATGGCAGCAAATTAAGGATGTTTTGGTATAAGTTTTTGTAGGAAACTGCAGTAAAATCTAAAATTTTTGTAGGCCAGATCGATCTCATAGGATAAGAGATAGATCTGGATGAGCCAAAATACTTGTATTTGAGCAAAGGAATAGGGCCGATCGATCTCCTAAACATTCTGTAATGAAAAGATCGATCCCCAAGCATACAGATCGATCTCCTTAGCTCTTTATTTGGAGCAGATCGATCTCAAGCTTCGACAGATCGATCTTATACTTAAAATGCCATGGAAAGAGGAATTTAAGGGGACCAGATCGATCTCCTCAAGCTATTTCTATAAAAAGGGCGTTGAAAATCTGCAGATTTCAGGACAAAATCATTTCCTTCCCTTTCTAACCCAAAACCTAGTTTTATCTCTCTAAATCCAACCATTTTCAAGGAGATTTGAGGGAAGACTATTAGAAGCAAAGTTGTTCACATCAAGGAGAAGAACAACATAGTTTGGAGGCATTTCCCCATTTGTTGGATTGAAGGAACAAGGGGCATTTCAAATTTGGAGCATAGAGGAAATCCAAAGAGGTAAGTTTCTAGTGCACAAATCCAAGTACATTTGTCTAGTTGATGACTATGAAGTTGATTTGGGTGGGCACATTGTGGGTAGAACTACATAGAATGCCATGAAATGAATATAACCTAGAAATGGGTTAGTGTGAGAAGTGAAATGAGGTGGAATAAATGATGAATGGGATATCTTGAGATGATAATGGTGTTGAGGAGATAATTTTAAGATGATAATATGGAATGAATAGAGAGGCTTACCCAAAAAGGGTAAAATGAACGTTTAAGGCATTGGGTGGAATGTATAGTTGAACTAGAGTTAGCAATACTAACTTGAATGTATGATGAATAAATTGCAGCTTTCGAGGATAAACCGGAGTGAGTTGAGACAAGAGCGTGAGAAGCTAAGAGGAAAAGAGTCACACCAAGTAAATCGAGGTAAGTGAATTGTGTGGACTTTTAGAGATATCTGTGCGTAATTTGGGCTCTTAAATGTTTTGCTAGATTGCATGAGATGTTAGAAAATGAAATTGGGTGATTGAAGGGCAAAAGTTGGGTGTTTGAGAAATGTGCATGAAAACAAAAGCATATTGCTTTGAAAATCATGTTTTATTGCTTTTTAGCAAATGATTCAGTAGGTTGGCTAATATTTGAAATGATTTGCAAAAGAGTTGAGTTATTTTGATTTGTTAACCATACTTTACAAAGAATTGAGCCACCTACATGATTTCGTGAGAATGAAAGCATGCTAGAGCAGAACTCACACGAGATTTGTGTGTTTTATACGTATGAGTGCTGGAGCTTTAATCGCACTTGCTCGCACTCATTGCTTGTTGCCATGCTTGGAGCTTCGGGTAGACTGGGTGTCACATCAATTAAATAGGCTCTCACGTGCATTGTTTTGACATGATTTATTAGCCGTGTTAGGAGCTTCGGGTAGACAAGATATCTTACCGATTAAATAGGCTCACACGTGCATTTTGAGATGTGGCATGATGTGATGTGTTGATTGGGTCTACGGAGTACGTTGTACATTGCATGTAGCATGGAGTACGTTGTACCGTGTTGAGATTATGATGTGCCGTCTTCGGACGAGATCTGCTATGGACCGACGGGCAGGATTTGACCCACCTCCCGTGTGAAAGTAAATAGTGGTGATATCTCGCACACCTGATCCGTGTAGCTGGTATCACAGGTTATAGCCATAGACCTTGAGCTTATTACCTTTTTATTAAATTGCCTATCTCAAATGTCTATTGTTTGAGAATAAATCAATGTTTTGAAATGATTTATGGGTCAGGACAGTCCGAGGGAGGGGCTGAGACCTGATAAGTGTTGAAGTGTTTTGAGATATCGATTGTTAATGGTTTAAAGTGCATCGAAGCATGATGGTTAATGCCATGCTTTATTGTGAAAAATGCATGATGGTTAATGCCATGCTTATTTGAGAAATTGCATGATGGTTAATGCCATGCTAATTTAAGAAAATGCATGATGGTTAATGCCATGCTTATTTGAGAAAACGCATGATGGCTAATGCCATGCTTTATTGTGAATTATGCACTAGATTTTAATAGCATGAATGCTCTACATACCATTAACACAATCATACACTCATGTTTTGAGATAAATGATGAACTAAATGCTTTTGAGCTTGTAATTTTGTATCTAAACTTACGATCGCACAGTAGTATTTTGTATGTAACTATTGGGGATGTAAAACAATATAAACACATATAACAACTCTGATATGTATATATTTATACAAGTGTTTACTCATAAATAATATACAAATTGAATTGGTATGGTGGAGTGAGTTAGACGTTGACACACAGTCCAACTATTAAAGAGAGTTGCTGTTCACGATTAAGGTAAAGATGAATAATAAATGATGCATGAAAATGCAAAAAATTTATACGTATTTTGGTAAGTTGAGGGTTATGACAGAAGTTGGTATCAGAGCTCGAGTTGGTCTGACGTGTGTCGTGTCTAAAATACTTAATAAGTTAGAAAATTACATCCCTATATTATTGTGCTTGTTTGGATACAAATTGTGTGTGCCGATGGGTTGACTTAGTAATTGGTTGTGAATGTAAGGAATGGAGTATAATGCCTAATACTAGTCGCGGTAGAGGGATGAGAGCGCAGGCTCTAGGCCGTAGAGGTAGGCCTGGGGGTCGTGTTGAGCCAGAAACCCATGAGGTTCAGGATGATATTGAAGTGAAGGTTGAGGTTGAGCATGCTCCACAGGGTCCGAGGAGAGGCCCGAGGGTACTGAGGCTCGCTTCGCGAGGATTGAGGGAGCATTGAGATGATATTGGAGTTCGTCACCCAATCCTTACCTGGAGTTGGTGGTAGACTGAGTCCCACTACACAGGGTGATGCTGAGCAGGCGGCAGCTCTTGAGGCACGGGCAAGACAAGCCCAGAGGCCACAGATGACAAATACCCCACCCACATAGGATGTGCCTACGCCGGTTGCTAAACCAGGCAATAGAGGTCGGGGATATGTATGTGATTTGGATAGATTGTGGTAATTCCAAAAGTTTGGACCACTGTTTTTCAGCGGAGTTAAGGACCCAGTGGCAGGTGAGGATTGGATTAGTGAAATCGAGAAGTTGTATGGGTTCTTCGAGTGCACTACCATCGAGATTGTAGCGTTCATCGTTTTTATGCTAAAGGGATCAGCAGAACATTGGTGGAAATCCACCAGGCCTATTTTGAGAGCCCGGCATACTGAGATTAGCTGGGATATATTTTTGGAGGCCTTCCGGAGATAGTATGTTTCGGATACCGCACAGCGAAAGATGAAAATGGTATTTTGGGACTGACCCAAGGGAGCAGAACTATGGATGAGTATAAGACGACTTTTATCTCCATCGGTAGGTATGATCCCAACACGATGAGTAATGAGGCCGAGAAAATCTAGAAGTTTATGGATGGATTGAGACCAACTATCAAGTCCAGGTTGGTTCCTCTGGATATACCGACCTATGAGGAGGCGGTGCGCAGGGCGCAATTATGTGAACAAGATGTTGATAGAATCACCTTAGAGTTTGGAAAGGTTGGCAAGATGAGGGACAGGGAGAAAAAAGAGGCCAATGATGATAGAGGCTTCAATTATAAAGGAATCAAGAGGTTTGCTGGAAAGAGACCGAGGATCGAAGAGATTCGGGAGAGGACAGTTAATACTCCCATGTATCCGGCTCTAGGTCCAGTGAAAAGAATTGTGATTGGAGGGCCACGGCCTACTACGGAACAGTGTAGCAAGTGTGGTAGGTGCCATGAAACTTGACCATGCTATGGACCTCAGGTAATATGCTTCAGATGTGGGAAACCAGGGCACATAATCAGGGATTACCCATAGATGATAGAGAGAGCCCCACAGAACGACAAGGAGCCAGAGAGAGCTCCAGTTGGTACAGGTGCCTTGAGGAGGAGGGCTACAGCTGAGGAAAAGGGGAAACAGGCAGTGATGTGTGAGCAGAGGATGAGTGTACGCACTGGACCAAGACACTGCGGATCAGTCATCGAATGTGGTAAAAGGTAACATCCAAATCTTTGATTTAGAAGCTTATGTACTGTTTGATCCTGATGCCACACATTCCTTTGTATCACCATCCTTTGCATGTAAATTGTTGAAGCATGTAAAACCCACACTGCTTGATAAGATGTTGTTGATATCTACCCCTACGAATGATAGTTAGTTGACTGAGCATGTATATATAGATTGTAAGATGAGGATAGGAGGTAAAGAAATGGCAGCCGATTTAATTTTACTAAATATGGGTGATTTTGATGTAATCCTAGGGATTGATTGGCTGGCTACAAATCATGTTGTTATGGATTGTCATGCAAAACTTTGATGTTTCCAAAGATAGACAACCTTGTAGTGAATTTTGTGAAATGAAATTAAAGAACGTGATTATTATAAGTGTGATGAGTACAATCTTGATACATGATGTATGAAAGATAAATCTGTTTATCAATCTTGTGTGTAAATATGATGATTTATGATTTCTAATGGTGGAAAGAATAATGTGAAGGGTTCATCGCCTATGTGATTAAGACGGATAAGGCATATCCGGAATTGGGGGACATACCAGTGGTTAAGGAATTTTCAGATGTTTTTCCAGATAAGTTACCAGGGTTACCTCCAGATAAGGAGATGGAGTTTGGTATAGACTTGGCACCTGGTACAGAGCCGATATCCAAGCCACCGTACAGAATGGCTCAAGTTGAGTTGGAGTTAAACAGTTACAGGAGTTGCTGGGGAGCAACTCCTTGGGGAGCACCGATTTTATTTGTAAGGAAGAAGGATGGAAGCCTCCGATTGTGTATAGATTACCGGTTGTTGAATAAGGCCACCATCAAGAATAAATATCCCCTTCCACGCATTGATGACTTGTTCGATTAGCTTAAGGGAGTGCAGGTCTTTTCCAAGATAGATTTGGGATGTACCCAAGATCGCTTTTCGTACCCGATATGGACATTATGAATTCATGGTTATGCCATTTAGGTTGACGAATGCTCCCACAGCTTTTATGTTGTTGATGAATGAGGTATTTCACCAGTACTTGGATCGATTTGTTATTGTGTTCATTGATGATATACTGGTGTACTCAAGATCTAGAGAGGAGCATGAGAGGCATTTAAGGATAGTGCTACAGACCCTTCGAGAGAAGAAGTTGTATGCTAAACTCAGTAAGTGCGACTTTTGGTTGAAACAGATCTCTTTTCTGGGTCATATAGTATCAAAAGATGAAGTGTCAGTGGATCCATATTGAGGCCGTAGTTCAGTGGCAGAGACCCCAGACAGTGACAAAGATTAGAAGTTTCTTGGGTGTAGCTGGGTATTATCGAATGTTTGTAGAGGGATTTTTGAGGTTAGCTACTCCTTTGACACGTGTAACGAAAAAGAATGTTGATTATGTGTGGGATGATAAGTGTGAGGAAAGCTTTAAGGGTTGAAAAGGAGATTAACCACAACTCCATCCTCATAATTCCTACCAGCTCAGGAGGTTTCTCGGTGTATACGGATGCTTCACACCTAGAACTGGGCTGCGTATTGATGCAGGATGGGAAGGTAGTAACCTATGGATCTAGACAGTTAAAGGATCATGAGAAGAACTACCCGACCCATGACTTGGAGTTGGCAGCGGTGGTGTTTGCGCTGGAGATATGGCGCCACTACCTTTATGGAGAGAAATTTCAAGTGTTTATGGACCACAAGAGCCTTAAATACCAATTCTCGCAGAAAAAGTTAAACATGAGACAGAGGAGATGGCTAGAGCTCTTAAAGGATTATGATTGTGAAATCCTGTACCACCTGGGTAAAGCAAATGTGGTTGCTGATGCGTTAAGTATAAAGCATTTTGGGATGGTATCATTTATGATGATCAGGGAACACGAGCTGTTGGAGCAGTTCACTAACCTCAATTTGGATATGACCCCGTCTGACGTTGATAGTGGATTAATGATAGCTAGCCTGCAGTTAGAATCGGATCTGGTAGATCGAATTTGACAGGCTCAGCGGATTGATCAGCAGTGCAGTGATATTGTCGGGCAGATACAGAGGGGTACAGAGATGGACTTTGAGTTGAGTTCAGATGGATTGTTGAGTTTCAGAGATAGGATATGTGTTCCTGATGATGCAAAGATCAGAAGGTTGATCTTGACAAAGGCTCACTCATCGAAGTATACGATACATCTAGGGAGTACCAAGATGTATCAAAACCTTCGAAAGATTTATTGGTGGTCTGGGATGAAAAAGCACATTGCTGAATATGTTGCAAGTGTCTCATTTGTCAGCAGGTGAAGGTAGAGCATCAGAAGCCTATAGGGTTATTGCAGCCTCTACCGATAGCAACATGGAAGTGGGAGCACGTCACCATGGATTTTGTGATGGGATTGTCGAGGACCTGCAGAGGTCATGATGCCATATGGGTGATTGTGGACCGGTTGCCTAAATCAGTCCATTTTCTAGCTATGAGAGCTACTGATACTCTAAGCCAATTAGCGAACCTATATGTGCGCGGATAGTGATGCTACATGGAATTCCAATGAGCGTTGTTTCTGATAGGGATGCCCGCTTCACTTTCCACTTTTGGGAACATTTTCAGGAAGTGATGGGACCCAGTTGAGTTTTAGCACCGCGTTTCATCTTCAGACAGATGGTCAGTCAGAAAAGACTATACAGACCCTAGAGGATATGTTGAGAGCGTGTGCATTGGATTTTGGGGGCTCCTGGGATGACCATTTGCCAATCGCAAAGTTCACCTATTATAACAATTTTCAAGCGAGTATCGAGATAGCACCATATGAGGCATTGTATGAGCGTAGATGCCGTTCCCCTATTGACTGGGAAGAGGTTGGTGACAGAAAGATTTTTGCTCCTGACTTAGTGTAGCAGGATTAATATGTGAGAGATTACGGACAGCTCAGAGCCGACAAAAGAGTTACGCTAACAAGAGACGGAGACCACTAGAGTTTGATGTGGGTGAGTCGGTGTTCTTGAAAGTTTCTCCTTCGAAAGGTATTATGAGATTGGTAAGAAGGGCAAATTGAGCTCCAGATATATCGGACCCTTCGAGTTTTTGGAGAGAGTGGGAGACAAGGCTTATAGGTTGGCATTGCCACCGGAGTTGGCAAGTGTACATAACGTCTTCTACATATCCATGTTAAAGAAGTACCACCCGGACCCAACACATGTAATAAGGTACGAGCCTTTGGAGCTCAATGAAGGTATGACATACATTAAGAAGCCAGTTCGGGTCTTGGACAGAAAAGAGAAAGTGTTAAGGACAAAGACAATTCCCTTGGTGAAGGTTCTTTGGCAACATCACATGGTGGAAGAAGCCACATGGGAATTGGAGAGTTTGATGCGGGAGAACTATCCCGAGTTATTCATAGATTGAATTGGTTCTAAGTTGGAGAATCAAATTTTCTAAGTGGGGGAGAATGTGAGACCCCGTATATGTATCAGCATGACTTTGTATATATATGTAAATAGTGATGTGCTTGTAATGTGAAGTATAAATGATGTAAGTCCATTAGTTTAAGGTACACACATGTAATAAGAGTTGTGATTGTACATACAAGTTACATTATGTATGAATGTGAAAAAATGTACTTAAACATGTGAAAAATGTGAATGGAATAAAATATTAGTGTGGTAAAATGGAAGGAAGATTTGCATAAGTTGTGCACTTCCATTTGATTTATATCATGGATCCTTGGCTATACAAAGATTCTACACAAGTTTTAATGTGTATGAAGTATTAATGGATGTCATTTTCAAGTCTCAAAGATGATTGGATGAGAGAATGACCATGACAGCAAATTAAGGATTTTTTGGTATAAGTTTCTGCAGAAAACTGCAGCAAAATCTGAAAATTTTACAAGCCAGATCGATCTCATAAGATAAGAGATCGATCTGGATGAGCCAAAATGCTTGTATTTGGGCAAAGGAATAGGGCAAATCGATCTCCTAAACTATCTATAATGAAAAGATCGATCCTCAAGCATACAGATCGATCTCCTCAGCTCTCTGTTTGGAGCAGATCGATCTCAAGCTTCAACAGATCAATCTTATGCTTAAAATGTCATGGAAAAGAGGAATTTAAGGGGACCAGATCGATCTCCTCCTTGTGCAGATCGATCTTCTCAAGCTATTTCTATAAAAAGGGCGTTGAAAATCTACAGATTTCGGGACAAAACCATTTCCTTCCCTTTCCAACCCAAAACCTAGTTTTCTCTCTCTAAATACAACCATTTTCAAGGAGATTTGAGGGACGATTATTAGAAGCAAAGTTGTTCACATCAAGGAGAAGAACAACATAGTTTGAAGGCATTTTCTCATTTGTTGGATTGAAGGAACAAAGGGCATTTCAAATTTGGAGCAAAGAGGAAATCCAAAGAGGTAAGTTTCTAGTGCACAAATCCAAGTACATTTGTCTAGTTGATGATTATGAAGTTGATTTGGGTGTGCACATTGTGGGTACAACTACATAGAATGCTATGAAATGAATATAACCTAGAAATGGGTTAGTGTGAGAAGTGAAATATGGTGGAATAAATGATGAATGGGATATCTTGAGATGATAATGGTGTTGAGGAGATAATTTTAAGATGATAATATAGAATAAATAGAGAGGCTTACCCAAAAAGGGTAAAATGAGCGTTTAAGGCATTGAGTGGAATGTATAGTTGAACGAGAGTTAGCAATACTAACTCGAACGTATGATGAATAAATTGTAGCTTCTGAGGATACACCGGAGCAAGTTGAGACAAGAGTGTGAGAAGCTAAGAGGAAAAGAGTCACACCAAGTAAATCGAGGTAAGTGAATTGTGAGGACTCTTGATATCTGTGTGCAATTTGGGTGCTTAAATGCTTTGCTAGATTGCATGAGATGTTAGGAAATGAAATTGGGTGATTGAAGGGAAAAAGTTGGGTGTTTGAGAAATGTGCATGAAAACAAAAGCATATTGCTTTGAAAATCATTTTTATTGCTTTTTAGCAAATGATTTGATAGGTTGGCTAATATTTGAAATGATTTGCAAAAGAGTTGAGTTGTTTTGGTTTGTTAACCATACTTTACAAAGAATTTAGCCACCTACATGATTTCGTGAGAATGAAAGCGTGCTAGAGTAGGACTCACACGAGATTTGATGTGTTTTATACGCATGAGTGCTGGAGCTTAACTCGCACTAGTTTTCACATGGATTTCATTTTGGTTTTGGCATGGTGCTTGGAGCTTAGCTCATACTAGATGCCCACCTTGCTGGTTACCGTGCTTGGAGCTTCAGGTAGACTGGATGTCATATCAATTAAATAGGCTCGCACGTGCATTGTTTTGACATGATTGATTAGCCGTGTTAGGAGCTTCGGGTAGACAAGAGGTCGTACCGATTAAATAGGCTCACACATGCGTTTTGAGATGTGGCGTGATTGTACCGTGTTGAGATTGTGATGTGCCATCTTCGGACGAGATCTGCTATGGACCGACGGGCAGGATTTGACCCACCTCCCGTGTGGAAGTAGATAGTGGTGATATCCCGCACACCTGATCCGTGTAGCTGGTATCACAGGTTATGGCCATAGACCTTGAGGTTATTACCTTTTATTGAATTGCCTATCTCACATGTTTATTGCTTTGAGAATAAATCTATGTTTTGAAATGATTTGTGGGTCAGGACAGTCTGAGGGAGGGGCTGAGACCTGATAAGTGTTGAATTGTTTTGAGATATCGATTGTTAATGGTTTAAAGTGCACCGAAGCATGATGGTTAATGTCATGCTTTATTGTAAAAAATGCATGATGGTTAATGCCATGCTTATTTGAGAAAATGCATGATGGTTAATGCCATGCTTATTTGAGAAAACACGTGATGGTTAATGCTATGCTTTATTGTGAATTATGCAGGATGATTTATACCATGATTTGAATTGAATTGTGCACTGGATTTTAATAACATGAATGCTTTACATACCATTAACACAATCATACACTCATGTTTTGAGATAAATGATGAACTAAATGCTTTTGAGCATGGCATCACGATCACATAGATAGTGCAGTATCTACCTGTTCGTATGATTGCCTTACTGAGCATGTGGTTTGCCCACCCCCTTATTTTTCCCTCTCTATAGAGTGTTGAGTATAGATTGAGCGTGATTGGAGGTGTTCCCTTTTGGTAATCCGCTGCATCCAATCGGGTAAGGTATATACACTATTGTAATTTTGTATCTAAACTTATGATCGCACAGTAGCATTTTATATGTAACTATTGGGGATGTAAAACAATGTAAACACATGTAACAACTCTGATATGTATATATTTATACAAATGTTTACTCATAAATAATATACAAATCGAATTGGTATGGTGGAGTGAGTTAGACGTCGACACACAGCCCAACTATTGAGGAGAGTTGCTGTTCACGATTAAGGTAAAGATGAATAATAAATGATGCATGAAAATGCGAAAAATTTGTACGTATTTTGGTAAGTTGAGAGTCATGACTGCGAGGCTCTAGCGCGATTTAGTTCACATAGCTCGATTGGCGGCTCATATGCATTCAATCACATCACAAACATGTTTAGCACCTCACATGTGCTATTTCATAACATTAATAAAACACTAGCGAGTCTATCATTTTATTTGCTCAAAATAAAGTGTGGTGTTTTGTGAAACATTCAAAACACGTGATTTATGCAATTATTAGCCTTACTATCCCCTTTTTCAAGAATCATTTCAAAACCCAAATCTCATACAAATTCTCATAGCTATTCATGCATATCAACAACCATTTCCTTAAACCTTCATGTATTTCATAAACACCCTATATACCCACAAAATACGAGCAGCTACCTCTATATACTCACAAAATTCCCTTACCTGGAATCGCGACGCGTGATTCCACTTCCTTAGAGCTGCTTACTCGTACGGTTCGATTCGTCTCTATCGGACTCTTCAAAACTGCGCATAATCATATTTCACATCATTTTAGTCCATTATAACGCAACCCTTGTACTCACTATAGTCAATTCAATCTATAGCCTCTATTAACGCTTATGAGGCCTCATTTTATTTTGCCTCTAAGCCTAAATAAAAACATTTTAAAACCTCAAATACATTTTATGTAAACCTTTTTCATGTCAAAAGCATTCATAATTTGTTTGCAAAACTTATCATGTTCTCAAACCTTTTCAAACCTAATGGATATGAACCTAACTTTCAATAAATTTCTAAAATAGGCTAAGTTAATGTTTTTCTAATTTTTTATGCACTAAACATATCCTTTTTGGACACTACTGTACCAATAAACATATTCTTACCTCATTCATGCAGCGCATGTCACCAATGAGACCCCATATATGTATGGTTGTAACGTGTGTAATTGGATCAATGAATGCTAATGGACTTGTAATGTAAAGTATAATTGATGTAAGTCCATGGATTCAATGTACATATGTGTAATATGATTTGTAATGTACATACAAGTTTCATTGTGTATGAATATGAGGAAACGAGCTTTTATAAGTGATGAAAGTGAGTGAAATGAGAAATGAGTAGTGTGGTAAATGGAAGGAAGTTGCATGAATATAAATGCTTCCATTTGGTTTTATATAGTATACCTTTGGATATAAAAGGAATGCAAACAAGTTTCAATGTGAATAAGGTATGAATGGATGCCATTTTCAAGTCATAAAGGTGGATGGATGAGGAAATGGCTATGGCAGTGGATTAAGGATGTTTTGGTGTAAGTTGAAGCAGAAAATATGGAAAATATGAAGGCCAGATCGATCTCATAGGATAAGAGATCGATCTGGAAGAGCTAGAATGCTCTTATTTGAGCAATGGAATAGAGCATATCGATCTCCAATGGGGCCAGATCGATCTCCTAAGCATTTTGTAATGAAAAGATCGATCTTGAAGTATACAGATCGATCTCCTTAGCTCTCTGTTTGGGAGCAGATCGATCTCAAGCTTCGATAGATCTGTGAGACCCTATATATGTATAATTGTATATAGGTACATAGAAATGTAAATGAAATCATAAGTATGATGATACATTTGTAATGTGAAGTATATGTAACGTAAGTCCATAAGATTATGTACACACATGTAATAAGAGTTGTGATTGTACATACAAGTTACATTATGTGTGAATGTGAAGAAATAGACTTAAACATGTGGAGAATGTGAGTAAAATGGAATATGAGTAGTGTACTAAATGGAATGAAGATTTGCATGAGTATGCACCTTCATTTGATTTATATTAAGTATCTTTGGTTATACAAAGATTCTACACAAGTTTTAATGTGTATGAAGTATTAACAGATGTCATTTTCAAGTCTCAAAGATAATTGGATGAGAAAATAACCATGGCAGCAAATTAAGGACATTTTGGTATAAGTTTTTGCAGGAAACTGCAGCAAAATTTAAAAATTATGCAGGGCAAATCGATCTCATAGGATGAGAGATCGATCTGGATGAGCCAAAATGCTTGTATTTGAGCAAAGGAATAGGGCAGATCGATCTCTAATGGGGCCAGATCGATCTCTTAAACATTTTGTAATGAAAAGATCAATTAACATATTAACCTCCCATTTTCAACCCAAAAACCTAACTTTTCCTCTCTAAAATCAGCCATTCTCAATGAGATTTGAAGAGAGATCATTAGATGCAAAGTTGTTCCTATCAAAGAGAAGAACAACATAGTGAGAGGGCATTTTCCCATTTTTGGTATTGAAGGAGTTAAGGGCATTTCCATTTGGAGCAAGAAGAAAAAATCATATTGGTAAGATTCTAACACTCCAATCCAAATGCATTAGCTATTTAATTGATTTTGGAGTTGTTTGGTATGAGTATTGATGGATAAACTACCTAGGAATGTAGTGGAATTGGTGTGGCCTAGAAATAAAAAAAATGGGTATAATGTGAGAATATGTAGGATTGAATGAGCTTATGATTTATGGCATGCTAAAGTTGTTATTGGGGTAATGTTTATGATTTTAGATGGTTAGATGGAATTACATGGTGAGTTGGAGGAATTGTGAAAATGGGTATGTATATGATTGATAAATGCCATAGTGAGGGGATTCATGAAATATGAACACTATGAGCTTTATGTCGATTTGATATCGATTTTGAATAAGATAATAGGCCTAAGAAGATCCATAGACTCGAGCTATGGGTAAAGTAATGAAACGAGGCCAAATAAGCTTTAATAGAGGCTATAGATTAAATTGGATATAGCAAGCACAAGGGTTACATTTTATGGATCGAATATAATGCGGGATATGATTTTGTGCAATCTCGAAGAGTTCGTTGAAGACGAATCGAACCGTATGAGTAAGCAGCTTAAGGAAGTGGAATCATGCATCGCGATTTCAGGTAAGGGAATTTTGTGAGTATATAGAGGTAGCTGCTCGTACTTTGAACTTGTGGGTGAATATTGGGTGTTTATGAAATGCATGGTTGCTCAAATAAATGATTGATGGTATTTGTGAATGATGATGAGTATATGCGTGGTTTTGGTTGTTTGAAACAGTTATTGAAAAAGGGATAGTAAGGCTAATAATTGCATAAATCATGTGTTTTGAATGCTTTTACAAAACACAATGCTTTGATTTGAGCAAATAAAAGGATAGGCTGGCTAGTACTTGAATGATGTTGTGAAATAGCCCATATGAGGCACTAAGCATATTATGAGATGTTTTGAATGCATGTGAGCCGCCTATTGCGTGTATGTGATTTCATTCACGTTAGAGCCTCACTCGCGCTGGATCTCTATGTTTTCACTTGTGTGAAACGTGCTTGAGCTTAGCTCGCACTTTGAATTTGAATTGCGATGATGTTTATAAACCGTACTGGAGCTTACACTCATACGTGGATTTGAGTGGTTTTTCTTATGCATATAACTGTACTGGAGCTATGCTCGTACATGGTTTCTTCATATTTTATGCATAAATGCCGTACCAGAGCGTTGCTCGTACAAAGTGATTGGTTTCGATGCATGAATTCGCACTAGAGCGTAGCTCGCGCTGGTTTTCACACTGTGGTATGTATAAGGCCGTGGTGAGAGATACGGATTAACTCAGGGAACCCAACAGGCCTAATAGACCTCTTGAGTGGGGTGAGGGTGAGGGGCTAAGACCTGAATCAGGGAACCCAACAGGGGCGAGCAAGGCCATGAGGGGCTAGGACCTGGTATTGAGGTTACTCCCACGCACGCGCTCTTGAGACTATAAAGGTTACACATGGTATGGGGTAGATAAGACCTATGGCAGGTACCCCCAACCATGTTATGGGTCCGCGGAGTACGATTTACCGTGTATATCACATGGAGTACGATGTACCGCGTGGTGGTTACTTGATTGAGAAAGTCTGGTGGAGAACTAACCCACCTTCGTACCAGCATGATACCCCGCACACTGGGATCCGTGTGGTCTGGGATGATATGTGACGATTGGCCAACGTAGTCACTTGAGATATAGTAACCTATCTCCTTGCTTGATTTACTTACTACCACATGATTTTAAATCTCTAAGTGTGATTTGTGATTGTTTAAGGTAGACCCGAAGGAGGGGTCGAGCCTCGTGGATTTGATTTGTGAATTGATGTGATGTGATTGTATGTGTTGAGAAAGAGTTTTATGACGTGGGTTTAAAAAGGAGGTTTCTTAATGAATTGCCCTTTTTATGAATTTAAATGAGATCGAGCATGAGATGATTTATACATGATGTTTTACCATGTTTTATATGCCAATTTTACATGACTTTGATACATGATATATATGTATACTCATATGGCATAGTTTTATTCCTCATGCTCCTACCATAAATGATTTATGCATAACACTACCAGCATGTAGATAGAGTAGTTATCTACCATGCTTACATTATTGCCTTACTGAGCGTGTGGTTGCTCATCCCTCTCTATTTTCCCCCCTACAGAGCGTGCATAGTAGCCCAGTGAGGACTGAGGCGTGATATTTTGGACTCCGCTGCATCTCCATCGCTTAAAGGTATATACACAGTGATTCTTTTTGTATCTAAACAATGTAAAAGCACAGTATTCTTTTGAGATATAATTATGGGGGATGTAATATCAGTAAAACATGTCCTTGTATAAGTACATGATTAATGCGAATGAATGACATCGTTTTATTTAACTGTGAACGAATGATAAGTGATGTTTATTATTGACTCACAGCCCAACAGTGTGTGGTGAGTTAGTTCACGATTGGGTAAGGTAGCAGTAAAACGCGAAAAATTTTTAGTGCTTTTTGATTAAAGAGAATGGAATTGGGTCGTGACAGCAGATCGATCTCAAGTTTTGACAGATCGATCTCATGCTTAAAATGTCATGAAAAAGAGGGATTTAAGGGGATCAGATTGATCTCCTCCTAGTGTAGATCGATCTCCTCAAGCTATTTCTATAAAAAGGGCGTTGAAAATCTGTAGATTCCGGGACAAAACCATTTCCTTCCCTTTCCAACCCAAAACCTAGTTTTCTCTCTCTAAATCCGACCATTTTCAAGGAGATTTTAGGGAAGACTATTAGAGGCAAAGTTGTTCACATCAAGGAGAAGAACAACATAGTTTGGAGGCATTTTCCCATTTTTTGGATTGAAGGAACAAAGGGCATTTCTAATTGGAGCGAAGGGGAAATCCAAAGAGGTAAGTTTCTAGTGCACAAATCCAAGTACATTTATCTATTTGATGATTGTGAAGTTGATTTGGGTGTGCACATTGTGGGTAGAACTACCTAGAATACCATGAAATGAATATAACCTAAAAATGGGTTAGTGTGAGAAGTGAAATGTGGTGGAATAAATGATGAATGGTATTGAGATGATAATGGTGTTGAGGAGATAATTTTAAGATAATAATATGGAATGAATAGAGAGGCTTACCCAAAAAGGGTAAAATGAGCTTTTAAGGCATTGGGTGGAATGTATAGTTGAACGAGAGTTAGCAATACTAACTCGAATGTATGATGAATAAATTGCAGCTTCCGAGGATACGTCGGAGCGAGTTGAGCCAAGAGCATGAGAAGTTAAGAGGAGGAGAGTCACACTCAAGTAAATCAAGGCAAGGGAATTGTGTGGACTCTTAGAGATATCTGTGCGCAATTTGGGCGCTTAAACGCTTTGCTAGATTGCATGAGATGTTAGGAAATGAAATTGGGTGATTGAAGGAAAAAAGTTGGGTGTTTGAGAAATGTGCATGAAAACAAAAGCATATTGCTTTGAAAATTATGTTTTATTACTTTTTAGCAAATGATTTAGTAGGTTGGCTAATATTTGAAATGATTTGCAAAAGAGTTGAGTTGTTTTGGTTTGTTAACCATACTTTGCAAAGAATTGAGCCACCTACATTGTTTTCGTGAGAATGAAAGTGTGCTAGAGTATGACTCGCATGAGATTTGACGTGTTGTATACACATGAGTGCTAGAGCTTAGCTCGCACTAGTTTTCAAATGGATTTCATACTAGTTTTGGCATGGTGCTTGGAGCTTAGCTCGCACTAGATGCCCACCTTGCTTGTTGTCGTGCTTGGAGCTTCGGGTAGATTGGGTGTCACATCGATTAAATAGGCTCGCACATGCATTGTTTTGACATGATTGATTAGCCGTGTTAGGAGCTTCGGGTAGACAAGAGGTCGTACCGATTAAATAGGCTCACACATGCGTTTTGAGATGTGGCGTGATGTGACCTGTTGATTGGGTCCACAGAGTACGTTGTACCGTGCATGTATCATGGAGTACATTGTACCGTGTTGAGATTGTGATGTATCGTCTTCGGACGAGATCTACTATGGACCAACGGGCTGGATTTGACCTACCTCCCGCGTGGAAGCAGATAGTGGTGACATCCCGCACACCTGATCCATGTAGCCGGTACCACAGGTTATTGCCATAGACCTAGAGGTTATTACCTTTTATTGAATTGCCTATCTTACATGTCTATTGCTTTGAGAATAAATCCATGTTTGAAATGATTCATGGGTCATGGCAGTCCGAGGGAGGGGCTGAGACCTGACAAGTGTTGGATTGTTTTGTTAATGATTTTTAAAGTGCACTGATGCATGATGATTAATGCCATACTTTATTGTGAAAAATGCATGGTTCTTAATGCCATGCTTTATTGTGAAAAACGCATGATGGGTAATGCCATGCTTTATTGTGAATTGTGCATGATGGTTTATATCATGCTTTGAATTGAATTGCGCACTAGATTTTAATAGCATGAATGGTTTACATACCATTAACACAATCATACACTCATGTTTTGAGAAAAAATGATGAACTAAATGCTTTTGAGCACGGCATCACGATCACATAGATAGTACAGTATCTACCTGTTCGCATGATTGCCTTACTGGGCGTGTGATTTTTTTACCCCCTTATTTTCTCCCTCTCTATAGAGTGTTGAGTATAGATTGAGCGTGACTGGAGGCTTATCCCTTTTGGTAATCCGCTGCATCCCATCGCGTAAGGTATACACACTGTTGTAATTTTTGTATCTAAACTTACGGTAGCATAGTAGCATTTTGTATGTAAACATTGGGGATGTAAAATAATGTAAACACATGTAACAACTCTAATATATACATTTATTCAAGTGTTTACGCATAAATAATATACCAATTGAATTGGTATGGTGGAGTGAGTTAGATGTCGACACACAGCCCAACTATTGAGGAGAGTAGTTGTTCACAATTGAGGAAATGACGAATAATAAATGATGCATGAAAATGTGAAAAATTTACACGTATTTTGGTAAGTTGAGGGTCGTGACAAGATCGATCTCATGCTTAAAATGCCGTGAAAAAGAGGGATTTAAGGGGACCATGTCGATCTTCTCCTAGTGTAGATAGATCTCCTCAAGCTATTTCTATAAAAGGAACGCTGGAATCTAAAAATTTTGGGAAAACAACATCACCCTTCCATTTTTCACCCAAAACCTAAGTTTATCTATCTAAAATCAGTCATTTTCTGTAAGAATTAAGGAGAGGTTATTAGATACCAAGTTGTTCATCTTGAGGAAGAGAACAACATAGTTGAAACCCCAAACCTCATTGTTGGTATTGAAGGAGCAAGGAGCATTTTCCATTTGGAGTAAGAAGAGAAATTAGATTGGTAAGTTTCTAATACTTCAACCCAAGAACATTGATTGATTTGTTGATTTTAGAGTTGATATATATGTGTATTGATGATTGAAATCACCTAGGAAGTGATGGAATACATATAACCTAGAAAATGGATATAGTCTAGTGTGAGAAAGTGTGAATTGGGTATGTTGATGACTTATGGGTTATGATAAGTTGTTATTTGTGTAATGTAGATGATTAGAAATGGGTAAACGAAGCTACATTGTGGGTTTTGTGAATTGTTGAGAATGAGCACATGTAGTGTTTGATAATATGCCATAGTGAAGGAAATTTTATGAAAATGAACATTATGAGCTTAACATCGATTTAATATCGATTTGGATTGAGTTAATAGGCCTAAAAGAATCCATAGACTCGAGTTATGGGTAGAGTAATGAAACGAGGCCTCATTAGCGTTAATAGAGATCATAGATCGAATTGACTATAGTAAACGCGAGAGTTGGATTATAATGGTATAAAACATTATGGAATACGTTTATATGCAGTTTTAGAGAGTTCGTTGGAGACGAATCAAACCATACGAGTAAGCAGCTCTAAGGAAGTGGAAATATCGCGACGCAATTTCCAGGTAAGGGAATTTTGAAAGTATATAGAGGTAGCTGCTTGTATTTTGAACTCGTGGGTATATAGGGCTTCGGAAATGTGCATGGATTTATAGAAATGATTTTTACGATGTATGGATGTGACTATAAATAATTGTATGAGATTTGGTAGCTGAAATGGTATTGTAAAGAAATGGGATAGTAAGGCTAATAATTGCATAAATCCAATGTTTGAATGCTTTCACAAAACATGTGTTTTGTTTTGAGCGAGTTGATAGATAGGTTGGCTATTGTTGTTTGATGTTGTGTGATAGCACATAAGTGCTAAAAATATTTTGAGATTTGTTTTGAAAACTCATGAGCCGTCTATCATGTTTATGTGAATTAAACCGTGTTGGAGCCTAGCTCGCACTGGGTATTGATGTTCTTACATGTTTGAACGTGCTGGAGCTTAGCTCGCACTTTGTTTTGAAACTATGACGATGTTTTATAAACCGTACAGGAGCTTTTGCTCGTACTTGGTTTTTGAGAGGATTTCTTATGCATATAACCTTACTGGAGCTATGCTCGTACATGGTTTCTTCATATTTTTATGCATAATTACCTTACTAGAGCGTTGCTCGTATGAAGTGATTTATTATGATGCATGAATTTGCGCTAGAGCTTAGCTCACGCTGGTTTTCACACTGTGGTATGTATGAGGCCATGGTGAGAGTGATACGGATTGGTGTTCATGGAACCCAACAGACCTCTTGAGTGGGGTAAGGGTGAGGGGCTAGGACCTGAATCAGGGAACTCAATAGGGGCGAGCAAGGCCATGAGGGGCTAGGACCTAGTATTAAGAGTACTCCCACGTGCACTTGAGACTAGAGGTTTCACTCTGTATGGGGTAGATAATACCTACTGCAGGTACCCCTAACCATGTTATGGGTCCACAGAGTACGATGTACCGTGTATATCACATGGAGTACGATGTACCTTGTAGTTGAGATATTGATGAGAAAAGTCTGGCAGAGAACTAACCTACCTTCGTTCCAGCATGATACCCTGCACATCGGGATCCATGTAGTCTGGGATTACATGTGACATAGTTGGCCAACATAGTCTATGAGCTTATAGTGACCTGTCTCCCTTGCTTGATTTACTTACTACCACATGATTTTAATCTATAAGTGTGATTGTGACTATCCATGGTAGACTCGAGGGAGGGATCGAGCCTTGTGGACTTGAATTGTGAAATGAGAATGACGTTTGTGATTGAGAATTGATTTTATGGGATTTTGATATTGTCACGACCCAATTCCATTCTCTTTAACCGAAAATCACTGAAAATTTTTCGTGTTTTACTGTTACCATACCCGACCGTGAACTAACTCAACACACACTGTTGGGCTGTGAGTCAATAATAAACATCACTTACCATTCATTCACAATTTAATAAAAAGATGTCATACATTCGAAGTTAATCATTTACTTATACAAAATATGATTACTGACATCTACATCCCTCATAATTACATTTCAAATGACTACTGTGCTTTTACATTGTTTAGATACAAATGAAATCACTGTGTATATACCTCTAACTGATGGAGATGCAGCAGAGTCCAAAATACCACTCCTCAGTCCTCACTGGGCTACTATGCACACTCTATAGGAGGGGAAAATAGAGAGGGATGAGCAACCACACGCTCAGTAAAGCAATAATGCAAGCATGGTAGATAACTACTCTATCTACATGCTGATAGTGTTATGCATAAATCGTTTATGCTAGGAGCATGAGGAAATAAAACTATGCCATATGAGTATACATATATATCATGTATCAAAATCATGTACATTGGCATAAAAAACATGGCAAAAACATCATGTATAAATTATCTCATGCTCAATCTCATTTAAATTCATAAAAAGGGCAATTCATTAAGAAACCTCCTTTTTAAACCCACGTCATAAAACTCTTTCTCAAACACATACAATCCCATCACATCAAATCACAATCACAACCTAATTTTCATTTCACAAATCAATTCCATGAGGCTCGACCCCTCCTTCGGGTCTACCTTGAACAATCACAATCACACTTAGAGATTAAAATCACGTGGTAGTAAGTAAATCAAGCAAGGAGACAGGTTACTATATCTCAAGTGACTAAGTTGGCCAATTGTCACATATCATCCCAGACCACACGGATCCCGGTGTGCGAGGTATCATGCTGGTACGAAGATGGGTTAGTTCTCCGCCGGACATTCTCAAATCAAGTAACCACTACGCGGTACATCGTACTACATGTGATATACACGGTACATCGTACTCTGCGGACCCATAACATGGTTGGGGGTGCCTACCATAGGTCTTATCTACCCCATACCGAGTGTAACCTTTATAGTCTCAAGAGCGCATGGGAGTAACCTCAATACCAGGTCCTAGCCCCTCATGGCCTTGCTTGCCCCTATTGGGTTCCCTGATTTAGGTCATAGCCCCTCACCTTCACCCCACTCAAGAGGTCTGTTAGGCCTATTGGGTTCCCTGAATGGATTATGTCAGGTCCTAGCCCCTCACCCTCACCCCACTCAAGAGGTCTGTCAGGCCTGTTGGTTCCCTGAGTTAATCCATATCTCTCACCACGGCCTCATACATACCACAGTGTGAAAACCAGCACGAGCTACGCTCTAGCACGAATTCATGCATCAAAACCAATCACTTCGTACGAGCAACGCTCTAGTACGACATTTATGCATAAAAATATGAAGAAACCATATACGAGCATAGCTCCAGTACGGTTATATGCATAAGAAAAACCACTCAAATCCACGTACGAGCAAAAACTCCAATACGGTTTATAAAACATCATCATATTTCCAAAACAAGTGCGAGCTAAGCTCTAGCACGTTTCACACAATTGAAAATATCAAAATCGAGCGCGAACGAGGCTCTAGCATGAATTAAAGCATTGTGTTTTGTAAAAGCATTTCAAAACATGTGATTTATGCAGTTATTAGCCTTACTATCCCTTTTCAATAACCATTTCAAACAACCAAATCTCATACAAATAATCATAGTAATTTCCATACATCTTCAAACACATTCTATAAACTCATGCACATTTTCAAAGCCCTATACACCCACAAAATACGAGCAGCTACCTCTATATACTTACAGAATTCCCTTACCTGGAATCGCGATGCGTGATTCCACTTCCTTAAGCTGCTTACTCGTACGGTTCGATTCGTCTTCAACGAACTCTTTGAAACTGCGTATAATCATATTCCACATTATATTCGATCCATATAATATGACATCGTGCGTTCACTATAGTCAATTCGACCTATAGCCACATTATATTCGATCCATATAATATGACATCGTGCGTTCACTATAGTCAATTCGACCTATAGTTTTCTATTAACGCTTATGAGGCCTCGTTTCATTACTTTACCCATAACTCGAGTCTATGGATTCTTTTAGGCTGATTAACTCATTCCAAATCGATATTAAATCGATATCAAGCTCATAGTGTTCATATTTCATTTATTTTCTCACTATGGCATTTATTTGGTATAAATCCACATTTTCTCAGCCTATCGAGGGATAGGCTGAGACCTAACCAGTGTTGGATTGATTTGTTAATGGTTTTTAAAGTGCACAGATGCATGATGTTCAATGCCATGCTTTATTGTGAATATGCATGATGTTTAATGCCATGCTTTATTGTGAAAATGCATGATGGTTAATGCCATGCTATTTGAGAAAATGCATGATGGGTAATGCCATGCTTTTATTGTGAATTATGCATGATGATTTATACCATGCTTTGGGTTGAAATGTGCACTGGATTTTAATAGCATGAATGCTTTACATACCATTAACACAATCATACACTCGTGTTTTGAGATAAATGATGAATTAAATGCTTTTGAGCATGGCATCGCAATCACGTAGATAGTGCAGTATCTACCTGTTCGCATGATTGCCTTACTGAGCCTGTGGTTTGCTCACCCCCCTTATTTTCCCCCTCTCTACAGAGATTTGAGTATAGAGTGAGCGTGACTGGAGGCATTCCCTTTTGGTAATCCGCTACATCCCATCGCTAAAGGTGTACACACTGTTGAAAATTTGTATCTAAACTTATGATAGCACAATAGCATTTTGTATGTAACTATTGGGGATGTAAAACAATGTAAACACATGTGACGACTCTGATATATATATATTTATACAAGTGTTTACTCATAAATAATGTTCAAATTGAATTGGTATGGTGGAGTGAGTTAGACGTCGACACACAGCCCAACTATTGAGGTGAGTTGTTATTCACGATTGAGGTAAGGATGAATGATAAATGATGCATGAAAATACGAAAAATTTGTACGTATTTTGGTAAGTTGAGGGTCGTGACAAGGTGGGGAGGCTCTGTTCGACAGGGAGACTCTCTTACATGGATATGGAAAGCTCCACATGCACTTGAGATAATGGAGGTTACATTTGGTATTGGGTAGATAAGACCTACGACTAGCACCCCCAACTATGATATGGGTCTACGGAGTACGATGTACCGCGTGGTGACTACGTGATGAGAAAGTCTGGCGAATAACTAACCCACCTTCGTTTCCATTATATTACCCCGCACATCGGGATGCATGTGCTCTGGGATGATTTATGATATAGTTGGCTAACATAGTCTTGAGATATCGTGACCTGTCTCACCTGATTATTACATAGTACCACAATATTTCTATACATGAGTGTGATTGTGATTATCCACGGTAAACTCGAGGGAGGGGTCGAGCCTTGTGGGATTTTGGTAGAGAAATGATAATGATGTTTGTGATAAAGAAATCATTGTGTTGGGATTTTAAAGTGTTTTGAGAAAGAGATGTACTTTAAAGGATGTTTCTTAATGAATTTCCCTTTTCTACTATGAGATTTGATAAAGATGAGCATGAAAGGTTTACATGATGATGATTCCATGTTTTATATGTTTGTTTACATGATTTTCAATACATGATATATGTAAATACATGTGTCATAGTTTTATTCCCCATGCTCCCTATTATAAATGATTTATGCATAACATTATCAGCATGTAGATAGAGTAGATATCTACCATGCTTGCATTATTACCTTACTAAGCGTGTGGTTGCTCATCCCTCTCTAGTTTCCCTCTCTACAGAGCATACATAGCAGCCTAATGAGGACTGAGGCGTTGTATTTTAGACATCCGCTGCTTCCATCACTAAAAGGTGTACACATAGAGATTCTTTTTGTATCTAAACAATGTAAAAGCACAATAGTCATTTTCTATTGTAATGTAAGGGACGTAAAAGTTAGAAACATGTCATGTATAACTTAACTTTCAATAAATGGCACTTCTTTTGATTTATTAAGAATAAATGTTGAGTGATGTTTAGTATTGACTCAGAGCCCAACTGTATAATGATAATTTTGTTCACGACTGGGTAAGGAAAGGAAAATGAGAAAACATTTATAGTGATTTTCGATAATAAAAGGATAAAATGGGTCAACAGAGATTGGTATCAGAGTTGAGTTGGCCTGATGTGAGTCAATAATAAAACGTAAGAGAATTACATCCCCAAGTTACTATACTTTTGTTTAGATATAACTGTGTATACCGTGATGGATTGAGTTTAATAAGTGATTGTGAATACAGGAAGTTAGGCAGTATACCTATTACACGTAGAGATAAAGGGACGGGAACACGTGCTAGAGGCCGTAGAGGTGGGTTTGAGAGCCGTACGAAGCCACAAATTGACCAGGCTCCACAGGACCCTGCTGAGAGAGTAGGAGATACAGAGGCAAGCTTCGCTAGGATAGGGCAGAGTATTGAGAGCCTCATGGAGATAGTCACACAGGCATTGGGTGTCGGTGATAGACGAGGTCCTGCAACATAACTTACTACTGGACAGGCAGCTACAGAGGCGAAGAGACCTCAGGTTACTGAGATGGTGACACCCCCAGTATGGGTTACGAATTCACCTATCGTACCACAGTAGAGTGAGAGTGACTTGGGGTATGATTGTGAGTTGAGCAGATTGCGAGAGTTCCAAGGGTTGAAACCTCCAGTGTTCAAAAGGGTAAAGGACCCAGTAATTACTGAGGATTGGGTGTATGAGATGGAGAAACTGTATCGATTCCTCAGATGCCCATCAGCTGAGAAGGCAGCCTTTGCCGTGTTTATGTTAAAAGGCGAGGCAGAGCATTGGTGGAGATCCACCGAAGGTATTTTAAGGGCTAGACACTCAGTGATTACATGGGAGATATTTTTGGAGGCCTTCAGGAGGAAGTACATTCCAGCCACCACACAGAGGAAATTACGGATAGAATTCATGAATTTGGTTTAGGGGAACCGTACTGTGGATGAATATGAGTTGAGATTCATGTCGTTGGGGAGATATGACCCAGACACGATGGGTAGTGAGACTCAAAAGATCTAGAAGTTCATTGATGAATCTTATTGGCCATCCAGACTAAGCTAGCCCCATTTGACATTTAGACATATGAGGAGGTGGTACACAAGTCTCAGTTATATGAGCAAGACTTTGAGCGGAATGCCTCCGAGCTTGAGAAGATTAATGTCAGAAGAGATCGAGATCGGAAGAGATCCGAGATGGATAGAGTGGCCAAGAGAGGGGGTCAAAGATATTTTAAGAAGAGACCTAAGATCGAGGAAGTGCAGGAGAGAGCTGTTAGACCTCCCGTATACTCGGCTTTGATTGCACCGAGGGGTATGGTTATTGGAGGACCACACGGCCTACTACTGAGCGGTGTAGGAGATGTGGTAGATTTCATGGGACTAGGCCTTGTCCAATGACCCCTACTGTGTGTTACAGATGTGAGAAACCCGGACACATAGCAAAGTATTGTCCTGAGATGATAGAGACTGCCCTGCAAATTGGTAAAAAGCCAGAGAGAGCTCCAGTTAAGACATCTGTTCTGACAAGGAGGGCCACAGTTGAAGAAAAAGGGAAGCAGACAGTGGGTGTGAGCAGAGGAAGAGTGCATGCACTGGATCATGACACTGTAGATGCTTCGACGGATGTGATTAAAGGTACCATCCTAATCTTTGATTTAGATGCATTTGTATTATTTGCGCATTCTTTCATATCGCATTCCTTTGCACATAAATTGTGGAAGCATGAGAAACCTACATTGTTGGATAAAATGTTGATGATTTCAACACCCATGAATGATAGTCAATTAACTGAGCATGTATGTAAGGATTGTAAATTTAAGATAGAGGGAAAGGAGATGAAAACTAATTTAATTTTATTGAATATGAATGATTTTGATGTAATATTGAGAATGGATTGGTTGGCTACTAATCATGTTGTTATGGACTGTCATGCTAAGACTTTGATGTTTCCAGAGTTAGACAATCAGGTTGTAAGATTTGTGAAATGAAATGAAAGAACCTGATTTACTATAAATGAAACGAGTATGATTTTATTTAATCTACTTGAGAGATGAATTTACCGGTTTATGTTGAATATTGATGTGATGGGTTCATTGCATACGTGGTTGACATAGATAAGGCACACCCGAAATTGAGAGACATATCAATGATTGCAGAATTTTCTGATGTCTTTTCGGAAGATTTACCAGGGCTACAACCTGAAAGGGAAATGGAATTTTGCATAGAGTTAGTACTTGGTACTGAGCCGATATCTAAACCATCGTATAGAATGGTTCTGATTAAGTTGGAAGAGTTAAAGAAATAGCTGCAAGAGTTGTTAGAGAAGGGATTTATTAGACCAAGTGTGTCATCTTGGGGAGCACCGGTTCTGTTTGTAAGGAAGAAAGATGGAAGTCTCTAACTGTATATAGATTACCGGTTGTTGATGAATAAGGCCACCATTAAGAATAAGTATCCCCTTCCACACATCGATGACTTGTTGGATCAGCTTCAAGGAGCCCAAGTATTTTCTAAGATAGATTTGCGATCAGGGTATCATCAGTTGAGGATACGGAGTGGAGATGTACCCAAGACAGCATTTTGTACCCGTTATGGCCACTACGAATTTTTGGTTATGCCATTCGGATTGACGAATGCCCCCACAACATTTATGGCACTGGTGAATGATGTATTCAAGGCATACCTAGACAAGTTTGTGATTGTGTTTATTAATAACATATTGGTTTTGTTCCAAGTCCAGGGAAGATCATGAGGAGCACTTGAGAGTAGTTCTGCAGACCCTCAGAGAGAAAGAATGCCAAACTCAGCAAGTGTAACTTTTGATTAAAGCAGATCTTATTTCTGGGTCATGTTGTGTCGAAGGATCCATCCAAGATATAGGCAGTAGTACAGTGGTGGTGAGTGTCGAATTCAACCAAAGTTAAATTACTCGTTTTACTGAAATTTTGCAGTAGCGGCAAATCCAGGTCGAACCCTAGAGACTGGTGGATTAATTATCATGCAATAACCAAAATAATTGGGGGGGTTTAATTTAACTGAATTAAAATCCTAAAACATAATTTATATTCAACTAATTATAAAAAGGGTAAACCAAGATTAACAATTTCGATTCAAGAGAACTGCCCAGTCATTAACAATTGTTCCTTAACACCTAATTTACTAGATATTTACCATCTTGTCTTCAATTACTTAGCTGAGGTATTATCTACCAGCAGAATAATATCTCTTCTTCCCTGTTATCATTATCTCAAGCCCAACACCCGAATTAAATTTTTCTCCCTAATCTAGTAGGTTTTGGTGTAATCCTATTTAGGCTAGGAATAGCATTAACATTCTAGGAAGACCACTAAACCAAATAACACTTCAACCATGGGTTGAATGTTTAATTCATTCTATTGTTTCATTTAGTGTTGACGAACCCTAATTGCTACTGGTTCTGATTTCTATCACAACAATTACGGATTGTGAAAACTTCAGATAGCAAACAATCACATGCAAAGATTATCCAATTGGCCAGATCATATAATTTTCTCATGCAATCGAATCTAATAATACCAGAAACAATAGATAATTGAATCAAAAGATAGTTTAGATCAATAAACTGTGTTTCTCAATTGTTGAAATTCACTGGATTTGATTCCCCTGAATCGAATAAAAGATTTAGCACCACATGATTATTGAAAACGAAAATAAAAATATAGAGAGTGAATTATTTTTTCTTCTGACTGTTGCGCCTCTCTCTCCTTTTTTTCTAATAAAGAAAATGAAATCTATATATATCGTAAAAAAAAAAAAACCTAAATTCAAAATCCTATTATAAGTGGGAAAAGGCTGACAGATTCAGGATTTTGCTTTACAGCTAGTTTTGGAGTGGAAACAGGCCAAATTGGATCTTGGGCTCTTCTTAAAAGTTATAAATCAGTAAATCAGTGTTCCACTGGGCCTAACCTTGTATAATTTGGAGGTCTTGAACAACAGATATAGGCTAAAAACCAAAACTACCTTGAAATATATAAAACTGATTCGCTGCAACTTTGTGGAATTTTTTTATCTGTAAAATGTCCAAACTGGGCTTAGTTCTCTTCAGAGAAATCATATGCCTTTTAATCTTATTTCCAATGAGCTAAAAATTACCCCGATCCGACATCTAGAACTCCGTTTAGAGCCAAAATCCCAAATAACACGACAAAAACTGTCCAATTTCTTCGGTTAAGTTTTGAAGCCCAATTTATCTGCCAAAATCACAAATTAACATAAGTACTCTAATTAATATGAGGAACATAGCAAAATATTAAAATGTAGAAGGAAATAAATAATAAAAATATGACACTCATCAAATTCCCCCACACTTAAATGTTTGCACGTCCTCGAGCAAACTCAAAATATGAAGACTAAATCACCCTCTAAAACTTTTCAATCACATCAAGTTTACAAAAACCAGAAACAAAAAAGTCAACCAACATTTTCAAGAAACATAACATGTCATGAATCAAAAATCCTTAACAATCTCAAGAATTTGCCAACATAGCAATTTCATTCAAAACGAAGCAAATTAAATTGGTAGATCCTCATAATATTCTCTCTGTTCACTCAAGCGTTTAAGGGGTAAGTATTTCACTCACATTCATTCCATAAAACATGTCCTACCATAAGCTTGCATATCATCTAATCTCCACTACTTAGTATTCATTCATAACACAAATCAAAATGACTTAATTCAAGGGTTGTAATGGGGCTAGGGATAAGATACGAAATTATTTTTGGGGTAAGAGAGTTTAAAACCCTAAAAATTAATAGAGCGTTCAAAATTACAACTTGGGTAAATAAAGCAATCAACAACCCGCAATCACCTCAAATACAAACACTTTATTAATCACTCGCACCTTACTCAAGTCCTTTATCAATCAAATACCCTATTTTCTTTTCTTTTTTTTTTTGTTTTTTTTTGTTTTTTTTAAGTCCACCATCACCACTACTAACATATGGAATTAATCACACCCTCCACTTGTTTCATAATCTGCTCGAGAATTTTCAAATGCCCTACTAATTTTTAAGGTTAAGTAAAGTCATTCATATTAAGCTCACAGTTAAAACAAGTTATTCAACAAAAAAAAAAGTCAATTAGGCTCAAAGGGGCTTAACAATGATAAATTATGTTAGGTGGGCTATTTGGTTAGAGTTGTTCATCCAAAAATGTAATCTCAAAAAGAATCAATGCAAGTTCTAGAGAAACACATTCATGGAAGAATATCACACATCCAAAGAAAATAAAGATTGACATTAATGCTCAATCTATAGGCTCAAAAATCTCACAGGTTTAAAGTCTACTAATTCGATTCACCAACATTCCGAAATTAATCACTTAATCAACAAATGTTAAGATGAAAAGTCAATCAATTCAATTGTGTTATCCTCTTTTCAAATCCAGTTGATTCAAGTTCATGATAAATATAAACTTTCAGTGATAGAAAGCACCTAAACATACACTAAGATATTTTTTTATCTAAAAATTCAAAAATCCTAAAATTCTCCCCCCCCTCCCCCCACACTTAGATTTTACATTGTCCCCAATGTAAAGCACATCATTAAAACAAATAACAGAAAAGTAAAATTAAAAGAGATAGGGTGAGGAATCAAATCTGGGGTTCATGGGTTGCCTCTCATGCAACGCCTTTGGTTAATGTCGTTGGCTTGACAATACAACTTCCTTCACATCGAGTAGACCGCATCTCTTAACTGCACCTCCTCAACCGTGTGTGCTTGAAAACAGTCGTAATATGGCTTGAGTCTATGCCCATTAACCTTGAACACCTTGTTGGTTTCCATACTTTGAATCTCAACTGCACCATGAAGAAATACGTCAGTAACAACAAAGGGTCCAATCCAATGGGAACGTAACTTACCAGGCATCAACTTCAATTTGGAGTTGTATAACAAAACTTTTTGGCCAACCACAAATTGCTTCCTAATGATCATCTTTTCATGAAATGCCTTGGTCTTCTTCTTGTAAATTCATGAGTACTCATAGGCCTCAAGTCGAATTTCCTCCAACTCCTGCAACTACAACTTTTATTCCAAACCTGCCTGATGTAGGTCCATGTTGCATCATTTAACTGCTTAATAAGCATTGTGTTCTAACTCTACAGGCAGATAACACAACTTACCAAAAATCAGCCTATACGGGGACATCCAATAGGTGTCTTATATGTTGTCCTATAAGCCCACAAAGCGTCGTCAAGTTTGAGACTCTAGTCTTTTCTGTTTGGATTTACCGTTTTCTCCAAGATCAACTTGACTTCCCTATTAGACACCTCAGCCTGTCCATTCGTCTGGGGATGGTAAGCTGTGGAGGTTTTGTACAGGAGTCCATACTTCTTTAATAAAGCCTCCATTTGATCGATTACAAAAATGAGTTCCATGATCACTAATCAATGCTCATGGTATGCCAAACTTATTGAAAATGTTAGGTTTGATAAAACCTACAACAACTCATGAATCGTCAATTTTGGTGGCTTTTGCTTCCACCCATTTTGAAACATAATCAACAACAAGTAAAATGTAAACAAACCCAAAGGAAGGAGGAAATGGACCCATAAAGTCAATACCCCACACATCAAAAATTTCACACACAAGTATAGGAGTTTGAGGCATCTCATTCCTACGGTTTAAGCTCCCTATCCTTTGACATCGTTCACAATTTTTACAAAACACATAACTGTCACGAAGCAAAGTAGGCCAATAAAAACCACAATCTAACACCTTCCTAGCTGTTCTCTTTGGCCCAAAATGACCCCCGCAGGCATATGCATGACAAAAAGTAAGGACAGACTGAATTTTTGAATCAGGGACGCACCTTCTAATGATTTGATCAGAATAATATTTTCACAAATATGGTTCATCCCATACATAGTATTTAGCCTCACTTTTCATTTAATCTTTTTTAGCTCTACTCAAATCTTTAGGTATGACCTTAGTAACCAAATAATTTACCAAGTCAGCATACCAAGGGTTCATACCTTGCACCGTAAAGAGCTGCTCATAAGGGAAAGTTTCTTGCAATGGCACTGGATCTTCTTCTCTCACCAACCAGCTCAAGTGGTCAGCTACTAGGTTTTCAGCCCCCTTCTTATCTTTGATCTCGAGATCAAACTCTTGCAGTAGAAGAATCCACCTAATCAGCCTTGACTTTGCCTCTTTTTTCGCTAAAAGGTATTTCAAAGTTGCATGGTCAGAAAACACAAGTGTAATCCCAAGCAAGTAAGATCGAAACTTATCTAAAGCAAATACAATAGCCAAAAGCTCATTTTCGATCTTGGAATAATTGCATTGAGCTGGGTTAAGCGTCCTCGATGCATAATAGATCACATGCGCCTGGTTGATGATCTGCTGTCCTAAAACAGCCCCCACAGCGTAGTTGCTTGCATCGTACATGATTTCAAAAGGTAGCTCCCAATTTGGTGGTTGAATGATAGAGGCAGAAGTCAAAGATGACTTCAATTCATCGAAAGCTGCCTTGTACTCTTCATTGAATTCAAAGGGTACGTCCTTCTGTAACAACTTTGACAAATGTAGTGCTATCTTTGAGAAGTTCCTAATGAATATGTGGTAAAAACCTGCATGACCAAGAAAAGAACTCACTTCATGCACACTAGTGGGGTAGGGTAAGCTCAAAATCAAATCAATCTTAGCCTTGTCTACTTCAATGCCCTTGGATGAAACTACATGACCTAAAACAATGCCTTGTTCTACCATGAAATGACATTTTTTAAAATTCAGCACTAGATTTGTCACGACCCTCAACTTACCAAAATACATGCAAATTTTTTGCATTTTCATGCATCATTTATTATTTGTCCTTACCTCAATCGTGAACCGCAACTCTCCTCAATAGTTGGGCTGTGTGTTGATGTTTAACTCACTCCACCATACCAATTCAATTTGTATATTATTTATGAGTAAACACTTGTACAAATATATACATATCAGAGTTATTACATGTGTTTACATTGTTTTACATCCCCAATAGTTACATACAAAATGCTATTATGCTATCGTAAGTTTAGATACAAAATTTCAATAGTGTGTATACCTTAAGCGATGGGATGCAGCGGATTACCAAAAGGGAACGCCTCCAGTCACGCTCACTCTATACTCAAATCTCTGTAGAGAGGGGGAAAATAAGGGAGTGAGCAAATCACATGCTCAGTAAGGCAATCATGCAAACAGGTAGATACTGCACTATCTACGTGTCACGACCCAATTCCATTCTCTTTACCTAAAAATCACTAAGAATTTTTCGCGTTTTACTGTTACCTTACCCGGTCGTGAACTAACTCACCACACACTGTTGGGCTGTGAGTCAATAATAAACTCCACATCTCATTCATTCTCAGTTAAATAAAGCGATGTCATACATTTGCATTTAATCTTGTACTTATACAAAAGCATGTTTTACTGACATCTACATCCCCCATAATTACAACTCAAAAGAATACTGTGTATATACCTCTAAGCGATGGAGATGCAGCGGAGTCCAAAATACCACGCCTCAGTCCTCACTGGGCTACTATGCAGGCTCTGTAGGGGGGAAAAATAGAGAGGGAAGAGCAACCACACGCTCAGTAAGGCAATAATGTAAGCATGGTAGATAACTACTCTATCTACATGCTGATAGTATTATGCATAAATCATTTATGGTATGAGCATGAGGAATAAAACTATGCCATATGAGTATACATATATATCATGTATCGAAATCATGTACATTGGCATATAAAACATGGTAAAAACATCATGTATAAATCATCTCATGCTCGATCTCCTTTAAATTCATAAAAAGGGCAATTCATTAAGAAACCTCCTTTTTAAACCAACATCATAAACCTCTTTCTCAACACATAAATACCACCAAATCAATTCACAATCACAACCACATTTTCATTTCACAATTCACGCATGTGTATAAAAACTAGGTCACTATATCAAAAGTGCCTATGTGGACCACTACATCATAAATCATCCCAGACCACATGCATCCAGGTGTGCGGGGTATCATGCTGGCACGAAGATGGATTATCCCTCGCCAGACTTTCTCATCACATAACCATCATGCGGTACATCGTACTCCATGTGATATACACGGTACAGCGTACTCCGCAAACTCATATTGTGATTGGGGGTGCCATTCCTAGGTCTTACCTACCCCATACCAAGAGTTTTCCATATCCGTGAAGGAGAGCCTCCCTGCTGAACAGAGCCTCCTCGCCTAACAGAGCCTCCCTGCCTCCTCGGGCTTAAGGATGTTAGCTTAAGGATGTACGGCTTAAGGATCCTTCCGTAAGAGAGCCTCCCCTATCACTACCCTCAACTTACCAAAATACGTACAAATTTTTCGCATTTTCATGCATCAATCCTTAATCATCCTTCCTCGATCGTGAACAACCACACACTTAACAGTTGGGCTGTGTGTTGACGTCTAACTCACTCCACCATACCAATTCAATTTGAAACATTATTTATGAGTAAACACTTGTATAAATGTATATATATCAGAGTTGTTACATGTGTTTACATTGTTTTACATCCCCAGTGGTTACATACAAAATGCTACTGTGCTATGTCTAGTTTAGATACAAAATAATTAAGGTGTGTATACCTTTAGCGATGGGAAGCAGCGGATTACCAAAAGGGAACGCCTCCAGTCACGCTCAATCTATACTCAAATCTCTGTAGAGAGGGGGAAAATAAGGGGGGTGAGCAAACCACATGCTCAGTAAGGCAATCATGCGAACAGGTAGATACTGCACTATCTACGTGATCGTGATGCCATGCTCGAAAGCATTTAATTCATTGTTTATCTCAAAACATGAGTGTATGATTGTGTTAATGGTATGTAAAGCATTCATGCTATTAAAATCAAGTGCACATGTCAACTCAAAGCATGGTATAAATCATCATGCATAATTCACAATAAAAGCATGGCATTACCCATCATGCATTTTCACAATAAAGCATGGCATTAAACATCATGCATCCGTGCACTTTAAAAACCATTAACAAATCAATTCATCATTGGTCAGGTCTCGGCCCATCCCTCGGACTTTCCTGACCCACAATCATTTCAAACATGGATTTAATCTCAAATAGCAGTAGACATGTGAGATAGGCAGTTCAACAATAGGTAATAACCTCAAGGCCTATGTACATAACCTGTGATACCGGCTACACGGATCAGGTGTGCGGGATATCACCACCATCTGCTTCCACACGGGAGGTGGGTCAAATCCTACCTGCCGGTCCTGTCACGACCCAAATCCATTCTCTTTAACTGAAAATCACTGAAAATTTTTTACGTTTTACTGTTACCTTACCCGGTCGTGAACTAAATTCACCACACACTGTTGGGCTGTGAGCCAATAATAAACACCACATCTCATTCATTCTCAATTAATTAAAACGATGTCATACATGTACATTTAATCGTGTACTTATACGAATACATGTTTTACTAACATCTACATCCCCCATAAGTACAACTCAAAAGAATACTGTGCTTTTACATTGTTTAGATACAAAAAGAATCACTGTGTATATACCTCTTAGCGATGGAGATGCAGCGGAGTCCAAAATAATACGCCTCAGTCCTCACTGGGCTACTATGCACGCTCTGTAAGGGGGAAAATAGAGTGGGATGAGCAACCACACGCTCAGTAAGGCAATAATGCAAGCATGGTAGATAATTACTCTATCTACATGCTGATAGTGTTATGCATAAATCATTTATGGTAGGAGCATGAGGAATAAAACTATGCCATGTAAATATACATATATATCATGTATCAAAGTCATGTGCATTGGCATATAAAACATGGTAAAAACATCATGTATAAATCATCTCATGCTCAATCTCATTTAAATTCATAAAAAGGGTAATTCATTAAGAAACCCCCTTTTTAAACCAACATCATAAACACCACCAAATCAACTCACAATCACAAACACATTTTCATTTCCACAATTCACGCAAGTGTATAAATCTAGGTCACTATATCAAAAGTGCCATGTGAACCATTACATCATAAATCATCCCAGACCACACGCATCCAGGTGTGCGGGGTATCATGCTGGCACGAAGATGGATTATCCCTCGCCAGACTTTCTCATCACATAACCATCATGCGGTACATTGTACTCCATGTGATATACACGGTACAGCGTACTCCGCAACTCATATCGTGATTGGGGGTGCCATTCCTAGGTCTTACCTACCCCATACCATGAGTTTCCCATATCCGTGAAGGAGAGCCTCCCTGCCGAACAGAGCCTCCCTGCCTAACAGAGCCTCCCTACCTCCTCGAGCTTAAGGATGTTAGCTTAAGGATGTTAGCTTAAGGATGTAGGGCTTAAGGATCCTTCCGTAAGAGAGCCTCCCCACCGAACAGAGCCTCCCCGCCTAACAGAGTCTCCCCGCCTCTTTGGGCTTAAGGATGTTGGCTTAAGGATGTAGGGCTTAAGGATCTTACCGTACCCATGTAGGAGAGCCTCCTGCCTAACAGAGCCTCCCCGCCCCTCCTGGGCTTAAGGATGTTGGCTTAAGGATCCCACCGTAAGAGAGCCTCCCCACCGAACAGAGCCTCCCCGCCTCTTTGGGCTTAAGGATGTTGGCTTAAGGATGTAAGACTTAAGGATCTTACCCACTTTCACAACCTTATACGTATCCCCTCGTGCAAACTTGTGCGAGCAAAGCTCTAGCACGACTCATGCATCATGCATCTTCTCATAAAGAGGCGCGTACGAGCATAGCTCTAGTACGGTTATACTCATAAGACAACCACTCAAAATCCACGTACAAGCAGAAGCTCCAGTACGGTTTATAAATATCATTATAGTTTCCAAATCAAGGTGCGAGCTAGGCTCCAGCACGTTTCATACAAATGAAAACATAGAAATCCAGCGCGAGCGAGGCTCTAGCGCGATTTATGTCATACAAATGTGATAGGCGGCTCATATACAATTTATCAATCCCGGCAATTCGGGTTTAGCACTCACAAATGCTTTTCCACAACAACAATACAATACTAGCTGACCTATCTACAAGCTTGCTTAAAACCAAGCAATTCGTTTTGGAAAAAACATCAAAATATTAGATTTATGCAATTATTAGCCTTACTATCCCATTTCATAAAATCCACTTCAAATCCAAAACCACGCATATACTCATCGTCACTCATGAATACCATCAATCATTTATTTGAGCAATTCATGCATTTCATACAACACCCAATATTCACCCACAAGTTCAAAGTACGAGCAGCTACCTCTATATACTCACAAAATTCCCTTACCTGGAATCGCGATGCGTGATTCCACTTTCTTAAGCTGCTTACTCGTTCGATTCGGTTCGCCTTCAACGAACTCTTTGGGACTGCACAAAATCGTATCCCTCATTATATTCGATCCATATATTGCAACCCTTGTGCTTGCTATAGTCAATTTAATCTATAGCCTCTATTAAAGCTTATTTGGCCTCGTTTCATTACTTTATCCATAACTCAAGTCTATGGATCTTCTTAGGCCTATTAACTTATTTAAAATCGAAGTTAAATCGACATTAAGCTCATAGTGTTCATATTCCATGAATTCCCTCACTATGGCATTTATCCATCACATACATATCCATTTTCACAATTCTTCCAACTCACCATGTAATTCTATCTAACCATCTAAAATCATAACATTACCCCAATAACAACTTTAGCATGCCATAAACCATAAGTTCATTCAATCCCACATATCCTCACATTATACCCATTTTAGATTTCTAGGTCACACCAATTCCACTACATTCCTAAGTAGTTTATCCATCAATACTCATACCAATCAACTCCAAAATCAATTAAATAGCTAATGCATTTGGATTGCAGTATTAGAATCTTACCAATATGATTTCTCTTCTTGCTCCAATGGTAATGCCCTTAACTTCTTCAATTCCAAAAATGGGAAAATGCCCTCTCACTATGTTGTTCTTCTCCTTGATAGGAACAACTTTGCCTCTAATGATCTCTCCCCAAATCTCACTGAAAATGGCTGATTTTAGAGAGGGAAAGTTAGGTTTTTAGGTTGAGATTGTAAGGTTAAATGTTTTTTCGAGATTTCCAGATTTTTCAGCTCTCCTTATATAGAAATGGCTTGAGGAGATCGATCTGGTCCAAGAGGAGATCGATCTGGTCCCTTAAAATCCCTCTTTTTCACGGCATTTTTAAGCCTGAGATCGATCTGTCGACGCAATGAGATCGATCTGTTGAAGCATGAGATCGATCTGTCGAAGCATGAGATCGATCTGGTCCCAAACAGAGAGCTAAGGAGATCGATCTGGGTGCTTGGGGATCGATCTTTCCACTACAGAATGCTTGGGAGATCGATCTGGCTCCATTGGAGATCGATCTGCTCTATTCTTTCGCCCAACTAAGAGCATTCTGGCTCTTCCAGATCGATCTCTCATCCTATGAGATCGATCTGGGCCTCATGTTTTCCAAATTTCCTACAGTTTCCTTGCTGCAACTCACACCAACACATCATTAATCTATTGCCATGGCCATTTTCTCATCCATCAACCTTTATAACTTGAAAATGGCATCCATTCATACCTTATGCACATTGAAACTTGTGTGGATTCATTGTATGTTCAAAGGTATGCTACATAAAACCAAATGGAAGCATAACTCCATTCCATTTTACCACACTACTCATCTTGAGTCTCAATCACATCCATCACTTGCTAGAACACATTTCTCCGTATTCATACTCAATGAAACTTGTATGTACGTTACAATTTATATTACACATACATACATTGAATCCATGGACTTACATCGATCATACTTTACATTACAAGTCCAATCATATTATTTGATCCAATTACACACATTACCCTTATACATATATGGGGTCTTACAGGTCCATAGCAGATCTCGTCCGAAGACGGCACATCGCAACTCAACACGGTACAATGTACTCCATGCTACATGCACGGTACGACGTACTCCATGGACCCAAATCAACACATCATATCACGCCACATCTCAAACGCACGTGTGAGCCTATTTAATCGGTGCGACCTCTTGTCTATCCGAAGCTCCTAACACGGCTAATTAATCATGTCAAAACAATGCACGTGTGAGCCTATTTAATCGATGTGACACCCAGTCTACTCGAAGCTCCAAACACGGCAACATGCAAGGTGGGCATCCAGTGCGAGACAAACTCGAGCACAATGCCAAAACAAATATGAAATCCATGTGAAAACTAGTGCCTCTTGCACTCATGTGTGTAAATCACGTCAAATCTCGTGCGAGTCATACTCTTGCACGCTTTCATACTCACGAAATCATGTAGGTGGCTCAAAACTTTGCAAAGTATGGTTAACAAAACCAAAATACACTCATTTCTTTTGCAAATCATTTCAATGTTAGCCAACCTACCAAATCATTTGCTAAAAAGTAATAAAACATGATTTTCAAAGCTATATGCTTTTGTTTTCATGCACATTTCTCAAACTCCCAACTTTTACCCTTCAATCACCCAACATCATTTCCTAATCTCATGCATTCTAGCAAAACATTTAAGCGCCCAAATTGCGCACAAATATCTCTAGGAGTCCACACAATTCCCTTACCTCGATCACTTGGTGTGACTCCTTTCCTTTTAGCTTCTCACGCTCTTGGCTCAACTCGCCTCGGCGTATCCTCGGAAGCTGCGATTTATTCATTAAATCAATTGAGTTAATGTATTTAACCCATAATTGACCTCACTAGTCAATATTCTTCACTTGTGCATTTTACCAATGCCTTAATCTACATTTTACCTCTTTTAGATAAATCTCATAATTTATCCACTAACCACATCTTAAAATCATACCACAGCACTATTAATAACTTCTACATATCTCATTCATCATTAATCTCCATACAATTCCACTTTCTCACTCTAGACCATTTCTAGGTCATAATCATTCCAATGCATTTTAGATAGTTTCTAACCATCCATACTCATGCCAAACAACTCCAAAATCAATTATATAAACAATGTACCATAGTTGGAGTGTTAGAATCTTATCCAATTTGATTTCTCTTCTTGCTCCAAATGGCAATGCCCTTAACTCCTTCAATACCAACAATGGAAAAATGCTTTTCAACTATGTTGTTCTTCTCTTTGATAGGAACAACTTTGTCTCTAATGGTCTCTCTTCAAACCTCACTGAAAATGGCTGATTTTTGAGAGAGAATGTTAGGTTTTTGGGTTGAAAGTGGTAGGTTTGTGTTTTTCCCGAAATTTTCTGATTTCCAGCACTCCTTATATAGAAATAGCTTGAGGAGATCGATCTGGTCCAAGAGGAGATCGATCTGGTCCCTTAAAATCCCTCTTTTTCACGGTATTTTCAAGCCTGAGATCGATCTGTCGAGGCATGAGATTGATCTGCTCCCAAACAGAGAGCTAAGGAGATCGATCTGGGTGCTTGGGGATCGATCTTTTCACTACCAAATGCTTATCAGATCGATCTGGCTCTATTGGAGATCGATCTGCTCTATTCTTTTGCCCAAATAAGAGCATTCTGGCTCTTCCAGATCGATCTCTCATCCCATGAGATCGATCTGCCCTTCAAAATTTCCAGATTTTCTGCAATTCCTCTGCAACAACACTTACCAAACATCCTTAATTTGCTACCATGATCATTTCCTCATTCATTCATCTTTGAGACTTGAAAATGGCATCCATCCTCACTTCATACACATTAAAACTTTTGTAGAATCTTTGTATGACCAATGGTACTTAATATAAACAAAAATGAAAGTGCACATCTTATGCAATTCTACTTCCATTTTACCAAACTATTCATAATCCATTCTACATACATTCTTCACATGTTTAAGTCCATTTCTACACATTCATACATAATGCACTTGTATGTACGATTACCACTCTCATTACAAGTGTGTACATTACTTATGAACTTACATCACATATACTTCACTCATGAATTCATAGTACAACTCTATTTACACTTCTATGTACATATATACCCTTATACATATACGGGGTCTCACATTCTCCCCCACTTAAAAAATTTGGTCCTCCAAATTGGAACCAATTATTCTATGAACAACTCGGGATACCTTGTGAGATCTGAGAATTTCAAACATATTTAATGATGTAATAATAAATTGAAGTGTAATTTATTGAGCTAAGTGAATTGTGGGAATTATAATTGGAGATTTATGTGTTAAGTGTGTAAAATAAGCTTGATCCATGAGGACAGATCGATCTGGGAGAAGGAGAGATCGATCTGGTGAATTAAAAATGACGAGGAAGGGGAAATTTGAGGAGCAGATCGATCTCCAATGGAAGAGATCGATCTCCTTATGAATCTGTTTGAGAAGGGATCGATCTCATGAGGAGGAGATCGATCTCCAAATGCTTCTGTTTGGGAGAAGATCGATCTCCTCAAGGCACAGATCGATCTCATAAAGCCATAAAGAGATCGATCTCACCCCTCGACAGATCGATCTCCTAGGCATAAAATTGCCCAGATCGTCCCCAAAAATTCAAACGCAGATCGATCTTCCCAGGAGACAGATCGATCTCCTACCTCCAGTCTATATAAGGAACCCGTGTTTTCTCCTAAAATCTCACTTTCTCTTTCTTCCAAACCTCCATTTTTTCGAAAACCTAGTTTCTCACTCCTCCAAATCCCCCATTTTCGGCCGAATCAGCTATTGTGGTAAGAAGGAAAGTTGTTCCTCATCAAAGGGAGAACAACATACTTGGAAATCGAAGGACGAATCGGATCGAGGCGTGAGTTGTGCGTCTCACAAGCTTTGGGTAATTTCTAAACCTCGATCTTGATATTTGAGTTGATTTTGATGTTATTGGTGGTTGAATTTGTGTTGAAATGGCTGAAAGATGACTAGGGATTGATTAAATTTCAATGTGGTAGGAGTGATATGCATATTGAGAATTTTGGTGAATTTAGGAAATTGTGAGCTATAAATGGAAAATTGGACAATGTGGAGAATTAGCGTAGATAATTGGTATTAGAGATATCGAACATTGGGATATTGTGAATAGAGTTGTAGTTTAGGGTTGAGTTAGTAGAATTGAGAAAATTGAGGTGTTATGAGCAATTATGCTCGATTTTGAGAATTGAGATTTATGTGATGTTGAGTATTGATGTTTTTAACATCGTTTGGACAGCTCGGGAGTTCCAGAGTGGAATACGAGGCTAGTCCGTGATACGGGGGAACGATTGCACTATACGAGGTGCAAAGAGGTAAGGGAAATCTAAACCATTTGTGTATGTGATTTGTAAACTGTTATAGCATGATTTATGATTTATAAACAAGCATGTTGAGAGTTTTGTGTTGAGATTTGAACTGCACACGATTTTATAGCCGGTTGGAGCCCAATGTTTTATGAGTTTATAACTGGGCTCTACGTTAAGGCAATATTGTGATTTGAGAAATGTGTGCGTGTGCTTTGCCGGTTGGAACTCGGTTTTACCACGTTTTGTGTTGAGTACAAAATGATTTCAAATGAGTTTTATGAGAGAAAACCATTACGAGTTCTACGTGAAGGCAAACCTGTCTTATGTGATAAGACTTGGGTGTGTAGTTGTGAGTACACACCGGGCATTGCTCTGGTAGCATGTAAGCCCGAATTCTTCTCCGTTCTGGTAACGTTGAGAAAACCCCATTGGTGGCAGTGCCACGTTGAGAAACCCATTGGTGGCTGTGCCACGTATACCCCATTGGTGGCAGTGCCACGTTGAGAAACCCATTGGTGGCTGTGCCACGTATACCCAATCGGTGGCTGTGCCACGTATACCCCATTGGTGGCTGTGCCACGTTGAGAAACCCATTGGTGGCTGCGCCACGTATACCCCATTGGTGGCTGTGCCACGTTGAGAAACCCATTGGTGGCTGTGCCACGTATACCCCATTGGTGGCTGTGCCACGTTGAGAAACCACGTTGAGAAACCCATTGGTGACTGTGCCACGTATACCCCATTGGTGGCTGTGCCACGTTGAGAAACCCATTGGTGGCTGCGCCACGTATACCCCATTGGTGGCTATGCCACGTTGAGAAACCCCATTGGTGGCAGTGCCACGTTGAGAAACCCTATTCTGTGGCTATGCCACGTAAGAAAATAATTCAGTGGCTTTGCCACGTGTGTATTGTGGCTATGCCACGTGTGATTTTAAATCAGTGGCTATGCCACGTTATTTGAGAAAGCGTTTAACGCGTATTTTCACATGCTTAGTTTTTGCTCTAGAGTGAGCCTTTTACTTCATGTTTTTACATGACTTGACACATGAAAGTGTCGTTTTGAGTATTTTCATGCTATGGTTTTCAAATGAGTTTCACATACAAATAAATGCTTTGTGATGTGCATTTTGGTTTATGAAATGAGTCCCCTACCCCCCTTACTGAGCGATTTAGAAGCTCACCCTGTTTTTCTTTCCCCCAGAGTTCTTCAAGTGAATAAGGACTTCCCTGCGACGTACGGAGTAGTGGCTAGTGGAGGATTCGAGCTCCAGGCTATATAATTTGTACTTTGAGGTATATTTATCTTTTCATGTACCCAGACTATTAATGTATTTGCAGACACTTGATGTATGACATTATATGGGATGTATTAGGATTAATTGACTTGTAATCGAGTAATGGGTATAATACAATATTTATTATATCATGATGAGATCCTGAGGCATGATAATTATGATGATGTATGACACTGCACAGGAATGCACTCTTTATTTGTGAATTAACGAGTAAAAAGTTTTAAATTAGCCCTATTTTCCGCATTTTCGGGGCGTGACAGAGTTTTCTTGGTATCAGAGCTTAGGGTGTCTAGTACTGTCAGTGTCGGTTAAGTGAAATAGAATACATCCCAAGTGTCTGTAATAGTCTGGTCATGAACTGAAATTGAGGATTGAGATTTCAATCGATTGTGATATGTACGCGCAGGAGACGAGTTGAGATAGAGAATGAGTAAACGACGAGGTCGTTCGAGGAGGCAGGCAGAGTCCCCTCCACCACCTGTCCCACAACCAGAGAGTCCTAACTCTCGATTTAATCGGATTGAGACTGATGTGAGGCAAGGTTTTGAGCAGATGGCGGCACTATTCGCGCAACACTTTGGAGTTAATGCCTCGGATACTACCCCTACACCACCACCAGGACCTCCCATACCCCCAGTGCCTCCCGTCACTCAGCCTGAGGACAGAAGTAAGGTCCGACTAAAGGAATTTCTGAAGATGAATCCACTCGCATTTAGGGGAAAGAAGGATCCTACAGAGGCTGAGGAGTGGTTGACGGAGTTGAGAGTTATATTTGATTTACTGGGGTGCACCGATGCTGAGAGAGTCAGTATGAGTGCCTATATGCTGAAGGGGAGAGCTCGAGATTGGTGGGGTACTACCCAGGGTATCTTGATGTCCCACCAGGATGTGATTGGTTGGGAAGAGTTCCAGACAGCTTTTAGAACCCAATATGTACCACGAGCCGCCCAGAGAAGGGAACAGGCCGAGTTTTTGAGTTTGGTACAGGGTGACATGTCGGTGGATGACTATGAGAGCCAGTTCACCGCACTATTGAGATATGACCCAGAGACCTTCAAGAGTGAAGAGCTCCGCACAGAGAAGTTTGTGTATGGGTTGAAGCCCGTTATTAGAGATAGACTGATGGGGCTATGTATTACCGAGTTTGGAGATGCTCTGAGACGAGCACAAGAGGTTGAAAGAGGGATTGAGATGGTACAATCCCAGAATGAGCTCAGAGCGGTGAATAGAGATAAGGGCAAGAGGCCAGCACTTTTCCAATCAGAGGCTCGGAGAGGTTCCTTCAGAAGAGGAAGGATTGAGGTGCAGAGGGACAGATTGGAGCGACCCAGAGCCTATCCTATTATCAAGGAGACCCCACGATATGTCAGGCCGGAGATGAGGATTTGTAGAGACTGTGGCCGATCGCATGAGGGAAGTTGTACTGGGTCGATCCATGGATGTTTCAGATGTGGTGACATGGGCCATAGAGTGAAGGACTGTCCCCAACCTCAGATACCACATGCTCCGGAGCCCACTAGACAACAGCCTCAGAGAGTGGATCCCCGGAGACAGGCCACTGCGGCAGAGAAAGGGAAGAAACCTGTGGCACAGGGACGTGTGTTTGCCCTGGATAAGGAGACCGCAGACGCTTCGGCAGAAACTATAAGAGGTACACTCTCTGTCTGTAATTATGAGGCTCATGTGTTGATTGATTCAGGATCCACGCATTCGTTTATTTCTGAGCATTTTGCATGTAGATTAAACTTGAAGTTTGAACCTCTAGAATATATACTACATGTAAATACCCCTATGCGTGAATCCCAGAGAACTGAGTTAATCTGTAAAGGATGTGAAATTAAGGTGGGAGATAGAGTGATGTTAGCAGATCTAATCATGTTGAGTATACATGGGTTTGATGTAATTCTGGGAATGGATTGGTTGGCGACCAATCGAGTGAGTTTAGACTGCTACACTAAGATTGTAACTTTCTCCCTACCTGAGCTTTACAGTGTACAATTGAGATATTGAGGGAATAAATATGGGGATTTCTAGTAAGTAATTTGAGAATTTTAATATTATTTTGGAGAATATTAAATATGATTATTTATGTGAAGGTTATGAGACACTCATCTCAGACGATGAGCGGGAACATCTAAGGATTGAGGATATACCTGTGGTTTGTGAATTTTCGGATGCTTTCCCAGATGAATTGCCAGGTTTACCACCAGAGAGAGAGCTGGAGTTTACCATTGATTTGGTACCGGATACTCAGCCGATCTCTAAATCTCCCTACAGGATGGCATTAGTGGAACTTGAGGAATTGAAGAAACAACTACAGGAGTTATTGGATTAAGGGTTTATTAGACCCAGTGTTTCGCCGTGGGAGCACCAGTACTATTTGTTAAGAAGAAGGATGGTAGTCTCAGATTATGTGTAGACTACCGGCTGTTGAATAAAGCCACGGTGAAGAATAAATACCCACTGCCCAGGATTGACGATCTGCTTGATCAGCTAAGAGGGGCATCAGTCTTTTCTAAGATTGATTTGAGATCGGGCTATCACCAATTGAGGATCAAGGAGGAAGATATTCCAAAGACGGCCTTTAGGACAAGGTATGGCCATTACGAATTTCTGGTGATGTCCTTTGGATTGACGAACGCCCCTGCAGCATTTATGAGATTGATGAACGAGGTGTTCAGAGACTATCTGGATAAGTTTGTGATAGTCTTTATCGATGATATCCTGGTGTACTCTCGGTCGTATGAGGAGCATGCACAGCATTTGTGGTTAGTACTTCAGATACTCCGAGATAAGCAATTATACGGAAAGCTTAGTAAGTGTGAGTTTTGGCTGAACCGGATAGCTTTCCTTGGGCATGTAGTCTCAGAGGAAGGAGTATCAGTGGATCCGAGTAAAATAGCAGCTGTGCTTAATTGGGAGAGACCGAGGACAGTGACTGAGATACGAAGCTTCCTTGGTTTGGCAGGGTATTACAGGAGATTTGTGGAAGGATTTTTCAGGATTGCTGCTCCTTTAACTAAACTCACGCGTAAGGAGACTCCGTTCATATGGACTGATCAATGTGAGCTCAGTTTTCAGGAATTAAAAAGGAGATTGACAGCGGCACCTGTGTTAACTATCCCTGAGGGATCAGGAGGATTCTTGGTGTATAGTGATGCATCTCATCAAGGATTGGGGTGTGTGCTTATGCAGCACGGAAGAGTGGTCGCATATGGATCGCGACAGCTGAAGGACCATGAGCGGAATTACCCCACGCATGATTTGGAGTTAGCCGCTGTGGTATTTGCTTTGAAGATCTGGCAACACTACTTATATGGGGAAAGATTCCAGATCTTCACTGATCACAAGAGTTTGAGATATCTCTTTGATCAGAAAGAGTTAAACATGAGACAAAGGAGATGGATGGAACTCCTTAAGGATTATGACTGCGAGATTCTTTATCATCCGGGTAAGGCGAATGTGGTTGCTGATGCCCTGAGCAGGAAGAGTATGATATCTGCTATGATGATCAGGGAATGGGATTTGTTAGAGCAGTTCGCCGAACTTCGGATCAGAGTTAAAGAGGTAGAGACTGGATTTTTGGCTAGCCTGCGGATAGAGCCCAGGATCATGGATCAGATTAGAACTGGGCAGCGCAGTGATCAGAGATTGATAGATATGGTTAGCCAAGCTGAGCAGAGTTCGCAGTCGGATCTCACCATCAGTGAGGATGGATTGTTGAGATTCAGAGGACGGATTTGTGTACCGGACGATGATACCCTGAAGAGACAGATACTGAGAGAATCTCATTGCTCGCGTTACACCATGCACCCAGGGAGTACTAAGATGTACCGAGACTTGAGAAAGGTGTATTGGTGGAGTGGTATGAAGCGAGATGTGGCAGAGTATGTGGCCAGGTGTTTAGTATGCCAGCAAGTGAAAGCTGAGCATCGGAAGCCCGGAGGACTACTACAGCCCTTACCTGTACCTACATGGAAATGGGAGCATGTCACTATAGACTTTATTATGGGTTTACCGAGGACCCGGAGAGGTCGTGACGCGATATGGGTCATTGTGGATAGATTGACCAAGAGTGCCCACTTCCTTGCCATCAAGAGCACAGATACTGTGGCTGCCTTAGCTGAACTGTATGTCAGCGAGATAACTAGATTACATGAGGCTCCAGTGAGTATTACTTCTGATAGAGATTCCCGGTTTACTTCCAGATTTTGGACCCAGTTTCAGGAGTCCATGGGATCTCGATTGAGTTTTAGTACCGCCTATCATCCTCAGACAGATGGTCAGTCAGAGAGGACTATTCAGACCCTAGAGGATATGTTGAGGGCGTGTACGATGGATTTTAAGGGATCATGGGATGATCACCTGCCCCTAGCAGAGTTTGCTTACAATAACAGCTATCATGCGAGTATTGGAATGGCACCTTTTGAGGCTCTATATGGTAGGAGGTGTAGATCCCCTGTAGCTTGGGAAGAAGTCGGTGACAGAAAGATAAATGCTCCCGAGCTTGTTGAGCAAGCCGTACAGAGTGTGAAACTCATATGTGAGAGGTTACGGGCTGCACAGAGTAGACAGAAAAGCTACGCGGATGTGCGTAGATGGCCACTCGAGTTTGATGTTGGTGATACAGTATTTCTGAGAGTATCACCGAGCAAGGGTATCATGCGATTTGGGAAGAAAGGGAAATTGAGTCCTCGATACATAGGACCATTTGAGATTCTTGAGAGAGTGGGAGAGGTAGCCTACAGATTGGCATTACCCCCACAGATGTCCGGAATACACAATGTTTTTCATGTGTCTATGTTGAGGAAGTACCACCCGGACCCTTCTCATGTTATAGAGTATGATGAGATGGACATACAGGAGGACATGAGCTATACTGAGGAACCCGTCCGGATTCTCGATAGAAAGGAGAAGGTACTGAGAACCAAGAGCATCCCATTAGTGAAAGTTTTGTGGAAGCATCACTCAAGGGAAGAGACAACGTGGGAACTAGAGAGTCTCATGAAGGAGAAATACCCCCATCTATTTTGATTAGTTGAGTTAAATTTGGAGGACCAAATTCTTTTAAGGTGGGGAGGATGTGAGATCTGAGAATTTCAGACATATTTAATGATGTAATAATAAATTGAAGTGTAATTTATTGAGCTAAGTGAATTGTGGGAATTATAATTGGAGATTTATGTGTTAAGTGTGTAAAATAAGCTTGATCCATGAGGACAGATCGATCTGGGAGAAGGAGAGATCGATCTGGTGAATTAAAAATGACGAGGAAGGGGAAATTTGAGGAGCAGATCGATCTCCAATGGAAGAGATCGATCTCCTTATGAATCTGTTTGAGAAGGGATCGATCTCATGAGGAGGAGATCGATCTCCAAATGCTTCTGTTTGGGAGAAGATCGATCTCCTCAAGGCACAGATCGATCTCATAAAGCCATAAAGAGATCGATCTCACCCCTCGACAGATCGATCTCTTAGGCATAAAATTGCCCAGATCGTCCCCAAAAATTCAAACGCAGATCGATCTCCCCAGGAGACAGATCGATCTCCTACCTCTAGTCTATATAAGGAACCCGTGTTTTCTCCTGAAATCTCACTTTCTCTCTCTTCCAAACCTCCATTTTCCGAAAACCTAGTTTCTCACTCCTCCAAATCCCCCATTTTTGGCCGAATCAGCTATTGTGGTAAGAAGGAAAGTTGTTCCTCATCAAAGGGAGAACAACATACTTGGAAATCGAAGGACGAATCGGATCGAGGCGTGAGTTGTGCGTCTCACAAGCTTTGGGTAATTTCTAAACCTCGATCTTGATATTTGAGTTGATTTTGATGTTATTGGTGGTTGAATTTGTGTTGAAATGGCTGAAAGATGACTAGGGATTGATTAAATTTCAATGTGGTAGGAGTGATATGCATATTGAGAATTTTGGTGAATTTAGGAAATTGTGAGCTATAAATGGAAAATTGGACAATGTGGAGAATTAGCGTAGATAATTGGTATTAGAGATATCGAACATTGGGATATTGTGAATAGAGTTGTAGTTTAGGGTTGAGTTAGTAGAATTGAGAAAATTGAGGTGTTATGAGCAATTATGCTCGATTTTGAGAATTGAGATTTATGTGATGTTGAGTATTGATGTTTTTAACATCGTTTGGACAGCTCGGGAGTTCCAGAGTGGAATACGAGGCTAGTCCGTGATACGGGGGAACGATTGCACTATACGAGGTGCAAAGAGGTAAGGGAAATCTAAACCATTTGTGTATGTGATTTGTAAACTGTTATAGCATGATTTATGATTTATAAACAAGCATGTTGAGAGTTTTGTGTTGAGATTTGAACTGCACACGATTTTATAGCCGGTTGGAGCCCAATGTTTTATGAGTTTATAACTGGGCTCTACGTTAAGGCAATATTGTGATTTGAGAAATGTGTGCGTGTGCTTTGCCGGTTGGAACTCGGTTTTACCACGTTTTGTGTTGAGTACAAAACGATTTCAGATGAGTTTTATGAGAGAAAACCATTACGAGTTCTACGTGAAGGCAAACCTGTCTTATGTGATAAGACTTGGGTGTGTAGTTGTGAGTACACACCGGGCATTGCTCTGGTAGCATGTAAGCCCGAATTCTTCTCCGTTCTGGTAACGTTGAGAAAACCCCATTGGTGGCAGTGCCACGTTGAGAAACCCATTGGTGGCTGTGCCACGTATACCCCATTGGTGGCAGTGCCACGTTGAGAAACCCATTGGTGGCTGTGCCACGTATACCCAATCGGTGGCTGTGCCACGTATACCCCATTGGTGGCTGTGCCACGTTGAGAAACCCATTGGTGGCTGCGCCACGTATACCCCATTGGTGGCTGTGCCACGTTGAGAAACCCATTGGTGGCTGTGCCACGTATACCCCATTGGTGGCTGTGCCACGTTGAGAAACCCATTGGTGGCTGCGCCACGTATACCCCATTGGTGGCTATGCCACGTTGAGAAACCCCATTGGTGGCAGTGCCACGTTGAGAAACCCTATTCTGTGGCTATGCCACGTGAGAAAATAATTCGGTGGCTTTGCCACGTGTGTATTGTGGCTATGCCACGTGTGATTTTAAATCAGTGGCTATGCCACGTTATTTGAGAAAGCGTTTAACGCGTATTTTCACATGCTTAGTTTTTGCTCTAGAGTGAGCCTTTTACTTCATGTTTTTACATGACTTGACACATGAGAGTGTCGTTTTGAGTATTTTCATGCTATGGTTTTCAAATGAGTTTCACATACAAATAAATGCTTTGTGATGTGCATTTTGGTTTATGAAATGAGTCCCCTACCCCCCTTACTGAGCGATTTAGAAGCTCACCCTGTTTTTCTTTCCCCCAGAGTTCTTCAAGTGAATAAGGACTTCCCTGCGACGTACGGAGTAGTGGCTAGTGGAGGATTCGAGCTCCAGGCTATATAATTTGTACTTTGAGGTATATTTATCTTTTCATGTACCCAGACTATTAATGTATTTGCAGACACTTGATGTATGACATTATATGGGATGTATTAGGATTAATTGACTTGTAATCGAGTAATGGGTATAATACAATATTTATTATATCATGATGAGATCCTGAGGCATGATAATTATGATGATGTATGACACTGCACAGGAATGCACTCTTTATTTGTGAATTAACGAGTAAAAAGTTTTAAATTAGCCCTATTTTCTGCATTTTCGGGGCGTTACATACCTCTCCCGCATCAAACTCTCCAATTCCCATGTGGCTTCTTCCACAGTGTGATGTTGCCAAAGTATCTTCACCAAAGGAATTGTCTTTGTCCTCAGCACTTTCTCTTTTCTGTCCAATACCCGAACTGGCTTCTCATCATAGGTCATACCCTCATTGAGCTCCAAAGGCTCATATCTTATCACATGTGTCGGGTCCGGGTGATACTTCCTCAACATGGATACGTGGAAGACGTTATGCACACTTGCCAACTCTGGTGGCAATGCCAACCTATACGCCTTGTCTCCCACCTTATCAAGTATCTCAAATGGCCCTATATATCGAGGGCTCAACTTTCCCTTCTTCCCAAATCTCATAATTCCCTTCGAAGGGGAAACTTTCAGAAACACTGACTCACCCACCTCAAACTCTAGTGGTCTCCGTCTCTTGTCAGCATAACTCTTTTGCCTGCTCTGAGCTGTCCGTAACCTCTCACATATCAATTGGACGTCCTCAGAGGCTTGTCTAACCAAGTCGGGAGCAAAGATCTGTCTGTCACCAACCTCTTCCCATCCAATAGGGGAACGGCATCTACGCCCATACAATGCCTCATATGGTGCCATCCCAATACTCGCATGAAAATTGTTATTATACGTGAACTCTACGAGTGGCAAATGGTCATCCCATGAGCCTCCAAAATCCAATGCACACGCTCTCAACATGTCCTCTAGGGTCTGTATAGTCCTCTCTGACTGACCATCTGTCTGAGGATGAAACGCGGTGCTAAAATTCAACTGGGTCCCCATCGCTTCCTGAAAATGTTCCCAAAAGTGGGAAGTGAAGCGGGCATCCCTATCAGAAACAACGCTCACTGGAATTCCATGTAGCCTCACTATCTCGCGTACATATAGGTTCGCTAACTGGCTCAGAGTATCGGTAGCTCTCATAGCTAGAAAATGGGCTGATTTCGTCAACCGATCCACAATCACCCATATGGCATCATGACCTCTCTGGGTCCTCGGTAATCCCATCACAAAATCCATGGTGATATGCTCCCACTTCCATGTCGGTATCGGTAGAGGCTGCAATAACCCTGTAGGCTTCTGATGCTCTACCTTCACCTGCTGACAAACGAGATACTTAGCAACATATTTAGCAATGTGCTTTTTCATTCCCGACCACCAATAAACCTTTCGAAGGTTTTGATACATTTTGGTACCCCCTGGATGTATCGTATACTTCAATAAGTGAGCCTCTGTCAGGATCAACCTTCTGATCTCTGCATCATCAGGAACACATATCCTACCTCTGAACCTCAACAATCCATCCGAACTCAACCAAAATTCCGTCTCTATACCCCTCTGTATCTGTCAGACAATATCACTACACTGCTGATCTATCATAAATCCACTATCAGTGTCAGGCGGGGTCATATCCAAACTGAGGTTCGTGAACTGTTCCAATAGCTCGTGTTCCCTGATCATCATAAATGATACCATCCCGAGATGCTTCCTACTCAATGCATCAGCAACCACATTTGCTTTACCCGGGTGGTATAAGATTTCGCAATCATAATCCTTTAGCAGCTCGAGCCATCTCCTTTGTCTCATGTTCAACTCTTTCTGTGAGAACAGGTACTTAAGGCTCTAATGATCTGTATAAACCTAAAATCTCTCACCATAAAGGTAGTGGCGCAATATCTTCAGCGCAAACACCACCGCTGCTAACTCCAAGTCATGGGTCGGGTAGTTCCTCTCATGATCCTTTAACTGTCTTGATCCATAGGCTACTACCTTCCCATCCTGCATCAATACACAGCCCAATCCTAAGTGTGAAGCATCTGCATACACCGAGAAACCTCCTAAGCTGGTAGGAATAGTGAGTATTGGAGCTATAGTTAATCTCCTTTTCAACTCCTCAAAACTATCTTCACACTTTTTGTCCCACATAAACTCTACATTTTTCCTTGTGAGACGTGTCAATGGAGCAGCTAACCTCGAAAATCCCTCTACAAACCTTCGGTAATACCCAGCTAAACCCAGGAAACTTTTGATCTCTGTCACTGTTTGGGGTCTTTGCCTCTGAACTACGGCCTCAATCTTAGATGGGTCCAATGATACTCTATCCTTCGATACTATGTGACCCAGAAAAGAGATCTGTTCCAATCAAAAGTCGCACTTACTGAGTTTAGCGTACAACTTCTTCTCTCAGAGGGTTTGTAGCACTATCCTCAAATGCCTTTCATGTTCCTCTCTAGACCTTGAATACACCAGTATATCATCAATAAACACAATAACAAATCGATCCAAGTACTGGTGGAATACCTCATTCATCAAAGACATAAAAGCTGCGGGAGCATTCGTCAACCTGAATGGCATAACCATAAACTCATAATGTCCATACCGGGTGCGAAAAGCTATCTTGGGTACATCTCCACCTCGTATCTTCAACTGATGGTACCCTGATCTCAGATCTATCTTGGAAAAGACCTGCGCTCCCTTAAGCTGATCCAACAAATCATCGATACGTGGGAGGGGATACTTATTCTTGATGGTGGCCTTATTCAACAACCGGTAGTCTATACACAGTCGGAGGCTTCCATCCTTCTTCCTTACAAACAGAACCGGTGCTCCCCAAGGTGAGACGCTTGACCTGATGAACCCCTTCTCCAGTAACTCTTGTAATTGTTTTCTTAACTCCTCTAACTCAACTTGAGCCATTCTGTATGGTGGCTTGGACATCGGCTCTGTACCAGGTGCCAAATCTATACCAAACTCCATCTCCCTATCTGGAGGTAACCCTGGTAACTCATCCGAAAAAACATCTGGAAATCTCCTAACCACTGGTATGTCTTCCAATTCCGGACGTGCCTTATCCGTCTCAATCACAAAAGCGATCAATCCTTCACATTATTCTTTTCACCATTAGTATCATAAATCATCACATTACGTACATAAATGAAATCAAATTTATCTTTCATACATCATGTATCAAGATTGTACTCATCACACTTATAATAATCATGTTCTTTAATTTCATTTCACAAAATTAACTACAAGATTATCTATCTTTGGAAACATCAAAGTTTTTGCATGTCAATCCATAACAACATGATTGGCAGCTAACCAATCCATTCCTAGGATCACATCAAAATCACTCATGTTTAATAAAATTAAATCGACTGCCATCTCTTTACCTCCTATCTTCATTTTACAATCCCTATATATATGCTCAGTCAACTGACTATCATTCATAGGGGTAGATATCAACATCTTATCAAGCAGCGTGGGTTTTACATGCTTCAACAATTTACATGCAAAGGATGACGAAATAAAGGAATGTGTGGCACCAGGATCAAACAGTACATAAGCTTCTAAATCAAAGATTTGGATGGTACCTTTTACCACATCTGATGACTGATCTGCAGTATCCTGATCTAGTGCGTGCACTCATCCTCTGCTTACACCCACTGCTTGCTTCCCCTTTTCCTCAGTTGTAGCCCTCCTCCTCAAAGCAGCTGTACCAACTGGAGCTCTCTCTGGCTCCTTGCCCTTCTGTGGGGCTCTCTCTATCATCTCTGGGCAATCTCTGATTATGTGCCCTGGCTTCCCACATCTGAAGCATACAACCTGAGGTCCATAACATGGTCGAGTACCATGGTACCTACCACACTTGCCACACTGTTCTGTAGTAGGCCGTGGTCCTCCAATCACGGTTCCCTTAGCTGGAGCAATGGCCGGATACATGGGAGTATCAATTGTCTTCTCCCGGATCTCATTAATTCTCGGCCTCTTTCCAGAGAATTTCTTGCTTCCTTTATAGCTGAAGCCTCTATCCATCATAGGTCTCTTCTTATCTCTGTCCCTCATCTTACCAACCTTTCCAAACTCCGAGGCGATTCTATCAACATCTTGTTCACATAATTGCGCCCTGCGCACTGCCTCCTCATAGGTCTGTATATCCAGGGGAACCAATCTAGACCTGATGGTCGGTCTCAATCCATCCACAAACTTCTGGATCTTCTCGACCTTATTACCCATCGTGTTGGGATCATATCTGCCCAGGGATATAAAAGTAGTCTCATACTCATCCACAGTCCTGCTCCCTTGGGTCAGTCCCAAAAATGCCATCTTTAACTTTCGCTGGACTGTATCCGGGACATACTATCTCCGGAAGGTCTCTAGAAACACATCCCAGCTGATCTCAGTATGCCGGGCTCTCAAAATAGGCCTGGTAGATTTCTACCAATGTTCTGCTGATCCCTTTAGCATAAAAGCGGCAAATGCTACCATCTCGGTAGTAGTGCACTTAAAGAACCCATATAATTTCTCGATCTCATTGATCCAATCCTCAGCCGCTACTGGGTCCTTTACTCCATTGAAAGACGACGGTCCAAACTTCTGGAACTGCCGCAGTCTATCCAAATCACATCCATATCCCCAACCTCTACTGCCTGGCATAGCAACCGACGTAGGTACATCCTGTGTGGGTGGGGTATCTGTCGTCTGTGGCCTCTGGGCTTCCCTTGCCCGTGCCTCAGGAGCTGCCGCCTGCTCGGCATCACCCTGTGTAGCGGGACTCTGTCTACCGCCAACTCCAGATAAAGATTGGGTGACCAACTCCATAATCATCTCAATGCTCCGCTCAATCCTCGCGAAGCGAGCCTAAGTACTCTCGGGCCTCTCCTCTGGACCCTGTGGAGCGTGCTCAACATCAGCCTCCACCTCAACATTCTCCTGAGCCTCGTGTGTTTCTGGCTCAACACGACCCCCAGGCCTACCTCTACGGCCTCGAGCCTGTGCTCTCATCCCTCTACCACGACTGGTATTAGGCATACTTACTCAGTTCCCTACATTCACAACCAATTACTTAGTCAACCCATCGACATACACTATTTGTATCTAAACAAGCACAGTAACTTGGGGATGTAATTTTTCACTTATTAAGTATTTTAGACACGACACACGTCAGACCAACTCGGGCTCTGATACCAACTTTTGTCACGACCCTCAACTTACCAAAATACGTACAAATTTTTCGCATTTTCATGCATCAATCCTTAATCATCCTTCCTCGATCGTGAACAACCACACACTTAACAGTTGGGCTGTGTGTCGACGTCTAACTCACTCCACCATACCAATTCAATTTGAAACATTATTTATGAGTAAACACTTGTATAAATGTATATATATCAGAGTTGTTACATGTGTTTACATTGTTTTACATCCCCAGTGGTTACATACAAAATGTAACTGTGCTATGTCTAGTTTAGATACAAAATAATCAAGGTGTGTATACCTTTAGTGATGGGATGCAGCGGATTACCAAAAGGGAACGCCTCCAGTCACGCTCAATCTATACTCAAATCTCTGTAGAGAGGGGGAAAATGAGGGGGGTGAGCAAACCACACGCTCAGTAAGGCAATCATGCGAACAGGTAGATACTGCACTATCTATGTGATCGTGATGCCATGCTCGAAAGCATTTAATTCATTGTTTATCTCAAAACATGAGTGTATGATTGTGTTAATGGTATGTAAAGCATTCATGCTATTAAAATCAAGTGCACATGTCAACTCAAAGCATGGTATAAATCATCATGCATAATTCACAATAAAAGCATGGCATTACCCATCATGCATTTTCACAATAAAGCATGGCATTAAACATCATGCATCCGTGCACTTTAAAAATCATTAACAAATCAATTCATCACTGGTCAGGTCTCGACCCATCCCTCGGACTTTCCTGACCCACAATCATTTCAAACATGGATTTAATCTCAAATAGCAGTAGATATGTGAGATAGGCAGTTCAACAATAGGTAAAAACCTCAAGGCCTATGTACATAACCTGTGATACCGGCTACACGGATCAGGTGTGCGGGATATCACCACCATCTGCTTCCACACGGGAGGTGGGTCAAATCCTACCCGTCGGTCCATAGCAGATCTCGTCCGAAGACGGCACATCACAACTCAACACGGTACAATGTACTCCATGCTATATGCATGGTACGACGTACTCCGTGGACCCAAATCAACACATCATATCACGCCACATCTCAAACGCCTGTGTGAGCCTATTTAATCGGTACGACCTCTTGTCTATCCGAAGCTCCTAACATGGCTAATTAATCATGTCAAAACAATGCACGTGTGAGCCTATTTAATCGATGTGACACCCAGTCTACTCGAAGCTCCAAACACGGCAACATGTAAGGTGGGCATCCAGTGCGAGACAAACTCGAGCACAATGCCAAAACAAATATGAAATCCATGTGAAAACTAGTGCCTCTTGCACTCATGTGTGTAAAACACGTCAAATCTCGTGCGAGTCATACTCTTGCACGCTTTCATACTCACGAAATCATGTAGGTGGCTCAAAACTTTGCAAAGTATGGTTAACAAAACCAAAATACACTCATTTACTTTGCAAATCATTTCAATGTTAGCCAACCTACCAAATCATTTGCTAAAAAGTAATAAAACATGATTTTCAAAGCAATATGCTTTTGTTTTCATGCACATTTCTCAAACTCCCAACTTTTACCCTTCAATCACCCAACATCATTTCCTAATCTCATGCATTCTAGCAAAACATTTAAGCGCCCAAATTGCGCACAAATATCTCTAGGAGTCCACACAATTCCCTTACCTCGATTCACTTGGTGTGACTCCTTTCCTTTTAGCTTCTCACGCTCTTGGCTCAACTCGCCTTGGCGTATCCTCGGAAGCTGCGATTTATTCATTAAATTAATTGAGTTAATGTATTTAACCCATAATTGACCTCACTAGTCAATATTATTCACTTGTGCATTTTACCAATGCCTTAATCCACATTTTACCTCTTTTAGATAAATCTCATAATTTATCCACTAACCACATCTTAAAATCATACCACAGCACTATTAATAACTTCTACATATCTCATTCATCATTAATCTCCATACAATTCCACTTTCTCACTCTAGACCATTTCTAGGTCATAATCATTCCAATGCATTTTAGATAGTTTCTAACCATCCATACTCATGCCAAACAACTCCAAAATCAATTATATAAACAATGTACCATAGTTGGAGTGTTAGAATCTTACCCAATTTGATTTCTCTTCTTGCTCCAAATGGCAATGCCCTTAACTCCTTCAATACCAACAATGAAAAAATGCTTTCCAACTATGTTGTTCTTCTCTTTGATAGGAACAACTTTGTCTCTAATGGTCTCTCTTCAAACCTCATTGAAAATGGCTGATTTTTGAGAGAGAATGTTAGGCTTTTGGGTTGAAAGTGGTAGGTTTGTGTTTTTCTCGAAATTTTCTGATTTCCAGCACTCCTTATATAGAAATAGCTTGAGGAGATCGATCTGGTCCAAGAGGAGATCGATCTGGTCCCTTAAAATCCCTCTTTTTCATGGTATTTTCAAGCCTGAGATCGATCTGTCGAAGCATGAGATTGATCTGTTGAGGCATGAGATCGATCTGCTCCCAAACAGAGAGCTAAGGAGATCGATCTGGGTGCTTGGGGATCGATCTTTTCACTACCAAATGCTTAACAGATCGATTTGGCTCCATTGGAGATCGATCTGCTCTATTCTTTTGCCCAAATAAGAGCATTCTGGCTCTTCCAGATCGATCTCTCATCCCATGAGATCGATCTGCCCTTCAAAATTTCCAGATTTTCTGCAGTTCCTCTGCAACAACACTTACCAAACATCCTTAATTTGCTACCATGATCATTTCCTCATTCATTCATCTTTGAGACTTGAAAATGGCATCCATCCTCACTTCATATACATTAAAACTTGTGTAGAATCTTTGTATGACCAATGGTACTTAATATAAACAAAAATGGAAGTGCACATCTTATGCAATTCTACTTCCATTTTACCAAACTATTCATAATCCATTCTACACACATTCTCCACATGTTTAAGTCCATTTCTACACATTCATACAGAATGCACTTGTATGTACGATTACCACTCTCATTACAAGTGTGTACATTACTTATGAACTTACATAACATATACTTCACTCATGAATTCATAGTACAACTCTATTTACACTTCTATGTTCATATATACCCTTATACATATACGGGGTCTCACATCCCCACTGAACAGAGCCTCCCCGCCTAATAGAGCCTCCTCGCCTCTTCGGGCTTAAGGATGTTGGCTTAAGGATGTAGGGCTTAAGGATCTTACTAACTTTCACAACCTTATACGTATCACAATGTGCAAACTTGTGCGAGCAAAGCTCTAGCACGACTCATGCATCCTATCGTAAAGAGACGCGTACGAGCATAGCTCTAGTACGGTTATACTCATAAGACAAACCACTCAAATCCTCGCACGAGCGTAAGCTCCAGTACGGTTTATAAACATCATCACAATTCAAATCAAAGTGCGAGCTAAACTCAAGCATGTATCACACAAGTGAAAACATAAGAATCCAGCGCGAGCGAGGCTCTAGCGCGATTTATGTCATACAAATATGATAGGCGGCTCATACAAAATCAAACAATCCTGACAATCAGGTTTAGCACTTCACAAATGCCTTTTTCCACAACATTAATAAACATTAGCCGACCCATCTACAAGCTTGCTTAAAACAAGTAATTTCATTTTGAAAGACATCAAGACATTAGATTTATGCAATTATTAGCCTTACTATCCCATTTCATAGAATCCACTTCCAAAACCAAAAATCACACATATACTCATTCTCATTCATGAATACCATCAATCATTTACTTTAGCAACCATGCACTTCGTAAAACACCCAATATTCACCCACAAATTTAAAGTATGAGCAGCTACCTCTATATACTCACAAAATTCCCTTACCTGGAATCGCGATGCGTGATTCCACTTCCTTAAGCTGCTTACTCGTACGGTTTGATTCGTCTTCAACGAACTCTTCGGGACTGCACAAAATCGTATCCCGCATTATATTTGATCCATATAATATGACATCGTGCGTTCACTATAGTCAATTCGACCTATAATTTTCTAGTAATGCTTATGAGGCCTCGTTTCATTACTTCATCCAAAACTCGAATCTATGGATTCTTTTAGGCCTATTAACTCATTCCAAATCGATATTAAATCGATATCAAGCTCATAGTGTTCATATTTCATTGATTTCCTCACTATGGCATTTATCCAGCATATACTTACCCATTTTCACAATTCCTCCAAACTCATAATGAAATTTCATTTAACCATCTAAAATCATAAACATTACCTCAATAACAACTTTAGCATGCCCATAAATCATAAACTCATTTAACCCATATATTCTCACATTATACCCATTCTAGGTTTTCTAGGTCACACCAATTCCACCACATCCCTAGATAATTTATCCATCAATACTCATGCCAAACAACTCCAAAATCAATTAAATAGACAATGTAGTTGGATTGGAGTGTTAGAATATTACCAAATATGATTTTTCTTCTTGCTCCAAATGGCAATGCCCTTAACTCCTTCAATACCAACAATGGGAAAATGCCTACCCACTGTGTTGTTCTTCTCTTTGATAGGAACAACTTTGCCTCTAATGGTCTCTCTTCAAATCTCACTGAAAATGGCTGATTTTAGAGAGGGAAAGTTAGGTTTTTGGGTTGAAAGTGGAAGGTTAATGTTTTTCTCTAGATTTACTGATTTTCAGCCCTCCTTATATAGAAATAGCTTGAGGAGATCGATCTGGTCCAAGAGAAGATCGATCTGGTCCCCTTAAATCCCTCTTTTTTACGACATTTTTAAGCATGAGATCGATCTGTCGAAGCATGAGATCGATCTGTTGAAGCATGAGATCGATCTGGTCCCAAACAGAGAGCTAAGGAGATCGATCTGGGTGCTTGAGGATCGATCTTTTCATCACAAAATGCTTAGGAGATCGATCTGGCCCCATTGGAGATCGATCTGCTCTATTCCATTGCCCAAATAAGAGCATTTTGGCTCTTCCAGATCGATCTCTCATCCTATGAGATCGATCTGGCCTTCATGTTTTCCAGATTTCTTGCAGTTTCCTTGTTGCAACTCATACCAACACATCCTAAATCTGTTGCCATGGCCATTTTCTCATCCATCCACCTTTATAACTTGAAAATGGCATCCATTCATACCTTATGCACATTGAAACTTGTGTGCATTCATTGTATGTCCAAAGGTATTCTATATAAAACCAAATGGAAGCATAACTTCATTCCATTTTACCACACTACCCATTTTGAGTTTGAATCACATCCATCACTTATAAGAACTCATTTTTTCATATTCATACTCAATGGAACTTGTATGTACGTTACAAATCATATTACACATACGTACATTGAATCCATGGACTTACATCAATCATACTTTACATTACAAGTCCATTCATATTTATTACACATTACAACTTTACATATACGGGGTCTCACATTCTCCCCTCCTTCAAGGAATTTGGTCCTCTAAATTAGAACCAAGTCACTCTTCAAAAAGTTGGGGGTACTTCTCCCGTATTAAGTTCTCCAATTCCCATGTGGCCTCTTCCGCCGTGTGATGTTGCCAAAGAACTTTCACCAAGGGAATTGTCTTATTTCGCAACACTTTCTCTTTTCTGTCCAATATTCGAACCGGTTTCTCAACATACGTCATACTCTCATGGAGCTCCAACGGCTCATATCTTATCACGTGTGCCGGGTCCGGGTGATACTTCCTAAGTATCGAGACGTGAAAGACGCTGTGGACATTTGCCAAGTCTGGTGGTAATGCCAACCTATACGCCTTATCTCCCACTCTCTCCAAAATCTCGAAGGGTCTGATATATCTAGGGCTCAGCTTGCCCTTCTTACCAAATCTCATAATACCGTTCGATGGTGATACCCTCAGAAACATCGACTCACCCTCATCAAACTCCAGTGGTCTTCGTCTCTTGTCAGCATAACTCTTTTGCCGACTCTGAGCTGTCCGTAATCTCTCACATATCAACTAGACGTCCTCAGATGCCTGCTGCACTAAGTCTGGAGCAAAAATCTGTCTGTCACCAACCTCTTCCCATCCAATAGGGGAACGGCATCTACGTCCGTATAATGCCTCATAGGGTGCCATCCCGATACTAGCATGATAGCTATTATTATAAGCGAACTCGGCTAACTGTAGGTGGTCATCCCAGGAGCCTCTAAAATCTAGCACACACGCTCTCAACATATCCTCGAGGGTCTGTATAGTCCTCTCTAACTGCCCATCTGTCTGAGGATGAAAAGCGGTGCTAAAACTCAGTCGGGTCCCCAGCGCTTCCTGAAAATGTTCCCAAAAATGGGAAGTGAAGCGGGCATCCCTATCAGAAACAACGCTCACTGGTACACCATGTAGCCGTACTATCTCTCGAATATATAGGTTCGCCAACTGACTCAGTATATCGGTAGCTCTCATAGCCAAGAAATGGGAAACTTAGTCAACCGGTCCACAATAACCCATATGGCATCATGACCTCTGCGGGTCCTCGGCAACCCCATCACAAAATCCATGGTGACATGCTCCCACTTCCAGGTCGATATCGGTAGAGGCTGCAATGATCCTGCAGGCTTCTGATGCTCTACCTTCACTTGCTGACAAACGAGATACTTAGCGACATATTCAGCAATGTCTCTCTTCATTCCAGACCACCAATAAACCTTCCGAAGGTTTTGATACATCTTGGTACTTCCTGGATGTATCGTATACTTTGATGAGTGAGCCTCTGATAAAATCATTCTCCTGATCTCAAGATCCTTAGAAACGCATACTCTGCCTCTGAACCTCAATAAGCCATCAGCACTCTGCTCAAAATCAATACCCACACCTGTCTGTATCTGCCTCAGCCAATCGATACACCGTCGATCGCTCTGCTGGGCTTACCGAATACGGCCAATCAACTCTGGCTCTAGTCTCAAACTAGCCATGATCTCAAGTCTCTCAGATCCAGGTGGGGTTACATCCAAACTGAGGTTCGCAAAGTGTTCTAACAATTCATGTTCCCGTACCATCATATAAGACGCCAACCCAAGGTTCTTTCTACTCAAAGCATCGATAACTACATTTGCCTTACCCGGGTGGTACATGATTTCACAATCATAGTCTTTCAGGAGTTCGAGCCATCTCCTCTGTCTCATATTCAACTCTTTCTACGAGAATAGGTACTTAAGGCTCTTATGATCTGTGAACACCTGAAACTTCTCACCATAGAGATAGTGGCGTCATATTTTCAAAGCAAATACTACAGTCGCCAACTCCAAATCATGTGTCGGGTAGTTCCTCTCATGATCTTTCAACTGTCTCGATCCATAGGCAACTACCTTCCCATCCTGCATAAGCACACAGCCCAGTCCCTGGTGTGATGCATCCGTATACACCAAGAATCCTCCTGAGCTGGTAGGAATGGTGAGAATTGGAGCAGTCGTCAATCGACGCTTAAGCTCCTTAAAACTCCTCTCACATGCCTCATCCCACACAAACTTAACATCTTTTCGCGTGAGGCGTGTCAATGGAGCAGCTAGTCTGGAGAAACCCTCTATAAATCTCTGATAATATCCTGCCAATCCCAGGAAACTTCTGATCTCAGTAACTGTCTTGGGCTGTTCCCACTGTATAACTGCCTCTATCTTGGATGGATCCACCGATACCCCATCCCTTGACACAACATGCCCCAGAAATGAGATATGTTCCAACCAAAAGTTACACTTGCTGAGTTTGGCATACAATTCTCTCTCTCGGAGGGTCTGCAGAACTATCCTCAAGTGCTCCTCATGATCTTCCTGGACTTGGAATACACCAAAATGTCATCAATGAACACTATTACAAACTTGTCCAAGTATGGCTTAAATATATCATTCATCAACGCCATAAATGCCGCGGGAGTATTCGTCAATCCGAATGGCATCACCAAAAACTCGTAGTGGCAATAACGGGTACGAAATGCTGTCTTGGGTATATCTCCACTCCTGATCCTCAACTGATGGTACCCTGATCGCAGATCTATCTTAGAAAATACTTTGGCTCCCTAGAGCTGATCCAACAAATCATCGATTCTTGGAAGGGGGTACTTGTTCTTAATGGTGGCATTATTCAACAACCGGTAATCTATACACAGTCGGAGGCTTCCATCCTTCTTCCTTACAAATAGAACCGCTGCTCCCCAAGGTGAGACACTAGGTCTAATAAACCCCTTCTCCAGCAACTCTTGCAGCTGCTTCTTCAACTCTTCTAACTCTATCGGAGCCAGTCTATAGGGTGGTTTCGATATCGGCTCTGTACCAGGCACTAGCTCAATGCAAAATTCCATTTCCCTTTCAGGTAGTAATCCTGGTAATTCATCCGGAAAGACATCAGGGTAATCCGTAATTACGGTTATGTCCCTCAATTCCGGGTGTGCCTCATCTATATCAACCACGTATGCAATGAACCCTTCACATTATCCTCTCCATCGTTAGTAACATAACCATCACTCCACATTCAACATTTATCAAAAACAATAATTTATCTCTCAAGCAATATGCATTTAAAATCATACTCCTTTATTTACAACAACCATGCTATTTTCATATCATTTCTTTTCATCAAAATTTACAATAAGATTGTCTAATCCTGAAAGCATCAATGTTTTGGCATGACAATCCATCACAACACAATTGGTAGCCAACCAATCCATTCCCAAAATTACATCAAAATCATTCATATTCAATAAAATCAGATTGGCTATCATTTCCTTCCCCTCTATCTTTAACTTACAATCTCTACATACATGCTCAGTCAATTGACTATCATTCATGGGTGTGGAAATCATTAATATCTTATTCAACAATGTTGGTTTCACATGCTTCAATAATTCATGTGCAAAGGAAGGTGATATGAAAGAATGCATGGCACCAGGATCAAATAATACCAATGCTTCTAAATCAAAGATTCGGATGGTACCTTTAATCACATCCGTCTAAGCATCTGCGGTGTCCTGATCCAGTGCATGTACTCTTCCTCTGCTCACACCCGCAACCTGTTTCCCTTTCTCTTTAGCTGTAGCCCTCCTCCTCGGGGCTACTGTCTCAACTGGAGCTCCCTCAGGCTCCTTGCCCTTCTGTGGGGCAATCTCTATCTTCTCGGGACAATACTTAGCCATATGTCCTGATCTCTCGCATCTAAAACACACCATAGGGGTCATCAGACAGAGCCTATTCCCATGAAATCTTCCACATCTCCTACACTGGTCAGTAGTAGGCCGTGGTACTCTAATAGTCATGCCCCTCGGCGCAGTCAAGGCTGGGTATACGGGAGGTCTAGCAGCTCTCTCCCACACCTCCTCAATCTTTGGCCTCTTCTCAAAAAATCTTTGGCATCTCTCTTGGCCACTCTTCCAAACCCGGATCTCTTTCGGTCTCTATCCTTCCTGACACTAATCCTCCCAAGCTCAGAGGCATTTCGCTCAAAGTCTTGCTCACACAACTGAGCCTTATGTACAGCCTCCTCATAAGTCACAATGTCGAAGGGAGCTAGCTTAGTCCGGATGGCCAATCTCAATCCATCCATGAACTTTTGTATCTTTCGGGTCTCACTACCCATCGTGTCAGGGTCATATCTCCCCAATGACATAAACTTAGACTCATACTCATCTACAGTCCGGTTCCCCTGAACCAAATTCATAAATTTCATCCATAATTTCCTCTGTGCGGTGGCTGGGATATATTGTCTCCTGAAGGCCTCTAGAAATATCTCCCATGAGATCTCAGAGTGTCTGGCCCTCAAAATAACCTCGGTGGATCTCCACCAGTGCTCTGCCTCGCCTTTCAACATGAACATGGCAAAGGCTACCTTCTCAGCTGAAGTGCATCGGAAAAACCTATATAGTTTCTCCATCTCATACACCCAATCCTCCGTAACCACTGGGTCCTTCACCCCTCTAAACACTAGGGGTTTCAGCGCTTGAAACTCTCGCAACCTGCTCAAGTCGCAGTTATAACCCAAATCACTACCGCTCTGTTGTGGAGCGATAGGAGAAGCTATATCCTGGGCTGGAGGTGGTGTAACTATAGCTGTCTCAGCAGCATGAGGTCTCTCCATCTCTGCAGCTGCCTGTTCAGTAGTAGACTGTGCCGCGGGACCTCGTCTATCACCGGCACCCAATGCCTGCGTGACTATCTCCACCAAATTCTCAATACTCCACTCTAACCTAGCGATGCGAGCCTCAGTATCTTCTGCTCTCCCAGCAGGGTTCTGTGGAGCCTGCTCAGTTTGTGGCTCCGCACGGCTCTCAGGCCTACCTCTATGGCCTCTAGCACGTGCTCTCGCCCCTCTACCTTTGCGTGTAACTGGCATAGTGCCTAACTTCCTGTATTATAATAATTCATTAAGCTCAATCCATCACGGTATACACAGTTATATCTAAACAAAAGCACAGTACTATAGGGATGTACTTTCCTACGTTTTATTAATGACTCACATCAGGCCAACACAGCTCTGATACCAATCTCTGTCACGACCCAATTCCATTCTCTTTACCTGAAAATCACTAAGAATTTTTTGCGTTTTACTGTTACCTTACCCGTCGTGAACTAACTCACCACACACTGTTGGGCTGTGAGTCAATAATAAACTCCACATCTCATTCATTCTCAGTTAAATAAAGCGATGTCATACATTTGCATTTAATCTTGTACTTATAAAAAATCATGTTTTACTGACATCTACATCCTCCATAATTACAACTCAAAAGAATACTGTGCTTTTACATTGTTTAGATACAAAAAGAATCACTGTGTATATACCTCTAAGCGATGGAGATGCAGCGGAGTCCAAAATACCACGCCTCAGTCCTCACTGGGCTACTATGCACGCTCTCTAGGGGGAAAAATAGAGAGGGATGAGCAACCACACGCTCAGTAAGGCAATAATGCAAGCATGGTAGATAACTACTCTATCTACATGCTGATAGTGTTATGCATAAATCATTTATGGTAGGAGTATGAGGAATAAAACTATGCCATATGAGTATACATATATATCATGTATTGAAATCATGTACATTGGCATATAAAACATGGTAAAAACATCATGTATAAATCATCTCATGCTCGATCTCCTTTAAATTCATAAAAAGGGCAATTCATTAAGAAACCTCCTTTTTAAACCAACATCATAAACCTCTTTCTCAACACATAAATACCACCAAATCAATTCACAATCACAACCACATTTTCATTTCACAATTCATGCATGTGTATAAAAACTAGGTTACTATATCAAAAGTGTCTATGTGGACCACTACATCATAAATCATCCCAGACCACACGCATCCAGGTGTGCGGGGTATCATGCTGGCACGAAGATGGATTATCCCTCGCCAGACTTTCTCATCACATAACCATCATGCGGTACATCGTACTCCATGTGATATACACGGTACAGCGTACTCCACAGACTCATATCGTGATTGGGGGTGCCATTCCTAGGTCTTATGTAAGACCCAAATTTTTGTGTTATTTCTTTAAGAATATATCATTTTGAATAAGTGTTTATGATATATCGATAAATGAGGAAGAAATAATTCAATTTCGAGTTTATTTGATGAAATTAAAAGTCGGTAAATTTTAAAATACCAAAATAAGAGTTAGGTTAAATTCGAAATAAACCGAATAAAATTTGATCAAACGGACTGAAAATATGGACTCAGAACGCAAAAATATAGGGAGTTCAATAAGGAAAGTTAGTTCGAAAATGATAACCCGGAAATTTTCCCACAATGAAAATTTATCTCCGAAATAAAGAGAAATAATTATATATTCAGAGAAATAATAAAAATAGAATGTGATGTACATATATATATATATTTTTCGAGGAAAAATTAAAGGAAATTTATGTACTCGGGTTATGGTAATATAATATTATTATAATAATAATTGTTTATTATTATTATAATAATATTATATTAAAATATATTATTTATTTGGGTAATATATTATATTATATTATGATATAATATAATATAATATAATATATTTATATAAAAAAAAGAAGAGAAAGAATCTGAAAAAAAAAGTAAAATAGAAAAATAAATAGAAAACAGAAGCAAATCGGGGAGAGAGAAGAGAGCAAAGCGCGAGGAAGCCGACGAGGAAGAAAGCCACCGGCAAGCCACCATCCGGCGACCAGAAGCCAGGCCAGTGATCGAAAAATGGAGAGGACATCGGCGCGTACCCATCGGCACCGGCAACGCTCCTCACCGACGCCGGACGGCGGCGAATCGAAGAGAAATTGTCAAGGAGAAAAAGGGGGAATCCGGCGGCCACCGGTGGGAGTTGGCTCTGATCGAGGCCAGCCGAACGTTCCCCCGGCTGTGGCGCGCCGAACGGCGGTGGTGAGACGCCGAGAACCGACCGGCAGCACCGACAACGGCCAATTCCTCACTGAACCGGATCGGACCGGTTCAGTGTGAAAAGGGACTGAACCGGTTCTAACCGGTTTAGCAGGAGAAAGAAAGAGGAGAGAGAAAAAAAATTTGAAAAAAAATTCAGTGTTATCCCGGCACAGCAGTAAACCGATAAGTGGTCAAAAATCGATCGAATTATTTTTTGGATAATTGATTTGAATTTATTTTAGACTGAAATTAACCGGTTTAAATATATATTACTGTGTAGCGGAAAAACGGTAGGCGACGTGTACAAATTCGAGCAGATCTCGACTTACGTGCCACCAAGGAAAGATTCGACTTCCAAGAATACATCCGGAGCCAATTAGACTGTGTAATCCAAGGGGATCGAGGAAATTGAATTCGCAGTCGACACAATTCGGAGTAAGGGACTTATGTAAGCTATAGAGATAGCTATACGTATGTTTTCTTATCTGCTGTGTGCAATGTATGCGATAAATACATAGATATCGGTATATCTAAGTAGAAAACTACGTATAAGAATAAGTCAAATGTTGCATGACTTCTATGCTTGTGTGAAAAGAGGTTTTTGCAAACGTTTTGAGAAAGAATGATAATAGACGGGCTTGGGTTAGAAATGGAAGATTAGTGTTTTTCCCAAATTTTTTAGATTTTCAGCCCTCCTTATATAAAAATAGCTTGAGGAGATCATCTGGTCCAAGAGGAGATCGATCTGGTCCCCTTAAATCTCTCATTTTCATGAAATTTTAAGCATGAGATCGATCTGGTTCCAAACAGAGAGCTAAGGAGATCGATCTGGGTGCTTGAGGATCGATCTTTTCATTACAGATTGCTTAGGAGATCGATCTGGCCCCATTGGAGATCGATCTGCTCTATTCCATTACCCAAATAAGAGCATTCTGGCTCTTCCAGATCGATCTCTCATCTTATGAGATTGATCTGGCCTTCATACTTTCCAGATTTTCTGCAGTTTTCTTGCTACAACTCATACCAACACATCCTTAATCTGTTGCCATGGCCATTTTCTCATCCATCCACCTTTATAACTCGAAAATGGCATCCATTCATACCTTATGCACATTGAAACTTGTGTGCATTTATTGTATATCCAAAAGTATCATATTCCAAACTAAATGGGAGCTCAACATCATTCCATTTTACCACACTACTCATTTTAGGTTCCAATCACATTCATCACTTACAAGAACCCATTACTTCATATTCATACTTAATGAAACGTGTATGTACGTTACAAATCATATTACACATACGTACATTTAATCCATGGACTTACATCGATCATACTTTACATTACAAGTTCATTCACATTCATTACACATTACAACTTTACATTTACGGGGTCTCACATACAATATATCCAAAAATCTCACATTGGTGTGATCAAGAGAAGGAGTTATGGCTACCACAAGTTTGACTAAGTAAATGGGTAAGCTCTTCAACCCTCATGCTTTAAATAAGGATTCTAGACATTGTATGGGTTGAGTGGTATGCAAAATGTTGATAAGAATGATTTGTAGTGATGAGTGAGCAATGTTAAGAGAAATTTAAGAAATATTTTAATGAGATAAGTGATACAAATGGAAAGTGATGTATGATTTAAAGGCTTGAAAGGTATAATGGGAGAATAAGTGACAATGAGGATATCTGGGAGAAAGAAAAGAAATGACTTAAAGGTTATGTGTGTAGATTGGAAGAATGTAGAGCACGGCTAACCCGGATCGCGAACGGAGCATACGTGACAAAGGAAATACGAGCGCGATTCGAGGTAAGGGACTGTGTGTTAGCTATAGAGATGTTCGTACTTATTTTACGGCAATTTCATAGATATAATGTTAGAATTAGTAAGATACTACAATTCTATGAAATGATATGGAAGCATGAAATGTACTATGATATATTTGTATTAAGAAATGGGATGGGGTAAGGAAATAACATGATATGTATGATTTCAAAGTTTTCTCAATTTTGTATTGAATTTGTGATTGAGAAATGATAATGATAGGTTGGCTAGTTTTACATGTGTTAGCATGGAAAGGCATGCTGCATAAATAAACATGTTTTGAGTTTTAAAAGAGAAAGTAGCCACCTATCGAATTTGAGATATGAAATGGTGTTGGAGCTCTAGCTCACACATGTATTAATGATTTTGACTATGCTGGAGTTCGACTCGCATACGTCCGCATGATTGGATAAACCGTGCTGGAGCGTGACTCGCACGTGGTTTTATAATGATAATGTGCTGGAGTGTTAGCTCGCACATGTTTTTATTGAGCTGAGGTAAAGCTGGGGGTCTGGGACCCAAGGGGATGCCAGCCGACGACCTCGGAACGGGCTGGACCTTAACAATAAATTGTACCGCGCTGGAGCCTTGCGATGACTGTGTGTCACGCTGATTGCTCGCCTGGTATATAAGACATGGTTCAGGATGAAAAGTCCATCGGAGTTGGAGTATGGACTTGGGTCCGCGGTCGTACGTAGTACTTTGTAGTTATCCGTTGGTATACTATGTACCGTGCTGGGTGCACGTGAGTACGAGTATCGCGTAGATGACATAAGGTGTACCTTATACCGTGAGTATATGAGGAGATGAGGTTGATTGAGATGAGCCGGAGTGTAGGATTGACCCATCCCTCTTCAGGCGAAGTGATGCCCTATGCACACCTGATCAGTGAGGCCTGAGATAACTGATTATAGCTATATGTCATGCATATTTGGTTGCCGAAAATTTCATGCCTATCTCAGAGATACGAGAAATTGAGTAAACTTAGAAAAGAAATGATTTGAGAGAATCGAAGAGAGTTGTGATTTGATAAGCCACAAACTTAGCTACCTCTCTTTTCATCTGTGACCACCAATATACTCTCTGAAGATTCTGATACATCTTGTTACTGTCACGACCCTCAACTTACCAAAATATGTATAATTTTTTTGCATTTTCATGCCTCAATTATTAATCATCCTTCCTCGATCGTGAACAACCACACTCTTAATAGTTGGGCTGTGTGTCGACGTCTAACTCATTCCACCATACCCATTCAATTTGAACATTATTTATGAGTAAATACTTGTATAAATGTATATATATATATATATCAGAGTCGTTACATGTGTTTATATTGTTTTACATCCCCAATAGTTACACATAAAATGCCACTGTGCTATGTCTAGTTTAGATACAAAATAATCCAAGTGTGTATACCTTTAGCGATGGGATGCAGCGAATTTCCAAAAGGGAAACGCCTCCAGTCACGCTCAATCTATACTCAACACTCTGCAGAGAGGGGGAAAATAAGGGGGGTGAGCAAACCACTCGCTCAGTAAGGTAATCATGCGAACAGGTAGATACTGCACTATCTACATGATCGTGATGCCATGCTCAAAAGCATTTAATTCATCATTTATCTCAAAACATGAGTGTATGATTGTGTTAATGGTATGTAAAGCATTCATGCTATTAAAATCCAGTGCACATTTCAACTCAAAGCATAGTATAAATCATCATGCATAATTCACAATAAAAGCATGGCATTACCCATCATGCATTTTCTCAAATAGCATGGCATTAAACATCATACATAGCACTTAATAAAGCATGCTTAAACATCATACATGGCATTAAGCATGAAAATCAAATTTATCTTTCATACATCATGTATCAAGATTGTACTCATCACACTTAATAAAAATCATGTTCTTTAACTTCATTTCACAAAATTTACTACAAGATTGTCTATCTTTAGAAACATCAAAGTTTTTGCATGACAATCTATAACAACATGATTTGCAGCCAGCCAATCCATCCCTAGGATTACATCAAAATCACTCATATTTAATAAAATTAAATCGGCTTTCGTTTAAATCGGCTAGCCAATCCATCTTATCCTCATCTTACAATCCTTATATACATGCTCAGTCAACTGACTATTATTTATAGGGGTAGATATCAACAACATCTTATCAAGCAGTGTGGGTTTTACATGCTTCAACAATTTACATGCAAAGGATGGTGATACAAAAGAATGCGTGGCACCAGGATCAAACAGTACATAAGCTTCTAAATCAAAGATTTGGATGGTACCTTTTACCCATCGATGACTGATCCGCAGTGTCCTAGTCCAGTGCGTGCACTCATCCTCTGCTTACACCCATTGCTTCCTTCTCCTTTTCCTCAGCTGTAGCCCTCCTCCTCGGAGCAACTGTACCAACTGGAGCTCTCTCTAGCTCCTTGCCCTTCTGTGGGGCTCTCTCTATCATCTCTGGGCAATCCCTGATTATGTGCCCTGTTTTCCCACATCTGTACAGGAGATCCATAGCATGGTCGAGTACCATGGTACCTGCCACACTTGTCACACTGTTCCGTAGTAGGCCGTAGCCCTCCAATCATGATTCCCTTAGCTGGAGCAATGGCCGAATACATGGGAATATTAACTGTCCTCTCCCTAATCTCATCAATCCTCGGCCTCTTTCCAGAGAATCTCTTACTTCCTTTATAACTGAAGCCTCTATCCATCTTTGGCCTCTTCTTATCTCTGGCCCTTATCTTACCAACCTTTCCAAACTCTGAGGCGATTCTATCAACATCTTGTTCACACAATTGCGCCCTGCGCACTGCCTCCTCATAGGTCGGTATATCCAGGGGAACCAGTCTAGACCTGATGGTCGGTCTCAATCCATCCACAAACTTTTGGATCTTCTCGACCTCATTACTCATCGTGTTGGGATCATATCTGCCCAGGGAGATAAAAGCAGTCTCATACTCATCCACAGTCCTGCTCCCTTGGGTCAGTCCCAAAAATGTCATCTTTAGCTTTCGCTACGCGGTATCCGGGACATATTGTCTCTGGAAGGCCTCTAGAAATACATCCCAGCTGATTTCAGAGTGTCGGGCTCTCAAAATAGGCCTAGTGGACTTCCACCAATATTCTGCTGACCCCTTCAGCATAAAAGCGACAAACGCTACCATCTCGGTGGTAGTACACTCAAAGAACCCATATAATTTCTCGATCTCATTGATCCAATCCTCTGTCGCTACTAGGTCCTTCACTCCATTGAAAGACGACGGTTCAAACTTCTGGAACTTCTGCAGTCTATCCAAATCACATCCATATCCCCAACCTCTACTGCCTGGTGTAGCAACCGACGTAGGCACATCCTGTGTGGGTGGGGTATCTGTCGTCTGTGGCCTCTGGGCTTCCCTTGCCCTGCATCAGGAGCTGCCGTCTGCTCGGCATCACCCTGTGTAGCGGGACTCTGTCTACCGCCAACTCCAGATAAAGATTGGGCGACCAACTCCACAATCATCTCAATGCTCTGCTCAATCCTAGCGAAGCGAGCCTCAGTACTCTCGGGTCTCTCCTCTGGACCCTGTGGAGCATGCTCAACATCAGCCTCCACCTCAACATCATCCTGAGCCTCGTGTGTTTCTGGCTCAACACGACCCCCAGGCCTACCTCTACGGCCTCGAGCCTACGCTCTCATCCCTCTACCACGACTGGTATTAGGCATACTTACTCAATTCCCTACATTCACAACCAATTACTTAGTCAACCCATTGACACATACACAATTGTATCTAAACAAGCACAGTAACATGGGGATGTAATTTTCCAACTTTTTAAATATTTTAGACACGACACACGTCATACCAACTCGAGCTTTGATACCAACTTCTGTCAAGACCCCCTCAACTTACCAAAATATGTACAAATTTTTCGCATTTTCATGCCTCAATTGTTAATCATCCTTCATCGATTGTGAACAACCACACTCTTAATAGTTGGGTTGTGTGTCGACGTCTAACTCATTCCACCATACCCATTCAATTTGAACATTATTTATGAGTAAACACTTGTATAAATGTATATATATATCAGAGTCGTTACATGTGCTTACATTATTTTACATCCTCAATAGTTACATACAAAATGCTACTGTGCTATATCTAGTTTAGATACAAAATAATCCAAGTGTGTATACCTTTAGCGATGGGATGCAGCGGATTTCCAAAAGGGAAACGCCTCTAGTCACGCTCAATCTATACTCAACACACTGTAGAGAGGGGGAAAATAAGGGGGTGAGCAAACCACACGCTCAATAAGGCAATCATACGAATAGGTAGATACTGCACTATCTACGTAATCGTGATGCCATGCTCAAAAGCATTTAATTCATCATTTATCTCAAAACATGAGTGTATGATTGTGTTAATGGTATGTAAAGCATTCATGCTGTTAAAATCTAGTGCACATTTCAACTCAAAGCATGGTATAAATCATCATGCATAATTCACAATAAAAGCATGGCATTACCCATCATGCATTTTCTCAAATAGCATGGCATTAACCATCATGCATTTTCACAATAAAGCATGGCATTAAACATCATGCATTTTCACAATAAAGCATGGTATTAAACATCATGCATCCGTGCACTTTAAAAACCATTAACAAATCAATCCAACACTGGTCAGGTCTTAGCCCACCCTTGGACTTTCCTGACCCACAAATCATTTCAAACATGGATTTATTCTCAAAGCAATAGACATGTGAGATAGGCAGTTCAACAACAGGTAATAACCTCAAGGCCTATGTACATAATCTATGATACCGGCTACATGGATCAGGTGTGCGGGATATCACCACTATTTGCTTCCACACGGGAGGTGGGTCAAATCCTACCCGCCGGTCCATAGCAGATCTCGTCCGAAGACGGCACATCACAACTCAACACGGTACAACGTACTCCATGCTATATGCACAGTACAACGTACTCCGTGGACCCAATCAACACATCATATCATGCCACATCTCAAACGCACGTGTGAGCCTATTTAATCGGTACGACCTCTTGTCTACCCGAAGCTCCTAACACGACTAATTAATCATGTCAAAACAATGCACGTGTGAGCCTATTTAATCGATGTGACACCCAGTCTACTCGAAGCTCCAAACACGGCAACATGCAAGGTGGGCATCCAGTGCGAGACAAACTCCAAGCACAATGCCAAAACAAATATGAAATCCATGTGAAAACTAGTGCCTCTAGCACTCATGTGTATAAAACATGTCAAATCTCGTGCGAGTCATACTCTAGCACGCTTTCATACTCACGAAATCATGTAGGTGGCTCAAAACTTTGCAAAATATGGTTAACAAAACCAAAACACACTCATTTCTTTTGCAAATCATTTCAATGTTAGCCAATCTACGAATCATTTGCTAAAAAGCAATAAAACATGATTTTCAAAGCAATATGCTTTTGTTTTCATGCACACTTTGTCAAACTCTCACTTTTGCCCTTCAATCACCCAACATCATTTTCTAATGTCTCATGCATTCTAGCAAAACATTTAATGCGCCCAAGTTGTGCACAAATATCTCTAAGAGTCCACACAATTCTGTTACCTCGATTTACTTGGTGTGACTCATTTCCTTTTAGCTTCTCACGCTCTTGGCTCAACTCGCCTCGGCGTATCCTCAGAAGCCGCGATTCATTCATTCAATCAATTGAGTTAATGTTTTTAACCCATAATTGACCTTACCAGTCAATATTATTCACTTATGCATTGTACAAATGCCTTAATCCACATTTTATCTCTTTTAGGTAAATCTCACAATTTATCTACTAACCACATCTGAAAATCATACCACAACACTATTAATAACTTCTACATATCTCATTCATCATTAATCTCCATACATTCCACTTTCTCACTCTAGACCATTTCTACGTCATAATCGTTCCAATGCATTCTTGATAGTTTCTAACCATCCATACTCATGCCAAACAACTCTAAAATCAATTATATAGACAATGTACCATAGTTGGAGTGTTAGAATCTTACCCAATTTGATTTCTCTTCTTGCTCCAAATGACAATACCCTTAGCTCCTTCAATACCAACCATGGGAAAATGCCTTCCAACTATGTTGTTCTCCTCTTTGATAGGAACAACTTTGCCTGTAATGGTCTCTCTTCAAATATTACTGAAAATGGCTGATTTTAGAGAGAGAAAGTTAGGTTTTTGGGTTGAAAGTGGAAGGTTAGTGTTTTTCTCGAAATTTTCTGATTTTCAACACTCCTTTTATAGAAATAGCTTGAGGAGATCGATCTGGTCACCTTAAATCCCTCATTTTCATGACAGTTTAAGCATGAGATCGATCTGCCCCCAAACAGAGAGCTAAGGAGATTGATCTGGGTGCTTGAGGATCGATCTTTTCATTACAGAATGCTTAGGAGATCGATCTGGCTCCATTGGAGATCGATCTGCTCTATTCCATTGCCTAAATAAGAGCATTCTGGCTCTTCCAAATCGATCTCTCATCCCATGAGATCGATCTGCCCTTCACAATTTCTAGATTTTCTGCAGTTCTTCTACAGCAACACTTACCAAACTTCATACATTTTGTTGCCATGATCATTTTCTCATCCAATCATCTTTGAGACTTGAAAATGGTATCCATCCACACTTCATACACATTAAAACTTGTGTAGAACCTTTGTATATCCAAAGTTACATGATATAAACCAAATGGAAGTGCACAACTTATACAATTCTACTTCCATTTTACCACACTACTCATAATCCATTCTACTCACATTCTCCACATGTTTAAGTCCATTTTTTACATTCACACATAATGTAACTTGTAGGTACAATCTCAACTCTTATTACATGTGTGTACATTTAATTTATGGACTTACATCACATATACTCCACATTACAATTGTATCATCAAACTTATGACTTCATAATACAACTTCATTTACATTTCTATGTACATATATACCATTATACATATACGAGGTCTCACAGTTACTTCCCGGATGCATTGTATACTTCATTGAGTGAGCCACTGATAAAATTAACCTCTTAATCTCTGGGTCATTAGGAACACATATCCTACCTTTGAACCTCAGTAAACCATCTAAACTCAACTTAAAATCAGTCTCTGTACCCCTCTGTATCTGCCTAATAATATCACTGCACTACTGATCAATCTGCTGAGCCTACTGGATAAGATCTACCAGATTCGATTCCAATTGTAGGCTAGCTACCATACAACCACTATCAGCATCTGGCGGGGTTATATCCAAACTGAGGCTCGTGAACTGTTCCAATAACTCGTGTTCCCTGACCATCATGTATGATACCAATCCAAGGTGTTTTCTACTCAATGCATCAGCTACTATATTTGCTTTACACTGGTGGTACAAGATCTCACAATCATAGTACTTTAGAAGCTCAAGCCATCTCCTTTGTCTCATGTTTAATTCTGTCTATGACAACAGGTACTTAAGGCTCTTGTGGTCAGTGAATACTTAAAATTTCTCACCATAAAGATGATGGCGCCATATTTCTAAAGCAAATACCATGGTCGCCAACTCTAAATCGTGGGTCAAGTAGTTCCTTTCATGATCCTTCAACTATCTCGACCATATGCTACTACCTTTCGATCTTGCAACAGTACACAGCCCAGCCCTTGGTATAAAGCATCTGTATATACAGAAAAACCTCCTGAGCTAGTGGGAATGGTGAGAATCGGAGCTGTAGTTAATCTCTTCTTCAACTCCTCAAAACTCTTTTTACACTTATCGTCCCATATAAATTCAACATTCTTCCTCGTGAAACGCGTCAATGGAGCAACCAATCTAGAAAATCCCTCCACAAATCGTCGATAATATTCAGCTAATCCCAGGAAACTCTAGATCTCTGTAACTATCTGGGGTCTCTGCTACTGAACCACTTCTTCAATCTTGGAGGGGTCCACTGACACACTAACCTTCGATACAATATGACCCAGAAAAGATATCTGCTCTAGCCAAAAGTCACACTTACTGAGTTTAGCGAATAACTATTTCACTTGGAGGGTCTATAAAACTATCCTTAGGTGCCGCTCATGCTCCTCTCTGGATCTCGAATCGATGAACACGATAACAAATCTATCCAAATATTGGTGAAACACCTCATTCATCAATGACATGAAAGCTGCGGGAGCATTCGCCAACCCGAACGACATAACCATAAACTCAAACTGACCATACCAGGTGCGAAAAGCTATCTTGCGTACATCTCCATCCCGAATTCTCAACTGCTGGTACCCAGACCTCATATCTATCTTAGAGAAGACTTGCGCTCCCCAGAGCTGATCCAACAAGTCATCGATGCGTGGAAGGGGATACTTGTACTTAATTGTCGCCTTATTCAACAACTTGTAGTCAATACACAGTCGAAGGGTTCCATCCTTTTTCTTTACAAATAGTACCGGTGCTCCCCAAGGTGATACACTCGGTCAGATAAACCCCTTATCCAACAACTCCTGTAACTATTTCTTCAGTTCCTCCAACTCAATTGGAGCCATTCTATATGGTGGATTGGATATCGGCTTTCCATCTCCCTATCTGGTGATAACCCTGATAAATCATCTGGACAGACATTTGGAAATTTCCTGACCAATGGGATGTCTCACAATTCCAGGCACCTTATCCGCCTCAACCACGTACGCAATATAACCTTTCAAAATATCAATCATTAAATCAGCACAAAGATTCATATATTTCACTCATAACCATATCTGTTTTCATTACTTTTCATGGGAATTTACATTACATTTCTTAGGAAAAATTACAGTAACGCGATCTACCCCTGTAAATGTTATTGTCTTAGAAAAACAATCTACTATTGTATGGTTTACAGCCAACCAATCCATTCCTAGGATTACATCAAAGTCCCTTATATACATTAAAATGAGGTCGGTTGTCATTTCCTTTTTCCCTTACTTTCAACTTACAATCTCAAAATACATACTCTACTGGCTGACTATTATTCATGGGAGTGCTTATCAGCATCCTCCTACTCAACGGGGCAAGCTCCACATACATAAATAATTTACATGCAAATGCAGGTGATACAAATGAAAGTGTGGCACAAGGATCTATCAAAACATAAGCTTCAAGATCAAAGATTAAGATGGTACCTTTCACCACATCTGACCACTGATCTGCAATATCCTGGTCCAAAGCATGTACTTGCCCTTCTACCAACCACCTGCTTTCCCTTCTCTTCAGCTGTAACCCTCCGTCTCGGAGTAGAAGTATCAACAGGAGCTCTCTCTGACTCCTTGCCCTTTTATGGGGCACTCTTAGTCATCTCTGGGTAATTTCTGATCATATGCCCTTGTTTTCCACATCGAAAACATACTGGAGAAGATCCATAACATGGTCGAGTCCCATGGTACCTACCGTACTTATTACACTATTTCGTAGTAGGTCGTGGCCCTCTAATTACTATTCCTTTTGCTGGAGCTATAGCTGGGTAAATGAGAGGCTTAACTGTCCTCTCCCGAATTTCCTCAATCCTTGGCCTCTTCCCCAAAAATCTCTTGTTTCGCCTATAACTGAAGCCTCTATCCCCTGTCGATCTCTTTATATCTCTGTCCCTCACTCTCCTAACCTTTCTAAGCTCTGAGGCAACCCGCTCAATATCTTGCTTGCCCAACTGTGCCCTATGCATTGCCTCCTCATAGGTTGGTATGTCAAAAGGGACCAATCGGGATCTGATGGATGGTCTCAGTCCGTCCACAAACTTACGGACCTTCTTAACCTGTCTGTCCATCGTATCAGGATCGTATCTACCCAGGGAGATATATTAAGTCTCATACTCATCCACCGATCTGCTCCCCTGTGTCAAATCCAAAAATTCCATTTGCAATTTCCGCTGCGTAGTATCCGAAACATATTGCCTGTGAAAGCCCTCTAAAAATACCTCCCAAATGATCTCAGTATGTCGGGCTCTCAAAATGGGACAGATGGACTTCCACCAGTGCTCTGCTGATCCCTTCAGCATGAATGCGACAAACGCTACCATCTCGGTAGTAGTGCACTCGAAGAACCTATATAGTTTTTCTATCTCATTAACACAGTCCTCCATAGCTACTAGGTCCTTAACTCCACTGAAAGATGGTGGGTTAAATTTCTAAAACTATCGCAACCTATCCAGGTCACATTCATAACCCCAATCTCTACTTCTCTGTGGTGGAGCAACAATAGAAGGTGTTTCTTGTACTGGTGGAGGTGTGGGAGTATCTGTAGTCTGAGGTTCTTGGGCTGGCTGTGCAGGCATCTCAGGAGCAACAGCTGGTTCAACATCATCACCCTGTGCAGCTGGCTCCTGCCTACCCCCAGCTCCAGGCAACGTCTAGGCAATCAATTCTAAATTTACCTCTAAGCTCTGTTCTATTCTCATGAAGTGTGCCTCGATACTCTCGGGTCTCTTTGCCGGATCCTGTGGAGCATGCTCAACATAAGCCTCCACCCCAACTTCCTCATGAGCCACATGTGCTATCGGCTTAACAAGTCCCACAAACCTACCCCTCTTGCCTCTAGCTCGTGCTCTTGCCCCTCTACCGCGATCGGTATTAGGCATTACGCCAAGATCCCTACATTCACAAGCAATTTTTTAGTCAATACCTATCTCGATATACACTATTGTATCTAGACAAGCAGAGTAACATGGGGATGTACTTTTCCTAAGTTTGACACCGACACACATCAGACCAACTCAGCTCTGATACCAAATCTATCACGACCCTCAATCCACAGAAAAATTCGTAATAAATTTTTTCGTTTTTAATTTATCGATTATTTTTTAATCCAATTCTTATTGTTATTCTTTACCTTTACCTTACCTAATCGTGAACATGCTACACCACCAACAGTTGGGCTGTGTATCGGTGTCAACCTCATCCAATCATATCGTTTCAAATTACAATTCATTAAAATTTAAAGACTTGTATTACAAAATTGGAGTTACTGTTTACATGTGCTTATAATCATCTACATCCCCAAAATTACATTTAAAGACATTACTGTGCTTGACATATCTAGATATAAAATCATACAACTGTGTATACCTCATGTGATGGGATACAGCTAACTCCAAAATCAAATCCTCAGTTGCCCACTATCAGTAAGGCAATCATGCGAGCAGTAGATAACCGTACTATCTACGCGATCGTGATGCCATGTTTCAATCACATATTTATTTGTCATACTCAAAATGTATGCTCATGCTTGTGTTTATGCCATGTAAAGCGAATCATGCTATATAAATCAGTGCACAGTTCTTAAATCATAGCATGGAAAATCATCATGCGTAATAAAAATCAAAGAATGGAAAATCCTCATGCAAGGTGCACTTCAAAGCAATTCCAATTCTTAACACAAATCAACATAAATCATCACTTGTAAGGACTCAACTCCTCCCATGGACTATCCTGACCCATAAAACACATTTCAAAACATGGATTTCTCATTGAACAATAGATATGTGAGATAGGGGTACTATATTAATAAGGTAGGACTATGGTCATATCCTTTGTGATCCCAGGCTACAGGATCCTACTGTGCAGGGTATCACCTCTATCTGCTTCTGCACGAGAGGTGGGTCACGTCCAACCCACCGGTCAATAGTCGAATTCATCATTCAAAGATGGCATAAATATCACACACGGTACAACATACTCCATGCTACTTGCACGGTACAACGTACTTCATGGACCCATATCAACACAATATATCTTGTCACATCTCAATACGCACGTGCGAGCCTATTTAATCGATGTGGCACACAGCCTACCTGAAGCTTCCAGCACAACTCCCAACATGTCATAAAACCACGTGCGAGTAGACTCAAGCACGACAATAAGCATGGTGGACATTAGTGCGAGTTACGCTCAAACACCATTTCAAAACTCGTATGAAAATGTGTGCGAGCTAAGCTCCTGCACAATGTCATAAAATCCATGTGAAAACTAGTGCAAGCTAAGCTGCAGTACTCTTGCATGTAAAACTCTAGTGCGGGCATCGCTCCAGCACTAATGCAAGTATAAAACACGTCAAATCTCATGCGAGCAACCTCTAGCACGTTTCATTTCCACAAAACTCATGTAGGTGGCTCATTCCTTGCAAAACATGGTTATGAAAAACCAAATCAAGCTATGTTTTGTGCGAATCATTTCAAATGCTAGCCAACCTACCAATCATATGCTAAAAAGCAGTAAAAAGTTTTCAAAGCATCATTCTCTTGCTTTTAATGTATATTTCTCAAAAACCCAACTCTTTACCCTTCAGATATTCCTTTTGTCCTACTACTATTAGGTGCGTTAAAAATAGCCCATGCACCAAAAAGGCATACAGATATCCTTAGGGCTAACACAATTCCCTTACCTCGATTCACTTGGAAGCAATTCTTCTTTCCTTTCCTGCTTTTTGCAATTTGGTTCAACTTGCTCCAGATGTATCATCGGGAGCTGCACACATTCATAAATCATATGAGTCAATACCGATAACTCATATTTAAACTTCAACTAATCGATACATCCCATCGAGCCTATTTTATTAAGTTTAACCCATTTTCACCTTGGCCATCATTATGCCATTTATAATCAATTTATCTAGTAACCTAATTGGTTACTTATCAAATACTTGGCATAAGTGTTTATCCATAACCTTCCATCATTTATGCATTCTCTACAATACCATTTATGCACATTTTTACCACTTGACTAATCTCAAAATGTGGCTTCATCCAATCATCTCAAAATCATGCACATTGCCTCACTAACAACTTGATATAATCCTTTTTATCCCCTAATCAACCACATTCTATTTTCTCACACTAACTCATTCTAGGTTATGCTTGTTCCATTACATTCTAGGTGTTTTCAATCATCAATATATACACCAATCTACTCATAACAACAACTAGATATATATACTTGGAGTTGGTGTATTGAAAACTCACCTAGCTTGACTTTCTCCTTTTCTAAGTTTTGAAGACTCCTTTGCTCCTTCAATCCAATGAGTTGGATGTTGGCTCCAAGCTATGTTGTTTTTTTCCTCAAGATGAACAACTTTAGCTCTAATAGCTTTTTCCCATTTTTTTGAAAGAGGGTGTATTTTAGAGAGAGAAAGCTTAGTATTTTTGGTGAAAATGGAAGAGGTGAGTTGGTTTGTTGAAGAAGGAGGGTTTTTCACAGGTATTTATAGATTGAGACTGATGAGATTGATCTGCTAGGGTGAGGAGATCGATCTTCCTTTGGTTTTTGCCCTCAGATTCTTAGGTTTGAAATGGAAGGGATTGATCTGCTCATTGGGGAGAGATCGATCTTGGTTTGGCAGAAGCTTAAGGAGATCAATCTGTACTTAAGGGGGGATCGATCTGGGCTTGGTAGAGGCTAATGCAGATCGATCTACTCACTAGGGTGATCGATCTGCCCTGAATGGGAGATCGATCTGGCCTTCATCTGTAGCCCTTTTGCTACAATTTTCCAGATTTCTCAAGGGTGCATTCCTATTCCATTGCTCAAATACTCATTTTGCATTTTAATCCCACTTAGAGCATGGAAAGACTCATTTCCTATGACTCACATACAATATAACTTGTGTGCATTGCTTAAATTCATAAATGATACTTAGGATTCACAATCCATTCCTTATCATCTGTATTTTCATTCCTTATCTTCCTTCTGGATGCTTAAAGTTCATTTTGTTTAGTTCGAGGCCACTTTAGCCCATATTTATCCTTTACTTGCCTCATGACACTCATTCATTCTCATTTGCAATCCATTAGCATTTATATGCTTCAAAAATCAATTCTCTTATAATTCCATTTACATGTATTACAAGGTTATACATACATGGGGTCTCACAATCTCCCCCACTTATAAAATTTGGTCCTCCTAATTGAAACCAATATCAATCCGTGAATAACTTGGGATACTTTTCCTGTGTCAAACTCTCTAACACCCATGTAGCTTCTTTTGCAGTGTGGTGCTGCCAAAGAACTTTCACTAGGGGAATCATCTTAGATCTCAATACCTTCTCCTTCCTATTCAATATTTGAATCGACTTCTCAACATATGTCATGTTCTCGTTGAGCTCCAATGGCTCATATCTTATCACATGAGTCGGATCCCGGTGGTACTTCTGTAACATAGAGATGTGGAAGACATTATGAACGTTGTCAGCTCAGGTGGCAATGCTAGCCTGTAGGCATTATCTACCACTCTATCCAATATCTCAAAGGGTCCAATGTAACAAGGACTTAACTTTCCTTTCTTTTTCGAACCTTGTTATGCCATTGGAAGGAGAAACTCGTAAAAACATTGATCCACCCACTATGAATTCTAATGATCTTCGTCTCTTGTCAGCATAACTCTTTTGTCTGCTCTGAGCTGTCTGTAACCTCTCACAAATCAATTGAACATCCTTAGAGCCTTGTCTCACTAAATCGGGAGCAACTATCAGTCGGTCACCAACCTCTTCCCATCCAATAGGGAAATGACATCTGCAGCCATATAAGGCCTCATACGGTGCCATCCCGATACTTGAATGATAACTGTTATTATAGGTGAACTCTGCAAGTGGCAAATGGTCATCCCAGGAGCCTCCAAAATCCAATGCACATGCTCTCAATATATCCTTCAAGGTCTGTATAGTCCTCTCTGACTGACTATTTGTCTGAGGATGAAACACTGTGCTAAAACTTAATTGGGTCCCCTTCACTTCCTGAAAATGTTCCCAGAAGTGGGAAGTGAAGCAGGCATCCCTATCAAAAACAACGCTCACTGGAATACCATGCAATCTCACTATCTCGCGTACATATAGTTCCGCCAAAGTACTCAGAGTATTGGTGGCTCTCATAGCTAGGAAGTATGCCGACTTTGTCAATTTGTCCACTATTACCCAAATTGCGTCATGATTCCTGCAGGTCCTAGGTAAACCCATCACGAAGTCCATAATGACATGCTCATATTTTCAAGTCGGTATAGGTAGAGGTTGCAATAGCCCTGCAAGCTACTAATGCTCTACCTTCACCTACTGACAGACGAGACACTTAACCATAAACTCAGCTACCTCTCTTTCATCCCTAACCACCAATACGCTCTCCGAAGATTCTGATACATCTTGTTACTTCTCGGATGCAGTGTATATTTCATCGAGTGAGACTCTAATAAAATCAACCTCCTGATCTCCGGGTCATTGGGAACACATATCCTACCTCTGAATCTTAGCAAACCATCTGAACTCAACTTAAAATCAGTTTTTGTACCTCTCTGTATCTGCCCGATAATATCACTGCACTGTTGATTAATCTACTGAGCTTGTCGGATATGATCTACCAGATTCGGTTCCAACTGCAGGCTAGCTACCATACAACCATGATTAGCATCAGGCGGGGTCACATCCAAACTAAGGCTCACGAACTGTTCCAATAACTCGTGTTTCCTGACCATCATGTATGAACCAATCCAAGCTGCTTTCTACTCAATGCATCAGCTACTACATTTGCTTTACCCGGGTGGTACAAGATCTCACAATCATAGTACTTTAGAAGCTCAAACCATCTCCTTTGTCTCATGTTTAATTCCTTCTGTGACAATAGGTACTTAAGGCTCTTGTGGTCTGTAAATACTTGAAATTTCTCACCATAAAGATGATGACACCATATTTTTAAAGCAAATACCATGGTCGCCAAATCTAAATCATGGGTCGGGTAGTTCCTTTCATGATCCTTCAACTGTCTCGATCCATATGCTACTACCTTCCCATTTTACATTAGTACACAGCCCAGCCCTTGGTACGAAGCATCTGTATATACAGAAAAACCTCTTGAGCTGGTGGGAATGGTGAGAATTGGATGCATCAATGGAGCAGCCAATCTAGAAAATCCCTCCACAAACTGTCGATAATATCCAGCTAAACCCAAGAAACTCCGGATCTCTGTAACTATCTGGGGTCTCTGCCACTGAACCACTGCTTCAATCTTGGAGGGGTCCACTGACACACCATCCTTCGACACAATATGACCTAGAAAAGAGATCTACTCAAGCCAAAAGTCACACTTACTGAGTTTATCGAATAACTTTTTCTCTCAAAGGGTCTGTAGTACTATCCTTAGGTGCTGCTCAACTCCTCTCTGGATCCCTAATACACCAGGATATCATCGATGAACAAGATAACAAATCTATCCAAATACTGGTGAAACACCTCATTCATCAATGACATGAAAGCTACGGGAGCATTCGTCAACCCGAACAGCATAACCATAAACTCAAAATGACCATACCGGGTGTGGAAAGCTATCTTGCATACATCTCCATCCCCAATTCTCAACTGGTGGTACCCAGATCTCAGATCTATCTTATAGAAGACCTGCGCTCCCTAGAGCTGATCGAATAAGTCATCAATGGTCGCCTTATTCAACAACCTGTAGTCAATACACAGTCGAAGGCTTTTATCTTTTTTCTTTACAAATAGTACCGGTGCTCCCCAAGGAGATACACTCTGTCTGATAAACCCCTTATCCAGCAACTCTTGTAACTGTTTCTTCAATTCCTCCAACTCAATTGGAGCCATTCTGTATGGTGACTTGGATATTGGTTTTGTACTAGGCACCAAATCTATACAAAATTCCATCTCCCTATCTGGTGGTAACCCTGGTAAATCATCCGAAAAAATATCTAAAAATTCCCTGACCACTGGGATGTCTCACAATTCCAGGCATGGCTTATCCACCTCAACCACGTACGCAATATAACCTTTCAAAATATCAATCATTAAATCAGCACAAAGATTCATAAATTTCACTTATAACCATATCTGTTTTCATTACTTTTCAAGGGAATTTACATTACATTTCTCGAGAAAACTTACAGTAACGCGATCTACCCTTGGACATGTTACTGTCTTAGAAAAGCAATCTACTATTGTACGGTTTACAACCAACCAATCCATTCCTAGGATTACATTAAAGTCCCTCATATACATTCAAATGAGGTCGACTGTCATTTCCTTTTCCTCTGCTTTCAACTTACAATCTCTAAATACATAATCTACTAGCTAACTATTATTCATGGGAGTGCTTATCAGCATCCTCCTACTCAACGGGGCAAGCTCCAGATACGTAAATAATTTACATGTAAATGCAGGTGATACAAATGAATGTGTGGCACCAGGATCTATCAAAACATAAGCTTCCAGATCAAAGATTAAGATGGTACCTTTCATCACATCTGACAACTGATCTGTAGTATCCTGGTCCAAGGCGTGTACTTACCCTCTACCAACCACCTGCTTTCCCTTCTCTTCAGCTGTCACCCTCTGTCTCGGAGTAGGAGTATCAACAGGAGCTCTCTCCAGCTTCTTGCCCTTTTGTGGGGCACTCTCAGTCATCTCTGGGCAATTTCTGAACATATGGCCTGGTTTCCACACCGAAAACATACTGTAAGAGATCCATAACATGGTTGTGTCCCATGGTACCTACCGCACTTATTACACTATTTAGTAGTAGGTCATGGCCCTCCAATCACTATTCCCTTTACTGGAGCTATGGTCGGGTACACAAGAGGCTTAACTGTCCTCTCCCAGATTTCCTCTATCCTCGACCTCTTCCCAAAAAATTTCTTATTTCCTCTATAACTGAAGCCTTTATCCCCTGTCGATCTCTTTCTATCTCTATCCCTCACACTACCAACCTTTCCAAACTCTGAGGCAACCCGCTCAATATCTTGCTCACACAACTGTGCCCTGTGCACTGCCTCCTCATAGGTTGGTATGTCAAAAGGGACCTATCGGGATCTGATGGATGGTCTCAGTCCATCCATAAACTTACGGACCTTCTAGGTCAAATCCAAAAATTCAATTTAGAGTCTTCGCTGAGCAGTATTCATAACATATTACCTCCAGAAGGCCTCCAAAAATACCTCTCAGCTGATCTCAGTATGTCGGGCTCTTAAAATGGGTCGGGTGGACTTCCACCAGTGCTCTGTTGATCCCTTCAGCATGAATGCGGCAAACGCTACCATCTCGGTAGTAGTGCACTCGAAGAACCCATATAGTTTTTCTATCTCATTCACCCAGTCCTCTGCAGCTACTGGGTCTTTAACTCCACTGAAAGATGGTTGGTTAAAATTTTAAAACTGTCGCAACATATCTAGGTCACATCCATAACCCTACTCTACTTCTCTGAGGTGGAACAACAATATAAGGTGTTTACTATACTGGTGGGGGTGTGGGAGTATCTACAATCTGAGGTTCTTAGGCTGGTCATGCAGGCATCTCAGGAGCAACAGCTGGTTCATCATCATCACTCTGTGCAGCTGGCTCTTACCCGTCCCTAGCTCCAGGCTTAGGGTTTAGGGTTTAGGGTTTAGGATTTAGGGTTTAGGGTTTAGGGTTTAGGGTTTAGGGTCTAGGTAATCAATTCCAAAATTACCTCTAAGCTCCGCTTTATTCTCGTGAAGTGTGCCTCAGTACTCTCGGGTCTCTCTGTCGGACCCTGTGGAGCATGCTCAACATTAGCTTCCACCGCAACTTCCTCATGAATCACATGTGGTATTAGCTTAGCACGTCCCACAGGCCTACCCCTCTGGCCTCTAGCTCGTGCTCTCGTCCCTCTACCGCGAATGGTATTAGACATTATGCCAAGATCCTTTCATTCACAATCAATTTTTTAGTCAATACCCATCTTGATATACGCAATTGTATCTAGACAAGCACAGTAACATGGAGATGTACTTTTTCTAAGTTTGACAGTGCACACATCAGACCAACTCGGCTCTGATACCAAATCTGTCACGACCCTCAATCTACCAAAAAATCCACAACAAATTTTTTCATTTTTAATTTATCGATTATTATTCAATCCAAATCTTATTGTTGTTCTTTACCTTTACCTTACCTGATCGTGAAAATACTACACCACCAACAGTTGGGCTGTGTATCGGTGTCAACCTCATCCAATCATATCGTTTCAAATTACAATTCATTAAAATGTAAACACTTACATTACAAAAGCAGTGTTACTGTTTACATGTGTTTATAATCATTTACATCCCCAAAATTACATTTAAAGACATTACTGTGCTTGACATATCTAGATTCAAAATCATACAACTATGTATACCTCGTGTGACGGGATGCAGTGGACTCCAAAATCAAATCCTTAGTTCCCACTATCTACTGTAAGTGCTCTGTAGAGGGGGAAAATAAGGGGGTGAGCAAATCACGCACTCAGAAAGGCAATCATACGAGTAGTAGATAACCGTACTATCTACGTGATCTTGATGCCATGCTTAAATCACATATTTATTTGTCATACTCCAAAACGTATGCTCATGCTTGTGTTTATGCCATGTAAAGCAAATCATGCTATATAAATCAGTGCACAGTTCTTAAATCATAGTATGGAAAATCATCATGCGTAATAAAAATCAAAGCATGGAAAATCCTCATGCAAGGTGCACTTAAAAGCAATTCCAATTCTTAACACAAATTAACATAAATCATTGCTCGTCAGGACTCAACTCCTCCCATGGACTATCTTGACCCATAAAACACATTTCAAAACATGGATTTCTCATTCAATAATAGACATGTGAGATAGGGGTGCTATATTAATAAGGAAATAACTAGGACTATGGTCATATCCTCTGTGATCTTAGGCTACACGGATCCTAGTGTGCAGGGTATCAATTCTATCTACTTTCGCACGGGAGGTGGGTCACGTCCAACCCGCTGGTCCATAGCAGAATTCATCGTTCAAAGACGACATAAATATCACACATGGTACAGCATACTCCATGCTACTTGCACGGTACAACGTACTCCGTGGACCCATATCAACACAATATATATATCCTGTCACATCTCAATACGTATGTGCGAGCCTATTTAATCGGCGTGGCACACAACCTACCCGAAGCTCCCAGCACGACTCCCAACATGTCATAAAACCACGTGCAAGTAGACTTAAGCACGACAATAAGCATGGTGGACATTTAGTGCGAGCTACACTCCAGCACCATGTCAAAATTCGTATGAAAACGTGTGCGAGCTAGGCACCAGCACTCTTGCATGTAAAACTCTAGTGCGAGTATCGGTCCAACACTAATGCACGTATAAAACATGTCAAATCTCGTGCGAGCAATGCTATATCACGTTTCATTTCCATAAAACTCGTATAGGTGGCTCATTCCTTACAAAACATGGTTATGAAAAACCAAATCAAGCTAATTTTTGTACAAATCATTTCAAATGCTAGCCAACCTACCAATCATATGCTAAAAAGCAGTAAAAAGTTTTCAAAGCATCATGCCCATGCTTTTAATGCATATTTCTCAAAAACCTAACTCTTTACCCTTCAAATATTCCTTTCGTCCTACTACTCTTAGGTGAATTAAAAATAGCCCATGTTAGGTGAATTAAAAATAGCCCATGCACCAAAAAGGTGTACAGATATCCCTAGGGCTAACACAATTCCCTTACCTCGATTCTATTGGAAGCAATTCTTTCTTCCTTTCCCGCTTTTCACGATTTGGCTCAACTTGCTTCAGATGTATCCTCAGGAGCTGCACACATTCATAAATCATATGAGTCAATACTGATAACTCATATTTAGACTTCAACTAATCGATACATCCCATCAAGCTTATTTCATTAAGTTTAACCCATTTTTACCTTTGGCCATCATTATACCATTTCTAATCAATTTATCTAGTAACCTAATTGGTTACTAATCAAATACTTGGCATAAGTGTTTATACATAACTTTCCATCATTTATGCATTCTCTACAATACCATTTATGCATATTTTTACCACTTGACTAATATCAAAATGTGGCTTCATCCAATCATCTCAAAATCATGCACATTGCCTCACTAACAACTTTATATAATCCTTTTTTATCACCTAATCAACCATATTCTATTTTCTCACACTAACCCATTCTAGGTTTTACTTGTTCCATTACATTTTAGATGTTTTCAATCATCAATATATACACCAATCTACTCATAACAACAACTAGATATATATACTTGGAGTTGGTGTAATGGAGACTCACCTAGCTTGACTTTCTCCTTTTCCAAGTTTTGAAGACTCTTTAACTCCTTCAATCCAATGAGTTGGATGTCGGCTCCAAGTTATGTTGTTCTTTTCCTCAAGCTGAAAAACTTTAGCTCTAATAGCTTTTTCCGAATTCTTTTTGGAAGAGGATGTATTTTAGAGAGAGAAAGCTTGGTATTTTGGGTGAAAATGGAAGAGGTGAGTTGGTTTGTTGAAGAAAGAGGGTTTTATGAGAGGTATTTATAGGTTGGAGTGATGAGATCGATCTGCTAGGGTGAGGAGATCAACTTCCTTTGGTTTTTACCCTAAGATTCTTAGGTTTGAAATGGAAGGGATCGATCTGCTCATTAGAGAGAGATTGATCATGGCTTGGCAGAAGCTTAAGGAGATCGATTTACACTTAAGGGGGGATCAATCTGGGCTTAGCTGAGGCTAATGCAGATTGATCTGCTCACTAGGGAGATCAATCTGCTTGGTGGGGAAATCGATCTTCCTTGCAGATTCACTTGAAGTGGCTCTATTTTGCACAAGGGATCGATCTGCCTTGAATAGGAGATCGATCTAGCCTTCATCTGCAGCCCTTTTGCTGCAATTTTCTAGATTTCTCAAGGGTGCATTCCTATTCCATTGCTCCAATACTCATTTTGCATTTTAATCCCACTTAGAAAATGGAAAGACTCATTTCCTATGACTCATATACAATATAATATGTGTGCTTTGCTTGAATTCATAAATGATACTTAGGATTCACAATCCATTCCTTATCATCTGTGTTTTCATTCCTTATCTTCCTTCTGGATGCTAAAAGTTCATTTCGTTTAGTGCGGGGCCACTTCAACCCATATTTATCCTTTACTTGCCTCATGACACTCGTTCATTCTCATTTGCAATCCATTAGCATTTATATGCTTCAAAAATCAATTCTCTTATAATTCCATTTACATGTATTACAAGGTTATACATACATGGGGTCTCACACAAAACTTACCACAATTTACTCCACAGACCATATTTCCATCCATACACTTTTAAGACTTAAAAACATCATTCTCTTATACGTCATTAGATTTAAAACTTGCGTGTACATCAAAATATCATAACTACATTCACCAAATTAAAAATCTCACATTGTAACTTCATAGTTAGAGTACATAAAGTTCACAGGTCTCACATATTAACCTTTCCATTTGAAAATCCTTTTTTAGTTAAGAACTTGAAAAGTCTTTCATACCAAGCTCTAGGAGCTTATTTCAAACTATACAAAGCTTTTGAAAGTTTCAAAACATGATTTGAAAATTTAAGATCTTCAAAATCGGGAGATTGTTCAACATATACCTCCACATTTATAAAAGCATTTGGATTTGTACTTTTTACGTCCATTTGATATAGCTTGAAATTCTTAAAATAGCAAAGGCAAGCAACATCTTAGTAGCATCTAATCTAGCTATTAGAGCATATGTTTCATTATAATCTATAATTTCTTATTGCCTATATCCTTGTGCGACCAATCTAGCTTTGTTTTTAACAATAATACTATTTTCATCCATTTTATTCTTGAATATCTATTTAGTGCCAATGATAAGATAATCACTAGGTTTAAGGACTTAATTCCATATGTTATGAATAAAATGAAATAAGAAAAAGAGAAAAATAATATGCTATGTGTCATCATCACAATATAACACGTGTCATCATTACAATGCGCCACATGGCGCATAAAAGTTGAATTCAGATGATAGGAGATTCTGTGTTAAAATTTACCTAGATTATTTTACCCTTGAGTATCGCTGATTAATGTAGATGAGAAAATATGTAATTAAAGATGGAATTATTCCCTAAATAGGGATCATGTATGATTTACGAATTCAATTAATTCTCTATTTTTTACTTTACTAAAACTCTATCAAAATTTAGTTCTAACTTAAGTATCAGAGTGCTTACGCAGGAAACAACCCATGCGTCTCTCTGATTATTCATGTTTTTGCAGAGCTTTCGGTAACACGTGGCAAAAAGATCAAAGTGAAGATGTCAGCAATACGTCATCGTGGTGATCAACAATAACAATTGGCACCTCTGTGGGAACCGAAAGAAAAGCTTTTTGCTCTACAACAATGGTGTAGACACGTTCAGCAGTAAGGATGAGTGATGAGAATGAAGATATGGCAAGCTCTCTATTCGATGTCTTTGGAGATGAAGCTCAGGGGAGAGAGTCAAATATGATGATAATCCCTGTAGTAGAATTTGAAGCTATGAAGCTCAGGGGGAGAGAGAGTCAAATATGATGATAATCCCTGTAGTAGAATTTGAAGCTATGAAGCTCAGGGGGAGAGAGAGTCAAATATGATGACAATCTCGATAGCAGAATTTGAAGCTATGAAGCTCAGGGGAAGAGAGTCAAATTGATGACAATCCATGTAGCAGAATTTGAATCTATGAGGAAACAAGGAGAAGAGACCACCCAAGCCTTACGTGATATGGTTGATTTGTTCAAGGATGCCTTCCTGCAAGTGAATCTGCCACCGACCGTTCAAAGATTGGTGGAGGAAAGAACACAGAGAAGTAACACTTCAGAGGTTGGGGAGCTCAGGCATGAGACTGTACAGAGCTTAAGGCGTTAGGGTGCTGAAAACCCTATGCGTCTGGCTGCAAAAGACCTGTTGTGCGAGGCTACAGAAGACCTCATGTGTGAGGCTACGGGAGACCTGAGGTGCCAAGGTGCACGAGACACCCTGCGTAAGAGTGCGAAAGACATGAGGTGCCAGGGTGTGGTAGACGCCTTACGCGAGAGTATGAGAGAAATTAGCGCCAGGGTACGTAAGACCCTATGCATGAGGGTGCGAGAGACTTTGGGCGCCAGGGTACAAGAGACCATGCAGAAGACCTGATGCGCCAGGCTACGCGAGATCCCTTACGCGAGAGTGTGGGAGACTTTGGCAGCTAGGGTGCGTGAGACCCTACAGAAAACCTGATGCACCTGGGTGTGCGAAACCTCTTGCACGTGAGTGCAAGAGACTTTGGCTGCCAAGGTGCTTGAGGGACCATACGCGAGGGTGTAAGACACTTTGGTCGCCAGGTTGCTCAAGACCCAGTGGAAGACCTAATGCGCCAGGGTGCTTAAGACCCCATGCGCGAGGCTCTGGGAGACCTTGGCCTCCAGGGTACGTGAGACCCTGCGAAGACCTGATGCGCCAGGGAGCGCGAGACTCCATACGCAAAAGTGTGTGAGACCCAATGCGCGATTGTGTACGATTGTGTACGATAGTGCAATGCGCGATAGTGCATGTGTAAGACCCAATGCGCAAAAGTGTGCAAACCCCCCTGCCCGATAGTGCAGAATATCTGAGGCGTCAAGTTGCAAAAAATCCCTCGCGCGAGGTTGAGACGTCAGGGTATGAGAAACGTTGCATAGGAGATTGTTAAGGGCCTGTGACGCCCGAATGTCGAAAGTCTTTAAAGTCCAACTGGGTTAGATGCTTGATATATGGATGGTATATAAGGTGTTGGAATGACGAGATCCCATATGGGGAGGAGAGGCTCAGAAATAGATCCAACATGGAACCCTAAAACTAAAATGGTAAACTTTCCATCTCGAACTCATCAGAAACGAACTCATAACCTACACAGTAAGGGGAAAGAGGTTGTTGATTGCGACTAATCTGATTCATGTAACACCGAAAAGGTCCAAGATCGACCTGCACCCACGGCATAAGATGCCGTGGACATGAAGAGAATGGTTGAACGAATCTTAGAGGAGAAAATGTTGGTTCTAACTAAAGAGAACTAGAGAAAAAAAATCTCATTCAGTACAACGATCATGGGAAAACCACGCCCCCAAAGTTCAAGATGCCGTAAATAACATCATATGCCAGAAACATTGACCCTTATGACCATGTTGAAAATTATGAATCGTTACTGCTACTACATGGATAAGAGGATGAGATTATGTGTAGGGCATTCTCCCTAACCTTAACTGGCCACACACTGAAGTGGTTCAACAACTTACCAGAAGGGTCTATTTCATCTTTCAATTAACTGAGGAGTTAATTTCTGAAGGCTTTTGTGATAAATAGCCTTGTTTTATGAAACATGTTTTAAGTGAAAATACTGAATATTGTGTTACATGAAAATGCCAAATAAGAAATATACGTTTAACTGCATTTTCTGATAACATTTTCATTTATACTGAAAACATGGTTTGGTTTATACATGCATGGGCTATGTAGGTAAAAAGATATCTACCTGCTAGAATTCATTACCTTACTGAGCCGTAATTTGCTCACCCCACTATTTCCCCCTCCATATACTGAGAAGTAGAAGAGCGGTGGTCTCTAGATCTCTTTTTGTATTGGACAGCTCCCACCAATCGTAAAGGTATAAAATTTGTATACACAAGAGTATTTTGTATCTATTATCTTGTATCGCACAGTTATACCTTAGAAATGTAACAGCTTCATGGGGATGTTATGTAAAGATATTATTATGCAATTAATTTTGTATAATTACACACTTGGGAGTGTGAATTAAATTTTAAATATTTTCGCTGTAAATGTTTGGACTTTAGTAATTGCATCACCTCACAGCCCAACCATAGTAGCGTATGGATAAAGGACACCCGAAAGTGGGGTGTGACAGATTTGGTATCAGAGTATGGTTGGTCTGATGTGAGTCGATGTTTAGGACTAAGAAACATACATACCCAAGTTACTGTGCGATATTTAGATATAAATATGTATACAGAGCTGGTAGTGAGTTAAAAGTTTGTTATAAATGTAGGAAGTTATCAAGTTTGTGAGATATGCCTGAGAGACACCGCAAGAGGGGAGAGAGATCGAGAGCTCAAGGGCAAAATGACAGGACTGAGAGGTACAGTAGATCGTCCTCTAGTCATGAGCCTCAAGAACAGATAGAGGCTTTCGATCCTCGGATAGCATGATTAGCGGAAGACATGTGCACTATGATGACCATGATGGGTCAGATTATGGCTAGGTTTGAGGGTACACCTGATACAGCGAGATAGGCTGCACTGAATCCCCCAGCAGCTGCACCTGAACTTGAGAATGTTGCACCTGCACCACCTGAACCGGTTAGGCCATGAGATCCCCATATTTGACCAGTACCTCCTTTAGTAGCCCCACAGAAGTGTGATGATGATAATTTGGGGTATGGATATGACTACGATATGGAGAGGTTGAGGCATTTTATGGATTTCAAGCCTCCTTCTTTTAGCGGGGTAAAGGATCTAGTAGTGGCTGAGGACTGGATAAGCCAAATGGAGAAGATGTTTGACTTCTGTATATGTTCGGCTACGGAGAGAGTAGCGCTTACGACCTTTTTACTGAAAGGCGAAATAGAACACTGGTAGAAGTCCACCAGGCCTATGTTGAGAGCTCAAAGTATGACTATCACGTGGGATATATTTTTGGGTGCTTTTAGAGAGCAATACATCCCAGATACTGCTTGACGTAGGTTACAGATGGAATATTTGAATCTGACTCAAGGGAATCGAACTGTAGATGAGTACGAGTCATGATTTACCTTACTAGGCTGATATGATCCGGACTCTATCAAGAGTGAAGCTATCAGGGTTTGCATATTGTGGATGGACTGAAGCCTTCGATTCGAGCGAAGTTGGCCCCGTTTGATGTCGCTACGTATAGAGAGGTTATGCGACGAGCCCAATTGTGTGAGCAAGATTATGACCTGCAGATTTTTAAGTTTAGTTGGGGTAAGGACAAGGGTTCGAGGAAGATGGGAGATGGCAAGAGTGCCAAATTTGGTCAAAGATTTATGAGTAAGAGTCGGAGAGAGGCATATGAGTCACATAAAAAGGCTGCTAGATCTTTTATGCCTTCGACTCAATACCATCTAGAGGTATAGTGATTGGTGGACCTTGACCGACTATTGATCAGTGCAGAATATGCGGCCGATATCATGGTGGTAGACCCTGTCATCTTCAGGGATGCTTTAGATGTGGCAAGTTTGGACATTATGCAAAGGAATGTCTAGAGGTAGTTGAGGTAGTCCCACAAAGGGGTAAGGAGCTAAAGAGAGTTCCTACAATTACACCTCCTATAAAAAAGAGAGCTACGGCTGAAGAAAAAGGGAAGCAAGTTGTGGGTTAAGGTAGGGTGTATGCGATAGACCAGGCATCAGCTGATACCTCCTTTGAGGTGATAAAAGGTACAATCCTAATTTATAACTTAGAAGCTATAGCTTTGTTTGATTCTTGTGCTACGTATTCTTTTATATCCCCTGCATGTGCATCAAAGTTAAAAGGACTTGTAGAACCCACACACTTAAATAGGACTTTGTTAATAAGTACTCCGATAAGAGTTAGCCAATTGGCTAAACAAGTGTATAGAGATTGTAAGGTGATGGTAGGAGATAAGTGTGCGACAGCCAACTTGATCTTGTTAAATATGTATGATATTGATGTAATTTTGGGAATGGATTGGTTACTACCAATCATGCTGTCTTAGACTGCCACACTAAGTCTATTACGCTTTCTCTACCTGAAGAATGTGTTGTAAGATTTTAAGAGAAGAAATGAAATCTTAAATTTTATGACAAGTACATTGGTATCAAATAACATGAATGTTGTTTTGAAGGTTTTATTACTTATGTGGTGGATTTGGAAAAGTACATCCGGATATGGAGGACATTTTAGTGGTTAAAGAATTCCCTAATGTCTTTCCAAACGACCTACCAGGATTGCCACCGGATAGAGAAATGGAATTTGGTATCGACTTGACACATGGAACAGAGTCGATATCCAAGTCACCATATAGGATGGCTCCAGTTGAGCTAGAAGAATTAAGGAAGCAATTGCAAGATATGTTAGATAAGGGGTTTATAAGACCGAGCGTCTCACCATGGGGAGCTCTGGTATTATTTATGAAGAAGAGAGATGGGAGCCTTAGGTTGTGTATTGACTATAGGATGTTGAATAAGGCTACCATCAAGAATAAATATCCCTTGCCGCACATCGATGACCTATTGGATCAGCTTTGGGGAGCGCAGATCTTTTCCAAGATAGATCTGAGGTCTAGGTATCATCAATTGAAGATTCGAAAGGAGGATGTGCCCAAGACAGCTTTTCGCACCCGTTATGGTCATTACGAATTCCTAGTGATGCCTTTCAAGTTGACGAATGCGCCAGCAGCTTTTATAGCTCTAATGAATGAGGTATTCAAGCCATACCTGGACCAGTTCGTGATCGTTTTCATTGACGATATACTAGTGTATTCAAGGTCCAAGGAAGATCACGAGTAGCAATTAAGGATTGTTTTGCAAACCCTCCGAGAGAGAAGGATGTATGCCAAACTGAGTAAATGTGACTTTTGGCTAAAGCAGATCTCTTTTCTGGGCCATGTTGTATCGAAAGATGGGGTGTCAGTAGATCCATCTAAGATTGAGGCCGTTGTTCAGTGGGAACAGCCCAGGATAGTCACAGAGATTAGGAGTTTTCTGGGTTTGGCTGGTTACTACAGGAGATTTATAGAGGATTTCTCTAGATTGGCTACTCTGTTGACACGTCTTACGAGGAAGAATGTGGAGTTTACGTGGGATAAAGCATGTGAGAGGAGTTTTCAGGAACTTAAGTGCAGATTAACCACCGCGCCAGTTCTTATCATCCCTAACAGTTTAAGAAACTATTTTGTTTATATGGATGCTTCACATCAAGGATTGGGTTGTGTTTTGATGCAAGATCTAGACAACTAAAAGAGCATGAGGAGAACTAAAAGAGCATGAGGAGAACTACCCCACTCACGATTTGGAGTTGGTGGCCGTAGCATTTGCATTGAAGATACGGTGCCACTACTTGTATGGTTAGAGATTTTAGATCTTTATGGATCATAAGAGTCTGAAGTATCTATTCTCACAGAAAGAGTTAAATATGAGACAAAAAAGGTGGATAGAACTCCTCAAGGACTACGATTGTGAGATTTTGTACCACCCAGGAAAGGTAAATGTGGTTGCCGATGCATTGAGTAGAAAGAATCTCAGGTTGGTATCGCATATGATGGTTAGAGAGCATGAGTTATAGGAATAATTCATGAACCTTAGTCTAGATATGACCCTACCTGAGACTGGCAGCTATGGGATTGTTGCTAGCCCGAGATTAGAACCGGAGTTGATTGAGAGAATTTGGCAAGCTCAACAGATCGATCAATGGTGTATTGATGTGATTAGCCAAATCCAAAAGGGTAAGGGTGCGAAATTTGTATTAAGTTCAGATGGAGTACTAAGGTTCGAGAATAGAGTATGTGTTCCTAAGGATTCAGAGTTGAGGAAGTTGATATTATCAGAGGCTTACTCATCGAGATATAAGTACACCTAGGGAGTAGTAAAATGTATCAGAATCTTCGAAAGGTGTATTGGTGGTCTGGAATGAAGAGAGACATAGCTGAGTATGTCGCTAGATGTCTCACTTGTCAGCAGGTAAAGGTTGAGTATCAGAAGCCAGGAGGATTATTGCAACCTCTATCGATACCTACATGAAAGTGGGAGCATGTCACCATGGATTTTGTGATGGGGTTATCGAGAAACCGTAAGAACCATGATGCTATATGGGTTATAGTTGATCGATTAACGAAATCGGCACACTTCATAGCCATGAGATCTATAGATACCTTGAGTGCATTGGTGAACTTGTATATACGAGAGATAGTGAGATTGCTTGAAGTCCCAGTGAGTGTTGTTTCTGATCAGGATGCCCGCTTCATTTCCCACTTTTGGGGATATTTTAGAAAGCGATGGGGACCCAGTTGAGCTTTAGCACCGCTTTTCATCCTCAGACAGATGGTCAGTCAGAGAGGACTATATAGACCCTGGAGGATATGTTGAGAGCGTGCGTGCTGGATTTTAGAGGCTCATGGGATGATCACTTGCCATTGATTGAGTTCACTTACAATAACAGTTATCACTCAAGTATTGGTATGGCCCCTTATGAGGTACTATACGATCATAGATGCCGATCACCCATTGGATGGGAAGAGGTTAGTGACAGACAGTTGCTCACTCTCGATTTGGTTAAACAAGCCTCCAAAGACGTTCAACTAATATGTGAGAGGTTACGAACGGTTCAAAGTTGACAAATGAGCTATGCTGATAGGAGACGGAGACCACTTGAGTTTGAAGTGGGTGAGTCCGTATTTTTGAAAGTATCTCCTTCTAAGGGAATAACGAGGTTCAAAAAGAAAGGAAAACTAAGCCCTCGTTATATTGGTCCCTTCGAGGTTTTGGATAAAGTGGGAGATGGAGCATATAGGCTAGCCTTACCACCTGAGCTAGCAGGAGTCTATAATGTCTTCCATGTTTCTATGCTTCGGAAGTACTATCTGGATCCAACACATGTAATTAGCTATGAGCCATTAGAGCTCAAAGAGGATATGTCGTATGTGGAGGAATCGATCCGAATATTGGATAGGAAGGATAAGGTGTTGCGGAACAAGATAATTTCATTGGTTAAGGTTTTGTGGCAACATCATACATCGGAACAAGCTACATGGGAGTTGGAAGATCTAATGAAAGAGAAATATCCCCAACTTTTCGAGGAATAGACTTAGTTCAATTTGGAGGACCAAATTTTCTAAGTGGGGGAGAATGTGAGACCCCGTATAGGTTTAGCCTTGTACATATGTAAATGAATTAATGAAGTATTGTAATGTACCAGTAATGTAAAGCATATGTGAAGCAAAGTCCATAAATTGAATGTACACACTTGTAATAAGAGTTGTGATGTACGTACAAGTTGCATTAAGCATGAATATGAAGAAATGGACTTTGATATATAATGAATGTGAGTGAAATGGAATATGAGTAGTGTGGTAAAATGGAAGGGAGATTTACATGAGTTGTGCACTTCCATTTAGTTACCTTTATACACCTTTGGTTATACAAAAGGTTTCACACTAGTTTTAATGTGTATAAAGTATGAATGGAAGTCATTTTTAAGTCTCAAAGATGGGCGAATGAGAAAATAACCATGACAACAAATTTAAGATGTTTTGAGTGAAGTTACTACAGAAAAACTACAGAAAATCTAGAAAATATGAAGGTCAGATCGATCTCATAGGATGACAGATCGATCTGGAAGAGCCAAAATGAACTTATTTTGAGCTATGGAGCAGGACAGATCGAACTGCTAAGCATTCTGTAATGAGAGGATCGATTTTAAGGCAAACAGATAGATCTCCTTAACTCTCTGTTTGAGACAGATCGATCTCAAGACTCGATAGATCGATCTCCTTAAGGGTTCTGTAAAGAGCAGATCGATCTCCTATAAGAGGCAGATCGATCTCCAAGAGGAAAATTGTCCTTCGACAGATCGATCTCATCAAGGGAGAAGATCGATTTGGGAGTGGTTATGTTAGGTGAAAAGGACTACCAAACGTGCAGAGATCGATCTCTGCAAGGACCAGATCGATCTCATAAGCCTGCATCTATAAAAAGAGCACGGGATTGAGATGAAAACTCAGAACTCTTCCCCCACCAAACCTCACCTGCCATTTTTCCTCAAACCCAAGCTTTCTCACTCTAAAAATCACCACATTTCAGCCAGTTTTGGAAAAAGCTCAAGAAGGGAAAGTTGTTCCTGGAGCAAGGAGAACAACATATCCAAAAATCTCACATTGGTATGATCAAGAGAAGGAGTTGTGGCTACCACAAGTTTGACTAAGTAAAGGGGTAAGCTCTTCAACCCTCAAGCTTTAAATAAGGATTTTAGACATTGTATGGGTTGAGTGGTATGCAAAATGTTGATAAGAATGATTTGTAGTGATGAGTGAGCAATGTTAAGAGAAATTTAAGAAATAGTTTAATGAGATAGTGATACAAATGGAAAGTGATGTATGATTTAAAGGCTTGAAAGGTATAAATGGGAGAATAAGTGACAATGAGGATATCTAGGAGAAAGAAAAGAATTGATTTAAAGGTTATGTGTGTAGATTGGAAGAACGTGGAACACGGCTAACCCGAATCGGGAACGGAGCATACGTGACAAAGGAAATACGAGCGCAATTCGAGGTAAGGGACTATGTGTTAGCTATAGAGATGTTCGTACGTATTTTATGACAATTTCGTAGATATAACATTAGAATTAGTAAGATACTACAATTCTATGAAATGATATGGAAGCATGAAATGTACTATGATATATATGTATTGAGAAATGGGATGGGGTAAGGAAATAGCATGATATGCATGATTTCAAAGTTTTCTCAATTTTGTATTGAATTTGTGATTGAGAAATGATAATGATTGGTTGGCTAGTTTTACATGTGTTAGCATGGAAAGGCATGCTGCATAAATAAACATGTTTTGAGTTTTAAAAGAGAAAGTAGCCACCTATCGGATTTGAGATGTGAAATGGTATTGGAGCTTTAGCTCACACCTGTTTTAATGATTTTGACTATGCTGGAGTTCGACTCGTATACGTCAGCATGATTGGATAAACCGTACTGGAGTGTGATTCACACGTGGTTTTATAATGATAATGTACTGGAGTGTTAGCTCGCACATATTTTTACTGAGTTGAGGTAAACCTGGGGGTCTGGGACCCAAGTGGATGCCAGTCGACAGCCTCCAAATGGGCTAGGCCTTAACAATAAATCACACCGCACTGAAGCCTTGCGATGACTGTGTGTCACGCTGATTGCTCACCTGGTATATGAGACATGGTTCGGGATGAAAAGTCCATCAGAGTTGGTGTATGAACTTGGGTCCTCGGTCGTACGTAGTATTGTGTAGTTGTCCGTTGGTATACTTGTACCGTGCTGGGTGCACGTGAGTACGAGTATCGCATAGAAGACACATGACATAACTTATACCATGAGTATATGAGGAGATGAGGTTGATTGAGATAAGCCGGAGGGTAGGACTGACCCATCCCCCTTCAGGCGAAGTGATGCCCTGTGTACACCTGATCAGTGAGGCCTGAGATCACTGACTATGGCCATATGTCGTAGATATTTGATTGTTGAAAATTCCATGCATGTCTCAGAGATACGAGAAATTGAGTAAACTCAGAAAAGAAATGATTTGAGAGAAGCGAAGAGAGTTGTGATTTGATAAACCTCCCACTTTTGAATGCTCGTGCTATGATAGCAGCTTTTATAACATGTTTTCAAATGGAATTAAACAGTTGTGCCGTGAGAGCACTATTTTATGAAACATGTTTTAAGTGGAAATACTGAATATTGTGTTACATGAAAATGCCAAAGAAAAAATATACATTTAACTGCATTTTCTGATAACATTTCCATTTATACTGAAAACATGGTTTGATTTATACATGCATGGGCTATGTAGGTAGTACGATATCTACTTGCTAGCATTCATTTTCTTACTGAGCTGTGATTTGCTCATCCCACTATTTTTCCCCTCCAGATATTAAGAAGTATGAGAGCGGTGGTCTCTGGATCTCTTTTTGTATTAGACAGCTCCCACCAATCGTAAAGGTATAAGATTTGTATACACAAGAGTATTTTGTATCTATTATCTTGTATCACACAGTTATACCTTAGAAATGTAATAGCTTCATGGGGATGTTATGTAAAGATATTATTATACAATTAATTTTGTTTAATTACACACCTGGGAGTGTGAATTAAATTTTAAATATTTCCGTTGTAAATTTTTGGACTTTAGTAATTGTATTGCCTCACAACCCAATCGTAGTAGCATAAGTATGGATAAAGGACACCCGGAAGTAGGGTGTGACATAGCCCTAGAGGACCAATAAAAGACCCTCACTTGTTTCTATGGGACATTTGTATTCAAAAGGATGTCATTTGGTCTATGTAATGCACCTGCTACATTTTAACGTTGCATAATGGTCATATTTCATGATATGATGGATGATTTTCTAAAGTTCTTCATGAATGATTTCTTAGTATTTGAGGATTGCTTTGACCTCTATCTACATAACCTAGCACTAGTTCTGAAGAGATGTGAAGAAACAAATTTGGTGTTAAATTGAGAGAAGTGCCACTTTATGGTTTGAAAAAGTATTATGTTTAGGCACAAGATATCAACGAGGGGTATAGAAGTTGATAGAGCTGAGGTGGAAATCATCGAGAAGTTACCTCCCTTACATTTTTGAAATGAATTAAGAGTTGTTTGGGCCATGTAGGTTTTGACAGAAGGTTCATAAAGGACTTTTCCCAGATCTCCAAGCTTTTGTGTAACATTTTTGAAAAAGACACTGGATTCTATTTTGATGAGCATTGTGTAGATGGATTTAAGAAGTTAAAAGGAAAAGTTAGTTACAGCCCCCATGATCACAGCTTTGGATTGAAGTTTACCTTTTGAGCTAATGTGTGATACGAGTAATTATGTAGTTCGGGCTATACTTGGATAGAGAAAAAGAAAAGTCTTTTCACTATCTACTATGCAAGTAAGACACTAAATAAAGCCCAATTAAACTATGCTACCACCAAGAAGGAACTGTTGGCAGTGGTATTTGCTTTTGATAAGTTCTGCTCCTATCTCATTGGTATTAAGATGGTAGTGTACACTGATCATGCTACCATTAAATACCTAGTCTCTAAGAAGGATGTGAAACCTAGATTGATTCGATTGATCCTTCTGCTTCAGGAGTTTGACTTAGAGATTAGGAATAAGAGAGAGGCAAAAAATCAGGTAGCTGACTATCTATTTAGATTAGAGAGTAGACTTAAACAAAATAGTACAACAATTAACAAGTCCTTTCCTGATGAGTAGCTATTTGGTTTTGGGCACTCTAGTTTACCTTGGTATGCTGACTTCGTTAACTATCTCATGAGCAATGTACTGCCAACTAATTTGACCACCTCGCAGAAGAAGTTCTTAAGCAATGTCAAGTACTATGTGTAGGATGAGACTTTCTTGTATAAGCAATGTAAAGGTAGATTTTGAGGAGGTGCATCCCTGTGGAAGAGGTAGAAAAATATACTAAGACATTACCATTTTTATGATTATGGAGGCTATTTTGGAGGAGAGAGGATAGCTGTCAAGATTTTACAATCTGGATACTACGGGCCCATTTTGTTTAAAGATGTCCACTACTTCACATATAGATGTGATAGGTGTCAAAGAGTAGGGAATATTTTTGAAAGAAAGGAGATGCCTTTGACCAACATTTTGGAGCTAGGGATATTTGATATTTGAGGCATAGACTTCATAAGACCTTTTGTACCTTCATATGACAATCTCTACATTTTGGTTGTTGTGGATTACATGTCCAAATGGGTTAAGGTAGTGGCTTTGCCAACTAATGATGCTAAGGTGGCGATAAATTTTCTTAAGATGAATATTTTGACGAGATTTAGCACCCCTAGAGGTATCATTAGTGATGAGGGATTCCCACTTTTGTAATAAGAGCTTTGATGGGCTTTTAGGGAAATATGAGGTCAAGTATAAGGTAGCCACTGCTTATCAGCCACAGACTAGTGGCCTGGTAGAGTCATCCAATAGGGAGGTTAAAGGGTTATTGGAGAAGGCTATGAATCAAAATAGGAAGGACTGGTCCATTAGGTTAGATGATGCACTTTGAGCCTATAAAATAGCCTTTAAGACACCTATTGTAAGACCCTCAAATTCATAAGTATATACATGTACATGCTATGTGAAGCATAAATGATGTAAAGTCCATAGAATTAATGTACACACTTGTATTATGAGTTTGTGATGTACGTACAAGTTTCGTTATGTATGAATAATAAGAAATGGACATTTGTAGATAATGAATGTAAGTGGAATGGAAAATGAGTGGTGTGGTAAAATGGAATGAAGTATGCATAGGTTGCATAAATGGTTATACTCCATTTGGTTGTAAATTGTATACCTTTGGTTATACAATGAATGCACACAAGTCTTAATGTATATAAAGTAGGAATGGATATAATTTTCAAGCCTTAAAGGTGATTGGATGAGAAAATGACTATGCCAGCAAAATAAATGAAGTTTGGTGTGTGTTTACTATAGAAAACTGCAGTAAAATCTAGAAAATATGAATGAGAGATCGATCTCATGGGATGAGAGATCGATCTAGAAGAGCCAAAAATGCTCTTGTTCGAGCAATGGAACAGGGGCAGATCGATCTCCAAGGAAGTCAGATCGATCTACTACGCATTCTGTGAAGAAAGAATCGATCCCTAAAGGGCCAGATTGATTTCCTTAAGGTTCTGTGTTGTTCAAATCGATCTCATGCTTGGGAGCAGATCGATCTCATTAAGTTTGGAAGGTCGATTTCGAGAGGAAAAAATGCAGGGCAGATCGATCTCATTGAAGAGCAAATCGATCTCATAGAGATAATTCTATAAATACTGGACTTCTGCACTTCAGTTTGCATGAGAGAAAATATTCCACTCAAAAGCAAAAGTGTAACCTAGCCAAGAAACACTAGAAAAGTTCAGTTTGTGATTAGTTTTGAGTGAGATATAAGTGAGTAAAGCTGTTCTTAGCAAAGAGGAGAACAACATACCTGGAAACAAGAGATTGAGATCAAAGGTTTCAAGAGCAAGGAGGATTCTACCATTTTAGTGAAAAAGAAGGAAATCTCAGCTAGGTAAGATTTAATGCACCAAGTTGATATATGTTAAACTAGGTCTATTGATGAGTTGATTGGGATATATATGAAATGTTGAAAATGAAAGGAGCATGAAAAATCACCATGACCTAGATATTGGTGAGAAAATGAGGAAATGATGAGGAAATGGTGTTAACATTTATTTAATGATGGAATATGCATGTATGGAAGATTATAAGGTAATCTTATGAAATGCATAAATTTGGAATAAGGAGAAATAAAGATAGTTATGTGAAAACATGGTTTTATACTATATTTGGAGAAAGTGATGAAAACTATGTATTAAATTGAGATTTGGCAAATGAAATGAGTATAACCGAAGAAGAGTGATATACTAATGCCAATGTTTATAACAGCTTCAAAAATCATCGTGGAAACTGATCGGACTGCAAGAGTGAGCAAAACCGAGGAGGAGAGGTCACTTGAAATGATTCTAGGTAAGAGAATTACGTGAGTAGCTAGAGATGGCTACACGTATTTCAAATAGAATTTCGATATTTTATTCTATATGAATTCCCTTAAAGAAGATATGTTGTTGTGATAGAGATAAATGAGATAAAGTGTGATTTTATCCAAAAATAGGATAAAAAGCTTTAGAAGCATGTTATGACCCAAAATGCATGAGTTGCATGATAGAATGGCTAATGCTTTCTTAATTATGCGAAAACAGCACATTTGAGTACTTATTTCATTTATTGTGATTTGAATAGCCATCTATTTGGTTTTGTGTAAAAACCATAAGTGCTAGAGAATACTCGCACTATATTTTGAGATATGCATCACATAGTACTGGAGGATATACTTGTACTATATTTTAATGCTATTTTATGCATGTTAGAGTACTAGGAGCATTGCTCATACTCAGTTTGTGATTGATGCATATAGAGTATTGGGAGCTTTGTTCATACTCAGTTTTACATGATAGAGTACTGGGAGCGTTGCTCGTACTCGATTCTTCATGATTTATACATGGCATAGTACTTGAGTGATAGCTCGTACTTTATTTGAAAAGAGAATTATGCATTAACCTAGTGCTAGAGGTTACTCTCACTAGTGTTGAATATTTTGAGATGCATACACAGTGTTTAAGAGGCGGAGTATTAATTGTGAGTCACACTCAAGACGTGCACTGTAGTTTTTATGTGATATATAAGACATGTTAAAGAAAAATCGTGGCGATTTCCTTCGTGTAGACTGAGTGTCACACTGTTGAGATGTTCGCATGTGGATTTAGAGACGTGGCATTATTCCCTAGTGTGAGGGCTAAGACTTATGGTAAGCACCCCGACTATGATGTATTTTCATGGTATGAGGGCTAAGACCTATGGTAGGCACCCCGACCATGAGGAGATGGTCCATGGGTGTATGTTGTACCGTGCGAGTGGCATGGAGTACATTGTACCTTGTGTTGTGTGGAGTTGTGGAGTTGAGGAGTTTATAGCTGGCGGTTGTGATGGACTGACCCCCCTCCCGTTGCAGCAGTGATTACCTACATACCAAGATCTGTGTTGCTTGGGATTTCACCATTATAGGATATGACCATAGTCCAGGAGAGTATTGCATATAGCCATCAAGTCTCGCATGATATATCACTTGTTTTCATGATATGGTTAGACCTGAGAGAGATTGGTCAAAAATTGGTTTTTGTGCTGTGTTGTGAACTGCCATAATTACTGTGATTTATGTGTAAATGGCAATGATTTCTATAAAGGCATTCCGAAATTATAAATATGCATTGTTTTGCATGAATGCCTACATTTGATAACTCAGCATGATTTTAAGTACGTGGAATTTATTCTGTAATACTATTATATTCATTTTGATTCATGCTTTTGAGATGAGAGAAGGAAAGGCAAAGCATTATTTTCAGTAGATAGTGTAGACGTCTATTTGCTTGCCTTTGCTCATCCCCATTTATTTTTCACTCTCCACACATCATCCGGCTGAGGTATAGCATTCATTTCAACTGCTGCCTATCCATCTTAAGAGAGGTATACACACTCGAATATTTTGTTTCGAACAATGCACAGTTATGTAAATTATTGTACGGTCGGGATGTATATGTACAAATAATGTATAAGAGTTTGTGTTATAGAAAAGAATACTAAATTTTGTGTGTATTATGAATGAGTGTGAATGGGTGACTAATGTCGAATCATAGCCCAACTGTAGAAGAGAGAAAGGTAAGTAAAGTAAATGGAAAAAAAATTTGTAGTGATTTTGGTAAGTCACGGAATTGAGGTTGTGACAGAATGATATCAGAGTGTAGTTGGTCTGATGTGAGTTAGTATTAGTTTAGGAAAGTGTACATCCCTATATTACTGTGCTTTATTCAGTTGCAATTGTGTATAAAAGATGGGAATCAGACTAATTTACGGATATGAATGCAGGAATTTATCTATATGGCTAATACTAACCATGGTAAGGGGCGAGAGGTAGGGTTCGAGGCCGTAGAGGTAGGCCAGAGACCTGAGATGAGAATGTGGGTACTAATGAGGTACTAGAGACTGTTGAGGCATGCTTCATGAGGATTAAACATATCATAGAGATGATAGTATAGATACTAGCAGAGACTAGGCCAGGAAGACAGGGACAGGATGTAGAGACTACGACAGGAGAGGCAGTTGCACCAACACACCTGCACAACCTGCAGTTGAGATGCCACAAGCTGTAGATACTCCTATACCCCCACCAGTTCAGGATAGTATTGGATTGGGATACGAGTATGATTTGGATAGATTGCGACAATTCCAGAAGCTTGGACCTCCATCTTTTTGTGGGGTTAAGGACCCAGTTGCTGCTGAGGAGTGGATTGGAGAGATGGAGAAGTTGTAGGGATTCTTTGAGTGTACGACTTTAGAGATGGTCGCATTTGCTGCGTTCTTACTAAAGGGAATGACAGAGCGTTGGTGGAAGTCCACCATGCCCATATTGAGAGCCAGACATGTTGAGATTAGTTAGGAGATATTTTTGGACGCCTTCAGGACGCAGTTTGTTCCAGATACGGCACAGAGGAGGCTACAGGCCGAGTTCTTGGAGTTGAGCCAAGGAAGTCTTTCAGTGGATGAGTACGAGACTAGATTTTTAGTCCTGGGAAGGTATGCCCCGATAGTATATACAGTGAAAGTAGGAAAGTCCGTAGATTTATCGATGGATTGAGATCGATGTTACGGTCTAGATTGGTACCATTTGATATTGGTACATATGATGAGGCAGTACGCAAGGTGCAATTATGTGAATAGAACTATGAGAGGAATACCTATGAGTTTGAGAAGATAAGTCGGAGTATAGAGAAAGAGAGGAAGAGATCGGTTAGAGACAGAGGTTTCAATTATCAAGGAGGGAGAAGACTCTTCGGTAAGAGACCACGGATATAGGAGGTGCGAGAGAGACCAATTAAACCTCCTACATACCAGGCTATAGCTTCGGTGAAGGGCATTATGATTGGAGGATCGAGGCCTACTACTGATCAATGCAGTAGATGTGGTAGATACCATGGTGGTAGACCTTGTTTGATGAGTCCTATTATGTGTTTTCGATGTGGAAAACTAGGGCATATCACTAGAGTTTGCCCAGAAATAGTTGAGACACCCCAAAGAAAGGCAGGGAGCCAGAGAGAGCTCGAGCTGATACGTCTGCGTCAAGGAAGAGAGCGACAGCTGTGGAGATGGAGAAGCAGGTGATAGGTCGAGGGCGAGTACACGCTTTGGACCAGGACACGATGGATGCTTCGACGGATGTGATTACAGGTAACATCCTAATTTATGATTTAGAAGCACATGTTTTAATTGATCCTAGTGCCACACATTCATTTGTATCGCCTTCATTTGCATGTAAACTAGCAAAGTATGTAGAGTGTACACCTTTGAGTAGGATGATGTTAATTTGTACGCCTATAGATAATAGTCAGCTAGTGGAGTATGTGCTAAATGATTGTAAGTTAAGAGTAGGGGAAAGGGATATAACAACCAATTTGATATTGTTAAGTATGAGTGACGTTGATGTAATACTAGGTATGGATTGGTTATTTGCAAACCATGCTGTGTTATGCTAAGATAGTTATGTTTCCTAACCCTGAAAAATATGTTGGAAAGTTTGATGTAAAGAAATAAAAGTAATAGTTATGATTTGTGATTTATAAAGTACTATGCTGACTGAGAAATTAATATGTTGAAGATTTTATAGTGTACGTGGTTGATACAGATAAGGTATATCCAGAGTTGGCAGACAAGGTTAGTGAATTCTCATATGTCTTTTCGGATGAATTGCTAGGGTTGCCACCAGACAGAGAGATAGAATTCTGTATAGACTTAGTGCCTGGTTCTGAATCTATATGGAAACCACCGTATTGGCCTTAGTTGAGCTGGAGGAGCTCAAGAAACAGTTACAGGAGTTGTCAGATAGGGGTTTTATCAGACCGAGTGTTTCATCGTGGAGAGCACCAGTTTTGTTTGTAAGGAAGAAGGATGGAAGCCTTCGATTATGTATAGATTACAGATTATTGAATAAGGCAACCATCAAGAATAGGTATCCTCTTCTGCGAATTGATGATTTGTTAGATCAGCTCCGGGGAGCACAAGTCTTTTCTAAGATTAATTTGAGGTTTGGGTATCATCAGCTGAGAGTTCGGAGTGGAGATGTACCCAAGACAGCATTTAGGACCTGATATGGCCATTATGAGTTTTTGGTTATGCCATTCGGATTGACGAATGCTCCTGCAACTTTCATGGCTTTAATGAATGATGTGTTCAAGCCATATTTAGATCAGTTTGTTATTGTCTTCATCGATGACATTTTGGCATACTCTAAGTTTGAGGAAGAGCATGAGAGACACCTCAGGATTGTATTGCAGACTGTACGAGAGCAGAAGCTATATGCTAAACTCAACAAGTGTGATTTTTGGTTGTCACAGATCTCGTTTTTGAGACATTTAGTGTCGAAGGATGGTGTATCAGTGGATCCATCCAAGATTGAGGCTGTAGTTCAGTGGGAACAGTCGAGGACAGTTATCGAGATTAGGAGTTTCTTGGGTTTAGCAGGATATCATCAGAGATTCGTAGAAGGATTTTTGAAGTTAGCTGCTCCATTGACACGTGTCACTCGGAAGAGTGCAACATTTGTATGGGATGAAGATTGTGATAAAAGTTTTCAGGAGTTGAAAAGTCAATTGACCACTGCTCCAATTCTCACTATCCCTACCAACTCAGGAGGATTTTCAATGTATACCAATGCTTCGCATCAAGGATTGAGCTGTGTATTGATGTAGGATGGGAGGGTAGTTGCTTATGGATCCAAATAGCGGAAGGATCATGAGAATAACTATCTGACCACGATTTAGAGTTAGCGGCAGTAGTGTTTGCGTTGAAGATATAGCACCACTACTTATATGGAGAGAAATTTCAGATTTTTATCGACCACAAGAGCCTCAAGTATCTGTTCTCGCAGAAAGAGCTGAATATGAGATAGAGAAGTTGGCTATAGTTTCTAAAGGATTATGATTGTGAGATACTTTATCATCCGGGTAAGGTTAATGTTGTAGCTGATGCTTTAAACAGGAAGAGCCTTGGGATGGTATCGTACATGATGGTCAGGGAACATGAGTAGCTAGAGCAGTTTGCTAGCCTCAGTTTAGGAGTAGTGCCTTCTGACATGGATACAGACTATGTGGTTGCTAGTCTACACTTGGAGCCGGATCTGTTAGAGAGGATCAGGGTGGCTCAGCAGACTGATCCGTATTGCATTGATGTGATTAGTCAGATACAGAAGGGCACAGTGACTGACTTTGAGATAAGTTCATATGGACTCCTAAGGTTTAGAGGTAGATTATGTGTTCCCGAGGACCCAGAACTCAAGAAAGTGATATTGATGGAAGCTCATTCGTCGAGGTACACGCTACATCTGGGGAGTAATAAGATGTACCAAAATCTCTGGAAGGTGTACTAGTGGTCAGGTCTGAAGAAAGACGTTACAGATTTTGTGGCAAAATATCTTGTATGTCAACAAGTGAAGGTAGAACATCAAAAACCTGCAGGGTTATTGCAGCCTCTACCTATACTGATATGGAAATTAGAGCATATCACTATGGATTTTGTGATGGGTTTATCAAGGACCCGAAAGAATCACGATGCTATATGGGTGATAGTTGATAGACTGATGAAGTCAGTCCACTTTCTAGCTATGAGAGCTACCGATACTCTGAGTACATTGGCAGAGTTATATGTACGGGAAGTAGTGAGGTTACATGGTATTTTGGTGAGCATTGTTTCTGATAGGGATTCTCGCTTCACTTTCCACTTTTGGGAACATTTTCAGGAAGCCATGGGAACCCAGCTGAGTTTGAGCACTGCTTATCATCCTCAGTGTCACGAGCCTTTTTCATTCTCTTTAACCGAAAATCACTGAAAATTTTTCGCAAATTTCTTTCCTTACGCGATCGTGAACTAACTTACCACCACACTGTTGGGCTATGAGTCAATAATAAACATCACTTTTCATTCATTCTCAGTTAAATAAAGCAATGTCATACATTTGAAAGTTAATCATTAACTTACATAAGTTATGTTCACTGACATCTACATCCCCCATAATTACAACTCAATAATTATTGTGCCATTACATTGTTTAGATACAAAAAGAATACTGTGTATATACCTTCAGCGATGGGAGCAGTGGATATCCAAAAATACAACGGCTCAGTAGTCGCTAGGCTACTATGCACGCTCTGTAGGAGGGGGAAAATATAGAGGAATGAGCAAACCACACGTTCAATAAGGCAATAATGCAAGCATGGTAGATAACTACTCTATCTACATGCTGATAGTGTTATGCATAAATCATTTATGGTAGGAGCATGAGGAAGTAAAACTATGCCATATGAGTATACATATATATCACGTATCAAAATCATGTATATTGGCATATAAAACATGGTAAAAACATCATGTATAAATCATCTCATACTCAATCTCCTTTAAATTCATAAAAAAGGCAATTCATTAAGAAACCTCATTTTTAAATCACATTTGTAACCTCTTTTCTCCAGTATCAAAATCCCATTGAAATCAATTTCCAATCACAAACATCATCATCAATTTACAAATCAAGTCCTCAAGGCTCGACCCCTCCCTCGGGTCTACCCCGGGATAGTCACAATCACACTTATAGATTAAAATCATGTGGTAGTAGGTAAATCAAGCAAGGAGACAGGTTACTATAACTTATACTCATAGACTATGTTGGCCAACTACATATCATCCCAGACCACACGGATCCCAGTGTGTGGGGTGTCATGCTAGAACGAAGGTGGGTTAGTTCTCCGCCAGACTTTCTCAAAACAAGTAACCACCACCCGGTATATCATACTGCATGTGATATACACGGTACATCATACTCCGCGGACCCATAACAAGGTTGGGGGTGCCTACTATAGGTCTTATCTAACCCATACCAAGTGTAACCTCTATAGTCTCAAGTGCACGTGGGAGTACTCTCAATACCAGGTCCTAGCCCCTCATGGCCTTGCTCGCCCCTGTTGGGTTTCCTGATTTAGGTCCTAGCCCCTTATCCTCACCCCACTCAAGAGGTCTGTTAGGCCTGTTGGGTTCCCTGAATGGATTATTGTCAGATCCTAGCCCCTCACCCTCACCCCACTCAAGAGGTCTATCAGGCCTGTTGGGTTCCCTGAGTTAATCCGTATTACCCTCACCACGTCCTCATACATACCACGATGTGAAAGCCAGCGCGAGCTATGCTCTAGCATGAATTCATGCATCAAAACCAATCACCTCGTATGAGCAATGCTCTAGTACGACATTTATGCATAAAAACATGTAGAAACCACGTACGAGCATAGCTCCAGTACGGTTATATGCATAAGAAAACCATCGAAACCACGTACGAGCAAAAGCTCCAGAACGGTTTATAAAATATCACCCAAAATCAAATCAAAGTGCGAGCTAAGCTCCAGCATGTTTCACACAAGTGAAAACATTGAAATCCAGGGCGAGCGAGGCTCTAGCGCGATTTATGTCATACAAATACGATAGGCGGCTCATACACAATCAAACAATCCCGACAAGCGGGTTTAGCACTTCACAAATGTTTTTTTTTCCACAACATCAATAAAACACTAGCCGGCCCATCTACAAGCTTGATTAAAACAAAGCAATTACATTTTGTAAAACATCAAAACATTAGATTTATGCAATTATTAGCCTTACTATCCCATTTCATAGAATCCACTTCAAAACCAAAATCACGCATATACACATCATTCATGAATATCATCAATCATTTACTTGAGTAACCATGCATTTCATAAAACACCCAATATTCACCCACAAGTTCAAAGTACGAGCAGCTATCTCTATATATTCACAAAATTCCCTTACCTGGAATTGCGACGCGTGATTCCACTTCCTTTAAGCTGCTTACTCGTACGGTTCGATTCGTCCGCAACGAACTCTCCAAAACTGCACATAAACGTATTCCACAATGTTTTAGCCCATTATAATCTAAATCCAATTTCTCTTCTTGCTCCAAATGTCAATGCCGTTTGCTCTTTCAATACCCCAATGTGGTTTTTGATTCTCAACTATGTTGTTCTCTTCCTCAAGATGAACAACTTTGCTTCTAATGGTCTCTCTTCAGATATTGACTATATTAAAAGTGAAATATAGTTGAAAAAATGTAATTAAGCTGATATTAGAAGCGAATCAGATCACAGACCAAGCAGCGTTAAAAAAGTGGATGCGCTATACGTGATTTCAGGTAAGGGAATTTTGCGAGTAGTTAGAGATATCTACGTGTATTTTCATCAGTGTTTACATTCACTTAAAAAGTTTGAGGGTCAGAGAAAGTGAATAAAATTTGTAGAGACTCGATATGAGTAAATTACCATTTTACCCCTATTAAGGGTAAAATTATGGAAATTTAGAAAAGATGTATAAAGCATGGAAAATATGTTTTTGATTGTTTTTACTACTGTTTAGCAGAAGAATAGATAGATTGGCTAATGTTTTCTTGATTTATACAAAATAGCACAATTATGGTGCTGATTTTTATTATTTGAAAGAGAAAGTTAGGTTTTTGGGTTGGAAATGGAAAGGGTGATGTTTTTTTTAAAAAATTTTAGATTTTCAGCACTCCTTTTATAGAAATAGCTTGAGGAGATCGATCTGTACAAGGAGGAGATCGATCGGTCCCCTTTTTCATGGCATTTTAAGCATGAGATCGATCTGTCGAAACTTGAGATCGATCTTCTCCCAAACAGAGAGCTAAGGAGATTGATCTGTATGCTTGAGGATCGATCTTTTCATTACAGAATGGTTAGGAGATTGATCTGGCCCCATTGGAGATTGATCTGCTCTATTCCATTGCCCAAATAAAAGCATTCTGGCACTTCTAGATTGATCTTTCATCCTATGAGATCGATCTGGCTTTCATATTTTTCAGATTTTTTGCAGTTTTCCTGCTGCAACTCACACCCAAATGTCCTTAATTTGCTACCATAGCCACTTTCTCATCCATCCACCTTTATTACTTGAAAATGGCATCCATTCATACTTTATTCACATTGAAACTTGTGTGCATTACTTGTATATCCAAAGGTATACTATATAAAACCAAATGGAAGCATTTATATTCATGCGACTTCCTTCCATTTACCACACTACTCATTTTGAGTTCCAATCACATTCATCACTTGTAAGAACTCATTTCTTCATATTCATACACAATGAAACTTGTATGTACATTACAAATCATATTACATGTATGTACATCGAATACATGAACTTACATCAATCATACTTTACATTACAAGTCCATTCACATTTATTTGATCTAATTACACATATTACAACCATACATATACGGGGTCTCACACTCAGACAGATGGTCAGTCATAGAGGACTATACAAACTCTGGAGGATATGTTAAGAACTGGATTTTAGAGGCTCTTGGTGTCACGACCCATTTTATCCTCTTATTACTGAAAATCAATATAAATTTTTCGCGTTTTATTGTTACCTTACCCGGTCGTGAACAAACTCACCACACACAGTTGGGCTGTGAGTCAATAATAATCCACTCGCAATATCCATTCTCAGTTAATAAAAGTGATGTCATACATTTGAACGTCAATCATTCATTTATACAAAATATGATTACTGACATCTACATCCCCCATAATTACTTTTCAATTGGCTATAGTGCTTTTACATTGTTTAGATACAAAAAGAAATCACTGTGTATATACCTCTGAGTGATGGAGATGCAGTGAATGTCTTAACCAAAATATCTCAGTCCTCACTAGGCCACTATGTACGCTCTGTAGAGGGGGGAAATAGAGAGGGATGAACAAACCACACGCTCAGTAAGGCAATAATGTAAGCATGGTAGATAACTACTCTATCTACATGCTGATAGCGAATGCAAAAATCGTTTATAGTTCGAAGCATGAGGAAAACAAAACTATGCCATATGCGTATACATATATCATGTATATCAATCAGGTAAATTGGCATAATAAAACATGGTAAATCATCATGTACAAGCCATTTCATGCTCAATTGTCAAATCACATAATAAAAAGGGAAATTCACTTGAAACATCCTTTTTAAATCACATTATAAAGCTCTTTCTCAAACACATACAATCCCATCACAAACCATTTTCTCAATCACAAACATTATTACCATTTCACAAATCAAATCCCATAAGGCTCGACCCCTCCCTCGGGTCTACCTTGGATAATCACAATCACACATATGTAATAAAAACTAGGTCACTATATCAAAAGTGCCTATGTGGACCAACTACATCATAAATCATCCCAGACCACACGCATCCAGGTGTGCGGGGTATCATGTTGGCACGAAGGTGGATTATCCCTCGCCAAACTTTCTCATCACATGACCATCGCGCGGTACATCGTACTCCAGGTGATATACACAGTACAGCATACTCCGCGGACTCATATTGTGATTGGGGGTGCCATTCCTAAGTCTTACCTACCCCAGACCAAGAATTTTTAATATCCATATAGGAGAGCCTCTCTGCCAAACAGAGCCTCCCCGCCCCTTCAGGGCTTAAGGATATTGGCCTAAGGATCCTTCTGTTCCAATGTAAGAGAGCCTCCCTGCCGAACAGAGCCTCCCCGCCCCTCCAGAGCTTAAGGATGTTGGCTTAAGATCCTTCCGTAAGAGAGCTTCCCCACCGAACAGAGCCTCCCCACCTCCTCGGGTTTAAGGATGTTAGCTTAAGGATGTAGGGCTTAAGGATCTTACCGTAAGAGAGCCTCCCCATCAAACAGAGCCTCCCCGCCTCCTCAGGCTTAATGATGTTGGCTTAAAGATGTAGGGCTTGAGGATCTTACCAACTTTTACAGCCTCATACATATCACAATGTGCAAACTTGTGCAAGCAAAGCTCTAGCACAATTCATGTATCATATCATAAAGAAACCATGTACGAGCATAGCTCCAGTAAGGTTATACGCATAAGAAAAACCACTCGAAATCCACGTACGAGCAAAAGCTCCAGTACGGTTTATAAAACATCATCGTAGTTTTCAAATCAATGTGCGAGCTAAGCTCCAGCACGTTTCATACAAATGAAAACATCGAAATGTAGTGCGAGCTAGTCTCCAGCGTGAATTAAATCACATACGCACGATAGGCGGCTCACATACATTCAAAACATCTCAAAGCATGTTTAGTGCCTCACATGGGCTATTTCACAACACCATTCAAATACTAGCCAGCCTATTCATTAATTTGCTCAAAGCAAAGTATGGTGTTTTGTTCAAAACATGTGATTTATGCAATTATTAGCCTTACTATTCCCTTTTCCAAGAACCATTTTGGAAACCAAATCTCATACCATTTCTCGCAGCTAATCACGCATATCAATAACCATTTACTTAAACATTCATGCATTTCATAAACGCCCTATATGCACCCATAAAATATGAGTAGCTACCTATATACTTACAGAATTCCCTTACCTGGAATCGTGACGCGTGATTCCACTTCCTTAGAGCTGCTTACTTGTACGATTCGATTCGTCTCCAACAAACTCTCTGAAACTGCACATAAACGTATTCCACAACGTTCTAGCCCATTATAATCCAACTCTCGCATTTACTATAGTCGATTCGGTCTATAGTCTCTATTAACGCTTATGAGGCCTCATTTCATTACTCTACCCATAACTCGAATCTATGGATTCCTTTAGGCTTATTTATTCATACCCAATCGATAACAAATCGATATTAAGCTCACAATGTTCCTTTCTTATCAATTTTCCTCACTATGGCATTTATCAACATATTACATACTCATCTCCATAATTTCACTCAATCCACAATGTAGCTTCATTTACCCACTTCAAATCATCCACATTATTCCATTAACAACTTAGCAATTCCCACAAATCACCAACTCATCCAAATTACACTTTCTCACACTAGATTCATTCCATCTTCTAGGTCACATTAATTCCAATACTACCTAAATGGTTTCAATCATCCATTTACATGCCAATCAACTCCAAAATCAATAAAATAGACAATGTACTTGGATTGAAGTCTTAGAAACTTACCAAATCAGATTTCTTTTCTTGCTCCAAATGATAATGTCCTTAGCTCCTTCATTACCAACAATGGGATTTTGAATTTCAACTATGTTGTTCTCTTCCTCAAGATGAACAACTTGATACCTAATAGCCACCCCTTAATTCTTACTGGAAATGACTAATTTTAGAGAGATAAATCTAGGTTTTGGGTGAAAAATGGAAGGGTGACGTTTTCCTAAAATTTTTAGATTTCAGTGCTCCTTTTATAGAAATAGCTTGAGGAGATCGATCTGCACTAGGAGGAGATCGATCTGGCCCCTTAAATTCCTCTTTTTCATGACATTTTAAGCATGAGATCGATCTGTTGAAGCTTGAGGATCGATCTTTTCATTACAGAATGGTTAGGAGATCAATCTGGCCCTATTGGAGATCGATCTGCTCTATTCCATTGCCTAAATAAGAGCATTCTGGCTCTTCTAGATCGATCTCTCATCCTATGAGATCGATCTGACCTTCATATTTTCCAGATTTTCTACAGTTTTTCGGCTGCAACTTACACCAAAACATCCTTAATCTGTTGCCATGGCCATTTTCTCATCCATCCACCTTTATGACTTAAAAATGGCATCCATTCATACATTATTCACATTGAAACTTGTGTGCATTCCTTGTATATTCAAAGGTATACTATATAAAACCAAATGGAAGCATTTATATTCATGCAACTTCCTTCCATTTACCACACTACTCATTTTGAGTTCCAATCACATTCATCCCTTATAAGAACTCATTTCTTCATATTCATACACAATGAACTCATTTAGACTGTTATGCTAAGACACTAATGTTTCCCACCCATGAAAAGTATGTTGTAGAATTTGTTAAGTAATGAAAGAGGTAGTAAATTATTTTCAAGGATGGATGATTTTACTAACAAATGTGATCATAATATGTTGAAAGTTTTATAGGATACGTGGTTTACTTAGATAAGGCACACCCGAAATTAGTTGACATCCCTTGGTTGAGAATTTCTTGATGTCTTTTCGAAAGAATTATCAGGGTTGCCACTAGACAGAGAGATGAAGTTCTGTACTGATTTAGTGCCTGGTACGAAACCAATATCCAAACCACCATATAGAATCGCTCCAGTGAAATTGAAGGAGCTAAAGAAACAATTGTAAGAGTTGTTGGACAAGAGGTTTATCAGACCGAGTGTATCACCATGGAGAGCACCGGTTCTGTTTGAAAAGAAAAAGGATGGGAGTCTCTGACTTTGTATAGATTATCGATTGTTGAACAAGGCTACCATCAGGAATAAGTATCCCCTTCCACTGATTAATGATCTATTGGATCAGTTGCAGGGAGCACAGATCTTTTTAAAGATTGATCTGAGGTCTGGGTACCATCAGTTGAGGATTCAGAGTGGAGATGTGCCCAAGACAGCGTTTCAGACCCGTTATGGCCATTATGAGTTTTTGGTTATGTCATTTGGGTTGATGAATGCTCTTGCAGCGTTTATGGCATTAATGAATGATGTATTTAAGCCATACCTAGACAACTTCGTGATTGTGTTTATAGATGACATGTTGGTGTACTTGAAGTCCAAGGAAGAGCATGAGTATCATTTGAGAACAGTGTTATAGACCCTTTGAGATCAGGAGTTGTATGCTAAACTCAATAAGTGTGATTTTTGGCTAAGTGAGATATCGTTTCTGGGTCATGTAGTCTTGAGAGATGAGGTATCAGTGGATCCGTCCAAGATAGAGGCTGTGGTACAATGGGAAAGACCCAAGATGGTTATAGAGATCCGTAGTTTCCTCGATTTAGCATGTTATTATCGACGATTTGTCGAGGGATTCTCTAAGTTGGCTGCTCCATTGACACATCTCACTCGAAAGAATGTGGCATTGAGTGGGATGAGAAATGTGAAAGTAGTTTCTATGAGCTAAAGCATAGACTGACCACCGCACCTATTCTCCCCATACCCACCAGCTCAGGAGGTTTCTCAGTGTATACAGATGCCTCAGGATAGGGACTGGGCTGTGTGTTGATGCAGAACGGGAAGGTAGTAGCCTATGGATCTAGACAGCTTAAGGGCCATGAGAGAAACTACCTGACCCATGATTCAGAGTTGGTAGTCATGGTATTTGCATTAAAGATTTGGTGCCACTACTTATACAGTGAGAAATTTCAAGTGTTCACAGATCATAAGAGCCTCAGATATCTGTTTTCACAGAAAGAGTTGAATATGAGGTAGAGACCGTGGATAGAGCTTCTAAAAGACTATGATTACGAAATATTATACCATCTAGGAAAAGCTAATGTTGTGGCAAATGCCCTGAGTAGAAAAAGCCTCGAAATGGTATCGTACATGATGGTCAGGAAACATGAGTTGCTCAAGCAGTTTGCTCACCTCAGGTTGGATATAGACCTTCTTGATGTTGATAGTGACTGTGTGACAGCTAGCCTGCGAGTGGAACCAGATTTGATTGACCGGATACAACTAACTCAACATGCCAATCTACTGTGTGAGGATCGTGCAAGTCTGATTCAGAGGGGTGATGTGGTCGATTTCTTAGTGAGTGATGATGGCCTACTGAGGTTTAGAGGCAGGATTTACTTCTCGATGACCTAGAGCTATAAAGATTGATTTTGACAGAAGCTCATTCATCGAGATATACATTGCATCCGGGGAGTAATAAGATGTATCAGAACTTCTAAAAAGTGTATTAGTGGTCAGGGTTGAAAAGAGATATCACAGAGTTTATGACAAAATGTCTAGTATGTCAGCAAGTGAAGGTAGAGCATCAGAAGTCTGCAGGATTATTGCAGCCTCTACCTATATCGACTTGGAAAAGGGAGCATGTCACCATGGATTTCATCATGGGATTGCCAAGGACTATGAGGAACCATGATGCTATCTGGGTAGTGGTAGATAGATTGACAAAATTCGCTCACTTTCTAGCCATGAAATCCATAGATACTCTGAATACTTTGAGAGAGTTGTATATACGAGAAATCGTAAGGCTATATGGTGTTCCAGTGAGCATAGTATCGGATAGAGATTCCCGCTTCACTTCCCACTTCTGGGAATATTTTTAGGAAGCTATGGGAACCCAATTAAATTTCAATACCGCTTTCCACCCTCAAATCGATGGTCAATCAGAGAGAAACATCTAGACGTTAGAGGATATGTTGAGAGCAAGTGTTATGGATTTTAAGGGTTCCTGGGATGATCATCTGCCATTAGCTGAATTTGCTTATAACAACATTTATCACTTGAGTATCGGGATGGCACGATATGAGGCGTTGTATGGTAGAAGGTGTCGTTCCTCTGTTGGTTAGAAAGAAGTGGTTGACAGAAAGACTTTTTCTCTCGATTTAGTACAACAAGCCTCTAAGGTTGTTCAGGTGATATGTGAGAGATTGAGAACAGCTTAGACAAGCAAAAAAGTTATGCTGACATGAGACAGAGGCCACTAGAGTTCACTGTGGGTGACTCAGTATTTTTGAAAGTTTCTCCCTTGAAAGCGATTATGAGGTTCGGTAAGAAGGGTAAGTTGAGCTCTCAATATATTGAAACATTTGAGATATTGGAGCAAGTAGGAGATTACAAGCTAGCATTGCCACTAGAGCTAGCAGGCATTCATAGTGTCTTCCACGTATCGATGCTTCAAAAGTACCATCCAGATCCGACTCATGTGATTCAGTATGACCTATTGAAGCTCAAAGATGATTTGACATATTTAGAGAGATCGATCCAGATACTGGATAGGAAGTAAAAGTGTTACAGAATAAGACAATTCTGCTTGTTAAGGTTCTTTAGCAGCAGCACAATTCGAAAGAAGCTACTTGGGAGTTAGAGAGCCTGATACGAGAAAAGTACCCTCGACTTTTTAAAGAGTAACTTGGTTCTAATTTGAAAGACCAAATTTCTTGAAGGAGGGGAGGAATGTAAGGCCCATAAATTTTTATGTATTGTTCATGATTCTGGAATGTACAGACATGTTACATTATATATGAATCATAAGAAATGGATGTTTTTAAGTTCTAAGTGTGAATTAAATGCAAAATAAGTATAGAAGCAATTGAATGTGAGTTCAACTTTGGAAATATGGGAAAATTGCAGCTGAAATGTTACAGATGCAGGACATATCGATCTCATTACCTTGAAATACAATGCCAGGGTATTCTACAAGAGGGTGATCGATCCCTCATTCAAAGCAAATCGATCTCAAATTGCTTCTGTTTGGACGAGATCGATCTCCTCCCATTTGGTAGATCGATCTCTAGTTGCCTCTGGTTAGCAAAGATCAATCACTTCTTAAGGCCAGATCGATCTCTGAAGTCCTCTACCTAGCCAAGATCGATCCCATCCCATGAGCGAGGATCAATCTCATTCCTTTGAACAGATCGATCTCATCCAAGGAGGTAAATCGATCCCCTAGCCTATAAGTAAAATTCTGAAGGAGTTAAACAAGGGCAGATCGATCTCTCACCCTAGGGGATCAATCTAATGAGGTAAATTCTATAAAACCCGACAGCTAAGTCCCGCATTTTACGAAAACAACTCATCTTCCTCCATTTTTAATAAGTGACCTAGCTTTCTCACTCTAAAATCATCACCTTCCAATCAGATTTGAGAGAGATTCCTTTGAGCAAAGTTATTCCTAATGAGGAAGAGAACAACATAGTCAAAGATTGGAAGCTGAAACTTTGGATTGAAGGAAAAAAGAGGTTTTCCCCAAATTTGGCAAAAAGGGAGAAAAGTCCAGCTAGGTAAGATTTCAATACATCATCTTCTAGTATGTTAATCTAAACATTTTGATGAGTTAATTGGTGTATGTAATGTTGGCTGAAATGTTCATGTACACACTTAAACAACCATGACCTAGAATGGGCTTAGTGAGAGAAAGTTGATATGGCATGGGGTTAATAATGATTTAAGTATGTAGAGATGTTAGTAAGCATGTGTTCATAATTCTAAGATAGTTTTATGAAATACATATGTTGGGATAGAGGATGTGTAATGCCTGTAGTTTTACATGTACTTCTTATGAAGCTATGATGTGTGAGCACATTGTTACATGTGTATGACAATAAAAGGATGTAGGGATTATGAATTTTAATGTACAATCCATAATTTCAAGTTGTGTGCACAAGTGTTATTACTTATGAATTATATGGCATGGATACTATTATACGTTAGTTGTATATGGAATGTAAAATGAGGTATTAGGCAATTAACGATGAATTACACATTGGAAATCTACAGGAAACTACAGTAAAGAGGGTGCAGGGGAGGAGCAGATCAATCTCCCATGAAGGAGAGATCGATCCCCTCTCATGAAATGTCAAGTATCAGTTCAATTGAATAAGGCAAATCGATCTCATGGGAAGGTAGATCAATCTCCTTAAGTCTCTGCCTGGAAGGAATCGATCTCTCATAAGGCACAGATCGATCTCTAAATACCTCAGGTTGAAACAGATCGATCTCCCCTTACAAACAGATCAATCTCATTAAGAATTGTGAGGAGAAGATTGATCTCCTACAATAGGCAGATCGATCTCCAAGAAGACTTTTGCTTGCAACAGATCAATCTCATCATGAAGAGCAAATCGATCTGGTAGTAGTTACGAGGTGAAAGGACTACCAAACCATGTAGAGATCGATCTCTACAAGGGATTAGATCAATCTCATGTCTCTGGATCTATAAAAAAGAGCACAGGATTGGACTGAAAATAAGACTTTCTGTAAGACCCATATTTCATGTGTAACTTTATGAATTCATAAGTATGGTAATGTACTTGTAATGTGAAGTATAATTGATGTACAATCCATAAATTCAATGTACATACTTGTAATAAGAGTTTGTGATGTACGAACAAGTTTCATTATGTATGAATATGAAGAAATGGACTTTTATAAGTGATGAATGTGATTGGAACTCAAAATGAGTAGTGTGATAAAATGGAATGTAGTTGTACTTCCATTTAGCTTTGAATTGTGTGTACCTTTGGCTATACAATGAATGCACGTAAGTTTTAATGTGAATAAGGTATGGATGGATGTCATTTTCAAGTCTTAAGGGTGGTTGGATGAGAAAATGACTATGACAGCAAAATGTATGAAGTTTGGTGTGAAGTTACTGCAGAAAACTGTAGCAAAATCTAGAAATATGAATGTCAGATCGATCTCATAGGATGAGAGATCGATCTGGAAGGGCAAAAAATGTTCTTATTTGAGCAATGGAATAGGCCAGATCGATCTCCAATGGAGCCAGATCGATCTGCTAAACATTTTGTAATGAGAAGATCAATTTCGATACAAACAGATCGATTTCCTTAGCTCTCGGGTTGGAGCAGATCGATATCCTACCTTCTCTAGATCGATCTCCTTAAGCTACTGCCTGAGATAGATCGATTTCAAGCACTCGATAGATCGATCTCATGCATTCAAATTGGTGTGAAAATGAGGGATTTAAGAGGACCAGATCGATCTCATTGAGCAATTTCTATAAATAGGAGCAGTGAAATCTGCAAATCACGAAAGCAAACCCCCGTTTCTTCCATTTCAACCCAAAACCTAGATTTTTCTTTCTAAAATTAGCCCATTTTCAATAAGAATTGAAGGGAAGCTATTAGATATAAAGTTGTTCAAATACAAGAGGAGAACAACATAGTTTAAAATCAAAACCTCATTTGTTGGATTGAAGGAGTAAGGGGCCTTTTCATTTGAAGAAAGAGGAGAAAACTAGATTTGGTAAGTTTTTAACACTTCAGCCCAAGTACATTTGTCTATTTATTGATTTTGGAGTAGACTGTTGTGAATATTTATGATAGAAACCATCTAGAAAACAATGGAACACTTATAACCTAGATTATGTCTAGTGTAAGAAAATGCGGTTTGGAGGAGGTGATGAATTATGAGTTATACTAAGTTGTTGTTGAAGTAAAGTGAATGATTTAAGATGATTAAATGAAGCCACATTGTAAGTTTAGAGAAATTATGAAGATGGGTATGTCACGACCCATTTTCATTCCCTTTAACCGAAAATCACTATAAATTTTTCGCGTTTTACTGTTACCTTACCCAGTCATGAACAAACTTACCACCACACTGTTGGGCTGTGAGTCAATAATAAACATCACAACTCATTCATTCTCAGTTAAATAAAACGATGTCATACATTTGAAAGTTAATCATTAACTTACATAAGTTATGTTCACTGACATCTACATCCCTCATAATTACATTTCAATTGACTACTATGCTTTTACATTGTTTAGATACAAAAAGAAATCACTGTGTATATACCTCTCGTCGATGGAAGCAGTGGATGTTCAAAAACACAATGTCTCAGTCCTCACTGGGCTACTATGCACGCTCTGTAGGGGAAAATAGAGAGGGATGAGCAACCACACGCTCAGTAAGGCAATAATGCAAGCATGGTAGATAACTTCTCTATCTACATGCTGATAGTGTTATGCATAAATCATTTATGGTAGGAGCATGAGGAATAAAACTATGCCATATGAGTATACATATATATCATGTATCAAAATCATGTACATTGGCATATAAAACATAGTAAAAACATTATGTATAAATCATCTCATGCTCAATCTCATTTAAACTCATAAAAAGGGTAATTCATTAAGAAACCTCCTTTTTAAACTCACATCATAAAACTCTTTCTCAAACACATACAATCCCATCAAATCAATTCACAATCACAACCACATTTTCATTTCACAATTCACACATGTGTATAAAAACCAGGTCACTATATCAAAAGTGCCTATGTGGACCAACTACATCATAAATCATCTCAGACCACACGCATCCAGGTGTGTGGGGTATCGTGCTAGCATGGAGGTGGATTATCCCTCGCCAGACTTCCTCATCACATAACCATCACGTGGTACATCGTACTCCATGTGATAAACACGGTACAAAGTACTTCGCGGACTCATATTGTAATTGGGGTGCCATTCCTAGGTCTTACCTACACCATACCAAGAGTTTTCCATATCCGTGAAGGAGAGCCTCCCCGCCCCTCCAGGGCTTAAGGATGTTGGCTTAAGGATCTTTCCGTAAGAAAGCCTCCCCACCGAACAGAGCCTCCTCGCCTAACAGAGCCTCCCCGCCTCTTTGGGCTTAAGGATGTTAGCTTAAGGATGTAGGGCTTAAGGATCTTACCAACTTTCACAACCTTATACGTATCACAATGTGCAAACTTGTGCGAGCAAAGCTCTAGCACAACTCATGCATCCTATCATAAAGAAACCGCGTACGAGCATAGCTCTAGTACGGTTATACTCATAAGACAAACCACTCAAAAGCCATGTACGAACAGAAGCTCCAGTATGATTTATAAACATCATCATAGTTTCCAAATCAAGGTGCGAGCTAAGCTCCAGCACGTTTCATACAAATGAAAACATCAATACCCAGTGCGAGCTAGGCTCCAGCACGGTTTAATTCACATAAACATGATAGGCGGCTCATAAGCTTTCAAAACTAATCTCAAAACATATTTGGCACTTCACATGTGCTATCACAAACATCAAACCACAATAGCCAACCTATCTATCAATTCGTTTAAAACCAAACACCTATTTTGTGAAAGCATTCAAAATACTTGATTTATGCAATTATTAGCCTTACTATCCCTTTTTTATACATCCATGTAAAACCAAATCATCCAATATTCACAACTATTTTCGCATACCAAACAACCAATTTCTCAAACATTCATGCATTTCATAAACACCCTATAATCCCACAAATTACGAGCAGCTACCTCTATATACTTACAAAATTCTCTTACCTGGAATCGCGACGCGTGATTCCGTTTCCTTAGTGCTGCTAGCTCGTGTGGTCCGATTCGTCTTCACGAACTCTTCGGGACTGCACACAATCATATTTCACATTATATTCGATCCATATAATGCAACCCTTGTGCTTGCTATAGTCAATTCAATCTATAGCCTCTATTAACGCTTATGAGGCCTTGTTTCATTACTTTACCCATAACTCGAGTCTATGGATCTTCTTAGGCCTATTAACTTATTCCAAATCGATATTAAATCGACATTAAGCTCATAGTGTTCATATTTCATGAATTCCCTCACTATGGCATTTATCAAGCATATACATACTCATTTTCACAATTCCTCCAAACTCACAATGTAATTCCATTTAACCATCTAAAATCATAGACATTACCTCAATACAACTTTAGCATGCCCAAAATTCATAAACTCATTCAACCCATATCTTCTCACATTATACCCATTCTAAGTTTTCTAGGTCACACCAATTCCACCACCTCTAGATAATCTATCCATCAATACACATCTAACTCAACTCTAAAATCACTTAAATAAACAATGTACTTGGATTGGAGTATTAGAATCTTACCAAAATCTGATTTTTCTTCTTACTCCAAATGTTAATGCCCTTAGCTCCTTCAATACTAACAATGGGATTTTGGGTTCCAACTATGTTGTTCTCTTCCTCAAGATGAACAACTTAGTGTCTAATGGCCTCCCCTCAATTCTTGCTGAAAATGGCTGATTTTAGAGAGAGAAAGTTAGGTTTTTGGGTTATAAATGGAAGATTGGTGTTTTTCCTGAAATTTTCAGATTTTCAGCACTCCTTTTATAGAAATCACTTGAGGAGATCGATCTGGTCCAAGAGGAGATCGATCTGGTCCCCTTAAATCTCTTATTTTCACGGCATTTTAAGCATGAGATCGATTTGTCGAAGCATGAGATTGATCTGCTCCCAAACAGAGAGCTAAGGAGATCGATCTGTATGCTTGAGGATCAATCTTTTCATTACAGAATGCTTAGGAGATCGATCTAGCCCCATTGGAGATCGATCTGTAATATTCCATTGCCTAAATAAGAGCATTTTGGCTCTTCCAGATCGATCTCTCATCCTATGAGATCGATCTGACCTTCATGCTTTTCAGATTTCTTGCAGTTTCCTTGCTCCAACTCACACCCAATTGTCCTTAATCTACTGCCATGGCCATTTTCTCATCCATCCACCTGTATGACTTGAACATAGCATCCATTCATACCTTATGCACATTGAAACTTGTGTGCATTCATTATATATCCAAAAGTATCACATTCCAAACTAAATGGAAGTATAACTTCATTCCATTTTACCACACTACTCATTTTGAGTTTCAATCACATCCATCTCTTGTAAGAACTCATTTCTTCAGATTCATACTCAATGAAACTTGTATGTATGTTACAAATCATATTACACATACGTACATTGAATCCATGGACTTACATTAATCATACTTTACATTACAAGTCCATTCACATTCATTACACATTACAACTATACATATACGGGGTCTCACAGGGTATGAATCAACAGGCCTAAAAGAATCATTGGACTCGAGATATGAATCGAATAATAAATCGAGGCCTAATGAGCGTTAATGGAGACTATAGGTCGAATCAACTATAGTAAACGTAAGAGTGTCATTATGTGAATTAAATTGATGCGATATACGACTTTGTGCAGTTCTGGAGAGTTCGCTGGAGCTAAAGTGGACCGCACGAGTAAGCAGCTCTAAGGAAGTGGAATCACACGACACGATTCCAGGTAAGGGAATTCTGTAAGTATAAAGAGGTAGCTGCTCGTATTTTGTGGGTGGATATAGGGCATTTATGAAATGCATGACAGTTTTGGAAATGATTGATGATGTATGTGAATAGTTATGAGTATGTATGAGATTTGGTTTTGAACGAATATTATAATAGGGATAGTAAGGCTAATAAATGTATAAATCATGTGTTTGAAATGTTTTCACATACCACAATGCTTGGTTTTGAACAAATTAGTGGATAGGCATGGCTAGTGTTTGATTGATGTGGTGAAATAGCTCTTGTGAGGTGCTAAACCCGATTTTGGGATTGTTTTGATTGTGTATGAGTCGTCTATCATATTTGTGTGATATAAATCACGCTGGAGCCTCACTCACGCTAGATTTTGATGCCTTCATTTGTTTGAAACGTGCTGGGGCTTAGCTCGCACCTTGATTTTGAAACTATGATGATGTTTTATAAATCATACTGGAGCCTTTGCTCATACGTGGCCTTTGAGTGGTTATCTTATGCATATAACTATACTAGAGCTATGCTTGTACGTGGTTTTTCTCGTGTTTTATGCATAAATGTTGTATTAGAGCATTGCTCGTACGAGGTGGTTTAGTTACGATGCATGAACCGTGCTAGAGCTTAGCTCGCATGAGACCTCACACTGTGGTGCTGTAACGACCCTTGACCCTTGAAAATCGGGATAAATATTTTTTTTTAAAACTTCATTACCCATTTATTCTCTTACTCACTTAGGTTGTATTCCTGTGCAGTGTCAAAACACTTTTTCTATTTCTTTACTCGTAATTATAATTAATTTCCATACTTTAACTTATATGGCCGATAGAAATTTCGGCAACATAACGGCTTATATATGAGCATACCCACCTGCAAATCAGTTATTTTTGGAAATCTTAGATATCCACCACTACCAAGCATACTTTCCAATTCATCCTTACCACTCTAGATATCTATTTTAATTTAATACCGTCATCTCGAATATTGTCCCAAAATAATAAGGTTTACATCATTCCTTACAAAATTACATCCCAACTGATAATTTTGACACATGTCTGTGCATACAATTATGTCTGGTATAGGAATGTAAATGTATACCTTTTGCGTGTACAAAATGTAGCCTAGGGTAGCTCTTCCCACCAGCCTACGTCGTGTACGCGACAGGTAGCGCCTATAGATTCACTGCAAAAGATCTGAAGGTAGAGGGGTGAGCTTTTACGAAAAAGCCCAGTAAGATAGTACCTTTAAATTAATCCTGATATATATATATATATGAAAAGCATGTAAAAATTATTTGTAAGATCATACTTTAAATAAAAGGAAAAACTTAAATCATCACTTCATGCAATTCATCGTAAAAGTCATAAAGCATGCAAGTTCAAAGCAAGAATCATGCTCAACCATGCTATAATTCTTTCATAAGCTTTTCACATACATTGCATAATCATCTCGTTTTACTTTCGTAAACATGTCATAAACATTTTGTGAAACTTTCATGAAACATTTCATAATCACTTTGTAAACATTACATAAACGTGTTGGTTCATAACCAATCATTGAAATTCATAAGGCACATATTCGTTGCCACATTTATCATTCATAACTAATTCATGGAGACCGGGCTATAACTAAGTCATGCGATACGTGTCATTCTCCGTAGAGAGTTAAACATGATACCTATGGCCATGGTAAGTGGCTGTAGACTGGATCAGGGTCATACAGCTCTTTCGTAAAACATGGGTAGTATCCATCTTACATACTTCCACTAGCACATAGCTAGGACACGGGCACCAATGGCACTCTCCGTGTGGGCAACATAATTGCGTGCTACGCGGGCACGAGATACTACCAAAACATCATCATCATAAACCACAAGTAGCGTGACATCTACCACACAGGTAGAGTCAAGTGCTACAGGGGCCTACGTACCGGCATCTCAAGTGGTGGAGCCGGAACACCACGAGAAGTAGCCAAGCATGAAGCCTACGTCTCAAAACATATTTTCCTTTTTCCCCTTTTCCTTTGAAATTATCAAAAGTTAACTTTAGCGATATGGATATAAAAATCATGAGTAAATATAAAACATTCATACGCTTCATACCTTAGGAAAGATTTATTTCATATCATGTAAAATATTCGGGGGACATTTAACATATTTAAAACGTGTTACATAATCATTGTACAGGTATAAAAGCATCTATAAATCATTTCGAAATTACATGCTCTTTTCATAAAGTCATTCATCGGTGAAAACAATATGCATTATCAGGACATAGTTAAATAGTACCCCTTACCTCGATGTATCGGATATCTCACGTTCGCGAAACGACGCCTTCCAACACCTCCGTCAATTTCGTCTACGTTTTACCTACATCGAAGGTAGTTTACTTAGCTTCCTATACATACGAGTCACTCGAAATACGTTAAAATCATAACCTATTCTTTCTTCCTCGGGTGTACGTTTAATCGTGCGTACCTAGGCTATTCACGTACGTATATATATTTTCCTTACGCTATATTATTTTTGTATGTACACACCTCGGTATACCTATTATTATATACAACAACATGTATATACTAGCGAGTATGTATGTATATATATTCCTATATATGCATCATTATTTGTTTTCATTTCTTTCCTCATCACATGTATCCATCCCATGTATGTACATATATTAAAACACATTCTTATCTTATACCTTCATTTGTATATACCTCCTAGTATATACACATCTCTCATACATTCCTTTATATGTACACCTAAGTAAATACTCAATATATGTATATGTATACTCATACATACCCACATGGATACATGTATATATATATATATATCATTTTTACTTGTTTCCATTTATGCACCCTCACATAAATATACATATATATATACATACATGCATCTACCTCTCCCTTTATCCATCATTCATCACTACCCCTTTTTTTTTACACCATTTAAATTTATACTAATCATGCTTATAATTCAATCTATATATATACATGTAAATTAAATATGCATGTATATACATAAATCTTACCTTCCTTTCCTTTTCTCATTTTTTTTCTTTCTTCTTTTCTTTTCTCCTTTTCCTCTCGGTCAGCCTTTCTTCTTCCTCCCTTTCTCCTTCGGTTCCAGCCCCTTTCTCCCTCACGGTTTCCCCTGCTTGGTCTCGATTACAGCCTCCATTTCCATCCCCTGTTCTGCTATCCCTTCAAGCCCGATTCTGTTTCCAGATTTCCTACTCTCGGTGCTGCCTCTTCAGTCCCTATTTCGGTTTCATTTTCCTCCCCCTTGCCTCTGTTCCAGCTTCGATTCAGTTCTGCTCCTTCCTCCTTTTCAGCCTCAGTTTGGTCTGCTCCACAGTTTCTTCTCCTTCTCTCGGTTTCACTCTCCCGATCAGTCCTCTCCTCTTTTTTTCCCTCTCCTCCCTTCCTTTCCCTTTTTCTTCCCCTCTCTTCCTCGGCCAGCAGTCCTTCTATTTTCTTTTCTTCCTTCCTTTCTTCTTCCCCGGTGGACTGCTTCCCCTTTCCTTTCTTTCCTTTCCTTTTTCTTCTTCCCCGGTGAACTGCTTCCCTTTCCTATCTTTCCTTTCCTTTTTCTTCTCCCCCGGCAGACTACTTCCCTTTCCTCCCTCTTTTCTTCTCCTCCTTATCTCCTCTTTCTCTCTTCCTTTTTTCCCGCCCGAGCCTCCTCTATTTTTTTTTGTTTGATTTCCTTTCCAATTGCAACAGTGGTACACGGAATTGGCTTTTCTAAGCCAATTTCATACATGCCTTAATACATATATATATATATATATTAGTTTAATGTATATATATATATATATATTATATTAGTATATAGGTATTAATTGTTATGTATTTGTATGGTTATTATATTTTTATACCCACTCCTATATAGTGTATCAATGTATATTCATACATTATATTAGTATGAAAATATTGTTTGTGTATTGTCATTGTCATTGTTATTTATTTATATTATTATTATTATTATTATTATTATTATATTAAATGTCTTATACATTATACTTTACAATACATATATATATATATTTGTCATATATATATATATATGTATATCATCATTTTTCCATTTTAAATTGTCTAGTATATATATATATATATTATACCTATGTACATATCTACATATATACATTTTCTTATATAATTTATCCAAAGACATAATATCATGCCTTCCATAAGATTTTCCTTATTCCGAAATTAAAATAATATCGGGATTCCATCATTTTTCATGAGTTCTCGATACAAGTGTTTACATCGACACTTTTCGAATAACAAATTAAAATTTTCTAATCCTTCCATACTTGCATTCGCCTTATTACTTCTTGTATCTTCGGGTTCCCAGTCATCCCACGGGCTTCTCGGTTCCTATAGTCCTTGAGCCCTACGATGAATATTTACGCTTCTGTTAATATATATTATTTCTATTTTTATATAATTAAATTAACGTAGGAAATTTGTGGGGTTTACAGGTGCGTATCATGCCGTGAAATTTGGTAAGATCCTCAAGCCTTACATCCTCAAGCCAAAAAGGGCGAGAAGGCTCTGTTCGGTGGAGAGGCTCTCTTACGGTAAGATCCTTAAGCTTTACATCCTCAAGCCAGAAAGGGCGGGGAGGCTCTCTTACGGTAAGACCCTCAAGCACAACATCCTCAAGCCAGAGAGGGTGGGGAGGCTCTGTTTGGCAGGGAGGTTCTCTTACATGGGTACAAAAAGCTATTAGTATGGGGTAGAAAAGACCTACGGCTGGCACCCCAACCACGATATGGGTCTGCGAAGTACGATGTACCGTGTATATCACATGGAGTACGATGTACCGCGTGGTGATTTTGTGATGAAAAAGTTTGGCGAGGGGCTAACCCACATTCGTCCCAGCACGATACCCCGCACACCTGGATGCGTGTGGTCTGGGATGATTTATGACATAGTTGGCCAACATAGTCTGTTGAGATATAGTAACCTATCTCATTTGATATTACATAGTACCACATGGTTTTGATACATGAGTGTGATTGTGTTTGTCCAGGGTAGACCCAAGGGAGGGGTCGAGCCTTAAGGAATTTGTGATTTAAAGAGATTTGTGATGAGTTTTAAATGAGGTTGAGCATGAGAGGTTTTACATAATGATGATTCCATGTTTTATATGCTTGTTTTCCATGTTTTCTGTACATGATATATGTATACTCATATGGCATAGTTTTAATTCTTCATGCTCCAATTATAACAATTTATGCATATATTATTAGCATGTAGATAGAGTAGTTATCTACCATGCTTGCATTATTGTCTTACTGAGCGTGTGGTTGCTCATCCCTCTCTATTTCCCCCTCTACAGAGCGTACACAGTAGCTTAGTGAGGACTGAGGCATTTGGTTGAGACATCCGCTACATCTCCATCACCTAGAGGTATATATACAAAGATTCTTTTTGTATCTAAACAATGTAAAAGCACAATGATCATTTGAATTTATAGTATAGGGGATGTAAATGTTATAACACATAGTATGTATGAACATACCACTTAACATCGAATGTATGATAGTACTTTTGATTTATTGGGAAGTAAATGGTAAGGAATGATTATTACTACCTCACAGCCCAACTGTGTAGTGGTGAATTGATCACGACCAAGTGAGGAAAGAAAAACGTGAAAAATTTGTAGTGATTTTCGATAATAAGAGGATAAATTAGGTCGTGACACTTTCTTCCTACCAAACCCGCACTTATCCATTTCCCTCAAAGAGTCAAGCTTTCTCACTCTAAATATTACCACATTTCAGTCAGATTTGGAAGAAACTCAAGAAGGGAAAGTTGTTCCTTGAAGTAAGGAGAACAACATACCCAAAAATCACATATTGGTTTGATCAACAGGAGGAGAATAGACTACCACAAGTTTGGCTAAGGAAAAAAGCTAAGCTATGTAAGTTCTTCAACCCTCAAGCTTTAAATGTGAGTTTCTAGACACTTTATGGATTGAATGGTATGTAAAATATAGATAGAAATGATGATTGTAGTGATGAGTGAGTAATATTAAAAGAGAATTCATAAAGAAATACTTATGGAGAAATGATGGAAAACTTAAGAGAAGATATAGTGATACTAGTGGAAAAGGGTGAAATATGATAAAAGGCTTGAGGAGTATGAATTGATAAATAAATGACAATGTGAATGTTTGGGAGCAGGAAAGGAAAATAACTTAATGATTTACACGTGTAGATTGGAATACGTCGAAGCACGATTAACCTAGATTGTGAACGGAGCAAAGGAGACAAAGGAGAATACAAGCACGATTTGAGTCAGGGACTGTATGTTAGCGATAGAGATTTTCGTACATATTTTATAGCGATTTTAGTAGCTATGACGCTAGTAATATTATGTTTAGCTATTGAGCTATTGAGCCATAAGTGAATTGAAATGTATTATGGTATGAATTGTTAAAATGGGATATGGGAAGGAAAACAGCTTGACATGCATGTTTTTAAAGTTTTTACAACTATACGTTGTTTTGTGACTGAGAAATGATGATGGATAGGCTGGCTAGTTTTACATGTTTAGCATGGAACGACATGCTATGTTAATAAACCTGATTTGAGTCTTTAAAAGAGAAAAATAGCCACCTATCAGATTTGAGATGTGAGTTGGTGTTTAGAGCCTTAGCTCACACCGATTTTGATGATTTTGACTATACTGGAGATTTTACTCGCATATGTTTTCATGATTTGATAAACCGTGCTGGAACGTAGCTCGCATGTGGTTTTATGATAATGATAATGTGCTGGAGCCTAGCTTGCACAATGATTTTAGAGATGATATAGTGCTAGAAGCAATTGCTCGCACTGAGCGCTGGAGCCTTGCGGAGACTGTGTGTCACGCTGATTTTGCTCACATGGTATATTAGATGGTTTAGGATGAGAAGTCCATCGGTGTAGGGGTCCACGGGCATACGCTGCACTGTGTAGTTGTCTGGGGAATACTATGTACTGTGCTGTGTGCACGCGAGTACAAGTATCACATAGATGACACTGGAGTACGTTGTACCGTGAGTATATGTGATGTGATGAGGAAGATGATGATGATGATTGAGATGAGTCGAAGGGTAGGACTGACCCATCCCCCTTCAGGCGAGTGATGCCCTGTGCACACCTGATCAGTGAGGCCTGAGATCACTGACTATGTCCATATGTTGTGGATATTTGTTTACCTAAAGTTCCCTACTTGTCTCAGAGATAAGAGAAATTGAGAAAATCAGAGATAAGAAAAAAATTTGATGAAAAGAAATGATTTGTGAAAGGAAAAGAGATATATTGATTTGAAATACTTGTGTTGTGATAACACTGATTTTACGATATGTTTTCAAATAGAAGTATCGAGCATTGGTTACAAGTATCACGTAGATGACACATGGAGTACGTTGTACCGTGAGTATATGTGATGTGATGAGGAAGATGATGATGATGATTGAGATGAGTCGAAGGGTAGGACTAACCCATCCCCCTTCAGGCGAGTGATGCCCTGTGCACACCTGATCAGTGAGGCCTGAGATCACTGACTATGGCCATATGTCATGGATATTTGTTTGCTTAAAGTTCCATACCTGTCTCAGAGATAAGTGAAATTGAGAAAATCAGAGATAAGAAAAAAATTTGATGAAAAGAAATGATTTGTGAAAGGAAAAGAGATATCTTGATTTGAAATACTTGTTTGCTTAAAGTTCCATACCTGCTCGTAATGTTCATGATGATTGTGATGCCAAGGATCCATGAGTCATCCAAGGAGGTCCAATTACACGAGCCCTCTATATTTGTTTAGAAGCCCAAACGACATGAATCTTGGTTTAGTAACAAGTTGGGTTAAGTGTTTAAATAGCCCACATTTGAGTTTTATAGCGTTCTAGACCAATTATCCTATGTAACTAGGCTTATGCGTGAATTTAAGTTTTAGTCTTATTTTCTATTTGGTATTAATTCCAGCCCACTTGTTTAAGGGCTTACGTGCTAGATATTATTATAAATACTTTGTAAACGCTCTTAAAAAAAGAGAATAGATCAGATTGAATTTTTAAAAATTTGAGTGTGCCTCTTTCTAGGGTTCTCTCTTAACTAGGCTTATCAAGGTCTTCTTCCTTGTGGTGCCTCCCTCTTCACCAACCACCATTGTTATACCTTAGGTTCTCGAATTTTATATTCCTAGGGTCGAGGTCTAATACCTTTGGTTCAAGTCTCTTTAGACTTTGGGTCTAGATTGTTATTCTATTTTCCATTCAAAGTCTATCATCATTATTTTCATCCCGCTTGTGTTTTTTTGTTATTTCAATTCTCAATCCACACGTTTCCTTGATCGTCTTAAATCATCCTCTTATACGCATATATCAAACTTTAACACCTTCTCTTTCCTATCTAATATCTGAACCGTCTTCTCAACATACAACATACTCTGATTAAGTTCCAATGGCTCATATCTTATCACATGTGTTGGGTCCGGGTGGTACTTCCGAAGCATGGAGACGTGGAAGACGTTATGAACACTTGCTAACTTCGGATGTGGTGCATTTGTATTGTTTGATCCTGGTGCCATGCATTCCTTTATATCGCCATCCTTTGCATGTAAATTGTTGAAGCATGTAAAACCCACACTGCTAGATAAGATGTTGATGATATCTACCCCTATGAATGATAGTCAATTGACTGAGCATGTATATAGGAATTGTAAGATGAGGATAAGAGGTAAAGAAATGGCAGTCGATTTAATTTTATTAAATATGACTAATTTTGATGTAATCCTAGGAATGGATTGGCTGGCTGCGAACCATGTGGTTATGGATTGTCGTGCTAGAACATTGACCTTTTCAGGATTAAACAATCTTATTGTAAACTTTGATGAAAAGAAATGAAATGACATGAATTCTATAAATGAGAAAAGTATGATTTAATTCATAATACTTGAGAGATGAATTTGTTTATCAATTGTTTAAATGGTGTGATGGTTTATGTCACTAACGGTGGAAAGAATAATGTGAAGGGTTCCTTGCTTATGTGATTGAGACGAATATGGCATGTTTGGAGTTGATAGACATCCCAGTGGTCAGGGAATTTTCAAATGTCTTTTCGGATGAGTTACCAGGATTACCTCCAAATAGGGAGATAGAATTTGGTATAGATTTGGCACCTGGTACAGAGCCGATATCCAAGCCACTGTATAGAATGGCTCAAGTTGAGTTGTAAGAACTAAGGAAGCAGTTACAGGAGTTACTAGAAAAAGGGTTCATCAAGTCGAGCATCTCACCTTGGGGAGCACCGATTCTATTTGTAAGGAAGAAGGATGGAAGCTTCTGACTGTGTATAGATTACTGATTGTTAAATAAGGCCACCATCAAGAATAAGTACCCCATTCCATGCATCGATGACTTGTTGAATCAGCTTAAGGGAGCGCAAGTCTTTTTCAAGATAGATCTGAGATTCAGGTACCATCAGTTGAAGATACAGAGTGGAGATGTACCTAAGATCTCTTTTCACACCCGGTATGGATATTATGAGTTTATGGTCATGCCATTCAGGTTGACAAATGCTCCCGCAGTTTTTATGTCACTGATGAATGAGGTATTTCACTAGTATTTAGATTGATTTGTGATTGTGTTTATTGATGATATACTGGTGTACTCAAGATCTAGAGAGAAGAATTTGTTTGCTAAACTCAGTAAGTGAGACTTTTGGTTGGAACAGATCTCTTTCCTTGGTCACATAGTATCGAAAGATGGAGTGTCAGTGGATCCATCAAAGGTTAAGGTAGTGATAAGTGGCAGAGACCCCAGACAATGACAGAGATTAGAAGTTTCCTGGGTTTAGCTAGATATTATCGAAGGTTTGTGGAGGGATTCTCGAGATTAGTCGCTTCTTTGACACGTCTCACGAGAAAGAGTGTTGAATTTGTGTAGGATGATAAGTGTGAGGAAAGCTTTCAGGAGTTGAAAAAGAGATTAACTACAGCTCCTATACTCACCATTCCTATCAGCTCAGGAGGTTTCTCGATGTATACGGATGCATTGCATCAAGGATTGGGTTTTGTATTGTGTAGGATAGGAATGTAGTAGTAGCCTATGGGTCAAGACAGTTGAAGGATCATGAGAGGAACTACCCGACCCATGATTTAGAGATGGCGGTCGTAGTGTTTGCATTGAAAATATGGTGCCACTACCTTTATGGTGAGAGATTTTAGGTTTACACTAATCATAAAAGCCTTAAGTACCTGTTCTCGTAGAAAAAGTTAAACATGAGACAGAGGAGATGACTTGAGCTTTTAATGGATTATGATTATGAGATCCTGTACCACCCGGGTAAAGCGAATGTAGTTGCTGATGCACTGAGTAGGAAGCACCTCAGGTTGGTATCATTTATGATTATCAGGGAACATGAGCTATTGGAGCAGTTCACGAACCTTAATTTGGATGTGACCCCGCTTGACGCTGATAGTGGCTTTATGATAGCTAACCTGCAGCTGGAACCGATTCTGGTGGATCAAATCCAGCAAGCTCAGTGAATGGATCAGCAGTGCAATGATATTGTCTGACAGATACAGAGGGGTACAAAGACTGATTTTGAATTGAGTTTAGATGGATTGTTGAGGTTCAGAGGTAGGATATGTATTCCCGATGATCTAGAGGTCAGGAAGTTGATCTTGACAGAGGCTCACTCATCGAGGTATACGATACATCCAGGGAGTACTAAGATGTATCAAAACCTATGAAAAGCTTATTGGTGGTCTGGGATGAAGAAAGACATTACAGAATATGTCGCTAAGTGTCTCGTTTGTCAGCAGACGAAGGTAGAGCATTAAAAGCCTGCAGGATTATTACAACCTCTACCGATACCAACATAAAATTGGGAGCATGTCATCATGGATTTTGTAATGGGATTATCGAGGACCCGTAGAGGTCATGATGCCATATGGGTGATTGAGGATCGGTTGACGAAATCAGTCCATTTTCTAACTATGAGAGCTATCGATACTCTGAGCCAGTTAGCGAACTTGTATATGCTTGAGATAGTGAGGTTACATGGAATTCCAGTGAGAGTTGTTTTTGATAGGGATACTCGCTTCACTTCCCACTTTAGGGACGTTTTCTGGAAGTGATGACGACCCAGTTGATTTTTAGCACCGCGTTTCATCCTCAGACAGATAGTCAGTTAGAGAGGACTATACAGACCCAAGAGGATATGTTCAGAGAGTGTGCATTGGATTTTGGAGGCTCATGGGATGACCATTTGCCGCTCGCCTATAATAACAATTTTCATACGAGTATCGAGATAGCACTATATGAGGCATTGTATGGGCGTAGATTTCATTCCCCTATTGGATGGAAAGAGGTTGGTGACAGACAGATTTTTGCTCCTGACTTAGTTAGACAAGCCTCTGAGGACGTCCAGTTAATTTATGACAGGTTACAGATAGCAGCTCCGAGTAGATAAAAGAGTTATGCTGATAGGAGACAGAGACCACTAGAGTTTAACGTGGGTGAGTTAGTGTTTTTGAAGGTTTCTCCCTCGAAGGGGAATATGAGATTCGAGAAGAAGGGGAAGTTGAGCCCTCAATATATAGGGTCATTTGAGATACTTGATAAGGTGAGAGATAAGGCTTATAGGTTAGCGTTGCCACCAGAGTTGGCAAATGTATATAATGTCTTCCACGTATCCATGTTATGAAAATACCACTCGGACCTGGTGCATGTGATAAGGTATGAGCCTTTGGAGCTCAATGAAAGCATGACGTACATTGAGAAGCCGGTTCGGATATTGGACAGAAAGGAGAAAGTGTTGAGGACAAAGACAATTCCTTTGGTGAAAGTTCTTTGGCAACATCACACGGTGGAAGATGCCACATGGGAATTGGAAAGTTTGATGCGGGAGAGGTATCTCGAGTTGTTCACATAATGATTGATTCTAATTTGGAGGACCAAATTTTCTAAGTGGGGGAGAATGTGAGACCCCATATATGTATAAACTTGTATATGTGTATATTGGATTATGAAATGAATGCATGCAAGTTTTAAAGTGTATAGCGAGTGTAAGAAGGACATTTTCGTGAGTGGAATGTAAATATATTAAATTTTGAGTGGTGTGGTAAATGGAGTGAAGATTGCATGAATTATGCACTTCTATTTAGTTTATATTATATACCTTTGGTTATACAAAGATTTCACACGAGTTTTAAGGTGCATAAAGTATGAATGAAGGCCTTTTTCAAGTCTTAAAGGTAACTAGATGAGGAAATGGCGATGGTAGCAAATTAAGGATATTTTGGTGTAAGTTTCTGCAGAAAATTACAGTAAAATCTGGAAATATGAAGGCCAGATCGATCTCATAGGATGAGAGATCGATCTGGAAGAGCCAAAATGCTCTTACTCAAGCAATAGGAACAGTGCAGATCAATCTCCAATGGAGCTAGATCGATCTGTTAAACATTCTATAATGAGAGGATCGATTCTTGAGGTAAGCAGATCGATTTTCTTAGCTCTCGGGTTGGAGCAGATCGATCTCCTCCCTAGTCAGATCGATCTCATGCCTTCAAATGTCATGAAAATGAGAGATTTTAAGAGGACCAGATCGATCTCCACCCAAGGCAGATCGATCTCATCAGGTTAAATCTATAAATAGGAGCAGTTGGATCTGCAGATTCGGGAAACACTCTCACTCTACCATTTTTAATCCAAAAAGCTAGTTTTCTCTCTCTAAATCCACCCATTTTCAAGAAAATTTGAGGGAAGACTATTAGACACAAAGTTGTTCACATTAAGGAGAAGAACAACATACCTTGGAGGCATTACCCCATATGTGGGATTGAAAAAGCAAAGGTGCATTTCCATTTGGAGCAAGGGAGAAATCAATCTATGTGAGTTTCTAATGCACCGATCCAAGTACATTGTCTATTTATTGACTTTGGAGTTGTTGGGTGTGAATATTAATGGTAGGAACTATCTAGAATGCCATGGAATGATTATAACCTAGAAATGGGTTAATGTGAGAAAGTGAAATGTAGAGGTATTAATGATGAATAGGATATCTTAAGGTGATAATGGTGTTGTGGGTATGAATTTAAGATGGTGTTATGAAATGAATTGTCAGACTTACCCAAAAAGGGTAAAATGAATATTTAAGGTATTGAGTAAAAATGTATAGTTGAATGAGAGTTAGCAACACTAACTCGAGCGTTTGATGAATGAATTGCAGCTCCTGAGGATACACTGGAGTAAGTTGAGCCAAAAGAGCGAGAAACTAAGAGCAAGAGATATCTGTATGCAATTTGGGCTCTTAAATGTTTTGCTAGAGTGCATGTGATTGAAGGGCAAAGAGTTGGGTTTTGAGAAATGTGCATGAAAACAAAAGCATGATGCTTTGAAACCTTGTTTTGTTGCTTTTTAGCAAGTGATTGGTGGGTTGGCTAATATTTGAAATGATTTGCAAGAGAAATGATTTGATTTGGTTGATAACCATGTTTTGCAAAGAATTGTGCCACCTACATGGGTTTCGTGAGAATGAAAGCATGCTAGAGTTTGACTCGCACGAGATTTGATGTGTTTTCGTACGCATGAGTGCTAGAGCATAGCTCGTACTAGTTTTCACATGGAGTTTTATGATGTTATGCTAGAGTTGAGCTCGCACAGACTTTATACTGGTTTTGGCATGGTGTTGGAGCATAGCTCGCATTAGATGCCCACCATACTTGTTGCCATGCTAGGAGCTTCAGGTAGACTTGGTGTCGCACTGATTAAATAGGCTCGTATGTGCATTTTTTAGAATTTGACATGTTGATAGCCGTGCTAGGAGCTTCGGGTAGACTGGATGTCATACCAATTTAATAGGCTTGCACGTGCACTTTGTGGTGTCATATGATGTGTTGATATGGGTCCACGGTGTCACACCCCACTTACGGGTGTCCTTTATCCATACTAACGCTGCTACGGTTGGGCTGTGAGGCGTTTCAATTACTAAAGTTCTTTGAATTTACAACGGAAATATTTAAAATTTAATTTACACTCGCAGGTGTGTAAATATACAAAATTAATTGTATAATGATATCTTTACATATCATCCCCATAAAACTGTTACATTTCCTTAAGTATAACTGTGCGATACAAGATAATAGATACAAAATGCTCTTGTGTTGTTCTTATACCTTTACAATTAATAGGAGCTGTCCAACGTAAAAAGAGATCTAAAGACCACCGCTTTCCTACTTCTGAGTATCTGGAGGGGGAAAATAGTGGGGTAAGCAAACCATAGCTCAGTAAGGAAATGAATGCTAGCAGGTAGATATCGTACTACCTACATAGCCCATGCATGTATAAATCAGAAACCATGTTTTCGATATAAATAGAAATATTATACGAAAATGCATTTAAACATACATTTCTCATTTGTACTTTCATGTAAATCATATATGTCATGCTTCCATTTTAAAACATAATTCATAAAACAATGCCCTCGTGGCACAAGTGTTTAAATCATACATTTATCAAAACAATGCCCTCTGATATACAAGGAATGCACACAAGTTTCAATGTGTATAAGGTATGAATGGATGCCATTTTCAAGTCATAAAGGTGGATGGATGAGAAAATGACTATGAGAGCAGATTAAGGATGTTTTGGTGTAAGTGACAACAGGAAAACTGCAGAAAATTTGGAAAGTATGAAGGCCAGATCGATCTCATAGGATGAGAAATCGATCTGGAAGAGCCAGAATGCTTTTATTTGGGTAATGAATAGAGTAAATTGATCTCTAATGGGACCAGATCAATCTTCTATGCATTCTATAATGAAAAGACCGATCCTCAAGTATACAGATCGATCTCCTTAGCTCTCTGTTTGGGATCAGATCGATCTCAAGCTTCGACAATTCGATCTCAGGCTTAAAATGTCATGAAAAGGAGGGATTTAAGGGGACCAGATCGATCTTCTCAAGCTATTTCTATAAAAGGAGCGTTGAAAATATGTAGATTTTGGGAAAAACATCACCCTTTTCCATTTTCAACCCAAAACCTAGATTTTTCTCTCTAAAATCAGCCATTTCTAGTAAGAATTGAGGGGAGACCATTAGACACTAAGTTGTTCATCTTGAGGAAGAGAACAACATACTTGGAACCCAAAATCCCATTGTTGGTATTGAAGGAGCTAAGGGCATTGTCATTTGGAGCAAGAAGAGAAATCAGATTTGGTAAGCTAATACTCCATCCTAAGTACATTGTGTATTTAATTGATTTTGGAGTTGATTGGCATGTATATGCATGATAGAAATCATTTAGAAAGAAATGGAACACATATAACCTAGAAAATGGAATGAGTGTAGAGTGAGAAACTGTGATTGAGTATGTTGATGATTTATGGATTATGATAAGCTGTTATAGAAGTAATATGAATGATGTGGAGTGGTTAAATGAAGCCACATTGTGAATTTGGATGAGTTGGTGATTTGTGGGAATTGCTAAGTTGTCAATGGAGTAATGTGGATGATTTGAAATGGGTAAATGAAACTACATTGTGGGTTGAGTGGAATTAGGAAAATGAGCACATGTAGTGTTGATGGAAAAGCCATAGTGAGGAAATATATAGGCCTAAAGGAACACTATGAGCTTAATATTGGTTTAATATCGATTCATTATGAATAAATAGGCTTAAAGGAATCCATAGACTCGAGATATGAATAGAGAAATGAAATGGGGCCTTATATGAGATGATAGAAGTTATAGAGTGAATTGACTATAGCAAAACCAAAAGGTTACGTGTAATAGATTGAAATAATGTGGAATATGAGTTTGTGCAGTTTCGGAGAGTCGTTGGAGACGCAATCGAACTACGCACACGTAAGCAGCTTTAAGGAAATGGAATCACATGTCACGATTCTAGGTAAGGGAATTCTGTAAGTATATAGATGCAGCTGCTCGTATTTTGTGGGTATATAGGGCTTTGGAAATGTGCATGAGTTGTGAAAATGTGGTTGATAATGTATGGAAATTATTACGAGTATTTGCATGAGATTTGGTGTTGAAGTGGTACTATAAAGAAAAGGGATAGTAATACTAATAATTGCATAAATCACGTGTTTCGAATGTTTTCACAAAACAAAATGCTTTGATTTTAGCAAATAAAAGGATAGGCTGGCTAGTACTTGAATGATGTTGTGAAATAGCCCATGTGAGGCGCTAAACATGTTTTGAGATGTTTTGAATGTATGTGAGTTGCCTATCGTGTGTATGTGATTTAATTCGCGCTAGAGCCTCGCTCGCGCTAGATTTCAATGTTTTCATTTGTATGAAATGTGCTGGAGCTCAGCTCGCACATTGATTTGGGAACTACGATGATGTTTATAAACCGTACTGGAGCTTCTACTCGTACGTGGATTTTGAGTGGTTTTTCTTATGCGTATAACCGTACTATAGCTATGCTCGTACGTGGTTTCTTTATGATAGGATGCATGAGTCGTGCTAGAGCTTTGCTCGCACAAGTTTGCACATCGTAATACGTATGAGGTTGTGAAAGCTGGTAAGATCCTCAAGCTCTACATCCTTAAGCCAACATCCTTAAGCCCGAGGAGGCGGGGAGGCTCTGTTCGATGGGAAGGCTCTCTTACTATAAGATCCTTAAGCTAACATCCTTAAGCCCGACGAGGCAGGGAGGCTCTGTTCGGTGGGGAGGCTCTCTTACGGAAGGATCCTTAAGCCAACATCCTTAAGCCTTGGAGGGGTAGGGAGGCTCTGTTCGGCAAAGATGCTCTCCTACATGAGTAGAAGGATCCTTAAGCCAACATCCTTCAGCCTTGGAGGGGCGGGGAGGCTTTGTTCGGCAGGGAGGCTCTCCTTCATGGATATGGAAAATTCATGGTATGGGGTAGGTAAGACCTAGGAATGGCACCCCCAATCATGATATGAGTCCGGCAGAGTACGCTGTACCGTGTATATTACATGGAGTATAATGTACGACGCAATGGTTATGTGATGAGAAAGTCTGGTAAGGGATAATCCACCTTCGTGCCAGCACGATACCCCGTACACCTGGATGCGTGTGGTCTGGGATGATTTATGATGTAGTTGGTCCACATAGGCACTTTTGATATAGTGACCTGGTTTTTATTACATATGTGTGATTGTGATTGTCCAAGGTAGACCCAAGGAAGGGGTCGAATCTTGTGGGATTTGATTTGGAAAATGGTAATGATGTTTGTGATTGAGAAAATGGTTTGTGATGGGATTGTATGTGTTTGAGAAAGAGCTTTGTGATGTGATTTAAAAAGTAGGTTTCTTAAATGAATTGCCCTTTTTATGAGTTTAATGAGAATGAGTATGAGATGTTTTCACATGTTGATATTCCATGTTTTATATGCCAATTTTACATGATTTTGGATACATGACATATATGTATACTCATATGGCATAGTTTTATTCCTCATGCTCCTATTATAAATGATTTATGCATGACATTATCAGCATGTAGATAGAGTAGTTATCTACCATGCTTACATTATTACCTTACTGAGCGTGTGGTTACTCATTCCTCTCTATTTTCCCCCTCCTATAGAGCGTGCATAGTAGCTCAATGAGGATTGAGGCATGGTATTTTGGACATCCGCTGCATCTCCATCACTCAGAGGTATATACACAGTGATTCCTTTTTGTATCTAAACAATGTAAAAACACAGTAGTCATTTGAAATGTAATTATGGGGGATGTAGATATCAGTAATCATATTTTGTATAAGTAAATGATTAACTTCGAATGTATGACATCGTTTCATTAAATTGTGAATGAATGATAAGTGGTGCTTATTATTGACTCACAGCCCAACTGTATGTGGTGAGTTGTTCACGATCGGGTAAGGTAATAGTAAAACGAGAAAATTTATTATGATTTTCGATAAAAAGGGAATGAAAAAGGGTTATGACAGAGATTGGTATCAGAGCTGCGTTAGCCTGATGTGAGTTAGTAATAAAACGTAGGAAATGAATATCTCCATATTACTGTACTTTTATTTAGATATAACTGTGTATACCGTGATGGATTGAGCTTAATAAATTATTATAATACAAGAAGTTAGGCATTATGCCAATTACGCGACAAGGTAAAGGGGCGACAGCACGTGCTAGAGGCGGTAAAGATAGGCCTGAGAGCCATAGGAGCCACAAACTGATCAGGCTCCACATGACCTTGTTGGGAGAGCAGAAGATACTGAGGCTCGCTTCGTTAGGATAGAGCGGAGTATTGAGAACCTCTGTAGAGATAGTCACGCAGGCCTTGGGTGTCGATGACAGACGAGGTCCCACAACACAGCTTGATGCTACTGGGCAGGCAGCTGCAGAGGCGGAGAGACCTCAGGCTACTAAGACGATGACACCTCCAGTACAGGATACGGATTCTCCTATCGCTCCATACAGAGCGGTAGTGATTTGGGTTATGACTGCGACTTGATCAAACTGCGAGAGTTCTAAACATTAAAACCCCCAGTGTTCAGAAGGATGAAGGACCCGGTTATCATGGAGGACTGGGTGTATGAGATGGAGAAACTGTATAGGTTTTTTCGATGCACTTCAGTTGAGAAGGTAGCCTTTGTCGTGTTTATGTTGAAAGGTAAGGTCGAGCATTGGTGGAGGTCCATCGAGGCTATTTTGAGGGCCAGACACTCTGAGATCTCATGGGAGATATTTATAGAGGCCTTCAGGAGACAATACATTCCAGCCACTGCACAGAGGAAGCTGCGAATGGAATTTATGAATCTGGTTCAAGGGAACGAAAATGTGGATGAGTATGAGTCTAAGTTTATGTCTTTTAAGAGATATGACCCAGACACGATAGGTAGTGAGACCCAGAAGATACAAAAGTTCATGGATGGATTGAGATTGGCCATCCGGACTAAGCTAGCTCCCTTCGACATTTTGACCTATGAGGAGGCTGTACATAAGGCTCAATTATGCGAGCAAGACTTTGAACGGAATGCCTCCGAGCTTAGAAGAATTAGTGTCAGGAAGGATAGAGACTGGAAGAGATCCGGGAGGGATAGAGTGGCCAAAAGGGGAGGGCCATAGCTGAAGATAAGGGGAAATAGGCAGTGGGAGTGAGTAGGGGAAGAGTGCACGCATTAGACCAGGACACTGCGGACGCATCGACGGATGTGATTAAAGGTACCATCCAAATCTTTGATTTAGAAGCATTGGTATTATTTGATCCTGGTGTCACGCATTCTTTCATATCACCTTCCTTTGCACAGAATTTGTTGAAGCATGTGAAACCTACATTGATGGATAAAATGTTGATGATTTTCACTCCCATGAATGATAGTCAATTGACTGAGCATGTATGTAGAGATTGTAAGTTAAAGATAGAGAGAAAAGAAATTACAGCCAATTTAATTTTATTGAAAATGAATGATTTTGATGTAATATTAGGAATGGATTGGTTGGCTACTAATCGTGTTGTTATGGATTCCCATGCTAAGACATTTATGTTTTTAGGATTAGACAATCTTATTGTAAATTTTGATGAAAAGAAATGAAAACACATGATTGATATGAATGAAAAGACTATGATTTTACTTAATCTATTTGAGAGATGAATCCCTATGCTTATGTTGAATATTGATGTAATGATTCATGACACTAACGGTGGAAAGGATGATGTGAAGGGTTTATTGCCTACGTGGTTGATATAGATGAGACACACCCAGAATTGAGGAACATACCCGTAATTACGGATTACCTTGATGTCTTTCAGGACGAATTACCAGGACTACCACCTGAAAGAGAAATGAAATTTTGCATAGAGTTAGTGCCTGGTATCGAGCCGATATCGAAACCACCATACAGAATGGCTCCGATTGAGTTAGAAGAGCTGAAGAAACAGTTGCAAGAGTTGCTGGAGAAGGGGTTTATTAGACCGAGTGTCTTACCTTGGGGAGCACCGATTCTATTTGTAAGGAAGAAGGATGGAAGCCTCCAACTATTAAGAACAAGTACCTCCTTCCACGCATAGATGATTTGCTGGATCAGCTCCAAGGAGCCCAAGTATTTTCTAAGATAGATCTGCAGTCAGGGTATCATCAGTTGAGGATCAGGAGTGGAGATGTACCCAAGACAGCATTTCGTTCCCGTTATGGCCACTACGGGTTTTTGGTGGTGCCATTCGGATTGACGAATCCTTCCGCAGCATTTATGGCACTGATGAATGATATATTTAAGCCATGCCTGGACAAGTTTGTGATTGTGTTCATTGATGACATATTTGTATATTCCAAGTCTAGAGAAGATCATGAGGAGCACTTAAGGATAGATCTACAGACCCTCTGAGAGGAAGAGTTATATGCCAAACTTAGCAAGTGTAACTTTTGGTTAGAGCAGATCTCATTTCTAGGCCATGTGTCGAAGGATGGGATATCGATGGATCCATCCAAGATAGAGGCAGTTGTACAGTGGGAATAGCCCAAGACTATTACTAAGATCAGAAGTTTTTTGGGATTGGCAGGATATTATTCGAGATTTGTAGAGGGTTTCTCCAAACTAGCTGCTCCGTTAACACGCCTCATGCGTAAGGTTAAGTTTGTATGGGATGAGGCATGTGAGAGGAGTTTTGAGGAGCTTAAGCATCGATTGACCACAACTACAATTCTCACCATTCTCACCAGCTCAGGAGGATTCTCGATGTATACGAATGCATCACACCAGGGATTGGGCTGTGTACTTATGCAGGATGGGAAGGTAGTTGCCTATGGATCTAGACAGTTGAAAGATCACGAGAGGAACTACCCGACCCATGATTTGGAGTTAGCAGCCGTGGTATTTGCTTTAAAAATATGGCGCCACTATCTCTATGGTGAAAAATTTTAGGTGTTCACAGATCATAAGAGCCTTAAGCGCCTGTTCTCGCAGAAAGAGCTGAATATGAGACAGAAGATATGGCTCAAACTTTTAAAGGAATATGATTGTGAAATCATGTACCACTTGGGTAAGGCAAATGTAGTTGCCGATGCTTTGAACAGAAAGAACCTTGGGTTGGTGTCTTATATGATGGTACGAATGCATAAATTGTTGGAACACTTTGCGAACCTCAGTTTGGATGTAACCCCACCTGGATCTGAGAGACTTGAGATCATGGCTAGTTTGAGACTGGAGCCAGAATTGATTGGCCGTATTCGGCATGCCCAGTAGAGCGATCGACGGTGCATAGATTGGTTGAGGCAGATACAGACAGGTGTGGGTATTGATGTAGAGCTGAGTGCTGATGGCTTATTGAGGTTCAGGGATAGAGTATGTGTTCCCGAGGATCCTGAGGTCACGAGGTTAATTTTATCAGAGGCTCACTCATCGAAGTATACGATACATTCGGGAAGTACCAAGATGTATCGAAACCTTCGAAAGGTTTACTGGTGGTCTGGAATAAAAAGAGACATTGTGAAATATGTCGCTAAGTGTCTCATTTGTCAGCAAGTGAAGGTAGAACATCAGAAGCCTGTAGGATTATTGCGACCTCTAATGGTACCGACTTGGAAGTGGGAGCATGTCACCATGGATTTTGGTGTGGGATTACCGAGTACCCACAGAGGTCATGATGCCATATGGGTTATTGTAGATTGGTTGACTAAGTCCGCCCATTTTTTAGCTATGAGAGCTACCAATACTCTGATTCAGTTAGCGAACTTATATATTCGAGAGATAGTACGGCTACATGGTGTACCAGTGAGCGTTATTTCTGATAGCGATGCCCACTTCACTTCCCATTTCTGGAAACATTTTCTAGAAGCGCTGGGGACCCGATTGAGTTTTAGTACTGCTTTTCATCCTTAAATAGATGGACAGTCAGAGAGGATTATACAAACCCTCGAGGATATGTTGAAAGTGTATGTACTAGATTTTAGAGGCTATTGGGATGACCACCTACAGTTAGCCGAGTTCACCTATAATAATTGTTATCATGCGAGTATCGGGATGGCACCCTATCCATTGTATGGACACAGATATCGATCCCCCATTGAATGGGAAGAGGTTGGTGACAGACAGATTTTTGCTTCGAACTTAATGCAGCAGGCATCTGAGGATGTTCAGTTGACATGTGAGAGATTACGGATAGCTCAGAGTCGACAAAAGAGTTATGCTGACAAGAGACGAAGACCACTAGAGTTTGATGTGGGTGAGTCGATATTTCTTAGAGTTTCACCTTCGAAGGGTATTATGAGGGTTGGTAAGAAAGGCAAGCTGAGCCCTAGATATATTGGACCCTTCGAGATTTTGGAGAGAGTGGGAGATAAGGTGTATAGGTTGGCATTGCCACCGGACTTGGCAAATGTCTACAATGTCTTCCACGTCTCTATGCTTCGAAAGTATCACCCAGACCTGGCACACGTAATAAGATATGAGCCGTTGGAGCTCAATGAGAGTATGACGTATGTTGAGAAGCCGGTTCGGATATTAGATAGAAAAGAGAAGGTGCTACAGAAAGAGACAATTCCCTTGGTGAAAGTTCTTTGGCAACATTACATGGTGAAAGAGGCCACATGGGAATTGGAGAACTTGATACGGGAGAAGTACCCCCTAACTTTTTGAAGAGTGACTTGGTTCTAATTTGGAGGACCAAATTCCTTGAAGGAGGGGAGAATGTGAGACCCCGTATATGTATAGTTGTAACGTGTGTAATTGGATCAATGAATGCTAATGGACTTGTAATGTAAAGTGTAATTGATATAAGTCATGGATTCAATGTACATATGTGTAATGTGATTTGTAATGTACATACAAGTTTCATTGTGTATGAATATGAAGAAATAAGTTCTTACAAGTGATGAATGTGATTGGAACTCAAAATGAGTAGTGTGGTAAGTGGAAGGAAGTTGCATGAATATAAATGCTTCCATTTGGTTTTATATAGTGTACCTTTGGATATACAAGGAATGCACACAAGTTTCAATGTGTATAAGGTATGAATGGATGTAATTTTTAAGTCATAAAAGTGGATGGATGAGAAAATGACTATGGCAGTAGATTAAGGATGTTTTGGTGTAAGTTGCAGCGAAAAAACTGTAAAAAATCTGGAAAGTATAAAGGTCAGATCGATCTCATAGGATGAGAGATCGATTTGGAAGAGCCAGAATGCTCTTATTTGGGTAATGTTATAGAGCAGATCGATCTACAATGGGGCCAGATCGATCTCCTATGCATTCTGTAATGAAAAGATCGATCCTCAAGCATACAGACCGATCAACTTAGCTCTCTGTTTGGGAGCAGATCGATCTCAAGCTTAAAATGTCATGAAAAAGAGGGATTTAAGGGGACCAGATCGATCTCCTCCTAGTGCAAATCGATCTCCTCAAGCTATACCATAAAAGGAGCATTGAAAATCTACAGATTTCGGGAAAAACATCACCCTTTCCATTTCCAACCCAAAACCTAGATTTTTCTCTCTAAAATCAGCCATTTCCAGTAAGAATTAAAGGGAGGCCATTAGACACTAAGTTGTTTATCTTGAGGAAGAAAATAACATAGTTGGAACCCAAAATCCCATTGTTGGTATTGAAGGAGCTAAGGGCATTATCATTTGGAATAAGAAGAGAAATCAGATTTGGTGAGCTTCTAATACTCCAGCCTAAGTACATTGTGTATTTAATTGATTTTGAAGTTTCTTGGCATGTATATGGATGATAGAAATCATCTAGAAAGCAATGGAACACATATAACCTAAAAAATGGAATGAGTCTAGAGTGAGAAAGTGTGATTGAGTATGTTGATGATTTATGGATTATGATAAGCTGTTATAGAAGTAATATGAATGATGTGGAGTGGTTAAATGAAGCCACATTGTGAATTTGGATGAGTTGGTGATTTGTGGGAATTGCTAAGTTGTCAATGGAGTAATATGGATGATTTGTAATGGGTAAATGAAACTACATTGTGGGTTGAGTGGAATTAGGAAAATGAGCACGTGTAGTGTTGATGGAAAAGCCATAGTGAGGAAATATATAGGCCTAAAGGAACACTATGAGCTTAATATCGATTTAATACCGATTCATTATGAATAAATAGGCCTAAAGGAATCCATAGACTTGAGATATGAATAGAGAAATGAAATGGGGCCTTGTATGAGATGATAGAAGCTATAGAGTGAATTGATTATAGCAAAACCCAAAGGTTGCGTGTAATAGATTGAAATAACGTGAAATATGAATTTGTGCAGTTTGGGAGAGTCGTTGGAGATGCAATCGAACTACACACACGTAAGCAGCTTTAAGGAAGTGGAATCACACGTCGCGATTCCAAGTAAGGAAATTTTGTAAGTATATAGAGGTAGCTGCTCCTATTTTGTGGGTATATAGGGCTTTGGAAATGTGCATGTGTTGTAAAAATGTGGTTGACAATGTATGGAAATTATTACGAGTATTTGCGTGAGATGTGGTTGTTGAAGTGGTATTATAAAGAAAAGGGATAGTAAGGCTAATAATTGCATAAATAACATGTTTTGAATGTTTTCACAAAACACAATGCTTTGATTTCAGCAAATAAAAGGATAGGCTGGCTAGTACTTGAATGATGTTGTGAAATAACCCATGTGACGAGCTAAACATGTTTTGAGATGTTTTGAATGTATGTGAGCCGCCTATCATGTGTATGTGATTTAATTCGCGCTAGAGCCTCGCTTGCTCTAGATTTCCATATTTTCATTTGTATGAAACGTGTTGGAGCTCAGGTCGTACATTGATTTGGGAACTATGATGAAGTTTATAAATCGTACTGGAGCTTCTTCTCGTACGTGGATTTCGAGTGGTTTTTCTTATGCGTATAATCGTACTAGAGCTATGCTCATACGTGGTTTCTTTATGATAGGATGCATAAGCCATGCTAGAGCTTTGCTCGCACAAGTTTGTACATCGTAATACGTATGAGGTCGTGAAAGTTGGTAAGATCCTCAAGCCCTACATCCTTAAGCCAACATCCTTAAGCCTGAGGAGGCGAGGAGGCTCTGTTAAGCGGGGAGGCTCTGTTCGGTGGGGAGGCTCTCTTATGGTAAGATCCTTAAACCCTACATCCTTAAGCTAATATCCTTAAGCCCTAGGAGGCAGGGAGGCTCTGTTCGGTAGGAAGGCTCTCTTACGGAAGAATCCTTAAGCCAACATCCTTAAGCCCTGGAGGGGCGGGGAGGCTCTCCTACATGGGTGCAGAAGGATCTTTAAGCCAACGTCCTTAAGCCCTGGAAGGGCAGGAAGGCTCTGTTCGGCAGGGAGACTCTCTTACATGGATATGAAAAATTCTTGTTATAGGGTAGGTAAGACCTAGGAATGGCACCCCCAATCATGATGTGAGTCTGCGAAGTATGTTGTACCGTGTATATCACATGGAGTACGATGTACCGCATGATGGTTATGTGATAAGAAAGTCTGGCGAGGGATAATCCATCTTCGTGCTAGCACGATACCCCGCACACTTGGATGCGTGTGGTTTGGGATGATTTATGATGTAGTTGGTCCACATAGGCACTTTTAATATAGTGACCTAGTTTTTATTACATATGTGTGATTGTGATTGTCCAAGGTAGACCGGAGGAAGGGGTCGAACCTTGTGGGATTTGATTTGGGAAATGGTAATGATGTTTGTGATTGAGAAAATGGTTTGTGATGGGATTGTATGTGTTTGAGAAAGAGCTTTGTGATGTGATTTAAAAATGAGGTTTCTTAAATGAATTGCCCTTTTTATGAGTTTAATGCGAATGAGCATGAGATGTTTTCACATGTAGATATTCCATGTTTTATATGCCAATTTTACATGATTTTGGATACATGATATATATGTATACTCATATGGCATAGTTTTATTCCTCATGCTCCTATTTTAAATGATTTATGCATGACATTATCAGCATGTAGATAGAGTAGTTATCTACCATGCTTACATTATTACCTTACTGAGCGTGTGGTTACTCATTCCTCTCTATTTTCCCCCTCCTATAGAGCGTGCATAGTAGCTCAATGAGGATTGAGGCGTGGTATTTTGGACATCAGCTGCATCTCCATCACTCAGAGGTATATACACAATGATTCCTTTTTGTATCTAAACAATGTAAAAACACAGTAATCATTTGAAATGTAATTATGGGGGATGTAGATATCAGTAATCATATTTTGTATAAGTAAACGATTAACTTCGAATGTATGACATCGTTTCATTAAATTGTGAATGAATGATAAGTGGTGCTTATTATTGACTCACAGCCCAACTGTATGTGGTGAGTTGTTCACGATCGGGTAAGGTAACAGTAAAACGCGAAAATTTATTGTGATTTTCGGTAAAAAGGGAATGAAAAAAGGTCGTGACAAGTCCTACCCTCTGGCTCATCTCAATCAACCTCATCTCCTCATATACTCACGGTATAAGGTACGCCATGTGTCATCTATGTGATACCTGTACTCACGTGCACCCAGCACGGTACATAGTATACCAATGGACAACTACACAGTACTACGTATGACCGTGGACCCAAGTCCATACTTCAACTCCGATGGACTTTTCATCCTGAATCATGTCACATATACCAGGCGAGCAATTAGCGTGACACAGTCATCGAAAGGCTCCAGCGCGGTACGATTTATCGTTAAGGCCTAGCCTGTTTCGAGGCCATCGGCTGGCATCCCCTTGGGCCTCAAACCCCCAGGTTTACCTCAACACAGTAAAAACAGATGCGAGCAATGCTCCAGCGCTTTTCTCAAAACCATCATGCGAGTTAAACTCCAGCACGGCACATCAAAAGTATAGAAACATGTGCGAGCTAATACTCCAGCACATAGTCAAAGTCATTAAAATAGATGTGAGCTAAAGCTCAAACACCAATCTCATCTCAAATCCGATAGATGGCTATTTTCTCTTTTTAAAACCAAAACATGTTTATTTTTGCAGCATGCCTTTTCATGCTAAAACATGTAAAATTAGCCAACCTATCATCATCATTTCTCAATCACCAATATCAATACAAAATTGAGAAAAACATTAAAAAATGCATATCATGCTATTTCCTTACCCCACCCATTTCTCAATACATATATATTATAGTACACTTAATGCTCCCATATCATTTCATAGAATGGTAGTATCTTACTAATTCTAGCAATATATCTACGAAATTGCCATAAAATATGTACGGACATCTTTATAGTTAACACACAGTCCCTTACCTCGAATCGTACGCGTATCTCCTCCGTCACGTTTGCTCTGTTCACGATTTGAGTTATCTGTATTCTGCGTATTTCAAGCTACACGTATAAATCATCAAGTTATTTTCTTTTCCGTCTTCTAAACCTCCACATTGTCATTTATTTATTTATCCATACTCCTCAACCCATTAAAACACATTTCATCTTTCTCACAAATCTCATTATACTTCTCTTAAGCTTTCCACCATTTCTCATGGATTTTCTCTCTATAAACCCTTTTCAATATTACTCACTCATCACTACACTCATCATTTCTAACCATATTTCACATCTCATTCAACCCATTAAATGCTTAGAAACCCATATTTAAAGCTTGAAGGTTGAAGAGCTTACCCTCTTACTTAGTCAATCTTCTGGTAGCCACAACTCCTTCTTTTAGTCACACCAATGTGTGATTTTTGGGTATGTTATTCTCCTTGTTTCAAGGAATAATTTTTCTTTCTTGAGCTTCTTCCAAAACTTGCCAAAATGTGGTGATTTCTAGAGTGAGAAAGCTTGGGTCTTAAGAGAAAATGGCAGGTGAGATTTGGTGAGGAAGAGTTCTGAGTTTTCAATCTAATCCTGAGCTCCTTTTTATAGATGCAGGCTTGTGAGACCGATCTGGTCCTTATAGAGATCGATCTTTGCACGTTTGGTAGTCCTCTTCACTTATGGCAAACACTACCAGATCGATCTTCTCCCTTGATGAGATCGATCTGTCGAAGGGAAATTTTTCTCTTAAAGATCGATCTGCCTCTTCTAGGAGATCGATCTATTTTTTACAGAACCCTTAAGGAGATCGATTTGTCTAGCTTAGAGATTGATCTATTCTCAAATAGAGAGCTAAGGAGATCGATCTGTTTTCCTTAAAATCGATCCTCTCATTACAGAATGCTTAACAGATCAATCTGGCTCCATTGGCGATCGATCTGTCCTGCTCCATAGCTCAAAATAAGTTCATTTTGGCTCTTTCAGATCGATCTCTCATCCCATGAGATCGATCTATCATTCATATTTTCAGATTTTACTGTAGTTTTCTGCAGCCACTTCATTCAAAACCTCCTCAATTTGCTGCCATAGTCATTTCTTCATTCATCCATCCTTGAGACTTGAAAATGGCATCCAGTCACACTTAGTACATATTAACACTTGTGTGTAAGCCTTGTATGACCAAATACATACAATATATAACTAAATGGGAACATAAAGATTTGCACCACTTGTGCAATTTCATTCAATTTTACTCTACTACTCATATTCCATTCTACACACATTCATCATATATCAAAGTCCATTTCTTCATATTCATGCTTAATGCTACTTGTACATACGTCACAACTCTCATTACAAGTGTGTACATTCAATTTATGGACTTTGCATCACATATGCTTTGCATTACTAGTACATCATCATACTTATGAATTCATTTACATATGTTCAAGGTTAAACCCATACAGGGTCTTACATTCTCTCCCACTTAGAAAATTTGGTCCTCCAAATTGGAACTAATCATTTTATGAATAACTCGGGATACTTCTCCCACATCAAACTCTCTAATTCCCATGTGGCTTCTTCCAATGTATGATGTTGCCATAAAACCTTAACCAATGAAATCGTCTTGTTCCGCAACACCTTTTTTCTGTCCAATATTTGGATCGGTTCCTCCATATACAACATATCCTCCTTGAGCTCTAATGGCTCATAGCTAATTACATGTGTTGGATCCAGATAGTACTTCCGAAGCAAAGAAACATGGAAGACATTATGGACTCCTGTTAGCTCAGGTGGTAAGGCTAGCCTATATGCTCTATCTCTCACTCTATCCAAAATCTCGAAGGGACCAATATAACGAGGGCTTAGTTTTCCTTTCTTCCCGAACCTCGTTATTCCCTTAGAAGGAGATACTTTTAAAAATAAGGACTCACCCACATCAAACTCAAGTGGTCTCCGTCTCATGTCAGCATAGCTTTTTTGTAGACTTTGAGCTGTTTGTAACTTCTCACATATTATCTGAACATCTTCAGAGGCTTGTTTAACCAGATCGGGAGCGAGCAACTGTCTGTCACCAACTTTTCCCAACCAATGGGTGATCGGCATCTACAACCGTATAGTGCCTCATAAGGGGTCATACCAATACTTGAGTGATAACTGTTATTGTAGGCAAACTCAATCAATTGCAACTGATCGTCCCATGTGCCTCTAAAATCCAGCACACACGCTTTCAACATATCCTCTAGGGTCTGTATAGTCCTCTCTAACTGACCATCTATCTGAGGATGAAAAGCGGTGCTAAAGCTCAACTGGGTCCCCATCACTTCCTAAAAATGTTCCCAAAAGTGGGAAGTGAAGCGGGCATCTCGATCAGAAACAACACTCACTAAGACTCCATGCAATCTCACTATCTCCTGTACATATAAGTTCGCTAATGTACTCAAGGTATCTGTAGATCTCATGGTTAAGAAGTGTGTCGATTTTGTTAACCGATCTACTACCACCCATATCGCATCATGGTTCTTACGGGTTCTCGGTAACCCCATCACAAAGTCCATGGTGACGTGCTCCCACTTCCATATCGGTATCAATAGAGGTTGTAATAATCCTCCCATTTTCTGATGTTCGACTTTTACTTGTTGACAAATGAGACATCTAGCGACATACTCAGCTATGTCCCTCTTCATTCCAGACCACCAATACACCTTTCGGAGATTCTGATACATTTTACTACTCCTTGGGAGTACTGTATATCTCGATGAGTGAGCCTCTGATAAGATCATCTTCCTCAGCTCTGAATCCTTAGGAACACACATTCTATTTTCAAACTTTAGTATTCCATCTGAACTCAATTCAAATTTCGTACCCTTACCCTTTTGGATTTGGCTAATCACATCAATACACAATTGATCAATTTGCTGAGCTTGTCGGATTCTCTAAATCAACTTTGGTTCTAATCTCAAGCTAGCAATAATCTCATAGCTGCCAATCTCAAGTAGGGTCATATCCAGACTAAGGTTCATGAATTGTTTCAACAACTCGTGTTCTCTAACCATCATATGTGATACCAACCTGGGACTCTGGGTTGTACAAAATTTCACAATCGTAGTCTTTGAGGAGTTCTAACCACCTTCTCTGTCTCATATTTAACTCCTTCTGTGAGAATAGATACTTCAAACTAACTCTTATGATCTGTAAAGATCTGAAATCTCTCACCATACAAGTAGTGGTGCCATATCTTCAATGCAAATACTACGGTCTCTAACTCTAAATCGTGAGTGACGTAGTTCTTCTCATGATCTTTTAGCTGTCTAGATCCATAAGCTACTACCCTTCCCTCCTGCATCAAAACACAACCCAATCCTTGATGTGAAGCATCCGTATAAACATAATAGTTTCCTGAACTGTTAGGGATGATAAGAACTGGCGTGATGGTTAATCTGCACTTGAGTTCCTGAAAGCTCCTCTCACATGCTTCATCCCATATAAACTCCACAACCTTTCTCATAAGACGTGTCAACGGAGCAACCAATCTAAAAAAACCCTCTACAAATCTCCTGTAGTAACCAGCCAAACCCAAAAAACTCCTAATCTCTATGACTGTCTTGGGCTATTCCCACTGAACAACTGCCTTAATCTTGGATGGATCTATTGACACCTCATCCATCGATACAACATGGCCCAGAAAAGAGATCTGCTCTAGCCAAAAGTCACATTTACTCAGTTTGGCATACATCATTCTCTCTCAAAGGGTTTGCAAAACAATCCTTAAGTACTGCTCATGATCTTCCTTGGGCCATGAATACACCAATATATCATCAATGAAAATGATCATGAACTGGTCCAAGTATGGCTTGGATATCTCATTCATTAGAGCCATAAAAGCTGCTGGTGCATTCGTCAACTCGAAAGGTATCACTAGGAATTTGTAATGACCGTAGCGAGTACGAAAAGCTGTCTTGGGCACATCCTCCTTCCAAATCTTTAGTTGATGGCACCCAGACCTCAGACCTATCTTGGAAAAAGATCTATGCTCCCCGAAGCTGATCCAATAAATTGTCAATGCATGGCAATGGGTACTTATTCTTGATGGTGGCCTTGTTTAACATTCGATAGTTAATACACAACCTGAGGCTCCCATCTCTCTTCTTCACAAACAATATCGGAGCTCCCCATGGTGAGACGCTCGGTCTTATAAACCCCTTATCTAGCATATCTTGTAACTGTTTCCTTAATTCCTCTAGCTTAACTGGAGCCATTCTATATGGTGACTTCGATATTGGTTCGGTTCTAAGTGTCAGGTCGATACCAAATTCCATTTCTCTATCCGGTGGCAATCCTCATAGGTCATCTGGAAAGACATTAAGGAATTCTCTAACCACTGGAATGTCCTCTATATCCAGATGTATTTTGTCCAAATCCTTCACATAAGTAATAAAACCTTTAAAACAACATTCAAGTCATTTATACCAATGTACTTTACTTGTCACAAAATTCAAGATTTTATTTCTTCTCTAAAATCTTACAACACATTCCTCAGGTAGAGAAAATGTAATAGACTTTGTGTGGTAATCTAAGACAGCACGATTGGTAGCTAACCAATCCATTCCCAAGATTACATCAATGTCATACATATTTAACAAGATCAAGTTGGATGTCGCACACTTATCTCCTACCCTCATCTTACAATCCTTATACACTTGTTCAGCTAATTGGCTAACTCTCATTGGAGTGCTTATTAATAAAGTCTTATTTAGGTGTGTGGGTTCTACAAGTTCTGTCAACTTTGATGCACATGCTGCCATAGTCATTTCCTTATTCATCCATCCTTGAGACTTGAAATGGCATCCAGTCACACTTAGTACATATTAAAACTTGTGTGTAAGCCTTGTATGACCAAATACATACAATATATAACTAAATGGGAACATAAAGATTTGCTCCACTTGTGCAATTTCATTCCATTTTACTCTGCTACTCATATTGCATTCCACTCACATTGATTATATATCAAAGTCCATTTCTTCATATTCATGCTTAATGCAACTTGTACGTACGTCACAACTGTCATTACAAGTGTGTACATTCAACTTATGGATTTTGCATCACATATGCTTTACATTACTAGTACATCATCATACTTATGAATTCATTTACATATGTTCAAGGTTAAACCCATACGGGGTTTTACACACAGAGTACGTTGTACCGTGCACGTAGCATGGAGTACATTGTACCATGTTAAGATTGTGATATGCCATCTTCGGACAATGTATAGATCTATGCTATGGACTGGCGGGCTGAACGTGACACACCTTCCGTGTGGAAGCAGATAGTAGTGATACCTCGCACACCTGATCAGTGTAGCCTGAGATCACAGGGCCATAGTCCTAGAGGTGATTTCCCTTATTATATTGCCTATCTCACTTGTCTTTTATTATGAATGAATCCATGTTTTGAAAACGTATTGTGGGTTAGGATAGTCCGAGGGAAGAGCTGAGTCCTGACAAGCATTGATTTCATTGAGATTAAATAGCATGATTTGCTTGAGAAAGTATGATAATGGCTTTTAAAAGTGCACTTACGCATGGTGATTTATGCACTAACAAATAGCATGAATTGCTTTACATGCCATTAACACAAGCATGAACTCATGCTTTTGAGGTGTGAATGGAAATGTGTATGGTTTTTGAGCATGACATCACGATCACGTAGATAGTGCAGTATTTACATGTTCGCATGATTGCCTTACTGAGTGTGTGGCTTGCTCACCCCCTTATTTTCCCCTCTCTACAGAGATTTGAGAATAGACTGAGAGACTGAAGGTTTTCCCTTTTGGTATCCGCTGCATCTCATCGCGTAAGGTATACACACTAATGGAATTTTGTATCTAAACTTCTTATAGCACAGTAGCATTTTGTATGTAACTATTGGGGATGTAAAGAATTGTAAACACATGTAAACAACAACTCTGATTTATTTATACAAGTGCTTACTTCTAAATTTTTAATGTAAATAAAATTGTTATGGTTGGGTGAGGTAGACATTGACACACAGCCCAACTGTTGAGAGGGTAGCTGATCACGATCGAGGTAAGGTAAGGACAAAAAAATAAATAATGCTTGAAAAGGGAAAATTTTGTGATGATTTTTGGTAAGTTGAGGGTTGTGACAGAAGTTGATATCAGAGCTGAGTTGGTCTGACGTGTGTTGATGTCTAAAATACTTAATAAGTTAAAAAATTACATCTTCATGTTACTGTGCTTATTTAGATACAATTGTGTGTGTGTCGATAGGTTGACAAAGAAATTGATGTGTATGTAGAGAATTGAAACATTATGCCTAACACCTATCGCAGTAGAGGGCGAGGGCGCAAGCTAGAGACCATAGAGGTAGGCCTGGGGGTAGTATTGAGCCAGAAACACACGAGATTTAGGATGAGATTGAGGTGGAGGCTGAGGTTAAGCATGCTCCATAGGGTCCAGAGGAGAGACCCGAGAGTACTCGGCACTCTTCGCGAGGATTGAGCGGAGTATTGAGATGATCTTGCAGCTGGTCACTCAATCGTTACCTGGAGTTAGGTACAGGCATAGTCCCGCTACTAGGGTGATGCAGAACAGGCGGCAGTTCCTGAGGCACAAGCACGGCTAGCCCAGAGACCTCAGATGACAGATACACCTACACCCCCATCTGCACGGGATATGCCTACACCTGTTGCTACACCACAGGGTAGTAGAGGCTGGGGTTATGGATGTGATTTGGATAGACTGTGGCAATTCCAGAAGTTTGGACCATTGTCTTTCAGTGGAGTTAAAGACCTAGTAGTTGCAGAGGATTGGATAAATGAAATTGAGAAGTTATATGGGTTCTTCGAGTGCACTACTACCAAGATGGTAGCTTTTACCGCATTCATGCTGAAGGGATTAGCAGAACATTGGTGAAAATCCACCCGGCCTATTTTAAGAGCCTGACATACAGAGATTAGCTGTGATGTATTTTTGGAGGCTTTCCGAAGACAATATGTTTCGAATTCCGCACAGCGAAAGATGAAGATGACATTTTTGAGACTGACCCAAGGGAGTAGGGCTATGGATGAGTATGAGACGAATTTTATCTCCTTGGGCAGATATGATCCCAACACGATGGGTAACGAGGTCGAGAAGATCCAGAAGTTTGTGGATGGACTAAGACCAATCAGCAGGTCCAGATTGGTTCCCCTGAATATATCAACCTATGAGGAGGCAGTGCACAAGGTGCAATTATGTGAGCAAGACATTGATAGAATTGCCTCAGAGTTTGGAAATGTTGGTAAAGTGAGGGATAAAGATAAGAAGAGACTAGTGATGGATAGAGGCTTTAGTTATAAGGGAAGCAAAAGGTTTGCTGGGAAGAGACCTAGGATCGAGGAGATTTGAGAGAGGATAGTTAATCCTCCCATGTATCCTACCATAGCTCCAGCTAAGGGAATTATGATTAGAGAGCCACGACCTACTACGAAGCAGTACGACTAGTGTGGCAGGTACCATGGTACTGACCATGCTATGGACCTCCTGCAGTATACTTCAGATGTGGGAAACTAGGGTACATAGTCTGAGATTGCCCAGAGATGATAGAGAGAGCCCAACAGAAGGGCAGAGAGTCAAAGAGAGATCCATTTGGGATAACCGTTCCGATGAGGAGGGCTACAACTGAGAAAAAGGGGAAGCAGGCAGTAGGTGTGAGTAGAGGACGAGTGCACACATTGGACCAGGACACTGCGGATCAGTCTTCAAATGTGGTTAAAGGTACCATTCAAATCTTTGATTTTGAAGCATTTGTATTGTTTGATCTTGGTGCCACGCATTCCTTTATATCGCCATCCTTTACATGTAAATTATTGAAGCATATAAAACCCACACTGCTAGATAAGATGTTGATGATATCTACCCCTATGAATGATAGTCAGTTGACTAAGTATGTATATAGGAATTTTAAGACAAGGATAGGAGGTAAAGAAATGGCAACCGATTTAATTTTATTAAATATGAGTGATTTTGATGTAATCCTGGGAATGGATTAGCTGGCTGCAAACCATGTGGTTATGGATTGTCATGTTAGAACATTGACTTTTTCAAGATTAGATAATCTTATTGTAAACTTTGATGAAAAGAAATGAAATGACATGAACTTTACAAATGAGAAAAGTATGATTTAAATTCATAATACTTGAGAGATGAATCTGTTTATCAATTATGTATGTGGTGTGATGGTTTATGTCACTAACGATGGAAAGAATAATGTGAAGGGTTCCTTGATTATGTGATTGAGACAGATAAGGCACGTACAGAGTTGATAGACATCCCAGTGGTCAGGAAATTTCCAAATGTCTTTCCGGATGAGTTACCAGGATTACCTCCAAATAGTGAAATGGAATTTGGTATAGATTTAGCCCCTGGTACATAGCCGATATCCAACCCACCATATAGAATGGCTCAACTTAAGTTGGAAGAACTAAGGAAGCAGTTACATGAGTTGCTGGAGAAGGGGTTCATCAAGTCGAGCGTCTCACCTTGGGGAGCACCAGTTCTGTTTGTAAGGAAGAAGGATGGAAGCCTCCGACTGTGTATAGATTAACGGTCATTGAATAAGGCCACCATTAAGAATAAGTACCCCCTTCCAAGCATCGATGAGTTGTTGGATCAGCTTAAGGGAGAGCATGTCTTTTCCAAGATAGATCTGAGATCTAGGTACCATCAGTTGAAGATACGGAGTGGAGATGTGTGAGACCCCGTACATGTATAGTTGTAATGTGTGTAATTGGATCAAATAAATGTGAATGGATTTGTAATGTCAAGTATAATTGATGTAAGTCCATGGATTCAATGTACATATGTGTAATATGATTTGTAATGTACATACAAGTTTCATGGTGTATGAATATGAAGAAATGAGTTCTTATAAGTGATGAGTGTGATTGGAACTCAAAATGAATAGTGTGGTAAATGGAAGAAAGTTGTATGAATATAAATGCTTCCATTTGGTTTTATATAGTATACCTTTGGATATACAATGAATTTACACAAGTTTCAATGTGCATAAGGTATGAATGGATGCCATTTTTAAGTCATAAAGGTGGATGGATGAGAAAATGGCTATGGTAGCAAATTAAGGACATTTGGGTGTGAGTTGCAGTAGGAAAACTGTAAAAAATCTGGAAAGTATGAAGGCCAGATCGATCTCATAGGACAAGAGATCGATCTGAAAGAGGCAGAATGCTCTTATTTGGGCAATGAAATAGAGCAGATCGATCTTCTAACTATTCTATAATGAAAAGATCAACCCTTAAGCATACAGATCGATCTCCTTAGCTCTCTGTTTGGGAGCAGATCGATCTCAAGCTTCGACAGATCGATCTCATGCTTAAATTGCAGTGAAAAGGAGGGATTTAAGGGGACCAGATCGATCTCCTCCTAGTGGAGATCGATCTCCTCAAGCTATTTCTATAAGAGGAGTGCTAAAAATCTGAAAATTTCGAAAAAAAATCAACCTACCATTTTCAACCCAAAAATCTAACTTTCTCTCTCTAAAATCAGCCATTTCTAGTAAGATTTGAGGGGAGGCCATTAGACACTAAGTTGTTCTTCATGAGGAAGAGAACAATATAGTTGGAACCCAAAATTCCATTGTTGGTATTAAAGGAGCTAAGGGCATTGACATTTGGAGCAAGAAGAGAAATTGGATTTGGTAAGATTCTAACACTCCAACTCTGGTACATTGTCTATTTAAATAATTTTGGAGTGGTTTGGCATGAGTATAGATGGTTGGAAACACCTAGGTTTTGTTAGAAACTAATGTAACCTAGAAAATGGATTGAACCTAGTGTGAGAAAGTGAAAGTCAAATGAGTTGATGAATTATAGGTATGCTAAAGTAGCTATTGGAGTAATGTAAATGATATGGAATGGGTAAATGAAGCTATAAAGTGAGTTTAGTGAATTTATGAGGATAAGTATAAGTAAGGCTTGATGAAAGGCCATAGTGGGGAAGTTTGTGAACCACGAGCCTAATATCGATTTAGAATAAGTTAAGAGGCCTAAGAGAATCCATCTACTCGAGTTATAAGTGGAATAATAAAGTGAGGCCTCACAAGCGTTAATAGAGACTATAGGTCGAATCGACTATAGTAAACGCAAAGGTTAGATTATAATCGGCTAAAACGATTTGAAATTTTGTTTATGTGCAGTTTCGAAGAGTCCGTTGGAAACGAATCGAGATGTACGAGTAAGCAGCTTTAAGGAAGTGGAATCACGCATCGCGATTCCAGGTAAGAAAATTTTGTGAGTATATAGAGATAGCTGCTTGTACTTTGAGCTTGTTGGTGAATATTGGGTGTTTTATGAAATGTATGGTTGCTCAAGTAAATGATTGATGGTATTCATGAATGATGCTAAGTATGTGCGTGATTATGGTTTTGAAGTGGATTCTATGAAATGGGATAGTAAGGCTAATAATTGCATAAATCTAATGTTTTGATGTTTTACAAAACGTAATTGCTTTGTTTTAAGCAACCTTGTAGATGGGCCGGCTAGTGTTTTTTTGATGTCACGAAAAAAGTATTGTGAAGTGCTAAACCCAGTTGTCGGGATTGTTTGATTGTGTGTGAGCCACCTATCGTATTTTTATTACATAAATCATGCTAGAGCCTCGCTCGCGCTAGATTTCAATGTTTTCACTTGTGTGAAACGTGCTGGAGCTTAGCTCGCACTTTGATTTGAATTGTGATGATGTTTTATAAACTGTACTAGAGCTCTTACTCATACGTGGTTTTCGATGGTTTTCTTATGCATATAACCCTACTGGAGCTATGCTCGTACGTGGTTTCTTCATATTTTTTTGCATAAATGCCGTACTAGAGCGTTGCTCGTACGAAGTGATTGGTTTTGATGCATGAATTCACGCTAGAGCATAGCTCGCACTGGATTTCACATTGTGGTATGTATGAGGCCATGGTGAGAGATACAGATTGGTGTTCAGGGAACCCAACATGCCTAACAGACCTCTTGAGTGGGGTGAGGGTGAGGGGCTAGGACCTGAATCAGGGAACCCAACAGGGGCGAGCAAGGCCGTGGGGGGCTAGGACCTGGTATTGAGAGTACTTTCACGTGCCGTTGAGACTATAGAGGTTACACTTGGTATGGGGTAGATAAGACCTATAGCAGGCACCCCCAACCATGTTGTGGGTCCGCGGAGTACGATGTACCGCGTGGTGGTTACTTGATTTGAGAAAGTCTGGTGGAGAACTAACCCACCTTCGTGCCAGCATGATACCCTGCACACTGGGATCCGTGTGGTCTGGGATGAGATGTGACGGTTGGCCAACATAGTCAGTTAAGATATAGTGACCAATCTCCTTACTTGATTTACTTACTACCACATGATCTTAATCTATAAGTGATTGTGACTATCCAGGGTAGACCCGAGGGAGGGGTCGAGCCTTGTAGACTTGATTTGTGAAACGATGATGATGTTTGTGATTGAGAAGGTTTGTGATAGGATTGAATGTGTTTGAGAAAAAGCTTTATGATGTGGGTTAAAAAAGGAGGTTTCTTAATGAATTGCCCTTTTTATGAATCTAAATGAGATTGAGCATGAGATGATTTATACATGATGTTCTTACCATGTTTTATATGCCAATGTACATGATTTTGATACATGATATATATGTATACTCATATGGCATAGTTTTACTTCCTCACGCTCCTACTATAAACGATTTATACATAACACTATCAGCATGTAGATAGAGTAGTTATCTACCATGCTTACATTATTTCCTTATTGAGCGTGTGGTTGCTCATCCCTCTCTATTTTTCCCCCTCTTACAGAGCATGCATAGTAGCCCAGGCATTGTGTTTTTGGACATCCGCTGCTTCCATCGTCGAAAGGTATATACATAGGATTCTTTTTGTATCTAAACAATGTAAAAGCACAGTAGTCTTTCGAGTTGTAATTATAGGGGATGTAGATGTCTGTAAAACATGTTTTTGTATAAGTACATGACTAATTGCAAATGTATGACATCGTTTCATTAAATTGTGAATGAATGGTAAATGATGATTATTATTAACTCACAGCCCAACTGTGTGTGGTGAGTTTGTTCACAACCGGGAAAGGTAATAGTAAAATGTGAAAAATTTATTGAGATTTTCGATTAAAGGGAATGAAAAAGGGTCATGACAGAGATTAGTATCAGAGTCGAGTTGGTCTGATGTGAGTCTGAAATAAAACATAGGAAAGTACATCCTCATATTACTGTGCTTTTGTTTAGATATAACTGTGTATACCGTAATGGATTGAGCTTAATAAATTATTATAATACAGGAAGTTAGGCACTATGCCTGTTACAAGCAAAGGTAGAGGGGCGAGGGCATGTGCTAGAGGCCGTAGAGGTAGGCTTGAGAGCCATGCGGAGCCACAGACTGAGCAGGCTCCACAGAACCCTACTGAAAGAGCAAAAGATATAGAGGCACACTTCGCTAGGATAGAGCGAAGTATTGAGAATTTGGTGGAGATAGTCATGCAGGCATTAGGTGCCAGTGATAGACGAAGTCCCGTGGCACAGCTTACTACTGAATAAGCATCTGCAAATCCAGAGAGACCTCAGACTGCAGAGACTGCTACTGCTACACCACCTCCAGTATAGGATACAGATTCTCCTATCGCTCCACAACAGAGTGGTAGTGATTTGGGTTATGACGACGACTTGAGCAGGTTGCGAGAGTTTCAAGCGCTGAAACCCCCAGTGTTTAGAGGGGTGAAGGACCCAGTGGTTACGGAGTATTGGGTGTATGAGATGGAGAAACTGTATAGGTTTTTTCGATGCACTTCAGCTGAGAAGGTTGCCTTTATCGTGTTTATGTTGAAAGGCAAGGCAGAGCACTAGTGGAGGTCCCTCGAGGCTATTTTGAGGGCCAGACACTTCGAGATCTCATCGGAGATATTTATAGAGGCCTTCAGGAGACAGTACATCCCATCTACTGCATAAAGGAAACTGCGGATGGAATTCATGAATCTAGTTCAAGGGAACCGAACTGTGGACGAGTATGAGTCTATGTTTATGTCCTTGGAGAGATATGACCCGGACACGATGGGTAGTGAGACTCGAAAGATTCAAAAGTTCATGGATGGACTGAGATTGGCCATCCGAACTAAGCTAGCCCTATTCGACATTTTGACCTATGAGGAGGCTATACATAAGGATCAGTTATGTGAGCAAGACTTTGAGCAAAATGCCTCCGAGCTTGGGAGGATTAGTGTCAGGAAGGATAGAGACCGGAAGAGATCCGGGTTTGGTAGAGTGGCCAAGAGAGGTGGCCCAAGGTATTTTAAGAAGAGACCTAAGATTGAGGAGGTGCAGGAGAGAGCTGCTAGACCTCCAGTGTACTCGGCTTTGACTGCGCCGAGGGGTATAACTATTGGAGGACCACGACCTACCACTGTTCAGTGTAGGAGATGTGGCAGATACCATGGGACTAGGCCATGTCAGATACCCCCTGTCTTGTGTTATATATGTGGGAGGCCGGGACATATATTAAGGTTCTACAATGAGATGATTGAGACTGCCCTACAAAAGGGCAAGGAGCCTAAGGGAGCTCCAGTTGAGACAGCAGCCCTGAGGAGGAGGGCTACAGCTGAGGAAAAAGGGAAGCAAGTAGCGGGTGTGAGCTGAGGAAGAGTACATGCACTGGATCAGGACACCGCAGACGCATCGATGGATGTGATTAAAGGTACCATCCTAATCTTTGATTTAGAAGCATGGGTATTATTTAATCCTGGTGCCACGCATTCTTTCATATCACCTTCCTTTGCACATAAATTGTTGAAGTATGTGAAACCTACATTGATGAATAGAATGTTGATGATTTCCATACCCATGAATGATAGTCAATTGACTGAGCATGTATGTAGAAATTGTATGTTAAAGATAGAGGGAAAGGAAATGATAGTCAATTTGATTTTATTGAACATGAATGATTTTGATGTAACATTGGGAATGGATTATCATGCTAAAACCTTAATGTTTTCAGGATTAGACAATCTTATTGTAAACTTTGATGAAAAGAAATGATATGAAAAGAGTATCTTTGTTTTAAATGAAAAGAGTATGATTTTATTTAATCTACTTGAGAGATAAATTTATATGTTTACTTTGAATGTGAATGTGATGACTTGTGATACTAACGGTGGAAAGGATAATATGAAGGGTTCATTGCCTACGTGATTGATATAGATGAGGCACCCGGAATTGAGGGACATCCCCGTGATTACGGATTATTCCAATATCTTTTCGGATGAACTACTAGGACTACCACTTGAAAGGGAAATGAAATTTTGCATAGAGTTAGTGCTTGGTACCGAGCCAATATCGAAACTACCATATAGAATGGCACTGATTGAGTTAGAAGAGCTAAAGAAGCAGTTGCAAGAGTTGCTGGAGAAGGGGTTCATTAGACCGAGTGTCTCACCTTGGGGAGCATCGGTACTATTTGTAAGGAAGAAGGATGGAAGCCTTATATTGTGTATAGATTACTGGTTGTTGAATAAGGCCACCATTAAGAATAAATACCCCCTTCCACGAATAAATGATTTGTTGGGTCAGCTCTAGGGAGCCCAAGTATTTTTTAAGATAGATCTGCGGTATCATTAGTTGAGGATCAAGAGTGGAGATGTACCCAAGACAACATTTCGTACCCGTTATGGCCACTATGAGTTTTTGGTGATGCCATTCGGATTGACGAATGCTCCCGCAGCATTTATGGCATTGATGAATGATGTATTCAAGCCATACCTGAACAAGTTTGTGATAGTGTTTATCGATGACATTTTGGTGTATTCCAAGTCCAGGGAAGATCATGAGGAGCATTTGAGGATAGGTCTGCAGACCCTCCGAGAGAGAGAATTATATGCCAAACTCAGCAAGTGTAACTTTTAGTTGGAGTAGATCTCATTTTTGGGCCATGTTGTGTCGAAGGATGGGGTATCAGAGGATCCATCAAAGATAGAGGTAGTTGTACAGTGAGAACAACCCAAGACAGTAACTGAGATCAGGAGTTTTTTAGGATTGGCAGGATATTATCAGAGATTTGTAGAAGGTTTCTCCAAACTAGCTGCTCCATAGACTCGCCTCACGCGAAAAGATGTTAAGTTTGTATGGGATGAGGCATGTGAGGAGTTTTGAGGAGCTTAAGCGTCGATTGACCACTGCTCCAGTTCTCACCATTCCTACCAGCTCAGGAGGATTCTCGATGTATACAGATGCATCACACCAGGGACTGGGCTATGTGCTTATGCAAGATGGGAAGGTAGTTGCCTACGGATCTAGACAGTTGAAAGATCATGAGAGGAACTACCCGACACATGATTTGGAGTTGGCGGTCGTGGTATTTACTTTGAAAATATCGTGCCATTATCTCTATGGTGAGAAATTTCAGGTGTTCACGGATCATAAGAGCCTTAAGTTAAATATGAGACAGAGGGGATGGCTCAAACTTTTAAAGGACTAAGATTGTGAAATCATGTACCACCCGGGTAAGGCAAATGTAGTTGCCGAAGTTTTGAGCAGGAAGAACCTTGGGTTGGTGTCTTATATGATGGTACGGGAACATGAATTGCTGAAACAATTTGCGGACCTCAGTTTGGATGTAACCCCACCTGGATCGGAGAGATTGGATATCATGGCTAGTTTGAGATTAGAGCCAGAGTTGATTGGTCGTATTCAGTAAGCCCAGCAGAGCGATCAACGATGCATTGATTGGCTGAGGCAGATACAGATAGGTGTGGGTATTGATGTAGAGTTGAGTGCTGATGGTTTGTTGAGGTTCAGGGACAGAGTATGTATTCCCAAGGATCCTGAGGTCAGGAGGCTGATTTTATCAGAGGCTCACTCATCGAAGTATACGATACATCTGGGAAGCACCAAGATGTATCAAAACCTTCGAAAGGTTTATTGGTGGTCTGGAATGAAAAGAGACATTGCTGAATATGTTGCTAAGTGTCTCGTTTGTCATTAAGTGAAGGTTGAGCATCAAAAACCTGCAGGATTATTGCAACCTCTACCGATACCGACTTGGAAGTGGGAGCATGTCACCATGAATTTTGTGATGGGGTTACCGAGGACCCGCAGAGGTCATGATGCCATATGGGTTATTGTGGATCGATTGACTAAGTCCACCCATTTCTTGGCTATGAGAGCTACCGATACATTGAGTCAATTGGCGAACCTATATATTCGAGAGATAGTATGGCTACATGGTGTTTCAGTGAGCGTTGTTTTTGATAGGGATGCTCGCTTCACTTTCCTCTTTTGGGAACATTTTTAGGAAGCGCTGGGGACCCGACATAGTTTTAGCATCTCTTTTCATCATCAGACAAATGGACAGTCAGAAAGGACTATACAAACCCTGGAGGATATGTTGAGAGCGTGTGTGCTGGATTTTAGAGGCTCACCTGTAGTTAGTCGAGTTCACCTATAATAATAGCTATCATGCGAGTATCGGGATGGCACCCTATGAGGCACTGTATGGGCGTAGATGTCGATCCCTCATTGGAGGGGAAGAGGTTGGTGATAGACAAATCTTTGCTCCGGACTTAGTGCAGCAGGCATCTGAAGACGACCAATTGATATGTGAGAGGTTACAGACAGCTCAGAGCCGACAAAAGAGTTATGCTGACAAGAGATGGAGACCACTAGAATTTGATGAGTGTGAGTTGGTATTCTTGAAAGTTTCACCATCGAAGGGTATTATGAGATTGGTAAGAAGGGCAAGTTGAGCCCTAGATATATCGGACCCTTCGAGATCTTGAAAAGAGTGGGAGATAATGCGTATAGGTTGGCATTGCCATCGGACTTGGCAAATGTACAGAACGTCTTCCACGTCTCTATGCTCCGAAAGTATCACCCGGACCCGGCACATGTGATAAGATATGAGTCATTGGAGCTCAATGAGAGTATGACGTATGTTGAGAAGCCGGTTCAAATATTGTACAGAAAAGAGAAAGTGTTACGGAATAAGACAATTCCCTTCGTGAAAGTTCTTTGGCAACATCACATGGTGGAAGAGGCCACATGGGAATTGGAGAACTTGATACGGGAGAAGTACCCCCAACTTTTTGAAGAGTGACTTGGTTCTAATTTGGAGGACCAATTCCTTGAAGGAGGGAAGAATGTGAGACCCCATACATGTATAGTTGTAATATGTGTAAGTGGATCAAATAAATGTGAATGGACTTGTAATGTCAAGTATAATTGATGTAAGTCCATGGATTCAATGTACATATGTGTAATATGATTTGCAATGTACATACAAGTTTCATGGTGTATGAATATGAAGAAATGAGTTCTTATAAGTGATGAGTGTGATTGGAACTCAAAATGAATAGTGTGGTAAATGGAAGAAAGTTGTATGAATATAAACACTTTCATTTGGTTTTATATAGTATACCTTTGGATATACAATGAATACACACAAGTTTCAATGTGCATAAGGTATGAATGGATGCCATTTTCAAGTCATAAAGGTGGATGGATGAGAAAATGGCTATGGTAGCAAATTAAGGACATTTGGGTGTGAGTTGCAGCAGGAAAACTGCAGAAAATCTGGAAAGTTTGAAGGCTAGATCGATCTCATACGATGAGAGATCGATCTGGAAGAGCCAGAATGCTCTTATTTGGGCAATGGAATAGAGCAGATTGATCTCCAATAGGGCCAGATCAATCTCCTAACCATTCTGTAATGAAAAGATCGATCCTCAAGCATACAGATCGATCTCCTTAGCTCTCTGTTTGGGAGCAGATCGATCTCAAGCTTCGACAGATAGATCTCATGCTTAAATTGCCGTGAAAAAGAGAGATTTAAGGGGACCAAATCGATCTCCTCCTAGTGGAGATCGATCTCCTCAAGCTATTTCTATAAAAGGAGTGCTGAAAATCTGAAAATTTTGAAAAAAAACATCAACCTACCATTTTCAACACAAAAACCTAACTTTCTCTCTCTAAAATCAGCAATTTCCAGTAAGATTTGAGGGGAGGCCATTAGACACTAAGTTGTTCATCTTGAGGAAGAGAACAACATAGTTGGAAGCCAAAATCCCATTGTTGGTATTGAAGGAGCTAAGGGCATTGACATTTGGAGCAAGAAGTTGGATTTGGTAAGATTCTAACACTCTAACTCTGGTACATTCTCTATTTAAATGATTTTGGAGTGGTTTGGCATGAGTATGGATGGTTGGAAACACCTAGGTTTTGTTAGAAACAAATGTAACCTAGAAAATGGATTGAACCTAGTGTGAGAAAGTGAAAGTCAAATGAGTTGATGAATTATGGGTATGCTAAAGTAGCTATTGGAGTAATGTAAATGATATTAAATGGGTAAATGAAGCTATAAAGTGAGTTTAGTGAATTTATGAGGATGAGTACAAGTAAGGCTTGATGAAAGGCCATAGTGAGGAAGTTTGTGAACCACGAGAGTAATATCGATTTAGAATAAGTTAAGAGGCCTAAGAGAATCCATCTACTCGAGTTATAAGTGGAATAATAAAGTGAGGCCTCACAAGCGTTAATGAGACTATAGGTCGAATCGACTATAGTAAACGCAAAGGTTAGATTATAATGGGCTAAAACGATTCGAAATTTCGTTATGTGCAGTTTCGAAGAGTCCGTTGGAAACGAATCAAGCTGTATGAGTAAGCAGCTTTAAGGAAGTAGAATCACGCGTCGCGATTCCAGGTAAGGGAATTTTATGAGTATATAGAGATAGCTGCTCGTACTTTGAGCTTGTGAGTGAATATTGGGTGTTTTATGAAATGCATGGTTGCTCAAGTAAATGATTGATGGTATTCATGAATGATATGAATGATGATAAGTATGTGCGTGATTTTGGTTTTGAAGTGGATTCTATGAAATGGGATAGTAAGGCTAATAATTACATAAATCTAATGTTTTGATGTTTTACAAAACGTAATTGCTTTGTTTTAAGCAAGCTTGTAAATGGGCCGGCTAATATTTTATTGATGTTGTGGAAAAAGCATTGTGAAGTGCTAAACCCGGTTGTCGGGATTGTTTGATTGTGTGTGAGCCGCCTATCATATTTTTATGACATAAATCGCTCTAGAGCCTCACTGGCGCTAGATTTTAGTGTTTTCACTTGTGTGAAATGTGTTGAAGCCTAGCTCGCACTTTGATTTGAATTGTGATGATATTTTATAAATCGTACTAGAGCTCTTGCTCGTACGTGGTTTTTGATGGTTTTCTTATGCATATAACCGTACTGGAGCTATGCTCGTATGTGGTTTCTTCATATTTTTATGCATAAATGTTGTACTAGAGCGTTGCTCGTACGAAGTGATTGATTTTGATGCATGAATTCACGCTAGAGCATAGCTCGCGCTGGTTTTCACACTGTGGTATGTATGAGGCCGTGGTGAGAGATACGGATTGGTGTTCAGGGAACCTAACAGGCCTAACAGACCTCTTGAGTGGGGTGAGGGCCTAGAACCTGACATAATCCATTCAAGGAACCCAACAGGCCTAACAGACCTCTTGAGTGGGGTGAGGGTGAGGGGCTAGGAACTGAATCAGGGAACCCAACAGGGGCAAGCAAGGCCATGAGGGGCTAGGACATGGTATTAAGAGTACTCCCATGTGCACTTGAGACTATAGAGGTTACACTTGGTATTGGGTGGATAAGACCTACGGCAGGCACCCCCAACCATGTTATGGGTCCGCGAAGTACGATGTATCGTGTATATCACATGGAGTACGATGTGCTGCGTGGTTGTTACTTGATTTGAGAAAGTCTAGCAGAGAACTAATCCACCTTCATGCTAGCTTGATACCTCGTACACCGGGATTCATGTGATCTGGGATAATATGTGACGGTTAGCCAACATAATCAGTTGAGATATAGTGACCTATCTCCTTGCTTGGTTTACTTACTACCACATGATTTTAATGTATAAGTGTGATTGTGACTGTCCAGGGTAGACCCGAGGGAGGGGTCGAGCCTTGTAGACTTGATTTGTGAAACGATGATGATGTTTGTGATTGAGAAAAAGCTGTATGATGTGGGTTTAAAAAAGAGGTTTCTTAATGAATTGCCCTTTTTATGAATCTAAATGAGATTGAGCATGAGATTATTTATACATGATGTTCTTACCATGTTTTATATGCCAATGTACATGATTTTGATACATGATATATATGTATACTCATATGGCATAGTTTTACTTCCTCACGCTCCTACTATAAACGATTTATGCATAACACTCTCAGCATGTAGATAGAGTAGTTATTATCATGCTTGCATTTTTGCCTTACTGAGCCTATGGTTGCTCATCCCTCTCTATTTTCTCCCTCCTACAGAGCGTGCATAGTAGCCCAGTGAGGATTGAGGCATTGTGTTTTTGGACATCCGCTACTTCCATCGTCGTAAGTTATATACACAGGATTCTTTTTATATCCAAACAATGTAAAAGCACAGTAGTCTTTCGAGTTGTAATTATGGGGGATATAGATCTCAGTAAAACATGTTTTTGTATAAGTACATGACTAACTGCAAATGTATGACATCGTTTCATTAAATTGTGAATGAATGGTAAGTGATGATTATTATTGACTCACAACCCAACTGTGTGTGGTGAGTTTGTTCACGATCGGGAAAGGTAACAGTAAAATGCAAAAAATTTATTGAGATTTTTGGTTAAAGGTAATGAAAAGGGGTCGTGACAAGATGTACCCAAGACCTCTTTTCGCACCCAGTATGGATATTATGAGTTTATGTTCATGCCATTTAGGTTGACAAATGCTCTTGCAGATTTTATATCAATGATGAATGAGGTATTTCACTAGTATTTAGATCGATTTGTGATTGTGTTTATTGATGATATACTGGTGTACTCAAGATCTAGAGAGGAGCATGAACAACACCTAAGGATAGTGCTACAGACCCTCCGAGAAAAGAAATTGTATGCTAAACTCAGTAAGTGCGACTTTTGGTTGGAATAGATCTCTTTCCTTGGTCACATAGTATCAAAAGATGGAGTGTCAGTGGATCTATCAAAGGTTGAGGCAGTGATACAGTGGCAGAGACCTTAGACAGTGACAGAGATCAGAAGTTTCTTGAGTTTAGCTGGATATTATCGAAGGTTTATGGAGGGATTCTCGAAATTAGCCACTCCTTTTACACGTCTCGCGAGAAAGAGTGTTAAATTTGTGTGGGATGATAAGTTTGAGGAAAGCTTTCAGGAGTTGAAAAAGAGATTGACTACAGCTCCTGTACTCAGCATTTCTACCAGCTTAGGAGGTTTCTCGGTGTATACGGATGCATCGCATCAAGGACTGGGCTGTGTATTAATACAGGATGAGAAGGTAGTAGCCTATAGATCAAGACAGTTGAAGGATCATGACAGGAACTACCCGACCCATGATTTAGAGTTGGCGATCATAGTGTTTGCATTGAAAATATGGTGCCACTACCTTTATGGTTAGAGATTTCAGGTTTACACTGATCATAAGAGCCTTAAGTACCTGTTCTCGCAGAAAGAGTTAAACATGAGATAGAGGAGATGGCTCGAGCTTTTAAAGGATTATGATTGTGAGATCCTGTACCACCCGGGTAAAGCAAATGTAGTTGCTCATGCACTGAGTAGGAAGCACATCGGGTTGGTATCATTCATGATGATCAGGGAACACGAGCTGTTAGAGCAGTTCACGAACCTCAGTTTGGATGTGACCCCACCTAATGCTGATAGTGACTTTATGATAGCTAGCCTGCAGTTGGAACTGGATCTGGTGGATCGAATCTGACAGGCTCAGCGATTGGATCAACAGTGCAGTGATATTGTCGGGCGGATACATAGGGGTACAGAGACTAATTTTGAATTGAGTTCAGATGGATTGTTAAGGTTCAGAGCTAGGATATGTATTCCCGATGATCCAAAAGTCAAGAAGTTGATCTTGACAGAAGCTCACTCATCGAGGTATACGATACATCCAAGGAGTACTAAGATGTATCAAAACCTGTGAAAAGTTTATTGGTGGTCTGGGATGAAGAAAGACATTGTTGAATATGTTGCTAAATGTCTTGTTTGTCAGCAGGTCTATAGAGGATCAGAAACCTATAAGATTATTGGAGCCTCTACCGATACCGACATGAAAGTGGGAGCATGTCACCATGGATTTTATGATGGGATTATCGAGGACCCGCAGAGGTCATGATGCCATATGGGTGATTGTGGATCAGTTGATGAAATCAGTCTATTTTCTAGCTATGAGAGCTACCGATACTCTGTGAGACCCCGTATATGTATAATGGTATATATGTACATAGAAATGTAAATAGAGTTGTACTATGAATTCATAAGTGAAGTATATGTGAGGTAAGTCCATAAGTTAATGTACACACTTGTAATAATAGTTGTGATTGTACATACAAGTTACATTATGTATGAATGTAAGGAAATGGACTTAAACATGTGGAGAATATGAATAGAATGGATTATGAGTAATGTGGTAAATGGAATGAAGATTTGCATGAGTATGCACTTCCATTTGTTTATACTAAGCACCATTGGTCATACAAAGATTCTACACAAGTTTTAATGTGTATGAAGTGAGGATGGATGCCATTTTCAAGTCTCAAAGATGAATGGATGAGAAAAGGATCATGGTAGCAAATTAAGGATGTTTGGTAAGTGTTGCTGCAGAAGAACTGCAGAAAATCTGGAAATTATGAAGGGCAGATCGATCTCATGGGATGAGAGATCAATCTGGAAGAGCCAGAATGCTCTTATTTGGGCAAAGGAATAGAGCATATTGATCTCCAATGGAGCCAGATCGATCTCCTAAGCATTCTGTAGTGAAAAGATCGATCCCCAAGCACCCAGATCGATCTCCTTAGCTCTCTGTTTGGGAGCAGATCGATCTCATGTTTCGACAGATCGATCTCATGCTTCAACAGATCGATCTCATGCTTAAAATGTCGTGAAAAAAGAGGGATTTAAGGGGACCAGATCATCTCCTCTTGGATCAGATCGATCTCCTCAAGCTATTTCTATATAAGGAGTGCTGAAAATCAAAAAATTTCGGGAAAAACACTAACCTTCCACTTTCAACCCAAAAACCTAACTTTCTCTCTCTAAAATCAGCCATTTTCAGCGAGGTTTGAAGAGAGACCATTAGAGGGAAAGTTGTTCCTATCAAAGAGAAGAACAATATAGTTGGAAGGCATTTTCCCATTGTTGGTATTGAAGGAGTTAAGGGCATTGCCATTTGGAGCAAGAAGAGAAATCAAATTGGGTAAGATTCTAACGCTCCAACTATAGTACATTGTTTATATAATTGATTTTGGAGTTGTTTGGCATGAGTATGGATGGTTAGAAACTATCTAAAATGCATTGGAATGATTATGACCTAGAAATGGTTTAAAGTGAGAAAGTGGGATGTATGGAGATTAATGATGAATGGGATATGTAGAAGTTATTAATAGTGTTGTGGTATGATTTTAAGGTGTGGTTAGTGGATAAATTGTGAGATTTACCTAAAAGAGGTAAAATGTGGATTAAGGCATTTGTAAAATGCATAAGTGAATAATATTGACTAGTGAGGTCAATTATGGGTTAAATACATTAACTCAATTGATTTAATGAATAAATCGCAGCTTCCGAGGATACACCGAGACGAGTTGAGCCAAGAGCGTGAGAAGCTAAAAGGGAAGGAGTCACACCAAGTAAATCGAGGTAAGGGAATTGTGTGGACTCTTAGAGATATCTGTGCACAATTTGGGCGCTTAAATGTTTTGCTAGAATGCATGAGGTTAGGAAATGATGTTGGGTGATTGAAGGGTAAAAGTTGGGAGTTTGAGAAATGTGTATGAAAACAAAAGCATATTGCTTTGAAAATCATGTTTTATTGCTTTTTAGCAAATGATTGGTAGGTTGGCTAACATTGAAATGATTTGTAAAAGAAATGAGTGTGTTTTGGTTTTGTTAACCATACTTTGCAAAGTTTTGAGCCACCTACATGATTTCGTGAGTATGAAAGCGTGCTAGAGTATGACTAGCATGAGATTTGACGTGTTTTATACACATGAGTGCAAGAGGCACTAGTTTTCACATGGATTTCATAATTGTTTTGGCATTGTGCTTAGAGTTTGTCTTGCACTGGATGCCCACCTTGCATGTTACCGTGTTTGGAGCTTCGAGTAGACTGGGTATCACATCGATTAAATAGGCTCACACGTGCATTGTTTTGACATGATTAATTAGCCGTGTTAGGAGCTTCGGGTAGACAAGAGGTCGTACCGATTAAATAGGCTCACACGCGCGTTTGAGATGTGGCATGATATGATGTGTTGATTGGGTCCACGGAGTACGTTGTACCGTGCATGTAGCATGGAGTACATTGTACTGTGTTGAGTTGTGATGTGCCGTCTTCGGACGAGATCTGCTATGAACCGACAGGTAGGATTTGACCCACCTCCCGTGTGGAAGCAGATAGTGGTGATGAGCACACCTGATCCGTGTAGCCGGTATCACAGGTTATGTACATAGGCCTTGAGGTTATTACCTATTGTTGAACTGCCTATCTCACATGTCTAATGCTATTTGAGAATAAATCCATGTTTGAAATGATTTGTGGGTCAGGAAAGCCCGAGGGATGGGCCGAGACCTGACCAATGTTGAAATTGATTTGTTAATGGTTTTTAAAGTGCACGAATGCATGATGTTTAATTCCATGCTTTATTGTGAAAATGCATGATGGGTAATGCCATGCTTTTATTGTGAATTATGCATGATGATTTATACCATGCTTTGAGTTGAAATGTGCACTTGATTTTAATAGCGTGAATGCTTTACATACCATTAACACAATCATACACTCATGTTTTGAGATAAATAATGAATGAAATGCTTTTGAGCATGGCATCACGATCACGTAGATAGTGCAGTATCTACCTGTTCGCATGATTGCCTTACTGAGCGTGTGGTTTGCTCACCCCCCTTATTTTCCCCTCTCTACAGAGATTTGAGTATAGATTGAGCGTGACTAGAGGCGTTCCCTTTTTGGTAACCCGCTGCATCCCATCGCTAAAGGTATACACACTTGGTGGATTATTTTGTATCTAAACTAGACATAGCACAGTAGCATTTTGTATGTAACTACTGGGGATGTAAAAGAATGTAAACACATGTAACAACTCTGATATATATACATTTATACAAGTGTTTACTCATAAATAATGTTTCAAATTGAATTGGTATGGTGGAGTGAGTTAGACGTCGACACACAGCCCAACTGTTATGAGTGTGGTTGTTCACGATCGAGGAAGGATGATTAAAGATTGATGCATGAAAATGCAAAAAATTTATACGTATTTTGGTAAGTTGAGGGTCGTGACATACTTTGAGCCAGTTAGCAAACTTGTATGTGCGCGAGATAGTGAGGCTACATGGAATTCCAGTGAGCGTTGTTTCTGATAGGGATGCTCACTGCACTTCCCACTTTTAGAGACGTTTTCAAGAAGCGATGGGGACCCAATTGAGTTTTAGCACCGCGTTTCATCCTTGGACAGATGGTCAATCAGAGAAGACTATACAGACCCTGGAGGATATGTTGAGAGCGTGTGCATTGGATTTTGTAGGCTCCTTGGATGATCATTTACCACTCGTAGAGTTCGCCTATAATAACAATTTTCATGCGAGTATTGGGATGGCACCGTATGAGGCATTGTATGGGCTTAGATGTCGTTCCCCTATTGGATGACAGATAGATTTTTGCTCCTGACTTGGTTAGACAAGCCTCTGAGGACATCCAATTGATTTGTAAGAGGTTACGGATAACTCAGAGCAGACAAAAGAGTTATGCTGACAAGAGACGGAGACCACTAGAGTTTAATGCGGGTGAGTCAGTGTTTTTGAAGGTTTCTCCCTCGAAGGGGATTATGAGATTCGGGAAGAAGGGGAAGTTGAGCCCTCGATATATAGGGCCATTTGAGATAATTGATAAGGTGGGAGATAAAGCTTATAGGTTTGTGTTGTCACCAGAGTTGGCAACTGTACATAACGTCTTCCACGTATCCATGTTACGAAAATACCACCCGGACCCAACGCATGTGATAAGGTATGAGCCTTTAGAGCTCAATGAAAGCATGATGTACATTGAGAAGTCGGTTCAGATATTGTACAGAAAAGAGAAAGTGTTGAGGACAAAGGCAATTCTTTTGGTGAAAGTTCTTTGGCAACATCACAAGGTGGAAGAGGCCACATGGGAATTGAAGAGTTTGATGAGGGAGAAGTATCCCGAGTTGTTCACAGAATGATTGGTTCCAATTTGGAGGACCAAATTTTTTAAGTGGGGGAGAATGTGAGATCCCATATATGTATATCCTTGTATATGTGTATATTGGATTACGAAATGAATGCACGCAAGTTTTAAAGTGTATAGCGAGTGTAAGAAGGAAATTTCCATGAGTGGAATGTAAATATATTGAATTTTGAGTGGTGTAGTAAATGGAATGAAGATTGCATGAGTTATGCACTTCCATTTAGTTTATATTATATACCTTTGGTTATACAAAGATTTCACACAAGTTTTAAGGTGTATAAAGTATGAATGGAGTCCATTTTCAAGTCTTAAAGGTAACTAGATGAGGAAATGACGATGGCAGTAAATTATGGATGTTTTGGTGTAAGTTTCTGTAGAAAACTGCTGCAAAATATGGAAATATGAAGGCCAGATCGATCTCAAAGGATGAGAGATCGATCTAGAAGAGCCAAAATGCTCTTACTCGAGTAATAGGAATAATGCAGATCGATCTCCAATTGAGCCAGATCGATCTGCTAAATATTCTGTAATGAGAGGATCGATTCTTGAGGCAAGCATATCGATTTCCTTAGCTCTCGGGTTGGAGCAGATCGATCTCCTCCCTAGCTAGATCAATCTCCTCAACTTTTTGCCTGAGACAGATTGATCTCAAGGGTTCAACAAATCGATCTCATGCCTTCAAATGTCATGAAAATGAGGGATTTTAAGAGGACCAGATCGATCTCCACCCAAGGTAGATCGATCTCATCAAGCTAAATCTATAAATAGGAGCAGTTGGATCTGTAAATTTCGAGAAACACTCACTCTACCATTTTCAATTCAAAAACCTAGTTTTCTCTCTCTAAATCCACCCATTTTCTAGAAGTTTTGAGGGAAGACTTTAGACACAAAGTTGTTCACATCAAGGAGAAGAACAACATAGCTTGGAGGCATTACCCCATTTGTGGGATTGAAGGAGCAAAGGTACATTTCCATTTGGAGCAAGGAGAATCAATCTAGATGAGTTTCTAATGCACCGATCCAAGTACATTGTCTATTTATTGACTTTGGAGTTGTTGGGTGTGAATATTAATGGTAGGAACTATCTAGAATTCCATGGAATGATTATAACCTAGAAATGGGTTAGTGTGAGAAAGTGAAATGTAGAGGTATTAATGATGAATAGGATATCTTAAGGTGATAATGGTGTTGTAGGTATGAATTTAAGATGGTGTTATGGAATGAATTTTGAGATTTACCCAAAAAGGTTAAAATGAATATTTAAGGCATTGGGTAGGTGAATGAGAGTTAGCAACACTAACTCGAGCATTTGATGAATGAATTGCAGCTCTCAAGGATACACCAGAGTAAGTTGAGCCAAAAGAGTGAGAAGCTAAGAGCAAGAGAGTCGCACCCTGAGTAAATCAAGGTAAGGGAATTCTGTGGACTCTTAGAGATATTTGTGCTCAATTCGGGCGTTTAAATGATTTGCTAGAGTGCATGTGATACTAGGAAATGATGTTGGGTGATTGAAGGGCAAAGAGTTGGGTTTTGAGAAATGTGCATGAAAACAAAAGCATGATGCTTTGAAAACTTTGTTTTGTTGCTTTTTAGCATGTAATTGGTGGGTTGGCTAACATTTGAAATGATTTGCAAGAGAAGTGATTTGATTTTATTGTTAACCATGTTTTGTAAAGAATTGAGCCACCTACATGGATTTCGTGAGAATGAAAGCATGCTAGAGTTTGACTCGCACGAGATTTGATGTGTTTTCATACTCATTAGTGCTAGAGCGTAGCTCGCACTAGTTTTCATATGGATTTTTATGATGTTATGCTAGAGTTGAGCTCGTACAGACTTTATACTGGTTTTGGCATGGTGCTAGAGCATAGCTCGCTTTAGATGCCCACCAAAATTGTTGTCGTGCTAGGAGCTTCGGGTAAACTGGGTGTCGCAGTAATTAAATAGGCTCACATGTGCATTTTTAACAATTTGACATGTTGATAGCCATGCTAGGAGCTTCTGGTAGACTGGATGTCGTACCAATTAAATAGGCTCGCACGTGTATTTTGAGACGTGGCGTCATATGATGTGTCAATATGGGTCCATGAAGTACATTATACCATGCAAGTAGCATGGAGTATGTTGTACCATGTTGAGATTGTGATATACCATCTTCAGACGATGTTTAGATCTGCTATGGACCAGTGGGCTGGACGTGACCCACCTCCTATGTGGAAGCAGATAGTGGTGATACCTCGCACACCTGATCAGTGTAGCTTGGGATCACAGGATATGGCCATAGTCCTAGAGGAGATTTCCCTTATTATATTGCCTATCTCACTGTCTTTTATTATGAATGAATCCATGTTTGGAAAACGTATTGTAAGTCAAGATAGTCCGAGGGAGGGGCTGAATCCTAACAAACATTGATTTCATTGAGATGAACTAGCATGATTTGCTTGAGAAAGTATGATAATGGCTTTTAAAAGTGCACTTACGCATGATGATTTTGTCATGCTTTGAATTTGATTTGTACACTAACAAATAGCATGAATTGCTTTACATGCCATTAACATAAGCATGAACTAATGCTTTTGAGGTGTGAATGGAAATGTGTATGGTTTTTGAGTATGGCATCACGATCACGTAGATAATGCAGTATCTACCTGTTCGCATGATTAGGTTACTGAGCATGTGGTTTGCTCACCCCCTTATTTTTCCTTCTCTACAGATATTTGAGAATAGACTGAGAGTGACTGGAGGCTTTCCCTTTTGGTATCCGCTGCATCCCATCATGTAAGGTATACGCATTGATGGAATTTTGTATTTAAACTTCCTATAGCACAGTAGCATTTTGTATGTAACTATTGGGGATGTAAAGTAATGTAAACACATATAAACAACAACTCTGATTTATTTATACAAGTGTTTACTTCTAAATTTTTAATGCAAATGAAATTGTTATGGTTTGGTGAGGTAGACATTGACACACAGCCTAACTGTTGAGAGGGTAGCTGATCACGATCGAGGTAAGGTAAGGACAAAAAAATAAATAATGCATGAAAAGTGAAAATTTTGTGACGATTTTTGGTAAGTCGACTGTCGTGACACATATGGTGTCATTCTGATACTCGCATGATAACTGTTATTATAAACAAACTCGGCTAACGATAGGTGATCATCCCAGGAGTCTTTGAAATTCAGTACACACGCTCTCAACATATCCTCTAGAGTCTGTATAGTACTCTCTGACTGACCATCTATTTGAGGATGAAAAGCAGTGCTACAACTCAATTGGGTCCCCATTACTTCCTGAAAATGTTCTCAAAAATGGGAAGTGAAGTGGACATCCCGATCAGAAACAATGCTCACTAGAACACCATGTAGCCGAACTATCTCTTGAACATACAAGTTCGCCAACTGACTTAGAGTATCGATAGCTCTCATAGCTAAGAAATGGGCTAACTTTGTCAACCGATCCACAATCACCTAAATGGCATCATGACCTCTATGGGTCCTCGGTAAACCTATTACAAAATCCATGGTGACGTGCTCCCACTTTCATGTCGGTATCGATAGAGGTTGCAATAACCTTACAGGCTTCTGATGCTCTACATTCACCTGCTGACAGACGAGACATCTAGCGACATACTCAACATACTCTTCATTCCAGACCACTAATAAATTTTTTGAAGGTTTTGATACATCTTGGTACTTCCCGAATGTATCGTATACCTCGATGAGTAAGCTTCTAATAAAATCAATCTCCTGATCTCTAGATCCTCGAGAACACATACTCTACCTCTGAACCTCAGTAATCCATCTGTACCAATCTCAAAATTAGCACCCGCAGCTGTTAGTGCTTGACTCAACCAATCAGTACAATGTCGATCACTGTGCTGAGCCTGTCGAATACGACTAATCAACTTTGGCTCTAATCTCAAACAAGCCATATCATCAATTCTTTCTATATCAGGTAGAGCTACATCCAAACTGAGGTTCACGAACTACTCCAACAACTCGTGTTCTAAAATCATCATATAAGACATCAGCCCAAGGTTCTTCCTACTTAAAGCATCGACAACTACATTCACCTTACCCGGGTGGTACAGGATTTCACAATCATAATCCTTCAAGAGTTCGAGCCATATTCTCTGTCTCATATTCAACTCCTTCTGTGAGAATAGATACTTAAGGCTTTTGTGATCGGTATATACCTAAAATTTCTCACCATAGAGATAGTGGCACCATATCTTCAACGCAAACACTATGGCCGCTAACTTTAAGTCGTGAGTCAGATAGTTCCTCTCGTGATCGTTCAACTGTCTGGATCCATAGGCAACTACCTTCCCATCTCGCATAAGTACACAGCCTAGTCCTTGGTGTGATGCATCCGTATACACAGAGAAACCTCCAAAGCAGGTACGAATGGTGAGAATCGGAGTAGTAGTCAACCGACGCTTAAGCTCCTGAAAACTCTTCTCACATGCCTCATCCCACTCAAACTTAACATCCTTCCATGTGAGACATGTCAACCGAGCAGCTAGTCTAGAGAAACCCTCTACAAATCTCCGATTATAACTCGCCAATCCCAAAAAACTTTTGATCTCAGTAATTATCCTGAGTTGTTCCTATTCGACTGCTTCAATCTTAGATGGATCCATTGATACCCCATCCCTCGATACAACATGGCCCTGAAATGAGATCTACTCTAACCAAAAGTTACACCTACTGAGTTTGGCATATAATTCCTTCTCTCGAAGGGTCTATAGAACTATCCTCAAGTGCTGCTCATGATCTTCCCTAGACTTGGAATAAACCAATATATCATCGATAAACACTATCACAAACTGGTCTAGGTATGACTTAAATACATCATTCATAAAAGCCATAAATGCTGCGAGGATATTCGTCAATCCGAATGGCATAACCAAGAACTCTAGTGGCCATAATGGGTACGAAATACTGTCTTTGGTACATCTCCACTTCGTATCCTCAACTGACAGTACCCAGATCGCAGATCTATTTTAGAAAAGACCTGTGCTACCCGAAGCTGATCCAACAGATCATCAATACGTGGAAGAGGATACTTGTTCTCAATATTCAACAATCGGTAATCTATGCACAGTCAAAGGCTCTCATCCTTCTTCCTCACAAACAGAACTGGAGCTCCCCAGGTGAGACACTCAGTCTAAAAATGTCACGACCCTTTTCATTCTTTTTAACTGAAAATCTCAATAAATTTTTTGCATTTTACTGTTACCTTACCCGGTCGTGAACAAACTTACCACTACACTGTTGGGCTGTGAGTCAATAATAATCCACTCGTAATATCCATTCTCAGTTAATAAAAGTGATGTCATACATTTGAACGTCAATCATTCATTTATACAAAATATGATTACTGACATCTGCATCCCCTATAATTACATTTCAAATGACTACTGTGCTTTTACATTGTTTAGATACAAAAAGGAATCACTGTGTATATACCTCTGAGTGATGAAGATGCAGCGGATGTCCAAAATACCACGCCTCAGTCCTCATTGGGCTACTATGCACGCTCTGTAGGAGAGGAAAAATAGAGAGGGATGAGCAATCACACGCTTAGTAAGGCAATAATGCAAGCATGGTAGATAACTACTCTATCTTCATGCTGATAGTATTATGCATAAATCATTTATAATAGGAGCATGAGGAATAAAACTATGCCATATGAGTATACATATTTATCATGTATCTAAAACAATGTAAAATTGGCATAAAAAAAAATGGAATATCAACATGTGAAAACATCTCATGCTCATTCTCATTAAACTCATAAAAAGGGCAATTCATTTAAGGAACCTCCTTTTTAAATTACATCTCCTTCTCAAATACGTAAAATCCCATCGAAATCAATTCTCAATCATAACCTCATTTTCATTTCACAAATTAAGTTCACAAGGCTCAACCCCTCCTTCGGGTCTACCTTGAATAATCACAATCAACATATGTATAAAAACACCAGGTTACTATATCCCAAGTGACTATGTGGACCAAGTACATCATAATTCATCCCAGACCACATGCATCCAAGTGTGCAGGGTATCGTGCTGGCACGAAGGTGGATTATCCCTCGCCAGTCTTTCTCATTACATAATCATCACGCGGTACATTGTACTCCATGTGATATACACGGTACAGCATACTCCGCAAACCTATATGGTAGTTGGGGGTGCCAGTCCTAGGTCTTATCTACCCCATACCAAGAATTTGTCGTACTAATGGAGGAGAGCCTCCCTGCCAAATAGAGCATCCCCCCTTCAGTGTGAGACCCAGTACATGTATAGTTGTAATGTGTGTAATTGAATCAAATAAATGTGAATGGACTTGTGATGTAAAGTATGATTGACGTAAGTCCATGAATTCAATGTACATATATGTAATATGATTTGTAATGTACATACAAGTTTCATTTAGTATGAACATGAAGAAATGAGTTCTTATAAGTGATGAGTGTGATTGGAACTCAAAATGGATAGTGTGGTAAATGGAAGGAAGTTGAATGAATATAAATGCTTTAATTAGGTTTTATATAGTAGACCTTTGGATATACAAGTAATGCACACAAGTTTCAATGTGCATAAGGTATGAATGGATGTCATTTTCGAGTCATAAAGGTGGATGGATGAGAAAATGGCTATGGCAGCAAATTAAGGGTGTTTTGGTTTGAGTTGCAGCAGAAAAACTGTAAAAAATCTGAAAAATATGAAGGCCAGATCGATCTCATAGGATGGATGAGAGATCGATCTAGAAGAGCCAGAATACTCTTATTTGGGCAATGGAATAGAGCAGATCGATCTCTAATGGGGCCAGATCGATCTCCTAACCCTTCTGTAATGAAAAGATCGATCCTCAAGAATACAGATCAATCTCCTTAGCTCTTTGTTTGGGAGCAAATCAATCTTAGGCTTCGACAGATCGATCTCATGCTTAAAATGCCATGAAAAAAGGGATTTAAGGGGACTGGATCGATCTCCTCTTGGTGCAGATCGATCTCCTCAAGTGATTTCTATAAAAGGAGTGCTGAAAATCTGAAAATTTCGAAAAAAAAAACACCATCCTTCCATTTTTAACCCAAAAATCTAACTTTTTCTCTCTAAAATCAGCCATTTCCAGTAAGAATTGAGGGAAGGCCATTAGACACTAAGTTGTTCATATTGAGGAAGAGAACAACATAGTTGGAACCCAAAATCCCATTGTTGGTATTGAAGGAGCTAAGGGCATTGACATTTGGAGCAAGAATAGAAATCAGATTTGGTAAGCTTCTAATATTCCAACCTAAGTACATTGTGTATTTAATTGATTTTGGAGTTATTTGGCATGAGTATGGATGGTTGGAAATACCTAGGTTGTGTTAGAAACTAATTTAACCTAGAAAATGGAATGCCTCTACTGTGAGGAAGTGTGATTTGGGAGTTGGTGGTTTATGGGTTATGATAAGTTATTATTTGAGTAATGTGGGTGATTTGCAATGGTTATGTGGAGTTATATTATGAGTTTAGAGAAGACATGAAGATGGGTATATGAGATGCTTGATAAAATGCCATAGTGAGGAAATCAATGAAATATGAACACTATGAGCTTGATATCGATTTAATATCAATTTGGAATGAGTTAATAGACCTAAAAGGAATCCATAGACTCGAGAAATGAAATGAGGCCTTATGAGTGTTAATAGAAATTATAGATCGAATCGACTATAGTGAGAGCACGATGGCCTATTATATGGATCGAATATAATGTGAAATATGATTGTGTGCAGTCCCGAAGAGTTTGTTGAAAACGAATTAAGCCGTACGAGTAAGCACCTTTAAGGAAGTGGAATCACGTATCGCGATTCCAGGTAAGGGAATTTTGTGAGTATATAGAGATAGCTGCTCGTACTTGAACTTGTGGGTGAATATTGGGTGTTTTATGAAATGCATGGTTGCTCAAGTAAATGATTGATGGTATTCATGAATGATGATAAGTATATGCGTGATTTTGGTTTTGAAGTGGATTCTATGAAATGGGATAGTAAGGTTAATAATTGCATAAATCTAATGTTTTGATGTTTTACAAAACGTAATTGCTTTGTTTTAAGAAAGCTTGTAGATGCGTCAGCTAGTGTTTTATTGATGTTGTGGAAAAAGCATTTGTGAAGTGCTAAACCTAGTTGCCGGGATTATTTGATTGTGTGTGAGCCGCCTATCGTATTTGAATAACATAAATCACGCTAGAGCCTCGCTCATGCTGGATTTTAGTGTTTTCACTTGTGTGAAACGTGCTGGAGCTTAGCTCGTACTTTGATTTGAATTGTGATGATGTTTTATAAATCGTACTAGAGCTCTTGCTCATACGTGGTTTTCGAAGGTTTTCTTATGCATATAACGATACTGGAGCTATGCTCATACGTGGTTTCTACATGTTCTTATGCATAAATGTCATACTAGAGCATTGCTCGTACCAGGTGATTGGTTTTGATGCATGAATTCTTGCTAGAGCATAGCTCGCGCTGGTTTTCACACTGTGGTATGTATGAGGTCGTGGTGAGAGATACAAATTAGTGTTCAGGGAATCCAATAGGCCTAATTGACCTCTTGAGTGGGGTGAGGGTTAGGGGCTAGGACCTAACATAATCCATTCAGGGAACCCAACAGGCCTAACAGACCTCTTAAGTGGGGTGAGGGTGAGGGGCTAGGACCTGAATCAGGGAACCCAACAGGGGCGACCAAGGCCATGAGGGGCTAGGACCTGATATTGAGAGTACTCCCACGTGCACTTGAGACTATAGAGGTTACACTTGGTATGGGGTAGATAAGACCTACGGCAGGCACCCTCAACCATGTTATGGGTCCACAGAGTATGATGTACCATGTATATCACATGGAGTACGATGTACCGCATGGTGGTTACTTGATTTGAGAAAGTCTGTCGGAGAACTAAACCACCTTCGTGCCAGCATGATACCCCGCACACCGGGATCCGTGTGGTCTAGGATGATATGTGACAGTTGGCCAACATAGTCAGTTGAGATATAATGACCTATCTCCTTGCTTGATTTCCTTACTACCACATGATTTTAATCTATAAGTGTGATTGTGACTGACCAGGGTAGACCCGAGGGAGGGGTCGAGCCTTGTGGACTTGATTTGTGATACGATGATGATGTTTGTGATTGAGAAAATGGTTTGTGATGGGACTATATGTGTTTGAGAAAGAGCTTTATGATGTGGGTTTAAAAAGGAGGTTTCTTAATGAATTGCCCTTTTTATGAATTCAAATGAGATTGAGCATGAGATGATTTATACATGATGTTTTTACCATGTTTTATATGCCAATGTACGTGATTTTGATACTTGATATATATGTATACTCACATGGCATAGTTTTACTTCCTCATGCTCCTACTATAATCGATTTATGCATAACACTATCAGCATGTAGATAGAGTAGTTATCTACCATGCTTGCATTATTACCTTACTAAGCTTGTGGTTGCTCATCCCTCTCTATTTTCCCCTCCTACAGAGCGTGTATAGTAGCCCAATGAGGACTGAGGCATGATATTTTGGACATCCGTTGCATCTCCATCACTCAGCGGTATATACACAGTGATTCCTTTTTGTATCTAAACAATGTAAAAGCATAGTAGTCATTTGAAATGTGATTATGGGGGATGTAGATGTCAGTAGTCATATTTTGTATAAGTAAACGATTAACTTTGGATGTATAACACTGTTTCATTTAATTGTGAATGAATGATAAGTGGTGGTTATTATTGACTCACAGCCTAACTGTATGTGGTGAGTTGTTCACGATCGGGTAAGGTAACAGTCAAATACAAAAAATTTATTGAGATTTTTTGTAAAAGGGAATGAAAAAAGGGTCGTGATAGAGATTTGTATCAGAGTTGAGTTAGCCTGATGTGAGTCAGTAATAAAACGTAAGAAAGTACATCCTCATATTATTGTGCTTTTGTTTAGATATAACTGTGTATACCGTGATGGATTGAGCATAATAAATTATTATAATACAGGAAGTTAGGCACTATGCCTGTTACACGCAAAGGTAGAGGGGCGAGGGCACGTGCTAGAGACCATAGAGGTAGACTTGAGAGCCGTGTGGAGCCACAGACTGAGCAGGCTCCACAGAACCCTGTTGAGAGAGCAGAAGATACAGAGGCACGCTTCGCTAGGATAGAGCAGAGTATTGAGAATTTGGTGAAGATAGTCACACAGGCATTAGGTGTCAGTGATAGACGAGGTTCCATGGCACAGCCTACTACTAAACAGGTAGATGCAGATATGGAGAGACCTCAGACTGCAGAGACTGCTACTGCTACACCTCCTCCAGTACAGGATACAGATTCTCCTATCGCTCCACAGCAGAGCGGTAGTGATTTAGGTTATGACTGCGACTTGAGCATACTATGAGAGTTTCAAGTGCTGAAACCCCCAGTGTTAAGAGGGGTGAAGGACCCAGTGGTCACGGAGGATTGGGTGTATGAGATGGAGAAACTGTATAGGTTTTTTTTATGCACTTCAGCTGAGAAGGTTGCCTTTGCCATGTTTATGCTAAAAGGCGAGGCAGAGCACTAGTGGAGATCCACCGAAGCTATTTTGAGGGTTAGACACTCCGAGATTACATGGGAGATATTCTTGGAGGCCTTCAGGAGACAGTACATCCCAGCCACCGCACAGAGGAAATTATGGATGGAATTTATAAATCTGGTTTAAGGAAACCGAACTATGGACGAGTATGAGTCCAAGTTTATGTCCTTGGGGAGATATGACCCGGACACGATGGGTTGTGAGACCCAAAAGATTCAGAAGTTCATGGATGGATTGAGATTGGCCATCCAAACTAAGCTAGCCCCATTTGACATTTTTACCTATGAAGAGGTTGTACATAAGACTCAATTATGTGAGAAAGACTTTGAGCGAAATGCCTCCGAGCTTGGGAGAATTGGTGTCAGGAAGGATAGAGATCGAAAGAGATCCGAGAGGGATAGAGTGGCCAGGAAAGGAGGCCTAAGGTATTTTGAGAAGAGACCTAAGAGAGAGTTACTAGACCTCCTGTGTACCCGGCTTTGACTATGCCGAGGGGTATAACTATTGGAGGACCATGACCTACCACTGATCAGTGTAGGAGATGTGGCAGATACCATGGGACTAGGCCATGTTAGATACCCCGTGTCTCGTATTATAGATGTGGGAGGTTGGGACATATATCTAGGTTCTGCAATGAGATGATTGAGACTGCCCCACAGAAGGGCAAGAGCCTGAGGGAGCTCCAGTTAAGACAGCGGCCTCGAGGAGAAGGGCTCAGCTGAGGAAAAAGGGAAGTAAGTAGCGGGTGTGAGCAGAGGAAGAGTACATGCCTTGGATCAGGACACCGCAGATGCTTCGACGGATGTGATTAAAGGTACCATCCGAATCTTTGATTTAGAAGCATTGGTATTATTTGATCCTGGTGCCACGTATTCTTTCATATCACCTTCCTTTGCACATAAATTGTTAAAGTATGTGAAACCTACGTTGATGGGTAGAATGTTGATGATTTCCACACCCATGAATGATAGTCAATTGACTGAGCATGTATGTAGAGATTGTAAGTTAAAGATAGAAGGAAAGGAAATGATAGCCAATTTGATTTTATTGAACATGAATGATTTTGATGTAATTTTGGGAATGGATTGGTTGGCTACCAATCGGGTTGTTATGGATTGTCATACTAAAACATTGATGTTTTCAAGATTAAACAATCTTATTATAAACTTTGATGAAAAGAAATGATGTGAAAATAGTATGTTTGTTGTAAATAAAGGAGAATGATTTTAAATGCATAATGCTTGAGAGATAAATTTATTGTTTATGATAAATACTGAATATGGATGTGATGACTTGTGACACTAATAGTGGAAAGAATGATGTGAAGGGTTCATTGCCTACGTGGTCGATATAGATGAGGCACACCCGGAATTGAGGGACATACCCGTAATTACAGATTACCCTGATGTCTTTTCGGATGAATTACCAGGACTACCACCTGAAAGGGAAATGGAATTTTGCATAGAGTTAGTGCCTGGTACCAAGCCGATATCTAAACCACCGTATCAAATGGCTCCGATTGAGTTGGAGGAGTTAAAGAAGCAATTGCAAGAGTTGTTAGAGAAGGGGTTCATAAGATCGAGTGTCTCACCTTGGGGAGCACCGATACTATTTGTAAGGAAGAAGGATGGACGCCTCCGACTGTGTGTAGATTATCGGTTGTTGAATAAGGCCACCATTAAGAACAAGTACCCCCTTCCACGCATAGATGATTTGTTGGATCAGCTCCAGGGGGCCCAAGTATTTTCAAAGATAGATCTGCGGTTAGGGTATCATTAGTTGAGAATCAGGAGTGGAGATGTACCCAAGATAGCATTTCGTACCCGTTATGGCCACTACGAGTTTTTGGTGATGCCATTCGGATTGACGAATGCTCCCGCAGCATTTATGGAATTGATGAATGATGTGTTTAAGCCATACTTGGACAAGTTTGTGATTGTATTTATTGATGATATTTTGGTTTATTTCAAGTCCAGGGAGGATCATGAGGAGCACTTGAGAGTAGTTCTGCAGACCATCCGAGAGAGAGAATTGTATGCCAAGCTCAGCAAATGTAACTTTTGGTTAGAGCAGATCTCATTTCTGGGCCATGTTGTGTCGAAGGATGGGGTATCGGTGGATCCATCTAAGATAGAGGCAGTTGTACAGTGGGAACAACCCAAGACAGTTGCTGCGATTAGAAGTTTTTTGGGATTTACAAGATATTATCGGAGATTTGTATAGGGTTTCTCCATATTAGCTACTCCTTGACATGCCTCACGCGTAAGGATGTTAAGTTTGTATGGGATGAGGCATGTAAGAGGAGTTTTGAGGAGCTTAAGCGTCGATTGACCACTGCTCCAATTCTCACCATTCCTACTAGCTCAGGAGGATTCTCGATGTATATGGATGCATCACACTAGGGACTGGGTTGTGTGCTTATGCAGGATGGAAAGGTAGTTGCCTATGGATCTAGACAGTTGAAAGATCACGAGGTGAACTACCCGACACATGATTTGGAGTTGGAGACCGTGGTATTGGCTTTGAAAATATGGCACCACTATCTCTATGGTGAGAAATTTTAAGTGTTTACAGATCACTAGAGCCTTAAGTACATGTTCTCGCAGAAAGAACTGAATATGAGACAGAGAGATGGCTTGAACTCCTGAAGGATTATGATTGTGAAATCATGTACCACCAGGGTAAGGCAAATGTAGTTGCCAATGCTTTGAGTAGAAAGAACCTTGGGTTGGTGTCTTATATGATGGTATAGGAGCATGAATTGTTGAAACACTTTGCGAACCTCAATTTGGATGCAACCCCACCTGGATCGGAGAGATTGGATATCATGGCTAGTTTGAGATTAGAGCCAGAGTTGATTGGTCGTATTTGGCAGGCCCAGCAGAGCGATCGACGGTGCAACGATTGGTTGAGGCAGATACAGACAGGTGTGGGTATTGATTTTAAGCTGAGTGCTGATGGGTTATTGAGGTTTAAAGGTAGAGTATGCGTTCCCAAGGATCCTGAGATCAGGAGAATGATTTTATCAGAGGCTCACTCATCGAAGTATACGATACATCTGGGAAGTACCAAGATGTATCAAAACCTTCAGAAGGTTATTGGTGGTCTGGAATGAAAAGAGACATTGCTGAATATATCGCTAAGTCTCTCATTTGTCAGCAAGTGAAGGTAGAGCATCAGAAGCCTGCAGGATTATTACAGCCTCTACTGATACCGACCTGGAAGTGGGAGCATGTCACCATGGATTTTGTGATGGGGTTGCCGAGGACCTGTAGAGGTCATGATGCCATATGGGTTATTGTGGACCGATTGACTAGGTCCGCCCATTTCTTAGCTATGAGAGCTATCGATACTCTGAGTCAGTTGGCGAACCTGTATATTCGAGAGATAGTACGGCTACATGGTATACCAGTGAGCATGGTTTCTAATAGGGATGCCTGCTTCACTTTCCATTTCTGGGAACATTTTTAGGAAGCGCTGGGGACCCGACTGAGTTTTAGCACTGCTTTTCATCCTCAGACAAATGTGCAGTCAGAGAGGACTATACAGACCCTCGAGGATATGTTGAGAGTATGTGTGCTGGATTTTAGAGGCTCCTAGGATGACCACCTGCAGTTAGCCGAGTTTGCCTATAATAATAGCTATCATGTGAGTATCGGGATGGCACCCTATGAGGCACTATATGGACGTAGGTGTCGATCCCCGATTGGATGGGAAGAGGTTGGTGACAGACAAATCTTTGCTCCAGACTTAGTGCAGTAGGCATCTGACGACATCCAGTTGATATGTGAGAGATTACGAACAGCTCAGAGCTGGCAAAAGAGTTATGCTGACAAGAGATGGAGACCACTAGAGTTTGATGAGGGTGAGTCGGTATTCTTGAAAGTTTCACCTTCGAAGGGTATTATGAGGTTTGGTAAGAAGGGCAAGTTGAGCCCTAAATATATCAGACCTTTCGAGATTTTGGAGAGAGTGGGATATAAGGCGTATAGGTTGGCATTGCCACCGAACTTGGCAAATGTCCACAACGTCTTCCACGTCTCTATGCTTTGGAAGTATTACCCAGACCCGGCACACGTGATAAGATATAAGTCGTTGGAGCTCAATGAGAATATGACATATGTAGAGAAGCTGGTTCGGATATTGGACAGAAAAGAGAAAGTGTTACAGAATAAAATAATTCCCTTGGTGAAAGTTCTTTGGGAACATCACACGGCAGAAGAGGCCACATGGGAATTGGAGAACTTGATACGGGAGAAGTACCCCCAACTTTTTGAAAAGTGACTTGGTTCTAATTTGGAGGACCAAATTCCTTGAAGGAGGGGAGAATGTGAGACCCCGTACATGTATAGTTGTAATGTGTGTAATTGAATCAAATAAATGTGAATGGACTTGTGATGTAAAGTATGATTGACGTAAGTCCATGAATTCAATGTACACATGTAATATGATTTGTAATGTACATATAAGTTTCATTTGGTGTGAACATGAAGAAATGAGTTCATATAAGTGATGAGTGTGATTGGAACTTAAAATGGATAGTGTAGTAAATGGAAGGAAGTTGCATGAATATAAATGCTTCAATTGGGTTTTATATAGTAGACCTTTGGATATACAAGTAATTTACACAAGTTTCAATGTGTATGAGGTATGAATGGATGCCATTTTCGAGTCATAAAGGCGGATGGATGAGAAAATGGCTATGGTAGCAGATTAAGGGTGTTTTGGTGTGAGTTGCAGCAAGAAAATTGTAAAAAATCTAGAAAATATGAAGGCCAAATCGATCTCATAGGATGAGAGATCGATCTGGAAGAGACAGAATGCTCTTATTTGGGAAATGGAATAGAGCAGATCGATCTCCAATGGGGACAGATCAATCTCCTAACCATTCTGTAATGAAAAGATTGATCCTCAAGCATACAGATCGATCTCCTTAGCTCTCTGTTTGGGAGCAGATCGATCTCAGGCTTTGACAGATCGATCTCATGCTTAAAATGCCATGAAAAAGAGGGATTTAAGGGGATCGGATCGATCTCCTCTTGGTGCAGATCGATCTCCTCAAGTGATTTCTATAAAAGGAGTGCTGAAAATCTGAAAATTTTGAAAAAAAACACCATCCTTCCATTTTCAATCCAAAAACCTTTCTCTCTCTAAAATCAGCCATTTCCAGTAAGAATTGAGGGGAGGCCATTAGACACTAAGTTGTTCATCTTGAGGAAGAGAACAACATAGTTGGAACCCAAAATTCCATTGTTGGTATTGAATAAGCTAAGGGCATTGACATATGGAGCAAGAAGAGAAATCAAATTTGGTAAGCTTCTAATACTCCAGCCTAAGTACATTGTGTATTTAATTGATTTTAGAGTTGTTTGGCATGAGTATGGATGGTTGGAAACACCTAGGTTGTGTTAGAAACTAATTTAACCTAAAAAATGGAATGCCTCTAGTGTGAGGAAGTGTGATTTGGGGAGTTGGTGGTTTATGGGTTATGATAAGTTGTTATTTGAGTAATGTGGCTGATTTGGAATGGTTATGTGGAGTTATATTGTGAGTTTAGAGAAGACATGAAGATGGGAATATGAGATGCTTGATAAAATGCCATAGTGAGGAAATCAATGAAATATGAACACTATGAGCTTGATATCAATTTAATATCGATTTGGAATGAGTTAATAGGCCTAAAAAGAATCCATAGACTCGAGAAATGAAACGAGGCCTTATGAGTGTTAATAGAAACTATAGGTCGAATCGACTATAGTGAGCGCACGATGTCCTATTATATGGATCGAATATAATGTGAAATATGATTGTGTGTAGTCCTGAAGAGTTTGTTGAAAACGAATCTAGCCATACGAGTAAGTACCTTTAAGGAAGTGGAATCACGCATCGCGATTCCAGGTAAGGGAATTTTGTGAGTATATATAGATAACTGCTCCTAATTTGAACTTGTGGGTGAATATTGGGTGTTTTATGAAATGCATGGTTGCTCAAGTAAATGATTGATGGTATTCATGAATGATGATAAGTACATGCGTGATTTTGGTTTTGAAGTGGATTCTATGAAATGGGATAGTAAGGCTAATAATTGCATAAATCTAATGTTTTGATGTTTTACAAAACGTAATTGCTTTGTTTTAAGCAAGCTTGTAGATGGGTCGGCTGGTGTTTTATTGATGTTGTGGAAAAAGCATTTGTCAAGTGCTAAACCCGGTTACCGAGATTGTTTGATTGTGTGTGAGCCACCTATCATATTTGTATGACATAAATAGTGCTAGAGCCTCGCTCGCGCTGGATTTTAGTGTTTTCACTTGTGTGAAACGTGCTGGAGCTTAGCTCGTACTTTGATTTGAATTGTCATGATGTTTTATAAACCGTACTAGAGCTCTTGCTCGTACGTCATTTTTGAAGGTTTTCTTATGCATATAACCGTACTGGAGCTATGCTCGTACGTGGTTTCTACATGTTTTTATGCATAATTGCCGTACTAGAGCATTGCTCGTACGAGGTGATTGGTTTTGATGCATGAATTCGCGCTAGAGCATAGCTCGCGCTGGTTTTCACACTGTGGTATGTATGAGGCCATGGTGAGAGATACGGATTGGTGTTCAAGGAACCCAACAGGTCTAACAGACCTCTTGAGTGGGGTGAGGGTGAGGGCCTAGGACCTGACATAATCCATTCAGGGAACCCAACAGGACTAACAAACCTCTTGAGTGGGGTGAGCGTGAAGGGCTAGGACCTGAATCAGGGAACCCAACAGGGGCGAGCAAGGCCATGAGGGGCTAGGACCTGGTATTGAGAGTACTCCTACATGCACTTGAGATTATAGAGGTTACACTTGGTATGGGATAGATAAGACCTACGGCATGCACCCCCAACCATGTTATTGGTCCGCGGAGTATGATGTACCGTGTATATCACATGGAGTACGATGTACCGCATGGTGGTTACTTGATTTGAGAAAGTCTAGCGGAGAACTAACCCACCTTCGTGCCAGCATGATACTCCACACACCGAGATCCGTTGGTCTGGGGTGATATGTGACAGTTGGCCAACATAGTCAGTTGAGATATAGTGACCTGTCTCCTTGCTTGATTTACTTACTACCACATGATTTTAATCTATAAGTGTGATTGTGACTGACTAGAGTAGACCCGAGGGAGAGGTCGAGCCTTGTGGACTTGATTTGTGATACGATGATGATGTTTGTGATTGAGAAAATGGTTTGTGATGGGACTGTATGTGTTTGAGAAATAGCTTAATGATGTGGGTTTAAAAAGGAGGTTTCTTAATGAATTGCCTTTTTTATGAATTCAAATGAGATTGAGCATGAGATGATTTATACATGATATTTTTACCATGTTTTATATGCCAATGTACATGATTTTGATACGTGATATCTATGTATACTCACATGGCATAGTTTTACTTCCTAATGCTCCTACTATAAACGATTTATGCAAAACACTATCAGCATATAGATAGACTAGCTATCTACCATGCTTGCATTATTGTCTTACTGAACGTGTGTTGCTCATCCCTCTCCATTTCCCCCTCCTACAGAGTGTGTATAGTAGCCCAGTGAGGATTGAGGCGTGGTATTTTAGACATCCGCTGCATCTCCAACACTCAGAGGTATATACAGTGATTCCTTTTTGTATCTAAACAATGTAAAAGCATAGTAGTCATTTGAAATGTGATTATAGGGGATGTAGATGTCAGTAGTCATATTTTATATAAGTAAACGATTAACTTCGGATGTATTATATCGTTTCATTAAATTGAGAATGAATGATAAGTGGTGGTTATTATTGACTCACAACCCAACTGTATGTGGTGAGTTGTTCACAAATGGGTAAGGTAACAGTAAAATGCAAAAAATTTATTGAGATTTTTGGTAAAAGGGAATGAAAAAGGGTTGTGACATCAAGGGCTTAAGGATGTTGGCTTAAAGATCCTTCTGTACCCAGTAAGAGAGCCTTCATGCCGAACAAAGCCTTTCCACCTCATTGGGCTTAAGGATGTTGGCTTAAGGATCCTTCCGTAGGAGAGCCTCCCCACCGAACAGAGCCTACCTGCCTCCTCGGGCTTAAGGATGTTAGTTTAAGGATGTAGGGCTTAAGGATCTTACCGTAAAAGAGCCTTCCCATCGAACAGAGCCTCCCTGCCTAAAAGAGCCTCCCCGCCTCCCTTGGCTTAAGGATGTAGGGCTTGAGAATCTTACCAACTTCCACAGCCTTATACGTACCACAATGTGCAAACTCGTGTGAGCAAAGCTCTAGCATGACTCATGCATCATATCTTAAAGAAACCACGTATGAGCGCAACTCCAGTACGTTTATAGGCATAAGAAAATCACTCAAAAGTCACGTACGACCAGAAGCTCCAGTACGGTTTATAACATATCATCACAAATCAAATCAAAGCGCGAGCTAAGCTCCAGTAATTTCATGCAAATCAAAGCATCATAATCTAGTACGAGCGAGGCTCTAGTACGATTTAATTCACAGAGCATGATAGGCTACTCATATGCATTCAAAACACATCACAAACATGTTTAGCACCTCACAGGTGCTATTTCATAACATAAATAAAACACTAGCCAGCCTATCCTTTTATTTGCTCAAGTCAAAATATTGTGTTTTATGAAAACATTCAAAACACGTGATTTAGGCAATTGTTAGCCTTACTATCCCTTTTTATATATCTATATAAAACCAAATCATCCAACATTTGCAACCATATTCGCACAATCAATTTCTCAAACATTCATGCATTTCATAAACACCCTATATTCCCACAAAATATGAGCAGCTACCGCTATATACTTACAGAATTCCTTTACTTGGAATCGCAACGTGTGATTCCACTTCCTTAAAACTGCTTACTCGTGTGGTTCGATTCGTCTCCAACAAACTCTTCGGAACTGCACATAATTGTATTTCGCATCATTATAGTCCATTATATCACAACTCTCGCGTTTACTATAGTCGATTCGACCTACAATTTCTATTAACGCTCATATGGCCTTTTAACTCATTCCAAATCGATATTAAGCTCATAGTGTTCATATCCCATATATTTCCTCACTATGGCTTTTCCATCAACACTACATGTGCTCATTTTCCTAATTCCACTCAACCCATAATGTAGTTTCATTTACCCATCTAAAATCATACACATTACCTCAATAACAACTTTAGCATGCCCATAAACCATAAACTCATTCAATTTACACTTTCTCACACTATACATATTCCATTTTCTAGGTCACATTAACTCTAATACCTTCTAAGTGATTCCAATCATCAATACACATATATATCAACTTCAAAATCAATAAATCAACCAATGTTCTTGGGTTGAAGTATTAGAAACTTACCAATCTAATTTCTCTTCTTGCTCTAAAGGGAAATGTTCCTTGCTCCTTCAATACCAATAAGAGGTTTTGGGTTTCAACTATGTTGTTCTCTTCCTCAAGATGAACAACTTTGTATCTAATAGCCTCCCCTCAATTCTTACTGAAAATGGACTGATTTTAGAGAGATAAATTTAGGTTTTGGGTGAAAAATGGAAGGGTGAAGTTGTTTTCCTGAAATTTTTAGATTTTCAGCGCTCCATTCATAGAAATAGCTTAAGGAGAACGATTTCCACTAGGAGAAGATTGATATGATCCCCTTAAATTCCTCTTGTTCATGACATTTTAAGCATGAGATCGATCTATCGAAGCTTGAGATCGATCTACTCCAAACAGAGAGCTAAGGAGATCGATCTGTATGCTTAAGGATTGATCTTTTCATTACAGAATATTTAGGAGATCGATCTGGCCCATTGGGAGATAGATATGCTCTATTCCATTGCCCAAATAAGAGAATTCTGGCTCTTTCAGATCGATCTCTCATCCTATGAGATCGATCTGGCCTTCATATTTTCTAAATTTTCTGTAGTTTTCCTGCTGCAACTTACACCAAAACATCCTTAATCTACTGCCATAGTCATTTTCTCATCCATCCACCTTTATGACTTGAAAATGGCATCCATTCATACCTTATACACATTGAAACTTGTGTGCATTATATATCCAAAGGTATACTATATAAAACCAAATAGAAGCATTTATATTCATGCAACTTCCTTCCCTTTACCAGACTACTCATTTTGAGTTCCAATCACATTTATCACTTATAAGAACTCATTCCTTCATATTCATACAAAATGAAACTTGTATGTACATTACAAATCATATTACACAAATGTACATTGAATCCATGGACTTACATCAATTATACTTTACATTACAAGTCCATTAGCATTCATTGATCCAATTACACACGTTACAACCATACATATACAGGGTCTCACATTCTCCCCTCCTTCAAGGAATTTGGTCCTCCAAATTAGAACCAAGTCACTCTTCAAAAAGTTGGGGGTACTTCTCCCATATCAAGTTCTTCAATTCCCATGTGGCTTCTTCCGTCGTATAATGTTGCCAAAGAACTTTCACCAAGGGAATTTTCTTATTCTGTAGCACCTTCTCTTTTCTGTCCAATATTCGAACCGGTTTCTCAACATATGTCATACTTTCATTGAGCTCCAACGGCTCATGTCTTATCACATGTGCCGGGTCTGGGTGATACTTCCGAAGCATAGAGACGTGGAAGACGTTATGAACATTTGCCAGGTTTGGTGGCAGCGCCAACCTATACGCCTTACCAAACCTCATAATGCCCTTCGAAGGAGAAACTTTCAAGAATACTGACTCACGCACATCAAACTCTAGTGGTCTCCGTCTCTTGTTAGCATAACTCTTTCACCGACTCTGAGCTATCCGTAATCTCTCACATATCAACTGGACGTCCTCAGATGCCTACTGAACTAAGTTCAAAGCAAAAATCTGTTTGTCACCAACCTCTTCCCATCCAATGGGGGATCAACACCTGCGTCCATACAGTGCCTCATAGGGTGCCATTCCGATACTCGCATGATAGCTATTATTATAGGTAAACTCGGCTAACTGCAGGTGATCATTCTAGGAGCCTCCAAAATCCAGCACACACGCTCTCAACATATCCTCGAGGGTCTGTATAGTCCTCTTCGACTGTCCATCTGTCTGAGAATGAAAAGCGGTGCTAAAACTCTGTCGGGTCCCCAACGCTTCCTGAAAATGTTCCTAGAAATGGGAAGTGAAGCGGGCATCCCTATCAGAAACAACGCTCACTGGAACACAGTGTAGCTGTACTGTCTCTCGAATATATAGGTTCGCCAACTGACTCAGTGTATCGGTAGCTCTCATAGCCAAGAAATGGGTGGACTTAGTCAACCGATCCACAATAACCCTTATGGCATCATGACCTCTGCGGGTCCTCGACAATCCCATCACAATATCCATGGTGACATGCTCCCACTTCCTTGTCGATATCGGTGGAGGCTACAATAATCCTGCAGGCTTCTAATGCTCTACCTTCACCTGCTGATAAACAAGACACATAGCGACATACTCAGCAATGTCTCTTTTCATTCCGGACCACCAATAAACCTTTCGAAGGTTTTGATACATCTTGGTATTTCCCGGAGGTATCGTGTACTTCAATGAGTGAGCTTCCAATAATATTAACTTCCTGATCTTAGGATCCTCGGGAACACATACTCTGCCCCTAAACCTCAATAAGCCATTTGTACTCAGCTTAAAATCAATACCCACACCTGTCTGTATTTGCCTCAGCCAATCGATGCATCGTCGATCGCTCTACTAGGCCTGCCAAATACTGCCAATCAACTCTGGCTCTAATCGCATACTAGCCATGATATCCAATCTCTCAGATCCAGGTGGGGTTAAATCCAAATTGAGGTTCGCAAAGTGTTCCAACAACTCATGCTCCCGTACCATCATATAAGACCCCAACCCAAGGTTCTTTTTACTCAAAGCATCGATAACTACATTTATCTTACCCTGGTGGTACATGATTTCACAATCATAGTCCTTCAGGAGTTTGAGCCATCTCCTCTGTCTCATATTCAGCTCTTTCTGCAAGAACAGGTACTTAAGGCTCTTATGATCTGTGAACACCTAAAATTTCTCACCATAGAGATAGTGGCACCATATTTTCAAAGAAAACACCACGGCCGCCAACTCCAAATCATGTGTCGAGTAGTTCCTCTCGTAATCTTTCAATTGTCTAGATCTATAGGCAACTACCTTTCCATCCTGCATAAGAACACAGTCCAGTCCCTGGTGGATGCATCCGTGTACATCGAGAATCCTCCTGAGCTGGTAGGAATGGTGAGAACTGGAGCAGTGGTCAATTGACGCTTAAGCTCCTAAAAACTCCTCTCACATGCCTCATCCCATACAAACATAACATCTTTCCGCGTGAGGCGAGTCAACGGAGCAACTAGTCTGGAGAAACCCTCTACAAATCTCTGATAATACCCTGCCAATCATAAAAAACTTCTGATCACAGTAATCGTATTGGGCTCCTCCCACCGTACCACTACCTCTATCTTGGATGGATCTACTGATACCCCATCCTTCGATATAACATGACCCAGAAATGAGATCTGCTCTAACCAAAAGTTACACTTACTGAGTTTGGCATATAACTCTTTTTCTTGGAGGGTCTACAGAACTATCCTTAAGTGCTCCTCATTCTCTTCCTTAGACTTGGAATAAACCAAAATATCATCTATAAATACAATCACAAACTTGTCCAGGTATGGCTTAAACACATCATTCATCAATGTCATTAATGCTGCAGGAGCATTCGTCAATCCGAATGGCATCACCAAAAACTCGTAGTGGCCATAACGGGTACGAAATGCTGTCTTGGGTACATCTCCACTCCTGATCCACAGCTGATGATACCCTGACCACAGATCTATCTCAAAAAACACTTAAGCTCCCCGGAGCTGATCCAACAAATCATCTATGCACAGAAGGGGGTATTTGTTCTTAATAGTGGTCTTATTCAACAACCGATAGTCTATACACAGTCGGAGGCTTCCATCCTTCTTCCTTACAAACAGAACCGGTGCTCCCCAAGGTGAGACACTAGGTCTAATAAACCCCTTCTCCAGCAATTCTTGCAACTGCTTCTTTAGCTCCTCCAACTCAATAGGAGCAATCCTATATGGTGGCTTCAATATCGACTTGGTACAGGCACTAACTCTATGCAAAATTTCATTTTCCTTTCAAGTGGTAGTCCTAAAAATTCATCCGAAAAGACATCAGGGTAATCCGCAATTACGGGTATGTCCCTCAATTCTGGGTATACCTCATCTATATCGACCACGTAGGTAATGAACCCTTCACATCATTCTTCCCACCATTAGTATCACAAGTCATCACATCAATATTCAACATAAGCATATAAATTTATCTCTCAAGTAGATTAAATAAAATCATACTCTTTTCATTCACATCAATCATGTGCTTTCATTTCTTTTCATCAAAATTTACAATAAGATTGTCTAATCCTGAAAACATCAATGTCTTAGCATGGAAGTCCATAACAACAAGATTGGTAGCCAACCAATCCATTCCTAATATTACATCAAAATCATTTATATTTAATAAAATTAAATCGACTGTAATTTCTTTTCCCTCTATCATCAACTCACAATCCATACATACATGTTCAGTCAATTGACTACCATTCATGGGTGTGGAAATCATCAACATTTTGTCCAATAATGTGGGTTCACATGCTTCAACAATTTATGTGCAAAGGTAGGTGATATGAAGGAATGTGTGGCACCAGGATCAAATAATACCAATGCTTCTAAACCAAAGATTAGGATGGTACCTTTAATCACATCCGTTGAAGCATTTACGGTGTCCTGATCCAATGCATGTACTCTTCCTCTGCTCACATCCGCTACTTGCTTCCCTTTTTCCTCAATTGTGGCCCTCCTCCTTAGGGTAGCTATCTCAACTGGAGCTCTCTCTGGCTCCTTGCCCTTTTGTGGGGCAGTCTCCATCTTCTCGAGATAATACTTAGCTATATGTCCTGGTCTCTCACATCTAAAACACGCCATAGGGGTCATCGGACAGGGCCTAGTCCCATGAAATCATCACATCTCCTGCACCACTCAGTAGTAGGCCGTGGTCCTCCAATAACCACACCCCTCGTGCAGTCAAAGTCGAGTACACGGGAGGTCTAGCAGCTCTCTCCTGTACCTCTTCAATCTTAGGTCTCTTCTCGAAAAACCTCTAGCCTCCCCTTTTGGCCACTCTATCAAACTTGAATCTCTTTCGATCTCTGTCCTTTCTGACACTAATCCTGATATGCGCGTACAAGAGGATGATTTAGGACGATCAAGAAAACGCGTGGATTGGGAATTGAAACAACAAAAAAAACACAAGCAAGGCGAAAATAATTATGATAGACTTTGAATGGAAAATAAAATAACAACCTAGACCCGAAGTCTAAAGAGACTTGAACCAAAGGTATTAGACCTCTACCCTAAGAATATAAAATTTAAGAACCTAAGGTATAACAATGGTGGTTGGTGAAGAGGGAGGCGCCACAAGGAAGAAGACCTTGATAAGCCTAGTTGAGAGGGAACCCTAGAAAGAGGCAAACTCAAATTTTTGAAAATTCAATCTGATCTATTCTATTCTATTCAAGAGCATTTACAATGTATTTATAATAATATCTAGCACTTTAAGCCCTTAAACAAGTGGGCTGTAATAAACACCAAATAGAAAATAAGACTAAAACTTAAATTCACGCATAAGCCTAGTTACATAGGATAATTAGTCTAAAACGCTATACAATTCAAATGTGGGCTATTTAAACACTTAACCCAACTTATTACTAAACCAAGATTCATGTTGTTTGGGCTTCCAAACAAATATAGGTGGCTGGGAACTTTTCATGGAAGCTTCCTTGATAAACCAATGAGGTCAGGGCTTGTTACATCTTCTTAGCTCAAGCTCGGGTAATTGGACCTCCTTGGATGACCCATGGATCCTTGGCATCACGATCATCATGAACATCACGAGCAAGTGGACCTCCATCATTCCCCCTCTCCTCAAAAGGATTTGTCCTCAAATCGCATGTACCTTCATCAAAAGAAAAGGGAGAAAGATCAGAAACATTAAAAGTAGCAAATACACCATACTCACCAGGAAGATCCAATCGGTAGGCATTATCGTTGATCTTCTCAATGACTTGGAATGGTCCATCTCCTCGGGGATGCAACTTAGTTCGTCGCTGAGTAGGGAACCTCTCCTTTCTCATATGTACCCAAACCCAATCACCAGGTTCAAAGACTACTTTCTTGCGGTGCTTATTGGCTTGGGTGGTATACTGCTCAGTTTTCCTTTCAATAGCTTGACGCACTTTCTCATGGAGTTGCTTCACAAACTTAATCTTCTGTTCTCCATCTAAGTTACTCTGCTCGGCACTAGGTATTGGCAACAAATCTAAAGGAGTAAGAGGATTGAAGCCATAAACAACTTCAAATGGAGAGCAACTCGTAGTGGAGTGGACACTGCGATTATAGGCAAACTCAACATGTGGCAAGCATTCTTCCCAATTTTTCAAATTCTTTTGTATGACAGACCTCAATAATGTAGATAGGGTTCGATTGACCACCTCAGTCTGTCCATCAGTTTGGGGGTGACAAGTGGTGGAGAATAACAATTTAGTTCCCAATTTTTCCCATAACGTCTTCCAAAAGTAACTGAGGATCTCCTCAAGGTACATCTCCACTCCTTGAACTCCTGCAATAATGAAACAACATCAGTAGGCAAAGTATCATGGAGTTCAGTATCAATGAAACAAGAATCTTTAAATAAAAGCAAAAGGATAGGAGACTTAGCAATAAATACAGTTTTCACATCTCGAGGATTGGCATGGTAGCTCATTCCTTTGCTTTCCTTGCTTCCCTTCTTTTCTTTAGCTAGCTTCCTTTGCTTGTCATGTTGCTCTTTCAACCTTAATTGATCCTCGTAAATCTCCTTGGGGCTAAGGGGAGAAAGAATGATCTTCTTGCCATCCATAAAGAAGGAGTAACGGTTAGTGTAACTGTCATGGATGATTCTCCGATCATATTGCCACAGTCTACCCAGCAATAGGTGGCTAGCTTGCATGGGTACCACGTCACGCAACACTTTATCTTGATACCTTCCAATACAAAAAAGAACCAAGACTTGCTTCACCACAGTCATTAATCCACTACAACTTATATGGGCTGTGATGCTTAGTAGTGGGCAACTTTAGCTTATCAACAAGGTATGTGCTAGCAACATTAGTACAACTCCCACCATCAATGATCACAGAGCATACCTTGTCACTAATTTAACATCTTGTATAGAAGATGTTTTCACGTTATACCTCATCCTCAAACTTCACATGAGTATGAAGAGCACGTCTGGCAACAAGTGCTTCACCATAAGCAGAAAACTCAACAACTTCTTCTTTTTCAGCATCTTCTAACGCAGGCATCTCATCCTCAATACCAACATCAGAACCTTCACTCTCAACATCTCCATTCTCAAGCAGGAGCATCAGTCTACGGTTAGGACACTGAGAGGCAACATGTCCACGACCCAAACATTTAAAACACTTTAGGTCACGTGTTTTGCTCTAAGATGCTTGGGCAAGCTCAGTCTTAGGCTTTAGAGGGTCTTCAAACTTTGGCTTAACAAAACTTTCTGACTTAGGCTTAAACACAGGCTTATCATCCCTACAAAAGGTGTTAGATTTCCAAACAGGAACTGAACTAGGAGTGAAACGAGATGTACCTTTCCTTTTGAGTTACCTTTCCACTTTAATGGCCATATGCAGCATCTCCTCTAAATCCATGTAATGCTGCAACTCTACAACATTGGCAATCTCATGATTCAAACCTTGGAGAAAACGAGCCATAGTAGCTTCTGCATCCTCTTAGATATTGGCTCGGATCATGATTATCTCCATCTCCATGTAATAATCGTCAACACTTTTTGAACCCTGGGTGAGACCTTGGAGCTTCTGGTACAACTCTCTGTAATAATGGTTAGGCACAAATCTGTTCCTCATGATACGCTTCATCTCATCCCATGTAGACATTGGAGGATCACCACATCTTCTTCTACTGAAGACCAGCTGATCCCACCATACCATAGTATATTCTATAAACTCTACTGCAGCAAGTTTAACCTTCTTTACCTCAGAGTAGTGGTGGCAGTCAAATACCATGTCAATCTTCCTTTCCCACTCTAAATATGCCTTGAGATCATTCTTGCCTTAGAAAGGAGGAATCTTAAATTTTATGCTGCCAAGGTTTCCATCCATCTTCTCTTTACCTCTATCACGGGCTCTATCAACTTGATCTCTATCTCTATACTCATGATGCCTTCTATGATGTCTATCTACCTCAGACTCTTCTTCCAAATCATACCCAATATTAGCAACATACTCTTCATTGGTAATAATCTTACTTTTCATACGGGAAGAATCACCTTGTTGGATCCTTGCAAACTGAGCTTCATGTCGGTCCAACTTATCATGAATGTCATTGAATTTCACGTCCATCAGTTGGAACTGTTGTTGCACATGAACTCAATTTTTTTTAAGTCTGACTTATCACCTTCAGAAGACATCTTTAACTTGCAAGAAACATTAGTGATAACAGAAAACAAAGAACCTCACAAGTGATAACCTCACGTGTTTACACTCAATTCACTCAAGATGGGGCACTCACACTCGTGTTTCACTCAAGTAATTTGGCTTTTCTCTACTAATGTTTCTCACACGCTCATGCCTTTTTCCCTTACTCTACCTCAACTCTATGTGTTCACAATTGTACTAGAGACTCAGTCAAAGATTCAACCTCGAAAAATCAACCAATTCACCAAATATTTTTTTTCTTCTTTTTTTTTACTTCTTTTTTTTCTCTCTTTTTTTTTTTTCAAAGACTAATCTGATTTGTGGCTAAGGTGGTGAGGAAGAGTTTTAGTGTGGCTAAGAGACTGACTTGAAACAAAAATTCAGAAGTCCAATTCAAGCACAACAACTAAGTGTAGAGTCCAACTCAAACACAACGACTAAGTGTAGAGTCAAACTCGAACACAACGACTAAGTGTAGAATCCAACTCAAACACTACAACTAAGTGTAGGATTTGTTTTTTTTTTTTTGCTTTCTTTTAACAAAGACTAATCTGATTTGTGGCTAGGGTGGTGAGGAAGAGTTTTATTGTGGCTAAGATACTGACTTGAAACAAAATTTTAGAAGTCCAACTCAAACACAACAAGAATCTCAAAGAAATAATCACCAGAAAAACAAAAAAAAAAGCCTAAAACTATAGGAAAACAATGGAATTTCGCCAAGAGAGGGTAGGGCCCGTGAACTAAAATCACGGGTTCATTGTATTTCGTCGTTTTTTTTAAAACATGTACTCGTGCGTCTTGTAACTCAACATAATTTTTTTATGAACAGTGTTTGAACCGTACACGATTTCTTTTTTTCTTTCTTTCTTTCTTTTTTTCTTTCTTTTTCTTTTTGACACTGACTTAGTGTTAGAGATGAAGGGGAAGACGCATAACCAAAAAATCAAAACCTTGCTCTGATGCCAAACTGATATGCGCATACAAGAGGATGATTTAGGACGATCTGTTCTATTTCTATTCAAGAGCGTTTACAATGTATTTATAATAATATCTATCACTTAAGCACTTAAACAAGTGGGCTGGAATTAACACCAAATAGAAAATAAGACTAAAACTTAAATTCACGCATAAGCCTAGTTACATAGGATAATTGGTCTAAAACGCTATAAAATTCAAATGTGGGCTATTAACACTTAACCCAACTTATTACTAAACCAAGACTCATGTCGTTTGGGCTTCCAAACAAATATAGGTGGCTGGGAACTTTTCATGGAAGCTTCCTTGATAAACCTCTGAGGCCAAGGCTTGTTGCATCTTCTTAGCTCGAGCTCGGGTAATTGGACCTCCTTGGATGATCCATGGATCCTTGGCATCACGATCATCATGAACATCACGAGCAAGTGGACCTCCATCACATTCCGCTCAAAATCTTGCTCGCATAACTGAGCCTTGTGTACCGCCTCCTCATAAGTTTGAATATCAAATGGGGCTAGCTTAGTTCAGATGGCCAATCTCAGTCCATCAACGAACTTCTGAATCTTCTGAGTCTCCCTACCATTATGTCTGGGTCGTATCTCCCCAAGGACATAAACTTGGACTCATACTCATCCACAGTACGGTTCCCCTGAACCAAATTCATGAATTCCATCCACAGCTTCCTTTGTACGGTGGCTGGAATGTACTATCCTCTGAAGGCCTCTGTGAGACCCAAATTTTCATGCTATTGTTCATTTTAAGATAAATCGAGAAGTAAAACTTGTGTAAATGTTGATACAGGGCGTAGAAAGATCGAGATGCCCGGGATAGTGGCATGAAGCCCGAGGCACGTGTTTCGAGGTAAGATCTCGAATTTAAGTATTTTTTAATAAAGTATGATTTTAGGTATGTTATGATGATTAGAAAGTGAAACTAATACATTAGAAGTTGAAAATTTTGTAAAACTCGGGTTTACACTAAACCGAGCAAATGAGCCTAGAAATATAAATAAATCCGAAATAAATTCTAGAAATTCATGAAAATTATTCTGAGGCTATAGGAAATTATTATAAGGCATAATTTACATGAGGAATGAAAATTGAGTGGAGATATGGAGGTTTCGGTGATCAAATAAATTTTTAAAGTAAACCGAAAACCTTAAGTTACATTGTTCGGTAATGACCAAGTTGTGTAAAATGGGCCCAATCGGGAAATATTTCTTAAACAGGTGGGTCCCAAATTTTTATGAGAGATACTAGAGACATAGTATCACACTTGAGAAGTGGAAATTTGGAAGAAAATGGGCCAGAACCATTTTTCATGGATTTTCTAAAACTGACCAGTGGGATGCCCCAACCCAGTGAACTGGATACCCATTAGAAAAAGCCCCATTTTTACCCATCTACAAATTCTATTTAAACCCGAACTTTTAGGAAAAAAAACTAGATTTATGTATCTTTCATAGGGCTCTGAAGACACCTCGAAATAAGCTGCCACGCTCTCTCACCTCCCTCCCGAAAGTTCCATTGGCGTTATTGTAGTTCTCCCCTTATTTAATTTTTTCGACCCCTTTCCAGGCCTAATTGGACTTTGGCCAAGAAGGATTAAATATTCCTATTTCAACCCTATATAACATATAAAAAATCCAGACATAAAGGAGTTCATTTACTAGGGGAAAACTTAGAGAGAAGAACAGGGGCAAAATCTGCCTTGTTTCAAGGTGAGAGAAAGTTTGATTTTTGAAAGTTTTTAGTTGGTTTTTCTTGTAGTTGTTGATGATTCTAAGCTATATACATGTTTAATTACAGCTGAGGATTTGTTTGGAAGATCAAAAACTTGGTCAACTTTGGTCAAAGGTGAGAGAAACTTGATGGATGATGAAGATGATGAGATATGTTTATGTTTGATGATTTTTAAGGATTTTTAGTTAAGTAGAATGTAAAGAAATAATTTATATGGAAGTGTGTAGTTCTGATTAGCATGCTTAAGTTGTGGAAATGATCAATTTTGGATGAATTCAAAATTGTTAATAGTTAAATTTATACCGAAAAAGTCTGATTTATAGCTTAGTTTAGTGAAAAATCGAAAGGTGTGAGAATTTGTAAGAATTAGATTGATAAAGTGTGGATTATGGATATGAATGGGTATGTAGGTTATTGAGATTGTGAATGTGAAGTTAGAATGATTAAATTGGATAAAATAGCTTAAACCGGCACTTAAATCGGTAAAATCGAAAATAATAGGAAAAGTTGACAAAAAGGTCAAATTTGGTCAACTCTTAAGGAGATAAATACATATTTGGATATGTTGAAATGAAACCAAACAATATTTGATAATTTGGTATCATTTTGGGTAGCTCAGAAATTCAGCATGCAAAACGAGGTAAACTCAGACCCCAACAGAGTAACACTGTTTTAGCTCCGTTGAGGTAAGGGATGCAATTTAAAATAGTACTAACCTCCTATATCTCTTTATTTTTAACCTCCTATATCTCTTAACAATACCTTGAATTTCTAGAATTTATTTTAAATTTATTTCGAATTTATTTCTATTTCTAGACTCATTTGCTCGGTTTAGTGTAAACCTGAGTTTTACAAATTTTTCAACTTCTAATGTATTAGTTTCACTTTCTAATCATCATAACATACCTTAAATCATACTTTATTGAAAAATACTTAAATTTGAGATCTTACCTCGAAACACGTGCCTCGAGCTTCATGCCACTATCCCAGGCATCTCGATCTTTGTACGCCCTGTATAAACATTTACACAAGTTTTACTTCTCGATTTATCTTAAAATGAACAATAGCATGAAAATTCGGGTCTCACAGCCTTCAAAAATATTTCCCATGAGATCTCAGGGTGTATGTGATGGAGGTCTACTTGCTCATAATGTTCATGATGATCGTGATGCCAAGGATCCATGGGTCATCCAAGGAAGTCCAATTACTTGAGCCCTCTATATTTGTTTGGAAGCTCAAATGACATGAATCTTGGTTTAGTAATAAGTTGGGTTAAGTGTTTAAATAGCCCACATTTGAGTTTTATAGCGTTTTAGACCAATTATCCTATGTAACTAGGCTTATGCGTGAATTTAAGTTTTAGTCTTATTTTTTGTTTGGTATTAATTCCAGTCCACTTGTCTAATGGCTTAATACTAGATATTATTATAAATATCTTGTAAATGCTATTGAATAAAACAGAAAAGATCAGATTAAATTTTTAAAAATTTGAGTGTGCCTCTTTCTAGGGTTCCCTCTCAACTAAGCTTATCAAGGTCTTCTTCCTTGTGGCGCCTCCCTCTTCACCAACCACCATTGTTATACCTTAGGTTTTCAAATTTTATGTTCGTAGGGTCGAGGTCCAATACCTTTGGTTCAAGTCTCTTTAGACTTCGGGTCTAGGTTGTTATTCTATTTTCCATTCAAAGTCTACCATCATTATTTCTATCTCGCTTACATTTTTGCTGTTTCAATTCTCAATCCATATATTTCCTTGATCGTCCTAAATCATCCTCTTGTATGCGCATATCAGTTTGGTATCAGAGTTATTACCCAGTGCCAAGCATAGTAACTTAGATGGAGAACAGAAGGCTAAGTTTGTGAAGCAACTCCATGAGAAAGTGTGTCAAGCTATTGAAAGGAAGACTGAGCAGTATACCACTCAAGCCAATAAGCACCGTAAGAAAGTAGTCTTTGAACCTGGTGATTAGGTCTGGATACATATGAGAAAGGAGAGGTTCCCTACTTAGCGAAGAACTAAGTTGCATCCCCGAGGAGATGGACCATTCCAAGTCATTGAGAATATCAACGATAATACCTACCGATTGGATCTTCCTGGTGAGTATGGTGTATCTGCTATTTTTAATGTTTTCGATCTTTCTTCCTTTTCTTTTGATGAAGGTACATATGATTTGAGGACAAATCCTTTTGAGGAGAGGGGGAATGATGGAGGTCCACTTGCTCGTACTGTTCATGATGATCGTGATGCCAAGTATCCATGGGTCATCCAAGGAAGTCCAATTACCCGAGTCCTCTATATTTGTTTGGAAGCCCAAACGACATGAATCTTGGTTTAGTAATAAGTTGGGTTAAGTGTTTAAATAGCCCATATTTGAGTTTTATAGCGTTTTAGACCAATTATCCTATGTAACTAGGCTTATGCGTGAATTTAAGTTTTAGTCTTATTTTTTGTTTGGTGTTAATTTTAGCCCACTTGTCTAATGGCTTAAGTACTAGATATTATTATAAATATCTTGTAAATGCTCTTGAATAAAACAGAACAGATCAGATTAAATTTTTAAAAATTTGAGTGTGCCTCTTTCTAGGGTTCCCTCTCAACTAGACTTATCAAGGTCTTCTTCCTTGTGGCGCCTCCCTCTTCACCAACCACCATTGTTATACCTTAGGTTTTCAAATTTTATATTCGTAAGGTCGAGGTCCAATACCTTTGGTTCAAGTCTCTTTAGACTTCGGGTCTAGGTTGTTATTCTCTTTTCCATTCAAAGTTTACCATCATTATTTTCGCCCTGCTTGCATTTTTTACTGTTTCAATTCTCAATCCTTACATTTCCTTGATCGTCCTAAATCATCCTCTTGTACGCGCATATCAGTCTGGCCCTCAAAATAGCTTCGGTGGATCTCCACCAGTGCTCTGCCTCGCCTTTCAGCATAAACATGACAAAGGCAACCTTCTCTGCTGAAGTGCATCGAAAAAACCTATACAGTTTCTCCATCTCATACACCCAGTCCTCTATGATAACCGGGTCCTTCACCCCTCTGAACATATTAAGGGGTTTCAATGCTTGGAACTCTCGCAACCTGCTCAAGTCACAGTCATAACCCAAATCACTACTGCTCTGCTGTGGAGTGATAGGAGAAGCTATATCCTAGGTCGGAGGTGTCACCGTCTTAGTAGCCTGAGGTCTCTCCACCTCTGCAGCTGCCTGTCCAGTCGTAGGCTGTGCTGCAGGACCTCGTCTATCGTCGACACTCAATGCCTGCATGACTAGCTCTACCAGGTTCTCGATACTTCGCTCTATCCTAGCGAAGCGTGCCTCTGTATCTCCTACTCTCCCAGCATGGTTTTGTGGAGCCTGATCAGTCTGTGGCTTCGCACGGCTCTCAGGTTTACCTTTATGGCTTTCAGCACCTTCTCTCGCCCTTCTACCTTGGCACGTAATTGGCATAATGCCTAACTTCCTGTAATATAATAATTTATTAAGCTTAATCCATCACGGTATATACAGTTATATCTAAACAAAAGCACAGTAATATGGGGATGTAACTTTTCCTATGTTTTATTACTGACTCACATCAGGCCAACATAGCTATTCTACCAATCTCTGTCACGACCCTTTCATTCTTTTTAAGCAAAAATCTCAATAAATATTTCGTGTTTTACTGTTGCCTTACCCGGTCGTGAACAAACTTACCACTACATTGTTGGGCTGTGAGTCAATAATAATCCACTCGCAATATCCATTCTCAGTTAATAAAAGTGATATCATACATTTGAACGTCAATCATTCATTTATACAAAATATGATTACTGACATCTACATCCCCCATAATTACATTTCAAATGACTACTGTGCCTTTACATTGTTTAGATACAAAAAGGAATTACTGTGTATATACCTCTGAGTGATGGAGATGCAGCGGATGTCCAAAATACCACGCCTCAGTCCACACTGGGCTACTATGCACGCTTTGTAGGAGGGGACAAATAGAGAGGGATGACCAACCACACGCTCAGTAAGGCAATAATGCAAGCATGATAGTAACTACTCTATCTATATGTTGATAGTGTTATGCATAAATCATTTATAATAGGAGCATGAGGAATAAAACTATGCCATATGAGTATACATAGATATCATGTATCCAAAATCTTGTAAAATTGGCATAAAAAACATGGAATATCAACATGTAAAACATCTCATGCTCATTCTCATTAAACTCATAAAAAAGGCATCTCATGCTCATTCTCATCTCATGCTCCTTCTCAAATACATAAAATCTCATCGAAATCAATTCTTAATCACAACCTCATTTTCATTTCTCAAATCAAGTTCACAAGGCTCGACCCCTCCTTCAGGTCTACCTTGAATAATCACAATCAACATATGTATAAAAGACCAGGCCACTTTATCCCAAGTGACTATGTGGACCAACTACATCATAATTCATCCCAAACCACACGCATCCAAGTGTGTGGGGTATCGTGTTGGCACGAAGGTGGATTGTCCCTCGCCAGTCTTTCTCATCACATAATTATCACGCGGTACATCGTACTCCATGTGATATACACGGTACAACATACTCCGCGGACCCATATGGTAGTTGGGGGTGCCAGTCCTAGGTCTTATCTACCCCATACCAAGAACTTGTCGTACTCATGTAGGAGAGCCTCCCTGCCGAACAGAGCCTTCCCGCTAGATGTAGGTCCATTTGCTCATGATGCCAAGGATCCATGGGTCATCCAATGAGTTCTCCCAACCATCTATATTTGTTTGGAAGCCCAAACGACATGAGTCTTGGTTTAGTAATAAGTTGGGTTAAGTGTTTAAATAGCCCACATTTGAGTTTTATTGCGTTTTAGACCAATTATCCTATGTAACTAGATTTAGGCGTGAATTTAGGTTTTAGTCTTAGTTTCTATTTGGTGTTAATTCCAGCCCACTTGTTTAAGGGCTTAAGTGCTAGATATTATTATAAATACTTTGTAAACGCTCTTGAAAAAGAGAATAGATCAAATTGAATTTACAGAAATTTGAGTGTGCCTCTTTCTAGGGTTCTCTCAACTAGGTTTATCAAGGTCTTCTTCCTTGTGGCGCCTCCCTCTTCACCAACCACCATTGTTATACCTTAGGTGCTCGAATTTTATATTCGTAGGGTCGAGGTCCAATACATTTGGTTCAAGTCTCTTTAGACTTTGGGTCTAGGTTGTTATTCTATTTTTCCATTCAAACTCTAACATCATTATTTTTGCCCCGCTTGCATTTTTTCTTTTGCTGTTTCAATTCCCAATCCACACGTTTCCTTGATCGTCCTAAATCATCCTCTTGTACGCGCATATCGTTTGGCATCAGAGCAAGATTTTGATTTTTTGGTTGTGTGTGCCCTTCATCTCTAACATTAAGTCGGTGTTAAAAAGAAAAAGAAATAAAAAAAGAAAGAAAGAGAAAAAAAGAAGGAAAAAAAGAAACTGTGTACTGTTCAAACACTGTTCATAAAAAAATCTGTTGAGTTACGAGATGCATGAGTACACGTTTTAAAGAAAACGACGAAATACAACGAACTTGTGAATTTGATTCACAGGCCCCACCCTCTCTTGGCCAAATTCCATTGTTTTCCTATAGTTTTAGGCATTTTTTTATTTTTCTAGTGATTATTTCTTTGAGATTCTTGTTGTGTTTGAGTTGAACTTCTGAAATTTTGTTTCAAGTTAGTATCTTAGCAACACTAAAACTCTTCCTCACCATCCTAGCCACAAATCAGATTAGTCTTTGTTAAAAAAAAGCAAAAAAAAATCCTACACTTAGTTGTAGTGTTTGAGTTGGATTCTACACTTAGTCGTTGTGTTTGAGTTGGACTCTACAGTTAGTCGTTGTGTTTGAGTTTGACTCTACACTTAGTCGTTGTGTTTGAGTTGGACTCTACACGTAATTATTGTGTTTGAATTGGACTTCTGAATTTTTGTTTCAAGTCAGTCTCTTAGCCACACTAAAACTCTTTCTCACCACCCTAGCCACAAATCAGATTAGTCTTTGTTAAAAAAAAAGAGAAAAAAAAGTAAAAAAAAATACTTGGTGAATTGGTTGATCTTTCGAGGTTGAATCTTTGACTGAGTCTCTAGTACAATTGTTAACCTATAGAGTTAAGGTAGAGTAAGGGAAAAAGGCATGAGCGTGTGAGAAACATTAGTAGAAAAAAGCCAAATTACTTGAGTAAAACACGAGTGTGAATGCCCCATCTTGAGTGAATTTAGTGTAAACACGTGAGGATAACACTTGTGAGGTTCTTTGTTTTCTGTTATTACTAACGTTTCTTACAAGTTAAAGATGTCTTTTGAAGGTGATAAGTCAGACTTTAAAAAAATTGAGTTCATGCTCCAGGCAATGCAACAACAATTCCAACAGATGGACGTGAAATTCAATGACATTCATGATAAGTTGGACCGACATGAAACTCAGTTTATAAGGATCCAACAAGGTGATTCTTCCCGTATGAAAAGTAAGAATGTCACTAATGAAGAGTATGATGATAATGTTGGGTATGATTTGGAAGAAGAGTCTGAGGCAGATAGACATCATAGAAGGCATCATGAGTATAGAGATAGAGATCGAGTTGATAGAGCCCGTGATAGAGGCAAAGAGAAGATGGATGGAAACCTTGGCAACATAAAATTGAGGATTCCTCCTTTCCAAGGCATATTTAGAGTGGGAAAGGAAGATTGACATGGTATTTAACTGCCACCACTACTCTGAGGTAAAGAAGGTTAAACTTGCTACAGTAAAGTTCACAGAATATGCTATGGTATGGTAGGATCAGCTAGTCTCCAGTAGAAGAAGATGTGGTGATCCTCTAGTGTCTACATGGGATAAGATGAAGCATATCATGAGGAAAAGATTTGTGCCTAACCATTATTACAGAGAGCTGTACCAGAAGCTCCAAGGTCTCACCAGGGTTCAAAAAGTGTTGACGATTATTACAAGGAGATGGAGATAATCATGATCTAAGCCAATATCCAAGTGGAAGCAGAAGCTACTATGGCTCGTTTTCTCCAAGGTTTGAATCGTGAGATTGCCAATGTTGTAGAGTTGTAGCATTACATGGATTTAGAGGAGATGTTGCATGTGGCCATCAAAGTGGAAAGGCAACTCAAAAGGAAAGGTACATCCCGTTTCACTCCTAGTTCAGTTCCTGTTTGAAAATCTAACACCTTTCGTAGGGATGATAAGCCTATGTTTAAGCCTAAGTCAGAAAGTTTTGTTAAGCCAAAGTCTGAGGACCCTCCAAAGCCTAAGACTGAGCCTGCCCAAGCATCCCAGAGCAGAACACGTGACATAAAGTGTTTTAAGTGTTTGGGTCGTGGACATGTTGCCTCTCAGTGTCCTAACCATAGAGTGATGCTCCTGCTTGAGAATGGAGATGTTGACAGTGAGGGTTCTGATGTTGGTATTGAGGATGAGATGCCTACGTTAGAAGATGCTGAAGAAGAAAAGTTATTGAGTTTGCTGCTTATGGTGAAGCACTTGTTGCCAGACGTGCTCTTAATACTCATGTGAAGTTTGAGGATGAGGTACAACGTGAAAACATCTTCCATACAAGATGTCATATTAGTGGCAAGGTATGCTCTGTGATCATTGATGGTGGGAGCTGTACTAATGTTGCTAGCACATACCTTGTTGATAAGCTAAAATTGCCCACTACCAAGCATCACCGCCCATATAAGTTGCAGTGGATTAATGACTGTGGTGAAGTGAATGTGGTGAAGCAAGTCTTGGTTCCTTTTCGTATTGGGAGGTATCAGGATAAAGTGATGTGTGACGTGGTACCTATGCAAGCTAGCCACCTGTTGCTGGGTAGACCGTGGCAATATGATCAAAGAATCATCCATGACGGTTACACTAACTATTACTCCTTTTTTATGGATGGCAAGAAGATCACTCTTGCTCCCCTTAGCCCCAAGGAGATTTACGAGGATCAATTAAGGCTGAAGGAGCAACATGAAGAGCAAAGGAAGCTAGCTAAAGAAAAGAAGGGAAGCAAGGAAAGTAAAACAGTGTGCTACCATGCCAACCCCCGAGATGTGAAGATAGCATTTATTGCTAAGTCTCCTATTCTTTTGCTTTTATTTAAAGATTCTTGTTTTATTGATATTGAACTCCATGATACTTTGCCTACTCATGTTATCTCACTATTGCAGGAGTTCGAGGATGTATTCCCTGAGGAGATCCCAAATGGACTACCACTGATTCGTGGGATCGAGCATCAGATTAACCTTGTCCCTGGAGTTGCCTACATAACCGCCCAGCTTACAGAAGTAATCCAGAGGAGACGAAGGAGCTTCAAAGGCAAGTTGAGGAGCTCATGAGGAAAGGTTACGTGAGAGAGAGCATGAGTCCATGCACTGTGCCCGTATTACTTGTGCCTAAAAAGGATGGGACATGGAGGATGTGCATTGACTGTCGAGCCGTCAACAAAATCTCTGTAAAGTATCGCTATCCTATTCCTAGGCTAGATGACATGCTCGATGAGTTGCATGGTGCATGCATATTTTCTAAAGTTGATTTAAAGAGTGGATATTACCAAATTCGTATGAAAGAAGGTGATGAATGGAAAATAACATTTAAGACTAAACATGGTCTTTATGAGTGGTTAGTTATGCCTTTTGGCTTGACTAACGCACCCAGTACTTTCATGCGCTTAATGAACTAAGTTTTACGTGTTTTCATTGGTAAGTATGTGGTTTTCTACTTCGATGAAATTCTAATTTATAGTAAGAGTCTGCATGAGCATCTTGAGCATCTTAGGAATGTTCTTACTGTTTTGAGGAATGAAAGTTTGTATGCCAATTCTAAGAAATGTACATTTTGCACTGATAAGGTTGTTTTCCTTAGGTATGTAGTTTCTTCACATGGCATTTCTATTGATGATGAGAAGGTAAAGGCAATTAGAGATTGGCCTGTACCTAAGTCTTTTTCTGAAGTGCACAGTTTTCATGGCTTAGCTAGTTTCTATTATCGATTCGTTAGAGACTTTAGCACTATAGCCGCACCTTTGACCGAAGTGGTCAAAAAGAATGTTGCATTTCATTGGGGTCCTGCACAAGAGCATGCTTTTAATTTGCTCAAGGATAAACTTTGTTTTGCTCCTTTGTTAACTTTGCCTGACTTTACTAAAACTTTCGAGATTGAGTGTGATGCCTCAGGTGTAGGAATTGGAGCTGTGCTTATGCAGGAAAAACGCCCAATTGCCTTCTTCAGTGAGAAGTTAAGTGGGACAACACTTAACTATCCCACATATGACAAGGAGATGTACGCGTTAGTGAGGGCCTTGGATACAGGCAACATTACCTGTTGCCCAAAGAATTTGTCATCCACACCGATCACGAGTCCTTGAAGCATTTGAAAGGACAAAGTAAGCTGAATAAGCGTTATGCCAAGTGGATGGAGTTCATTGAGGTGTTCTCGTACGTGATCAAGTACAAACAAGGTACATGCGATTTGAGGACAAATCATTTTGAGGAAAGGGGGAATGATGGAGGTCCATTTGCTCATGATGTCAAGGATCCATGGGTCATCCAATGAGGTCCCCCAACCATCTATATTTGTTTGGAAGCCCAAACGACATGGGTCTTGGTTTAGTAATAAGTTAGGTTAAGTGTTTAAATAGCCCACATTTGAGTTTTATTGCGTTTTAGACCAATTATCCTATGTAACTAGATTTAGGCGTGAATTTAGGTTTTAGTCTTAGTTTCTATTTGGTGTTAATTCCAGCCCACTTGTTTAAGGGCTTAAGTGCTAGATATTATTATAAATAATTTGTAAACGCTCTTAAAAAAGAGAATAGATTAGATTGAATTTACAGAAATTTGAGTGTGCCTCTAGGGTTCTCTCTCAACTAAGGTCTTCTTTCTTGTGGCGCCTCCCTCTTCACCAACCACCATTGTTATACCTTAGGTTCTTGAATTTTATTTTCGTAGGGTCGAGGTCCAATACCTTTGGTTCAAGTCTCTTTAGACTTCAGGTCTAGATTGTTATTCTATTTTCCATTCAAACTCTATCATCATTATTTTTGCCCCACTTGCATTTTTTTTGCTGTTTCAATTCCCAATCCACACGTTTCCTTGATCCTCCTAAATCATCCTCTTGTACCCGCATATCACCGCCCCTCAAGGGCTTAAGGATGTTGGCTTAAGGATCCTTTTGTACCCATGTAGGAGAGCCTTCTTGCCAAACAAAGCCTCTCGCCTCCTCGAGCTTAAGGATGTTGGCTTAAGGATCCTTCCGTAAGAGAGACTCCCCATTGAACAGAGCCTCCTTGCCTAAAAGAGCCTCCCCGCCTCCTCGAGCTTAAGGATGTAGGGCTTAAGGATCTTATCGTAAGAGAGCCTCCCCACCGAACAGAGCCTCCCTGCCTAACAGAGCCTCCCCGCCTCCTCGAGCTTAAGGATGTTGTTTTAAATATGTAGGGCTTGAGGATCTTACCAACTTCCACAGCCTTATACATACCATAATGTGCAAACTTGTGCGAGCAAAGCTCTACCACGACTTATGCATCATATCTTAAAGAAACAACTACGAGCACAGCTCCAGTACGTTTATACGCATAAGAAAATCACTCAAAAGTCACGTACGAGCAGAAGCTCCAGTACGGTTTATAACATATCATCACAAATCAAATCAAAGCGCGAGCTAAGCTCCAGCGCTTTCATGCAAATCAAAGCATCAAAATCTAGCGCGAGCGAGGCTCTAGCATTATTTAATTAACATAGCTCAATAGGCAGCTCATATGCATTCAAAACACATCATAAACATGTTTAGCACCTCACAGGTGCTATTCCATAACATAAATAAAACACTAGTCAGCCTATCCTTTTATTTGCTCAAATCAAACCATTGTGTTTTATGAAAACATTCAAAACACGTGATTTATCCAATTATTATAAAACCAAATTATCCAACATTCGCAACCATTTCCGCATACTAAACAACCAATTTCTCAAACATTCATGCATTTCATAAACACCCTATATTCCCTCAATATACGAGCAACTACCTCTATATACTTACAGAATTCCATTACCTGGAATCGCGACGCGTGATTCCACCTCCTTAAAGCTGCTTACTCGTGCGATTCGCTTCGTCTCCAACGAACTCTTCAGAACTGCACATAATTGTATTTTGCATAATTATAGTCCATTATATCACAACTCTCACGTTTACTATAGTCGATTCGACCTACAATTTCTATAGTTCATAAGGCCTATTAACTCATTCCAAATCAATATTAAATCAATATTAAGCTCATAGTGTTCATATCCATATATTTCCTCGCTATGGCTTTTCCATCAACACTACATGTGCTCATTTTCCTAATTCCACTCAACCCACAATATAGTTTCATTTACCCATCAAAATCATACACATTACCTCAATAACAACTTTAGCATGCCCATAAACCATAAACTCAATCAATTTACACTTTCTCACACTAGACTTATTCCATTTTCTAGGTCACATTAACTCTAATACCTTCTAAGTGATTCCAATCATCAATACACATATATATCAACTCCAAAATCAACAAATCAACCAATGTTCTTAAGTTAAAGTATTAGAAACTTACCAATCTAATTTCTCTTCTTGCTCTAAAGGGAAATGTTCCTTGCTCCTTCAATACCAACAATAAGGTTTTGAGTTTCAACTATGTTGTTCTCTTTCTCAAGATAAATAACTTTGTATCTGTAAGACCCCGTGTATGTATGATGGTAATATGTATAATTGGATCAAATAATATAAATGGACTTGTAATGTAAAGTATGATTGATGTAAGTCCATGGATTCAATGTATGTATGTGTATAGGAATTGTAATGTACATACAAGTTTTATTGAGTACGAATATGAAGAAATGAGTTCTGGCAAGTGATGGATGTGATTGAAACTCAAGATGAGTAGTGTGGTAAAATGGAATGGAGTTATGTTTCCATTCGGTTTCATGTAGCATACCTTTGGACATACAATGAATGCACACAAGTTTCAATGTGCATAAGGTATGAATGGATGCCATTTTCAAGTCATAAAGGTGGATGGATGAGAAAATGGCCATGGCAATAGATTAAGGGTGTGTTGGTATGAGTTGTAGCAAGGAAACTACAGGAAATCTGGAAAAACATGAGGGCCAGATCGATCTCAGGGGATGAGAGATCGATCTGGAAGAGCCAGGATGCTCTTATTTGGGCGAAAGAATAGAGCAGATCGATCTCCAATGGAGCCAGATCGATCTCCTTAGCTCTCTGTTTGGGACCAGATCGATCTCATGCTTCAACAGATCAATCTCATGCTTCGACAGATCGATCTCATGCTTCGACAGATTGATCTCATGCTTGAAAATACCATGAAAAAAGGGATTTTAAGGGACCAGATCGATCTCCTCTTGGACCAGATCGATCTTCCCAAGCTATTTCTATATAAGGAGGGCTGAAAATCTGGAAATCTCGAAAAAACATATTAACCTCCCATTTTCAACCCAAAAACTTAACTTTTCCTCTCTAAAATTAGTCATTCTCAGTGAGATTTGAAGAGAGATCATTAGAGGCAAAGTTGTTCCTATCAAAGAGAAGAACAACATAGTGAGAGGGCATTTTCCCATTTTTGGTATTGAAGGAGTTAAAGGCATTTCCATTTGGAGCAAGAAGAAAAAATCATATTGGTAAGATTCTAACACTCCAATCCAAATGCATTAGCTATTTAATTGATTTTGGAGTTGTTTGGTATGAGTATTGATGGATAAACTACCTATGATTGTAGTGGAATTGGTGTGACCTAGAAATAAAAAAAATGGGTATAATGTGAGAATATGTGGGATTGAATGAGCTTATGATTTATGGCATGCTAAAGTTGTTATTGGGGTAATGTTTATGATTTTAGATGGTTAGATGGAATTACATGGTGAGTTGGAGGAATTGTGAAAATGGGTATGTATATGATTGATAAATGCCATAGTGAGGGGATTCATGAAATATGAACACTATGAGCTTTATGTCGATTTGATATCGATTTTGAATAAGATAATAGGCCTAAGAAGATCCATAGACTCGAGCTATGAGTAAAGTAATGAAACGAGGCCAAATAAGCTTTAATAGAGGCTATAGATTAAATTGGATATAACAAGCACAAGGGCTACATTTTATGGATCGAATATAATGCGGGATACGATTTTGTACAGTCCCGAAGAGTTCGTTGAAGACGAATCGAACCGTACGAGTAAGCAGCTTAAGGAAGTGGAATCACGCATCGCGATTCCAGGTAAGGGAATTTTGTGAGTATATAGAGGTAGCTGCTCGTACTTTGAACTTGTGGGTGAATATTGGGTGTTTATGAAATGCATGGTTGCTCAAATAAATGATTGATGGTATTTGTGAATGATGATGAGTATATGCGTGGTTTTGGTTGTTTGAAACGGTTATTGAAAAAGGGATAGTGAGGCTAATAATTGCATAAATCATGTGTTTTGAATGCTTTTACAAAACACAATGCTTTGATTTGAGCAAATAAAAGGATAGGCTGGCTAGTACTTGAATGATGTTGTAGGCACTAAGCATATTATGAGATGTTTTGAATGCATGTGAGCCGCCTATCGCGTGTATGTGATTTAATTCGCGTTAGAGCCTTACTCGCGCTGGATCTCTATGTTTTCACTTGTGTGAAATGTGCTTGAGCTTAGCTCGCACTTTGAATTTGAATTGCGATGATGTTTATAAACCGTACTGGAGCTTACGCTCGTACGTGGATTTGAGTGGTTTTTCTTATGCATATAACTGTACTAGAGCTATGCTCGTACATGGTTTCTTCATATTTTATGCATAAATGTCGTACCAGAGCGTTACTCGTACGAAGTGATTGGTTTCGATGCATGAATTTGCGCTAGAGCGTAGCTCGCGTTGGTTTTCACACTGTGGTATGTATGAGGCCGTGGTGAGAGATACGGATTAACTCAGGGAACCCAACAGGCCTAACAGACCTCTTGAGTGGGGTGAGGGTGAGGGGCTAGGACCTGACATAATCCATTCAGGGAACCCAACAGGCCTAACAGACCTCTTGAGTGGGGTGAGGGTGAGGGGCTAGGACCTGAATCAGGGAACTCAACAGGGGCGAGCAAGGCCATGAGGGGTTAGGACCTGGTATTGAGGTTACTCCCATTCGCTCTTGAGACTATAAAGGTTACACATGGTATGGGGTAGATAAGACCTATGGCAGGCACCCCCAACCATGTTATGGGTCCACGAAGTGCGATGTACCGTGTATATCACATGGAGTACGATGTACCGCGTGGTGGTTACTTGATTGAGAAAGTCTGGCGGAGAACTAACCCACCTTCGTACCAGCATGATACCCCGCACACCGGGATCCATGTGGTCTAGGATGATATGTGACGATTGGCCAACGTAGTCACTTGAGATATAGTAACCTGTCTCCTTGCTTGATTTACTTACTACCACATGATTTTAAATCTCTAAGTGTGATTTGTGATTATTTAAGGTAGACCCGAAGGAGGGGTCGAGCCTCGTGGATTTGATTTGTGAATTGATGTGATGTGATTGTATGTGTTGAGAAAGAGTTTTATGACGTGGGTTTAAAAAGGAGGTTTCTTAATGAATTGCCCTTTTTATGAATTTAAATGAGATCGAGCATGAGATGATTTATACATGATGTTTAACCATGTTTTATATGCCAATTTTACATGACTTTGATACATGATATATATGTATACTCATATGGCATAGTTTTATTCCTCATGCTCCTACCATAAATGATTTATGCATAACACTACCAGCATGTAGATAGAGTAGTTATCTACCATGCTTGCATTATTGCCTTACTGAGCGTGTGGTTGTTCATCCCTCTCTATTTTCCCCCTACAGAACGTGCATAGTAGCCCAATGAGGACTGAGACGTGGTATTTTGGACTCCGCTGCATCTCCATCGCTTAAAGGTATATACACAGTGATACTTTTTGTATCTAAACAATGTAAAAGCATAGTATTCTTTTAAGATGTAATTATGGGGGATGTAGATATCAGTAAAACATGTCCTTGTATAAGTACATGATTAATGCAAATGAATGACATCATTTTATTTAACTGTGAACGAATGATAAGTGATGTTTATTATTAACTCACAGCCCAACAGTGTGTGGTGAGTTAGTTCATGATCGGGTAAGGTAGCAGTAAAATGCGAAAAATTTTTAGTGCTTTTTGATTAAAGAGAATGGAATTGGGTCGTGACAGAGATTGGTATCAGAGCTATGTTGGCCTGATGTGAGTCATTAATAAGACGTAGGAAAGTACATCCCATAGTACTATGCTTTTGTTTAGATATAACTGTGTATACTGTGATAGATTGAGCTTAATAAATTATTATAATACAGGAAGTTAGGCACTATGCCAGTTACACGCAAAGGTAGAGGGGCGAGAGCACGTGCTAGAGGCCGTAGAGGTAGGCCTGAGAGCCGTACGGAGCCACAGACTGAACAGGCTCCACAGAACCCTGCTAGGAGAGCAGAGGATACTGAGGCTCGCTTCGCTAGGTTAGAGCGAAGTATTGAGAATTTGGTGGAGATAGTCACATAGGCCTTGGGCACCGGTGACAGACGAGGTCTCGCGGCACAGCCTACTACGGAACAGGCAGCCGCAGAGGCAGAGAGACCTCAGACTGCTGAGACAGCTACAGTTACACCACCTCCAGCTCAGGATATAGCTTCTCCTATCGCTCCACAGCAGAGCGGTAGTGATTTGGGATATGACTGCGACCTGAGCAGGTTGCGAGAGTTTCAACCGCTAAAACCACCAGTGTTTAGAGGGGTGAAGGACCCAGTGATTACGGAGGATTGGGTGTATGAGATGGAGAAACTGTATAGGTTTTTCCGATGCACTTCAAGTGAGAAGGTTGCCTTTGCCGTGTTTATGCTGAAAGGCGAGGCCGAGCATTGGTGGAGGTCCACCGAGGTTATTTTGAGGGCCAGACACTCTGAGATCTCGTGGGAGATATTTCTAGAGGCCTTCAAGAGGCAGTATATTCCAGCTACCGCACAGAGGAATTTGCGAATGGAATTTATGAACCTGGTTCAAGGGAATCGAACTGTGGACGAGTATGAGTCCAAGTTTATGTCATTGGGAAGATATGACCCTGACACGATGGGTAGTGAGACCCGAAAGATTCAGAAATTCATGGATGGATTGAGATTGGCCATCCGGACTAAGCTAGCACCCTTTGATATCTTGACCTATGAGGAGGCTGTACATAAGGCTCAGTTATGTGAGCAAGACTTTGAGCGAAATGCCTCCGAGCTTGGGAGAGTCAGTGTTAGGAAGGAAAAAGATCGAAAGAGATCTGGGTTTGGAAGAGTGGCCAAGAGAGGTGGCCAAAGGTTTTTAGAGAAGAGGCCTAAGATCGAGGAGGTGCAGGAGAGAGCTGCTAGACCTCCCGTATACCCAGCTTTGACTGCACCGAGGGGTATAACTATTGGAGGATCACGACCTACCACAGATCAGTGTAGGAGATGTGGGAGATACCATGGGACTAGGCCATGTCAGGTGCCCCCTGTTTCGTGTTTTAGGTGTGGGAGGCCAGGACATATATCGAGGTTCTGCACTGAGATGATTGAGGTTGCCCCACAGAAGGGCAAGGAGCCTGAGGGAGCTCCAGTTGAGACAGCAGCCCCGAGGAGGAGGGCTACAGCTGAGGAGAAAGGGAAATAAGCTGCGGGTGTGAGCAGAGGAAGAGTACATGCACTAGATCAGGACACCGCAGATGCTTCGACAGATGTGATTAAAGGTACCATCCGAATCTTTGATTTAGAAGCATTGGTATTATTTGATCCTGGTGCCACGCATTCTTTCATATCACATTCCTTTGCACATAAATTGTTGAAATATGTGAAACCAACATTGTTGGATAAAATGTTGATGATTTCCACACCCATGAATGATAGTCAATTGACTGAGCATGTATGTAGAGATTGTAAGTTAAAGATAGAGGGGAAGGAAATGATAGCCAATCTAATTTTATTGAATATGAATGATTTTGATGTAATTTTGGGAATGGATTGGTTGGCTACCAATCGGGTTGTTATGGATTGTCATGCCAAGACATTAATTTTTCAAGATTAGACAATCTTATTGTAAATTTTTGATGAAAAGAAATGATGTGAAACTTGTATAATTGTGGTAAATAAAAGAGTATGATTTTAAATGCATATTGTTTGAGAGATAAATTATTGTTTATGATAAATGTTGAATTTAGAGTGATGGTTTATGTTACTAACGATGGAGAGGATAATGTGAAGGGTTCATTGCATATGTGATCGATACAGATGAGGCACACCCGGAATTGAAGGACATACCCGTAATTACGGACTATCCTGATGTCTTTCCGGATGAATTACCAGGACTACCACCTGAAAGGGAAATGGAATTTTGCATTGAGTTAGTGCCTGGTACAGAGCCGATATTGAAACCACCCTATAGAATGGCTCCGATAGAATTGGAAGAGCTAAAGAAACAGCTGCAAGAGTTGCTGGAGAAGGGGTTTATAAGACCGAGTGTCTCACCTTGGGGAGCACCAGTTCTATTTGTAAGGAAGAAGGATGGAAGCCTCCGACTGTGTATAGATTACCGGTTGTTAAATAAGGCCACCATTAAGAACAAGTACCCCCTTCCAAGAATCGATGATTTGTTGGATCAGCTCCAGGGAGCCGAAGTATTTTCTACGATAGATCTGCGGTCAGGGTATCATCAATTGAGGATTAGGAGTGGAGATGTACCCAAGACAGCATTTCGTACCCGTTATGGCCACTACGAGTTTTTGGTGATGCCATTCGGATTGACGAATGCTCCCGCAGCATTTATGGCATTGATGAATGACATATTCAAGCCATACCTGGACAAGTTTGTGATTGTTTTCATAGACGATATTTTGGTGTACTCTAAGTCCAGGGAAGATCATGAGGAGCACTTGAGGATAGTTCTGCAGACCCTCCGAGAGAAAGAGTTGTATGCCAAACTCAGCAAGTGTAACTTTTGGTTGGAACAGATCTCATTTCTGGGGCATGTTGTGTCAAAGGATGGGGTATCAATGGATCCATCCAAGATAGAGGCAGTTGTGCAGTGGGAACAGCCCAAGACAGTAACTGAGATCAGGAGTTTTTTGGGATTGGCAGGATATTATCGGAGATTTGTAGAGGGTTTCTCCAGACTAGCTGCTCCATTGACACGCCTCACTCGTAAGGATGTTAAGTTTACATGGGATGAGGCATGTGAGAGGAGTTTTGAGGAGCTTAAGCGTCGATTGACGACTGCTCCAGTTCTCACCATTCCTACCAGCTCAGGAGGATTCTCGGTGTATACGGATGCATCACACCAGGGACTGGGCTGTGTGCTTATGCAGGATGGAAAGGTAGTTGCCTATGGATCTAGACAGTTGAAAGATCATGAGAGGAACTACCCTACACATGATTTGGAGTTGGCAGCCGTAGTATTTGCTTTGAAAATATGGCGCCACTATCTCTATGGTGAGAAATTTCAGGTGTTTACCGATCATAAGAGCCTTAAGTACCTGTTATCACAGAAAGAGTTGAATATGAGACAGAGGAGATGGCTCGAACTCCTGAAAGACTGTGATTGTGAAATCATGTACCACCCGGGTAAGGCTAATGTAGTTGCCGATGCTTTGAGTAGAAAGAACCTTGGGTTGGTGTTTTATATGATGGTACGGGAACATGAATTGTTAGAACACTTTGCGAACCTCAGTTTGGATGTAACCCCACCTGGATCTGAGAGACTTGAGATCATGGCTAGTTTAAGACTGGAGCCAGAATTGATTGGCCGTATTCGGCAAGCCCAGCAGAGTGATCGACGGTGCATCGATTGGCTGAGGCAGATACAGATAGGTGTGCGTATTGATTTTGAGCAGAGTGCTGATGGCTTATTAAGGTTCAGAGGCAGAGTATGCGTTCCCAGGGATCCTGAGATCAGGAGAATGATTTTATCAGAGGCTCACTCATCGAAGTATACGATATATCCGGGAAGTACCAAGATGTATCAAAACCTTCGGAAGGTTTATTGGTGGTCCGAAATGAAGAAAGACATTGCTGAATATGTCGCTAACTGTCTCGTTTGTCAGCAAGTGAAGGTAGAGCATCAGAAGCCTGCAGGATTATTGCAGCCTCTACCGATACCGACATGGAAGTGGGAGCATGTCACCATGGATTTTGTGATAGGGTTACCGAGGACCCGTAGAGGTCATGATGCCATATGGGTTATTGTGGACCGGTTGACTAACTCCGCCCATTTCTTGGCTATGAGAGCTACCGATACCCTGAGTCAGTTGGCGAACTTGTATATTCGAGAGATAGTACGGCTACATGGTGTACCAGTGAGCGTTGTTTCTGATAGGGATGCCCGCTTCACTTCCAATTTTTGGAAACATTTTCAGGAAGCGCTGGGGACCCGATTGAGTTTTAGCACCGCTTTTCATCCTTAGACAGATGGGCAGTCAGAGAGGACTATACAGACCCTCGAGGATATGTTGAGAGCGTGTGTGCTGGATTTTAGAGGCTCCTGGGATGACCACCTACAGTTAGCCGAGTTCGCTTATAATAATAGCTATCATGCTAGTATCGGGATGGCACCCTATGAGGCATTATACGGGCGTAGATGCCGTTCCCCTATTGGATGGGAAGAGGTTGGTGACAAACAGATTTTTGCTCCGGACTTAGTGCAACAGGCATCTGAGGACTTCCAGTTGATATGTGAGAGATTACGGACAGCTCAGAGCCGGTAAAAGAGTTATGCTGACAAGAGACGAAGACCACTGGAGTTTGACGAGGGTGAGTCGGTGTTTCTGAGGGTATCACCATCGAAGGGTATTACGAGATTTGGTAAGAAGGGCAAGCTGAGCCCTAGATATATCGGACCCTTCGAGATTTTGGAGAGAGTGGGAGATAAGGCGTATAGGTTGGCATTGCCACCGGACTTGGCAAATGTCCACAACGTCTTCCACGTCTCGATGCTTCTGAAGTATCACCCGGACCCGGCACACGTGATAAGATATGAGCCGTTGGAGCTCCATGAGAGTATGACGTATCTTGAGAAGCCGATTTGGATATTGGACAGAAAATAGAAAGTGTTGCGAAATAAGACAATTCCCTTGGTGAAAGTGCTTTGGCAACACCACACGGCGGAAGAGGCCACGTGGGAATTGGAGAACTTAATATGGGAGAAGTACCCCCAACTTTTTGAAGAGTGACTTGGTTCTAATTTGGAGGACCAAATTCCTTGAAGGAGGGGAGAATGTAAGACCCCGTGTATGTATGATGGTAATATGTATAATTGGATCAAATAATATAAATGGACTTGTAATGTAAAGTATGATTGATGTAAGTCCATGGATTCAATGTATGTATGTGTATAGGAATTGTAACGTACATACAAGTTTCATTGAGTACGAATATGAAGAAATGAGTTCTGGCAAGTGATGGATGTGATTGAAACTCAAGATGAGTAGTGTGGTAAAATGGAATGGAGTTATGTTTCCAGTCGGTTTCATGTAGCATACCTTTGGACATACAATGAATGCACACAAGTTTCAATGTGCATAAGGTATGAATGGATGCCATTTTCAAGTCATAAAGGTGGATGGATGAGAAAATGGCCATGGCAATAGATTAAGGGTGTGTTGGTATGAGTTGTAGCAAGGAAACTACAGGAAATCTAGAAAAACATGAGGGCCAGATCGATCTCAGGGGATGAGAGATCGATCTGGAAGAGCTAGGATGCTCTTATATGGGCGAAAGAATAGAGCAGATCGATCTCCAATGGAGCCAGATCGATCTCCTTAGCTCTCTGTTTGGGACCAGATCGATCTCATGCTTCGACAGATCGATCTCATGCTTCGACAGATCGATCTCATGCTTAAAAATGCTGTGAAAAAGAGGGATTTTAAGGGACCAGATGGATCTCCTCTTGGACCAGATCGATCTCCCCAAGCTATTTCTATATAAGGAGGGCTGAAAATCTGGAAATCTCGGAAAAACATATTAACCTCCCATTTTTAACGCAAAAACCTAACTTTTCCTCTCTAAAATCAGCCATTCTCAGTGAGATTTGAAGAGATCATTAGAGGCAAAGTTGTTCCTATCAAAGAGAAGAACAACATAGTGAGAGGGCATTTTCCCATTTTTGGTATTGAAGGAGTTAAGGGCATTTCCATTTGGAGCAAGAAGAAAAAATCATATTGGTAAGATTCTAACACTCCAATCCAAATGCATTAGCTATTTAATTGATTTTGGAGTTGTTTGGTATGAGTATTGATGGATAAACTACCTAGGAATGTAGTGGAATTGGTGTGACCTAGAAATAAAAAAAATGGGTATAATGTGAGAATATGTGGGATTGAATGAGCTTATGATTTATGGCATGCTAAAGTTGTTATTGGGGTAATGTTTATGATTTTAGATGGTTAGATGGAATTACATGGTGAGTTGGAGGAATTGTGAAAATGGATATGTATATGATTGATAAATGCCATAGTGAGGGGATTCATGAAATATGAACACTATGAGCTTTATGTCGATTTGATATCGATTTTGAATAAGATAATAGGCCTAAGGAGATCCATAGACTCGAGCTATGGGTAAAGTAATGAAACGAGGCCAAATAAGCTTTAATAGAGGCTAGAGATTAAATTGGATATAGCAAGCACAAGGGTTACATTTTATGGATCGAATATAATGCGGGATACGATTTTGTGCAGTCCCGAAGAGTTCGTTGAAGACGAATCGAACCGTACGAGTAAGCAGCTTAAGGAAGTGGAATCACGCATCCCGATTCCAGGTAAGGGAATTTTGTGAGTATATAGAGGTAGCTTCTCGTACTTTGAACTTGTGGGTGAATATTGGGTGTTTATGAAATGCATGGTTGCTCAAATAAATGATTGATGGTATTTGTGAATGATGATGAGTATATGCGTGGTTTTGGTTGTTTGAAACGGTTATTGAAAAAGGGATAGTGAGGCTAATAATTGCATAAATCATGTGTTTTGAATGCTTTTACAAAACACAATGCTTTGATTTGAGCAAATAAAAGGATAGGCTGGCTAGTACTTGAATGATGTTGTGAAATAGCCCATATGAGGCACTAAGCATATTATGAGATGTTTTGAATGCATGTGAGCCGCCTATCGTGTGTATGTGATTTAATTCGCGTTAGAGCCTCACTCGCGCTGGATCTCTATGTTTTCACTTGTGTGAAACGTGCTTGAGCTTAGCTCGCACTTTGAATTTGAATTGCAATGATGTTTATAAACCGTACTGGAGCTTACGCTCGTACGTGGATTTGAGTGGTTTTTCTTATGCATATAACTATACTGGAGCTATGCTCGTACATGGTTTTTTCATATTTTATGCATATATGCCGTACCAGAGCGTTGCTCGTATGAAGTGATTGGTTTCGATGCATGAATTCGCGCTAGAGTGTAGCTCGCGCTGGTTTTCACACTGTGGTATGTATGAGGCCGTGGTGAGAGATACAGATTAACTCAGGGAACCCAACAGGCCTAACAGACCTCTTGAGTGGGGTGAGGGTGAGGGGCTAGGACCTGACATAATCCATTCAGGGAACCCAACAGGCCTAACAGACCTCTTGAGTGGGGTGAGGGTGAGGGGCTAGGACCTGAATCAGGGAACCCAACAGGGGCGAGCAAGGCCATGAGGGGCTAGGGCCTGGTATTGAGGTTACTCCCACGCACTCTTGAGACTATAAAGGTTACACATGGTATGGGGTAGATAAGACCTATGGCAGGCACCCCCAATCATGTTATGGGTCCACGGAGTACGATGTACCGTGTATATCACATGGAGTACGATGTACCGCGTGGTGGTTACTTGATTGAGAAAGTCTGGCGGAGAACTAACCCACCTTCGTACCAGCATGATACCCCGCACACCGAGATCCGTGTGGTCTGGGATGATATGTGACGATTGGCCAACGTAGTCACTTGAGATATAGTAACCTGTCTCCTTGCTTGATTTACTTACTACCACATGATTTTAAATCTCTAAGTGTGATTTGTGATTGTTTAAGGTAGACCCGAAGGAGGGGTCGAGCCTCGTGGATTTGATTTGTGAATTGATGTGATGTGATTGTATGTGTTGAGAAAGAGTTTTATGATGTGGGTTTAAAAAGGAGGTTTCTTAATGAATTGCCCTTTTTATGAATTTAAATGAGATCGAGCATGAGATGATTTATACATGATGTTTTACCATGTTTTATATGCCAATTTTACATGACTTTGATACATGATATATATGTATACTCATATGGCATAGTTTTATTCCTCATGCTCCTACCATAAATGATTTATGCATAACACTACCAGCATGTAGATAGAGTAGTTATCTACCATGCTTGCATTATTGTCTTACTGAGCGTGTGGTTGCTCATCCCTCTCTATTTTCCCCTACAGAGCGTGCATAGTAGCCCAATGAGGACTGAGGCGTGGTATTTTGGACTCCGCTGCATCTCCATCGCTTAAAGGTATATACACAGTGATTCTTTTTGTATCTAAACAATGTAAAAGCACAGTATTCTTTTGAGATGTAATTATGGAGGATGTAGATATCAGTAAAACATGTCCTTGTATAAGTACATGATTAATGCGAATGAATGACATCGTTTTATTTAACTGTGAACGAATGATAAGTGATGTTTATTATTGACTCACAGCCCAATAGTGTGGGTGAGTTAGTTCACGATCGGGTAAGGTAGCAGTAAAACGCGAAAAATTTTTAGTGCTTTTTGATTAAAGAGAATGGAATTGGGTCGTGACAGTATCTAATAGCCTTCCCTCAATTCTTACTAAAAATGGACTGATTTTAGAGAGATAAACATAGGTTTTGGGTGAAAAAAGGAACGATGATGTTGTTTTCCCGAAATTTTTAGATTTTCGTGCTCTTTTTATAGAAATAGCTTGAGAAGATCGATCTGCACTAGGAGGAGATCTATCTGATCCTATTAAATTTCTCTTCTTCATGACATTTTAAGCATGAGATCGATCTGTCGAAGCTTGAGATCGATTTTCTCCAAATAGAGAGCTAACAAGATCGATCTGTATGCTTAAGGATCGATCTTTTCATTACAAAAATTTTAATATCGATATGGCCCCTTGGGAGATCGAGCTGCTCTATTTCATTGCCCAAATAAGAGTATTCTGGCTCTTCCAGATCGATCTCTCATCCTATAAGATCGATCTAGCCTTCATATTTTCTAGATTTTTTACAGTTTTCATGCTGCAACTTACACCAAAACATCCTTAATCTGCGACCATAGTCATTTTCTTATCCATCCACCTTTATGACTTGAAAATGGCATCCATTCATACCTTATACACATTGAAACTTGTGTGCATTACTTGTATATCCAAAGGTATACTATATAAAACCAAATGGAAGCATTTATATTCATGCAACTTCCTTCCCTTTACCACACTACTCATTTTGAGTTCCAATCACATTTATCACTTATAAGAACTCATTCCTTCATATTCATATAAAATAAAACTTGTATGTACATTACAAATCATATTACACATGTACATTGAATCCATGGACTTACATAAATTATACTTTACATTACAAGTCCATTAGCATTCATTGATCCAATTACACACGTTACAATATATACGGGGTCTCACAAATAAACCCCTTCTCTAGTAACTCTTGCAACTGCCTCTTTGGCTCCTCCAACTCATTCAAAGTCATTCTATACGGTCGCTTAGATATCGGCTCTGTACCAGGTACTAACTCTATACAAAACTCCATTTCCCTGTCGGGTGGTAGCCTTGGTAAATCATCTGAAAAGATATCAGGGAGCTCTATAACCACTGGAATGTCTCTCAATTCTTGGTGTGCCTTATCTGTGTCAACCACGTATATAATGAACCCTTCACATTATCCTTTCCACTGTTAGTAACGTAGGTCATCACATTAACATTCATGATTGATAAGTTGATTCATCTCTTAAATATGATAAATAAAGATTATACTCTTCTCATATACAATAATCATGTCCCTTCATTTCTTTTCAACAAAGCTGTGAGACCCCGTACATGTATAGTTGTAATGTGTGTAATTGGATCAATGAATGCCAATGGACTTGTAAGGTATATTGTAATTGATGTAAGTCCATGTATTCAAAGTACATATGTGTAATATGATTTGTAATATACATACAAGTTTAATTGAGTATGAATATAAAGAAATGAGTTCTTGTAAGTGATGGATGTGATTAGAACTCAAAATGAATAGTGTGGTAAATGGAAGAAAGTTGTATGAATATAAATGCTTCCATTTGGTTTTATATAGTATACCTTGGGATATACAATGAATGCACACAAGTTTCAATGTGCATAAGGTATGAATAGATGTCATTTTCAAGTTATAAAGGAGGATGGATGAGAAAATGGATATGGTAGCAAATTAAGGGTGTTTTGGTGTGAGTTGCAGCAGAAGAACTGTAAAAAATCTGGGAAGTATGAAGGTCAAATCGATCTCATAGGATGAGAGATCAATCTGGAAGAGCCAGAATGCTCTTATTTGGGCAATGGAATAGAGCAGATCGATCTCCATTGTGGCCAGATCGATCTCCTAAGCATTCTGTAATGAAAAGATCGATCCTCAAGCATACAGATCGATCTCCTTAGCTCTCTGTTTGGGCGCAGATCGATCTCATGCTTCGACAGATCGATCTCATGCTTAAAATGCCATGAAAATGAGAGATTTAAGGGGACCAGATCGATCTCCTCTTGGCTAGATCGATCTCCTCAAGCTATTTCTATAAAAGGAGGGCTAAAAATCTGAAAATTTCAAGAAAAACACCAATCTTCCATTTCTAACCCAAAAACCTAACTTTCTCTCTCTAAAATCAGCCATTTCCAGCAAGAATTGAGGGGAGGCCATTAGAAGTAAAGTTGTTCATCTTGAGGAAGAGAACAACATAGTTGGAACCCAAAATCCCATTATTGGTATTGAAGGAGCTAAGGGCATTGACATATGGAGCAAGAAGAAAAGTCAGATTTTGGTAAGATTCTAATACTCCAATCCAAGTATGTTGTTTATTTAAGTGATTTTGGAGTTGAATGGGATGTGTATTGATGGATAAATTATCTAGGGATGTGGTGGAATTGGTGTGACCTAGAAAACCTAGAATGGGTATAATGTAAGAAAATATGGGTTGAATGAGTTTATGATTTATGGGCATGCTAAAGTTGTTATTGAGGTAATGTGTATGATTTTAGATAGTTAAATGGAATTACATTGTGGGTTTAAGTGAAATTATGAAAATGAGTATGTATATGCTTGATAAATGCCATAGTGAGGGAATTCATGAAATATGAACACTATGAGCTTAATATCGATTTAATATTGATTTGGAATAAGTTAATAGGCCTAAGAAGATCCATAGACTTGAGTTATGGGTAATGTAAAGAGACGAGGCCTCATAAGCATTAATAGAGGCTATAGATTGAATTGACTATAGCAAGCACAAGGGTTGCATTATATGGATCGAATATAATGTGAAATGTGATTATGCGCAGTTTCGAGGAGTCCGTTGGAAACGAATCGAGTTGTACGAGTAAGCAGCTTTAAGGAAGTGGAATCACGCATCGCGATTCCAGGTAAGGGAATTTTGTGAGTATATAGAGGTAACTGCTCATACTTTGAACTTGTGGGTGAATATTGGGTGTTTTATGAAATGCATGGTTGCTCAAGTAAATAATTGCTGGTATTCGTGAATGATGATAAGTATATACGTGATTTTGGTTTTGAAGTGGATTTTATGAAATGGGATAGTAAGGCTAATAATTGCATAAATCTAATGTTTTGATGTTTTTCAAAACGAAATTGCTTGGTTTTAAGCAAGCTTGTAGATAGGTCGGCTAGTGTTTTATTGATGTTGTGGAAAAGCAATTGTGAAGTGCTAAACCCAATTGTCGGGATTGTTTGATTGTGTATGAGCCGCCTATCGTATTTGTATGACATAAATTGCGCCAAAGCCTCACTCGCGCTGGATTTTGATATTTTCACTTGTGTGAAACGTGCTAGAGCTTAGCTCTCACTTTGTTTTGGAACTATGATGATGTTTTATAAACAGTATTGGACCTTTTGCTCGTACATGGATTTGAGTGGTTTTTCTTATGCATATAACCGTACTGGAGCTATGCTCGTACGTGGTTTCTTCATATTTTATGCATAAATGCCGTACTAGAGTGTTGCTCGTACGAATTGATTGGTTTTGATGCATGAATTCGCGCTAGAGCATAGCTTGTGCTGGTTTTCACACTGTGGTATGTATGAGGTCGTGGTGAGAGATACGGATTAGTGTTCAGGGAACCCAACAGGCCAACAGACCTCTTGAGTGGGGTGAGGGTGAGGGGCTAGGACCTGACACAATCCATTCAGGAAACCCAACAGGCCTAACAGACCTCTTGAGTGGGGTGAGGGTGAGGGGCTAGGACCTGAATCAGGGAACCCAACAGGGGCGAGTAAGGCCATGAGGGGCTAGGACCTGGTATTGAGGTTACTCCCACGCACTCTTGAGACTATAAAGGTTACACTTGGTATGGGGTAGATAACACCTACGGTAGGCACCCCCAACCTTGTTATGGGTTCGCGGAGTACGATGTACCGTGTATATCACATGGAGTACGATGTACCGCGTGGTGGTTACTTGATTTGAGAAAGTCTGGCGGAGAACTAACCCACCTTCATACCAGCATGATACCCCGCACACTGGGATCTGTGTGGTCTGGGATGATAGGTGACAATTGGCCAACGTAGTCACTTAAGATATAGTAACCTGTCTCCTTACTGGATTTACTTACTACCACATGATTTTAATCTCTAAGTGTGATTGTGATTGTTCAAGGTAGACCCGAAGGAGGGGTTGAGCCTCGTGGAATTGATTTGTTAAATGAAAATGAGGTTGTGATTGTGAATTGATGTGATGGGATTGTATGTGTTTGAGAAAGAGTTTTATGATGTGGGTTTAAAAAGGAGGTTTCTTAATGAATTGCCCTTTTATGAATTTAAATGAGATTGAGCATGAGATGATTTATGCATGATGTTTTTACCATGTTTTATATGCCAATATTACATGATTTCGATACATGATATATATATGTATACTCATATGGCATAGTTCACTTCCTCATGCTCCTACTACAAACGATTTATGCATAACACTATCAGCATGTAGATAGAGTAGTTATCTACCATGCTTGCATTATTGCCTTACTGAGCATGTGGTTGCTCATCCCTCTCTATTTTCCCCCTCCTACAGAGCGTGCATAGTAGCCCAGTGAGGACTGAGGCGTGGTAATTTGGACATTCGCTGCATCTCCATCACACAGAGGTATATACACAGTGATTCTTTTTGTATCTAAACAATGTAAAAGCACAGTATTCTTTTGAGTTGTAATTATGGGGGATGTAGATGTCAGTAAAACATGTTTTTGTATAAGTACACGATTAAATGCGAATGTATGACATCGTTTTATTTAACTGAGAATGAATGAGATGTGATGTTTATTATTGACTCACAGCCCAACAGTGTGGTGGTAAGTTTGTTCACGATTGGATAAGGTAACAGTAAAACGTGAAAAATTTATAGTGATTTTCGATTAAAGGGAATGAAATTGGGTAGTGACAAAAGCTTACAATAAGGTTATCTATCTCTGGAAACATCATTGTCTTAGCATAATAGTCCAAAACAACATGATTTGCAGCCAACCAATCCATTCCTAAAATTACATCAAAATCGCTCATACTCAATAAAATTAAATCGACTACCATATCTTTTCCCCTATCTTCAACTTACAATTCATAAATACATACTCAGTCAACTGGCTATCATTCATAGGTGTAGAAATCAACAACCTTCTATCTAACAATGTGGGCTTTACATGCTTTAATAACTTATGGGTGAATGAAGACGATATAAAGGAATGCGTGGCACCAGGATCAAATAATACAAATGCTTCTAAATCAAAAATTAGGATGGTACCTTTAATCACATCCGTTGAAGTGTTCGCGGTGTCCTGGTCTAGTGCATGTACTTTGTCACGACCCAATTCCATTCTCTTTAACCGAAATCACTGAAAATTTTTCGCGTTTTACTGTTACCTTACCCGGTCGTGAATTAAGCTCACCACACACTGTTGGGCTGTGAGTCAATAATAAACACCACATCTCATTCATTCTCAATTAATTAAAACGATGTCATACATGTGCATTTAATCGTGTACTTATACGAATACATGTTTTACTGACCTATACATCCCCCATAAGTACAACTCAAGGAATACTGTGCTTCTACATTGTTTAGATACAAAAAGAATCACTGTGTATATACCTCTTAGCGATGGAGATGTAGCGGAGTCCAAAATAATACGCCTCAGTCCTCACTGGGCAACTACGCAGGCTCTGTAGGGGGGAAAAATAGAGTGGGATGAGCAACCACACGCTCAGTAAGGCAATAATGCAAGCATGGTAGATAACTACTCTATCTACATGCTGATAGTGTTATGCATAAATCATTTATAGTAGGAGCATGAGGAATAAAACTATACCGTATGAGTATACATATATATCATGTATTAAAGTCATGTCAAATTGGCATATAAAACATGGTAAAATATCATGTATAAATCATCTCATGCTCGATCTTATTTCAATTCATAAAAAGGGCAATTCATTTAGAAACCTCCTTTTTAAAACCCACATCATAAACTCTTTCTCATCACATACATCACATCACATCGCATCAATTCACAATCACAACCACAATTCACAATTCAAATCCACAAGGCTCGACCCTTCCTTCGAGTCTACCTTAAACAATCACAATCACACTTAGAGATTTAAAATCATGTGGTAGTACGTAAATCAAGCAAGGAGACAGGTTACTATATCTCAAGTGACTACATTGGCCAATCGTCACATATCATCCCAGACCACACGGATTCCGGTGTGCGGGGTATCATGCTGGCATGAAGGTGGGTTAGTTCTCCGCCAGACTTTCTCAATCAAGTAACCACCACGCGGTACATCGTACTCCATGTGATATACACGGTACATCGTACTCCGCGGACCCATAACATGGTTGGGGGTGCCTGCCATAGGTCTTATCTACCCCATGTCAAGTGTAACCTTTATAGTCTCAAGAGCGCGTGGGAGTAACCGCAATACCAGGTCCTAGCCCCTCATGGCCTTGCTCGCCCCTGTTGGGTTCCCTGATCCAGGTCCTAGCCCCTCACCCTCACCTCACCTAAGAGGTCTGTTAGGCCTGTTGGGTTCCCTGGATGGATTATGTCAGGTCCTAGCCCCTCACCCTCACCCCACCTAAGAGGTCTGTCAGGCCTGTTGGGTTCCCTGAGCTAATCCGTATCTCTCACCACGGCCTCATACATACCACAGTGTGAAAACCAATGCGAGCTACGCTCTAGCGCGAATTCATGCATCAAAACCAATCACTTCGTACGAGCAACGCTCTGGTACGGTATTTATGCATAAAATATGAAGAAACCATGTACGAGCATAGCTCCAGTATAGTTATATGCATAAGAAAAACCACTCAAATCCACGTACGAGCATAAGCTCCAGTACGGTTTATAAACATCATCACAATTCAATTTCAAGGTGCGAGCTAAGCTCAAGCACGTTTCACACAAGTGAAAATATAGAAGTCTCGCGCGAGCGAGGCTCTAACGCGAATTATATCTCATACACGCGATAGGCGGCTTACATGCATTCAAAACATCTCATATTATGCTCAGTGCCTCATATGGGCTATTTCACAACCTCATTCAAGTACTAGCCAGCCTATCCTTTTATTTGCTCAAATCAAAGCATTGTGTTTTGTAAAAGCATTCAAAACACATGATTTATGCAATTATTAGCCTTACTATCCCTTTTTCAATAACCATTTCAAACAACCAAATCTCATACAAATACTCATACACCATCAAAACACATTTCCATAAGTCCATGCACATTTCCAAAGCCCTATATATACCCACGAGTTCAAAATACGAGTAGTTACCTCTATATACTTACAACATTCCCTTACCTGGAATCGCGATGCGTGATTCCACCTCCTTAAGCTGCCTACTCGTACGGTTCGGTCCGCCTTCAACGAACTCTTCGGAACTGCACAAAAATCGTATCCCGCATTATATTCGATCCATATATTGTAATCCTTGTGCTTGCTATAGTCACTTTAACCTATAGCCTCTATTAACGCTTATTTGGCCTCGTTTCATTACTTTACCCATAGCTCGAGTCTATGAATCTTCTTAGGCCCATTATCTTATTCAAAAATCGATATCAAATCGATATTAAGCTCATAGTGTTCATGCTTCATGAATTCCCTCACTATGGCATTTATCAAGCATATTCATACCCATTTCTACAATTCCTCCAAACTCACAATGTAATCTCATTTAACCATTTAAAATCATAAACATTACCCCAATGACAACTTTAACATGCTATAAACCATAAGTTCATTCAATCCCACATATCCTCACATTATACCCATTTTAGATTTCTAGGTCACACCACTTCCACAACATTCCTAAGTAGTTTATCCATCAATACTCCTATCAATCAACTCCAAAATCAATTAAATAGCTAATACATTTGGATTGGAGGGTTAGAATCTTACCGATGTGATTTCTCTCCTTGCTCCAATTGGTAATGCCCTTAACTCCTTCAACTCCAAGAATGGGAAAAATGCCCTCTCACTATGTTGTTCTTCTCTTTGATAGGAACAACTTTACCTCTAATGATCTCTCTCCAAATCTCACTGAAAATGGCTGATTTTAGAGAGGGAAAATTAGGTTTTTGGGGTTGAAATTGTAAGGTTAAGTGTTTTCTGAGATTTCCAGATTTTTCAGCTCTCCTTATATAGAAATGACTTGAGGAGATCGATCTGGTCCAAGAGGAGATCGATCTGGTCCCTTAAAATCCCTCTTTTTCACGGTAATTTTTAAGCCTGAGATCGATCTGTCGAAGCAATGAGATCGATCTGTTGAAGCATGAGATCGATCTGTCGAAGCATGAGATCGATCTGGTCCCAAACAGAGAGCTAAGGAGATCGATCTGGGTGCTTGGGGATCGATCTTTCCACTACAGAATGCTTGAGAGATCGATCTGGCTCCATTGGAGATCGATCTGCTCAATTCTTTCGCCCAAATAAGAGCATTCTGGCTCTCCCAGATCGATCTCGCATACTAGGAGATCGATCTGGACCTCATGTTTTCCAGATTTCCTGCAGTTTCATTGCTGCAACTCATACCAACACACCCTCAATCTATTGCCATGGCCATTTCCTCATCCATCCACCTTTATAACTTGAAAATGGCATCCATTCATACCTTATGCACATTGAAACTTGTGTGCATTCATTGTATATTCAAAGGTATGCAACATAAAACCAAATGGAAGCATAACTCCATTCCATTTTACCACACTACTCATCTTGAGTCTCAATCACATCCATCACTTGGTAGAACACATTTCTCCGTATTCTTACTCAATGAAACTTGTATGTACGTTACAATTTATATTACACATACATACATTGAATCCATGGACTTACATCAATCATATTTTACATTACAAGTCCAATCATATTATTTGATCCAATTACACACATTACCCTTATACCTATACGGGGTCTTACATTCTCCCCTCCTTCAAGGAATTTGGTCCTCCAAATTAGAACCAAGTTACTCTTCAAAAATTTGGGGGTACTTCTCCCGTATCAAGTTCTCCAATTCCCACGTGGCCTCTTCCACCGTGTGGTGTTGCCAAAGCACTTTCACCAAGGGAATTGTCTTATTCCGCAACACTTTCTCTTTTCTATCTAATATCCGAACCGGCTTCTCAACATACGTCATACTCTCATGGAGCTCTAACGGCTCATATCTTATCACGTGTGCCGGGTCCGGGTGATACTTCCGAAGCATCGAGACGTGGAAGACGTTGTGGACATTCGCCAAGTCCGGTGGCAATGCCAACCTATACGCCTTATCTCCCACTCTCTCCAAAATCTCGAAGGGTCCGATATATCTAGGGCTCAGCTTGCCCTTCTTACCGAATCTCATAATACCCTTCGATGGTGATACCCTCAGAAATACCGACTCACCCTCATCAAACTCCAGTGGTCTTCGTCTCTTGTCAGCATAACTCTTTTACCGGCTCTGAGCTGTCCGTAATCTCTCACATATCAACTGGACGTCCTCAGATGCCTGCTGCACTAAGTCCTGAGCAAAAATTTGTCTGTCACCAACCTCTTCCCATCCAATAGGGGAACGGCATCTACGCCCGTATAATGCCTCATAGGGTGCCATCCCGATACTAGCATGATAGCTATTATTATACGCGAACTCGGCTAACTGCAGGTGGTCATCCCAGGAGCCTCTATAATACAGCACACACGCTCTCAACATATCCTCGAGGGTCTGTATAGTCCTCTCTGACTGCCATCTGTCTGAGGATGAAAAGCGGTGCTAAAACTCAGTCGGGTCCCCAGCGCTTCCTGAAAGTGTTCCCAGAAATGGGAAGTGAAGCGGGCATCCCTATCAGAAACAACGATCACTGGTACACCATGTAGCCGTACTATCTCTCGAATATACAGGTTCGCCAACTGACTCAGTGTATCGGTAGCTCTCATAGCCAAGAAATGGGCGGACTTAATCAATCGGTCAACAATAACCCATATGGCATCATGACCTCTACGGGTCCTCGGCAACCCCATCACAAAATCCATGGTGACATGCTCCCATTTCCAAGTCGGTATCGGTAGAGGGTGCAATAATCCTGCAGGCTTCTGATGCTCTACCTTCACTTGCTGACAAACGAGACACTTAGCAACATATTCCGCGATGTCTCTTTTCATTCCAGACCACCAATAAACCTTCCGAAGGTTTTGATACATCTTGGTACTTCCCGGATGTATCGTATACTTCGATGAGTGAGCCTCTGATAAAATCGTTCTCCTGATCTCAGGATCCTTGGGAACGCATACTCTGCCTCTGAACCTCAATAAGCCATCAGCACTCTGCTCAAAATCAATACCCACACCTGTCTGTATCTGCCTCAGCCAATCGATACACCGTCGATCGCTCTGCTGGGCTTGCCGAATACGGCCAATCAACTCTGGCTCTAGTCTCAAACTAGCCATGATCTCAAGTCTCTCAGATCCAGGTGGGGCTACATCCAAACTGAGGTTCGCAAAGTGTTCTAACAACTCATGTTCTCGTACCATCATATAAGACACCAACCCAAGGTTCTTTCTACTCAAAGCATCGGCAACTACATTTGCCTTACCCGGGTGGTACATGATTTCACAGTCATAGTCTTTCAGGAGTTCGAGCCATCTCCTCTGTCTCATATTCAGCTCTTTCTGCGAGAACAGGTATTTAAGGCTCTTATGATCTGTGAACACCTGAAATTTCTCACCATAGAGATAGTGGCGCCATATTTTCAAAGCAAATACTACAGCCGCCAACTCCAAATCATGTGTCGGGTAGTTCCTCTCATGATCTTTCAACTGTCTAGATCCATAGGCAACTACCATCCCATCCTGCATAAGCACACAGCCCAGTCCCGGTGTGATGCATCCGTATACACCGAGAATCCTCCTGAGCTGGTAGGAATGGTGAGAACTGGAGCGGTCGTCAATCGACGCTTGAGCTCCTCAAAACTCCTCTCACATGCCTCATCCCACACAAACTTAACATCTTTACGCGTGAGGCGTGTCAACGGAGCAGCTAGTCTGGAGAAACCCTCTACAAATCTCCGATAATATCCTGCCAATCCCAGGAAACTCCTGATCTCAGTTACTGTCTTGGGCTGTTCCCACTGCACAACTGCCTCTATCTTGGATGGATCCACTGATACCCCATCCTTTGACACAACATGCCCCAGAAATGAGATCTGTTCCAACCAAAAGTTACACTTGCTGAGTTTGGCATACAATTCTCTCTCTCGGAGGGTCTGCAGAACTATCCTCAAGTGCTCCTCATGATCTTCCCTGGACTTGGAATACACCAAAATGTCATCTATGAAAACAATCACAAACTTGTCCAGGTATGGCTTGAATATATCATTCATCAATGCCATAAATGCTGCGGGAGCATTCGTCAATCCGAATGGCATCACCAAAAACTCGTAGTGACCATAACGGGTACGAAATGCTGTCTTGGGTACATCTCCACTCCTGATCCTCAACTGATGGTACCCTGACCGCAGATCTATCTTAGAAAATACTTCGGCTCCCTGGAGCTGATCCAACAAATCATCGATTCTTGGAAGGGGGTACTTGTTCTTAATGGTGGCCTTATTCAACAACGGGTAATCTATACACAGTCGGAGGCTTCCATCCTTCTTCCTTACAAATAGAACCGGTGCTCCCCAAGGTGAGACGCTCGGTCTAATAAACCCCTTCTCCAGCAACTCTTGCAGCTGTTTCTTCAGCTCTTCCAATTCTATCGGAGCCATTCTATAGGGTGGTTTCGATATCGGCTCTGTACCAGGCACTAACTCAATGCAAAATTCCATTTCCCTTTCAGGTGGTAGTCCTGGTAATTCATCCGGAAAGACATCAGGGTAGTCCGTAATTACGGGTATGTCCTTCAATTCCGGGTGTGCCTCATCTATATCGACCACATAGGCAATGAACCCTTCACAATATCCTCTCCATCGTTAGTAACATAAACCATCACTCCACATTCAACATTTATCAAAATAAATGATTTATCTCTCAAGCAATTATGCCTTTAAAATCATACTCCTTTATTTACAACAAACATGCTATTTTCATATCATTTCTTTTCATCAAAGTTTACAATAAGATTGTCTAATCCTGAAAACATCAATGTTTTGGCATGACAATCCATCACAACACGATTGGTAGCCAACCAATCCATTCCCAAAATTACATCAAAATCATTCATATTTAATAAAATCAGATTGGCTATCATTTCCTTCCCCTCTATCTTTAACTTACAATCCCTACATACATGCTCAGTCAATTGACTATCATTCATGGGTGTGGAAATCATCAACATTTCATCCAACAATGTTGGCTTCACATATTTCAACAATTTATGTGCAAAGGAAGGTGATATGAAAGAACGCGTGGCACCAGGATCAAATAATACCAATGCTTCTAAATCAAAGATTCGGATGGTACCTTTAATCACATCCGTCGATGCATCTGCAGTGTCTTGGTCTAGTGCATGCACCCTTCCTCTGCTCACACCCGCAGCCTGTTTCCCTTTCTCTTCAGCTGTAGCCCTCCTCCTCGGGGCTGCTGTCTCAACTGGAGCTCCCTCGGGCTCCTTGCCCTTCTGTGGGGCAACCTCAATCATCTCAGTGCAGTACCTCGATATATGCCCTGGCCTCCCACACCTAAAACACGAAACAGGGGGCGCCAGACATGGCCTAGTCCCATGGTATCTCCCACATCTCCTACACTGATCCGTGGTAGGTCGTGGTCCTCCAATAGTTATACCCCTCGGCGCTGTCAAGGCTGGGTATACAGGGTGTCTGGCAGCTCTCTCCTGCACCTCCTCAATCTTAGGCCTCTTCTCGAAAAACCTTTGGCCACCTCTCTTGGCCACTCTTCCAAACCCGGATCTCTTCCGGTCTCTGTCCTTCCTGACACTGATCCTTCCAAGCTCGGAGGTATTTCGCTCAAAGTCTTGCTCACATAACTGAGCCTTATGTACAGCCTCCTCATAAGTCACAATGTCGAAGGGAGCTAGCTTAGTCCGGATGGCCAATCTCAATCCATCCATGAACTTCTGAATCTTTCGGGTCTCACTACCCATCGTGTCAGGGTCATATCTCCCCAAGGACATAAACTTAGACTCATACTCGTCCACAGTACGGTTCCCCTGAACCAAGTTCATAAATTCCATCCGCAGTTTCCTCTGTGCGGTAGCTGGGATGTACTGTCTCCTGAAGGCCTCTAGAAATATCTCCCACGAAATCTCAGAGTGTCTGGCCCTCAAAATAGTCTCGGTGGACCTCCACCAATGCTCGGCCTCGCCTTTCAACATAAACACGGCAAAGGCAACCTTCTCACTTGAAGTACATCAGAAAAACCTATACAGTTTCTCCATCTCATACACCCAATCCTCCGTAATCACTGGGTCCTTCACCCCTCTAAACACTGGGGGTTTCAGCGCTTGAAACTCTCGCAACCTGCTCAAGTCGCAGTCATAACCCACATCGCTACCGCTCTGCTGTGGAGCGATAGGAGAATCTGTATCCTGGGCTGGAGGTGGTGTAACTGTAACTGTCTCAGCAGTCTGAGGTCTCTCCGCCTCTGCAGCTGCCTGTTCCGTAGTAGGCTGTGCTGCCGGACCTCGTCTGTCACCGGCACCCAATGCCTGCGTGACTATCTCCACCAAACTCTCAATACTCTGCTCTAATCTAGCGAAGCGAGCCTCAGTGTCACCTGCTCTCTCGGCAGGGTTTTGTGGAGCCTGCTCCGTCTGTGGCTCTGCACGGCTCTCAGGCCTACCTCTCCGGCCTCTAGCACGTGCTCTCGCCCCTCTACCTTTGCGTGTAACTGGCATAATGCCTAACTCCCTGTATTATAATAATTCATTAAGCTCAATCCATCACAGTATACACAGTTATATCTAAACAAAGCACAGTACTATGGGGATGTACTTTCCTACATTTTATTAATGACTCACATCAGGCCAACACAGCTCTGATACCAATCTCTGTCACGACCCAATTCCATTCTCTTTAACCGAAATCACTGAAAATTTTTTGCGTTTTACTGTTACCTTACCCGATCGTGAATTAAGCTCACCACACACTGTTGGGCTGTGAGTCAATAATAAACACCACATCTCATTCATTCTCAATTAATTAAAAAGATGTCATACATGTGCATTTAATCGTGTACTTATACGAATACATGTTTTACTGACCTCTACATCCCCCATAAGTACAACTCAAGGAATACTGTGCTTCTACATTGTTTAGATACAAAAAGAATCACTGTGTATATACCTCTTAGCGATGGAGATGCAGCGGAGTCCAAAATAATACGCCTCAGTCCTCACTAGGCAACTATGCAGGCTCTGTAGGGGGGAAAAATAGAGTGGGATGAGCAACCACACGCTCAGTAAGGCAATAATGCAAGCATGGTAGATAACTACTCTATCTACATGCTGATAGTGTTATGCATAAATCATTTATAGTAGGAGCATGAGGAATAAAACTATGCCGTATGAGTATACATATATATCATGTATTAAAGTCATGTCAAATTGGCATATAAAACATGGTAAAACATCATGTATAAATCATCTCATGCTCGATCTTATTTCAATTCATAAAAAGGGCAATTCATTTAGAAACCTCCTTTTTAAAACCCACATCATAAACTCTTTCTCATCACATACATCACATCACATCGCATCAATTCACAACCATAACCACAATTCACAATTCAAATCCACAAGGCTCGACCCTTCCTTCGAGTCTACCTTAAACAATCACAATCACACTTAGAGATTTAAAATCATGTGGTAGTACGTAAATCAAGCAAGGAGACAGGTTACTATATCTCAAGTGACTACATTGGCCAATCGTCACATATCATCCCAGACCACACGGATTCCGGTGTGCGGGGTATCATGCTGGCATGAAGGTGGGTTAGTTCTCCGCCAGACTTTCTCAATCAAGTAACCACCACGCGGTACATCGTACTCCATGTGATATACACGGTACATCGTACTCCGCGGACCCATAACATGGTTGGGGGTGCCTGCCATAGGTCTTATCTACCCCATGTCAAGTGTAACCTTTATAGTCTCAAGAGCGCGTGGGAGTAACCGCAATACCAGGTCCTAGCCCCTCATGGCCTTGCTCGCCCCTGTTGGGTTCCCTGATCCAGGTCCTAGCCCCTCACCCTCACCTCACCTAAGAGGTCTGTTAGGCCTGTTGGGTTCCCTGGATGGATTATGTCAGGTCCTAGCCCCTCACCCTCACCCCACCTAAGAGGTCTGTCAGGCCTGTTGGGTTCCCTGAGCTAATCCGTATCTCTCACCACGGCCTCATACAAACCACAGTGTGAAAACCAACGCGAGCTACGCTCTAGCTCGAATTCATGCATCAAAACCAATCACTTCGTACGAGCAACGCTCTGGTATGGTATTTATGCATAAAATATGAAGAAACCATGTACGAGCATAGCTCCAGTACAGTTATATGTATAAGAAAAACCACTCAAATCCACGTACGAGCATAAGCTCCAGTACGGTTTATAAACATCATCACAATTCAATTTCAAGGTGCGAGCTAAGCTCAAGCACATTTCACACAAGTGAAAATATAGAAGTCTCGCGCGAGCGAGGCTCTAACGCGAATTATATCTCATACACGCAATAGGCGGCTTACATGCATTCAAAACATCTCATATTATGCTTAGTGCCTCATATGGGCTATTTCACAACCTCATTCAAGTACTAGCCAGCCTATCCTTTTATTTGCTCAAATCAAAGCATTGTGTTTTGTAAAAGCATTCAAAACACATGATTTATGCAATTATTAGCCTTACTATCCCTTTTTCAATAACCATTTCAAACAACCAAATCTCATACAAATACTCATACACCATCAAAACACATTTCCATAAGTCCATGCACATTTCCAAAGCCCTATATATACCCACGAGTTCAAAATACGAGCAGCTACCTCTATATACTTACAACATTCCCTTACCTGGAATCGCGATGCGTGATTCCACCTCCTTAAGCTGCCTACTCGTACGGTTCGGTCCGCCTTCAACGAACTCTTCGGGACTGCACAAAAATCGTATCCCGCATTATATTCGATCCATATATTGTAATCCTTGTGCTTGCTATAGTCACTTTAACCTATAGCCTCTATTAACGCTTATTTGGCCTCGTTTCATTACTTTACCCATAGCTCGAGTCTATGAATCTTCTTAGGCCCATTATCTTATTCAAAAATCGATATCAAATCGATATTAAGCTCATAGTGTTCATGCTTCATGAATTCCCTCACTATGGCATTTATCAAGCATATTCATACCCATTTCTACAATTCCTCCAAACTCTCAATGTAATCTCATTTAACCATTTAAAATCATAAACATTACCCCAATGACAACTTTAACATGCTATAAACCATAAGTTCATTCAATCCCACATATCCTCACATTATACCCATTTTAGATTTCTAGGTCACACCACTTCCACAACATTCCTAAGTAGTTTATCCATCAATACTCCTATCAATCAACTCCAAAATCAATTAAATAGCTAATACATTTGGATTGGAGGGTTAGAATCTTACCGATGTGATTTCTCTCCTTGCTCCAACTGGTAATGCCCTTAACTCCTTCAACTCCAAGAATGGGAAAAATGCCCTCTCACTATGTTGTTCTTCTCTTTGATAGGAACAACTTTACCTCTAATGATCTCTCTCCAAATCTCACTGAAAATGGCTGATTTTAGAGAGGGAAAATTAGGTTTTTGGGGTTGAAATTGTAAGGTTAAGTGTTTTCTGAGATTTCCAGATTTTTCAGCTCTCCTTATATAGAAATGACTTGAGGAGATCGATCTGGTCCAAGAGGAGATCGATCTGGTCCCTTAAAATCCCTCTTTTTCACGGTAATTTTTAAGCCTGAGATCGATCTGTCGAAGCAATGAGATCGATCTGTTGAAGCATGAGATCGATCTGTCGAAGCATGAGATCGATCTGGTCCCAAACAGAGAGCTAAGGAGATCGATCTGGGTGCTTGGGGATCGATCTTTCCACTACAGAATGCTTGAGAGATCGATCTGGCTCCATTGGAGATCGATCTGCTCAATTCTTTCGCCCAAATAAGAGCATTCTGGCTCTCCCAGATCGATCTCTCATCCTAGGAGATCGATCTGGACCTCATGTTTTCCAGATTTCCTGCAGTTTCATTGCTGCAACTCATACCAACACACCCTCAATCTATTGCCATGGCCATTTCCTCATCCATCCACCTTTATAACTTGAAAATGGCATCCATTCATACCTTATGCACATTGAAACTTGTGTGCATTCATTGTATATTCAAAGGTATGCAACATAAAACCAAATGGAAGCATAACTCCATTCCATTTTACCACACTACTCATCTTGAGTCTCAATCACATCCATCACTTGGTAGAACACATTTCTCCGTATTCTTACTCAATGAAACTTGTATGTACGTTACAATTTATATTACACATACATACATTGAATCCATGGACTTACATCAATCATATTTTACATTACAAGTCCAATCATATTATTTGATCCAATTACACACATTACCCTTATACCTATACGGGGTCTTACATTCTCCCCTCCTTCAAGGAATTTGGTCCTCCAAATTAGAACCAAGTTACTCTTCAAAAAGTTGGGGGTACTTCTCCCGTATCAAGTTCTCCAATTCCCACGTGGCCTCTTCCACCGTGTGGTGTTGCCAAAGCACTTTCACCAAGGGAATTGTCTTATTCCGCAACACTTTCTCTTTTCTATCTAATATCCGAACCGGCTTCTCAACATACGTCATACTCTCATGGAGCTCTAACGGCTCATATCTTATCACGTGTGCCGGGTCCGGGTGATACTTCCGAAGCATCGAGACGTGGAAGACGTTGTGGACATTCGCCAAGTCCGGTGGCAATGCCAACCTATACGCTTTATCTCCCACTCTCTCCAAAATCTCGAAGGGTCCGATATATCTAGGGCTCAGCTTGCCCTTCTTACCGAATCTCATAATACCCTTCGATGGTGATACCCTCAGAAATACCGACTCACCCTCATCAAACTCCAGTGGTCTTCGTCTCTTGTCAGCATAACTCTTTTGCCGGCTCTGAGCTGTCCGTAATCTCTCACATATCAACTGGACGTCCTCAGATGCCTGCTGCACTAAGTCCGGAGTAAAAATTTGTCTGTCACCAACCTCTTCCCATCCAATAGGGGAACGGCATCTACGCCCGTATAATGCCTCATAGGGTGCCATCCCGATACTAGCATGATAGCTATTATTATACGCGAACTCGGCTAACTGCAGGTGGTCATCCCAAGAGCCTCTATAATACAGCACGCACGCTCTCAACATATCCTCGAGGGTCTGTATAGTCCTCTCTGACTGCCCATCTGTCTGAGGATGAAAAGCGGTGCTAAAACTCAGTCGGGTCCCCAGCGCTTCCTGAAAGTGTTCCCAGAAATGGGAAGTGAAGCGGGCATCCCTATTAGAAACAACGCTCACTGGTACACCATGTAGCCGTACTATCTCTCGAATATATAGGTTCGCCAACTGACTCAGTGTATCGGTAGCTCTCATGGCCAAGAAATGGGCGGACTTAGTCAATCGGTCAACAATAACCCATATGGCATCATGACCTCTACGGGTCCTCGGCAACCCCATCACAAAATCCATGGTGACATGCTCCCATTTCCAAGTCGGTATCGGTAGAGGCTGCAATAATCCTGCAGGCTTCTGATGCTCTACCTTCACTTGCTGACAAACGAGACACTTAGCAACATATTCTACGATGTCTCTTTTCATTCCAGACCACCAATAAACCTTCTGAAGGTTTTGATACATCTTGGTACTTCCCGGATGTATCGTATACTTCGATGAGTGAGCCTCTGATAAAATCGTTCTCCTGATCTCAGGATCCTTGGGAACGCATACTCTGCCTCTGAACCTCAATAAGCCATCAGCACTCTGCTCAAAATCAATACCCACACCTGTCTGTATCTGCCTCAGCCAATCGATACACCGTCGATCGCTCTGCTGGGCTTGCCGAATACGACCAATCAACTCTGGCTCTAGTCTCAAACTAGCCATGATCTCAAGTCTCTCAGATCCAGGTGGGGCTACATCCAAACTGAGGTTCGCAAAGTGTTCTAACAACTCATGTTCTCGTACCATCATATAAGACACCAACCCAAGGTTCTTTCTACTCAAAGCATCGGCAACTACATTTGCCTTACCCGGGTGGTACATGATTTCACAGTCATAGTCTTTCAGGAGTTCGAGCCATCTCCTCTGTCTCATATTCAGCTCTTTCTGCGAGAACAGGTATTTAAGGCTCTTATGATCTGTGAACACCTGAAATTTCTCACCATAGAGATAGTGGCGCCATATTTTCAAAGCAAATACTACAGCCGCCAACTCCAAATCATGTGTCGGGTAGTTCCTCTCATGATCTTTCAACTGTCTAGATCCATAGGCAACTACCATCCCATCCTGCATAAGCACACAGCCCAGTCCCGGTGTGATGCATCCGTATACACCGAGAATCCTCCTGAGCTGGTAGGAATGGTGAGAACTGGAGCGGTCGTCAATCGACGCTTGAGCTCCTCAAAACTCCTCTCACATGCCTCATCCCACACAAACTTAACATCTTTACGCGTGAGGCGTGTCAACGGAGCAGCTAGTCTGGAGAAACCCTCTACAAATCTCCGATAATATCCTGCCAATCCCAGGAAACTCCTGATCTCAGTTACTGTCTTGGGCTGTTCCCACTGCACAACTGCCTCTATCTTGGATGGATCCACTGATACCCCATCCTTTGACACAACATGCCCCAGAAATGAGATCTGTTCCAACCAAAAGTTACACTTGCTGAGTTTGGCATACAATTCTCTCTCTCGGAGGGTCTGCAGAACTATCCTCAAGTGCTCCTCATGATCTTCCCTGGACTTGGAATACACCAAAATGTCATCTATGAAAATAATCACAAACTTGTCCAGGTATGGCTTGAATATATCATTCATCAATGCCATAAATGCTGCGGGAGCATTCGTCAATCCGAATGGCATCACCAAAAACTCGTAGTGACCATAACGGGTACGAAATGCTGTCTTGGGTACATCTCCACTCCTGATCCTCAACTGATGGTACCCTGACCGCAGATCTATCTTAGAAAATACTTCGGCTCCCTGGAGCTGATCCAACAAATCATCGATTCTTGGAAGCGGGTACTTGTTCTTAATGGTGGCCTTATTCAACAACGGGTAATCTATACACAGTCGGAGGCTTCCATCCTTCTTCCTTACAAATAGAACCGGTGCTCCCCAAGGTGAGACGCTCGGTCTAATAAACCCCTTCTCCAGCAACTCTTGCAGCTGTTTCTTCAGCTCTTCCAATTCTATCGGAGCCATTCTATAGGGTGGTTTCGATATCGGCTCTGTACCAGGCACTAACTCAATGCAAAATTCCATTTCCCTTTCAGGTGGTAGTCCTGGTAATTCATCCGGAAAGACATCAGGGTAGTCCGTAATTACGGGTATGTCCTTCAATTCCGGGTGTGCCTCATCTATATCGACCACATAGGCAATGAACCCTTCACAATATCCTCTCCATCGTTAGTAACATAAACCATCACTCCACATTCAACATTTATCAAAATAAATGATTTATCTCTCAAGCAATTATGCATTTAAAATCATACTCCTTTATTTACAACAAACATGCTATTTTCATATCATTTCTTTTCATCAAAGTTTACAATAAGATTGTCTAATCCTGAAAACATCAATGTTTTGGCATGACAATCCATCACAACACGATTGGTAGCCAACCAATCCATTCCCAAAATTACATCAAAATCATTCATATTTAATAAAATCAGATTGGCTATCATTTCCTTCCCCTCTATCTTTAACTTACAATCCCTACATACATGCTCAGTCAATTGACTATCATTCATGGGTGTGGAAATCATCAACATTTCATCCAACAATGTTGGCTTCACATATTTCAACAATTTATGTGCAAAGGAAGGTGATATGAAAGAATGCGTGGCACCAGGATCAAATAATACCAATGCTTCTAAATCAAAGATTCGGATGGTACCTTTAATCACATCCGTCGATGCATCTGCAGTGTCTTGGTCTAGTGCATGCACCCTTCCTCTGCTCACACCCGCAGCCTGTTTCCCTTTCTCTTCAGCTGTAGCCCTCCTCCTCGGGGCTGCTGTCTCAACTGGAGCTCCCTCGGGCTCCTTGCCCTTCTGTGGGGCAACCTCAATCATCTCAGTGCAGTACCTCGATATATGCCCTGGCCTCCCACACCTAAAACACGAAACAGGGGGCGCCTGACATGGCCTAGTCCCATGGTATCTCCCACATCTCCTACACTGATCCGTGGTAGGTCGTGGTCCTCCAATAGTTATACCCCTCGGCGCTGTCAAGGCTGGGTATACAGGGGGTCTGTCAGCTCTCTCCTGCACCTCCTCAATCTTAGGCCTCTTCTCGAAAAACCTTTGGCCACCTCTCTTGGCCACTCTTCCAAACTCGGATCTCTTTCGGTCTCTGTCCTTCCTGACACTGATCCTTCCAAGCTCGGAGGCATTTCGCTCAAAGTCTTGCTCACATAACTGAGCCTTATGTACAGCCTCCTCATAAGTCACAATGTCGAAGGGAGCTAGCTTAGTCCGGATGGCCAATCTCAATCCATCCATGAACTTCTGAATCTTTCGGGTCTCACTACCCATCGTGTCAGGGTCATATCTCCCCAAGGACATAAACTTAGACTCATACTCGTCCACAGTACGGTTCCCCTGAACCAAGTTCATAAATTCCATCCGCAGTTTCCTCTGTGCGGTAGCTGGGATGTACTGTCTCCTGAAGGCCTCTAGAAATATCTCCCACGAAATCTCAGAGTGTCTGGCCCTCAAAATAGTCTCGGTGGACCTCCACCAATGCTCGGCCTCGCCTTTCAACATAAACACGGCAAAGGCAACCTTCTCACTTGAAGTACATTAGAAAAACCTATACAGTTTCTCCATCTCATACACCCAATCCTCCGTAATCACTGGGTCCTTCACCCCTCTAAACACTGGGGGTTTCAGCGCTTGAAACTCTCGCAACCTGCTCAAGTCGCAGTCATAACCCACATCGCTACCGCTCTGCTGTGGAGCGATAGGAGAATTTGTATCCTGGGCTGGAGGTGGTGTAACTGTAACTGTCTCAGCAGTCTGAGGTCTCTCCGCCTCTGCAGCTGCCTGTTCCGTAGTAGGCTGTGCTGCCGGACCTCGTCTGTCACCGGCACCCAATGCCTGCGTGACTATCTCCACCAAACTCTCAATACTCTGCTCTAATCTAGCGAAGCGAGCCTCAGTGTCACCTGCTCTCTCGGCAGGGTTTTGTGGAGCCTGCTCCGTCTGTGGCTCCGCACGGCTCTCAGGCCTACCTCTCCGGCCTCTAGCACGTGCTCTCGCCCCTCTACCTTTGCGTGTAACTGGCATAATGCCTAACTCCCTGTATTATAATAATTCATTAAGCTCAATCCATCACAGTATACACAGTTATATCTAAACAAAGCACAGTACTATGGGGATGTACTTTCCTACGTTTTATTAATGACTCACATCAGGCCAACACAGCTCTGATACCAATCTCTGTCACGACCCAATTCCATTCTCTATAACCGAAATCACTGAAAATTTTTCGCGTTTTACTGTTACCTTACCCGATCGTGAATTAAGCTCACCACACACTGTTGGGCTGTGAGTCAATAATAAACACCACATCTCATTCATTCTCAATTAATTAAAACGATGTCATACATGTGCATTTAATCGTGTACTTATACGAATACATGTTTTACTGACCTCTACATCCCCCATAAGTACAACTCAAGGAATACTGTGCTTCTACATTGTTTAGATACAAAAAGAATCACTGTGTATATACCTCTTAGCGATGGAGATGCAGCGGAGTCCAAAATAATACGCCTCAGTCCTCACTGGGCAACTATGCAGGCTCTGTAGGGGGGAAAAATAGAGTGGGATGAGCAACCACACGCTCAGTAAGGCAATAATGCAAGCATGGTAGATAACTACTCTATCTACATGCTGATAGTGTTATGCATAAATCATTTATAGTAGGAGCATGAGGAATAAAACTATGCCGTATGAGTATACATATATATCATGTATTAAAGTCATGTTAAATTGGCATATAAAACATGGTAAAACATCATGTATAAATCATCTCATGCTCGATCTTATTTCAATTCATAAAAAGGGCAATTCATTTAGAAACCTCCTTTTTAAAACCCACATCATAAACTCTTTCTCATCACATACATCACATCACATCGCATCAATTCACAATCACAACCACAATTCACAATTCAAATCCACAAGGCTCGACCCTTCCTTCGAGTCTACCTTAAACAATCACAATCACACTTAGAGATTTAAAATCATGTGGTAGTACGTAAATCAAGCAAGGAGACAGGTTACTATATCTCAAGTGACTACATTGGCCAATCGTCACATATCATCCCAGACCACACGGATTCCGGTGTGCGGGGTATCATGCTGGCATGAAGGTGGGTTAGTTCTCCGCCAGACTTTCTCAATCAAGTAACCACCACGCGGTACATCGTACTCCATGTGATATACACGGTACATCGTACTCCGCGGACCCATAACATGGTTGGGGGTGCCTGCCATAGGTCTTATCTACCCCATGTCAAGTGTAACCTTTATAGTCTCAAGAGCGCGTGGGAGTAACCGCAATACCAGGTCCTAGCCCCTCATGGCCTTGCTCGCCCCTGTTGGGTTCCCTGATCCAGGTCCTAGCCCCTCACCCTCACCTCACCTAAGAGGTCTGTTAGGCCTGTTGGGTTCCCTGGATGGATTATGTCAGGTCCTAGCCCCTCACCCTCACCCCACCTAAGAGGTCTGTCAGGCCTGTTGGGTTCCCTGAGCTAATCCGTATCTCTCACCACGGCCTCATACATACCACAGTGTGAAAACCAACGCGAGCTACGCTCTAGCGCGAATTCATGCATCAAAACCAATCACTTCGTACGAGCAACGCTCTGGTACGGTATTTATGCATAAAATATGAAGAAACCATGTACGAGCATAGCTCCAGTACAGTTATATGCATAAGAAAAACCACTCAAATCCACGTACGAGCATAAGCTCCAGTACGGTTTATAAACATCATCACAATTCAATTTCAAGGTGCGAGCTAAGCTCAAGCACATTTCACACAAGTGAAAATATAGAAGTCTCGCGCGAGCGAGGCTCTAACGCGAATTATATCTCATACACGCGATAGGCGGCTTACATGCATTCAAAACATCTCATATTATGCTTAGTGCCTCATATGGGCTATTTCACAACCTCATTCAAGTACTAGCCAGCCTATCCTTTTATTTGCTCAAATCAAAGCATTGTGTTTTGTAAAAGCATTCAAAACACATGATTTATGCAATTATTAGCCTTACTATCCCTTTTTCAATAACCATTTCAAACAACCAAATCTCATACAAATACTCATACACCATCAAAACACATTTCCATAAGTCCATGCACATTTCCAAAGCCCTATATATACCCACGAGTTCAAAATACGAGCAGCTACCTCTATATACTTACAACATTCCCTTACCTGGAATCGCGATGCGTGATTCCACCTCCTTAAGCTGCCTACTCGTACGGTTCGGTCCACCTTCAACGAACTCTTCGGGACTGCACAAAAATCGTATCCCGCATTATATTCGATCCATATATTGTAATCCTTGTGCTTGCTATAGTCACTTTAACCTATAGCCTCTATTAACGCTTATTTGGCCTCGTTTCATTACTTTACCCATAGCTCGAGTCTATGAATCTTCTTAGGCCCATTATCTTATTCAAAAATCGATATCAAATCGATATTAAGCTCATAGTGTTCATGCTTCATGAATTCCCTCACTATGGCATTTATCAAGCATATTCATACCCATTTCTACAATTCCTCCAAACTCACAATGTAATCTCATTTAACCATTTAAAATCATAAACATTACCCCAATGACAACTTTAACATGCTATAAACCATAAGTTCATTCAATCCCACATATCCTCACATTATACCCATTTTAGATTTCTAGGTCACACCACTTCCACAACATTCCTAAGTAGTTTATCCATCAATACTCCTATCAATCAACTCCAAAATCAATTAAATAGCTAATACATTTGGATTGGAGGGTTAGAATCTTACCGATGTGATTTCTCTCCTTGCTCCAATTGGTAATGCCCTTAACTCCTTCAACTCCAAGAATGGGAAAAATGCCCTCTCACTATGTTGTTCTTCTCTTTGATAGGAACAACTTTACCTCTAATGATCTCTCTCCAAATCTCACTGAAAATGGCTGATTTTAGAGAGGGAAAATTAGGTTTTTGGGGTTGAAATTGTAAGGTTAAGTGTTTTCTGAGATTTCCAGATTTTTCAGCTCTCCTTATATAGAAATGACTTGAGGAGATCGATCTGGTCCAAGAGGAGATCGATCTGGTCCCTTAAAATCCCTCTTTTTCACGGTAATTTTTAAGCCTGAGATCGATCTGTCGAAGCAATGAGATCGATCTGTTGAAGCATGAGATCGATCTGTCGAAGCATGAGATCGATCTGGTCCCAAACAGAGAGCTAAGGAGATCGATCTGGGTGCTTGGGGATCGATCTTCCCACTACAGAATGCTTGAGAGATCGATCTGGCTCCATTGGAGATCGATCTGCTCAATTCTTTCGCCCAAATAAGAGCATTCTGGCTCTCCCAGATCGATCTCTCATCCTAGGAGATCGATCTGGACCTCATGTTTTCCAGATTTCCTGCAGTTTCATTGCTGCAACTCATACCAACACACCCTCAATCTATTGCCATGGCCATTTCCTCATCCATCCACCTTTATAACTTGAAAATGGCATCCATTCATACCTTATGCACATTGAAACTTGTGTGCATTCATTGTATATTCAAAGGTATGCAACATAAAACCAAATGGAAGCATAACTCCATTCCATTTTACCACACTACTCATCTTGAGTCTCAATCACATCCATCACTTGGTAGAACACATTTCTCCGTATTCTTACTCAATGAAACTTGTATGTACGTTACAATTTATATTACACATACATACATTGAATCCATGGACTTACATCAATCATATTTTACATTACAAGTCCAATCATATTATTTGATCCAATTACACACATTACCCTTATACCTATACGGGGTCTTACATACTTGCCCTCTACCAATCGCTTGTTTCCCTTTTTCCTCAGCTGTAGCTTTCCTCCTAGAAGCAAAAGCCTCAACAGGAGCTCTCTCCGACTCCTTGCCCTTCTGTAGGGCAATCTCAATCATCTCTGGACAATACCTCGTGATATGCCCTAGCTTTCCACATTTGTAACACACAACAGGGGTCGTCGGACAAGGCATGGTACCATGAAATCTACCACATCTCCTACACTGCTCAGTAGTAGTCCGTGAACCTCCAATGGCTACACCCCTCGGTGGAGCTAAAGCTAGGAACACATGAGGCTTAGCAGCTCTCTCCTGCACCTCCTGAATCTCTGGCCTCTTCTCAAACAGTCTTTAACCTCAATCTCTAACCTCAGTCTCAACCCCAGATCTCTTCCGTTCTCTATCTCTTCTACCACTAACTTTCCCAAACTTAGAGGCATTTCGCTCAAAGTACACAACTGTGCTCTGTGAGTTGCCTCCTCATAAGTGGGGACGTCAAACGAAGCTAATTTAGTCCGGATGGCTAGTCTCAATCTGTCCATGAACTTTTGGACCTTTCCGAGCCTCACTGCTCATCGTATCCAGGTCATACCTCTCCAATGATATGAACCTGGACTCATTTTCGGCAACGGAGAGGTTCCCCTAAACCAAATTCATGAACTTCATTCGCAGCTTCCTCTGTGCAGTGGCTGGAATATTCTGCCTCCTAAAGGCCTCCAAAAATATCTTCAATGTAATCTTGGAGTGTCGAGCTCTCAAATTAGATACGGTGGATCTCCACCAGTGCTCTGCCTCACCCTTCAACATAAATACGGTAAAGGCAACTTTCTCAGTTGATGTACATCTGAAGAACCTATACAATTTCTCCATCTCATATACCCAATTCTTAGCCACAACTGGGTCCTTCACTCCTCAAAATTCTGGAGGTTTCAACTCCTGAAACTGTCGTAACCTACTCAACTCATAGTTATAACCCGAGTCACTTCTGCTCGATTGTGGACCACTAAGAGAAGTTGTATCCTGAATTAGGTGTGGTGTAACAGTCCCTGTAGTCTGAGGTATCTCTGCCTCTGCAGCTGCCTGTCCGGTAGTAGTAGGCTGCATGGTTGGACCTTGTCTATCACCACACCCAATGCCTGCGTGACTATGGCTCTCAATACTCTGCTCTATCCTAGCGAAGCGTGCCTCAATATCCCTTAGTCTCTCAATAGGGTCCTGTGGAGTCTGATCAGTCTATTGCTCCGCACGGCTTCTAGGCTTGCCTCTACGGCCTTTAGCACGTGAACTCGCCCTTCTACCTCAGCGGGTGATAGGCATAATGCCTAATTTCTTGTATCTATACCATTTATTAGTCTTATTCCATCTCAGTATACACAATTATATCTAAAAAAAAGCACAATAATATATGTCATGACCTCACCTCACATGATCTACCAAAATCACCACAAATTTTTTTCTGCATTTTACTTACCTCTCCTTCTATCATCACTCAACACCAAACCGTTAGGCTGTGATTCGATATTAGTCACCTAAACCATATTCATTTCATAACAAACATACATGTCAAGACAATTATCCATGACTGTGAATACTTTTTTCTTAAAAGTAAACTCAAATACATAAATACAAAAACTTGTACATATACATCCCCGACCGTACATTCGTTTACATAACTGTGCTTTTACATTGTTCAGTACAAAATGTTTCAAATTGGTTATACCTTGTGTAAGATGGATATACAACGGATCAAGGAATATCAGTCCTCAGCTGTGCTCGACTACTGTGAACTCTCTGTAGAGAGGGGAAATAAAAAGGGGGTAAGCTCACAGCTCAGTAAGAAAATCAGGCAAGCAAGTAGATAACCACACTATCTACAAAATACAATGCTCATGCCTTGAAATCATTTCCTTCTCGATTCATATATAAAGCATGCATCCTGCTTGAAACTTTTATGCAATATAAACATATAGATACAAATTGTCAGTTATAAAACTGAAAACATGCTGGTTTAACAACTTTAGCAGTTTATGCAAAACATTGCATTTCTCATGTAATTTCATACAAATCACATTTTATCATGCCATTCAATTAAATCAAAATAATATAGCATATCATTATGTTTAAAAACATGGAAATCTGTGCCTCACCCATCCCTCAGGTTACCCTTTTTCACACACAAATTCACATGTTCAGATTATAAAATAATGTGATACTTCATTCAAGAATCTCAATTTGCATGAAAGGAGATAAATGACTACATGTTCTGAGATTATGATCATAACTCATTTTTTGTGATCTCAGGCTACACAGTACTCGGTGTACGGGGTCTCACATTTGCTGTAACGGGAGGTGGGTCAAATCCTCTACCGTCAGCTCACAACTCAATCACATCGTGTACTCACGGTACAAAGTAGTCCATGGACCTAATCTCAAGGTCGGGGTACTTGCCATAAGCCTTAGCCCTCATACCTTGGATAATAATTTCAATAGCCCTCGGCCATATCTCAAAATATGCACGTGCGAGCATATAATCGGTGTGACACACAGTCAGCACATGCTCCCAACATGACTGTTTCATGCTTTCTCTGTCAAAACTAGAATGTACGAGTAAACTCCCAGCACGACCATAACACAAGTGATATAAATCTAGTGCGAGCAATGCTCTCAGCACTATGTCATGTAAATATCGAGTATGAGCAATGCTCTCAATACTCTATAATGCATCAATCAATGAAAACTGAGTACGAGCAATGCTCCCAGTACTCTATCATGTAAAATTGAGTATGAGCAATGCTCCCAATACTCTATAATGCATATATCACATTTAAAATTAAGTACTAGAATATACTCAATACTATGTAATACATATCTCATAAAATATAGTGCGAGTATTCTCTAGCACTAATGGTTTACACACAAACTCGATAGATGGCTTATTTAAATTGAATTTCACCCAATCAAATCAATTAGGCACTCAAATGTGCTATTTTTCATATACATGAAAACATTTGCCATTCTATCCATTTACATTCAAAACAGAATGAATTTAATCACCCACATGCGTCCTAAGCTTTTTTAACTCATTGGATCCTACCGAACTTTTCTATACATTGAGTTTCATATAGCATATAGTTATCGAAATTCTATTCAAAGTACGTGTAGCTATCTCTAGCTACTCACGAAATTTCCTTATCTCGGATCATGTCACGTGACCTCACTTCCTTGGTGCTGCTCACTCTCGCAGTCCTATCAATTTCCAATATCAACTTTGAAGTTGTTAATAATTATCCACATCAATATACCTTAATATACTTATTTTTGATTGCATGACTCTAAATCGATGCATTTAACTCCTTATTTTCTCCCATTATGGTGTTATACCATAAATCTCATATACCTAATTCATTTCTCATTTATTCCCATTTATGTATTTCATAAAATTACCTTGCAATCTTTCATACATGCTCCTTTCATCATTTAATCCATGTTTATTCAACTTCCTCATCATCTTCTCAATTTCACACCAATAGTTAGGTCATGGATATTTTTCATGATCTAATTGTTTTCAGCAATTTAAACATATATGAACTTGGTGTATTGAATCTTACCTAGCTTAAACTTTTTCCTCTTTTTCACCAAAATTGGCAAAATCCACCTTACTCCTTCAATCTTTGATTCCAACTTCTTGTTTCCAAGAATGTTGTTCTCCTCTTTACTAAGAACAATTATGTTGAACTGAATCTCATTTAAAACTACTTGAAAGATGAAGATTTTTGGAGTAGAAAGGTTAGATTTAACTTTGGCTCTTGAAGGGTTTTGGTGTTTTTAGGAAAAACAGAGGTTGCAGAGCCATATATTTATAGAATTGCTTAGGGTATCGATCTGCTACCGGTGATGGATCGATATGTCCTGCCTTTTTCTTTTTAGGAACCGATCTTTTGAGCTTAGGGGATCGATCTACTCTTGAGCATGAGATTGATCTGCTTTACACAGAACCTTAAGGAGATCGATCTGGCCTTGCTATGAGATCGATTTGCATTAAATGAGAGATTGATCTACTCCTTTTCTAAAGCAGTTCTACTGCAATTTTTTCCAAAATTCACTCTTACATTGATATTAACTTTGCTTAACTACCCGTTTTGCATTTCATACACATTGGCAACATAAAGAATTTCATTCCTTATGATTTATATCATTTGTGACTTGTCTATACATCACAAAATCATAAAGAGTACATATTAAATTACAGGCTTTACAATATAGGGATGCAACTTTTCTACTTATTAATATCGACTCATATCAGGCCAACTCAGCTCTGATACCAATCTCTGTCACGACCCCTTTTCATCCTTTTCATCTAAAAATCACTATAATTTTTTTTGCTTTTTCATTTCCTTACCTGGTCATGAATAACTCCCACCAATAACAGTTGAGCTATACGTCAATATTAATCATCATTTACCATTCATCTTTCAATTAATCAAGAGCAAATACATACACTTGAAAGTTTAAGTTCTATACTTATACATGTTTGCTAACACTTACATCCCCCATATTACAATTCAAAATGATTACTGTGCTATTACATGTTTATGTACAAAAAGATTTTCTGTGTGTATACCTCTTGGCGATGGAGAGCAGTGGATATCCAGATACAACTCCTTAATCCCTCATTAGACTACTATGTGCGCTATGTAGAGGGGGAAAAATGATAAGGATGAGCAACCACACGCTCAGTAAGGAAATAATGCAAATATGGTAGATAACTACACTATCTACATGCTTATAATGTCATGACAGAAAGATCACTAATATCCAGAGCATGAGGAAATAGTAAAACTATGCCACATGTATATACGTATATCATGCACTGAAAAACATGAAAATAGACATCAAATCAAAACTTAGTAAAACTCATCACAATCAGCATATCATCCTTTTAAAAACATCCTACAAGGTTAGACCCCTCCCTCGAGTCTACCTTAGACAACACAAATCATGTTTAGTATATAAAATCATGTGATATCATGTTAGACAGGTGGTCACGATATATAATCGAGACTCTGTTGGCTAACTATGTCATTATCATCTTAGACTGATCCTGATGTGTAGGGATCATGCTGGAACGAAGGTGGGTTAATCCTACGTCAGACTTTTAAATCAACATCATAACCACATGGTACAGCGTACTCTATGTGATATACATATTACAACGTACTCTGTGGACCCATATCATGGTTAGAGGTGCCTATCGTAGGTCTTATCTACCCCATGCCATATATAACTTACTCAGTCTCAAGTGTACGTGCGAGCATCTCATCTGTGTACTAGTAGTCTACACGAGGCATCCAGCACGGCTCGTGCGAGCATCTCATCTGTGTGACACAAAGTCTACACGAGGCTTTCAGCATGACTTATTACATATCACAGTGTAAAAAAGTCTTGTGCGAGCAAAGCTCTAGCATGATTTCATGCATCATCAATAAATACCCTCGTACGAACAATGCTCTAATACGGCTTTATGCATAACCAATAATGAGGAAATCACGTATGAGAATAGCTCCAGTACGGTTATTGTGATGCCCCGAAAGCGTGAAAAATAGGGTAAATTTAAAACTCTTTCACATCCATTCACAATTAAGGGTGCATTCTTGTGCAGTGTCATCCATCATCATAATACATCATATATGTGTTATAAGACTTTAACCCCATGATCTCATCATTCAACATCTATATATTACATCATATACATTGCTCAATTCAAGGTTAATTAATCCTAATACATCCCATACATCACTGTTCATCAAGTGTATGTAAATGCAATATTAGTCTGGGTACATGAAATGATAAATTACACCTCAAAGTACAATATATGGCCTGGAGCTCAAGTCCTCCACTAGCCATTACTCCGTACGTCGCAAGGAAACTTTCTTCACTTGAAGAAATCTGGGGGAAGATAAAACAGGGTGAGCTTCTAAATCGCTCAATAAGGGGTTAAGGGACTCATTTATAAAATAATGATTTGTACAGCACAATTATTTTGTTTTGTGGGTGGAAACCCAATAAAACTTAGTAGAAAAATATAGCATGAATCATCAAAACATCATCTCAACTCATTTCTCAAAGCTCATGTAGAAACATGATAATAATTGGTTTAATATAAAACCACAGTTACAAGTAGTTACAAGCATGTGGAAATTAGGATGCGATAATGGCTTTTCTCATAAAACGTGATAAAAATCACCGCAATAGTAATGCATGTGGCGCAGCCACAAAACACAATCTCTTGTGTAAAACGAGACTAGGCAAATAAAACTCATATAAAATGTCACACCCTACTTAGGGGTGTCCTTTATCCATACTTACGCTACTACGGTTGGGCTGTGAGACGATGCAATTACTAAAGTTTCAAAAATTTACAGCGAAAATATTTAAAATTTAATTCACACTCCCAGGTGTGTAAATATACAAAATTAATTGTATAATAATAATATCTTTACATAACATCCCCATACCACTGTTTACAATTTCGATTTGTAACTGTGCGACACAACATAATAGATATAAAATACTCATGTGTATACAAATCTTATACCTTTGCAACTGGTAGGATTTGTCCAACACAAAAAAGAGATCCAGAGACCACTGCACTCCTACTTCTCAGTATCTGGAGGGGGAAATTAGTGGGGTAAGCAAACCACAGGTAAGGAAATGAATGCTAGCAGGTAGATATCGTACTACTTACATAGCCCATGCATGTATAAACCAAACTATGTTTTCAGTATAAATAGAAATATTATCAGAAAATGCAGTTAAACATATATTTCTTATTTGGCATTTTCATGTAACACAAATATTTATTATTTCCACTTAAAACATGTTTCATAAAACAGTGCTCTCAAGGCAAAAGAGTTTAATTCCATTTGAAACATGTCATAAACGGTGCTATCATAGCACGAGCATTCAGAAACGGGAGGTTTATCAAATCACAACTGTCACGACCCTTTTTCATTCCCTTTTACCGAAAATCTCAATAAATTTTTCGCGTTTTACTGTTACCTTACCCGATCATGAACAACTCAACACATACAGTTGGGCTGTGAGTCAATAATAACCACCACTTACCATTCATTCACAATTTAATGAAACGATGTCATACATTCGAAGTTAATTGTTTACTTATACAAAATATGATTACTGACATCTACATCCCCCATAATTACATTTCAAATGACTATTGTGCTTTTTCATTGTTTAGATACAAAAAGGAATCACTGTGTATATACCTTTGAGTGATGGAGATGCCCACGCCTCAGTCCTCACTGGGCTACTATGCACACTCTGTAGAAGGTGGAAAATAGAGAGGGATGAGCAACCACACTCTCAGTAAGGTAATAATGCAAGCATGGTAGATAACTACTCTATCTACATACGGATAGTGTTATGCATAAGTCATTTATAGTTCGGAGCATGAGGAAAATAAAACTATGCCATATGTGTATACATATATCATGTATTTAAATCAGGTAAATTGGCATAATAAAACATGGTAAATCATCATGTACAAGCCATCTCATGCTCAATTGTCAAATCACATAATAAAAAGGGAAATTCACTCGAAACATCCTTTTTAAATCACATCATAAAGCTCTTTCTCAAATACATACAATCCCATCACAAACCATTTTCTCAATAACAAACATCATTACCATTTCACAAATCAAATCCCACGAGGCTCAACCCTTCCCTCAGGTCTACCTTGGACAATCACAATCACACATATGTAATACAAACCAGGTCACTATATCAAAAGTACCTATGTGGACCAACTACGTCATAAATCATCCTAGACCACACACATCCAGGTGTGCGGGGTATCGTGCTGGCACGAAGGTGGATTATCCCTCACCAGACTTTCTCATCACATAACCATCGCACGGTACATCGTACTCCATGTGATATACACAGTACAATATACTTTACGGACTCATATCGTGATTGCAGGTGCCATTCCTAGGTCTTACCTACCACATACCAAGAATTTTCAATATCTATGTAGGCGAGCCTCCTTGCCGAATAGAGCCTCCCCACCCCTCCAGGGTTTAAGGATGTTGGCTTAAGGGTCCTTCTGTACCCATGTCGGAGAGCCTCCCTACCGAACAGAGCCTCTCTACCCCTCCAAGGCTTAAGGATCCTTCCGTAAGAGAGCCTCTACACCGAACAGAGCCTCCTCGCCTAACAAAGCCTCCCCTCCTCCTTGGGCTTAAAGATGTTAGCTTAAGGATGTAGGGTTTAGGATCTTACCGTAAGAGAGCCTCCCCATCGAACAGAGCCTCCCCGCCTAATAGAGCCTCCCCGCCTCCTCAGACTTGAGGATCTTACCAACTTTCACAACCTCATACGTATCACAATGTGCAAACTTGTGCGAGCAAAGCTCTAGCACGACTCATGCATCCTATCATAAAGAAACCACATACGAGCATAGCTCTAGTACGATTATACACATAAGAAAAACCACTCGAAATCCACGTACGAGCAAAAGCTCCAGTACAGTTTATAAACATCATCATAGTTTACAAATCAAGGTGCGAGCTAAGCTCCAGCATGTTTCATACAAATGAAAACATCGAAATCTAGCACGAACGAGGCTCCAGCGCGAATTAAATCACATACACATGATAGGCGGCTCAAATACATTCAAAACACATCACAAGCATGTTTAGCACTTCACATGTGCTATTCAATAATAGCAATCAAACACTAGCCAGCTTATCATTTTATTTGCTCAAATTAAAGCATTGTGTTTTGTGAAAAACATTCAAAACACGTGATTTATGCAATCATTAGTCTTACTATCCCTTTTCTTTACAATACCATTTAAACCACCAAATCTCATACAATTATTCATAGTCACATCCATACATCGTCAAAATAGATTTCTATAAATCCATGCACATTTCCAAAGCCCTATATACCCACGAGTTAAAAAAACGAGCAGCTACCTCTATATACTTACAAAATTCCCTTACCTGGAATCGCGACATGTGATTCCACTTTCTTAAAGCTGCTTACGTGTGCATAGTTCGATTGCGTCTCCAACGACTCTCCGAAACTGTACAAATTCATATTTCACATTATTTCAATCTATTACATGCAACCTTTGGGTTTTGGTATAGTCAATTCACTCTATAGCTTCTATCATCTCATATAAGGCTCCATTTCATTTCTCTATTCATATCTCGAGTCTATGGATTCCTTTAGGCCTATTTATTCATAATGAATCGGTATTAAATCGATATTAAGCTCATAGTGTTCCTTTAGGCCTATATATTTCCTCACTATGCCTTTTCCATCAACACTACATGTACTCATTCTCCTAATTCCACTCAACCCATAATGTAGTTTCATTTACCCATTACAAATCATCCACATTACTCAATTGACAACATAGCAATTTCCTCAAATCACCAACTCATCCAAATTCACAATGTGGCTTCATTTAACCACTCTACATCATTCATATTTCTTCTATAATAGCTTATCATAATCCATAAATCATCAACATACTCAATCACACTTTCTCACTCTAAACTCATTCCATTTTGTAGGTTATATGTGTTCCATTGCTTTCTAGATGATTTCTATCATCCATATACATGCCAATCAACTCCAAAATCAGTTAACTACATAATGTACTTAGGGTGGAGTATTAAAAGCTTACCAAATCTGATTTCTCTTCTTGCTCCAAATGACAATGCCCTTAGCTCCTTCAATGCCAACAATGGAATTTTGGGTTCCAACTATGTTGTTCTCTTCCTCAAGATGAACAACTTAGTGTCTAATGGCCTCCCCTCAATTCTTACTGGAAATGGCTGATTTTAGAGAGATAAACTTAGGTTTTGGGTGAAAAATGGAAGGGTGATGTTGTTTTCCTGAAATTTTTAGATTTCAATGCTCCTTTTATAGAAATAGCTTGAAGAGATCGATCTGGTCCCCTTAAATCCCTCTTTTTCACGGCATTTTAAGCAGGAGATCGATATGTCAAAGTTTGAGATCGATCTGTTCCCAAACAGAGAGCTAAGGAGATCAATCTGTATGCTTAAGGATTGGTCTTTTCATTACAGAATGGTTAGGAGATTGATCTGGCCCCATTGGAGATCGATCTGCTCTATTTCATTACTCAAATAAGAGCATTCTGGCTCTTCCAGATCGATCTCTCATCCCATGAGATTGATCTGGTCTTCATGTTTTCCAGATTTTCTGTAATTTTCTTGTTGCAACTTACATCAAAACATCCTTAATCTGCTGCCATGGCCATTTTCTCATCCATCCACCTTTATGACTTGAAAATGACATCCATTTATACCTTATTCACATTGAAACTTATGTGCATTCCTTGTATATCCAAAGGTATACTATATAAAACTAAATGGAAGCATTTATATTTATGCAACTTCCTTCCATTTACCACACTACTCATTTTGAGTTCCAATCACATTCATCACTTGTAAGAACTCATTTCTTCATATTCATACACAATGAAACTTGTATGTACATTACAAATCATATTTCAAGGATGTAAATCGAATCCATGGACTTACTTCAATCATATTTTACATTACAAGTCCATTCACATTTATTTGATCCAATTACACACATTACAACTACACATATACGGGGTCTCACAACAACTCTCTTCGCTTCTCTCAAAATCATTTCTTTTCTGAGTTTACTTAATTTCTCGTATCTCTGAGATAGGCATGAAATTTTTGACAATCAAATATTCATGACATATGACCATAGTCAATTATCTCAGGCCTCACTGATTAGGTGTGCACAGGGCATCACTTCGCCTGAAAGGGGATGGGTCAGTCCTACCCTCCGACTCATCTCAATCAACCTTATCTCCTCATAAACTCATGGTATAAGGTACGTCATATGTCATCTATGCGATACTCGTACTCAGTGCACCCATCACAGTACATAGTATACCAACGGACAACTACACAATACTACGTACAATCGTGGACCCAAGTCCATGCTCCAACTCCGATGGACTTTTTATCCCGAACCATGTCTCATATACCAGGCGAGCAATCAGCGTGACACATAGTCATCGCAAGGCTCTAGTGCAGTACAATTTATTGTTAAGGCCCAACCCATTTCGAGGTCGTCGACTGGCATCCCCTTTGGTCCCAGACCCCCAGGTTTACCTCAACTCAATAAAAGCATGTGCTAGCTAACACTCCAGCACATTATCATTATAAAACTACGTGCGAGTCATGCTCCAGCATGGTTTATCAAATCATGCAGACGTATGCGAGTCAAACTCCAGCATAGTCAAAGTCATTGAAACAGGTGTGAGCTAAAGCTCCAACACCATTTCACATCTCAAATCCGATAGGTGGCTACTTTCTCTTTTAAAATGCAAAACATGTTTATTTATGCAGCATGCATTTCCATGCTAAAACATGTAAAACTAGCCAGCCTATCATTATCATTTCTCAATCACAAAATCAATACAAAGTTGAGAAAACATTAAAATCATGCATATCATGCTATTTCCTTACCCCATCCCACTTCTCAATACATATATATCATATTATATTTCATGCTTCCATATCATTTCATAGAATTGTATTATCGTACTAATTCTAGCGATATATCTACAAAATTACCGTAAAATATGTATGAACATCTCTATAGCTAACACACAGTCCCTTATCTCGAATCGTACGCGTATTTCCTCCGTCACATTTGCTCCGTTCCCGATTTGGGTTAACTGTGTTCCACGTTCTTCCAATCTACACACATAACCATTAAGTTATTTCTTTTCTTTCTCCCAAATATCCTCATTGTCATTATTCTCCCATTTATACCTTTCAAGCCTTTAAATCATACATCATTTTCCATTTGTATCACTTATCTCATTAAACTATTTCTTAAGCTTTTCATAGATTTCCTTCTTAAATTTCTCTTAACATTACTCATTCATCACTACAAATCATTCTTATCAACATTTTGCATACCACTCAACCCATACAATGTCTAGAATCCTTATTTAAAGTTTAAGGGTTGAAGAGCTTACCCCTTTACTTAGTCAAACTTGTGGTAGCCACAAGTCCTTCTCTTGATCACATCAATGTGAGATTTTTGGGTATGTTGTTCTCCTTGCTGCAAGGAACAACTTTCCCTTCTTGAGCTTCTTCCAAAACTGGTCAGAATATGGTGATTTCTAGAGTGAGAAAGCTTGGATTTGAGGGAAAATGGCAGGTGAGGTTTGGTGGGGGAAGAGTTTTGAGTTTTCATCTCAATCTCTACTCTTTTTATAGATGCAGGCTTATGAGATCGATCTGGTCCTTGTAGAGATCGATCTTTGCATGTTTGGTAATCCTTTTCACCTAACATAACCACTCCCAAATCGATCTTCTCCCTTGATGAAATCGATCTGTCGAATGACAATTTTCCTCTTGGAGATCGATCTGCCTCTTGTAGGAGATTGATCTGCTTTTTACAGAACCCTTAAAAAGATCGATCTGTCGAGTCTTGAGATTGATCTGTCTCAAATAGAGAGTTAAGGAGATGGATCTGTTTGCCTTAAAATCAATCATCTCATTACAGAATGCTTAGCAAATCGATTTGGCTCCATTAGAGATTGATCTGTCCTGCTCCATAGCTCAAAATAAGAGCATTTTGGCTCTTCTAGATCGATCTCTCATCCCATGAGATCGATCTGACCTTCATATTTTCCAGATTTTTTGTAGTAACTTCACTCACACATATCCTTAATTTGCTGTCATAGTCCTTTCCTCATTCATTCATCCTTGGGACTTGAAAATGACATTCAACCACACTTTGTACACTTTAAAACTTGTGTGTAATCCTTTCATGACCAAATATATACAACATATAACTAAATGGGAACATAAAGATTTGCACCACTTGTGCATATTTCATTCCATTTTACTCTACTACTCATATTCCATTCCATTCCACTCACATTCATCATATATCAAAGTCCATTTCTTCATATTCATTCTTAATGCAACTTGTACGTACGTCACAACTCTTATTATAAGTGTGTACATTCAACTTATGGACTTTTCATCACATATGCTTTACATTACTAATAATTTACAATACTTCATGAATTCATTTACATATATACAAGGCTAAACCTATATGGGGTTTCACATTCTCCCTCACTTAGAAAATTTTGTCCTCCAAATTGAACCAAGTCTATTCCTTGAAAAGTTAGGGATATTTCTCTTTCATTAGATCCTCCAACTCCCATGTAGCTTCTTTCGATGTATGATGTTGCCACAAAACCTTAACCAATGAAATCGTCTTGTTCCACAACACCTTCTCTTTTTTGTCCAATATCCGGATTGGTTCTTCCACATATGACATGTCCTCCTTGAGCTCTAATGTCTCATAGCTAATTACATGTGTTGGATCTGGATAGTACTTCCGAAGCATAGAAACATGAAAGACATTGTGGACTTCTGCTAGCTCAGATGGTAAGGCTAGCTATATGCTCCATCTCCGACTCTATCCAAAATCTCGAAGGGACCAATGTAACGAGGATTTAGTTTTGCTTTCTTCCCGAACCTCGTTATTCCCTTAGAAGGAGATACTCTAAAAAATATGGACTCACCCACATCAAACTCAAGTGGTCTCCATCTCCTGTCAGCATAGTTCTTTTATCGACTTTGAGCTGTTCGTAGCCTTTTACATATTATTCGAACATCCTCGGAGGCTTGTCTAACCAAATCGAGAGAGAGCAACTGTCTGTCACCAACTTTTTCCCATACAATGGGTGATCGGCATCTTCGACTATATAGTGCCTTATAAGGGGCCATACCAATACTTGAGTGATAACTGTTATTGTAGGCGAACTCAATCAATGGCAAGTGATCGTCCCATGAGCCTCTAAAATCTAATACACGCTCTCAACATATCCTCCAGAGTCTATATAGTCCTCTCTGACTGACCATCTGTCTGAGGATGAAAAGCGGTGCTAAAGCTCAACTAGGTTCCCATCGGTTCTTGAAAATGTCTCCAAAAGTGGGAAGTGAAGTGGACATCTCGATCAGAAACAACACTCACTGGGACTCTTTGCAATCTCACTATCTCCTATACATAAAAGTTCACCAATGCACTCAAAGTATCTGTAGATCTCATGGCTAAGAAGTGTGCTGATTTCATTAACTGATCTACTACAACCCATATGGCATCATGGTTCTTACGGGTTCTCGGTAACCCCATCACAAAATCCATGGTGACGTGCTCCCACTTCCATATCGGTATTGGTAGAGGTTGCAACAATCCTCCTGGTTTCTGATGTTCAACCTTTACTTGCTGACAAATGAGACATCTAGCGACATACTCAGCTATGTCCCTTTTCATTTCAGACCACTAATACACCTTTCGGAGATTCTGATACATCTTACTACTCTCTGGGTGTACTGTATATCTCGATAAGTGAGCCTCTGATAAGATCATCCTCCTCAGCTCTAAATCCTTAAAAACACACATTCTATTCCTGAACCTTAGTACTCCATCTAAACTCAATACAAATTTCGTACCCTCACTCATCTAGATTTGGCCAATCACATCAATACACCATAGATCAATCTGCTGAGCTTGTTGGATTCTCTCAATCAACTTCGGTTCTAATCTCAAGCTACCAATAATCACATAGCTGCCAATCTCAGGTAGGGTCATATCTAGACTAAGGTTCATGAATTGTTCCAATAACTCGTGCTCTCTAACCTTCATATGCGATACCAACCCGAGACTCTTTCTACTCAATGAATCGACAACCACATTTGTCTTCCCCGGGTGGTACAAAATCTTACAATCATAGTCCTTGAGGAGTTCTAACCACCTTCTCTGTCTCATATTTAACTCCTTTTGTGAGTATAGATACTTCAGGCTCTTATGATCCGTAAAGATCTGAAATCTCTCACCATACAAGTAGTGGCGCCATATCTTCAATGCAAATACTACGGCCGCCAACTCTAAATCGTGAGTGGGGTAGTTCTTCTCATGATCTTTTAGCTGTCTAGATCCATAAGCTACTACCCTTCCATCTTGTATCAAAACACATCTTAGCCCTTGATGTGAAGCATCCGTATACACAGAGTAGTTTCCTAAACTATTAAAGATGATAAGAACTGGCGCAATGGTTAATCTGTGCTTAAGTTCCTAAAAACTTCTCTCACATGCTTCATCCCACATGAACTCCATATTCTTCCTCTTAAGACGTGTCAACGGAGCAGCCAATCTAGAGAAACCCTCTACAAATCTCTTGTAGTAACCAGCCAAACCCAGAAAACTCATAATCTTTGTGACTATCTGGGGCTATTCCCACTGAACAACTGCCTCAATCTTAGATGGATCTACTGATACCCATCCTTCGATACAACATGGCCCAAAAAGAAATCTGCTCTAGCCAAAAGTCATATTTACTCAGTTTGGCATACATCCTTCTCTCTCGGGAGGTTTGCAAAACAATCCTTAAGTGCTGCTCATGATCTTCCTTGGACCTTGAGTACACTAATATATCATCAATAAAGATGATTACGAACTGGTACAAGTATGGCTTGAACATCTCATTCATTAGAGCCATAAAAGTAGCTGGTGCATTCGTCAACCCGAAAGGCATCACTAGGAATTCGTAATGACTGTAGCGAGTGTGGAAAGTTGTCTTGGGCACATCCTCCTTCCGAATCTTCAATTGATGATACCCAGACCTTAGATCTATCTTGGAAAAGATCTACGCTCCCCGAAGCTGATCCAATAAATCATCGATGCACGATAAGGGGTACTTATTCTTGATGGTAGCCTTGTTCAACATCCCATAGTTGATACACAACTTGAGGCTCCCATCTCTCTTCTTCGCAAACAACACCGGAGCTCCCCACGGTGAGACGCTTGGTCTTATAAACCCTTATCTAGCATATCTTGCAACTGCTTCCTTAATTCTTCTAGCTCAACTGGAGCCATCCTATATGGTGACTTGGATATTGGCTCGGTTCTAAGCATCAGATCTATACCAAATTCCATTTCTCTATCCGATGACAATTCGGGTAGGTCATCTGGAAAGACATCAGGGAACTCTCTAACCACTGGAATGTCCTCCATACCTGGATGTGTTTTGTCCAAATCCACCACGTAAGTAATAAAACCTTCAAAACAACATTCAAGTCATTTATACCAATGTACTTCAATTGTCACAAAATTCAAGATTCATTTCTTCTCTTAAAATCTTACAACATATTTTTCAGGTAGAGAAAACGTAATAGACTTAGTGTGGCAGTCTAAGCCAGCATGATTGGTAGCTAACCAATCCATTCCCAAGATTACATCAATATCATACATATTTAACAAGATCAAGTTGGTTGTCGCACACTTATCTCCTACCCTCTCCTTATAATCTCTATACACTTGTTCAGCCAATTGGCTAACTCTCATTGGAGTACTTATTAACAAAGTCCTATTTAAGTGTGTGGGTTCTACAAGTCCTGTTAACTTTGATGCCCATGCAGGAGATATAAAAGAATGCGTAGCAGCAGAATCAAACAAAGCTATAGCTTCCAAGTTATAAATCAAAATTGTACCTTTTATCACCTTAGAGGAGGTATCCGATGATGCCTGGTCTATCGCATACACCCTGCCTTGACCCATAACTTGCTTTCCTTTTTCTTCAATCGTGGCTCTCTTCCTTGCACGAGGTGTAACTATAGGAACTCTCTCTGGCTCCTTACCATTCTGTGGAATTACCTCAACTGCCTCTAGACATTCCTTTGCATAATGTCCGAACTTGCCACATCTGAAGCATCGTGTACTCTGAAGATGATAGGGTCTACCACCATGATATCGGTTGCATATTCTACACTGATCAGTAGTCGGTCGGGGTCCACAAATCACTATGCCCTTAGCTGGTGTTTTAGTCGACAACATAAAAGGTTTAGCAGCCTTTTTTTGTAATTCATCTGCCTCTCTTCGATGCTTACTTATAAATCTCCGACCAAATTTGGCACTCTTACCATCTCCCAGCTTCCTCGGACCCTTGTCCTTACCCCAACTAAACTCAAAAATCTTTAGGTCATAATCTTGCTCACATAACTGGGCTCATCACACAGCCTCTCTATACATAACGACATCAAACGGGACCAACTTCGCTCGAATCGAAGGCCTCAGTCCATCCACAAATCTGCAGACCCTTATAGTTCACTCCTTATAGAGTCCTGATCATATCGACCCAATGAAGTGAATCGTGACTCATACTCATCTACAGTTCGATTCCCTTGAGTCAGATTCAAATATTCCATCTGTAACCTGCATCGAGCGGTATTCGGGATGTATTGCTCTCTGAAAGCGCCCAAAAACATATCCGACGTGATAACCATACCCTGAGATCTCAACATAGGCCTGGTGGACTTCCACCAGTACTCTGCTTCGCCTCTCAGTACAAAGGTCACAAGCGCTACTCTCTCCATAGTCAAACATCTACAGAAGTCAAACAACTTCTCCATCTGATTGATCCAGTCCTCAGCCACTGCCGAATCCTTTACCCCGCTAAAAGAATGAGGCTTGAAATCCATGAAATACCTCAACCTCTTCATATCGCAGTCATTTTCATACCCCAAATCATACTCATCATATTACTGTGGGGCTACTGGAGGAGGTACTGGTCGAATATGGGGATCTCATGGCCTAACCGATTTAGGTTGTGTATGTGCAACATTCTCATGTTCAGGTCCAGCTACTGGGGGATTCGGTGCAGCTTGTCCCACTGTACCAGGTGTACCCTCAAACCTAGCAATGATCTGAGCCATCATGGTCAACATAATGCACATGTCTTCCTCTAATTGGGCTATCCGAGGATCGAAAGCCTCTATCTATTCTTGGGGCTCATGACTAGAGGACGATCTATTGTGCCTCTCAATCCTGTCATTCCGCCCTTGAGCTCTCGAGCTCTCTCCCCTCTTGCAGTGTCTCTCAGGCATAACTCACTATCCTGATAACTTCCTGTATTTACAATAAACTTTTTATTTACCACAAGCTCCGTATACACATTTGTATCTAAATATTGCACAGTAACTTGGGGATGTATGTTTCTTAATCCTAAACATCGACTCACATCAGACCAACCAAGCTCTGATACCACATTTGTCACACCCTACTTAGGGGTGTTCTTTATCCATACTTACGCTACTACGATTGGGCTGTAAGGTGATGCAATTACTAAAGTTTCAAAAATTTACAGTGAAAATATTTAAAATTTAATTCACACTCCCAGGTGTGTAAAAATACAAAATTAATTGTATAATAATAATATCTTTACATAATATTCTCATACCACTGTTTACAATTTTGATTTGTAACTGTACGACACAACATAATGGATACAAACTACACATGTGTATACAAATATTATACCTTTGCAACTGGTGGGAGCTATCCAACACAAAAAGGAGATCCAGAGACCACCACACTCCTACTTCTCAGTATCTGAAGGGAGATATTAGTGGGGTGAGCAAACCACAGCTCAGTAAGGAAATGAATGCTAGCAGGTGGATATCATACTACCTATGTCACAACCCCTTTCATTCTTTTTAACTGAAAATCTCAATAAATTTTTTGTATTTATTCCTTTCCCTACTCGATTGTGAACACACTTACCACTACACTATTGGGTCTGAGTCAATAATAATCCATTTGCAATATCCATTCTCAGTTAATAAAAGTGATGTCATACATTTGAACATCAATCATTCATTTATACAAAATATGATTACTGGCATCTACATACAACTCAATCATTACTGTGCCATTACATTGTTTAAATACAAAAAGAATCCTGTGTATATATCATTCGACGATGGAAACAGCGAATGTCCAAAAACACAATGCCTCAGTCCTCGTTCGGCTACTATACACGCTCTGTAGGAGGGGGAAAATAAAGAGGGATGAGCAACCACACGCTCAGTAAGGTAATAATACAAGCATGGTAGATAACTATTCTGTCTACATGCTGATGGTGTTATGTATAAATCTTTTATAACAGGAGCATGAGGAATTAAAACTATGTCATATGAGTATACATATATCATGTATTTAAAATCATGAAAATTGGCATATAAAACATGGAATATCAACATGTGAAAACATCTCATTCTCATTCTCATTGAACTCATAAAAAGGGCAATTCATTTAAGAAACCTCCTTTTTAAATTACATCTCCTTCTCAAATACGTAAAATCCCATCGAAATCAATTCTCAATCGCAACCTCATTTTCATTTCACAAATCAAGTTCACAAGGCTTGACTCCTCCTTCGGGTCTACCTTGAATGACACCTATGGATAGTGCTGCTGACCCTTTGAGAGAAGAAGTTGTACTATAAACTCAGTAAGTGTGACTTTTGGTTGGAACGGATCTCTTTCCTGGGTCATATAGTATCAAAAGATGGAGTGTTAGTGGATCCATCTAAGATTGAGGCAGTAGTTCAGTGGCAGAGACCCCAGACAGTGATAGAGATCAAGAGTTTCCTGGGTTTAGCTGGTTACTATCGACGATTTGTGGAGGGATTCTCAAGGTTAGCTGCTCCTTTGACACGTCTCACGAGAAAGAATGTGGAGTATGTGTGGGACGATAAGTGTGAGGAAAGCTTTGAGGAGTTGAAAAGTAAATTAACCACAGCTCCGATATTCACCATTCCTACCAGCTTAAGAGGTTTCTCGGTGTATAAAGATGCTTCACACCTAGGACTGGGTTGCGTATTGATGTAGGATGGGAAGGTAGTTGTCACGACCCAATTCCATTCTCTTTAACCGAAAATCACAAAAAAAATTTTGCGTTTTACTATTACCTTACACGGTCGTGAACTAACTCACTACACGCTGTTGGGCTGTGAGTTAATAATAAACTCCACATCTCATTCATTCTCAGTTAAATAAAACGATGTCATACATTTGCATTTAATCTTGTACTTATACAAAAGCATGTTTTACTGACATCTACATCCCCCATAATTACAACTCAAAAGAATACTGTGCTTTTTCATTGTTTAGATACAAAAAGAATCACTGTGTATATACCTCTAAGCGATGGAGATGCAGCGGAGTCCAAAATACCACGCCTCAGTCCTCACTGGGCTACTATGCACGCTCTGTAGGGGGAAAATAGAGAGGGATGAGCAACCACACGCTCAGTAAGGCAATAATGCAAGCATGGTAGATAACTACTCTATCTACATGCTGATAGTGTTATGCATAAATCATTTATGGTAGGAGCATGAGGAAGTAAAACTATGCCATATGAGTACACATATATATCATGTATCAAAATCATGTACATTGGCATATAAAACATGGTAAAAACATCATGTATAAATCATCTCATGCTCGATCTCATTTAAATTCATAAAAAGGGCAATTCATTAAGAAACCTCCTTTTTAAACCCACGTCATAAAACTCTTTCTCAACACATACAATCTCATCACATCAATTCACAATCACAACCTCATTTTCATTTCACAAATCAATTCCATGAGGCTCGACCCCTCCTTCGGGTCTACCTTAAACAATCACAAATCACACTTAGAGATTTAAAAATCATATGGTAGTAAGTAAATCAAGCAAGGAGACAGGTTACTATATCTCAAGTGACTACGTTGGCCAATCGTCACATATCATCCCAGACCACACGGATCCCGGTGTGTGGGGTATCATGCTGGTACGGAGGTGGGTTAGTTCTCCGCCAGACTTTCTCAAATCAAGTAACCACCACGCGGTACATCATACTCCATGTGATATATACGGTACATCGTACTCCGCGGACCCATAACATGGTTGGGGGTGCCTGCCATGGGTCTTATCTACCCCATACCAAGTGTAACCTTTATAGTCTCAAGAGCGTGTGGGAGTAATCTCAATACCAGGTCCTAGCCCCTCATGGCCTTGCTCGCCCCTGTTGGGTTCCTGATTCAAGTCCTAGCCCCTCACCTTCACACAACTCAAGAGGTCTGTTAGGCCTATTGGGTTCCCTGAATGGATTATGTCAGGTCCTAGCCCCTCACCCTCACCCCACTTAAGAGGTCTGTTAGGCCTGTTGGGTTCCCTGAACACCAATCCGTATCTCTCACCACGGCCTCATACATACCACAGTGTGAAAACTGGCGCGAGCTACGCTCTAGCACGAATTCATGCATCAAAACCAATCACTTCATACGAGCAACGCTCTAGTACGGCATTTATGCATAAAAATATGAAGAAACCACGTACGAGCATAGCTCCAGTATGGTTATATGCATAAGAAAAACCACTCAAATCCACGTACGAGTGTAAACTCTAGTACGATTTATAAAATATCGTCACAATTCAAATCAAAGTGCGAGCTAAGCTCAAGCACGTTTCACACAAGTGAAAACATAGAAATCTAGCGCGAGCGAGGCTCTAGCGCGAATTCAATCACATACACACGATAGGCGGCTCACATGCATTCAAAACATCTTAAAACATGCTTAGCACCTCACATGGGCTATTTCACAGCATCATTCAAGTACTAGCCGGCCTATCCTTTTATTTGCTAAAATCAAAGCATTGTGTTTTGTAAAAGCATTCAAAACACGTGATTTATGCAATTATTAGCCTTACTATCCCTTTTTATATATCCATGTAAAACCAAATCATCCAATATTCACAACTATTTTCGCATACCAGACAACCAAATTCTCAAACGTTCATGCATTTCATAAATACCCTATAATCCCGCAAATTACGAGCAGCTACCTCTATATACTTACAAAATTCCCTTACCTGGAATCGCGATGCGTGATTCCACTTCCTTAAGCTGCTTACTCGTACGGTTCGATTCATCTTCAACAAACTCTTCGGGACTGCACAAAATCGTATCCCGCATTTATTCGATCCATATAATATGACATCGTGCGTTCACTATAGTTAATTCGACCTATAGTTTTCTATTAACGCTTATGAGGCCTCGTTTCATTACTTTACCCAAAACTCGAGTCTATGGATTCTTTTAGTCCTATTAACTCATCCCAAATCAATATTAAATCGATATCAAGCTCATAGTGTTCATATTTCATTGATTTCCTCACTATGGCATTTGTCAAGCATTTACATGCTCATTTTCATAATTTCACTTAAACCCAGATTATAACTCCACATAACCATTCCAAATCATCCACATTACTCATTTAACTACTTTAGCATGCCTATAAACCACCAACTCCCCAAATCACACTCTCACACTAGAGGCATTCCATTTTCTAGGTCACATTAGTTTCTAACACAACCTAGGTGTTTCCATCCATACATACTCATGCCAAACAACTCTAAAATCAATTAAATAGACAATATACTTGGATTGGAGTGTTAGAATCTTACCAAATATGATTTTTCTTCTTGCTCCAAATGTCAATGCTCTTATCTCCTTCAATACCCACAATGGGATTTTGGGTTCCAACTATGTTGTTCTCTTCCTCAAGATGAACAACTTAATGTCTAATGGTCTCCCCTCAATTCTTGCTGGAAATGGCTGATTTTAGAGAGAGAAAGTTAGGTTTTTGGGTTAGAAATGGAAGATTGGTGTTTTTCTCGAAATTTTTAGATTTTCAACCCTCCTTATATAGAAATAGCTTGAGGAGATCGATCTGGTCCAAGAGAAGATCGATCGGTCCCCTTAAATCTCTCATTTTCATGAAATTTTAAGCATGAGATCGATCTGTCGAAGCATGAGATCAATCTGGTCCCAAACAGAGAGCTAAGGAGATCGATCTGGGTGCTTGAGGATCGATCTTTTCATCACCGAATGCTTAAGAGATCGATCTAGCACCATTGGAGATCGATCTGCTCTATTTCATTACCCAAATAAGAGCATTCCGGCTCTTCCAGATCGATCTCTCATCCTATGAGATCGATCTGGCCTTCATGTTTTCCAGATTTCCTGCAGTTTTCTTGCTGCAACTCACACCAACACATCCTTAATCTGTTGCCATGGCCATTTTCTCATCCATCCACCTTTATAACTTGAAAATGGCATCTATTCATACCTTATGCACATTGGAACTTGTGTGCATTCATTGTATGTCCGAAGGTATGCTACATAAAACCAAATAGAAGCATAATTTCATTCCATTTTACCACACTACTCATTTTGAGTTTCAATCACATCCATCACTTATAGGAACTCATTTCTTCATATTCATACTCAATGGAACTTGTATGTACGTTACAAATCATATTACACATACATACATTAAATCAATGGACTTACATCGATCATACTTTACATTACATGTCCATTCACATTCATTACACATTACAACTTTACATATACGGGGTCTCACATTCTCCCCTCCTTCAAGGAATTTAGTCCTCCAAATTAGAACCAAGTCACTCTTCAAAAAGTTGGGGGTACTTCTCCCATATCAAGTTCTCCAATTCCCATGTGACCTCTTTTGCCGTGTGATGTTGCCAAAGAACTTTCACAAATGGAATTATCTTATTCCTCAACACTTTCTCATTTCTATCCAATATCTGAACCGGCTTCTCAACATACGTCATACTCTCATGGAGCTCCAACAGCTCATATCTTATCACGTGTGCCGGGTCCGGGTGATACTTTCGAAGCATCGAGACGTGAAAGACGTTGTGGACATTTGCCAAGTCCGGTGGCAATGCCAACCTATACACCTTATCTCCCACTCTCTCCAAAATCTCGAAGGGTCCGATATATCTAGGTCTCAACTTGCCCTTTTTACCAAATCTCATAATACCCTTTGATGGTGATACCCTCAGAAACACCGACTCACCCTCATCAAACTCCAGTGGTCTTCGTCTCTTGTCGGCATAACTCTTTTGTCGGCTCTGAGCTGTCTGTAATCTCTCACATATCAACTGGATGTCCTTAGATGCCTGCTGCACTAAGTCCAGAGCAAAACTCTATATGTCACCAACCTCTTCCCATCCAATAGGGGAACGGCATCTACACCCGTATAATGCCTCATAGGGTGCCATCCCGATACTCGCATGATAACTATTATTATAAGCGAACTCGGCTACCTGCAGGTGGTCATCCCAGGAGCCTCTAAAATCCAGCACACACGCTCTCAACATATCCTCGAGGGTCTGTATAGTCCTCTCTGACTGCCCATTTGTCTGAGGATGAAAAGCAGTGCTAAAACTCAGTCGGGTCCCCAGCGCTTCCTGAAAATGTTCCCAAAAATGGGAAGTGAAGCAGGCATCCCTATCAGAAACAACGCTCACTGGTACACCATGTAGCCATACTATCTCTCGAATATACAGGTTCGCTAACTGACTCAGTGTATCGGTAGCTCTCATAGCCAAGAAATGGGTAGACTTCGTCAACCGGTCCACAATAACCCATATGGCATCATGACCTCTACGGGTCCTCGGCAACCCCATCACAAAATCCATGGTGACATGCTCCCACTTCCATGTCGGTATCGGTAGAGGCTACAATAATCCTGCAGGCTTCTGATGCTCTACCTTCACTTGCTGACAAACGAGACACTTAGCGACATATTCAGCAATGTCTCTCTTCATTTCAGACCATCAATAAACCTTTTGAAGGTTTTGATACATCTTGGTACTTCCCGGATGTATCGTATATTTTGATGAGTGAGCCTCTGATAAAATCGTTCTCCTGATCTCAGGATCCCTGGGAACGCATACTCTGCCTCTGAACCTCAATAACCCATCAGTACTCTACTCAAAATCAATACCCACACCTGTCTGTATCTACCTCAGCCAATCGATGCATCATCGATCGCTCTGCTGGGCTCGCCGAATACGGCCAATCAACTCTGGCTCTAGTCTCAAACTAGCCATGATCTCAAGTCTCTCAGATCCAGGTGGGGTTACATCCAAACTGAGGTTCGCAAAGTGTTCTAACAATTCATGTTCCCGTACCATCATATATGACACCAACCCAAGGTTCTTTCTACTCAAAGCATCGATAACTACATTTGCCTTACCCGGGTGGTACATGATTTCACAATCGTAGTCCTTCAGGAGTTCGAGCCATCTCCTCTGTCTCATATTCAGCTCTTTCTGCGAGAACAGGTACTTAAGGCTCTTATGATTTGTGAACACCTGAAATTTCTCACCATAGAGATAGTGGCGCCATATTTTCAAAGCAAATACTACAGTCGCCAACTCCAAATCATGTGTCGGGTAGTTCCTCTCATGCTCTTTCAACTGTCTCGATCCATAGGCAACTACCTTCCCATCCTGCATAAGCACACAGCCCAGTCCCTGGTGTGATGCATCCGTATACACCGAGAATCCTCTTGAGCTGGTAGGTATGGTGAGAACTGGAGAAGTCGTCAATCGATGCTTAAGCTCCTCAAAACTCCTCTCACATGCCTCATCCCACACAAACTTAACATCTTTTCACGTGAAGCGTGTCAATGGAGCAGCTAGTCTGAAGAAACCCTCTACAAATCTCTGATAATATCCTACCAATCCCAGGAAACTTCTGATCTCAGTAACTGTCTTGGGCTGTTCCCACTGTATAACTGCCTCTATCTTGGATGGATCCACTGATACCCCATCCTTTGACACAACATGCCTCAGAAATGAGATCTATCCAACTAAAAGTTACACTTGCTGAGTTTGGCATACAATTCTCTCTCTCGGAGGGTCTACAGAACTATCCTCAAATGCTCCTCATGATCTTCCCTAGACTTGGAATACACCATAATGTCATCAATGAACACTATTACAAACTTGTCCAGGTATGGCTTGAATATATCATTCATCAATGCCATAAATGCTGTGGGAGCATTCGTCAATCTGAATGGCATCACCAAAAACTCGTAGTGGCATAACGGGTACGAAATGCTGTCTTGGGTATATCTCCACTCCTGATCCTCAACTGATGGTACCCTGATCGCAGATCTATCTTAGAAAATACTTCAGCTCCCTGGAGCTGATCCAACAAATCATCGATTCTTGGAAGGGGGTACTTGTTCTTAATGGTGGCCTTATTCAACAACCGATAATCTATACACAGTCGGAGGCTTCCATCCTTCTTCCTTACAAATAGAACCGGTGCTCCCCAAGGTGAGACACTCGGTCTAATAAACCCCTTCTCCAGCAACTCTTGCAGCTGTTTCTTCAGCTCTTCCAATTCTATCGGAGCCATTCTATAGGGTGGTTTCGATATCGACTCTATACCAGGCACTAACTCTATGTAGAATTCCATGTCCCTTTAGGTGGTAGTCCTGGTAATTCTTCCGGAAAGACATCAGGGTAATCCGTAATTAGGGTATGTCCCTCAATTCCGGGTGTGCCTCATCTATATCGACCACATATGCAATGAACCCTTCACATTATCCTCTCCATCGTTAGTAACATAAACCATCACTCCACATTCAACATTTATCATAAACAATAATTTATCTCTCAAGCAATATGCATTTAAAATCATACTCCTTTATTTACAACAACATACTATTGTCATATCATTTCTTTTCATCAAAATTTACAATAAGATTGTCTAATCCTGAAAACATCAATGTTTTGGCATGACAATCCATCACAACACGATTGGTAGCCAACCAAGCCATTCCCAAAATTACATCAAAATCATTCATATTCAATAAAATCAGATTGGCTATCATTTCCTTCCCCTCTATCTTTAACTTACAATCTCTACATACATGCTCAGTCAATTGACTATCATTCATGGGTGTGGAAATCATCAACATTTTATCCAACAATGTTGGTTTCACATATTTCAATAATTTATGTGCAAAGGAAGGTGATATGAAAGAATGCGTGGCACCAGGATCAAATAATACCAATGCTTCTAAATCAAAGATTCGGATGGTACCTTTAATCACATCCGTCGATGTGTCTGCAGTGTCCTGGTCCAGTACGTGCACCCTTCCTCTGCTCACACCCGCAGCCTATTTCCCTTTCTTCTCAGCTGTAGCCTTCCTCCTCGGGGCTGCTGTCTCCGCTGGAGCTCCCTCAGGCTCCTTGCCCTTCTGTGGGGCAACCTCAATCATCTCAGTGCAGAACCTCGATATATATCCTGGCCTCCCACACCTAAAACACGAAATAGGGGGCACCTGACATGGCCTAGTCCCATGGTATCTCCCACATCTCCTACACTGATCCGTGGTAGGTCATGGTCCTCCAATAGTTATACCCCTCGGTGCAGTCAAGGCTGGGTATACGGGAGGTCTAGTAGCTCTCTCCTGTACCTCCTCGATCTTAGGTCTCTTCTCAAAATACCTTGGGCCTCCTTTCCTTGCCACTCTATCCCTCTCGAATCTCTTCTGATCTCTGTCCTTTCTAACACTGATTCTCCTAAGCTCGGAGGCATTTCGCTCAAAGTCTTACTCACACAACTGAGCCTTATGTACAGCCTCCTCATAAGTCACAATGTCGAAGGGAGCTAGCTTAGTCCGGATGGCCAATCTCAATCCATCCATGAACTTCTGTATCTTTCGGGTCTCACTACCCATTGTGTCCGGGTCATATCTCCCCAAGGACATAAACTTGGACTCATACTCGTCCACAGTAAGGTTCCCCTGAACCAAATTCATAAATTCCATCCGCAGTTTCCTCTGTGCGATAGCTGGAATATACTGTCTTCTGAAGGCCTCCAAGAATATCTCCCATGAAATCTCAGAGTGTCTAGCCCTCAAAATAGCTTCTGTGGATCTCCACCAGTGCTCTGCCTCGCCTTTCAACATGAACACGACAAAGGCTACCTTCTCAGCTGAAGTGCATCGAAAAAACCTATACAGTTTCTCCATCTCATACACCCAATCCTCCGTAACCACTGGGTCCTTCACCCCTCTAAACACTGGGGGTTTCAACGCTTGAAACTCTCGCAACCTGCTCAAATCCCAGTCATAACCCAAATCACTACCGCTCTGCTGTGGAACGATAGGAGAAGCTATATCCTGGGCTGGAGGTGGTGTAACTGTAGCTGTCTCAGCAGTCTGAGGTCTCTCTACCTCTGCAGCTGCCTGTTCAGTAGTAGGCTGTGCCGCGGTACCTCATCTATCACCGGCACCTAATGCCTGCGTGACTATCTCCACCAAATTCTCAATACTCCGCTCTAACCTAGCGAAGCGAGCCTCAGTATCCTCTGCTCTCCCAGTAGGGTTCTGTGGAGCCTGTTCAGTCTGTGGCTCCGCACGGCTCTCAGGCCTACCTCTACCGCCTCTGGCATGTGCTCTCGCCCCTCTACCTTTGCGTGTAACTGGCATAGTGCCTAACTTCCTGTATTATAATAATTTATTAACTCAATCCATCACGATATACACAGTTATATCTAAACAAAAGCACAGTGCTATGGGGATGTACTTTCCTATGTTTTATTAATGACTCACATCAGGCCAACACAGCTCTGATACCAATCTCTGTCACGACCCAATTCCATTCTCTTTAACTAAAAATCACAAAAAAAATTTCGCGTTTTACTGTTACCTTACCCGGTCGTGAACTAACTCACTACACACTGTTGGGCTGTGAGTCAATAATAAACTCCACATCTCATTCATTCTCAGTTAAATAAAACGATGTCATACATTTGCATTTAAACTTGTACTTATACAAAAGCATGTTTTACTGACATCTACATCCCCCATAATTACAAATCAAAAGAATACTGTGCTTTTTCATTGTTTAGATACAAAAAGAATCACTGTGTATATACCTCTAAGCGATGGAGATGCAGCGGAGTCCAAAATACCATGCCTCAGTCCTCACTGGGCTACTATGCATGCTCTGTAGGGGGAAAAATAGAGAGGGATGAGCAACCACACGCTCAGTAAGGCAATAATGCAAGCATGGTAGATAACTACTCTATCTACATGCTGATAGTGTTATGCATTAATCATTTATGGTAGGAGCATGAGGAAGTAAAACTATGCCATATGAGTATACATATATATCATGTATCAAAATCATGTACATTGGCATATAAAACATGGTAAAAACATCATGTATAAATCATCTCAAGCTCGATCTCATTTAAATTCATAAAAAGGGTAATTCATTAAGAAACCTCCTTTTTAAACCCACGTCATAAAACTCTTTCTCAACACATACAATCTCATCACATCAATTCACAATCACAACCTCATTTTCATTTCACAAATCAATTCCATGAGGCTCGACCCCTCCTTCGGGTCTACCTTAAACAATCACAAATCACACTTAGAGATTTAAAAATCATGTGGTAGTAAGTAAATCAAGCAAGGAGACAGGTTACTATATCTCAAGTGACTACGTTGGCAAATCGTCACATATCATCCTAGACCACACGGATCCCGGTGTGTGGGGTATCATGCTGGTACAGAGGTGAGTTAGTTCTCCGCCAAACTTTCTCAAATCAAGTAACCACCACGCGGTACATCGTACTCCATGTGATATACATGGTACATCGTACTCCGCGGACCCATAACATGGTTGGGGGTGCCTGCCATAGGTCTTATCTACCCCATACCAAGTGTAACCTTTATAGTCTCAAGAGCATGTGGGAGTAACCTCAATACCAGGTCCTAGCCCCTCATAGCCTTGCTCGCCCCTATTGGGTTCCCTGATTCAGGTCCTAACCCCTCACCTTCACCCCACTCAAGAGGTCTGTTAGGCCTGTTGGGTTCCCTGAATGGATTATGTCAGGTCCTAGCCCCTCACCCTCACCCCACTCAAGAGGTCTGTTAGGCCTGTTGGGTTCCCTGAACACCAATCCGTATCTCTCACCACGGCCTCATACATACTACAGTGTGAAAACCGACGCGAGCTACGCTCTAGCGCGAATTCATGCATCAAAACCAATCACTTCGTACGAGCAACGCTCTAGTACAGCATTTATGCATAAAAATATGAAGAAACCACATACGAGCATAGCTCCAGTACGGTTATATGCATAAGAAAAACCACTCAAATCCACGTACGAGCGTAAGCTCTAGTACGGTTTATAAAATATCGTCACAATTCAAATCAAAGTGCGAGCTAAGCTCAAGCACATTTCACACAAGTGAAAACATAGAAATCTAGTGCGAGCGAGGCTCTAGCATGAATTCAATCACATACACATGATAGACGGCTCACATGCATTCAAAACATCTCAAAACATGCTTAGCGCCTCACATGGGCTATTTCACAGCATCATTCAAGTACTAGCCGACCTATCCTTTTATTTGCTCAAATCAAAGCATTGTGTTTTGTAAAAGCATTCAAAACACGTGATTTATGTAATTATTAGCCTTACTATCCCCTTTTATACATCCATGTAAAACCAAATCATCCAATATTCACAACTATTTTCGCATACCAAACAACCAAATTCTCAAACGTTCATGCATTTCATGAACACCCTATAATTCCGCAAATTACGAGCAGCTACCTCTATATACTTACAAAATTCCCTTACCTGGAATCGCGATGCGTGATTCCACTTCCTTAAGTTGCTTACTCGTACGGGTCGATTCGTCTTCAATGAACTCTTCGGGACTGCACAAAATTGTATCCCGCATTATATTCGATCCATATAATATGACATCGTGCATTCACTATAGTTAATTTGACCTATAGTTTTCTATTAACACTTATGAGGCCTCGTTTCATTACTTTATCCAAAACTCGAGTCTATGGATTTTTTTAGGCCTATTAACTCATCCCAAATCGATATTAAATCGATATCAAGCTCATAGTGTTCATATTTCATTGATTTCCTCACTATGGCATTTGTCAAGCATTTACATGCTCATTTTCATAATTTCACTTAAACCCATATTATAACTCCACATAACCATTCCAAATCATCCACATTACTCATTTAACTACTTTAGCATGCCTATAAACCACCAACTCCCCAAATCACACTCTCACACTAGAGGCATTCCATTTTCTAGGTCACATTAGTTTCTAACACAACCTAGGTGTTTCCATCCATACATACTCATGCCAAACAACTCCAAAATCAATTAAATAGACAATATACTTGGATTGGAGTATTAGAATCTTACCAAATATGATTTTTCTTCTTGCTCCAAATGTCAATGCTTTTATCTCCTTCAATACCCACAATGAGATTTTGGGTTCCAACTATGTTGTTCTCTTCCTCAAGATGAACAACTTAATGTCTAATGGTCTCCCCTCAATTCTTGCTGGAAATGGCTGATTTTAGAGAGAGAAAGTTAGGTTTTTGGGTTAGAAATGGAAGATTGGTGTTTTTCCCAAAATTTTCAGATTTTTAGCCCTCCTTATATAGAAATAGCTTGAGGAGATCAATCTGGTCCAAGAGGAGATCGATCTGGTCCCCTTAAATCTCTCATTTTCACGAAATTTTAAGCATGAGATCGATCTGTCGAAGCATGAGATCGATCTAGTCCCAAACAGAGAGCTAAGGAGATCGATCTGGGTGCTTGAGGATCGATCTTTTCATCACCGAATGCTTAGGAGATCGATCTGGCACCATTGGAGATCGATCTGCTCTATTTCATTACCCAAATAAGAGCATTCTGGCTCTTTCAGATCGATCTCTCATCCTATGAGATCGATCTGGCCTTCATGTTTTTCAGATTTCCTGCAGTTTTCTTGCTGCAACTCACACCAACACATCCTTAATCTGTTGCCATGGCCATTTTCTCATCCATCCACCTTTATAACTTGAAAATAGCATCCATTCATACCTTATGCACATTGGAACTTGTGTGCATTCATTGTATGTCCAAAGGTACTACATAAAACCAAATGGAAGCATAATTTCATTCCATTTTACCACACTACTCATTTTGAGTTTCAATCACATCCATCACTTATAGGAACTCATTTCTTCATATTCATACTCAATGGAACTTGTATGTACGTTACAAATCATATTACACATACATACATTGAATCAATGGACTTACATCGATCATACTTTACATTACAAGTTCATTCACATTCATTACACATTACAACTTTACATATACGGTGTCACGCCCCGAAAATGCGGAAAATAGGGCTAATTTAAAACTTTTTACTAGTTAATTCACAATTAAAAGTGCATTCCTGTGCAGTGTCATACATCATCATAATTATCATGCCTCAGGATCTCATCATGATACAATAAATACGGTATTATACACCTTACTCAATTCCAAGTAAATTAATCCTAATACATCCCATATACTGTTATACATCAAGTGTCTGCAATTACATTAATAGTCTGGGTACATGAAAAGATAAAATATACCTCAAGATACAATATATATGGCCTGGAGCTCGAATCCTCCACTAGCCACTACTCCGTACGTCGCAGGGAGATCCTTTTTCACTTGAAGAACTCTGGGGGGGAAAGAAAAACAGGGTGAGCTTCTAAATCGCTCAGTAAAGGGGGTAAGGAACTCATTTCATAAACCAAAATACACATCACAAAAGGTTTATTTGTATGTGAAACTCATTTGAAAACCATAGCATGAAAATACTCAAAACGACATTCTCATGTCTTAAGTCATGTAAAAACATGAAGTAAAAGGCTCACTCTAGAGCAATAACAAAGCATGTGAAAATAACGCGTTAAACGTTTTCTCAAATAACGTGATAAAATCACAGTAAAAATAATGCACGTGGCACAGCCACTAAACACACGTGGCATAGCCACTGTTTTAAATTCTCGCGTGGCATAGCCACAAAACACACGTGGCAAAGCCACAGATTTAATTTCTCGCGTGGCGTAGCCACAGATTTAATTTCTCACGTGGCATAGCCACAGAATAGGGTTTCTCAACGTGGCACAGCCACCAATGGGGTATAACGTGGCACAGCCACCAATGGGGTTTCTCAATGTGGCACAGCCACCAATGGGGTATAAAGTGGCACAGCCACCAATGGGGTATAACGTGGCACAGCCACCAATGGGGTTTCTCAACGTGGCACAGCCACCAATGGGGTATAACGTGGCACAGCCACCAATGGGGTATTCTCACGTTACCAGAATGGAGAAGAAATCGGGCTTACATGCTACCAGAGCAATGCCCGGTACCTAAGTCTTATCACATAAGACTAGTTTGCATTCACGTAGAACTCGTAATGGTTTTTCTCTCATAAAACTCATTTGAAATCATTTTGTACTCAGCACAAAACGTAATAAAACCGAGTTCCAACCGGCAAAGCACACGCACACATTTCTCAAATCTCAATATTGCCTTAACGTAGAGCCCAGTTATAAACTCATAAAAACATTGGGCTCCAACCGACTATAAAATCGTGTGCAATTAAATCTCAACACAAAACTCAACATGCTTGTTTTATAAACCACGATTCATGCTAAAATAGTTTACAAATCACATACACAAATGGTTTAGATTTCCCTTACCTCTTTGCACCTCGTATAGTGCAATCGTTTCCCCCGTATCACGGACTAGTCTCGTATTCCACTCTGGAACTCCCGAGCTGTCCAAACGATGTTAAAACATCAATACTCAATTATCTCATCAATCTCAATTCTCAAAATCGAGCATAATTGCTCATAACACCTCAATTCTCTCGATTCTCATAACTCTACCCTAAACTACAACATCATTCACAATATCTCAACGTCCTACATTTCTCATGCCAATTATCTATGCTAATTCACCACATTTGTCTATATTTTCATTTATAGCACAAATTCTCAAAATTACCAAAATCACCAAATATCTACATTACTCCAACTACATTGCAATTTCATCAATCCCTAATCCTTTCTCAACTATTTCAACGCAATGACAACCACCAATAACATCAAAATCATCTCAAATATCAAGATCGAGGTTTAGAAATTACCCAAAGCTTGTGGAGAGCTTATCTCTTGCCTCGATCCGATCCGTCTTTCGATTTCCAAGTATGTTGTTCTCCCTTTGATGAGGAACAACTTTCCTTCTTGCCACAACAGCTGATTCGGTCGGAAATGGGGGATTTGGATGAGTGAGAAAGTTAGGTTTTCGGAAAAATGGGGGTTGGAAGAGAGAGAAAGTGAAATTGCAGGAGAAAACACGGGTCCCTTATATAGACTGGAGGTAGGAGATTGATCTGCCTCTTGATGAGATCGATCTGCGTTTGAATTTTGGGAACGATCTGGGTAATTTTATGCCTAGGAGATCGATCTGTCGAGGGGTGAGATCGATCTCTTTATGGCTTTATGAGATCGATCTGCTCCTAAGGAGATCGATCTTCTCCCAAACAGAATCATTTGGAGATCGATCTCTTCCTCATGAGATCGATCTTCTCTCAAACAGATTCATAAGGAGATCGATCCTCTTCCATTGGAGATCGATCTTCTCCTTAAATTCCTCATTCCTTGTCGTTTATAGCTCACCAGATCGATCTCTCCTTCTCCCAGATCGATCTGTCCTCATAGTTTCACATTTATTTTACACACTTAACATATCAATCTCCAATTATAATTCCCACAATTCACTTAGCTCAATAAATTACACTTCAAATTCTTATTACATCATTAAAATATGTCTGAAATTCTCAGATCTCACATCCTCCCCACCTTAAAAAGAATTTGGTCCTCCAAATTCAACTCAACTAGTCAAATAGATGGGGGTATTTCTCCTTCATGAGACTCTCTAGTTCCCACGTTGCCTCTTCCATTGAGTGATGTTTCCACAAAACTTTCACTAATGGGATGCTCTTGGTTCTCAGTACCTTCTCCTTTCTATCGAGAATCCGGACGGGTTCCTCAGTATAGCTCATATCCTCTTGAATGTCCATCTCGTCATACTCTATGACATGAGAAGGGTCCGGGTGGTACTTCCTCAACATAGACACATGAAAAACATTGTGTATTCCGGACATCTGTGGGGGTAATGCTAATCTGTAAGCTACCTCTCCCATTCTCTCAAGAATCTCGAATGGTCCTATGTATCGAGGACTCAATTTCCCTTTCTTCCCAAATCGCATGATACCCTTACTCGGTGATATTTTCAGAAATACTGCATCACCAACCTCAAACTCGAGTGGCCATCTACGCACATCCGCGTAGCTTTTCTGTCTACTTTGTGCAGCCCGTAACCTCTCACATATGAGTTTCACACTCTGTACGGCTTGCTCAATAAGCTCGGGAGCATTTATCTTTCTGTCACCGACTTCTTCCCAAGCTACAGGGGATCTACACCTCCTACCATATAGAGCCTCAAAAGGTGCCATTCCAATACTCGCATGATAGCTGTTATTGTATGCAAACTCTGCTAGGGGCAGGTGATCATCCCATGATCCCTTAAAATCCATCGTACACGCCCTCAACATATCCTCCAAGGTCTGAATAGTCCTCTCTGACTGACAATCTGTCTGAGGATGATAGGCGGTACTGAAACTCAATCGAGATCCCATGGACTCCTGAAACTGGGTCCAGAATCTAGAAGTAAATTGGGAATCTCTATCAGAAGTAATACCTACTGGAGCCCCATGTAATCTAGCTATCTCGCTGACATACAGTTCAGCTAAGGCATCCACAGTATCTGTGCTCTTGATGGCAAGGAAGTGGGCACTCTTGGTCAATCTATCCACAATGACCCATATCGCGTCACGACCTCTTCGGGTCCTCGGTAAACCCATAATAAAGTCCATAGTGACATGCTCCCATTTCCATGTAGGTACAGGTAAAGGCTGTAGTAGTCCTCCGAGCTTTCGATGCTCAGCTTTCACTTGCTGGCATGCTAAACACCTGGCCACATACTTTGCCACATCTCGCTTCATACCACTCCACCAATACACCTTTCTCAAGTCTCGGTACATCTTAGTACTCCCCGGGTGCATGGTGTATCGCGAGCAGTGGGATTCTCTCAGTATCTGTCTCTTTAGGGTATCATCGCCCGGTACATAAATCCATCCTCTGAACCTCAATAATCCATCCTCACTGATGGTGAGATCCGACTGCGAACTCTGCTCAGCTTGGCTAACCATATCTATCAATCTCTGATCACTGCGCTGCCCAGTTCTAATCTGATCCATGATCCTGGGCTCTATCCGCAGGCTAGCCAAAAATCCAGTCTCTACCTCTTTAACTCTGATCCGAAGTTCGGTGAACTGCTCTAATAAATCCCATTCCCTGATCATCATAGCAGATATCATACTCTTCCTGCTCAGGGCATCAGCAACCACATTCGCCTTACCCGGATGATATAAAATCTCGCAGTCATAATCCTTAAGGAGTTCCATCCATCTCCTTTGTCTCATGTTTAACTCTTTCTGATCAAAGAGATATCTCAAACTCTTGTGATCAATGAAAATCTGGAATCTTTCCCCATACAAGTAGTGTCGCCAGATCTTCAAAGCAAATACCACAGCGGCTAACTCCAAATCATGCGTGGGGTAATTTCGCTCATGGTCTTTCAGCTGTCGCGATCCATATGCGACCACTCTTCCGTGCTGCATCAGCACACACCCCAATCCTTGGTGAGATGCATCGCTATACACCGAAAATCCTCTTGATCCCTCAGGAATAGTTAACACAGGTGCCGCTGTCAACCTCCTCTTTAATTCCTGAAAACTGAGCTCACATTGATCAGTCCATATAAATGGAGTCTCCTTGCACGTGAGCTTAGTTAAAGGGGCGGCAATCCTTGAAAATCCTTCCACAAATCTTCTGTAATACCCTACCAAACCAAGGAAGCTTCGTACCTCAGTAACTGTCTTCGGCCTCTCCCAATTAAGCACAGCCTCCACCTTGCTTGGGTCCACTGATACTCCTTCCTCTGAGACTATATGACCAAGGAAAGCTATCCGGTTCAGCCAAAACTCACACTTACTAAGCTTTCCGTATAATTGCTTATCTCGGAGTATCTGAAGTACTAACCACAAATGCTGTGCATGCTCCTCATACAACCGAGAGTACACCAGGATATCATCAATAAAGACTATCACAAATTTATCCAGATAGTCTCTGAACACCTCGTTCATCAATCTCATAAATGCTGCAGGGGCGTTTGTCAATCCAAAGGACATCACCAGAAATTCGTAATGGCCATACCTCGTCCTGAAGGCCGTCTTTGGAATATCTTCTTCCTTGATCCTCAATTGGTGATAGCCCGATCTCAAATCAATCTTAGAAAAGACTGATGCCCCTCTTAGCTGATCAAGTAGATCATCAATCCTGGGTAGTGGGTATTTATTCTTCACCGTGGCTTTATTCAACAATCGGTAGTCTACACATAATCTGAGACTACCATCCTTCTTCTTAACAAATAGTACTGGCGCTCCCCACGGTGAAACACTGGGTCTAATAAACCCTTGATCCAATAACTCCTGTAGTTGTCTCTTCAATTCCTCGAGTTCCACTAATGCCATCCTGTAAGGAGGTTTAGAGATCGGCTGAGTATCTGGTACCAAATCAATGGTAAACTCCAGCTCTCTCTCTGGTGGTAAACCTGGCAATTCATCTGGGAAAACATCCAGAAATTCACACACCACAGGTATATCCTCAATCCTCGGATGTTCCCGCTCATCGTCTGAGATGAGTGTCTCATAACCTTCACATGAATAATCATATTTAATATTCTCTAAAATAATATCAAAATTCTCAAATTACTACTAGAATTCCACATATTCATTTTCTCAATATCTCAATCGTACACTGTAAGGCTCAGGTAGGGAGAAAGTTACAATCTTAGTGTAGCAGTCTAAACTCACTCGATTGGTTGCCAACCAATCCATCCCCAGAATTACATCAAACCCATGTATATTCAACATGATTAGATCTGCTAACATCACTCTATCTCTCACCTTTATTTCACATCCTCTACAGATTAACTCAGTTCTCTGGGATTCACGTATAGGGGTATTTACATGTAGTATATATTCTAGAGGTTCAAACTTCAAGTTTAATCTACATGCAAAATGCTCAGAAATAAACGAATGCGTGGATCTTGAATCAATCAACACATGAGCCTTATGATTACAGACAGAGAGTGTACCTCTTATAGTTTCTGCCAAAGTGTCTGAGGTCTCCTTATCCAGGGCAAACACATGTCCCTGTGCCATAAGTTTCTTCCCTTTCTCTGCCGCAGTGGCCCGTCTCCGGGGATCCACTCTCTGAGGCTGTTGTCTAGTGGGCTCCGGAGCATGTGGTATCTGAGGTTGGGGACAGTCCTTCACTCTGTGACCCATGTCACCACATCTAAAACATCCATGGATCGACCCAGTACAACTTCCCTCATGTGATCGGCCACAATCTCTGCAAAACCTTGTCTCAGGCCTGACATCTCGAGGGGTCTCTCTGATATTAGGGTAACCTCTGGGTCTCTCTAATCTGCCCTTCTGTACCTCAATCCTTCCTCTTCTGAAGGAACCTCTCCGAGCCTCTGTTTGGAAAAGTGCTGGCCTCTTGCCCTTATCTCTATTCATTGCTCTGAGCTCATTTTGGGATTGTACCATCTCAATTCCTCTTTCAATCTCTTGTGCTCGTCTCAGAGCATCTCCAAACTCAGTAATACATAGCCCTATCAATCTATCTCTGATGACGGGCTTCAACCCATACACAAACTTTTCTGTGCGGAGCTCTTCACTCTTGAAGGTCTCTGGGTCATATCTCAATAGCGCTGTGAATTGGCTCTCATAGTCATCCACAGACATGTCACCCTGTACCAAACTCAAAAACTCAGCTTGTTTCTTTCTCTGGACAGCTCATGGTACATATTGGGTCCTAAAGGCTGTCTGGAACTCTTCCCAACCAATCACACCATGGTGGGACATCAAAATACCCTGGGTAGTACCCCACCAATCTCGAGCTCTCCCCTTCAGCATATAGGCACTCATACTGACCCTATCAGCATCGGTGCACCCCAGGAAATCAAATATAATTCTTAATTTCGTCAACCACTCCTCAGCCTCAGTAGGATCCTTCTTTTCCCTAAATGCAGGTGGATTCATCTTCAAAAAATCCCTTAGTCGGACCATACTTCTATCCTCAGGCTGAGTGACGGGAGGCACTGGGGGTATGGGAGGTCCTTGTGGTGGTGTAGGGGTAGTATCCGAGGCATTAACTCCAAAGTGTTGCGCGAATAACGCTGCCATCTGCTCAAAACCTTGCCTCACATCGGTCTCAATCCGATTAAATCGAGAGTTAGGACTCTCTGGTTGTGGGACAGGTGGCGGAGGGGACTCTGCCTGCCTCCTCGACAATTTCAGTTCATGACCAGACTATTACAGACACTTGGGATGTATTCTATTTCACTTAACCGACACTGACAGTACTAGACACCCTAAGCTCTGATACCAAGAAAACTCTGTCACGCCCCGAAAATGCGAAAAATAGGGCTAATTTAAAACTTTTTACTAGTTAATTCACAATTAAGAGTGCATTCCTGTGCAGTGTCATACATCATCATAATTATCATGCCTCAGGATCTCATCATGATACAATAAATACGGTATTATACACCTTACTCAATTCCAAGTAAATTAATCCTAATACATCCCATATATTGTTATACATCAAGTGTCTGCAATTACATTAATAGTCTGGTTACATGAAAAGATAAAATATACCTCAAGATACAATATATATGGCCTGAAGCTCGAATCCTCCACTAGCCACTACTCCGTACGTCGCAGGGAGATCCTTTTTCACTTGAAGAACTCTGGGGGGGAAAGAAAAACAGGGTGAGCTTCTAAATCGCTCAGTAAAGGGGGTAAGGAACTCATTTTATAAACCAAAATACACATCACAAAAGGTTTATTTGTATGTGAAACTCATTTGAAAACCATAGCATAAAAATACTCAAAACGACATTCTCATGTCTCAAGTCATGTAAAAACATGAAGTAAAAGGCTCACTCTAGAGCAATAACAAAGCATGTGAAAATAACGCGTTAAACGCTTTCTCAAATAACGTGATAAAATCATAGTAAAAATAATGCACGTGGCACAGCCACTAAACACACGTGGCATAGCCACTGTTTTAAATTCTCGCGTGGCATAGCCACAAAACACATGTGGCAAAGCCACTGATTTAATTTCTCGCGTGGCGTAGCCACAGATTTAATTTCTCGCGTGGCATAGCCACCAATGGGGTTTCTCAACGTGGCACAGCCACCAATGGGGTATAACGTGACACAGCCACCAATGGGGTTTCTCAACGTGGCACAGCCACCAATGGGGTATAACCTGGCACAGCCACCAATGGGGTTTCTCAACGTGGCACAACCACCAATGGGGTATAACGTAACGTGGCACAGCCACCAATGGGGTTTCTCAACGTGGCACAGCCACCAATAGGGTATAACGTGGCACAGCCACCAATGGGGTATTCTCACGTTACCAGAACGGAGAAGAAATCGGGCTTACATGCTACCAGAGCAATGCCCGGTGTGTACTCACAACTACACACCTAAGTCTTATCACATAAGACTAGTTTGCCTTCACGTAGAACTCGTAATGGTTTTTCTCTCATAAAACTCATTTGAAATCGATTTGTAATCAACACAAAACGTAATAAAACCGAGTTCCAACCGGCAAAGCACACGCACATATTTCTCAAATCTCAATATTGCCTTAATGTAGAGCCCAGTTATAAACTCATAAAAACATTGGGCTCCAACCGGCTATAAAATCGTGTGCAATTAAATCTCAACACAAAACTCAACATGCTTGTTTTATAAACCACGATTCATGCTAAAATAGTTTACAAATCACATACACAAATGGTTTAGATTTCCCTTACCTCTTTGCACCTCGTATAGTGCAATCGTTTCCCCCGTATCACGGACTAGTCTCGCATTTCACTCTGGAACTCCCGAGCTGTCTAAACGATGTTAAAACATCAATACTCAATTATCTCATCAATCTCAATTCTCAAAATCGAGCATAATTGCTCATAACACCTCAATTCTAACTCTACCCTAAACTACAACATCATTCACAATATCTCAACGTCCTACATTTCTCATGCCAATTATCTATGCTAATTCACCACATTTGTCTATATTTCCATTTATAGCACAAATTCTCAAAATTACCAAAATCACCAAATATCTACATTACTCCAACTACATTGCAATTTCATCAATCCCTAATCCTTTCTCAACTATTTCAACGCAATGACAACCACCAATAACATCAAAATCATCTCAAATATCAAGATCGAGGTTTAGAAATTACCCAAAGCTTGTGGAGAGCTTATCTCTTGCCTCGATCCGATCCGTCTTTCGATTTCCAAGTATGTTGTTCTCCCTTTGATGAGGAACAACTTTCCTTCTTGCCACAACAGCTGATTCGGCCAGAAATGGGGGATTTGGATGAGTGAGAAAGTTAGGTTTTCGAAAAAATGGGGGTTGGAAGAGAGAGAAAGTGAAATTGCAGGAGAAAACACGGGTCCCTTATATAGACTGGAGGTAGGAGATTGATCTGCCTCTTGATGAGATCGATCTGCGTTTGAATTTTGGGAACGATCTGGGCAATTTTATGCCTAGGAGATCGATCTGTCGAGGGGTGAGATCGATCTCTTTATGGCTTTATGAGATCAATCTGCTCCTAAGGAGATCGATCTTCTCCCAAACAGAATCATTTGGAGATCGATCTCTTCCTCATGAGATCGATCTTCTCTCAAACAGATTCATAAGGAGATCGATCCTCTTCCATTGGAGATCGATCTGCTCCTTAAATTCCTCATTCCTTGTCGTTTATAGCTCACCAGATCGATCTCTCCTTCTCCCAGATCGATCTGTTCTCATAGTTTCACATTTATTTTACACACTTAACATATCAATCTCCAATTATAATTCCCACAATTCACTTAGCTCAATAAATTACACTTCAAATTCTTATTACATCATTAAAATATGTCTGAAATTCTCAGATCTCACATACGGGGTCTCACAATAGTAGTCTATGGATCTAGACAGTTGAAGGATCATGAGAGGAACTACTCGACCCATGACTTGGAGTTGGCGACCGTAGTGTTTGCATTGAAAATATGGTGTCACTACCTCTATGGTGAGAGATTTCAGATTTTCACAGATCATAACAGCCTTAAGTACCTATTCTCGCAAAAAGAGTTGAACATGAGATAGAGGAGATGGCTCGAGCTATTAAAGGATTATGATTGTGATATCCTATACCACTCGGGTAAAGCAAATGTGGTTGCTGATGCATTAAGTAGAAAGCATCTTGGGATGATATCATTTATGATGATCAGGGAACACGAGCTGTTGGAATAGTTCATGAACCTCAGTTTGGATATGACCCTGCCTGATGCTGATAGTGGATTTATGATAGCTAGCCTGCAGTTGGAATCGGATCTGGTAGATCGAATCAGACATGCTCAGCGAGTTGATCAGCAGTGCAGTGATATTGTTGGGCAGACATAGAGGGGTACAGACATAGAGGACTTACATGGATCATACTTTACATTACAAGTCCATTCACATTCATTACACATTACAACTTTACATATACGGGGTCTCACAGTAGTAGCCTATGGATCTAGACAGTTGAAGGATCATGAGAGGAACTACTCGACCCATGACTTGGAGTTGGCGACCGTAGTGTTTGCATTGAAAATATGGTGCCACTACCTCTATGGTGAGAGATTTCAGATTTTCACAGATCATAACAGCCTTAAGTACCTATTCTCGCAAACAGAGTTGAACATGAGATAGAGGAGATGGCTCGAGCTATTAAAGGATTATGATTGTGAGATCCTATACCACTCGGGTAAAGCAAATGTGGTTACTGATGCATTAAGTAGAAAGCATCTTAGGATGATATCATTTATGATGATCAGGGAACACGAGCTGTTGGAACAGTTCATGAACCTCAGTTTGGATATGACCCTGCCTGATGCTGATAGTGGATTTATGATAGCTAGCCTGCATTTGAAATCGGATCTGGTAGATCGAATCAGACATGCTCAGCGAGTTGATCAGCAGTGCAGTGATATTGTTGGGCAGACATAGAGGGGTACAGATACGAACTTTGGGTTGAGTTCGGATGGACTGTTGAGGTTCAGAGGTAGGATATGTGTCCCTGATGATGTAGAGATCAGAAGATTGATCTTGACAGAGGCTCACTCATCGAAGTATATGATACATCTAGGGAGTACCAAGATGTATCAAAACCTTTGAAAGGTTTATTAGTGGTCTGGGATGAAAAAGTACATTGCTGAATATGTTGCTCAGTGTCTCATTTATCAACAGGTGAAGGTAGAGCATCAGAAGCCTGCAGGGTTATTACAGCCTCTACCTATACCGACATGGAAGTGGGAGCACGTCACCATGAATTTTATGATGGGATTGTTGAGGACCCGAAGAGGTCATGATACCATATGGGTGATTGTGGATGGGTTGATGAAATCAGCCCATTTTCTAGCTGTGAGAGCTACCGATACTCTGAGCCAGTTAGTGAACTTGTATGTGCGCAAGATAGTGAGGTTACATGGAATTCCAATGAGCATTGTTTTTGATAGGGATGCCCGTTTCACTTCCCACTTCTGGGAACATTTTCAGGAAGCGATGGGGACTCAATTGAGTTTTAGCACCACGTTTCATCCTCAGACAGATAGTCAGTCAGAGAGGACTATACAGACCCTGTAGGATATGTTGAGAGTGTGTGCATTGGATTTTAAGGGCTCCTGGGATGACCATTTGCCACTCGTAGAGTTCGCCTATAATAACAGTTTTCATGCGAGTATCGGGATGGCACCGTATGAGGCATTGTAGGGGCGTAGATGTCGTTCCCCTATTAGATGGGAAGAGGTTAGTGACAGACAGATCTTTGCTCCCGACTTGATTAGACAAGCCTCTGAGGATGTCCAATTGATATGTGAGAGGTTATGAACAACTCAGAGCAGGTAAAAGAGTTATGTAGACAAGAGACAGAGACCACTAGAGTTTGATGTGGGTGAGTCAGTGTTCTTGAAAGTTTCTCCTTCGAAGGGAATTATGAGATTCGAGAAGAAGGGAAAGTTGAGCCCTCGATATATATGACCATTTGAGATACTTGATAAGGTGGGAGATAAGGCTTATAGGTTGGCATTGCCACCAGAGTTGGCAAGTGTGCATAACGTCTTTCACATATCTATGTTAAGGAAGTATCACCCGGACCCGGCACATGTGATAAGATATGAGCCATTGGAGCTCAACGAGGGTATGACATACGTTGAGAAGCCAGTTCGGATATTGGATAGGAAAGAGAAAGTGTTGAGGACAAAGACAATTCCCTTGGTGAAAGTGCTTTGGCAACATCACACTGTGGAAGAAGCCACATGGGAATTGGAAAGTTTAATGCGGGAGAAGTATCCTGAGTTATTTATAGATTGAATTGGTTCTAATTTGGAGGACCAAATTTTCCAAGTGGGGGAGAATGTGAGACCCCGTATATGTATAATTATATATATGTACACAGAAATGTAAATGAAGTTATACGATGAATTCATAAGTGAAGTATATGTGATGTAAGTCCATAAGTTAATGTACACACTTGTAATAAGAGTTGTGATTGTACATACAAGTTACATTATGTATGAATGTGAAGAAATGGACTTAAACATGTGGAGAATGTGAGTAAAATGGAATATGAGTAGTGTGGTAAATGGAATGAAGGTTTGCATGAGTATGCACTTTCATTTGGTTTATATAAAGTATCTTTGGTTATACAAAGATTCTACACAAGTTTTAATGTGTATGAAGTATTAATAGATGTCATTTTCAAGTCTTAAAGACAATTGAATGAGGAAATGACCATGGCAACAAAATGTATGGAGTTGGTATGAATTGTTGCAGAAAAACTTCAGAAAATCTAGGTAATATGAAGGGTAGATCGATCTCATAAGATGAGAGATCGATCTGGGTGAGCCAAAAATGCTTGTATTTGAGCAAAAGAATAGGGCAGATCGAATATCTCCCAGGTGATCACAGAATGTCTAGCCCTCAAAATAGCCTTGATGGACCTCCACCAGTGTTCTACCTCTCCTTTTAGCATAAACACGACAAAGGTAACCTTCTCAGCAGAAGTGCACCTGAAGAACTTATACAGTTTCTCCATCTTGTACACCCAATCTTTCGTAACCACTAGGTCCTTCACCCCTCTGAACACTAGGGGTTTCAATGCTTGGAACTCTCGCAGTTTGCTCAAGTCGTAGTCATAACCCAAATCACTACCACTCTGTTGTGGAGCGATAAGAGAATCCATATCTTGTATTGGAGGTATTATCGTCTCAGTAGCCTAAGGTTTCTCCGCCTCTACAACTGCCTGTCCAGTAGCATCAGGCTGTTTTGTGGGACCTCATCTGTCACCGACACCCAAGGCCTGCGTGACTATCTCCACCAGGTTCTCAATACTCCGCTCTATCCTAGCGAAGCGAGTCTCAGTATCTTCTTCTCTCCTAGCAAGGTCCTTTGGAGCCTGATCAGTTTGTGGCTCCGCACAGCTCTCAGGCCTAGCTCTATGGCCTCTAGCACATGCTCTCGCCCCTCTACCTTGGCGCGTAATTGACATAATCCCTAACTTCCTGTATTATAATAATTTATTAAGCTTAATCCATCATGGTATATACAGTTATATCTAAACAAAAGTACAGTAATATGGGGATGTACTCTTCCTAATTTTTATTACTAACTCACATCAGGCCAATACAGCTCTGATACCAATCTCTGTCACGACCCTTTTTATTCTTTTTAACCGAAAATCTCAATAAATTTTTTGCATTTATTCCTTTCCCTACTCGATCGTGAATACACTTACCACTACACTGTTGGGTTGTGAGTCAATAATAATCCACTCGCAATATCCATTCTCAGTTAATAAAAGTGATGTCATACATTTGAACGTCAATCATTCATTTATACAAAATATGAGTACTGACTTCTACATCCCTCATAATTACAACTCAATCATTACTGTGCCATTACATTGTTTAGATACAAAAAAATCCTATGTATATACCTTTCGGCGATGGAAGCAGCGGATGTCCAAAAACACTGCCTCAGTCCTCGCTGGGCTACTATGCACGCACTGTAGAATGGGGAAAATAGAAAGGGATGAGCAACCACACGCTTAATGAGGCAATAATGCAAGCATGGTAGATAACTACTATATCTACATGCTGATAGTGTTATGCATAAATCTTTTATAACAAGAGCATGAGGAATTAAAACTATGCCATATGAGTATACATATATCATGTATTTAAAATAATGGAAATTTGCATATAAAACATGGAATATCAATATGTGAAAACATCTCATGCTCATTCTCATTAAACTCATAAAAAGGGCAATTCATTTAAGAAACTTCCTTTTTAAATTACATCTCCTTCTCAAATATGTAAAATCCCATCGAAATCAATTCTCAATCACAACCTCATTTTCATTTCACAAATCAAGTTCACAAGGCTCGACCCCTCTTTCGGGTCTACCTTGAACAATCATAATCAAATTTATGTATAAAAAGACCAGGTCACTATATTCCAAGTGACTATGTGGACCCACTACATCATAAATCATCCCAGACCACACGCATCCAGGTGTACGGGGTATCGTGCTAGTACGAAGGTGGATTATCCCTTGCCAATCTTTGTCATCACATAATCATCACACGGTACATTGTACTCCATGTGATATACACGGTACAGCGTACTCCGCGGACCCATATCATAGTTAGGGGTGTCAGTCCTAGGTCTTATCTACCCCATATCAAGAACTTGTCGTACTCATGTAGGAGAGCCTCCCTGCCGAACAGAGCCTCCCCGCCCCACTAGGGCTTAAGGATGTTGGCTTAAGGATCCTTCTGTACCCATGTAGGAGAGCCTTCCTGTCGAATAGAGCCTCCCCGCCTCCTCGGGCTTAAAGATGTTGGCTTAAGGATCCTTCCGTAAGAGAGCCTCCCCATCGAATAGAGCCTCCTTGCCTAACAGAGCCTCCCCGCCTCTTCGGGCTTAAGGATGTAGGGCTTAAGGATCTTACCGTAAGAGAGCCTCCCCACCAAACAGAGCCTCCCTACCTAACGGAGCCTCCCCGTCTCCCCGGGCTTAAGGATGTAGGGCTTGAGGATCTTACCACTTCCACGGCCTTATACGTACCACAATGTACAAACTTATGGGAGCAAAGCTCTAGCACGACTCATGCATCATATCATAAAGAAATCACATACGAGCATAGCTCCAGTACGGTTCTATGCATAAGAAAACTATTCAAAATCCACACACGAGCAAAAGCTCTAGTACAGTTTATAAAATATCATCACAAATCAAATCAAAGTGCGAGCTAAGCTCCAACACTTTCATGCAAGTCAAAGCATCAAAATCTAGCGCGAACAAGGCTCTAGCACGATTTAATTCACATAGCTCGATAGGTGGCTCATATGCATTCAAAACATATCACAAACATGTTTAGCACTTCACATGTGCTATTCCATAACAACAATAAAACACTAACCCGCCTATCCTTTTATTTGCTAAAATCAAATCATTGTGTTTTGTAAAAATATTCAAAACACGTGATTTATGTAATTATTTGCCTTACTATCCCTTTTTATACATCCATATAAAACCAAATCATAAAACATTCGTAACTATTTTCGTATACCAAACAACCAATTTCTCAAACGTTCATGTCATAAACACCTTATATTCCCACAAAATACGAGCAGTTACCTCTATATACTTACAGAATTCCCTTACCTAGAATTGTGACACATGATTTCATTTCCTTAGCGCTGCTCATTCGTGCGGTCTGATTCATCTTCAATGAACTCTTCGGGACTCACATTATATTCGATCCATATAACAAGACATCATGCGTTCACTATAGTCAATTTGACCTATAGTTTTTATTAACGCTCATAAGGCCTCGTTTCATTTCTTGAATCTATGGATTCCTTTTAGGCCTATTAACTTATTCCAAATCGATATTAAATCGATATTAAGCTCATAGTGTTCATATTTCATTGATTTCCTCACTTGTACCTAGCACGGTACATAGTATACCAACGGATAACTATACAGTAGTACGTACGACCGTGGACCCAAGTCCATACTCCAACTCCGATAGACTTTTCATCCTAAACCATGTCTCATATACCAGGCGAGCAATCAACGTGACACACAGTCATTGCAAGGCTCCAATGCGGTACGATTTATTGTTAAGGCCCAACCCATTTCGAGGTCGTTGGTTGGTACCCCTTTGGGTCCCAGACCCCCAAGTTTACCCCAACTCAGTAAAAACATGTGCCAGCTAACACTCCAGCACATTATCATTATAAAACCACATGCGAGTCACGCTTTAGCACGATTTATGAAATCATGCAGACGTATGAGAGTCAAACTCCAGCATAGTCAAAATCATTGAAACAGGTGTGAGCTAAAGCTCCAACACCATTTCACATCTCAAATCTGATAGATGGCTACTTTCTCTTTTAAAACTCAAAACATGTTTATTTATGCAGTATGCCTTTCCATGCTAAAACATGTAAAACTAGCCAACCTATCATTATCATTTCTCAATCACAAAATCAATACAAAGTTGAGAAAACATTGAAATCATGCATATCATGATATTTCCTTATCGCATCCCACTTCTCAATACATATATATCATAGTATATTTCATGCTTCCATATCATTTCATAGAATTGTAGTATCGTACTAATTCTAGCAATATATCTACGAAATTTTTGTAAAAAACGTATGAACATCTCTATAGCTAACACACAGCACAGTCCCTTACCTCGTACGGGTATTTCCTCCGTCACATTTGCTTCATTCACGATTCGGGTTAGCCGTGTTCCACGTTCTTCCAATCTACACACATAATCATTAAGTCATTTCTTTTCTTTCTCCCAAATATCCTCATTGTCACTTATTCTTCCATTTATACCTTTCAAGCCTTTAAATCATACATCACTTTCCATTTGTATCACTTATCTCATTAAATTATTTCTTAAGCTTTCCATTGATTTCCTTCTTCTTAAATTTTCTCTTAGCATTGCTCACTCATCACTACAAATCATTCTTATCAACATTTTGCATACCACTCGACCCATACAATGTCTAAAATCCTTATTTAAAGCTTGAGGGTTGAAGAGCTTACCCCTTTACTTAGTCAAACTTGTGGTAGCCACAACTCCTTCTCTTGATCACATCAATGTGAGATTTTTGGGTATGTTGTTCTCCTTGCTCCAAGGAACAGCTTTCCTTCTTGAACTTCTTCCAAAACTGGTCAGAATGTGGTGATTTCTAGAGTAAGAAAGCTTGGGTTTGAGGAAAAATGGCAGGTGAGGTTTGGTAGGGGAAGAGTTCAGAGTTTTCATCTCAATCTCGTGCTCTTTTTATAGATGCAGGCTTATGAGATCGATCTGGTCCTTGTAGAGATCGATCTCTGCTCGTTTGGTAGTCCTTTTCACCTAACATAACGACTCCCAAATCAATCTTCTCCCTTGATGAGATCGATCTGTCGAATGACAATTTTCCTCTTGGAGATCGATCTGCCTCTTGTAGGAGATCGATCTGCTCTTTACAGAACCCTTAAAGAGATCAATCTGTCGAGTCTTGAGATCAATCTGTCTAAAATAGAGAGTTAAGGAGATCAATCTGTTTGCCTTAAAATCGATCATCTCATTACAGAATGCTTAGCAAATCGATCTCGCTCCACTGGAGATTGATCTGTCCTGCTCCAAAGCTCAAAATAAGAGCATTTTGTCTCTTCCAAATCGATCTCTCATCCCATGAGATCGATCTGACCTTCATATTTTTTAGATTTTCTGCAGTTTTTCTACAGTAACTTCACTCATACATATCCTTAATTTACTGCTATAGTGTCACGACCCTTTTTCATTCCCTTTTATCAAAAATCTCAATAAATTTTTCACATTTTATTGTTACCTTACCCGATCGTGAACAACACACCACATACAGTTGGGCTGTGAGTCAATAATAATCACCACTTATCATTCATTCACAATTTAATGAAACGATGTCATACATCCGAAGTTAATCATTTACTTATACAAAATATGATTATTGACATCTACATCCTCCATAATCACATTTCAAATGACTACTGTGCTTTTACATTGTTTAGATACAAAAAGGAATCACTGTGTATGTATTCTCTGAGTGATGGAGATGCAGCAGATGTCTAAAATACCACGTCTCAGTCCTCACTGGGCTACTATACACGCTCTATAGGAGGGGAAAAATAGAGAGGAATGAGCAACCACACGCTCAGTAAGGCAATAATGCAAGCATGGTAGATAACTACTCTATCTACATACTGATAGTGTTATGCATAAATCATTTATAGTAGGAGCATGAGGAAGTAAAACATACACATATATATCAAGTATCAAAATCATGTATATTGGCATATAAAACATGGTAAAAACATCATGTATAAATCATCTCATGCTCAATCTCATTTGAATTCATAAAAAGGGCAATTCATTAAAAAACCTCCTTTTAAAACCCACATTATAAAGCTCTTTCTCAAACACATACAGTCCCATCACAAACCATTTTCTCAATCACAAACATCATCATCGTATCACAAATCAAGTCCACAAGGCTCGACCACTCCCTCGGGCCTACCCTGGTCAGTCACAATCACACTTATAGATTAAAATCATGTGGTAGTAAGTAAATCAAGCAAGGAGACAGGTCACTATATCTTAACTAACTATGTTGGCCAACTGTCACATATCATCCTAGACCACACGGATCCCGGTGTGCGGGGTATCATGCTGGCACGGAGGTGGGTTAGTTCTCCACCAGACTTTCTCAAATCAAGTAACCACGACGTGGTACATCGTAATCCATGTGATATACATGGTAAATCGTACTCCGCGGACCCATAACATGGTTGGGGGTGCCTGCCATAGGTCTTATCTACCCATACCAAGTGTAACCTCTATAGTCTCAAGTGCATGTGGGAGTACTCTCAATACCAGGTCCTAGCCCCTCATGGCCTTGCTCGCCCCTGTTGGGTTCCCTGATTCAGGTCCTAGCCCCTCATGGCCTTGCTCGCCCCTGTTGGGTTCCCTGATTTAGGTCCTAGCCCCTCACCCTCACCCCACTCAAGAGGTCTGTTAGGTCTGTTGGGTTCCCTGAATGGATTATGTTAGGTCCTAGCCCTTCACCCCACTCAAGAGGTCTGTTAGGCCTGTTGGGTTCCCTGAACACCAATCCGTATCTCTCACCATGGCCTCATACATACCACAATGTGAAAACCAAAGCAAGCTATGCTCTAGCACGAATTCATGCATCAAAACCAATCACCTCGTACGAGCAATGCTCTAGTACGGCATTTATGCATAAAAACATGTAGAAACCACGTACGAGCATAGCTCCCGTATAGTTATATGCATAAGAAAACCTTCGAAAACCATGTACGAGCAAGAGCTCTAGTACGGTTAATAAAACATCATCACAATTCAAATCAAAGTGCAAGCTAAGCTCAAGCATGTTTCACACAAGTGAAAACACTGAAATCCAGCACGAGCGAGACTCTAGCACGATTTATGTCATACAAATACGATAGGCGGCTCACACACAATCAAACAATCCTGACAATCAGGTTTAGCACTTCACAAATGCTTTTTCCACAACATTAATAAAACACTAGCCGACCCATCTACAAGCTTACTTAAAACAAAGCAATTACGTTTTGTAAAACATCAAAACATTAGATTTATGCAATTATTAGCCTTACTATCCCATTTCATAGAATCCACTTCAAAACCCAAATCACGCATATACTTATCATCATTCATGAATACCATCAATCATTTACTTGAGCAACCATGCATTTCATAAAACACCCAATATTCACCCACAAGTTCAAAGTACGAGCAGCTATCTCTATATACTCACAAAATTCTCTTACCTGAAATCACTGTGAGTGATTCCACTTCCTTAAAGTTGCTTACTCGTACGGCTTGATTCATTTTCAACAAACTCTTCGGGACTGCACACAATCATATTTCACATTATATTCAATCCATATAACAGGACATCGTGCGCTCACTATAGTCGATTCGACTTATAGTTTCTATTAACGCTCATAAGGCCTTGTTTCATTTCTCGAGTCTATGGATTTTTTTTAGGCCTATTAACTCATTCCAAATTGATATTAAATCGATATCAAGCTCATAGTGTTCATATTTCATTGATTTTCTCACTATGGCATTTTATCAAGCATCTCATATACCCATCTTCATGTCTTCTCTAAACTCACAATATAACTCCACATAACCATTCCAAATCACCCACATTACTCAAATAACAACTTATCATAACCCATAAACCACCAAGTCCCCAAATCACACTTCCTCACACTAGAGGCATTCCATTTTCTAGGTTAAATTAGTTTCTAACACAACCTAGGTGTTTCCAACCATCCATACTAATGCCAAACAACTCCAAAATCAATTAAATACACAATGTACTTAGGCTGGAGTATTAGAAGCTTACCAAATCTGATTTCTCTTCTTGCTCCAAATGTCAATGCCCTTAGCTCCTTCAATACCAATAATGGGATTTTGGGTTGCAACTATGTTGTTCTCTTCCTCAAGATGAACAACTTAGTGTCTAATGGCCTACCCTCAATTCTTACTGAAAATGGCTGATTTTAGAGAGAGAAAGTTAGGTTTTTGGGTTGAAAATGAAAGGATGGTGTTTTTTTCGAAATTTTCAAATTTTTAGCACTCATTTTATAGAAATCACTTGAGGAGATCGATCTGCACCAAGAGGACATCGATCTGGTCCCCTTAAATCCCTCTTTTTCATGGCATTTTAAGCATGAGATCAATCTGTCGAAGCCTGAGATCGATCTGCTCCCAAACAGAGAGCTAAGGAGATGGATCTGTATGCTTAAGGATCGATCTTTTCATTACAGAATAGTTAGGAGATCGATCTGGCCTCATTGGAGATCGATCTGCTCTATTCCATTACCTAAATAAGAGCATTCTGGCTCTTCCAGATCGATCTCTCATCCTATGAGATCGATCTAGCCTTCATATTTTCCAAATTTTCTACAGTTTTTCTGCTGCAACTCACACCAAAACACCCTTAATCTGCTGCCGTAGCCATTTTCTCATCCATCCACCTTTATGACTCAAAAATGGCATCCATTCATACCTTATGCATATTGAAACTTGTGTGCATTACTTGTATATCCAAAAGTCTACTATATAAAATCCAATTGAAGCATTTATATTCATGCAACTTCCTTCCATTTACCACACTATCCATTTTGAGTTCCAATCACACTCATCACTTATAAGAACTCATTTCTTCATGTTCATACCAAATGAAACTTATGTGTACATTACAAATCATATTACATATGTGTACATTGAATTCATGGACTTACATCAATCATACTTTACATCACAAGTCAATTCACATTTATTTGATTCAATTACACACATTACAACTATACATATACGGGGTCTCACACATAGTCATTTCCACATTCATCCATCCTTGAGACTTGAAAATGGCATTCAACCACACTTCGTACACATTAAAACTTGTGTGTAATCCTTGCATGACCAAATATATACAACATATAACTAAATGGGAACATAAAGATTTGCACCACTTGTGCAAATTTCATTCCATTTTACTCTACTACTCATATTCCATTCCACTTACAATTATCATATATCAAAGTCCATTTCTTCATATTCATGCTTAATGCAACTTGTACGTACATCACAACCCTTATTACAAGTATGTATATTCAACTTATGGACTTTGCATCACATATGATTTACATTACTAATACTTTACAATACTTTACGAATTCATTTACATATGTACAAGGCTAAACCTATACGGGGTCTCACATAAAAACTCGTCATAGTACATCAAAACGATTGAACCCGTCGCCTAGGCGGACATCCCCAATCGAGGGATTTCATCGACAATAATACGCCCATGGCCATGGTTCGTTGTAGACTTGATCAGAGTAGTATAGCCGTCGGACTTACATGCTATCAAAGCACGGCTCGGTCTTATATGCTATCAAATCAATGCCACCCATCGCTGTCGCGGAGCGGGGTCATCTCACGTTACCATAACGGAGGAATATCAGACTTACATGCTACCAGAGAAAGGCCTGGACTTACACGCTACCAGAATAAGGCCCGATGTGTATTCAACATGACACGCCTAAGTCTCAGTAATAGCCATTATCAAATAAAACCGTTTTGACTTCACGTAGTGCTCATAATGGTTTTTTTCATAAAACTCATCTCAAAACCGTTTTGTACTCAACACAAAACATGTCAAAATCGAGCTCAAACTGACAAAACCAAGCACACATTTTTCAAATCTCAGTACGCCTTAACGTAGAGCCCAAATCACTTTTCACTTCTTAAACTCAAAATGGTTGTAAAACAATTTCACATTTAGTTTACAACTCAAAACAATTGGACCCCAATCGGCTATAAAATCATGTGCAATAACTCATTCACAACTCATAAAAATATGCTTGTTTCCTCAAGTCACATTTCATGCTATAATATCATCACAAAATCGCATACACAAATGAGTTTAAGTTTTCCCTTACCTCGTTTCACCTCGTATAGTGCAATCGTTCCCCCAAACGACGGACTAGCCACGCATTCCTCTTTGGAACTTTCGAGCTGTCCAAACGATGTTAAAACATCAATAATTCATCTCAATCACATCATCGAGCACATATTTGCTCATATTCTCGTTAAATACTACAAACCTCATTTTTCTCATATTCCTATCCTAATCCACATTCTCATCCACTACATTTCAAATCCTACATTTTCCATGCATAATATTCATGCCAAAATCACCTCATTGTCTCGATTCCAATTTATAGCCAAAATCTCAAAATTACCATAAATTGCATAATATCATCATCATTCCCACAAAATCACCTCAATATCAAAGATTTAAGCTTAGAAATTTACTCAAAACTTATGGAGAGCTCTATTCGCACCTCGATTCGATTCGTCTTTCGATTTCCAAGTCTGTTGCTCTCCTTTGGATGAGGAACAACTTTCCTTCTTGTCTCTGCCTGAGATTCCAATGGAAATGGGCTATCTATAGGAGAGAGAAAGCTAGGGATTTTGGTTTTTGAAGAGAGAGAGAGTTCCAAAAAACAAAGGAGTATAGGCCAAAGGTAGGAGATCGATTTGGTCCTTGATAAGATCGATCTCTTTTTGAATTTGGAAATGTTTTTGATATGCGCGTACAAGAGGATGATTTAGGACGATCAAGGAAACGTATGGATTGAGAATTGAAACAGCTAAAACGCAAGCTGGGCTAAAATAATGATGGTAGACTTTGAATGGAAAATAGAATGACAACCTAGACCCGAAGCCTAAAGAAACTTGAACCAAAGGTATTGGACCTCTACCCTATAAATATAAAATTCGAGAACCAAGGTATAACAATGGTGGTTAGTGAAGAGGGAGGCGCCACAAGGAAGAAGACCTTGATAAGCCTAGTTGAGAGAGAACCCTAGAACTGCACACTCAAATTTTTGAAAATTCAATCTGATCTGTTCTTTTTCCAAGAGCGTTTACAAAGTATTTATAATAATATCTAGCACTTAAACCCTTAAACAAGTGGGCTGGAATTAACACCAAACAGAAAATAAGACTAAAACTCATCGTCCTCTAGTCATAAACCCCATGATCAGGTTAAGGTTTCTGATCCTCAGGTAGCCAGATTAGAGGAAGATATGTGCATGGTGATGACCATGATGGGTCAGATCATGTCTAGATTGGAGGGTATACCCAGTATAGCAGGATAGGCTGCACCGAATCCCCTAGTAGTTTCACCTAAACTTGAGAATGCTGCACCTGCACAACCCGAACCAGATAGACCACGAGGTCCCCCTATTCGGCCAGTTCCTCCTCCAGTGGCCCCGAGACAATATGATGATGATTTGGGGCATGGGTATGATTATGATATGGAGAGGTTCAAGCATTTTATGGACTTTAAGTCTCCTTCTTTTAGTGGGGTAACGGATCCAGCAGTGGTTGAGGATTGGATAAGCCAGATGGAGAAACTATTTGACTTCTGTAGATGTTCAGCTACAGAAAGAGTAGTGCTTGTAGCCTTTGTCTTGAGAGGCGAAGCAGAGCACTGGTGGAAGTCCACCTGGCCTATGTTGGGCGTTCAGGATACAGTGATTTCATGGGATATGTTTTTTGGTGCTTTCAGATAGCAATATATCCTAGATACAGCTCGACGTAGGTTACAAATGGAGTTTTTGAATCTGACTCAAGGGAACTGGACAGTGGATGAGTACGAGTCACGATTCACCTCATCGAGTCGGTATGATCCAGACTCTATCATGAGTAAAGCTATTAGGGTCCGCAGATTTGTGGATAGACTCAAACCTTCGATTAGGGCTAAATTGGCCTTGTTTGATGTTGCTACATATAGAGAAGCAATAAGACGAGCTCAGTTGTGTGAGCAGGACTATGACCTGCATATTTCAGAGTTCAGTTGTGGTAAAGACAAGGGTCCGAGAAAGTTGGGAGATGGCAAGGGCACTAGATTTGGTCGGAGAGGTGTTGGTAAATGTCAGAGAGAGGCAGATGAGTCATAAAAGAAGGCTACTAGTGTAAAACCTCATTTTTATCGAAATTCCTTATGATTCATATGATGTAAACATGGTTGGATGTAAATTGAATCATAAGAAGAGTTGTACGTGAATGAAAAATGCAAATGGAATGAATAAAAATTTTCGAATGCATTTAAAGATCAAATGGAGATTGAAATGGCCACATATTAAACGAATGAGATTCAGACCATTTGGATTGAAAATAAGAATTTAAAACATGAAATGAGAAAGGGTTCATGAAGGGAAGTTGGATTGGTTTGGTCCCGAACACGTTGAAGGGTAAAACGATCAAAAGACCCAAAATTCTATCTCAATTCGGTAAGAAATTGACACTGTAAACATGGATTCAAGGAATCTTGATCAATAAATGATCAATAATTAAATTTCAGGTTAAATTGATCAAGATATGAATTTATCAGAATTAACCAAAATTTTTATCTTAGGAAATTATCTCGAAAATATTAAAAAAATATACCGAAAAGATAAAATAAGACAGATAAATTCAATAAATTGGTTAAATGAATAAAATATAAATTTTTGGGATATTTTGGAAAAAATAATATATTTTTATTCTAATAAAATAATAAATAAATAAATAAATAAAAAGAAAAAAAAGAATTGGGGTTGTGCGACCCCAAAAATGAAGAAGGTTGATGCCTTCTCCTCCTACGAACGGAGGAGGTTTCTGAGAAAAAGAGAGAGCCAACCGAGAGGGGGAAGGTCAGGGCCGACGACGACAATGAGGAATCCAATGAGAATGACGATTGACAATCGAGAGAGAGAGAGAAACAGAGAAACAGAGAGAGAAAAGGGAATCTAGCGAGCTCGGCGCCGATTCGGCCATAGCCACTGCCCACCGAAGGTCTCTCATGCGATACCGAGCCGATCGGTAGCAAAAATGGCCCGAGAAACGGTGGCCAGCTCTGGCAACGACGAGAAAGGAGAAACGGTAGCAAGACTGAGGAGAGAAGAGATTGAATCAGCCACTTTTTGGCCAGTCCTAGTGAAACCGACACCAGATCCGTGCATTGGACAACCTCGCGAACAAGTTGGAAAAAGAAGCCGACGAAGACCCGGTCGGTGAAGCTCTGAATGGTGAAGGAGAGAATCGAACCAGACCAAATCGGACAGAACCGGGATGAATCGGATAGGGGTGGTTCAGCCATGGAAGAAAAAAAAAAGAAAAAAAGAGAGAAGGAAAAAGAGGAAAAATTTGAGGAAAAATTTGACGATGCAGTCGAACTATGGGTAAGCCGGTAAGTGATCAAATGGACTAATTTAATTTTTGGAATATTTAATTAGATTGATAATTGGTTGAAATTGACCTGTCACGACCCATTTTCATTCCCCTTAACCAAAAATCGCTATAAAGTTTTCGCGTTTTATTGTTACCTTACCCAGTCTTGAACAAACTCACCACACACTGTTGGGCTGTGAGTCAATAATAATCCACTCGCAATATCCATTCTCAGTTAATAAAAGTGATGTCATACATTTAAAATTTAATCATTAACTTACACAAGTTATGTTCATTGATATCTACATCCCCTATAATTACAACTCAATCATTACTGTGCCATTACATTGTTTAGATACAAAAGAATCCTGTGTATATACCTTTCGACGATGGAAGCAGCAGATGTCTAAAAACACAATGCCTCAATCCTCACTGGGCTACTACGCACGCTCTGTAGGAGGGGGTAAGAGAGGGATGAGCAACCACACGCTCAGTAAGGCAATAATGCAAGCATGGTAGATAACTACTCTATCTACATGCTGATAGTGTTATGCATAAATCGTTTATGGTAGGAGCATGAGGAAGTAAAACTATGCCATATCAGTATGCATATATATATATCATGTATCAAAATCATGTACATTGGCATATAAAACATGGTAAATCATCATGTACAAACCATCTCATGCTCAATTGTCAAATCACATAATAAAAAGGGAAATTCACTTGAAACATCCTTTTTAAATCACATCATAAAGCTCTTTCTCAAACACATACAATCCCATCACAAACTATTTTCTCAACCACAAACATCATCATCGTTTCACAAATCAAGTCCATAAGGCTCGACCCCTCCCTCGGGTCTACCCTGGATAGTCACAATCACACTTATAGATTAAAATCATGTGGTAGTAAGTAAATCAAGCAAGGAGACAGGTCACTATATCTCAACTGACTATGTTGGCTAACTATGTCACATATCATCCCAGACCACACGAATCCCGGTGTGTGGGGTATCATGATAGTACGAAGGTGGGTTAGTTCTCCGCCAGACTTTCTCAAATCAAGTAACCACCATGCGGTACATTGTACTCCAATTTATATACATGGTATATCATACTCTGTGGATCCATAACATGGTTAGGGGTGCCTGTCGTAGGTCTTTTCTACCCCATACCAAATGTAACCGTTATAGTCTCAAGTGCACGTGGGAGTACTCTCAATACCAGGTCCTAGCCCCTCACCCTCACCCCACTCAAGAGGTTTGTTAGGCCTGTTGGGTTCCCTAAATGGATTATGTCAGGTCCTAGCACCTCACCCTCACCCCACTCAAGAAGTTTGTCAGGCCTGTTAGGTTCCTTGAGTTAATCCGTATTACCCTCACCATGGCCTCATACATACCACAGTGTGAAAACCAGCGCGAGCTATGCTCTAGCGTAAATTCATGCATCAAAACCAATCACTTCGTATGAGTAACGCTCTAGTACAGCATTTATGCATAAAAATATAAAGAAACCACGTATGAGCATAGCTCCAGTACGATTATATGCATAAGAAAATCATCGAAAATCACGTACGAGCAAAAGCTCCAGTACGGTTTATAAAACATCACCCCAAATCAAATCAAAGTGCGAGCTAAGCTCCAGCACATTTCACACAAGTGAAAACACTGAAATCCAGCGCGAGTGAGGCGCTAGCGTGATTTATCTCATACAAATACGATAGGCAGCTCATACACAATTAAACAATCCTGGCAATCGGGTTTAGCACTTCACAAATGCTTTTTCCACAACATCAATAAAACACTAGCTGGCCATCTATAAGCTTGCTTAAAACAAAGCAATTGCATTTTGTAAAACATCAAAATATTAGATTTATGCAATTATTAGCCTTACTATCCCCTTTCATAGAATCCACTTATCATTTACTTGAGGAACCATGCATTTCATAAAACACCCAATATTCACCCACAAGTTCAAAGTACGAGTAGCTATCTCTATATACTAACAAAATTCTCTTACCTGGAATCGCGATGCTTGATTTCACTTCCTTAAAGCTGCTTACTCGTACGACTCGATTCGTTTTCAACGAACTCTTTGAGACTGCACATAAACGAAATTTTGAATCGTTTTAGCGCGTTATAATCTAACTTTACGTTTACTACAGTCAATTCGACCTATAGTCTCTATTAACGCTTGTGAGGCCTCGTTTCATTACTTTACCCATAACTCAAGTCTATGGATTCTTTTAGGCCTATTAACTCATTCCAAATCGATATTAAATCGATATCAAGCTCATAGTGTTCATATTTCATTGATTTCCTCACTATGGCATTTTATCAAGCATCTCATATACCCATCTCCATGTCTTCTCTAAACTCATAATATAACTCCACATAACCATTCCAAATCACCCACATTACTCAAATAACAACTTATCATAACCCATAAACCACCAAGTCCCTAAATCACACTTCCTCACACTAGAGGCATTCCATTTTCTAGGTTACATTAGTTTCTAACACAACCTAAGTGTTTCCAACCATCCATACTCATGCCAAACAACTCCAAAATCAATTAAATACACAATGTACTTAGGCTGGAGTATTAGAAGCTTACCAAATCTGATTTCTCTTCTTGCTCCAAATGACAATGCCCTTAGCTCCTTCAATACCAACAATGGGATTTTCGGTTCCAACTCTATTATTCTCTTCCTCAAGATGAACAACTTAGTGTCTAATGGCCTCCCCTCAATTCTTACTGGAAATGACTGATTTTAGAGAGAGAAAATTAGGTTTTTGGGTTGAAAATGGAAGGATTGTGTTTTTCTCAAAATTTTTAGATTTTCAGCACTCCTTTTATAGAAATAGCTTGAGGAGATCGATATGCACTAGGAGGAGATCGATCTGGTCCCCTTAATCCCTTTTTTTCATGACATTTTAAGCATGAGATCGATCTGTCGAAGCTTGAGATCAATCTGCTCCCAAACAGAGAGCTAAGGAGATCGATCTGTATGCTTGGGATCGATCTTTTCATTACAGAATGGTTAGGAGATCGATCTGGCCCCATTGGAGATTGATCTGCTCTATTCCATTGCCCAAATAAAAGCATTCTGGCTCTTCCAGATCGATCTCTCATCCTATGAGATCGATCTTTCCATCATACTTTTCAGATTTTCTGCAGTTTTCCTGCTGCAACTTACACCAAAACATCGCTGCCATAGTCATTTTCTCATTCATCCACCTTTATGACTTGAAAATGGCATTCATTCATACCTTATACACATTGAAACTTGTATGTACATTACAAATTATATTACATATGTGTACATTGAATTCATGGACTTACGTCAATTATACTTTACATTACAAGCCCATTAGCATTCATTGATCCAATTACACACGTTACAACTATACATGTACGGGGTCTCACATTCTCCCCTCCTTCAAGGAATTTGGTCTTCCAAATTAGAACCAAGTCACTCTTCAAAAAGATGGGGGTATTTCTCCCGTATCAAGTTCTCTAATTCCCATGTGACCTCTTCCACTGTGTGATGTTGCCAAAGAACTTTCACTAAGGGAATTATCTTATTCCGTAACACTTTCTCTTTTCTGTCCAATATCCAAACCGGCTTCTCAACATATGTCATACTCTCGTTGAGCTCCAACAGCTCATATCTTATCACGTGTGCAGGGTTCGGGTGATACTTCCGAAGCATAGAGACATGGAAGACGTTGTGGACATTTGCCAAGTCCGATGGCAACGCCAACCTATACGCCTTATCTCCCACTCTCTCAGAAATCTCGAAGGGTCCGATATATCTAGGGCTCAACTTGCCCTTCTTACCAAATCTCATAATACCCTTCGATGGTGAAACTCTCAGAAATATTGACTCACCCTCATCAAACTCTAGTGGTCTCCGTCTCTTGTCAGCATAACTCTTTTACCTACTCTGAGCTGTCCGTAATCTCTCACATATCAATCAGACGTCCTCAGATGCCTGCTGCACTAAGTCAGGAGCAAAAATCTGTCTGTCACCAACCTCTTCCCATCCAATGGGGGATCGACATCTGTGCCCATACAGTGCCTCATAGGGTGTCATCCCAATACTCGCATGATAACTGTTATTATAAGCGAACTCGGCTAACTGTAGGTGATCATCCCAGGAGCCTCTAAAATCTAGTACATAAGCTCTCAACATATCCTCTAGGGTCTGTGTAGTCCTCTCTGACTGCCCATCTGTCTAAGGATGAAAAGAGATGCTAAAACTCAGTCGGGTCCCCAGTGCTTCCTAAAAATGTTCCCAAAAGTGGAAAGTGAAGCGGGCATCTCTATCAGAAACAACGCTCATTGGAACAACATGTAGCCGTACTATCTCTCGAATATACAGGTTCGTCAACTGACTCAGTGTATCGATAGCTCTCATAGCCAAGAAATGGGCGGACTTAGTCAACCGGTCCATAATAACCCATATGACATCATGACCTCTGCGGGTCCTCGATAACCCCATCACAAAATCCATGGTGACATGCTCCCACTTTCAAGTCGAAATCGGTAGAGGCTGTAATAATCCTGCAGGCTTCTGATGCTCTACCTTCACCTGCTGACAAACGAGACACTTAGCGACATATTCAACAATGTCTCTTTTCATTCCAGACCACCAATAAACCTTTCGAAGGTTTTGATACATCTTGGTACTTCCCGGATGTATCGTATACTTCGATGAGTGAGCCTCAGATAAAATTAACCTCCTGATCTCAGGATCCTCGGGAACACATACTCTATCTTTGAACCTCAATATGCCATCTGTACTTAGCTCAAAATCACTACCCACACCTGTCTATATCTGCCTCAGCCAATCGATGCACTATCGATCGCTCTGATGGGCCTATCGAATATGGTCAATTAGTTTTGGCTCCAGTCTCAAACAGCCATGATCTCCAATCTCTCCGATCCAGGTGTAGTTACATCCAAACTGAGGTTCGCAAAGTGTTCCAACAATTCATGTTCCCGTACCATCATATAAGATACCAACCCAAGGTTCTTCCTGCTCAAAACTTTGGCAACTACATTTGCCTTACCCGGGTGATACATGATTTCACAATCATAGTCCTTTAAAAGTTCGAGCCATCTCCTATGTCTCATATTCAATTCGTTCTGCGAGAACAGGTACTTAAGGCTCTTATGATCTGTGAACACTTGAAATTTCTCACCATAGAGAGAGTGGCACCATATTTTCAAAGCAAATACCATGGTCGCCAACTTCAAATCATGTGTCGGGTAGTTCCTCTCATGATCTTTCAACTATCTAGATTCATAGGCAACTACCTTCCCATCCTGCATAAGTATACAGCCTAGTCCCTGGTGTGATGCATCCGTATACACTGAGAATCCTCCTGAGCTGGTAACTGGAGCAGTGGTCAATCGACGCTTAAGCTCCTCAAAACTCCTCTGACATGCCTCATCCCATACAAACTTAACATCCTTTCGCGTGACGCGTGTCAATGGAGCAGCTAGTTTGGAGAAACCCTCAACAAATCTCCGATAATACCCTGCCAATCCTAGAAAACTTTTGATCTCAGTAATTGTCTTGGGCTGTTCCCACTGTACAACTGCCTCTATCTTGGATGGATCTATCGATACCCCATCCTTCAACACAACATGCCCCAAAAATGAGATCTGTTCCAACCAAAAGTTACACTTGCTGAGTTTGGAATACAACTCTTTCTCTCGGAGGGTCTACAAAACTACTCTCAAGTGCTCCTCATGCTCTTCCCTGGACTTGGAATAAACTAAAATATCATTTATAAATACAATATAAACTTGTCCGGGTATGGCTTAAACACATCATTCATCAATACCATAAATGCTGCGGGAGCATTCATCAATCCGAAATGGCATCACCAAAAACTCGTTATGGCCATAACGGAGATGAAATGCTGTCTTGGGTACATCTCCACCCCTGATCCTCAACTGATGATACCCTGACCGCAGATCTATCTTAGAAAATACTTGGGCTCCCTGGAGCTGATCCAACAAATCATCGATTCTTGGAAGGGGGTACTTGTTCTTAATGGTGGCCTTATTCAACAATCGATAATCTATACACAGTTGGAGGCTTCCATCCTTCTTCCTTACAAATAGAACCGGTGCTCCCCAAGGTGAGACACTCGATCTTATAAACCCCTTCTCTAGCAACTCTTGCAGTTGCTTCTTTAAATCTTCTAACTCAATCGGAGCCATTCGATACGGTGGTTTAGATATCGGCTTGGTACCAGGCATTAACTCTATACCAAACTCCATTTCTCTATCTGAGGGTAACCCTGGTAGATCGTCCGAAAAGACATCAGGAAATTCTATAATCACTGGAATGTCTCTCAATTCCGGGAGTGCCTTATCTATGTCAACCACGTATGCAATGAACCCTTCACATTATCCTTTCTATCTTTAGTAACATAAACCATCACTCCACATTCAACATTTATCATAAACAATAAATTTATCTCTCAAGCATTATGCATTTAAAATCATTCTCCTTTATTTACAACAAACAAATTTTCATATCATTTCTTTTCATCAAAGTTTATAATAAGATTGTCTAATCCTGAAAACATCAATGTCTTGACTCAATGATTTACACGTGTAGGTTTGAATACATTGAGACTCGATTAACCCGGATCGCAAATGGAGCAAACGAGACGAAGAAAATACAAGGGCAACTCGAGGTAAGGGATTGTATGTTAGCGATAGATATATTCATACGTATTTTATAGCGATTTTAGTAGTTATGACGCTAGTAACATTATGTATAGCTATTGAGCCATATGTGATATGAAATGTATTATGGTATGAATTGCGAAAATGGGATGTGGAAAGGAAAATAACATGACATGCATGTTTTCAATGTTTTTACAATCTTGTGTGGTTATTATGACTAAGAAATGATGTTGGATAGGTTTGCTAGTTTTACATGTTTAGCAGGGATAACATTCTACGTTAATAAACATGGTTTTAGTTTTTAAAAGAGAAAAATAGCCACCTATCAGATTTGAGATAAAAGTTGGTGTTTAAGCCTTAGGTCACACCTGTTTTAATGATTTTGACTATGCTGGAGATTTTACTCGCATATGTTTTTATGATTTGATAAACTTTGCCGGAGTATGGCTCGCACGTGATTTTATGATATTAATATTGTGCTGAAGCCTAGCTCACACAATGATTTGAGATGATACAGTACTTCAGTTGCTCGTACTGAGAGATACCATACTGGAGCCTTACGGAGAGTGTGTGTCACGCTGATTTTGCTCACCTGGTATATATGAGACATGGTTTAGAACGAGAAGTCCATCGGTGTAGGGTGGATGGACTGGGTCCATGGGCGTACACTGTACCATGTAGTTATCTGGGGAATACTATGTACCGTGCTGTGTGCACGCGAGTACGAGTATCGCATAGATGACACATGGAGTACGTTGTACCATGAGTATATGTGATATGATGAGAAAGATGATGATGATTGAGATGAGCCGAAGGGTAGGACTGACCCATCCCCCTTAAGGCAAGTGATGCCCTGTGCACACCTGATCAGTGAGACTTGGGATCACTGACTATGGCCATATGTGTGAGACCCCGTATATGTATAATTGTATGATGATACATTCATAATGTGAAGTATATGTGATGTAAGTCCATAAGTTAATGTACACACTTGTAATAAGAGTTGTGATTGTACGTACAAGTTACATTATGTATGAATGTGAAGAAATAGACTTAAATATGTGAAGAATGTGAGTAAAATGGAATATGAGTAGTGTGGTAAATGGAATGAAGATTTGCATGATTATGCACTTCCATTTGGCTAATATTAAATATCTTTGGTTATACACAATTCCACACAAGTTTCAATAGGTATAAGCTATGATTGGATGTCATTTTCAAGTCTCAAAGATGATTGGATGAGAAAATAACTATGGCACCAAATTAAGGATGTTTTGGTATAAGTTTACTACAGAAAAACTGTAAAAAATCTGGAAATGTGAATGACAGATCGATCTCGTAGGATGAGAGATCGATCTGAGTTAGCCAAAATGCTTGTATTTGAGCAAAGAAATAGGGCAGATCGATCTCCAATGGGGCAAGATTGATCTCCTAAACATTCTGTAATGAAAAGATCGATCCTCAAGCCTACAGATCGATCTCCTTAGCTCTCTGTTTAGAGCAGATCGATCTCAAGCTTCGACAGATCGATCTCATGCTTAAAATGCCATGAAAAAGAGGGATTTAAGGGGACCAGATCGATCTCCTCAAGCTATTTCTATAAAAGGAGTGTTAAAAATCTAAAAATTTCAGAAAAAACATCACCCTTCCATTTTCAACCAAAAACCTAACTTTCTCTCTCTAAAATCATCCATTTCTAGTAATATTTGAAGAGTGACCATTAGAAGCAAAGTTGTTCATCTTGAGAAAGAGAACAACATAGTTTGGAGGCATTTACCCATTTGTTGGATTGAAGGAACAAGGGGCATTTCTAATTGGAGAAAAGAGGAAATCCAAAGAGGAAAGTTTCTAGTGCACAAATCCAAGTACATTTATCTAGTTGATGATTATGAAGTTGATTTGGGTGCACATTGTGGGTAGAAACTATCTAAAATGCATGGGAATGATTATGACCTAGAAATGGTCTAGTGTGAGAAAGTGGAATGTATGGAGATTAATGATGAATGAGATATGTAGAAGTTAATAATAGTGTTGTGGTATGATTTTAAGATGTTGTTAGTGGATAAATTATGAGATTTACCTAAAAGGGGTGAAATGTGGATTAAGGCATTGGTAAATGTAAAGATGAGTTATATTGACTAATGAGGTCAAATGTGAGTTAACAACTTTAACTCAAGTGGTTTGGATGATTGAATTGCAGCTTCCGAGGATACGCCGGAGTGAGTTGAGCCAAGAGCGTGAGAAGCTAAGAGGAAAAGAGTCACACCAAGTAAATCAAGGTAAGGGAATTGTGTGGACTCTTAGAGATATCTGTGCGTAATTTGGGTTCTTAAATGATTTGCTAGAATGCACGAGATGTTAGGAAATGAAATTGGGTGATTGAAGGGTAAAAGTTGGATGTTTGAGAAATGTGCATAAAAACAAAAGCATATTGCTTTGAAAATCATGTTTTATTGCTTTTTAGTAAATGATTTGGTAGGTTTGCTAATATTTGAAATGATTTGCAAAAGAGATGAGTTGTTTTGGTTTGTTAACCATACTTTGCAAAGAATTGAGCCCCTACATGATTTCGTGAGAATGAAAGCGTGCTAGAGTATGACTCACACGAGATTTGACGTGTTTTATACACATAAGTGCTAGAGCTTAGCTCACACTAGTTTTCACATGGATTTCATACTGGTTTTGGCATGGTGCTTGGAGCTTAGCTCGCACTAGATGCCCACCTTGCTTTTTGTCATGCTTGGAGCTTCAGGAAGACTAGGTGTCACACCATTAAATAGGCTCGCACGTGCATTGTTTTGACATGATTGATTAGCCATGTTAGGAGCTTCGTGTAGACAAGAGGTCGTACTGATTAAATAGGCTCACACGTGCGTTTTGAGATGTGGCGTGTTATGATGTGTTGATTGGGTCCATGAAGTACGTTGTACCGTGCAAGTAGCATGGAGTACGTTGTACCATGTTGAGATTGTGATGTGCTGTCTTCGAACGAGATCTGCTATGGATCGACGGGTAAGATTTAACCTCCCGTGTGGAAGCAGATAGCGGTGATATCCCGCACACCTGATCCGTGTAGCCAGTATCACAGGTTATGACCATAGACCTTGAGGTTATTACCTATTATTGAATTGCCTATGTCTATTGCTTTAAGAATAAATCCATGTTTGAAATGATTTGTGGGTCAGGAAAGTCCGAGGGATGGGCTAAGACCTGACAAGTGTGGACTTGTTTTGAGATATCGATGTTAATGGTTTTTAAAGTGCATGAATGCATGATGTTTAATGCCATGCTTTATTGTGAAAAATGCATGATGGTTAATGCCATGCTTATTTGAGGAAACGCATGATGGTTAATGCCATGCTTTATTTGTGAATTATGCATGATGATTTATACCATGCTTTGAATTGAACTGTGCACTGGATTTTAATAGCATGAATGCTTTACATACCATTAACACAATCATACACTCATGTTTTGAGATAAAATGATGAATTAAATGCTTTTGAGCATGGCATCACGATCACGTAGATAGTGCAGTATCTACGTGTTTGCATGATTGCCTTACTGAGTGAGTGGTTTGCTCACCCCCTTTATTTTCCCTCTCTCTACAGAGATTTGAGTATAGAGTGAGCGTGACTGGAGGCTTGTCCCTTTTGGTAATCCGCTGCATCCCATCGCTAAAGGTATATGTGCTTGGATTATTTTGTATCTAAACTAGACATAGCACAGTAGTATTTTGTATGTAACTATTGGGGATGTAAAACAATGTAAACACATGTAACAACTCTGATATATATACATTTATACAAGTGTTTACTTATGAATAATATGAAAATTGAATTGGTATGGTGGAGTGAGTTAGACGTCGACACACAGCCAACTATTGAGGAGAGTTGCTGTTCACGATTAAGGTAAGGAAGAATAATAAACGATGCATGGAAATATGAAACTTTTGTACGTATTTTGGTAAGTTGAGGGTTGTGACAATATGTCGTGGATATTTGTTTGCCTATATTCCCTACTTGTCTCAGAGATAAGAGAAATTTGAGAAACTCAGAAAAGAAAGAAATTTGATGAAAAGAAATAATTTGTGAAAACAAAAGAGATATTGTGATTTTATAAATATCTTGTTTTAAATACTTGTGTTGGGATAACATTATTTTATGGCATGTTTTCCAAATGGAAATATTGAGCATTGATTTTTATGGAAATGCCTATGAAAGAGAAGTGTTTTAATACATTTTCCAGTGATATCTTCATTTATAAATGAAAGATGATTTTATTTATCATGCATGGGCTATGTAGATAGTACAGTATCTACCTGTTAGCATTCTTTTTCTTACTGAGCTGTGGTTTGTTCATCCCATTATTTTTTCCCTCCAGATAATGAGAAGTAGAGCAGTGTGGTGGTCTCCAGATTGGTTTTGTGTAGGTCAGTTCCCACCAGTTGCTAAGGTATAAGAAAATGTATACACATAATCATTTTGTATCTATCATATTGTATCGCACAGTTATACATTGACAAATGAGAAAAAGTGTATGGGGATGTTATATAATGATATTAAACTTATGAAATTGATTTTGTATATTTACACACATGCCTGGGAGTATGTGAATTAAAGTTTTAAATAATTTCACTATAAATGTATGAAATTAGTAATTGCATCGGCTCACAGCCCAACTGTATGTGGTATATATATGGATGAAAGGCACCCAGAGTCGAGGTGTGACACAAAATATTATCGATCTTGTCAATCAGGCCTTATACGCTTGTATATAATCTAATTATGAAAATTTAACGTTTTGGGTCCATTTACTCAAATTGGGCCTCGTTGTCCCTTAATGGGCCCAGCCCTATCTTAAGCTCATTTCAACTTTTCCATTAAGGCTCATTTGGCATTTTAGGCCCATTAACACTTATTGGGCTGACCAGAAGGCTCATTAACTATTTTGGGTCGATTGCACCACAAGCTTGGCCCATGAATCGTCTCAGCCCAAGGCATGGTGGCCATGCACCATCACGCCTAGCCATGGCTGAGAGGCCATCACTCTTGAATTCCTTTAATGCCTAGTTCACTTAGGCATTTCGGCAAACACATGTTGTGCATGCCTTAAGCCTTTCATATGGTTCATTAAGGCATTTTATCAAACACTTGGCATGCTTGTCTTAAGGCATTAACTAGTTCATTCACACATTTCATCAAACACCTTATATGCAAGCCTTATAAACCTATCCAATCTTACAAATTGATGGCACCTAGTTACACCATCATCATGTACACATCATAGCCAACCTATACATGCCATTAAACATCATGCATGTTCATCATAAAATTCATACCCATTTTTGACCAATACTTGTTCTATACCTTAGGCGATGTTTTGCCATACAATTCATGCATCAGCCAACTCCATAAATTCCCTAGATTAACATATGTAAGATTGGTGGTTTGGAAACTCACCTAGCTCAATGAACCCAACTTGGCCGAAACTTGTGGGGTTGGTGTGCCTCTCCAATTTAACTTCTTAGGTGTTGGTTTTGAGGATTTTAATCTCCTCTTATTATGGAACAACTTTCATGAATAACTCTTGTTCCAAATATGCTTGTAGATGGGTGAAATCTAGTGAGAGAAAGCTTGAAAGCTTTATGTTTAATGGTGGCTGAAAATGTGCTTAAGGAAGAAGACTTATACACTTAGCCAAATCTGATTTTTCCTCTTCATTTTCAGCCAATTTATTGCGTAAAAATCAGCCCATAAATTGGGCTTTTAAATTGGTGTGGGCTTGGTTAAGTTTTAGACTTGAAATTGGGCTTGTACTATTCATATTGGGCTTATCTTAAATTTCCTATTGGGCTTTTGGTTTGGGCCTAGAATTTTCAGAATTTGGGCTTGAATTTTCTTGGTAATTGGGCCTATATTTTATGTATTTAAATGGGACCACATTCGTCCTAATTGCTTGGCCCAATTTTCAGCCCACTTCATCCAAGCCTAATGTGCTTTAACCATTTAACTAGTTGGCCCATTAGTATCTTTCATTTTCAGCCCTATAATTTTAACTCAATTAAATTTAATAAAATTTCCTGAGTATTATTTGCTTAGGTGTTTTAACTCGAGATAACTTTTCTCAATCCTTAACCATAGTTAGGTTAAGTTAACCATGCTTTGGTTAACTAGTCAAAGCTTATTCTTCAATTCTTGACTTTTCTCTTAGCTTTAACCATTAACCACGTTTGACTAAAGTCAACTAACCCAAATTTATGCATTTAAATGCTTGGTTATTCCATCTTGACGTTTTACACACCCTTGGTAGATGAATGTGTCAAAAACGCCTCAAACGATCGATTTCGAGCTCGTTTGGGCCCTTTTTGGCATTTTCACCACTTCACCCTTATCGGGACAAAACCAAACCAACTTTCCTTCTTGGCCTATCCTTAATTTGATGTTTTAAGTTCTTATATTCAATCAAAATGGTTGGAATCCCTTCGGTTTAGCCTGAGCTCACAATAGCTCATATTTGGCCCTTTTGTGCATTCATGGCATTTTCTACTTCACTTAGACTTGAAATTGAAATACAACCTTTCTTATGATTCCAATAACATATATCAATGTTTAAATTGATGAATTATATATACAATAGAAAATTTTGGGTCTTACATTCCTCCTCACCTTAAGAAATTTGGTCCTCCAAATTAGAACGAAGTCAATCCTAGAATAGTTGTGGATGGTTTTCTTGCATCAGGCTCTCTAATTCCCACGTAACTTCCTCCTAAGTGTAGTGGTGCCAAAAAACCTTCACCAGAGAAATCATCTTAGACTGTAACACTTTCTCCTTCCTATCCAGTATCCGAATTGGCTTCTCTACATATGACATATCCTCTTTAAACTCCAACGGCTCATACTCAATCACATGTGTCAGATCTGGATGATAATTTCAAAACATCAAGACATGGAAGACATTATGGACGTCTGATAACTCTGGTGGTAATGCTAGCCTATAGGCCTTATCTCTTGTCACGACCCTCAACCCACCGAAAATCCACTGTAATTTTTTTTTCATTTATCGATTATTATTTAATCTAGTTCTTATGGTTTGCTCTTTACCTTTACCTTACCTGATCGTGAACAACTACACCTCCAACAGTTGGGCTATGTATTGGTGTCAATCTCATCCAATCATACCATTTCAAATTTACAATTCATTGAAATGTAAACACTTGTATTACTAAATCAGAGTTACTATTTACATGTGTTTATAATCTTCTACATCCCCAAAAATTACATTTAAAGCTATTACTGTGCTTTGACAAGTCTAGATACAAAATTATACAAATGTGTATACCTCGTGTGATGGGATGCAACGGTCACAAAAATATCCAATCCTCAATCGCCACTATCTACTATAAGTGCAATGTAGAGGGGGAAAATAAGGTGAGCAAACCACGCGTTCAATAAGGCAATCATGCGAGAAGTAGATAACTGTACTATCTACGTGATCGTGAGGCCATGCTTAAATCACACAATTATCTGTCATGTACCAAAACATATGCTCATGCTTGTGTTTATGCCATGTAAAGCAAATCATGCTATATAAATCAGTGCACCGTTCTCAAAACATGGCATGGAAAAATTATCATGCGTTATCAAATCAAAGCATGGAAATCATAATGCAAGGTGCACTTAAAAGCATTTCCAATTCACAACACAGGCCAATACAAAATCATCCCTTGTCAGGACTCAGCCCCTCCCATGGACTATCCTGACCCACAAAACATATTTCAAAACATAGATTTCTCATTCAACAATAAACATGTGAGATAGGCAAACAATATCAATAAAGGTAATAACTAGGACTATGGCCATATCCTCTGTGATCCCAGGATACATGGATCCTAGTGTGCGGGGTATCACCACTAACTGGTTCCGCACGGAGGTGGGTCACGTCCAACCCACTGATCCATAGAAGAATCCATCGTCCTAAGACGGCATAAATATCATACACGGTACAGCATACTCCCTGTGTCACGACCCTCAACTTACCAAAATACGTACAAATTTTTCGCATTTTCATGCGTCAATCTTTAATCATCCTTCCTCGATCGTGAACAACCACACTCATAACAGTTGGGCTGTGTGTCGACGTCTAACTCACTCCACCATACCAATTCAATTTGAAACATTATTTATGAGTAAACACTTGTATAAATGTATATATATCAGAGTTACATGTGTTTACATTGTTTTACATCCCCAGTAGTTACATACAAAATGCTACTGTGCTATGGCTAGTTTAGATACAAAATAATCCAAGTGTGTATACCTTTAGCGATGGGATGCAGCGGATTACCAAAAGGGAAACTCCTCCAGTCACGCTCAATCTATACTCAACACTCTGTAGAGAGGGGGAAAATAAGAGGGGTGAGCAAACCACACGCTCAGTAAGGCAATCATGCGAACAGGTAGATACTGCACTATCTACGTGATTGTGATGCCATGCTCAAAAGTATTTCATTCAGTATTTATCTCAAACATGAGTGTATGATTGTGTTAATGGTATGTAAAGCATTCATGCTATTAAAATCAAGTGCACATTTCAACTCAAAGCATGGTATAAATCATCATGCATAATTCATAATAAAGCATGGCATTAAACATCATGCATCTGTGCACTTTAAAAACCATTAACAATCAATTTCAACATTGGTCAGGTCTCGGCCCATCCCTCGGGCTTTCCTGACCCACAAATCATTTTCAAACATGGATTTTTTCTCAAATAGCAATAGACATGTGAGATAGGCAGTTCAACAACAGGTAATAACCTCAAGGCCTATGTACATAACCTGTGATACTGGCTACACGGATCAGGTGTGCGGGATATCACCACTATCTGCTTCCACACGGGAGGTGGGTCAAATCCTACCCGTCGGTCCATAGCAGATCTCGTCCGAAGACGGCACATCACAACTCAACACGGTATAATGTACCCCGTGCTACATGCACGGTACAACGTACTTCGTGGACCCAATCAACACATCATATCACGCCACATCTCAAACGCACGTGTGAGCCTATTTAATCGGTACGACCTCTTGTCTACCCGAAGCTCCGAACACGGCTAATTAATCATGTCAAAATAATGCACGTGTGAGCCTATTTAATCGATGTGACACCCAGTCTACTCGAAGCTCCAAACACGGCAACATGCAAGGTGGGCATCCAGTACGAGACAAACTCGAAGCACAATGCCAAAACAATTATGAAATCCATGTGAAAACTAGTGCCTCTTGCACTCATGTGTACAAAACACGTCAAATCTCATGCTAATCATACTCTAGCATGTTTTCATACTCACGAAATCATGTAGGTGGCTCAAAACTTTGCAAAGTATGGTTAACAAAACCAAAACACACTCATTTCTTTTGCAAATCATTTCAATGTTAGCCAACCTACCAATCATTTGCTAAAAAGCAATAAAACATGATTTTCAAAGCAATATGCTTTTGTTTTCATGCACATCTCTCAAACTCCCAACTTTTACCCTTCAATCACCCAACATCGTTTCCTAATCTCATGCATTCTAGCAAAACATTTAAGCGCCCAAATTGCGCACAGATATCTCTAAGAGTCCACACAATTCCCTTACCTCGATTTACTTGGTGGGACTCCTTTCCTTTTAGCTTCTCACGCTCTTGGCCCAACTCGCCTCGGCGTATTCTCAGAAGCTGTGATTCATTCATTAAATCAATTGAGTTAATGTATTTAACCCATAATTGACCTCACTAGTCAATATTTTTCACTTATGCATTTTACCAATGCCTTAATCCACATTTTACCTCTTTTAGGTAAATCTCATAATTTATCCACTAACCACACCTTAAAATCATACCACAACACTATTAATAACCTCTACCTATCCCCTTCATCATTAATCTCCATACATTCCACTTTCTCACTCTAGACCATTTCTAGGTCACAATCATTCCAATGCATTTTAGATAGTTTCTAACCATCCATACTCATGCCAAACAACTCCAAAATCAATTATATAAACAATGTACCATAGTTGAGTGTTAGAATCTTACCCAATTTGATTTCTCTTCTTGCTCCAAATGGCAATGCCCTTAAATCCTTCAATACCAACAATGGGAAAATGCTCTCCAACTATGTTGTTCTTCTCTTTGATAGGAACAACTTTGCCTCTAATGGTCTCTCTTCAAACCTCACTGAAAATGGCTGATTTTAGAGAGAGAAAGCTAGGTTTTTGGGTTGAAAGTGGAAGGTTTGTGTTTTTCCCAAAATTTTCTGATTTTCAGCACTCCTTATACAGAAATAGCTTGAGGAGATCGATCTGGTCCAAGAGGAGATCGATCTGGTCCCTTAAATCCCTCTTTTTTCACGGTATTTTTAAGCCTGAGATCGATCTGTCGAGGCATGAGATCGATCTGCTCCCAAACAGAGAGCCAAGGAGATCGATCTGGGTGCTTGGGGATCGATCTTTTCAATACAGAATGCTTAGGAGATCAATGTGGCTCCATTGGAGATCGATCTGCTCTATTCCTTTACCCAAATAAGAGCATTCTGGCTCTTCCAGATCGATCTCTCATCCCATAAGATCGATCTGCCCTTCACAATTTCCAAATTTTCTGCAGTTCTTCGCAGCAACACTTATCAAACATCCTTAATTTGCTACCATGATCCTTTTCTCATCCATTCATCTTTGAGACTTGAAAATGACATCCATCCTCACTTCATACACATTAAAACTTGTGTAGAATCTTTGTATGACCAATGGTATTTAATATAAACAAAAATGGAAGTGCACATCTTATGCAATTCTACTTCCATTTTACCAAACTACTCATAATCCATTCTACACACATTCTCCACATGTTTAAGTCCATTTCTTCACATTCATACTTAATGTAACTTATATGTACAATTACCACTCTCATTACAAGTGTGTACATTACTTATGGACTTACATCACATATACTTCACTCATGAATTCATAGTACAACTCTATTTACATTTCTATGTACATATATACCCTTATACATATACGGGGTCTCACATTCTCCCCCACTTAGAAAATTTGGTCCTCCAAATTAGAACCAATTATTCTGTGAACAACTCGGGATACCTCTCCCGCATCGAACTCTCCAATTCCCATGTGGCTTCTTCCACAGTGTGATGTTGCCAACATATTTTCACTAAGGGAATTGTCTTTGTCCTCAGCACTTTCTCTTTTCTGTCCAATACCCGAACTGGCTTCTCAACATAGGTCATACCTTCATTGAGCTCCAAAGGCTCATATCTTATCACATGTGCCGGGTCCGGGTGATACTTCCTCAACATGGATACGTGGAAGACGTTATGCACACTTGCCAACTTTGGTGGCAATGCCAATCTATAAGCCTTGTCTCCCACTCTCTCCAAAATCTTGAAGGGTCCGATGTATCTAGGGCTCAGCTTGCCCTTCTTACCAAACCTCATAATACCCTTCGAAGGGAAAAATTTCAAAAACACTGACTCACCCACCTCAAACTCTAGTGGTCTCCGTCTCCTGTCAGCATAACTCTTTTGCCTGCTCTGAGCTGTCCGTAACCTCTCACATATCAATTGGACGTCCTCAGAGGCTTGTCTAACCACGTCAGGAGTAAAAATCTGTCTGTCACCAACCTCTTCCCATCCAATAGGGGAACGGCATCTACGCCCATACAATGCCTCATACGGTGCCATCCCGATACTCGCATGAAAACTGTTATTATACGCGAACTCTGCGAGTGGCAAATGGTCATCCCAGGAGCCTCCAAAATCTAATGCACACGCTCTCAACATATCCTCCAGGGTCTGTATAGTCCTCTCTGACTGACCATCTGTCTGAGGATGAAACGCGGTGCTAAAATTCAACTGGGTTCCCATCGCTTCTTGAAAACGTTCCCAGAAGTAGGAAGTGAAGTGGGCATCCCTATCAGAAACAGCGCTCACTGGAATTCCATGTAGCCTCACTATCTCGCGCACATATAGGTTTGCTAACTGGCTCAGAGTATCGGTAGCTCTCATAGCTAGAAAATGGGCTGATTTAGTCAAAATATCCACAATCACCCATATGGCATCATGACCTCTCCGGGTCCTCGGCAATCCCATCACAAAATCTATGGTGACAGGCTCCCACTTCCATGTCGGTATCGGTAGAGGCTGCAATAACCCTGCAAGCTTCTGATGCTCTACCTTCACCTGCTGACAAACGAGACACTTAGCAACATATTCAGTAATGTGCTTTTTCATTCCAGACCACCAATAAACTTTTCGAAGGTTTTGATACATCTTGGTACCCCCTGGATGTATCGTATACTTCGACGAGTGAGCCTCTGTCAGGATCAACCTTCTAATCTCTGCGTCATCAGGAACACATATCCTACCTCTGAACCTCAACAATCCATCCGAACTCAACCCAAAGTCCGTCTCTATACCCCTCTGTATCTGCCCGATAATATCACTACACTGCTGATCAACTCACTGAGCCTGTCGGATTCGATCTACCAGATCCAGTTCCAACTGCAGGCTAGCTATCATAAATCCACTATCAGCGTCAGGCGGGATCATATCCAAACTGAGGTTCGTGAACTGTTCCAATAGCTTATGTTCCCTGATCATCATAAATGATACCATCCCGAGATGCTTCCTACTCAATGCATCAGCAATCACATTTGCTTTACCCGGGTGGTATAGGATCTCACAATCATAATCCTTTAACAGCTCGAGCCATCTCCTGTGTCTCATGTTTAGCTCTTTCTGTGAGAATAGGTACTTAAGGCTCTTATGATCTGTATAAATCTGAAATCTCTCACCATAGAGGTAGTGGCGCCATATCTTCAGCGCAAACACCACCGCTGCCAACTCCAAGTCATGGGTCAGGTAGTTCCTCTTATGATCCTTTAACTGTCTTGATCCATAGGCTACTACCTTCCCATCCTGTATCAATACACAGCCCAGTCCCAGATGTGAAGCATCCGCATACACCGAGAAACCTCCTGAGCCGGTAGGAATGGTGAGTATTGGAGCTGTAGTTAATCTCCTTTTCAACTCCTCAAAACTTTCTTCACACTTTTTATCCCACACAAACTCCACATTCTTTCTTGTGAGGCGTGTCAAAGGAGCAGCTAACCTCGAAAATTCCTCTGCAAACCTTCGATAATATCCAGCTAAACCCAGAAAACTCCTGATCTCTGTCACTGTCTGGGGTCTCTGCCACTGAACTACGGCCTCAATCTTAGATGGATCCACTGATACTCCATCCTTTGATACTATATGACCTAGAAAAGAGATCTGTTCCAACCAAAAGTCACACTTACTGAGTTTAGCGTACAACTTCTTCTCTCGAAGGGTCTGTAGCACTATCCTTAGATGCCTCTCATGCTCCTCTCTAGACCTTGAATACACCAGTATATCATCTATAAACAAGATCACAAATCGATCCAAATACTGGTGAAATACCTCATTCATCAACGACATAAAAGCTGCAGGAGCATTTGTCAACCCGAATGGCATAACCATAAACTCATAATGCCCATACCGGGTGCGAAAAGCTGTCTTGGGTACATCTCCACCTCGTATCTTCAACTGATGGTACCCTGATCTCAGATCTATCTTGGAAAAGACCTGCGCTCCCTTAAGCTGATCCAACAAATCATCGATGCGTGGGAGGGGATACTTATTCTTGATGGTAGCCTTATTCAACAACCGATAGTCTATACACAGTCGGAGGCTTCCATCCTTCTTCCTTACAAACAGAACCGGTGCTCTCCAAGGTGAGAAGCTCGGCCTGATGAACCCCTTCTCCAGCAACTCCTGTAACTGTTTCCTTAACTCCTCTAACTCAACTTGAGCCATTTTGTATGGTGGCTTGGACATCGGCTCTGTACCAGGTGCCAAGTCTATACCAAACTCTATCTCCCTATCTGGAGGTAACCCTGGTAACTCATCCGGAAAGACATCTGGAAATTCCCTAACCACTGGTATGTCTTCCAATTTCGGACGTGCCTTATCCGTCTCAATCACAAAAGCGATGAATCCTTCACATTATTCTTTCCACATACATAAATGAAATCATCACATCACATACATAAATGAAATCAAATTTATCTTTCATACATCATGTATCAAGATTGTACTCATCACACTTATAATAATCATGTTCTTTAATTTCATTTCACAAAACTAACTACAAGATTGTCTATCCTTGGAAACATCAAAGTTTTTGCATGACAATCCATAATAACATGATTGGCAGCCAACCAATCCATTCCTAGGATAACATCAAAATCACTCATATTTAATAAAATTAAATCGGCTGCCATCTCTTTACCTCTTATCTTCATTTTACAATCCCTATATATATGCTCAGTCAACTGACTATCATTCATAGGGGTAGATATCAACAGCATCTTATCAAGCAGCGTGGGTTTTACATGCTTCAACAATTTACATGCAAAGGATGGCGAAATAAGGGAATGCGTGGCACTAGGATCAAACAGTACATAAGCTTCTAAATCAAAGATTTGGATGGTACCTTTTATCACATCCGATGACTGATCTGCAGTATCCTGATCCAGTGCGTGCACTCGTCCTCTGCTTACACCCACTGCTTGATTCCCCTTTTCCTCGGCTATAGCCCTACTCCTCGGAGCAGCTGTACCAACTGGAGCTCTCTCTGGCTCTTTGCCCTTCTGTGGGGCTCTCTCTATCATCTCTGGGCAATCTCTGATTACGTGCCCTGGCTTCCCACATCTGAAGCATACTACAGGAGATCCATAGCATGGTCGAGTACCATGGTACCTACCACACTTGCCACACTGTTCTGTAGTAGGCCGTGGTCCTCCAATCACGATTCCCTTAGCTGGAGCAATGGCCGGATACATGGGAGTATCAACTGTCCTCTCCCGGATCTCATCAATTCTTGGCCTCTTTCCAGAGAATCTCTTACTTCCTTTATAACTGAAGCCTCTATCCATCACTGGTCTTTTCTTATCTCTGTCCCTCATCTTACCAACCTTTCCAAACTCTGAGGCAATCCTATCAACATCTTGTTCACATAGTTGCGCCCTGCGCACTGCCTCCTCATAGGTCGGTATATCCAGAGGAACCAATCTAGACCTGATGATCGGTCTCAATCCATCCACAAATTTTTGGATCTTCTCGACCTCATTACCCATCGTGTTGGGATCATATCTGCCCAGGGATATAAAAGCAGTCTCATACTCATCCACAGTCCTGCTCCCTTGGGTCAGTCCCAAAAATGCAATCTTTAGCTTCCGTTGTGCGATATTCGGGACATACTGTCTCCAGAAGGCCTTTAGAAACACATCCCAGCTGATCTCAGTATACCGGGCTCTCAAAATAGGCCTGGTGGACTTCCACCAATGTTCTGCTAACCCCTTCAGCATAAAAGCGGCAAATGCTACCATCTCGGTAGTGGTGCACTCAAAGAACCCATATAATTTCTCGATCTCATTGAACCAATCCTCAGCCGCTACTGGGTCCTTTATTCCACTGAAAGATGACGGTCCAAACTTCTAGAACTGCCTCAGTCTATCCAAATCACATCCATATCCCCAACCTCTACTGCCTGGCATAGCAACCGACGTAGGCACATCCTGTGTGGGTGGGGTATCTGTCGTCTGTGGCCTCTGGGCTTCCCTTGCCCGTGCCTCAGGAGCTGCTGCCTGCTCGGCATCACCCTGTGTAGCGGGACTCTGTCTACCGCCAACTCCAGATAAAGATTGGGTGACCAACTCCATAATCATCTCAATGCTCCGGTCAATCCTCGCTAAGCGAGCCTCAATACTCTCGGGTCTCTCCTCTGAACCCTGTGGAGCGTGCTCAACATCGGCCTCCACCTCCACATCCTCTTGAGCCTCATGTGTTTCTGGCTCAACACGACCCCCAGGCCTACCTCTACGGCCTCGAGCCTGTGCTCTCATCCCTCTACCGCAACTGGTATTTGTCATACTTACTCAATTCCCTACATTCACAACCAATTACTTAGTCAACCCATCTACACACACAATTTGTATCTAGACAAGCACAGTAACTTGGGGATGTAATTTTCCACTTATTAAGTATTTTAGACACGACACACGTCAAACCAACTCGGGCTCTAATACCAACTTCTATCACGACCCTCAACTTACCAAAATACGTACAAATTTTTTGCATTTTCATGCGTCAATCTTTAATCATCCTTCCTCGATCGTGAACAACCACACTCATAACAGTTGGGCTGTGTGTCGACGTCTAACTCACTCCACCATACCAATTCAATTTGAAACATTATTTATGAGTAAACACTTGTATAAATGTATATATATCAGAGTTGTTACATGTGTTTACATTGTTTTACATCCCCAGTATTTACATACAAAATGCTACTGTGCTATGGCTAGTTTAGATACAAAATAATCCAAGTGTGTATACCTTTAGCGATGGGATGCAGCGGATTACCAAAAGGGAAACTCCTCCAGTCACGCTCAATCTATACTCAACACTCTGTAGAGAGGGGGAAAATAAGGGGGTGAGCAAACCACACGCTCAGTAAGGCAATCATGCGAACAGGTAGATACTGCACTATCTACGTGATCGTGATGCCATGCTCAAAAGCATTTCATTCATTATTTATCTCAAAACATGAGTGTATCATTGTGTTAATGGTATGTAAAGCATTCATGCTATTAAAATCAAGTGCACATTTCAACTCAAAGCATGGTATAAATCATCATGCATAATTCACAATAAAGCATGGTATTAAACATCATGCATCCGTGCACTTTAAAAACCATTAACAATCAATTTCAACATTGGTCAGGTCTCGGCCCATCCCTAGGGCTTTCCTGACCCACAAATCATTTTCAAACATGGATTTATTCTCAAATAGCAATAGACATGTGAGATAGGCAGTTCAACAACAGGTAATAACCTCAAGGCCTATGTACATAACCTGTGATACCGGCTACACGGATCAGGTGTGCGGGATATCACCACTATCTGCTTCCACACGGGAGGTGGGTCAAATCCTACCCGCCGATCCATAGCAGATCTCGTCCGAAGACTGCACATCACAACTCAACACAGTATAATGTACCCCATGCTACATGTACGGTACAACGTACTCCGTGGACCCAATCAACACATCATATCACGCGACATCTCAAACGCACATGTGAGCCTATTTAATCGATACGACCTCTTGTCTACCCGAAGCTCCTAACACGGCTAATTAATCATGTCAAAACAATGCACATGTGAGCCTATTTAATCGATGTGACACCCAGTCTACTCGAAGCTCCAAACACGGCAACATGCAAGGTGGGCATCCAGTGCAAGAAAAACTCGAAGCACAATGCCAAAACAATTATAAAATCCATGTGAAAACTAGTGCCTCTTGCACTCATGTGTACAAAACACGTCAAATCTCATGCTAGTCATACTCTAGCATGTTTTCATACTCACGAAATCATGTAGGTGGCTCAAAACTTTGCAAAGTATGGTTAACAAAACCAAAACACACTCATTTCTTTTGCAAATCATTTCAATGTTAGCCAACCTACCAATCATTTGCTAAAAAGCAATAAAACATGATTTTCAAAGCAATATGCTTTTGTTTTCATGCACATCTCTCAAACTCCCAACTTTTACCCTTCAATCACCCAACATCGTTTCCTAATCTCATGCCTTCTAGCAAAACATTTAAGCGCCCAAATTACGCACAGATATCTCTAAGAGTCCACATAATTCCCTTACCTCGATTTACTTGGTGTGACTCCTTTCCTTTTAGCTTCTCACGCTCTTGGCTTAACTCGCCTCGGCGTATTCTCAGAAGCTGCGATTCATTCATTAAATCAATTGAGTTAATGTATTTAACCCATAATTGACCTCACTAGTAAGTATTATTCACTTATGCATTTTACCAATGCCTTAATCCACATTTTACCTCTTTTAGGTAAATCTCATAATTTATCCACTAACCACACCTTAAAATCATACCACAACACTATTAATAACCTCTACCTATCCCATTCATCATTAATCTCCATACATTCCACTTTCTCACTCTAGACCATTTCTAGGTCACAATCATTCCAATGCATCTTAGATAGTTTCTAACCATCCATACTCATGCCAAACAACTCCAAAATCAATTATATAAACAATGTACCATAGTTGGAGTGTTAGAATCTTACCCAATTTGATTTCTCTTCTTGCTCCAAATGGCAATGCCCTTAACTCCTTCAATACCAACAATGGGAAAATGCTCTCCAACTATGTTGTTCTTCTCTTTGATAGGAACAACTTTGCCTCTAATGGTCTCTCTTCAAACCTCACTGAAAATGGCTGATTTTAGAGAGAGAAAGCTAGGTTTTTGGGTTGAAAGTGGAAGGTTTGTGTTTTTTTCGAAATTTTTTGATTTTCAGCACTCCTTATATAGAAATAGCTTGAGGAGATCGATCTGGTCCAAGAGGAGATAGATCTGGTCCCTTAAATTCCTCTTTTTTCACGGCATTTTTAAGCCTAAGATCGATCTGTTGAGGCATGAGATCGATCTGCTCCTAAACAGAGAGCCAAGGAGATCGATCTGGGTGCTTGGGGATCGATCTTTTCAATACATAATGCTTAGGAGATCGATCTGGCTCCATTGGAGATCGATCTGCTCTATTCTTTTGCCCAAATAAGAGCATTCTGGCTCTTCCAGTTCGATCTCTCATCCCATGAGATCGACCTGCCCTTCACAATTTCCAGATTTTCTGCAGTTCTTTTGCAGCAACACTTATCAAACATCTTTAATTTGCTACCATGATCCTTTTCTCATCCATTCATCTTTGAGACTTGAAAATGACATCCATCTTCACTTCATACACATTAAAACTTGTGTAGAATCTTTGTGTGACCAATGGTATTTAATATAAACAAAAATGGAAGTGCACATCTTATGCAATTCTACTTCCATTTTACCAAACTACTCATAATCCATTCTACACACATTCTCCACATGTTTAAGTCCATTTCTTCACATTCATACTTAATGTAACTTATATGTACAATTACCACTCTCATTACAAGTGTGTACATTACTTATGGACTTACATCACATATACTTCACTCATGAATTCATAGTACAACTCTATTTACATTTCTATGTACATATATACCCTTATACATATACGGGGTCTCACACCCTGCTACTTACATAGTACAACGTACTCTTTGGACCCATATCATCACAATATAGCCTGCCACATCTCGATACGCACGTGAGAGCCTATTTAGTCGGTGTGGCTCACAGCCTACCCAAAGCTCCCAGCATGGCTCCCAACATGTCATAAAACCTCGTGTGAGTAGTCTCAAGCATGACAACAAGTATGGTGGACATCTAGTGCGAGCTATCCTCCAGCACCATGTCAAAACTCGTATGAAAACTAGTGTGAGCTAGGCTCCAGTACTCATGCATGTATTCTCTAGTGAGCATTGCTCCAGCACAAATGCATGTATAAACATGTCAAATCTCGTGCGAGTAATGCTCTAGCATGTTTCATTTTCACAAAACTCATGTAGGAGGCTCATTCTTTGCAAAGTATGGTTATGAAACCAGGTCAAGCTATTTTTGTGGAAATCATTTCAAATGCTAGCCAACTACCAAATCTCATGCTAAAAAGCAATAAAAAGATTTCAAAGCATCATGCTCTTGCTTTTAATGCTCATTTCTCAAAACCCAACTCTTTACCCTTCAAACATTCATTTCATCCTATGACTCTTAGATATGTTAAAATCACCCATGCGCCCGAAAGGCTTACAGATATCCCTAGGGCTAACACAATTCCCTTATCTCGATTCTCTTAGAAGCAACTCTTCATTCTTTTCCAACTTTTTGCGATTTGGCTCAACTTGCTCCAGTTTTATCTTCGGGAGCTGCAAGCATACATCAATCATATGAGTCCATACCAATAACTCATTTTCTAACTAAAAAAAATTATATATCTCATCAAGCCTATTTTGTTAAGTTTGACTCATTATCACACTTGGCCATCATTATGTCATTCTAGTCAATTTAACTAGCAACACACTTGTTTACTTATCAAATACTTGGTATAAATGTTTATCCATAACCTTCCATCATTTTTGCATTCTCTACAACATCATGTATGCACATTTTTATCCCTTGACTAATCTCCCAATGTGGCTTCATCCAATCATCTCAAAATCATGCATATCACTTCACTAACAACTTGATATAATCCTTTTTATCACCTAATCGACCACATTTTACTTTCTCACACTAAACTCATTCTAGGTTATGCTTGTATCATTACATTCTAGGTGGTTTCAATCATCAATACATACACTAATATACTCACAACAACAACTAGATGAATATACTTAGAGTTGCTGTATCATTACAGGCTATGTTGTTCTTTTCCTCAAGATGAACAACTTTGGCTCTAATAGTTTTTTCCCAATTCTTTTTGGAAGAGGGTGTATTCTAGAGAGAGAAAGCTTGGTATTTTGGATGAAAATGAAAGAGGTGTGTTGGTTTGTTGAAGAAATAGTATTTTTCATGGGGTATTTATAGATTGAGAGTGATGAGATCAATCTGCTGGGGTGAGGAGATCGATCTTCCTTTGGTTTTTGCCATTGAATTCTCAAGTTTTAGAAGAGGGAGATTGATCTGCTCATTGGGGAGAGATCGATCTTGCATTGGCAGAAGCTTAAGGAGATCGATCTACTCATGGAAAGAGATCGATCTGCTCTTTACAGAATACAATGGAGATCGATTTGCACTTAAGGGGGGATCGATCTGGGCTTTGCAGATTCATTTGCAATGGCTTTATTTTGCACAAGGGATTGATCTACCTTGAATGAGAGATCGATCTAGCCTTCATCTGCAGCCCTTTTGCAGCAAATTTTCCAGAATTTCCAAGGGAGAACTTGCATTCGATTGCTTCGCTAGTCATTTTACAATCTATTCACACTTCGAGCGAGGAAAGGTTCATTTCCTATGATTTTCGTGTTATGGAACTTCTGTGTATTGCTTACGTTTATAAAGAATACTTAGAGTTCACGATCCATGCATTATTAATTTGTGTCTTCATTCCTTATCTTCAATTCAAATTCTTGAAGTTCTATTAGTTTAGTTTTATGGCCACTTCAGCCCTTATTTATCCTTTACCAGTATCTTGACATTCATTCATCCCATTGCAATTCATTCACATTTACATGATCTGAAATCATTTGTCTTATAATCCCATTAACATATATTACAGAGTTATACATACATGGGGTTTCACATCTCTCACTAGGTCTAGGATCTCAAAAGGTCCAATGTAGTGAGGACTTAACTTGCCTCTCTTTTCGAACCTCAATATGCCATTGGAGGGAGAAACTTTCAAAAACACGGATTCACATATTGCTAATTCTAATGGCCTTTGTCTCATGTCAGCATAGTTCTTCTATCTGCTCTAAGCTGTTTTCAATCTCTCACATATCAATCGAACATCCTCAAAGGCTTGCTTAACCAAATCGAGAGCAAATATCTTTCGATCACCCACTTCTTCCCATCCAATCGGAGAATGACACCTACGACCATACAATACTTCATATGGTGCCAAGTGATAACTGTTATTATAGGTGAATTCGGCTAATGGCAAATGATCATCCCAGAAGCCTTTAAAATCCAGTACACAAGCTCTCAACATATCTTCCAGTGTCTGTATAGTCCTCTTTGACTGACCATCGATTTGAGGATGGAAAGTTGTGCTCAAACTCAATTGGGTTCTCATGGCTTCTTGAAAAATATTCCCAGAAGTGGGAAGTGAAGCGGGAATCCCTGTTAGACACAATGCTCACTGGAATACCATGTAGCCTCATAATCTTTCGTACATATAAATCCCCTAAAGCACTCAGAGTATCCATGGATTTCATAGCTAGGAAGTGAGCTGACTTCGTCAATTTATCCACAATCACCCAAATGGCTGTAAGACCCACTTTTGGTGATGTATTCCTTTGATTCATATGATGTAATACATTTCCATATGTTAAATTGAATCATAAGAAGAGATTTTGGATTGAATGAAGTTACAAAGAGAATGAATGAGCATCCATGAATCCATGTAAAGGATAAATAAGGGCTGAAGTGGCCACAAACTAAACGAATGAAACTCAAACTATTAGATCAAATATAAGAACTTAAAAACACGAAATGATAATGCAAGGACTGCAAATTCTAAGACCTCTTATGATTCCAAGCAGTACACACAAGTCACATTGAATGTGAATCATAAGAAATGAACCTTTCCGTACTTTAAGTGGGATTAGAATGCAAAATGAGTATTGAAGTAATGAAATATGAGTTTACCTTTAAAAATCTGAGAAAATCTGTAGCAGGAATGCTCCAAATGAAGGCCAGATCGATCTTTTATTCAAAGCAGATCGATATTTCATTCAAGTAAATCGACCCCCATATGATTATGTAAGGAACAGATCAATCCCTTCCTAGATGCAAATCGATCTCCATTTGATTCTGTCAAGTGTAGATCGATCTCTCCCCATGAGCATAATGATCTCCATTTACTCCTACCTAGCAAAGATCGATCTCTTCCCAAAGAGCAGATCGATCTCTCCCTTACAAGCCTGAATATTTTGATGGTTCAAACAAGAGAAGACCGATCTCTCCCCAAAGAGCAGATTGATCTCTCCCTTACAAAACTGAATATTTCGATAGCTCAAACCAAGGGAAGATCGATCTCACCACCCCTGTTCTATAAAAACCCGATAGCCAAACCTTCTTCTTTAGAAAATTAAAACATCCCTCCATTTTTAACCAAAAAGACCAAGCTTTCTTACTCTAGAATACACCCCCTTCCAAAAAGATTTAAGAAAAAAACTATTTGAGCAAAGTTGTTCATTATGACGAGGAGAACAACATAGCTTGGAACCAACATTCAACTTGTTGGATTGAAGGAGCAAAAAGGATCTTCCAATTTTGGATTGGAACCAATATTCAACTTGTTGGATTGAAGGAGCAAAAAGGATCTTCCAATTTTGGACAGGAGGAAAGTCAAGCTAGGTGAGTTTCCAATACACCAACTCTAAGTATATTTATCTTGATATTGTTAGGAGTTGATTGGCATATGTATTGTTGATTGAAACTACCTAGAATATGATGAATCAATCATGACCTAAAATGGGTTTAGTGTGAGAAAATGAGATATGATGGATTTAATGATAAATGGATTATACTAAGGTGTTAGTAGTGTTATATCCATGACATTGAGATGGTTTTATGAAATAAGTTTATGGAATAAGATGAGGTTATATAATGTTCATATAAAGTGTTTGTGAAAATGCATAAGTGAATGGAAGAACTAAGGTTAGAGTAATGCAAACCAAGTGCTTGATTAGATAACTAAGAGATTTTGCTAAACCAAATTAGACTAGGAATGGCGTGATGGGCGTTCAACCTCCATGCCATGGTCGAAGGTGATTATAGCCCAAACTTGAATTCAAATCGATTCGACGAGGTTGATGGACATAGAATTCAGTCCAACGAGTGATAATGAGCCTAAGGAGCTCAATGGGCCTAGGTGAAATGATAAGTGTAATTGAAATCGACTTAAGAAAAGAATTAGGCTCAATAAGATATGTTGACTAGGATCAAGTCAGAATATGAGTTATTTGTAATTAACTCATGTGATAAATGAATGTTTGCAGCTCCCAAGGATATATCTGGAGAAAATTAAGCCCAATCACGAAAAGTAAAAAAGGAAGAAGGAGTTGCTTCACAGAGAGTTGAGGTAAGGGAATTTTGTTGGCTCTTAGAGATGCCTATATGTGTTTTCGGGTGCATTACTATTTTTAGAATGTTTGAGGGTCATAGGAAAGGAAATAAATGTTTGAAGGGCAAAGGAAATTGGGGAATTTTGGAAAGTTCATGAAAAGCAAGAACATGAGGTTCTTGAGTCTTTTACAACTTTTTAGCATGTGAATTGGTAGGTTGGCTAGCTTTTAAATGGTTTTGCAACGAAATAGCATGATGTGATTTAATAACCATCCTTTGCACATAAATAAGCCACCTACATGAGTTTTGTGAAAACAAGCATGCTAGAACGCTGCTCGCACGAGATTTGATATGTTTATAAATGCATTAGTGCTGGAGTGATGCTCACACTAGAGTTTTACATGCATAGTGCTGAAGCCTAGCTTGCACTAGTTTTCACATGGATTTTGACATTATGCTGGAGCGTTGCTCGTGCTAGGATGTCTGCTATATACTTGTTGTCGTGCTAGAGATTACTTGCATGTGATTTTATGACATGTTGGGAGCCGTGCTAGGAGCTTCGGGTAGATTGTGTGTCACGCTGATTAAATAGGCTCGTACGTGCATATTGAGATGTGGCGTGATATGATACGATGATATGGGTCTACGGAGTATGTTGTACCGTGTATATAGCATGGAGTACGATGTACCGTGTATGGATATGATATATATACCATCTTCGGACGATGAATATTCTGCTATGGGCCGACTGGTTGGACGTGACCCACCTCCCGTGCGGAAGCAGATAGAGGTGATACCCCGCACACTAGGTGTCACGACCATTATCGCTGACCTTTTTCTATTTCATTCCCAAGATTTGGTTGGGCTATGAGTCATTGTTACTCAATTCTATTCAATCATATGTATCAAATATTAAACATAATTGTATATCTATTTATATAATCGTTCTTTTTATACGTTACATCTCCAGTAATTTATACAGTACATGTCTGCGCACTTTAGTGTTCAGATACAAAATATGTGCATATATATACCTTTGCGCAACAAAGAGAGCTGTACAACAAAAGAACTAGCAGGGAAGACCGCAAATGCTCTAATGAGCCTTATCTGTGGAGTGAGAAAAAAAGGGTGAGCTAACGCGCTCAGTAAGGAAAACATGATAGCAGGTAGATAACTATACTATCTACGTGCTTATAATGCATGCTTAATATCATCACAAGGCAAATGCATTTTATAAACCATAGCAATCTATTCAAAAATCATTAATTCGATAGAAAGCTTTTGTTTTCACTTTAACCAATATTTCAAATCATCACATTTCTCTTTGTTTTCATTTTCGAAATCAGTACTCCTCTGGTACTGGTAAGAAGTGATTCCATAATAATCACGAATCATAGTTTTTAAACCATTTGAGATCATTTTGAGATCAATTTGAAATCAATTTGAGATCGATTTGAGATCGATTCGAGATAGATTTGAGACTAGGTAGGGATATGATTATCTGTGGACATATGGCCATTGTCAGTGACCCCAAGCAATCGCTAGCTAGGCGTGCAAGGGTGTCAGTCGCCTAGGGAGGTGGGTCAATCCAACCCATCAGCTCATCTTTCCTCTATCATCTATCCGAAGACGCCAACACGGTACAAGGTACTCCATGTATCGTTTCACGGTACAACGTACTCCTTGGACCCTATCCATACACCCTACGCCATGGACTATATCAATATACTGTATGCTCGAGGCTACTTGAGAGTAGGCAGGCTTTTACAACCTCAACATTAATCATCAACCGTAACCTTTTCTCATAAACTAGTGCAAGCAAGTCAGTGTGACACACAGTTGACACGAGGGCTCCAGCACAATTTTTATCATCAATAACATTTAAAATTTTGTGCAAGCATAATCGTGTAACCCGTTAGTTAACATGCAATTCCAGCACGATTTATTTCATTCACAAATCTGATAGATGGCTCTATTTTCATTGAAAATAACTCAAAATCAGAGTTCAGTATGGCTTGAATACTTCATTCATTAGAGCCATAAAAGCTGCCGGCGCATTGGTCAACCCAAAAGGCATCACTAAGAATTCTTAATGGCTATAGCGGGTACGAAATGCTGTCTTGGGCACATCCTCCTTCCGAATCTTCAATTGATGATACCCAGACCTCAGATCTATCTTGGAGAAGATCTGTGCTCCCCGAAGTTGATCCAATAAATCGTCAATGCGTGGCAAGGGGTACTTATTCTTGATGGTAGCCTTGTTTAACATCCGATAGTCAATACACAATCTGAGGCTCCCATGTCTCTTCTTCACAAACAATATCGGGGCTCCCCATGGTGAGACGCTCGGTCTTATGAACCCCTTCTCTAACAACTCTTGCAGCTGTTTCCTCAATTCCTCTAACTCAACTGGGGCCATCCTATATGGTGACTTCGATATTGGTTCGGTTCCAGGCGTCAAGTCTATACCGAATTTCGTTTCTCTATCAGGTGGCAATCCTGGTAGATCGTCTGGAAAGACATCAGGGAATTCTCTGACCACTGAGATGTCCTCCATATCCGGATGTACTTTGTTCAAATCCACCACATAAGCAACAAAACCTTCAAAACAACACTCAAGCCATTTATACCAAAGTACTTTACTTGATACAAAATTTAAGATTTCATTTCTTCTCTTAAAATCTTACAACACATTCTTCAGGTAGAGAAAACTTAATGGTCTTAGAACGACAGTCTATGACAGCATGATTGGCGGCTAACCAATCCATTCCTAAGATTACATCAATGTCATACATATTCAACAAAATCAAGTTGGCTGTCATGCACTTATCTCCCACCCTCACTTTACAATCTTCATACACTTGTTCAACTAATTGGCTAACTCTCATGGGAGTACTTATTAGTAAAGTCCTACTCAAGTATGTGGGTTCTACAAAACCTTTTAACTTAGATGCACATGCAGGTGATATGAAGGAATGCGTAGCACCAGAATCAAACAAAGCTATAACCTCTAAATTGAAAATCAAGATTGTACCTTTTATCACTTCAGAAGAGGTATCAGCCGATGCCTGGTCTATCGCATACACCCTGCCTTGTCCCACAACTTATTTTCCTTTCTCTTCAGACGAGGCTTTCTTTCTTGCAGGAGGTGCAACTGTAGGAACCCTCTCTGGCTCTTTACCCCTCTGTGGAATTGCCTCAACTATCTCCGGGCACTCTCTGGCATAATGTCCAAATTTATCACATCTGAAACATCGGGTACCCTGAAGATGACATGGCCTACCACCATGGTATCTACCGCATAGCCTACACTGATCTGTAGTCGGTCGGGGTCCACCAATCACTATACCCCTGGCTGGTGTCTGAGTCGGAGGCATAAAAGGTTAGCAACCTTTTTCTGGAAATCATCTACCTCTCTCCGACGTTTACTCATGAATTTTCGACTAAATTTGGCACTCTTGCCATCTCCCATCTTCCTCGGACCCTTGTCCTTACCCCAACTAAACTCAGAAATCTGCAAGTCATGATCTTGCTCACATAACTGGGCCCGTCGCACGGCTTCTCTATATGTAGCGACATCAAATGGGGCCAACTTCGCTCGGATCGAAGGCCTCAGTCCATCCACAAATCTACGGACTCTGACAGCTTCACTCCTGATCGAGTCCGGATCATATCGACCCAGTGAAGTGAATCGTGACTCGTACTCATCAACTGTTCGATTCCATTGAGTCAGATTCAGAAATTCCATCTGTAGTCTCCGTCGAGCAGTAACTGGGATGTATTGCTCTCTGAAAACGTCCAAGAACATATCCCAAGTGATAACCATTTCTTGAGCTCTTAACATCGGCCTGACGGACTTCCACCAGTGCTCTGCTTCGCCTCTCAATACAAAGGCCGCAAGCGCTACTCTCTCCGTAGCTGAACATCTACAGAAGTCGAATAACTTCTCCATTTGACTGATCCAGTCCTCAGCCACCGTCGGATCCTTTACTCCGCTAAACGAAGGAGGCTTAAAGTCCATAAAGTGCCTCAATCTCTCCATATCACAGTCATATCCATACCCCAATTCATCATCATGTTGATGTGGGGCTATCGGAGGAGGTACCGGTCGAATATGAGGTTCCCGTGGCCTAGCCGGTTCAGCTTGCGTAGGTGCAACATTCTCAGGTTCAGGTGCAGCTGCTGGGGGATTCGGTGCAGCCTGTCCCGCTGTACCAGGTGTACCCTCAAACCTAGCCATGATCTGACCCATCATGGTCATCATCGTGCGCATGTCTTCCTCCAATCGATTGATTCGAGGATCAGAAGCCTCTATTTGTTCCTGGGGCTCATGACTAGAGGATGATCTACTGTGCCTCTCAGTCCTGTCATTTTGCCCTCGAGCCCTCGAGCTCTCTCCCCTCTTGCGGTGTCTCTTAGGCATAACTCACTAGCCTGATAACTTTCCTGCGTTATAACAAACATTTAATTTACTACCAGCTCCGTATACACATTTGTATCTAAATATCACACAGTAACTTGGGGATGTATGTTTTCTTAGTCCTAAGCATCAACTCACATCAGACCAACCATGCTCTGATACCAAGCCTGTCATGCCCCGCTTTCGGGAACCCTTCTGTCCATACATTCTCTACTACGGTTGGGCTGTGAGAAGATGCAATTACTAAAAATTTATTTATTTACAGCGGAATATTTAAAACTTAAATTCACACTCCCAGGTGTGTGTGTAAATACACAAAATTAATTGTATAAATACCAAGTGTTTACATATCATCCCCATAATACTGATTACAATTTCAAGATATAACTGTGCGATACGATATATTAGATACAAAATACTCGTGTATACAAATCTTATACCTTTGCGGATTGTGGGAGCTGTTCAACACAAAAGACTTAGAGACCACCGCTCTCTTACTTCTCAGTACCTGTAGGGGGAAAAATAGTGGGATGAGCAAACCACGGCTCAGTAAGGAAATGTATGCTAGCAGGTAGATATCATACTACCTACATAGCCCATGCATGCATAAACCAAAACCATGTTTTCGTTATAAATGGAAATATCATACGAACAATGCATTTAAATTCATATTTCTCAAGAGCATTTTCGTGTAAATCAAATGTCAAACTTCCATTTAAAACATGTTCATAAATAGTGCCCCCATGGCACGAATGTGAAATCGGAGATTTATTGAAACACAAAATCTCTTTCACTTCTCAAATCATTCTCTTTCACAAATCTCTTTCTTTTTCTGAGATTGTCTCTGTTTCTCGATTCTCTGAGATAGGCATGGAATTTTAGGCAATCAAATATCCACGACTTATGGCCACAGTCAGTGATCCCAGGCCTCACTGATCGGGTGTGCACAGGGTATCACTTCGCCTGAAGGGGGATGGGTCAGTCCTATCCTCCGGCTCATCTCAATCCACCTCATCTCCTCGTATACTCACGGTGAAGATACGTCGTGTGTCATCTACGCGATACTCGTACTCACGTGCACCCAGCACGGTACATAGTATACCAACGGGTGACTACACTGTTCTACGTACAACCGTGGACCCAAGTCCATACTCCAACTCCGATGGACTTCTTATCCTTGAACCATGTCTCATATGGCGAGCAAGCAGCGTGACACACAGTCAACGCAAATCTCCAGCGCGGTACGATCTATCGTTAAGGCCCAGCCCGTTCAATTGGCCGTTGGCTGGTATCCCCTTGGGTCCCAGACCCCCAGGTTTACCTTAACTCAACAAAACAGGTATGAGCATAGTTCTCGCACTTTCTCAAAACCCCCGTGCGAGTTAAAACTCCAACACGGTACATCAAGGCATTAAAACAGGTGTAAGCTAGCGCTTCAACACCAAATCACATCTCAAAACTGATAGAAGGCTATTTTCTCTTTTTAAAAATTCAAAACATGTTTATTCATACAGCATGCTTCTTCATGCTAAAACATGTAAAATTAGCCAACCTATCATCAACATTTCTCAATCATCAATCACAATATAAAATTGAGAATTTCATTGAAAACATGCATATCATGCTATTTCCTTACCCTATCCCATTTCTCAATACATATATATACATCATAGTACTTTTCATATTTCCACATCATTTCATAAACTTATAATATCGTACTAGTCCTAGCAATATATCTACGAAATTGCTGTAATTACGTACGAACATCTCTATAGCTAACACACAGTCCCTTACCTTGTTCTACTTGTGTGCAACTATCCGCCTTTATGCTTCTTGCGTTCTCATCTCGACTTGCTCCGGCGTATCATCCGAAACTGAAATTCATCCATCAACATTAGAGTTAATGTTTCTAACTCTTATTCAACTAAGCATTTATCCAATGCCTTAATTATACATTTTTACCCTTTGTGGTAAATCTCCCAATTTGTCCTAATATCAACATTTCCAAACCATTTTCACAACATACTCATCCACTCAAGATATCCCATTCATCAAAATACTCCCACATTCCACTTTCTCACACTTGACTATTTCTAAGCTATATGCATTTCATACCATCCTAGGTAGTTCTATCCACAATATGCACACCCAAATATCTTTATAAGCATTAACTAAACCAATGTACTTGGATTTGTGCATTAGAACTTACCTCATTGGATTTCCTCTTGCTCCAATTAGGATTGCCCTCTATTTCTTCAATCCTTCAAATGGGAAAATGCCTCTAGACTATGTTGTTCTTCTCTTTGATGTGAACAACTTTGTCTCTAATAGCCTCTCCTTAAATCTCCCTGAAAATGGCTGGATTTAGGAGTGAGAAACTAGATTTCTTTGAGTTGAAGTGAAATGGAAATGTTTTCCCCGAAATTCTGATGATCCAACTGCTCCCATTTATAGATTTGACTTGATGAGATCGATCTTCCTTGGGTGGAGATCGATCTGTTCCTCAAAAATCCCTCTTTTCTGAGACGTTTTAAAGGTAGGAGATCGATCTGTCGAGACTGGAGATCGATCTGCTGTCAAACAGAAGCTTAAGGAGATCGATCTGGTCTTAGGGGAGATCGATCTTCTCCCAACCCGAGAGCTAAAGAGATCGATCTGCTTCCTTTGGAATTCGATCTGTTCCCTTTCATTTCTCACATTAGAGCATTCTGGCTCTCCCAGATCGATCTCTCATCCTATGAGATCGATCTGGCCTTCACAAATTCCAGATTTCCTGCAGTTTTTTTGCAACAACTCTTACCAAACACCCTTAATTAACTACCATGATCATTTCCTCATTCATTCATCTTTGAGACTTGAAAATGGGATTCTTCCTTACTACATACACATTAAAATTTGTGTAGAATCTTTGTGTGACCAAATATATACAATATTACTCGAATGGAAATTTACACTTATGTAAATCTTTCCTTCCATTTTACTATACTTCTCATATTCCATTTCGATCACATTCTTCTCGTTTTAAGTTCATTTCCTCCTACTCACTCATAATGCAACTTGTACGTATAATCACAATTCTTACTACAAGTGCGTACATAATCTTATGAACTTACATTGTATACACTTCACATTACAATACATCATCTTACTTATGATTTTATTTACATTCCCACGTTCCTATATACATAGCTATACATGTACGGGGTCTCACATTCTCCCCCACTTAAAGAATTTGGTCCTCCAAATTAGAACCAATTAATCTGTGAATAACTCGGGATACTTTTCCCGCATCAAACTTTCCAGTTCCCATGTGGCCTCTTCCACAGTGTGATGTTGCCACAAAATCTTAACCAATGAAATCGTCTTGTTCCGCAACACCTTCTCTTTCCTGTCCAACACCCTGATCGGTCTCTCGACATACGACATATCTTTCTTGAGCTCCAACGGCTCATAACTAATTACATGTGTCGGATCCGGGTAGTACTTCCGAAGCATAGAAACGTGGAAGACATTGTGGACTTCTGCTAGCTCAGGTGGTAAGGCTAGCCTATATGCTCCTTCTCCCACTCTATCCAAAATCTCGAAGGGGCCAATGTAACGAGGACTTAATTTTCCTTTCTTCCCAAACCTCATTATTCCCTTAGAAGGAGATACTTTCAAAAATATAGACTCGCCAACATTAAACTCAAGTGGTCTCCGTCTCTTGTCAGCATAGCTCTTTTGTCGACTTTGAGCTGTTTGCAGCCTCTCGCATATTATCTGAACATCCTCGGAGGCTTGCTTAACCAAATCGGGAGCGAGCAATTGTCTGTTACCAACTTCTTCCCAACCAATGGGCGATCGGCATCTACGACCGTATAGTGCCTCATAAGGGGCCATACCAATACTTGAGTGATGACTGTTATTGTAGGCGAACTCAATCAATGGCAAGTGATCGTCCCATGAGCCTCTAAAATCCAGCACACACGCTCTCAACATATCCTCCAGGGTCTGTATAGTCCTCTCTGACTGACCATCTGTCTGAGGATGAAAAGCGGTGCTAAAACTCAATTGGGTCCCCATCGCTTCCTGGAAATATCCCCAAAAGTGGGAAGTGAAGCGGGCATCCCTATCCGAAACAACACTCACTGGGACTCCATGCAATCTCACTATTTCTCGCACATATAGATTCGCCAGTGCACTCAATGTATCTGTAGATCTCATGGCTAAGAAATGTGCCGATTTCGTTAACCGATCTACTATCACCCATATCGCATCATGGTTCTTACGGGTTCTCGGTAACCCCATCACAAAATCCATTGTGACATGCTCCCACTTCCATGTTGGTATCGATAGAGGTTGTAATAATCCTCCTGGTTTCTGATGTTCGACTTTTACTTGCTGACAAATGAGACATCTAGCGACATACTCAGCTATGTCTCTCTTCATTCCAGACCACCAATATACTTTTCGGAGGTTTTGATACATCTTACCACTCCCCGGGTGTATCGTGTATCTCGACGAGTGTGCCTCTGATAAGATCAGCTTTCTCAGCTCTACATCCTTAGGAACACATATTCTATTTCCAAACCTTAGTATTCCATCTGGACTCAATATAAAATCAGCACCCTTCCCTTTCCGGATTTGGCTAATCATGACAATACACCATTGATCGATTTGCTGAGCTTGTCGGATTCTCTCAATCAACTCCGGTTCTAATCTCAAGCTAGCAATGATCCCATAGCTGCCAATCTCAGGTAGGGTCATATCCAGACTAAGGTTCGTGAATTGTTCCAACAACTCGTGCTCTCTAACCATCATATGTGATACCAACCCGAGACTCTTTCGACTCAATGCATCGGCAACCACATTTGCCTTCCCCGGGTGGTACAAGATCTCACAATCATAGTCCTTGAGGAGTTCCAACCACCTCCTATGTCTCATGTTTAACTCCTTTTGTGAGAATAGTTATTTCAGACTCTTATGATCCGTAAAGATCTGAAATCTCTCACCATACAAGTAGTGGCGCCATATCTTCAACGCAAACACTACGGTCGCTAACTCCAAATCGTGAGTGGGGTAGTTCTTCTCATGATCTTTCAGCTGTCTAGATCCATAAGCTACTACCCTTCCATCTTGCATCAAAACACAGCCTAGTCCTTGATGCGAAGCATCAGTATACATCGAGTAATTCCCTGAACTGTTAGGGATGACAAGAACTGGCGCGGTAGTTAATCTGCGCTTAAGTTCCTGAAAACTTCTCTCACAAGCTTCGTCCCATGAAAACTCCACACTTTTCCTCGTAAGACGTGTCAATGGAGCAGCTAATCTAGAGAAACCCTCTACAAATCTTCTGTAGTAACCAGCCAAACCCAGAAAACTTCTGATCTCTGTGACTGTCCTAGGTTGTTCCCATTGAACAACTGCCTCAATCTTTGATGGATCTACTGACACCCCATCCTTCGATATAACATGGCCTAGAAAAGAAATCTGTTCTAGCCAAAAGTCACATTTGTTAAGCTTGGCATATAACCTTTTCTCTCGAAGGGTTTGCAAAATAATCCTTAAGTGCTGCTCATGCTCTTCTCTGGACCTTGAATACACCAATATGTCATCAATGAAAATAATTACGAATTGGTCCAGGTATGGCTTGAATACTTCATTCATTAGAGCCATAAAAGCTGCCGACGTATTGGTCAACCCAAAAGGCATCACTAAGAATTCGTAATGGCCATAGCGGGTACGAAATGCTGTCTTGGGCACATCCTCCTTCCGAATCTTCAATTGATGATACCCAGACCTCAGATCTATCTTGGAGAAGATCTGTGCTCCCCGAAGTTGATCCAATAAATCGTCAATGCGTGGCAAGGGGTACTTATTCTTGATGGTAGCCTTGTTTAACATCCGATAGTCAATACACAATCTGAGGCTCCCATGTCTCTTCTTCACAAACAATACCGGGGCTCCCCATGGTGAGACGCTCGGTCTTATGAACCCCTTCTCTAACAACTCTTGCAGCTGTTTCCTCAATTCCTCTAACTCAACTGGGGCCATCATATATGGTTACTTCGATATTGGTTCGGTTCCAGGCGTCAAGTCTATACCGAATTCCGTTTCTCTATCAGGTGGCAATCCTGGTAGATCGTCTGGAAAGACATCAGGGAATTCTCTGACCACTGAGATGTCCTCCATATCCGGATGTACTTTGTTCAAATCCACCACATAAGCAACAAAACCTTCAAAACAACACTCAAGCCATTTATACCAAAGTACTTTACTTAATACAAAATTTAAGATTTCATTTCTTCTCTTAAAATCTTACAACACATTCTTCAGGTAGAGAAAACTTAATGGTCTTAGAACGACAGTCTATGACAGCATGATTGGCGGCTAACCAATCCATTCCTAAGATTACATCAATGTCATACATATTCAACAAAATCAAGTTGGCTGTCATGCACTTATCTCCCACCCTCACTTTACAATCTTCATACACTTGTTCAACTAATTGGCTAACTCTCATGGGAGTACTTATTAGTAAAGTCCTACTCAAGTATGTGGGTTCTACAAAACCTTTTAACTTAGATGCACATGCAGGTGATATGAAGGAATGCGTAGCACCAGAATCAAACAAAGCTATAACCTCTAAATTGAAAATCAAGATTGTACCTTTTATCACTTCAGAAGAGGTATCAGCCGATGCCTGGTCTATCGCATACACCCTGCCTTGTCCCACAACTTGTTTTCCTTTCTCTTCAGACGAGGCTTTCTTTCTTGCAGGAGGTGCAACTGTAGGAACCCTCTCTGGCTCTTTACCCCTCTGTGGAATTGCCTCAACTATCTCCGGGCACTCTCTGGCATAATGTCCAAATTTACCACATCTGAAACATCGGGTACCCTGAAGATGACATGGCCTACCACCATGGTATCTACCGCATAGCCTACACTGATCTGTAGTCGGTCGGGGTCCACCAATCACTATACCCCTGGCTGGTGTCTGAGTCGGAGACATAAAGGTCTAGCAACCTTTTTCTGGAAATCATCTACCTCTCTCCGACGTTTACTCATGAATTTTCGACTAAATTTGGCACTCTTGCCATCTCCCATCTTCCTCGGACCCTTGTCCTTACCCCAACTAAACTCAGAAATCTGCAAGTCATGATCTTGCTCACATAACTGGGCCCGTCGCACGGCCTCTCTATATGTAGCGACATCAAATGGGGCCAACTTCGCTCGGATCGAAGGCTTCAGTCCATCCACAAATCTACGGACTCTGACAGCTTCACTCCTGATCGACTCCGGATCATATCGACCAAGTGAAGTGAATCGTGACTCGTACTCATCAACTGTTTGATTCCCTTGAGTCAGATTCAGAAATTCCATCTGTAGTCTCCGTCGAGCAGTATCTGGGATGTATTGCTCTCTGAAAACGTCCAAGAACATATCCCAAGTGATAACCATTTCTTGAGCTCTTAACATCGGCCTGACGGACTTCCACCAGTGCTCTGCTTCGCCTCTCAATACAAAGGCCGCAAGCGCTACTCTCTCCGTAGCTGAACATCTACAGAAGTCGAATAACTTCTCCATTTGACTGATCCAGTCCTCAGCCACCTCGGATCCTTTACTCCGCTAAACGAAGGAGGCTTAAAGTCCATAAAGTGCCTCAATCTCTCCATATCACAGTCATATCCATACCCCAATTCATCATCATGTTGATGTGGGGCTACCGGAGGAGGTACCGGTCGAATATGAGGTTCCCGTGGCCTAGCCGGTTCAGCTTGCGCAGGTGCAACATTCTCAGGTTCAGGTGCAGCTGCTGGGGGATTCGGTGCAGCCTGTCCCGCTGTACCAGGTGTACCCTCAAACCTAGCCATGATCTGACCCATCATGGTCATCATCGTGCACATGTCTTCCTCCAATCGAGTGATTCGAGGATCAGAAGCCTCTATTTGTTCCTGGGGCTCATGACTAGAGGATGATCTACTGTGCCTCTCAGTCCTGTCATTTTGCCCTCGAGCCCTCGAGCTCTCTCCCCTCTTGCGGTGTCTCTCAGGCATAACTCACTAGCCTGATAACTTTCCTGCGTTATAACAAACATTTAATCTACTACCAGCTCCGTATACACATTTGTATCTAAATATCGCATAGTAACTTGGGGATGTATGTTTTCTTAGTCCTAAGCATCAACTCACATCAGACCAACCATGCTCTGATACCAAGCCTGTCATGCCCCGCTTTCGGAAACCCTTCTGTCCATACATTCTCTACTACGGTTGGGCTGTGAGAAGATGCAATTACTAAAAATTTATTTATTTACAGCGGAATATTTAAAACTTAAATTCACACTCCCAGGTGTGTGTGTAAATACACAAAATTAATTGTATAAATACCAAGTGTTTACATATCATCCCCATAATACTGATTACAATTTCAAGATATAACTGTGCGATACGATATATTAGATACAAAATACTCGTGTATACAAATCTTATACCTTTGCGGATTGTGGGAGCTGTTCAACACAAAAGACTTAGAGACCACCGCTCTCTTACTTCTCAGTACCTGGAGGGGGAAAAATAGTGGGATGAGCAAACCACGGCTCAGTAAGGAAATGTATGCTAGCAGGTAGATATTGTACTACCTACATAGCCCATGCATGCATAAACCAAAACCATGTTTTCGTTATAAATGGAAATATCATACGAACAATGCATTTAAATTCATATTTCTCAAGAGCATTTTCGTGTAAATCAAATGTCAAACTTCCATTTAAAACATGTTCATAAATAGTGCCCCCATGGCACGAATGTGAAATCTGAGATTTATTGAAACACAAAATCTCTTTCACTTCTCAAATCATTCTCTTTCACAAATCTCTTTCTTTTTCTGAGATTGTCTCTGTTTCTCGATTCTCTGAGACAGGCATGGAATTTTAGGCAATCAAATATCCACGACTTATGGCCACAGTCAGTGATCCCAGGCCTCACTGATCGGGTGTGCACAGGGTATCACTTCGCCTGAAGGGGGATGGGTCAGTCCTATCCTCCGGCTCATCTCAAGCCACCTCATCTCCTCGTATACTCACGGTGAAGATACGTCGTGTGTCATCTACGCGATACTCGTACTCACGTGCACCCAGCACGGTACATAGTATACCAACGGGTGACTACACTGTTCTACGTACAACCGTGGACCCAAGTCCATACTCCAACTCCGATGGACTTTTTATCCTTGAACCATGGACTTTTTATCCTTGAACCATGTCTCATATACCAGGCGAGCAAGCAGCGTGACACACAGTCAACGCAAAGCTCCAGCGCGGTACGATCTATCGTTAAGGCCCAGCCCGTTAAATTGGCCGTCGGCTGGTATCCCCTTGGGTCCCAGACCCCCAGGTTTACCTTAACTCAACAAAACAGGTACGAGCATAGTTCTCGCACTTTCTCAAAACCCCCGTGCGAGTTAAAACTCCAAGACGGTACATCAAGGCATTAAAACAGGTGTAAGCTAGCGCTTCAACACCAAATCACATCTCAAAACTGATAGAAGGCTATTTTCTCTTTTTAAAAATTCAAAACATGTTTATTCATACAGCATGCTTCTTCATGCTAAAACATGTAAAATTAGCCAACCTATCATCAACATTTCTCAATCATCAATCACAATATAAAATTGAGAATTTCATTGAAAACATGCATATCATGCTATTTCCTTACCCTATCCCATTTCTCAATACATATATATACATCATAGTACTTTTCATATTTCCACATCATTTCATAAACTTATAATATCGTACTAGTCCTAGCAATATATCTACGAAATTGCTGTAATTACGTACGAACATCTCTATAGCTAACACACAGTCCCTTACCTTGTTCTACTTGTGTGCAACTATCCGCCTTTATGCTTCTTGCGTTCTCATCTCGACTTGCTCCGGCGTATCATCCGAAACTGAAATTCATCAATCAACATTAGAGTTAATGTTTCTAACTCTTATTCAACTAAGCATTTATCCAATGCCTTAATTATACATTTTTACCCTTTGTGGTAAATCTCCCAATTTGTCCTAATATCAACATTTCCAAACCATTTCCACAACATACTCATCCACTCAAGATATCCCATTCATCAAAATACTCCCACATTCCACTTTCTCACACTTGACTATTTCTAAGCTATATGCATTTCATACCATCCTAGGTAGTTCTATCCACAATATGCACACCCAAATATCTTTATAAGCATTAACTAAACCAATGTACTTGGATTTGTGCATTAGAACTTACCTCATTGGATTTCCTCATGCTCCAATTAGGATTGCCCTCTATTTCTTCAATCCTTCAAATGGGAAAATGCCTCTAGACTATGTTGTTCTTCTCTTTGATGTGAACAACTTTGTCTCTAATAGCCTCTCCTTAAATCTCCCTGAAAATGGCTGGATTTAGGAGTGAGAAACTAGATTTCTTTGAGTTGAAGTGAAATGGAAATGTTTTCCCCGAAATTCTGATGATCCAACTGCTCCCATTTATAGATTTGACTTGATGAGATCGATCTTCCTTGTGTGGAGATCGATCTGTTCCTCAAAAATCCCTCTTTTCTGAGACGTTTTAAAGGTAGGAGATCGATCTGTCGAGACTGGAGATCGATCTGCTGTCAAACAGAAGCTTAAGGAGATCGATCTGGTCTTAGGGGAGATCGATCTTCTCCCAACCCGAGAGCTAAAGAGATCGATCTGCTTCCTTTGGAGATCGATCTGTTCCCTTCCATTTCTCACATTAGAGCATTCTGGCTCTCCCAGATCAATCTCTCATCCTATGAGATCGATCTGGCCTTCACAAATTCCAGATTTCCTGCAGTTTTTCTGCAACAACTCTTACCAAACACCCTTAATTTACTACCATGATCATTTCCTCATTCATTCATCTTTGAGACTTGAAAATGGGATTCTTCCTTACTACATACACATTAAAATTTGTGTAGAATCTTTGTGTGACCAAATATATACAATATTACTCGAATGGAAATATACACTTATGTAAATCTTTCCTTCCATTTTACTATACTTCTCATATTCCATTTCGATCACATTCTTCTCGTTTTAAGTTCATTTCCTCCTACTCACTCATAATGCAACTTGTACGTATAATCACAATTCTTACTACAAGTGCGTACATAATCTTATGAACTTACATTGTATACACTTCACATTACAATACATCATCTTACTTATGATTTTATTTACATTCCCACGTTCCTATATACATAGCTATACATGTACGGGGTCTCACAGTTTTGGCATTATGCTTGGAGTTTGTCTCGCACTAGATGCCCACCTTGCATGTTACCGTGTTTGGAGCTTCGAGTAGATTGGGTGTCACATCAATTAAATAGGCTCACACGTGCATTGTTTTGACATGATTAATTAGCCGAGTTAGGAGCTTCGGGTAGATAAGAGGTCGTACCGATTAAATAGACTCACACATGCGTTTGAAATGTGGCGTGATATGATGTGTTGATTGGGTCCATGAAGTACGTTGTACCGTGCATGTAGCATGGAGTACGTTGTACCATGTTGAGTTGTGATGTGACGTCTTCGGACGAGATCTGCTATGGACCGACGGGTAGGACACCCACCTCCCGTGTGGAAGCAGATAGTGATGATATCCCGTACGCCTGATCCATGTAGCCGGTATCACAGGTTATGTACATAGGCCTTGAGGTTATTACCTGTTGTTGAACTGCCTATCTCACATGTCTATTGCTTTGAGAATAAATCCATGTTTGAAATGATTTGTGGGTCAGAAAAGTCCGAGGGTGGGCTGAGACCTGACCAGTGTTGGATTGATTTGTTAATGGTTTTTAAAGTGCATGGATGTATGATGTTTAATGCCATGCTTTATTGTGAAAATGCATGATGTTTAATGCCATGCTTTATTGTGAAAATGCATGATAGTTAATGCCATGCTATTTGAGAAAATGCATGATGGGTAATGCTATGCTTTTATTATGAATTATGCATGATGATTTATACCATGCTTTGAGTTGAAATGTGCACTGGATTTTAATAGCATGAATGCTTTACATACCATTAACACAATCATACACTCATGTTTTGAGATAAATGATGAATTAAATGCTTTTGAGCATGGCATCATGATCACGTAGATAGTGCAGTATCTACCTGTTCATATGATTGCCTTACTGAGCGTGTGGTTTGCTCACCCCCTTATTTTCCCCCTCTCTACAGAGTTTTGAGTATAGATTGAGCGTGACTGGAGGTGTTTCCCTTTTGGTAATCCGCTGCATCTCATCGCTAAAGGTATACACACTTGGATTATTTTGTATCTAAACTAGACATAGCACAGTAGCATTTTGTATGTAACTATTGGGGATGTAAAACAATGTAAACACATGTAACGACTCTAATATATATACATTTATACAAGTGTTTACTCATAAATAATGTTCAAATTGAATGGATATGGTGGAATGTGTTAGACGTCGACACACAGCCCAACTGTTAAGAGTGTGATTGTTTACGATCGAGGAACGATGATTAACAATTGATGCATGAAAATGTGAAAAAATTTATACGTATTTTGGTAAGTTGAGGGTTGTGACAGAAGTTGGTATCAGAGCAAGAGTTGGTCTGACGTGTGTCGTGTCTAAAATACTTAATAAGTTGGAAAATTACATCCCCATGTTATTGTGCTTATTTAGATACAATTGTGTGTGTGTCGATGGGTTGACTAAGCAATTGGTTGTGAATGTAGGGAATTGAGTAAATATGCCTAATACCAGTCACGGTAGAGGGATGAGAGCACAGGCTCGAGGTCGTAGAGGTAGGCCTGGGGGTCATGTTGAGCCAGAAACACACGAGGCTCAGGATGATGTTGAGGTGGAGGCTGATGTTGAGCACGCTCCACAGGGTCCCGAGGAGAGGCTCAGGAGTACTGAGGCTCGCTTTGCGAGGATTGAGTGAAGCATTGAGATGATTATGGAGTTGGTCACCCAATCTTTATCTGGAGTTGGCGGTAGACAGAGTCCCTCTACACAGGGTGATGCCAAGTAGGCGGCAGCTCCTGAGGCATGGGCAAGGGACGCCCAGAGACCTCAGACGATAGATACCCCACCTGCACAGGATGTGCCTACACCGGTTGCTACACCAGGCAGTAGAGGTTGGGGATATGGATGTGATTTGGATAGACTGCGGCAGTTCCAGAAGTTTGGACCACCGTCTTTCAGTGGAATAAAGGACCCAGTAGCAGCTGATGATTGGATCAATGAGATCGAAAAATTATATGGGTTCTTTGAGTGTACTACTACCGAGATGGTAGCGTTTGTCGCTTTTATGCTGAAGGGGTCAGCAGAACATTGGTGGAAGTCCACCAGGCCTATTTTGAGAGCCCGGTATACTGAGATCAGCTGGGATGTATTTCTAGAGGCCTTTCGGAGACAGTATATCCCAGATACCGCATAGCGAAAGCTAAAGATGGCATTTTTAGGACTGACCTAAGGGAGCAGGATTGTGGATGAGTATGAGACTGCTTTTATATCCCTGGACAGATATGATCCCAACACTATGAGTAATGAGGTCGAGAAAATTCAAAAGTTTGTGGATGGATTGAGACCGACCATAAGGTCCAGATTGGTTCCTCTGGATATACCGACCTATGAGGAGGCAGTGCGCATGGCACAATTGTATGAACAAGATGTTGATAGAATCACCTCAGAGTTTGGAAAGGTTGGTAAAATGAAGGACAGAGATAAGAAAAGACCAATGATGGATAGAGGCTTCAGTTATAAAGGAAGCAAGAGATTCTCTGGAAAGAGGCCGAGAATTGATGAGATCCGAGAGAAGACAGTTAATACTCTCATGTATCCGGCCATTGCTCCAGCTAAGGGAATCGTGATTGGAGGGCCACAGCCTACTACGAAACAGTGTGGCAAGTGTGGTAGGTACCATGGTACTCGACCATGCTATGGATCTCCTGTAGTATGCTTCAGATGTGGGAAGCCAGGGCACATAATCAGAGATTGCCCAGAGATGACAGAGAGAGCCCCATAGAAGGGCAAGGAGCCAGAGAGAGCTCCAGTTGGTACAGCTGCTCCGAGGAGGAGGGCTACAGCTGAGGAAAAGGGGAAGCAAGCAGTGGGTGTGAGCAGAGGATGAGTGCAGGCACTGGACCAGGACACTACGGATCAGTCATCGGATGTGGAAAAAGGTACCATCCAAATCTTTGATTTAAAAGCTTATGTACTGTTTGATCCTGGTGCCACGCATTCTTTTGTATCACCATCCTTTGCATGTAAATTGTTGAAGCATGTAAAACCCACACTGCTTGATAAGATGTTGTTGATATCTACCCCTATGAATGATAGTTGATTGAGCATGTATATAGAGATAGTAAGATGAAGATAGCAGGTAAAGAGATGGCAGCCGATTTAATTCTATTAAATATGAGTGATTTTGATGTGATCCTAGGAATGGATTGGTTGGCTGCCAATCATGTTATTATGGATTGTCATGCAAAAACTTTGATGTTTCTTAAGATAGACAATCTTGTAGTAAATTTTGTGAAATGAAGCTAAAGAACATGATTTTTATAAGTGTGATGAGTACAATCTTGATACATGATGTATGAAATATAAATTTGATTTCATTTATTTATGTGATGAGATGATTTATGATTACTAATGGTGGAAAGAATAATGTGAAGGGTTTATCACTTATGTGATTAAGACGGATAAGGCACGTCCGGAATTGGGAGACATTCCAGTAGTTAGGGAATTTTCAGGTGTCTTTTCGGATGAGTTACCAGGGTTACCTCCAGATAGGGAGATGGAGTTTGGTATAGATTTAGCACCTGGTACAGAGCCGATGTCCAAGCCACCGTACAAAATGGCTCAAGTTGAGTTGGAGGAGTTAAGAAAACAGTTACAAGAGTTGCTGGAGAAGGGGTTCATCAGACCGAGCGTCTCACCTTGGGGAACACCGATTTTTTTGTAAGGAAGAAAGATGGAAGCCTCCGACTGTGTATAGATTACTGGTTGTTGAATAAGGCCACCATCAAGAATAAGTATCCCCTTCAACGCATCGATGACTTGTTGGATCAGCTTAAGGGAACGCAGGTCTTTTCCAAGATAGATTTGAGATCAGGGTACCATCAGTTGAAGATACGAGGTGGAGATGTACCCAAGACAGCTTTTCGCACCCGGTATGGACATTATGAGTTTATGGTTATGCCATTCGAGTTGACGAATGCTCCCGTAGCTTTTATGTCTTTGATGAATGAGGTATTCCACCAGTACTTGGATCGATTTGTTATTGTGTTTATTGATGATGTACTGGTGTATTCAAGGTCTAGAGAGGAGCATGAACGACACCTAAGGATAGTGCTTCAAACCCTTCGAGAGAAGAAGTTGTACGCTAAACTCAATAAGTGTGACTTTTAGTTGGAACAGATCTCTTTTCTGGGTCACATAGTATCAAAAGATGGAGTATCAGTGGATCCATCTAAGATTGAGGCCGTAGTTCAGTGGCAGAGACCCCAGACAGTGACAGAGATCAGAAGTTTCTTGGGTTTAGCTGGGTATTACCAAAGGTTTGTAGAGGGGTTTTCGAGGTTAGCTGCTCCTTTGACACGCCTCACAAGAAAGAATGTGGATTTGTGTGGGATGATAAGTGTGAAGAAAGTTTTGAGGAGCTAAAAAGGAGATTAACCGCAGCTCCAATCCTCACCATTCCTACCAGCTCAGGAGGTTTCTCGATGTATGCGGATGCTTCACATTTGGGACTGAGCTGTGTATTGATGTAGGATGGGAAGGTAGTAGCTTATGGATCAAGACAGTTAAAGGATCATGAGAGGAACTACCCGACCCATGACTTGGAGTTGGCAGCGGTGGTGTTTGCGCTGAAGATATGGTGCCACTACCTCTATGGTGAGAGATTTTAGATTTATACAGATCATAAGTGCCTTAAGTACCTGTTCTCACAGAAAGAGTTGAACATGAGACAGAGGAGATGGCTCGAGCTGTTAAAGGATTATGATTATGAGATCCTATACCACCCGGGTAAAGCAAATGTGGTTGCTGATGCATTGAGTAGGAAGCATCTTGGGATGGTGTCATTTATGATGGTTAGGGAACACGAGCTGTTGGAACAGTTCACGAACCTCAGTTTGGATATGACCCCACCTGACGTTGATAGTGGATTTATGATAGCTAGCCTGCAGTTGGAACCGGATCTAGTAGATCGAATCTGACAGGCTCAGCGAGTTAATCAGCAGTGTAGTGATATTGTCGGGCAGATACAGAGGGGTATAGACACGGACTTTGAGTTGAGTTAGGATGGGCTGTTGAGGTTCAAAGGTAGGATATGTGTTCCTGATGATGCAGAGATCATAAGGTTGATCTTAACAGAGGCTCACTCATCGAAGTATACGATACATCCAACGGGTACTAAGATGTATCAAAACCTTCGAAAAGTTTATTGATGGTCTGGAATGAAAAAGCACATTGCTGAATATGTTGCTAAGTGTCTCATTTGTTAGCAGGTGAAGGTAGAGCATCAGAAGCCTGCAGGATTATTGCAACCTCTACCGATACCGACTTGAAAGTGGGAGCATGTCACTATGGATTTTGTGATGAGATTACAGAGGAACGGAGAGGTCATGATGCCATATGGGTGATTGTGGATCGGTTGATGAAATCAGCCCATTTTCTAGCTATGAGAGCTACCGATACTCTGAGCCAGTTAGCGAACCTATATGTGCGCGAGATAGTGAGGCTACATGGAATTCCAGTGAGCGTTATTTCTGATAGGGATGCCCGCTTGACTTCCCACTTCTGGGAACATTTTCAGGAAGCGATGGGGACCCAGTTGAGTTTTAGCACCGCATTTCATCCTCAAACAGATGGTCAGTCAGAGAGGACTATACAGACCCTGGAGGATATGTTGAGAGCGTGTACATTGGATTTTAGAGGCTCCTGGGATGACCATTTGCCACTCGCAAAGTTCGCATATAATAACAGTTTTCATGCGAGTATCGGGATGGCACCATTTGAGGCATTATATGGGCGTAGATGTCGTTCCCCTATTGGATGGGAAGAGGTTGGCGACAGACAGATCTTTGCTCCCGACTTGGTTAGACAAGCCTCTGAGGACGTCCAATTGATATGTGAGAGGTTACAGACAGCTCAGAGCAGGCAAAAGAGTTATGCTGACAGGAGACGGAGACCACTAGAGTTTGATGTGGGTGAGTCTGTGTTTTTGAAAGTTCCCCTTTGAAGGGAATTATGAGATTCGAGAAGAAGAGAAAGTTGTGCCCTCGATATATAGGGCCATTTGAGATACATGATAAGGTGGGAGATAAGGCTTATAGATTGGCATTGCCACCAGAGTTTGCAAATGTGCATAACGTCTTCCACGTATCCATATTGAGGAAGTATCACCCGGATCTGACGCATGTAATAAGGTATGAGCCATTGGAGCTCAATGAAGGTATGACCTATGTTGAGAAGCCAGTTCAGGTATTGGACAAAAAAGAGAAAGTGTTGAGGACAAAGATAATTCCCTTGGTGAAAATACTTTGGCAACATCACACTGTGTAAGAAGCCAAATGGGAATTGGAGAGTTTGATGCGGGAGAAGTATCCCGAGTTGTTCACAGAATAATTGGTTCTAATTTGGAGGACCAAATTTTCTAAGTGGGGGAGAATGTTAGACCCCGTATATGTATAATACTATATATGTACATAGAAATGTAAATTAAGTGAAGTATATGTGATGTAAGTCCATAAGTTAATGAACACACTTGCAATAAGAGTTGTGATTGTACATACAAGTTACATTATGTATGAATAAGAGGAAATGGACTTAAACATGTGAGGAATGTGAGTAGAATGGAATATGAGTAGTGTGGTAAAATGGAAGTAGAATTGCATAAGTTGTGCACTTCCATTTGGTTTATATCGTATACTTTTGGTTATAAAAGGATTCCACACAAGTTTAAATAGGAATAAGGTATGTATGGATGTCATTGTCAAGCCTCAAAGATGAATGAATGAGAAAATGATCTTGGTAGCAAATTAAGGATGTTTGAGTATGAGTTGCTGCAGAAAGACTGCAGCAAATCTGGAAACTATGAAGGGCAGATCGATCTCATGGGATGAGAGATCGATCTAGAAGAGCTAGAATGCTCTTATTTGGATAATGGAATAGAGCAGATCGATCTTCAATGGAGCCAGATCTATCTCCTAAGCATTCTTAATGAAAAGATCGATCCTTAAGCACCCAGATCGATCTCCTTAGCTCTCTGTTTGGGAGCAGATCGATCTCATGCTTAAAATGCTGTGAAAAAAAGGGATTTAAGGGGACCAGATCGATCTCCTCTTGGACCAGATCGATCTCCTCAAGCTATTTCTATATAAGGAGTGTTAAAAATTTGAAAATTTCGAGAAAAACACTAACCTTCCACTTTCAACCCAAAAACCTAATTTTCTCTCTCTAAAATCTGCCATTTTCAGTAATATTTGAAGAGAGACCATTAAAGACAAAGTTGTTCCTATCAAAGAGGAGAACAACATAGTTGGAAGACATTTTCCCATTATTGGTATTGAAGGAGCTAAGGGCATTGTCATTTGGAGCAAGAAGAGAAATCAAATTGGGTAAGATTCTAACACTTCAACTATGGTACATTGTCTATATAATTGATTTTGGAGTCGTTTGGCATGAGTATAGATGGTTTGAAACTATCAAAAATGCATTGGAATGATTATGACCTAGAAATGGTCTAGAGTGAGAAAGTGGAATGTATGGAGATTAATGATGAATGAGATATGTAGAAGTTATTAATAGTGTTGTGGTATGATTTTAAGATGCGGTTAGTGGATAAATTGTGAGATTTACCTAAAAGAGGTAAAATGTGGATTAAGGCATTTGTAAAATGCATAAGTGAATAATATTGACTAGTGAGGTCAATTATGGGTTAAAAACATTAACTCAATTAATTGAATGAATGAATCGCAGCTTCCGAGGATACGCCGAGGTGAGTTGAGCCAAGAGCGTGAGAAGTTAAAAGGAAAGGAGTCACACCCAGTAAATCGAGGTAAGGGAATTGTGTGGACTCTTAGAGATATCTGTGCGTAATTTGGGTGCTTAAATATTTTGCTAGAATGCATGAGATTAGGAAATGATGTTGGGTGATTGAAGGGCAAAAGTTGGGAGTTTGACAAAATGTGCATGAAAACAAAAGCATATTGCTTGAAAATCACGTTTTATTGCTTTTTAGCAAATGATTTGGTAGGTTGGCTAATATTTGAAATGATTTGCAAAAGAGTTGAGTTGTTTTGGTTTGTTAACCATACTTTGCAAAGTTTTGAGCCACCTACATGATTTCATGAGTATGAAAGCGTGCTAGAGTATGACTCACACGAGATTTGACGTGTTTTATACACATGAGTGCTAGAGGCACTAGTTTTCACATGGATTTCATATTTGTTTTGGCATTGTGCTTGGAGTTTGTCTCGCACTAGATCCCCACCTTGCATGTTGCCGTGTTTGGAGCTTCGAGTAGATTGGGTGTCACATCGATTAAATAGACTCAGACGTGCATTGTTTTGACATGATTAATTAGCCGTGTTAGGAGCTTCGGGTAGACAAGAGGTCGTACCGATTAAATAAGCTCACACATTGTACCATGGAGTGATATGATGTGTTGATTGGGTTCATGGAGTACATTGTACCATGCATGTAGAATGGAGTACGTTGTACCATGTTGAGTTATGATGTGCCGTCTACGGACGAGATCTGCTATGGATCGGTGGGTAGGATTTGACCCACCTCTTGTGTGGAAGCAGATAGTGGTGATATCCCGCACACCTGATCCGTGTAACTGGTATCACAGGTTATGTACATAGGCCTTGAGGTTATTACCTGTTGTTGAACTGCCTATCTCACATGTCTATTGCTTTGAGAATAAATCCATGTTTGAAATGATTTGTGGGTCAGGAAAGTCCGAGGGTGGGCTGAGACCTGACCAATGTTGGATTGATTTGTTAATGGTTTTTAGAGTGCATGGATGCATGATGTTTAATGCCATGCTTTATTGTGAAAATGCATGATGTTTAATGCCATGCTTTATTGTGAAAATGCATGATGGTTAATGCCATGCTATTTGAGAAAATGCATGATGGGTAATGCCATGCTTTTATTGTGAATTATGCATGGTGATTTATACCATGCTTTGAGTTGAAATTTGCACTGGATTTTAATAGCATGAATGCTTGACATACCATTAACACAATCATACACTCATGTTTTGAGATAAATGATGAATTAAATGCTTTTGAGCATGGCATCACAATCACGTAGATAGTGCAATATCTACATGTTAGCATGATTGCCTTACTGAGCGTGTGGTTTGCTCACCCCCTTATTTTCCCCCTCTCTACAGAGTTTTGAGTATAGATTGAGCGTGACTGGAGGCGTTTCCCTTTTGGTAATCCACTGCATCCCATCGCTAAAGGTATACACACTTGTATTATTTTGTATCTAAACTAGACATAACACAGTAGCATTTTGTATATAACTATTAGGGATGTAAAACAATGTAAACACATGTAACGACTCTGATATATATACATTTATACAAGTGTTTACTCATAAATAATGTTCAAATTGAATAAGTATGGTGGAATGAGTTAGACGTCGAGACACAGCCCAACTGTTAAGAGTGTGGTTGTTCACGATCGAGAAAGGATGATTAACAATTGATGCATGAAAATGCAAAAAAATTTGTACGTATTTTGGTAAGTTGAGGGTCGTGACACATGCAATTTTTCAAATCTTGCATTCCCGATGCTCAACGGTATGTATTTCCCTATAACAAGGGTAATATCATAATTTATTTATCACTAGGTTCTTTCTCAGATTTTCAGTCTCTATATATTCTATATTATTTATTCTTATACAGGGATTTATTAAAATACGTACAGCTATCTCTATAGCAATCATAAATCCCTTACCTGGAATCTCAGTCGATTCCGCTTTTATCTTTCCAATTTCTATTCACTTGCTCGTTCTCGGCTCCAATATGCCTTCAAGAGTCGAGTTTCTATGATGGCACGCAAATTGAAACTCGATTGAATTCACTTTTGTCGTGCTTCACATTTATATATTCAAACCAGTTCAATTTCGGTCAAATATAAATTCAAATAAATTTTTCAAAAATATAATCGATCAATTTCGACTCCTTACCGGCTTCGCCTTAAACCCGGGGCATCACCAAATTTTTTCCTCTTTTTTTTGGCTGAACCGGTTCGGATCGGTTCAGACCCGTTTTTCACTAAACCAGTCCGAATCGGTTCAGTGGCCAAGTCGTCGTTCGGACTCTTTTCCGGTTGGTTCCTCACCGGCTTCCACTCCCAACAGATCTGTCGGGCCTCGCGATGCGTGGATCTGGTGTTGTCAGACTGTCAGCTCACCAGAAAGTGACCGGCCCAGCCCTTTCTTTCTTCGGTTTCACCGACGTTTCTTCCTCTTCGTCGATCGGCGTTCCTGGGCTGCCGACGGTGGCGTTTCTACTCCCCTCTGGCCGGTGGTGACGAGCTCTCCCTTTTCCCGACCTCCGATCACCTCCTTTCTCTCTCTTCTCTCGCCGGTGAGGATGGTTTCAGGAGGCTGTCTTCGGTTTCATTTTCTCTCGTTTTTAGTTCTATTTCCTTTTTTTTGTCAATTCAGTTTTTTATATATATTATTATATTATATTATATTATATTATATTATATAATATAATATAATATAATATAATATAATATATTATAATACATAAATATAAAATATCTATAATATAATATTATTATAATAAAATACAATAATAAATATACCATATTATTTATATTATTATTATAAAAATATTATTACCATGTATTATATATACAGTGATTTTCAAATGCACATGTATATATTTAGACACCCAAATTTTTATTTTTTTATATATACTTTTGTATTTATAAACATCATTATTTATTTTTATTTCTTTAGAAATATTTTTCCATAGTCCCGAAATAATTTTCGAAATGAAAAATTTTGGGTTTTGCATTCCTCCCCTCCTTAAGAAATTTGGTCCTCCAAATTAGAACCAAACTATCACTCAAAAAGCTGTGGATACCTATCGCGCATCAGGCTCTCCAATTCTCACGTAGCTTCCTCCAAAGTGTGGTACTGCCAGAGAACCTTAACTAGAGGGATTGTCTTGGACAGTAGCATTTTCTCCCTTCTATCTAGTATCCGAATCAGCTTCTCCACATAGGACATATCCTCTTTGAGCTCCAATGGCTCATACTGAATCACATGTGCCGAATCTGGATGATATTTTCGAAGCATAGAGACGTGGAAGACATTATGGATGCCTGCTAGCTCAGGTGGCAAAGCTAGCCTGTAGGCCTTATCTCCCACTCGATCCAGTATCTCAAATGGGCCAATATATCTGGGACTCAATTTTCCTCTCTTCCCAAATCTCATAATCCCTTTGGAGGGAGAAACCTTTAGGAATACTGATTCACCCACGGTGAATTCTAATGGTCTCCTCCTCGTGTCCGCATAACTTTTCTGTCTACTCTGAGCTGTCTTCAACCTTTCACATATCAATTGGACATCTTCAGAGGCTTGTTTCACTAAGTCAGGAGCAAATATCTTCCGATCAACCACTTCTTCCTAACTGACAGGAGAACGACACCTACGACCATATAAGGATTCATACGGTGCCATTCTAATACTCGAGTGATAACTATTATTATAGGCGAATTCGGCTAGTGGCAAATGATCATCCCAAGAGCCTTTAAAGTCCATCACACACGCTCTCAACATATCCTCCAGAGTCTAAATGGTTCTCTCTGACTGACCATCTGTTTGACGATGAAAAGCGGTGCTAAAGCTCAATTGGGTTCCCATAGCTTCCTGAAAATGTTTCCAAAAGTGAGAAGTGAAGTGGGAATCTCTATCTGATACAATGCTCACTGGAACACCATGTAGCCTTACAATCTCCCGTACATATAAATCTACCAATGCATTCAGAGTATCTTTAGCTTTCATAGCTAAGAAGTGAGCTGACTTCATCAATCTATCCACAATCACCCAAATGCCATCATGGTTCTGTCTAGTCCTCGGTAAACCCATGATGAAATCCATGGTGACGTGCTCCCATTTCCATGTCGGTATAGGTAGAGGTTGTAATAACCCCGTCAGTTTCTAATGCTCTACCTTCACTTGTTGACATACAAGACATCTCGCCACAAAATCCACCATATCTCTCTTCATACCCAACCACCAGTACACCTTCCGGAGGTTCTGATACATCTTATTACTCCCCGGATGTAATGTATACCGCGATGAGTGAGCTTCTGACAATATCAATCTTATCAACTGTGGGTCCTTGGGAACACATATTCTGCCTCTGAACCTCAGTAAGCTATCATCACTCACTACGAACTCAGTCACTGTCCCTCTCTGAATCTGCTGTACAATATCGACACACTGCCAATCATCACGTTGAGCTTGGCGAATTCGATCTATCAACTCCGGTTCTAACCTCAGGCTAGCTATCATATAACCACTATCAGCGTCAGAAGGGATCACATCAATAGTGAGGTTTGCAAACTGTTCTAACAGCTCGTGTTCCCTGACCATCATATAGGATATCATCCAAAGGCTCTTTCGACTCAATGCATCAGCCACTATATTAGCCTTTCCCGGGTGATACAATATTTCACATTAGCCACTATAGAAGCTCTAACCATCTTCGTTGCCTCATATTTAATTCTTTCTGTGAAAACAAATATTTGAGCCTTTTGTGATCAGTGAATATCTGAAATTTCTCACCGTATAAATAGTGGCACCATATTTTCAATGCAAATACCATGGCCGCCAACTCTAAATCGTGGGTCGGATAGTTCTTCTCATGGTCCTTGAGCTGTCAGGATCCATAAGCAACTACCTTCCCATTCTACATCAATACGCAGCCCAGTCCTTGATGAGAGGCATCTGTATACACAACAAAACCTCCTGAGCTGGTAGGTATGGTGAGAATCGATGCGGTGGTCAAGCGATGTTTCAATTCCATGAAACCCTTTTCACACTTATCATCCCACTCAAATGCAACATTCTTTCGAGTGAGACGAGTCAATGGAGCAGCTAGTCTCAAGAAACCCTCGACAAATCATCGGTAATATCCAGCCAAACCCAAAAAACTTCAAATCTCAGTAACTGTCTTGGGTCGTTCCCATTGAACTACTGCTTCAATCTTGGACGGATCCACTGACACCTCATCCTTCGATACAACATGACCCAAAAAAAAAATTTGTTCTAGCCAGAAATCACACTTACCGAGCTTAGCATACAACTGTTTCTCCCGGAGGGTCTGTAAGACTGTCCTTAAGTGCTGTTCATGTTCCTCTTTGGACTTCGAATATATTAGTATGTCATCGATAAAGACGATCACAAACCTGTCCAGATATGGCTTGAATACATCATTCATCAAAGCCATAAAAGCTGCAGGAGCATTCGTTAACCCGAATAGCATCACTAGGAACTCATAATGACCATAACGAGTACGAAACGCAGTCTTAGATACATCTCCACTCTGAATTTTCAACTGATGGTACCCAGACCTCAGATCAATCTTAGAGAAGACCTGTGCTCCTTGAAACTGATCCAATAGATCATTAATACGTGGAAGGGGATATTTGTTCTTGATGGTAGCTTTATTCAACAACCGATAGTCAATACATAGTCGGAGGCTTCCATCCTTCTTCTTAACAAACAAGACCGGAGCTCCCCAGGGTGAGACGCTCGGTCTAATGAATCCCTTATCCAACAGTTCCTGCAATTGTTTCTTCAACTCCTGTAACTCAACTGGAGCCATACGGTACGGTGGTTTAGATATCGGCTCTGTACCAGGCACCAAATCAATACAAAATTCCATCTTTCTATCTGGTGGCAACCCTGGTAACTCATCCGAAAAGACATCTGAAAATTTCTGAACTACGGGAATATCAATCAATTCCAGGTGTGCCTTATTTATGTCAACCACGTACATAATAGAACCTTCAAAATATTATTCATATAATTAGTACATTAATCACTCATTCTATTACAATAATTACATTCCTTCATTTATTCTCAGATAATCTTACAACTAATTTCTCAGTTTCCTCTACCTGAGAAAACATTATAGTTTTAGAATAACAATCTAAGACAACATGATTTGTAGCCAACCAATCCATTCCTAATATCACATCAAAATCATACATATTTAACAAGATAAGATCGGCTGTCATACTCTTATCTTCTATTCTTAATTTACAACCCTAACATACTTGTTTGGCTAATTGGCTAACCCTCATTGGTGTGCTAATTAGCAATGTTCTATCTAAGTATGTAGGTTTCACACACTCTGCTAATTTAGATGCACATGAAGGCGATATGAATGAATGCGTAGCACCAGGATCAAATAAGGCAAAGGCTTCTAAATCAAAAATCAGAATTGTACCTTTAATTACTTCTGTGGAAGCATCTGCTGTCCCCTGGTCTAATGCATATACTCGACCTTGGCAAACAGCTTGCTTTCCCTTCTTTTCTACTGTGGCTCTCCTCCTCTGAGTAGGAGTAACTGTAGGAATTCCTTTTGGCTCCTTGCCCTTCTGTGGGGCTATCTCAACTGACTCTGGGCAATCTTTCATAAAGTGCCCTACTTTACCACATCTATGACATGGTCTATTAGCAAAGAAACATGGTCTGTTACCATGGTATCTCCCACAAATCCTGCACTGATCAGTAGTAGGCCGGGGTCCACCAATCACGATACCCCTGGTTGGTGCTGTGGTCAGATACACAGGTGGCTTAGCAGCTCTACTATGTAACTCATCGGTGCCTCTGAAACGCTTCCCAATAGGCTTCCTACTATCCCTGACACCTCTATCATCTCCAAATCTTTTCTTATCTTTATCTATGCTTTTTCTCACCTTCCCGAACTTAGAAACGTGGAACTCATAATCCTGTTCGCAAAGTTGGGCCCGTCTGACAACTTCAGAATAAGTCGTAATATCGAACGGGGCCAATTTAGCTCTGATGGAAGATCTCATCCATCCATAAACTTACGAACCTTCTTCATTGTACTACTCATCGTATCTGAATCATATCTGCCCAGAGAAATGAATCTCGACTCATATTCATCCACTGATCGGGTCCCCTGAGTCAGATTCCAGAATTCCATCTGTAGTCTCCTCTGAGCTGTATCTAAAATATACTTTCTCCGGAACTCATCTAGAAAAATCTCCCATTATATCACTACATGCTGATCCCTCAGTATCGGTCTGGTGGACTTCCACTAGTGCTCTGCCTCACCCTTTAGCACGAAGGCAGCAAATGCTACTCTCTCTGTAGCTGAACATTGGAAAAACCTAAACAGTTTCTCCATCTCATTGATCCAGTCCTCAGCCACTACCGGATCCTTTATTTCGCTGAAAGACGGAGGCTTAAAATCTTGAAACTGTCTTAACCTATCCAGCTCACAATCATACCCCATATCATTATTTCTACCTGGCTGTGGGGCTACTGAAGGAGGTACAGGCTGAACATGAGGGTTTTGTAGGGGTTCAACTCTATGTGGTGCAGGTGCAGATTGCGTAGGTGCAGGGGTCTCAGGTGCTGTTACGAGAGTAGCAGATGCAGTCTGTCCTGCAGTACCCTGATCTCTATCAAATCTAGCCATAACCTGCCCCAACAATGACATCACTGTGTCTATGTTTTGCTCTAATCTAGCAAAACGAGCATCAGAACTCTCTGATGGTTCCTAAGAAGTATGCTCAGATGAAGATCCACAACGTCTCTCAGACCTATCTCTGTGTCCTCAAGATCGTAAACTCTCTCCTCTAGTGCGGTGTCTATCAGACATTCTGATAATTTCCTGCGTTCATAACCCAAATTTCAATAAATTCACAGCTTAATATACGCACGTGTATCTAAACAACGCACAGTAACATGGGGGATGTAAACTTTTCTAATTATTAACACTGACTCAAATCAGACCAACCTTGCTCTGATACCACTTCTATCACGACTGTTATCGCTGACCTTTTTCCATTTCATTCCCAAGATTTGGTTGGGCTATGAGTCGATGTTACTCATTTCTATTCAATCATATGTATCAAATATTAAACATAATTGTACATCTATTTATATAATCGTTCTTCTTATACGTTACATCCCCAGTAATTTATACAGTACATGTCTATGCGATTTAGTGTTCAGATATAAAATATGTGTATATATATACCTTTGTGCAGCAAAGAGAGCTGTACAACAAAAGAACTAGCAGGGATGACCGCAAGATGCTCTAATGAGCCTTATCTGTGGAGTGAGAAAAAAGGGGTGAGCTAACGCGCTCAGTAAGAAAAACAAGACAGCAGGTAGATAACTATACTATCTACATGCTTATAATGCATGCTTAATATCATCACAAGGCAAATGCATTTTATAAACCATAGCAATCTATTCAAAAATCATTAATTCAATAGAAAGCTTTTGTTTTCACTTTAACCAATATTTCAAATCATCACATTTCTCTTTGTTTTCATTTTCGAAATCAGTACTCCTCTGGTATTGGTAATAAGTGATTCCATCATAATCACAAATCATAGTTTTTAAACCATTTGAGATCATTTTGAGATCAATTTAAAATCAATTTGAGATCTATTTGAGATAGATTTAAGATAGATTTGAGACTAGGTAGGGATATGCAATCATCTGTGGACATATGGCCATAGTCAGTGACCCCAAGCAATCGCTAGCTAGGCATGCAAGGGTGTCAGTCACCTAGGGAGGTGGGTCAATCCAACGCATTAGCTCATATTTACTTTATCATCTGTCCGAAGACGCCAACACGGTACAAGGTACTCCATGTATCGTCTCACGGTACAACGTACTCCGTGGACAATGACACCGTATAACGTACTCCGTGGATCCTGTCCATACACCCTACGCCATGGACTATATCAATATACTGTATGCTCGAGGCTACCTGAGAGTAGGCAGGCTTTTACGACCTCGGCATTAATCATCAACCATAACCTTGTCTCATAAACCAATGCGAGCAAGTCAGTGTGACACACAATCGACATGAGGGCTCTAGCACAGTTTTTATCATCAATAACATTTAAAATTTCGTGCAAGCATAATCGTTAACCCATTAGTTAACACGCAATTCCAGCACGATTTATTTCATTCACAAATCTGATAGATGGCTCTATTTTCATTGAAAATAACTCAAAATCAGAGTTCAGTATAAATAGCATGCTGTCATGATGCAAATCATGTAAACAATAGCCAATCTATCCATATACTTGCTAAAAAGCAAAGTTTTATAGTGAAAAACATCAAAATATGCAATTCATGCAATTTTTCAAATCTTGCATTCCCGATGCTCAACGGTATGTATTTCCCTATAACAAGGGTAATATCGTAATTTATTTATCACTAGGTTCTTTCCTAGATTTTCAGTCTCTATATATTCTATACTATTTATTCTTATGTAGGGGTTTATTAAAATACGTACAACTATCTCTATAGCAATCATAAATCCCTTATCTGGAATCTCAGTCGATTCTGCTTTTATCTTTCCAATTTCTATTCACTCGCTCATTCCCGGCTCCAATATGCCTTTAGGAGTCGAGTTTCTATGATGGCACGTAAATCAAAACTCGATCGAATTCACTTTCGTCGCGCTTCACATTTATATATTTAAACTGGTTCAATTTTGGTCAAATATAAATTCAAATAAATTTTTCAAAAATATAATCGATCAATTTCGACTGCTTACCAGCTTCGCCTTAAACCCGGGGCATCACCAAATTTTTTCCTCTTTTTTTTGGCTGAACCTGTTCGGATTGGTTCAGACCCTCTTTTCACTGAATCGGTTCGAACCGGTTCAGTGGCTAAGTCACCATTCGAACTCTTTTTTGGTCTGTTCCTCGCCGATTTCCACTCCCAACAGATCCGTCGGGCCTCGCGATGCGTGGATCTGGTGTTGTCCGACTGTCAGCTCACTGGAAAGTAGCAGGTTTGGCCCTTTCTTTCTTCAGTTTCGCCGATGTTTCTTCCTCTTCGTCGATCGTCATTCCTGGGCTGCCAACGGTGGCGTTTCCACTCCCCTCTGGCCGGTGGTGACGAGCTCTCCCTTTTCTCGACCTCCAATCGCCTCCTTTCTCTCTCTTCTCTCGCCGGTAAGGATGGTTTCGGGGGGGCTGTCTTCGGTTTCGTTTTCTCTCATTTTTAGTTTTGTTTCCTTTTTTTTGTCAATTCAATTTTTTTATATATAAATATTATATTATATTATATTATATTATATTATATTATAATACATAAATTTAAAATATCTATAATATAATATTATTATAATAATAATACAATAATAAATATACCATATTATTTATATTATTATTATGAAAATATTATTATCATGTATTATATATACAGTGATTTTCAAATGCACATGTATATATTTAGACACCCAAATTTTTATTTTTTATATATACTTTATGTGTATATATAAACATCATTATTTATTTTTATTTCTTTGGAAATATTTTTCCATATTCTCGAAATAATTTTCGAAATGAAAAATTTCGGGTCTTACACTAGGATCCGTGTAGCCTGGGATCATAGAGGATATGTGTGAGACCCCGTATATGTAAAGTTGTAATGTGTAATGAATGTGAATAGACTTGTAATGTAAAGTATGATCGATGTAAGTCCATGGATTCAATGTATGTATGTGTAATATGATTTGTAACGCACATACAAGTTCCATTGAGTTTGAATATGAAGAAATGAGTTCTTATAAGTGATGGATGTGATTGAAACTCAAAATGGGTAGTGTGGTAAATGGATGGAAGCTGCGTGAATATAAATGCTTCCATTTGGTTATATATAGTATACCTTTGGACATACAATGAATGCACACAAGTTTCAATGTGCATAAGGTATGAATGGATGCCATTTTCAAGTTATAAAGGTGGATAGATGAGAAAATGGCCATGGTAGCAGATTAAGGATGTGTTGGTGTGAGTTGCAGCAAGAAAACTGCAAAAAATCTTGAAAGTATGAAGGCCAGATCGATCTCATAAGATGAGAGATCGATCTGGAAGAGCCAGAATGCTCTTATTTGGGCAATGGAATAGAGCAGATCGATCTCTAATGGGGCCAGATCATCTCCTAAGCATTCTGTAATGAAAAGATCGATCCTCAAGCACCCAGATCGATCTCCTTAGCTCTCTGTTTGGGACCAGATCGATCTCATGCTTCGACAGATCGATCTCATGCTTAAAATTTTATGAAAATGAGAGATTTAAGGGGACCAGATCGATCTCCTCTTGGACCAGATCTATCTCCTCAAGCTATTTCTATAAAAGGAGGGCTGAAAATCTAAAAATTTCAAGAAAAACACCAATCTTCCATTTCTAACCCAAAAACCTAACTTTCTCTCTCTAAAATCAGCCATTTCCAGCAAGAATTGAGGGGAGACCATTAGACATTAAGTTGTTCATCTTGAGGAAGAGAACAACTTAGTTGGAACCCAAAATTCCATTGTGGGTATTGAAGGAGATAAGGGCATTGACATTTGGAGCTAGAAGAAAAATCATATTTGGTAAGATTCTAACACTCCAATCCAAGTACATTATTTATTTAATTGATTTTGGAGTTGTTCGGCATGAGTATGTATGGATGGAAACACCTAGGTTGTGTTAGAAACTAATGTAACCTAGAAAATGGAATGCCTCTAGTGTGAGAAAGCATGATTTGGGGAGTTGGTGGTTTATGGGTTATGATAAGCTGTTAAATGAGTAATGTGGGTGATTTGGAATGGTTATGTAGAGTTATAATGTGGGTTTAAGTGAAATTGTGAAAATGAGTATGTATATGCTTGATAACACTATGAGCTTAATGTCGATTTAATATCGATTTGGAATAAGTTAATAGGCCTAAGAAGATCCATAGACTCGAGTTATGGGTAAAGTAATGAAACGATGCCATATAAGCGTTAATAGAGGCTATAGATTAAATTGACTTGCATTATATGGATCGAATATAATGTGAAATATGATTGTGTGCAGTCCCGAAGAGTTGTTGAAGACGAATCGAACCGTACGAGTAAGCAGCTTAAGGAAGTGGAATCACGCATCACGATTCCAGGTAAAGGAATTCTGTAATTATATAGAGGTAGCTGCTCGTAATTTACGGGATTATAGGATGTTTATGAAATGCATGAACGTTTGAGAAATTGGTTGTTTGGTATGCGAAAATAGTTGTGAATATTGGATGATTTGGTTTTACATGGATGTATAAAAAGGGATAGTTAGGCTAATAATTGCATAAATCAAGTGTTTTGAACGCTTTCACAAAACATGTGTTTGGTTAAAAATGAATTGATAAATAGGTTGGCTATTGTGGTTTGATGTTTGTAGCACATGTGAAGTGCCAAATATGTTTTGAGATAGTTTTAAAAGCTTATGAGCCGCCTATCATGTTTATGTGAATTAAACCGTGCTAGAGCCTAGCTCGCACCGGGTATTGATGTTTTCATTTGTATGAAACGTGCTGGAGCTTAGCTCACACCTTGATTTGGAAACAATGATGATGTTTATAAACCGTACTGGAGCTTCTGCTCGTACGTGGCTTTTGAGTGGTTTGTCTTATGAGTATAACCGTACTAGAGCTATGCTCGTATGCGTCTCTTTATGATAGGATGCATGAGTCGTGCTAGAGCTTTGCTCGCACAAGTTTGCACATTGTGATACATATAATGTTGTGAAAGTTGGTAAGATCCTTAAGCACGAGGAGGCGGGGAAGCTCTGTTCGGTGGGGAGGCTCTCTTATGGTGGGATCCTTAAGCCAACATCCTTAAACCCTGGAGGGGCGGGGAGGCTCTGTTAGGCAGGGAGGCTCTGCTACATGGGTACAGTAAGATCCTTAAGCCTTACATCCTTAAGCCAACATCCTTAAGCCCAAAGAGGCAGGGAGGCTCTGTTAGGTGGGGAGGCTCTGTTCGGTGGGGAGGCTCTCTTACGAAAGGATCCTTAAGCCCTACATCCTTAAGCTAACATCCTTAAGCCCGAGGAGGTAGGGAGGCTCTGTTAGGCGGGGAGGCTCTCCTTCACGGATATGGAAAACTCTTGGTATGGGGTAAGTAAGACCTAGGAATGGCACCCCCAATCACGATATGAGTCTGCGAAGTACGCTGTACCGTGTATATCACATGGAGTACGATGCACCACGTGATGGTTATGTGATGAGAAAGTCTGGCGAGGGATAATCCATCTTCGTGCCAGCATGATACCCCGCACACCTGGATACGTGTGGTTTGGGATGATTTATGATGTAGTTGGTCCACATAGGCACTTTTGATATAGTGACCTAGTTTTTATACACATGTGTGAATTGTGAAACGAAAATGTGGTTGTGATTGTGAATTGATTTGGTGGTATTTATGTGTTGAGAAAGAGGTTTATGATGTTGTTTTAAAAAGGAGGTTTCTTAATGAATTGCCCTTTTTATGAATTTAAATAAGATCGAGCATGAGATGATTTATACATGATGTTCTTTTTACCATGTTTGATATGCCAATGTACATGATTTTAACACATGATATATATGTATACTCATATGGCATAGTTTTATTCCTCATGCTCCTACCATAAATGATTTATGCATAACACTATCAGCATGTAGATAGAGTAGTTATCTACCATGCTTGCATTATTGCCTTACTGAGCGTGTGGTTGCTCATCCCTCTCTATTTTTCCCCTCCAATAGAGCGTGCATAGTAGCCCAGTGAGGACTGAGGTGTGGTATTTTGAATTCCGCTGCATCTCCATCACTTAGAGGTATATACACAATGATTTCTTCTGTATCTAAACAATGTAAAAGTACAGTAGTCATTTGAAATGTAATTATGGGGGATGTAGATGTCAGTAATCATATTTTGTATAAGTAAACGATTAACTTCGAATGTATGACATCGTTTTATTAAATTGTGAATGAATGGTAAGTGATGTTTATTATTGACTCACAGCCCAACAGTGTGTGGTGAGTTAGTCACGATCGGGTAAGGTAACAGTAAAACGCGAAAACTTTTCAGTGATTTTCGGTTAAAGGGAATGAAAATGGGTCGTGACAATATGACCATAGTCCTAGTTATTTCCCTTATTATTATTTACCTATCTCACATGTCACTTGATTTATGATGAATCCATATTTTAAATTGTTTTGTGGGTCAGGACAGTCTACGGGAGGGGTTGAGTCTTGACAAATGGTGATTTTGGTACAGAGTTGTGTTGAGTATGAAATGCTTTTAATTACGACTTGTGCATGATGATTTTCCATGCTTTAATTACGATTTGTGCATGATGATTTTCCATTCTTTGTATTAAGAATTGTGCACTGATTTTAATAGCATGAATTGCTTTATATATCATGAACACGTGCATGAACTGATGTTTTGGAGTATGACAAGTAAATGCTTGGTTTTATGCATGACATCACGATCACGTAGATATCACAGTTATCTACCTGCTCACATGATTGCCTTACTGAGCGGATGGTTTGCTCACCCCTCTTATTTTCCCCCTTTACAGAGCACTTTCAATAGATAGAGAGCGATTGAGGATTGAATTTTGGTGTCTGGTGCATCCCATCACACAAGGTATACACAATCGTATAGTTTTTGTATCTAGACATACCATAGCACAATAATATTTTGGATGTAACTTTTAGGGATGTCTTTAAACACATGTAAACAGCAACTCTGATTTAGAAATACAAGTGTGTTTATGTTTAAATGAATTGTAATTTGAAATAGTTTGGTTGGATGATATTGACACCGATACACAGCCCAACTGTTGGTGGTGCTGTTCACGATCAAGTAAGGTAAGAGTAAAGAATAAACAATAAATAATGGAACAAAAAAAAATTGTAGTGGATTTTCAGTGGATTGAAGGTCGTGACAATGGCATCATGATTCCTACGGGTTCTCGGCAAACTCATCACGAAATCCATGGTGACATGCTCTTATTTTCATGTCGGTATAGGTAGAGGTTGCAATAACTTTGCAAGTTTCTGATACTCTACCTTAATCTGCTGACATGTAAGGCACTTAGCCACAAACTTTGCAACATCTTTCTTCATGTCTGACCACCAATACACTTTTTAGAGATTCTGATACATCCTATTACTTCTCAGATGCACTGTATACCTCGATGAATGAGCTTCCGTCACAATTAATCTCTTTAACTGTGGATCATTGGGAATGCAAATTCAACCTCTGAATCTCAGAAGGCCATCACACTAACTGTGCACTTAGTCACACTACCCATCTATATCTAACTTACTTGATCAGCACACTATCGGTCATCATGCTGAGCCTATCGTATCCGGTCAATCAAATCTGGTTCCACTCTCAAGCTAGCTATCACATAATCATTGTCAATATCAGAAGGGTCTATATCCAGACTAAGGTTAGTAAACTGCTCTAACAACTCATGTTCCCTGACCATCATATATGATGCCATCTCGAGGCTCTTTCTGCTCAAGGAATCAATGACTGTATTTGCTTTACCCGAATGATAAAGTATCTCACAATCATAATCTTTCAGAAGCTCTAACAATTTCTATTGCCTCATATTCAATTCCTTATGTGAAAACAAGTATTTGAGGCTTTTATGATCAATAAAGATATGAAATTTCTCACAGAATAAGCAGTGGTACCATCTCTTCAATGCGAACACTAAGACAACCAACTCCAAATCGTGGGTTAGATAGTTCTTCTAATGGTCGTTAAGCTGTTGGAATCCATAAGTAACTACTTTCTCATTCTGTGTTAATACACAGCCCAGTCCCTATTCAGAGGCATCTGTATATACAAAGAAACCCTCTTGAGCTGTTTGGTATGGTGAGAATAGGTGTGGTGGTTAGTCGATGCTTAAGTTCTAGAAAACTCTTCTCACAAGCATCATTCCACTCAAATGCAGCATCTTTTCGAGTGAGATGAGTAAATGGAGTAGCCAATTTAGAGAAACCCTCTACAAATCGACAGTAATACCCAACTAAACCTAGAAAGCTACGTATCTCTGTGACAGTATTGGGTCTGTCCCATTGAACTACTGCTTCAATCTTGGACGAATCAATAGACACCCCATCCCTTAACACAACATGACCCAGAAACGATATCTATTCCAACCAAAAATCACACTTACTGAGCTTCGTATATAACTTCCTCTCTCTGAAGGTATGTAAGTCTATCCCCAGATGCTACCCATGTTCTTCCCTGGACTTCGAATACACCAGAATGTCATCAATGAACAATATGACAAACCAATCCATGTATGGCTTGAACACCTCATTCATTAATTCCATGAAAGCTGTAGGAGCATTCGTTAACTCGAAAGGCATATCTAAGAACTCATAATGTCCATATTGGGTACGAAAAGCTATCTTAGGTACATCTTCACTCCAAATCTTCAACTGGTGGTACCCAAACCTCATATCTATCTTGGAAAAGATCTGCGCTCACCGAAGTTGATCCAACAGATCATCTATACATGGAAGAGGTACTTGTTCTTAATGATAGCCTTATTCAACAACCGGTAGTCAATATATAGTCAGAGGCTTCCATATTTCTTCTTAACGAACAAAACTGGTACTCCCCAAGGTGAAACTCTCGGTCGTATGAACCCCTTCTCCAACAACTCCTGTAATTGCTTCTTTAGCTCTTCCAATTCAACTAGAGCCATTCTATATGGTGGTTTGAATATCGACTCAGTACCAGGCACCAAATCACTACAAAGCTCTATCTCTTTATCTAGTGGCAACCCTGGTAAGTCCTCCGAAAAGACATCAGGAAACTCCCTGATCACTGGAATGTCTATCAATTCTTGGTGTGCCTTATCCGTCTCAACCACATATGCAATGAATATCCCTGACAATACTGTGAAGGATTCATCCGTATAGTTAATACAAGTCTTTACTCTTTCAATCACAATAACTATAATCTTTTATTACTTCTCATAAAACTTTACAACCTACTTCTTCGGTGTAGAAAACATTATCATCTTAGAGTAACAATCTAAGACAACATGGTTTGCAGATAACCAATCCATTTCCAGTATTACATCAAAATCGCTCATGTTCAACATGATAAGGTAACTGACATGTTCTTGCTTCTTACTCTTATCTTATAATTCTTATACACATATTTGACTAATTGACTATCTCTCATTGGTGTGCTAACAAGCAACGCCCTACCTAAAGGTACAGGCTTAACATATGGAAGCAGTTTATGTAAACGAAGATGATATGAATGAATGTGTGGCACCCGAATCAAATAAAACAAATACTTCAAGATCAAAGACCAGAATGGTACCTTTAATCACATCGACTGAAGCATCTGCAATGTCCTGATACAAGGCATACACTCACCATCTGCTAACAGCTTATTTCCCCTTCTCCTCGGCTGTGGCCTTACTGCTCTGGGTTGAAGGACTAACGATAGCTTTCTGTGGCTCCTCTTGGCTTTGTGAGATAGGAACTGGAGGTTCAAGGCAGTCTCTAACTAAGTGGCCAGTCTTCCTGCATCTATAGAATGCTCCAAAGGCCATATGGTAAGGCCTGTTATCGTGATACTAACCACACACTCTACACTATTCTATAGTAGACCGGGGTCCTCCAATAACTATACCTCTGGCTGGAGTTGGGTCCGATAACATAGCTTGCTTAGCTGTCCTACCTCGAATCTTATCGATCCTTGGTCTCTTACCGAATTGCCCTCTCCCTTCTCTAAAGCCTCTATCGTCCCCTGTTCTCTTTCTATCTCTATCTTTACCCCTGTCTGCCTTACCAAACTCAGAGGCATGCAACTCATAGTCTTACTCACATAGCTGCGCTCTACGTACCACCTCCTCGTAAGTAGAGATGTCCAAAGGGGCCAATCAGGATCTAATAGATGGTCTTAGCCCATCAGTAAACTTTCAAACCTTTCAGACTTCACTGTTCATGGTATCAGGATCATACCTGCCCAGAGATGTGAATCTCGACTCATACTCATCCACAGATTGATTCCTCTGGTTCAAACCCATAAACTCTATCTGTAACTTCCTCCGACCAGTGTCCAAAACATACTGTCTCTGAAAAGCCTCCAAAATATCCCAAGTAATGATTGAATGTTGAGCCTTCAATAACGGTCTGGTGGACTTCCACCAATATTGTGCCTCTCTTTTCAGTATGAAGACGATAAAGGCAACTCTCTCAGTCATTGTACACCTGAAGAACCTATAGAGTTTCTCTATATTATTCACCCAGTCCTCAGTAATCATTAGGTTCTTTACCTCGCTAAATGATGGTGATCGAAACTTCTGGAACTACCTTAACTTATCTAACTCACAATCGTACTCCAAATCATTACCAGACTGCTGTGGAGCCACTAGGGAAGGTGTAGGCTGAATCAGTGGGATCTGTGTAGGTCTAGTAGATGTAGGTGTAGACGTCCTGCTGTCGATGGCATAGTTGCAAGCTGTGTTGGTGCAAGTGTCTCAACTGCGGCTGCAGGCGTAGCTAGGGCAGCCTATGCCCTGTATACTGTCAAACCTCATCATAGTTTGACGAATCAGTGTCATGATGTTATCCATAATCCACTCTAACCTTGTGAAGCATGCATCAGCTATCTCTGCGAGACCCTGTGGGGCATGGTCAAATGAGGATTCAGTTTGGTTCACAAGCCTACCTCTATGACCTCGAGCACTTGAGCGCGCACCTCTACCACGTCGTCTATTAGTCATAGTGACAAATTCCTACATTCACAATCATTCCTTATTACAATTACAGCTCGATATACACAATTGTATCTAAACAATATACAGTAACATGGGGATGTAAACTTTCCTAACCTCTAACATGGACTCAAATTAGGCCAACCCTACTCTGATACCACTTCTGTCCTGACCCGTTTTTCTCAAAACCACTACAAATTTTTTTCTTTTTTTCCTTTCATGACCATACAATTTAAATGGTTGGGATATGAATCGACATTAGTCTAGTCACTTTACTTATCTTACTATCCATTTTCTATATCACTTTACTAGTAGGATTGACAGTCAGTAAACTTTATATATACATAACACATAGATATGTTCACATACATTTACATCCCCAATATTACATCCATATACGTTACTGCACAGTTACATGTTCAGATATAAAAGTTATATAATTATGTATACCTTCACGCACGATGGAAAGCTGTGAGCGATAAGAATGTAAAACTAGCGCCAACTCTCTATCTATGACAAATGCTTTGTAGAGAGGAGGAAAATGAAAGAATGAGCACAACTAGCTCAGTAAGGTAAATATGCAAGCAAGTAGATAACTACACTATCTACATGCTCAGAATATCATGCTGTAAAACAACCATTTTCTTTTAAAATAGTAGCAATAAATCTAATTACAATCTATTCAATAGATAGAAAGCTCGTTCAGTGAAAAGCATGCTTGATTCAGTATAATAAATTAGTTCAGTTCAGTTCAGTATAGTAAATCAGTTTCGTTCGTTAGAGTAAATCAGTTTAGCTCAATTCAGTAAATCAGTTCAGTTCGGTACAGTAAATCAGATGAGTTTGATATAGTAAATCAGTTGAACAATAGATCAAGGTTCCAACCTATCCTTGGGTTTACCTTGATTCAGTAAAAACCATGTTTAGTTTTATCAATATGATAAGCATATGAGACCATATGAGAATAGGCAGGGATCAATAAATAGTAGGAAGTATGATCATATCATATGGATTCAAGGCATCATGAATCAAGTGTGCGGGATATCCAATTGACTAGGGAGGTGGGTCAAATCAACCCATCGGTTAGTCAGTTTAGTACGGTTTAGTAGTCTAAAGACTTAAGCACGATATTACGTACTCCATGTTACTTACACGATAAAATGTACTTCATGGATCCCAGTATAATTCAATATCCAATGCCATGTCTCAAAATCCAATGCGATTAAGTCAGTGGACACACAGTCTACATGAGGGCTTTAGTACGATTTTACTCATATAATCATATCAAAATTTAGTGCGAGCAAGTCTGTGTAACCCACAGTTAACACAATGGCTCCAACATGATTTCATATCATAAACACGACAGATGACTCAAATCTGGTGAAAATGGTACTCAAAAATGAGTTCACCATGAAAAACAGTTCAAAACGGAGCAAGAGGGGCAGCTTCTCGATGGTCACCCATCCATGGAATTTCCCCATTCAAGCACGCTTAACTTTGAAAAATATGCATTTTAATGCAGACATAAAAATCTAGAGCCAATCTATCAGTATACAGTTACAAAATCACTTTTCACAAATGCCATGTTATGCATTTATGATTTTCAATAATTTCCCAATGGCATTTTGGTAATTTTTCCATAATTGCGTTTCATCTAGACAATTCTGTATCTATATTCCTTACGAAATTTAAGTGCATACAGGAAGTGAGAAAAATATGTATAGCTATCTCTAATAGTTTGCATAGATCCCTTACCTGGATTTCAGTCGATATGCACTTATTTCCTAGCGGCAATAATCGTTCGGTCCGTTTAGCTCCAGTTAATTCTCCGGAGTTGTAGAAGATTATGATCTTGTCAATCAGGCCTTATACGCACATATATAATCTAATTACGAAAATTTAACGTTTTTGGCCCATTTACTCTTATTGCGCCTCATTGTCCCTTAATGGCTCTAATTCTATCTTAAGCCCATTTCAACTTTTCCATTAAGGCCCATTCAGCATTTTAGGCCCATTAACACTTATTGGCATGCCATAAGGCCCATTAACTATTTTGGGCCGATTGCACCACAAGCTTGGCCCATGAACCGTCTTGGCCCAAGGCATGGTGGCCATGCACCATCACACCTAGCCATGGCCGAGCGGCCATCACTTTTGTATGTCGTCCATGCCTAGTTCACTTAGGCATTTCAGTAAACACATGTTGTACTAGCCTTAAGCCTTTCATATGGTTCATTAAGGCATTTTATCAAACACTTGGCATACTTCTCTTAAGGCATTAACTAGTTTATTCACGCATTTCATCAAACACCTTATATGCATGCCTTATAAACCTATCCAATCTAACAAATTGATGGCACTCAATTACACCATCATCATGTACACATCATAACTAACCTATACATGCCATTAAACATCATGCATGTTCATCATAAAATTCATACCCATTTTCGACCAACACTTGTTCTATACCTTAGGCGTTGTTTTGCCATACAATTCATACACCAATCAACTCCATAAATTCCCTAGATTAACATATGTAAGATTGGTGGATTGAAAACTCACCTAGCTCAATGAACCCAACTTGGTCGAAACTTGTGGGGTTAGTGTGCCTCTCCAATTCAACTTTTTAGGTACTGATTTTGACAATGTTAATCTCCTCTTAATATGGAACAACTTTCATCAAGAACACTTGTTCCAAATATGCTTGTAGATGGGTGAAATCTAGTGAGAGAAAGCTTGAAAGCTTTATGTTTAATGGTGGCCAAAAATGTGCTTAAGGAAGAAGACTTAGACACTTAGCCAAATCTGATTTTTCCTCTTCATTTTCAACCAATTTATTGCTTAAAAATTAGCTCATAAAATGGGCTTGCAAATTGGTTTGGGCTTGGTTAAGTTCAGGCTTGAAATTAGGCTTAAACTATTCATATTGGGCTTGTCCTAAATTTCCTATTGGGCTTTTGGTTTGGGCCTAGAATTTTTTGAATTTGGGCATGAATCTTCTTGGTAATTGAGCCTATATTTTATGTATTTAAATGGGCCCACATTCAGCCTAACTGCTTGGCCCAATTTTTAGCCCACTTCATCCATGCCTATTGGGCTTTAACCATTTAATTAGTTGGCTCATTAGTATTTTTCATTTTCAGCCCCTATAATTTTAACCCAATTAAATTTCATAAATTCACTAAGTATTATTGGCTGGAAATTAGGTGTTTTAACCTGAGAGAAATTTTCTCAATTCTTAACCATGGTTGGGTTAAGTTAACCATGCTTTGGTTAACTAGTCAAAGCTTATTTTTCAATTCTTGACTTTTCTCTTAGCTTTGACCATTGACCACGTTTGATTAAAGTCAACTAACCCAAATTTATGTATTTAAATGCTTGGTTAGTCCATCTTGACGTTTTAGACACCCTTGTTAGGTGAATGTGTCAAAAACACCTCAAACGATCGATTTTGAGCTCGTTTGGGCCCTTTTTGGCATTTTCACCACTTCAACCTTATCGGGACCAAACCAAACCATCTTTCCTTCTTGACCTATTCTTAATTTGATGTTTTGAATTCTTATATTCAGTCAGAATGGTTGGAATCCCTTCGGTTTAGCCTATGGTCACTATAGCTCACATTTGGCCCTTTTGTGCATTCTTGTCATTTTCTAGTTTAACTTAGACTTGGAATTGAAATACTTGCTTAGAATGCAGCTGACACACTCTACTGAAATGCTCTGTGGAGGGGGAAAAGTAAAGGGGTGAGTACAACACGCACAGTAAAAAAATATATGAAAGCAAGTAGATAACCACACTATCTACGATGCTTATAATGCATGTTTTATCATCTCATAAAATCAATGCATTTACTTATCACTTTACAAACAGACACATTTACTTTGCAAAACATTTACATTCAGGCATCACCAATCAAGTGTAAAGGATATCATAGCCTAGGGAGATGGGTCAATCCAACCCATCAGCCAGACAGATCAATTCAGAAGTCTAAAAACTAAAACACATGGTATAGCGTACTACGTGTTGTCGCATGGTACAACATACTCCGTGGAACCCAGATACAAATACAGAATAGCTGGGAGTGCCTGGATTAGCCAGGGTCTTATCATCCCACTATTGAAAATCACTCGATACCTGTCTCTCAAAATAACATGCAAGTCAACATGACACACAGTCAACACGAGAGCTAAGTACAGTTCTCCTCAGATATCACATCTTATCATATATGATGGAGGTCCACTTGCTCGTGATGCTCATGATGATCGTGATGCCAAGGATCCATGGGTCATCCAAGGAGGTCCAATTACCCGAGCCCTCTATATTTGTTTGGAAGTCCAAACGATATGAATCTTAGTTTAGTAATAAGTTAGGTTAAGTGTTTAAATAACCCACATTTGAGTTTTATAGCGTTTTAGATCAATTATCCTATGTAACTAGGCTTATGCGTGAATTTAATTTTTAGTCTTATTTTATATTTGGTGTTAATTTCAGCCCACTTGTTTAAAGGCTTAAGTGCTAGATATTATTATAAATACTTTGTAAACGCTCTTAAAGAAGAAGAGATCAGATTGAATTTTTAGAAATTTGAGTGTGCCTCTTTCTAGGGTTCTCTCTCAACTAGGCTTATCAAGGTCTTCTTCCTTGTGGCGCCTCCCTCTTCACCAACCACCATTGTTATACCTTAGGTTCTCGAATTTTATATTCGTAAGGTTGAGGTCCAATACCTTTGGTTCAAGTCTCTTTAGACTTCGGGTCTAGGTTGTTATTCTATTTTTCCATTCAAAGTCTACCATCATTATTTTCGCCCCGCTTGCATTTTTTTGCTGTTTCAATTCCCAATCCACACGTTTCCTTGATCGTCCTAAATCATCCTCTTGTACACGCATATCAGTTTGGTATCAGAGCAAGGTTTCGATTTTTTGGTTGTATGTCTTCCCCTTCATCTCTAACACTAAGTTAGTGTCAAATAAAAAAGAAGAAGAAGAAGAGAAAAAAAGAAAAAAAGAAAAAGAAAGAAAAAAAGAAAAAAAGAAAAAAAAGAAAAAAAGAAACCGTGTACGGTTCAAACACTGTTCATAAAAAATTCTGTTGAGTTACGAGACGCACGAGTACATGTTTTAAAGAAAACGATGAAATTCAAAGAACCCGTGAATTTTACTCATGGGCCCCACCCTCTCTTGGCCAAATTCTATTGTTTTCCTATAGTTTTAGATTTTTTTTATTTTTCTGGTGATTATTTCTTTGAGATTCTTGTTTTGTTTGAGTTGGACTTCTGAAATTTTGTTTCAAGTCAGTATCTTAGCCACACTAAAACTCTTCCTCACCACCCTAGCCACAAATCAGATTAGTCTTTGTTAAAAAAAAAAGCAAAAAAAAATCCTACACTTAGTTATAGTGTTTGAGTTGGACTCTACAGTTAGTCGTTGTGTTTGAGTTTGACTCTACACTTAGTCGTTGTGTTTGAGTTGGACTCTACACTTAGTTGTTGTGTTTGAATTGGACTTCTGAATTTTTGTTTCAAGTCAGTCTCTTAGCCACACTAAAACTCTTTCTCACCACCCTAGCCACAAACCAGATTAGTCTTTGAAAAAAAAAAGAGAAAAAACAAGCAAAAAAAGAAGAAAAAAATACTTGGTAAATTGGTTGATCTTTCGAGGTTGAATTTTTGACTGAGTCTCTAGTACGATTGTAAACCTATAGAGTTGAGGTAGAGTAAGGGAAAAAGGCATGAGCGTGTGAAAAACATTAGTAGAGAAAAGCCAAATTACTTGAGTGAAACACGAGTGAGATGCCCCATCTTGAGTGAATTGAGTGTAAACACGTGAGGTTATCACTTGTGAGGTTCTTTGTTTTCTGTTATCACTAACGTTTCTTGCAAGTTAAAGATGTCTTCTAAAGGTGATAAGTCAGACTTTAAAAAAATTGAGTTCATGCTCCAGGCAATGTAACAATAGTTTCAACGAATGGACGTGAAATTCAATGACATTCATGATAAGTTGGACCGACATGAAGCTCAGTTTGCAAGGATCCAACAAGATGATTCTTCCCGTATGAAAAGTAAGATTGTTACCAATGAAGAGTATGATGATAATATTGGGTATGATTTGGAAGAAGAGTCTGAGGCAAATAGACATCATAGAAGGCATCATGAGTATAGAGATAGAGATCGAGTTGATAGAGCCTATGATAGAGGCAAAGAGAAGATGGATGGAAACCTTGGTAGCATAAAATTGAAGATTCCTCCTTTCCAAGGCAAGAATGATCCCGAGGCATATTAGAGTGGGAAAGGAAGATTGGCATGGTATTTGACTACCACCACTACTCTAAGGTAAAGAAGGTTAAACTTGCTGCAGTAGAGTTCATAGAATATGGTCTCCAATAGAAGAAGATGTGGTGATCCTCCAGTGTCTACATGGGATAAGATGAAGCGTATCATGAGGAAAAGATTTGTGCCTAACCATTATTACAGAGAGCTGTACTAGAAGCTCCAAGGTCTCACCCAGGGTTCAAAAAGTGTTGACGATTATTACAAGGAGATAGAGATAATCATGATCCGAGCCAATATCCAGGAGGATGCAGAAGCTACTATGGCTCGTTTTCTCCAAGGTTTGAATCGTGAGATAACCAATGTTGTAGAGTTGTAGCATTACATGGATTTAGAGGAGATGCTGCATGTGGCCATCAAAGTGGAAAGGCAACTCAAAAGGAAAGGTACATCTCTCGTTTCACTCCTAGTTCAGTTCCTGTTTGGAAATCTAACACCTTTCGTAGGGATGATAAGCCTGTGTTTAAGCATAAGTCAGAAAGTTTTGTTAAGCCAAGTCTAAGGACCCTCCAAAGCCTAAGACCGAGCCTGTCCAAGCATCTCAGAGCAGAACACGTGGCATAAAGTGTTTTAAGTGTTTGGGTCGTGGACATGTTACCTTTCATTGTCCTAACCGTAGAGTGATGCTCATGCTTGAGAATGGAGATGTTGAGAGTGAAGGTTCTGATGTTGGTATTGAGGATGAGATGCCTGCGTTAGAAGATGCTGAAGAAGAAGAAGAAGTTGTTGAGTTTGCTGCTTATGGTGAAGCACTTGTTGCCAGACATGCTCTTAATACTCATGTGAAGTTTGAGGATGAGGTACAACGTGAAAACATCTTCCATACAAGATGTTATATTAGTGGCAAGGTATGCTCTGTGATCATTGATGGTGGGAGTTGTACTAATGTTGCTAGCACATACCTTATTGATAAGCTAAAATTGTCCACTACCAAGCATCACCGCCCATATAAGTTGCAGTGGATTAATGACTGTGGTGAAGTGAACGTGGTGAAGCAAGTCTTGGTTCCTTTCTGTATTGGAAGATATCAAGATAAAGTGTTGTGTGACGTCGTACCCATGCAAGCTAGCCACCTGTTGCTGGGTAGACCATGGCAGTATGATCGGATAATCATCCATGACGGTTACACTAACCGTTACTCTTTTTTTATGGATGGCAAGAAGATCACTCTTACTCCCCTTAGCCCTAAGGAGATTTACGAGGATCAATTAAGGCTGAAGGAGCAACATGACGAGTAAAGGAAGCTAGCTAAAGAAAAGAAGGGAAGCAAGGAAAGCAAAAGAATGAGCTACCATGCCAATCCTCGAGATGTGAAAACTGCATTTATTGCTAAGTCTCTTATCCTTTTACTTTTATTTAAAGATTCTTGTTTCATTGATACTGAACTCCATGATACTTTGCCTACTGATGTTGTCTCATTATTGCAGGAGTTCAAGGATGTATTCCCTGAGGAGATCCCAAATGGACTGCCACCGATTCGTGGGATTGAGCATCAGATTGACCTTATTCCCGGAGCTGCCATACCTAATCGCATAGCCTACAGAAGTAATCCAGAGGAGACGAAGGAGCTTCAAAGGCAAGTTGAGGAGCTCATGAGGAAAGGTTACGTGAGAGAGAGCATGAGTCCATGCGCCGTGCTGGTATTGCTTGTGCCTAAAAAGGATGGGACGTGGAGGATGTACGTTGACTGCCAAGCCATCAACAAAATCACTGTAAAGTATCGCTATCCTATTCCTAGGCTAGATGACATGCTCGATGAGTTGCATGGTGCATGCATATTTTCTAAAATTGATTTAAAGAGTGGATATCACCAAATTCGTATGAAAGAAGGTGATGAATGAAAAACCGCATTTAAGACTAAACGCGGTCTTTATGAGTGGTTAGTTATGCCTTTTGGCTTGACTAATGCACCCAGTACTTTTATGCGCTTAATGAACTATGTTTTACGTGCTTTTATTGGTAAGTATGTGGTTGTCTATTTCAATGACATTCTAATTTACAGTAAGAGTCTGCATGAGCATGTTGAGCATCTTAGGAATGTTCTTACTGTTTTGAGGAATGAAAGTTTGTATGCCAATTCTAAGAGATGTACATTCTGCACTGATAAGGTTGTTTTCCTTGGGTATGTAGTTTCTTCACATGGCATTTCTATTGATGATGAGAAGGTAAAGGCAATTAGAGATTGGCCTATACCTAAGTCTGTTTCTGAGGTGCGCAGTTTTCATGGCTTAGCTAGTTTCTATCATCAATTCGTTAGAGACTTTAGCACTATAGCCGCACCTTTGACCGAATTGGTCAAAAAGAATGTTGCATTTCATTGGGGTCCTACACAAGAGCATGCTTTTAATTTGCTCAAGGATAAACTTTGTTCTGCTCTTTTGTTAACTCTGCCTGACTTTACTAAAACTTTTGAGATTGAGTGTGATGCCTCAAGTGTAGGAATTGGAGCTGTGCTTATGCAGGAAAAATGCCCAATTGCCTTCTTCAGTGAGAAGTTAAGTGGGACAGCACTTAACTATTCCACATATGACAAGGAGATATATGCGTTAGTGACGGCCTTGGAGACATGGCAACATTACCTGTGGCCCAAAGAATTCGTCATCCATATCGATCAGGAGTCCTTGAAGCATCTGAAAGGACAGAGTAAGCTAAACAAGCATCATGCCAAGTGGATGGAGTTCAATGAGGCGTTCCAGTACGTGATCGCTTAACAAGGTACATGCGATTTGAGGACGAATCCTTTTGAGGAGAGGGGAATGATGGAGGTCCACTTGCTCGTGATGCTCATGATGATCGTGATGCCAAGGATCCATGAGTCATCCAAGGAGGTCCAATTACCCGAGCCCTCTATATTTGTTTGAAAGCCCAAACGACATGAATCTTGATTTAGTAATAAGTTGGGTTAAGTGTTTAAATAGCCCACATTTGAGTTTTATAGCGTTTTAGACCAATTATCCTATGTAACTAGGCTTATGCGTGAATTTAAGTTTTAGTCTTATTTTATATTTGGTGTTAATTCTAGCCCACTTTTTTAAGGGCTTAAGTGCTAGATATTATTATAAATACTTTGTAAACGCTCTTGAAGAAGAAGAGATCATATTGAATTTTCAAAAATTTGAGTGTGCCTCTTTCTAGGGTTCTCTCTTAACTAGGCTTATCAAGGTCTTCTTCCTTGTGGCGCCTCCCTCTTCACCAACCACCATTGTTATACCTTAGGTTCTCGAATTTTATATTCGTAGGGTTGAGGTCCAATACCTTTGGTTCAAGTCTCTTTAGACTTCGGGTCTAGGTTGTTATTCTATTTTTCCATTCAAAGTCGACCATCATTATTTTCTCCCCGTTTGCATTTTTTTGCTGTTTCAATTCTCAATCCACACGTTTCCTTGATCGTCCTAAATCATCCTCTTGTACGCGCATATCAATATACCTCAGGAGGTGGGTCAATTCATCTCGTGGGTAAAGCAGAAGTCCGAAGACTAACAGAACTCTGAAGGCTACACAGTACAATGTACTCCATGTCTCAACACATGGTACAACGTACTCCATGAATCCTATAATATTGAGGGAACCAAGTAATCTCAAGGTTTACCACCCCAATATCAGTATCACAATCCAGTGCGAGCAAGTCAGTGTGACTCACGGTCTACACAAAGCTCCAGCACAACTTCATCAAATTATGTGCAAGGATCAATACAAGATCACATAGCCTACACGACGTCTCCAGTACAGCCTTATCAAATCATGTGCGAGGATCAATGCAACACACAGTTTAAATGATGTCTTCAGCATGGCTATATTAATCACGTGCAAGGATCAGTGCAACACACAATCAGCATGACGTCTCCAACACACTTTATCAATCACGTGCGAGGATCAATGCAACACATAGTCTACACGATGTCTCCAACACGGTTTCACACACATTTCATATCCAAATCCAATGTGAGCCTTGAGTGCAACACTCAATTAACACTCCGCTCCAATATGGTTTCAGTACGAGCCTTGAGGCGACTCTCGGTCCACACTCCGCTCAAACACAGTTTTATTCACACATCAAATCAAAATCCAGTACAAGCATATTTGGATAACTCACAAATATCATGATAGCTCCAGCACTATTTCACACACATATCATCTCAAAATCCAGTGCGAGCATATCTAGATAACTCATAGATATCATAATAGCTTCAATAGTATTTCACACAGAAAACAGTTAGATGGCTCGTTTCAGATGAAAATGGTACTCACGACCAAATTTAGCACTCAAAATGGTGCATGACAAAGCAAGAGGGGTAAATTCTCTCGAATGGTCATCCATTCATGGGTTTTCTCCCACTCAAACATTTTAACTCAGAAAATTATGCAATTTAATGCATATAGTAAAAATCATGAGCCAAACTATCATTTCACACTCACAAAACCTCTTTTTAGACAAAACAACTGAAATCATGCATTTCATTCATTTTCAAATTTTCATCATTCCCAATATCATTTTCGTAATTTTCCCCATATTTCGGTACTATCTAGAAATTGTATATGTATGCTCTATACGGAATTTAAGTGAATGTAAACGACAATGAAAATACTTACAACTATCTCTAAGAGCTAGCATAGATCCCTTACCTAGAATCTCATTGAATGCACTTTTCATATTTTTCCACTTTTCGTATATCAGTTTATCCAGTTCCGTATATATCTCTAGGGGCTGCAGATAATCATCAATCACATCACTCAACTTTATTAACCCGTATTCCACTTTCTATACGGTTAATTTAAAGTATTGGGCTCGAATACTCTTATTGGGTCTTATTACTCCTTAATGGGCCTAACTCTATCTTAAGCTCATTTCAATTTTACTATTCATTCTATCAAAGCCCATTGAGCTTCTAAGGCCCATTAACTCTTATTGGGTCAGTCTTAAGGCCCATCAACACAATTAGGCTGATTGCACCATGTGCTTGGCCCATGAACCATTTCGAACACCATCAGGCCTAACCATGCTGATTGGCCATCACCATGGTTTGCCATGCTTACCTAGCTCACTTAGGCATTTCGGCAAACACTTGGCGTGCTTGCCTTAAGCTTTTCACTTTGTTCATTAAGGCATTTCATCAAACACCTTATATGCTTAAGTTATAAACCTATCCAGTTCAACAAATTGGCTTCACTTAAATACACCATAACCAATAAATACATGCCATTAAACGTCATGCATGTTCATCATAAATCAAATACCCATTTTCAGCCAATCTTCGTTTACCACTCTAGGTGATGTTTTGTCATGAAATTCATACACCAATCAACACCATATAATCCATAGATTAACATATATAAAATTGGTGGATTGAAAACTCACATAACTTATTGTTCTTGGTTTGATCGAAACTTAAGGGGGAACTTGGCTTCTCCAATTCCACTTCTTGGGTGTTGGTTTTTAAGTATGTTACTTCTCTCATAATATCAAACAACTTTGACGAAGAACACTTGTTCCAATTATACTTGTTGAGAGATGAAATCTAGAGAGATAAAGCTTGGTGGCTTATGTTTCCATAGTGGTCAAACTTTACTTAATGAAGAAGGAAATCTTCACTTAGCCAATTCTGATTTTTATTCTTCATTTTTTAGCCAATATATATCTTAAAAAACAGCCCATGGGTTGGGCTTACAATTTGGTTTGGGCTTGGTTAAGTTTTGGGCTTGACTTTGGGCTTAAAATATGAGACCCCGTATATGTATGGTTGTAAACGTGTGTAATTGGATTAATGAATGCTAATGGACTTGTAATGTAAAGTATAATTAATGTAAGTCCATGGATTCAATGTATATATGTGTAATATGATTTGTAATGTACATACAAGTTTCATTGTGTATGAATATGAAGAAATGAGTTCTTATAAGTGATGAATGTGATTGGAACTCAAAATGAGTAGTGTGGTAGATGGAAGGAAGTTGCATGAATATAAATGCTTCCATTTGGTTTTATATAGTATACCTTTGGATACACAAGGAATGCACACAAGTTTCAATGTGAATAAGGTATGAATGGATGCCATTTTCAAGTCATAAAGGTGGATGGATGAGAAAATGACTATAGCAGCAGATTAAGGATGTTTTGGTGTAAGTTGCAGTAGGAAAACTACAGAAAATCTAGAAAATATAAAGGCCAGATTGATCTCATAGGATGAGAGATCGATCTGGAAGAGCCAAAATGCTCTTATTTGGGCAATGGAATAGAACAGATCGATCTCCAATGGGGCCAGATCGATCTCCTAACTGTTCTCTAATGAAAAGATCGATCCTCAAGCATACAGATCGATCTCCTTAGCTCTCTGTTTGGGAGCAAATCGATCTCAAGCTTCGACAGATCAATCTCATACTTAAAATGTCATGAAAAAGAGAAATTTAAGCGGACCAGATAGATCTGCTCTCCTCCTAGTGCAGATCAATCTCCTCAAGCTATTTCAATAAAAAGAGTGCTAAAAATCTAAAAATTTCGAGAAAAACATCACCCTTTCCATTTCCAACCCAAAACCTAGATTTTTCTCTCTAAAATCAGCCATTTCCAGTAAGAATTGAGGGGAGGCCATTAGACACTAAGTTTTTCATCTTAAGGAAGAGAACAACATAGTTGGAACCCAAAATCCCATTGTTGGTATTGAAGGAGCTAAAGGCATTGTCATTTGGAGCAAGAAGAGAAATCAGATTTGGGAAGCTTCTAAGACTCCAATCTAAGTACATTGTCTATTCTATTGATTTTGGAGTTGATAGGCATGCAATGGATGATAGAAATCATCTAGAAAGCAATGGAACACATATAACCTAGAAAATGGATATAGTCTAGAGTGAGAAAGTGTAAATTGGGTATGTTAATGATTTATGGGTTATGATAAGTTGTTGTTGAAGTAGTATGGATGATTTGAGATGGGTAAATGAAGCTACATTGTGGGTTTTGTGAATTGATGAGAATGAGCACATGTAGTGTTTGATAATATGCCATAGTGAAGGAAATTTATGAAAAATGAACATTATGAGCTTAACATCGATTTAATATCTATTTGAAATGAGTTAATAGGCCTAAAAGAATCCATAGACTTGAGTTATGGGTAAAGTAATAAAACGAGGCCTCATAAGCGTTAATAGAGACTATAGGTCGAATCTGTCACGACCCTCAACTTACCAAAATACGTACAATTTTTTTGCATTTCCATGCATCGTTTATCATTCGTCACCTCAATCGTGAACAACAACTCTCCTCAATAGTTGGGCTGCGTGTCGACGTCTAACTCACTCCATCATACCAATTCAATTTTCATATTATTCATAAGTAAACACTTGTATAAATGTATATATATCAGAGTTGTTACATGTGTTTACGTTGTTTTACATCCCCAATAGTTACATACAAAATGCTACTGTGCTATGTCAGTTTAGATATAAAATAATCCAAATGTATATACCTTTAGCGATGGGATGCAGTGGATTACCAAAAGGGATAAGCCTCCAGTCACGCTCACTCTATACTCAAATCTCTGTAGAGAGGGGGAAAATAAGAGGGGTGAGCAAACCACACACTCAGTAAGGCAATCATGCGAACAGGTAGATACTGCACTATCTACGTGATCATGATGCCATGCTCAAAAGCATTTAATTCATCATTTTTTCTCAAAACATGAGTGTATGATTGTGTTAATGGTATGTCATTCATGCTATTAAAATCCAGTGCATAGTTCAATTCAAAGCATGGTATAAATCATCATGCATAATTCACAATAAAGCATGGCATTACCCATCATGCGTTTTCTCAAATAAGCATGGCATTATCCATCATGCATTTTCATAATAAGGCATGGCTTTAAACATCATGCATCGGTGCACTTTAAAAACCATTAACAATCAATATCTTAAAACAATTCAACACTTCTCAGGTCTCAACCCATCCCTCGGACTGTCCTGACCCACAAATCATTTTAAACATGGATTTATTTTCAAAAGAATAGACATGTGAGATAGGCAATTCAATAATAGGTAATAACCTCAAGGTCTATGGCCATAACCTATGATATCGGCTACATGGATGCGGGATATCACCACTATCTGCTTCCACACGGGAGGTGGGTCAAATCCTACTCGTCGGTCCATAGCAGATCTTGTCCGAAGATGGCACATCACATCTCAACATGGTACAACGTACTCCATGCTACATGCACGGTATAACGTACTCCATGGACCCAATCAACACATCATATCATGCCACATCTCAAAATGCACATGTGAGCCTATTTAATCGGTATGACCTCTTGTCTACCCGAATCTCCTAACACGGCTAATAAATCATGTCAAAACAATGCACGTACGAGCCTATTTAATCAATATGACACCCAGTCTACTCGAAGCTCCAAGCACGGCAACAAATAAGGTGGGCATCTAGTGCGAGCTAAGCTCCAAGCACAATGCCAAAACCAATATGAAATCCATGTGAAAACTAGTGCCTCTAGCACTCATGTGTATAAAACACGTCAAATCTCGTGCGAGTCGTACTCTAGCACGCTTTCATTCTCATGAAAACAATGTAGGTGGCTTATTTCTTTGCAAAGTGTGGTTAACAAACCAAAACAACTCATTTCTTTTGCAATTCAGGTCAAATGCTAGCCAACCTACTAATCACTTGCTAAAAAGTAATAAAACATGATTTTCAAAGCATTATGCTTTTGTTTTCATGCAAATTTATCAAACTCCCAACTTTTACCCTTCAATCACCCAACATCATTTCCTAATATCTCATGCATTCTAGCAAAGCATTTAAGCGCCCAAATTGTGCACAGGTATCTCTAAGAGTCCACACAATTCCCTTACCTCGATTTACTTGGTGTGACTCTTTTCCTCTTAGCTTCTCACGCTCTTGGCTGAACTCGCTCCGGTGTCTCCTTGGAAGCTGCAATTAAATATTTTAAACCACTTGAGTTAAAATTGTTAACTCACATTTGACCTCATTAGTCAATATAACTCATCTTTGTATTTACCAATGCCTTAATCCACATTTTACCCCTTTTAGGTAAATCTCACAATTTATCCACTAACAACATCTTAAAATCATACCACAACACTATTATTAACTTCTACATATCCCATTTCTTATTAACCTCCAAACATTCCACTTTCTCACACTAGGTTCAATCCATTTTCTAGGTTACATATTTTCTAACACAACCTAGGTGCTTCCAACCATCCATACTCATGCCAAACAACTCCAAAATGAATTAAATAGACAATGTACCATAGTTGGAGTGTTAGAATCTTACCAAATCTGATTTCTCTTCTTGCTCCAAATGACAATGCCCTTAGCTCCTTCAATACCAACAATGGGATTTTGGGTTCCAACTATGTTTTTCTCTTCCTCAAGATGAACAACTTAGTGTCAATGGCCTCCCCTCAAATCTGACTAGAAATGGCTGATTTTTAGAGAGAGAAAGTTAGGTTTTTGGGTTGGAAATGGAAGGATGATGTTTTTCTCAAAATTTTCAGATTTTCAACACTCCTTTTATAGAAATAGCTTGAGGAGATCAATCTGCACTAGGAGGAGATCGATCTGGTCCCCTTAAATCCCTCTTTTCATGACATTTTAAGCATGAGATCGATCTATCGAAGCTAGAGATCGATCTGCTCCAAACAGAGAGCTAAAGAGATCGATCTGTAGGCTTGAGGATCGATCTTTTCATTACAGAATGTTTAGGAGATCTATCTGGCCCCATTGGAGATCGATCTACCCTATTCCTTTGCTCAAATACAAGCATTTGGCTCATCTAGTCCTATGAGATCGATCTGACCTGCATAATTTCTAAATTTTGCTGCAGTTTCCAGTAAAAACTTATACCAAAACATCTTTAATTTGTTGCCATGGTCATTTTCTCATCCAATCATCTTCAAGACTTGAAAATGACATTCATACATACCTTATACCTATTGAAACTTGTGTGGAATCCTTGTATAACCAAAAGTATACAATATAAACCAAATGGAAGTGCACAACTTATGCAATTCTACTTCCATTTTACCACACTACTCATAATCCATTCTACTCACATTCCTCACATGTTTAAGTCTATTTCCTCTTATTCATATATAATGTAAATTGTACGTACAATCATAACTCTTATTGCAAGTGTGTACATAAACTTATGGACTTACATTTCATATACTTCACTTCTAAATTCATAGTATAACTCCATTTACATTCCTATGTACATATTACAATTATACATATACGGGGTCTCATAGAATCGACTATAGTAAATGCAAGAGTTGGATTATAATGGACTATAATGGTGTGAAATACAGTTGTGTACAGTTTCGGGGAGTTCATTGGAGATGAATCGAACCGTACGAGTAAGCAGCTCTAAGGAAGTGGAATCATGCATCGTGATTCCAGGTAAGAGAATTCTGTAAGTATATAGAGGTAGCTGCTCGTATTTTGTGGGTATATAGGGCTTTGGAAATGTGCATGAGTTTGTGAAAATGTATGAAAATTATTACGAGTATTTGCGTGAGATTTGGTTGTTGAAGTGGATTCTATGAAATGAGATCGTAAGGCTAATAATTGCATAAATCTAATGTTTTGATATTTTACAAAACGTAATTGCTTCGTTTTAACCAAGCTTGTAGATGGGTCGGCTAGTGTTTTATTGATGTTGTGGAAAAAGCATTTATAAAGTGCTAAACCCTGTTGTCGGGATTATTTGATTGTGTATCACTGCCTATCGTATTTGTATTACATAAATCGCGCTAGAGCCTCGCTCGCGCTGGATTTCGATATTTTCACTTGTGTGAAACGTGCTAGAGCTTAGCTCACACTTTGATTTGAATTGTGACGATGTTTTATAAATCGTACCGGAGCTTACGCTCGTATGTGAATTTGAGTGATTTTTCTTATGCATATAACCATACTGGAGCGATTCTCGTACGTAGTTTCTACATGCTTTTATGCATAAATGTCGTACTAGAGCATTGCTCATACAAGGTGATTGGTTTTGATGCATGAATTCACGCTAGAGCATAGTTCGCGCTGGTTTTCACACTGTGGTATGTATGTGTCACGACCCAATTCCATTCTCTTTAATCGAAAATCACTAAAAAATTTTTGCGTTTTACTGTTACCTTACCCGGTCGTGAACTAACTCACCACACACTGTTGGGCTGTGAGTCAATAATAAACACCACATCTCATTCATTCTCAGTTAAATAAAACGATGTCATACATTTGCATTTAATCTTGTACTTATACAAAAGCATGTTTTACTGACATCTACATCCCCCATAATTACAACTCAAAGAATACTGTGCTTTTACATTGTTTAGATACAAAAAGAATCACTGCGTATATACCTCTAAGCGATGGAGATGCAGCGGAGTCCAAAATACCACACCTCAGTCCTCACTGGGCTACTATGCACGCTCTGTAGGGGAAAATAGAGAGGGATGAGCAACCACACGCTCAGTAAGGCAATAATGCAAGCATGGTAGATAACTACTCTATCTACATGCTGATAGTGTTATGCATAAATCATTTATGGTAGGAGCATGAGGAATAAAACTATGCCATATGAGTATACATATATATCATGTGTCAAAATCATGTACATTGGCATATCAAACATGGTAAAAAGAACATCATGTATAAATCATCTCATGCTCAATCTCATTTAAATTCATAAAAAGGGCAATTCATTAAGAAACCTCCTTTTTAAACCAACATCATAAACCTCTTTCTCAACACATAAATACCACCAAATCAATTCACAATCACTACCACATTTTCATTTCACAATTCACACATGTATATAAAAACTAGGCCACTATATCAAAAGTGCCTATGTGGACCAACTACATCATAAATCATCCCAGACCACATGTGTCCAGGTGTGCGGGGTATCATACTGGCACGAAGATGGATTATCCCTCGCCAGACTTTCTCATCACTTAACCATCACGCGGTACATCGTACTCCATGTGATATACACGGTACAACGTACTCCGCAGACTCATATCGTGATTGGGGGTGCCATTCTTAGGTCTTACCTACCCCATACCAAGATTTTTCCATATCCGTGAAGGAGAGCCTCCCTGCCGAACAGAGCCTCCCCACCTAACAGAGCCTCCCTGCCTCCTCGAGCTTAAGGATGTTAGCTTAAGGATGTAGGGCTTAAGGATCCTTCCGTAAGAGAGCCTCCCCACCGAACAGAGCCTCCCTGTCTCCTCGGGCTTAAGGATGTTGGCTTAAGGATGTAGGGCTTAAGGATCTTACCGTACCCATGTAGGTGAGCCTCCCTACCTAACAGAGCCTCCCCGCCCCTCCAGGGCTTAAGGATGTTGGCTTAAGGATCCCACTGTAAGAGAGCCTCCCCACCGAACAGAGTCTCCCCGCCTAACAGAGCCTCCCCGCCTCTTTGGGCTTAAGGATGTTAGCTTAAGGATGCAGGGCTTAAGGTGTCATGACTCAATTCCATTCTCTTTAACCGAAAATCACTAAAAAATTTTTGCGTTTTACTGTTACCTTACCCGGTCGTGAACTAACTCACCACACACTGTTGGGCTATGAGTCAATAATAAACTCCACATCTCATTCATTCTCAGTTAAATAAAACGATGTCATACATTTGCATTTAATCTTGTACTTATACAAAAACATGTTTTACTGACATCTACATCCCCCATAATTACAACGCAAAAGAATACTGTGCTTTTACATTGTTTAGATACAAAAAGAATCACTGTGTATATACCTCTAAGCGATGGAGATGCAGCGGAGTCCAAAATACCACGCCTCAGTCCTCACTGGGCTACTATGCATGCTCTGTAGGGGGGAATAGAGAGGGATGAGCAACCACATGCTCAGTAAGGTAATAATGCAAGCATGGTAGATAACTACTCTATCTACATGCTGATAGTGTTATGCATAAATCGTTTGTAGTAGGAGCATGAGGAAGTAAAACTATGCCATATGAGTATACATATATTTCATGTATCAAAATCATGTACATTGGCATATAAAACATGGTTAAAACATCATATATAAATCATCTCATGGTCGATCTCATTAAATTCATGAAAATGGCAATTCATTAAGAAACCTCCTTTTTAAACCCACGTCATAAAACTCTTTCTCAACACATACAATCTCATCACATCATTTACAATCACACCCTCATTTTCATTTCACAAATCAAATCCATGAGGCTCGACCCCTCCTTCGGGTCTACCTTAAACAATCACAAATCACACTTAGAGATTTAAAATCATGTGGTAGTAAGTAAATCAAGCAAGGAGACAGGTTACTATATCTCAAGTGACTACGTTGGCCAATCGTCACATATCATCCCAGACCACATGGATCCCGGTGTGCGGGGTATCATGTTGGTATGAAGGTGGGTTAGTTCTCCGCTAGACTTTCTCAAATCAAGTAACCACCACGCGGTACATCATACTCCATGTGATATACACGGTACATCGTACTCCGTAGACCCATAACATGGTTAGGGGTGCCTACCATAGGTCTTATCTACCCCATACCAAGTGTAACCTTTATAGTCTCAAGAGCGAGTGGGAGTAACCTCAATACCAGGTCCTAGCCCCTCATGGCCTTGCTCGCCCCTGTTGGGTTCCCTGATTCAGGTCCTAGCCCCTCACCCTCACCCCACTTAAGAGGTCTGTTAGGCCTGTTGGGTTCCCTGAATGGATTATGTTAGGTCCTAGTCCCTCACCCTCACCCCACTCAAGAGGTCTGTCAGGCCTGTTGGGTTCCCTGAGTTAATCCGTATCTCTCACCACGGCTTCATACATACCACAGTGTGAAAATCGACGCGAGCTATGCTTTAGCGTGAATTCATGCATCAAAACCAATCACTTCGTACGAGCAACGCTCTAGTACGGCATTTATGCATAAAAATATGAAGAAACCACGTACGAGCATAGCTCCAGTACGGTTATATGCATAAGAAAAACCACTCAAATCCAAGTACGAGCGTAAGCTCCAGTACGGTTTATAAAACATCATCACAATTCAAATCAAAGTGTGAGCTAAGCTCAAGCACGTATCACACAAGTGAAAACATAGAAATCCAGCGCGAGCGAGGCTCTAGCGTGAATTCAATCACATACACACGACAGGCGGCTCACATGCATTCAAAACATCTCAAAACATGCTTAGCACCTCACATGGGCTATTTCACAGTATCATTCAAGTACTAGCCAGCCTATCCTTTTATTTGCTCAAATCAAAGCATTGTGTTTTGTAAAAGCATTCAAAACACGTGATTTATGCAATTATTAGCCTTACTATCCCTTCTTATACATCCATGTAAAACCAAATCATCCAATATTCACAACTATTTTCGCATACCAAACAACCAATTTCTCAAAAGTTCATGCATTTCATAAACACCCTATAATCCCGCAAATTACGAGCAGCTACCTCTATATACTTATAGAATTCCCTTACCTGGAATCGTGATGCGTGATTCTACTTCCTTAAAGCTGCTACTAGTACCACTCGATTCGTTTCCAACGGACTCTTTGAGACTGCACAAAATCGTATTCCGCATTATATTCGATCCATATAATATGACATCGTGCGTTCACTATAGTCAATTCGACCTATAGTTTCTAGTGACGCTCTTAAGGCCTCGTTTCATTACTTTACCCATAACTCGAGTCTATGGATCTTCTTAGGCCTATTAACTTATTCCAAATCGATAGTAAATCGATATCAAGCTCATAGTGTTCATATTTCATTGATTTCCGCACTATGGCATTTATCATGCATTTACATACTCATTTTCATAATTCCACTTAAACTCACATTATAACTCCACATAACCATTCCAAATCATCCACATTACTCATTTAACTACTTTAGCATGCCTATAAACCACCAACTCCCCAAATCACACTCTCACACTAGAGGCATTCCATTTTCTAGGTCATATTAGTTTCTAACACAACCTAGGTGTTTCCATCCATACATATACTCATGCCAAACAACTCCAAAATCAATTAAATAGACAATATACTTGGATTGGAGTGTTAGAATCTTACCAAATATGATTTTTCTTCTTGCTCCAAATGTCAATGCCCTTATCTCCTTCAATACCCACAATGGGATTTTGGGTTCCAACTATGTTGTTCTCTTCCTCAAGATGAACAACTTAATGTTTAATGGTCTTCCCTCAATTCTTGCTGGAAATGGCTGATTTTAGAGAGAGAAAGTTAGGTTTTTGGGTTAGAAATGGAAGATTGGTGTTTTTCTCAAAATTTTTAGATTTTCAGCCCTCCTTATATAAAAATAGCTTGAGGAGATCGATCTGGTCCAAGAGAAGATCGATCTGGTCCCCTTAAATCTCTCATTTTCATGAAATTTTAAGTATGAGATCGATCTATCGAAGCATGAGATCGATCTGGTCCCAAACAGAGAGCTAAGGAGATCGATCTGGGTGCTTGAGGATCGATCTTTTCATTACAGAATGCTTAGGAGATCGATCTGGCCCCATTGGAGATCGATCTGCTCTATTCCTTTGCCCAAATAAGAGCATTCTGGCTCTTCCAGATCGATCTCTCATCTTATGAGATCGATCTGGCCTTCATACTTTCCAAATTTTCTGCAGTTTTCTTGCTGCAACTCATACCAACACATCCTTAATCTGCTGCCATGGCCATTTTCTCATCTATCCACCTTTATAAGTTGAAAATGGCATCCATTCATACCTTATGCACATTGAAACTTGTGTGCATTTATTGTATGTCCAAAGGTATACTATATATAACCAAATGGAAGCATTTATATTCATGCAGCTTCCATCTATTTACCACACCACCCATTTTGAGTTTCAATCACATCCATCACTTATAAGGACTCATTTCTTCATATTCAAACTCAATGGAACTTGTATGTACGTTACAAATCATATTACACATACGTACATTGAATCCATGGACTTACATCGATCATACTTTACATTACAAGTCCATTCACATTCATTACACATTACAACTTTACATATACGGGGTCTCACAGTATGAGGTCGTGGTAAGGATAATACGGATTGGTGTTCAAGGAACCCAACAGGCCTAATAGACCTCTTAAGTGGGGTGAGGGTGAAGGGCTAGGACCTGAATCAAGGAACCCAACAGGGGTGAGTAATGCCAGGAGGGGCTAGGACCTGGTATTAAGAGTACTCCCACATGCACTTGAGACTAGAGGTTTCACTCGGTATGGGGTAGATAAGACCTAATGCAATCACCCCCAACCATGTTATGGGTCTGCAGAGTATGATGTACCGTGTATATCACATGGAGTACGATGTACCGCATGGTGGTTACTTGATTGGAGAAAGTCTGGTGGAGAACTAACCCACCTTCGTACCAGCACGATACTCTACACACTGGGATCCTTGTAGTCTTAGATGATATGTGACATAATTGGCCAACATAGTCAGTTGAGATATAGTGACCTGTTTCCTTGCTTGATTTATAAAATACCACATGGTTTTGAATACTTGAGTGTGATTTTGACTGTCCAGGGTAGACCCGAGGGAGGGGTCGAGCCTTGTGGGATTTGATTTATGAAATGGTTATGATGTTGTGATTGTGAAATGATTTGATGGGATTTTGTTGTATTGAGAAAGAGATAATCAAAAAGGATGTTTCTTAAACGAATTGCCCTTTTTATGATATTTGATAATTGATGAGCATGAGACGATTTTTATATGTTGATGTTACCATGTTTTATTTGCCAATTTCCATCATTTTAAATACATGATATATGTATACTCATATGGCATAGTTTTAAATTCCTTATGCTCCTGTTTTTATAAAAGATTTATGCATAATATTAACAGCATGTAGATAGAGTAGTTATCTACTGAGCGTGTGGTTGCTCATCCCTCTCTATTTTCCCTCTCCTACAGAACGTGCGTAGTAGCCCAGTGAGGATTGAGGCATTGTGTTTTTGGACATCCGCTGCTTCCATCGCCAGAAGGTATATACACAGGATTCTTTTTGTATCTAAACAATGTAATGGCACAGTAATGATTGAGTTGTAATTATGGTGGATGTAGATGTCAGTAAACATGTTATGTATGAGTAAATGATTTAATTTTGAATATATGACATCGTTTTTATTAATTATGGACGAATGGTAAGTGGTGATTATTATTGACTCACAGCCCAACTGTATGTGGTGAGTTTGTTTACGACCGGGTAAGGTAACAGTAAAATGTGAAAAAATTATATTGATTTTCGGTTAAAGGGAATGAAAATGGGTCGTGACAGAGATTGGTATCCGAGCTGAGTTGACCTGATGTGAGTCAGTAATAAAACATAGGAAAGTACATCCCCATATTACTGTGCTTTTGTTTAGATATAGCTATGTATACCGTGATGGATTAAGCTTAATAAATTATTATAGTACAGGAAGTTAGGCATTATGCTAGTTACACGCAAAGGTAGAGGGGCGAGAGCACGTGCTAGAGGTCGTAGAGGTAGGCCTGAGAGCTGTACAGGGCCACAGACTGAGCAAGCTCCACAGAAACCTGCTGAGAGAGCAGAAGATACAGAGGCACTCTTCGTTAGGATAGAGCGGAGTATTGAGAATTTGGTGAAGATAGTCACGTAGGCATTGGGTGCTGGCAATAGACGAGGTCTCGCGGCACAGCCTACTACTGAACAAGCAGCTGCAAAGGTGGAGAGACCCCATACTGCAGAGACTGCTACTACTACACCACCTCCAGTACAAGATACAGATTCTCTTATCGCTCCACAGTAGAGCGGTAGTGATTTGGGTTATGACTGCAACTTGAGCAGGTTGCGAGAGTTCCAAGCATTGAAACCCCCAGAGTTCAGAAGGGTGAAGGACCCGTTTATCACTAAGGACTGGGTGTATGATATGGAGAAACTGTATAGGTTTTTCTGATGCACTTCAGCTGAGAAGGTAGCCTTTGCTGTGTTTATGTTGAAAGGCAAGGTCGAGCATTGGTGGAGGTCCACTGAGGCTATTTTGAGGGCCAGACACTCTGAGATCTCATAGGAGATATTTTTGGAGGCCTTCAAGAGACAGTACATTTTAGCTACTGCACAGAGGAAACTATAGATGGAATTCATGAATTTGGTTTAAGGGAACTGTACTGTGGACGAGTATGAGTCCAAGTTTATGTCCTTGGGGAGATATGACACGGACACGATGGGTAGTGAGACTTGAAAGATACAGAAGTTCATGGATGGATTGAGATTGGCCATCCAGACTAAGCTAGCTCCCTTCAACATTTTGACCTATGAGGAGGCTATACATAAGGCTCAGTTATGCGAGCAAGATTTTGAGTGGAATGCCTCCGAGCTTAGGAGAATTAGTGTCAAGACGGATAGAGACTGAAAGAGATCCGGGAGGGATAAAGTAGCCAGGAAAGGAGGTCCAAGGTATTTTGAGAAGAGACCTAAGATCGAGGAGGTGCAAGAGAGAGCTGCTAGACCTCCCATGTACCGGCTTTGACCACACTGAGGGGTATGGTTATTGGAGGACCACGACCTACTACTGACCAGTGTAGGAGATGTGGGAGATACCATGGGACTAGACCATGTCAGGTGCCTTCTGTTTCATGTTTTAGGTGTGGGAAGCCTAGACATATTTCGAGATATTGTACCGAGATGGTTGAGATAGCCCCACAAAGGGCAAGGAGCTTGAGGGAGCTCTAGTTGAGATCGCGGCCCCGAGGAGGAGGGCTACAGCTGAGGAAAAAGGGAAACAGGCTGTGGGTGTAAGCAGAGGAAGGGTGTACGCACTAGACCAGGACACTGCAGACACATCGACAGATGTGACTAAAGGTACCATCCTAATCTTTGATTTAGAAGCATTGGTATTGTTTGATCCCGGTGCCACGCATTCCTTCATATCACCTTCATTTGCATATAAAATATTGAAGCATGTGAAACCAACATTGTTGGATAAAATGTTGATGATTTCCACACTCATGAATGATAGTCAATTGACCGAGCATGTATGTAGAGATTGTAAGTTAAAGATAGAGGGAAAGGAAATGATAGCCAATTTAATTTTATTGAATATGAATAATTTCGATGTAATATTGGGAATGGATTGGTTGGCTACCAATCGTGTTGTTATGGATTACCATGCTAAGACATTGATGTTTTCAGGATTAGTAATCTTATTGTAAACTTTGATGAAAAGAAATGATATGAAAAGAGTATGTTTGTTTTAAATGAAAGAGTATAACCCTCATATATGATATTTGAGAGATGAATTCCTTTGTTAATGTTGAATGTGGAGTGATGGTTTATGTTACTAACGATGGAAAGAATAATGTGAAGGGTTCATTGCATACGTGGTTGAACTAGATAAGGCACTCCTAGGATTGAGAGACATTCCAGTGATTGTGGAATTTCCTGAGGTCTTTTTTGGACGATCTACCAGGGTTACCCTCGGATAGAGAAATGGAGTTTGGTATAGAGTTAATGCCTGGTACTGAGCCGATATCTAAACCACCGTATCGAATGGCTCCGATTGAGTTGGAGGAGTTAAAGAAGCAATTGCAAGAGTTGCTAGAGAAGGAGTTTATAAGACTGAGTGTCTCACCTTGGGGAGCTCCGGTTCTATTTGTAGGGAAGAAAGATGGAAGCCTCCGATTGTGTATAGATTACCGGTTGTTGAATAAGGCCACCATTAAGAACAAATACCCCCTTTCAAGAATAGATGATTTGTTAGATCAGCTTCGAGGAGCCTAAGTATTTTCTAAGATAGATCTGCGATCAGGGTACCATCAGTTGAGAATCAGGAGTACAGATGTACCCAAGACAACATTTCGTACCCGTTATGGCCACTACGAGTTTATGGTGATGCCATTGGATTGACGAATGCCCTCGCAACATTTATGACATTGATGAATGATGTGTTTAAGTCATACCTTGACAAGTTTGTGATTGTATTTATAGATGATATTTTGGTTTATTCAAAGTCCAGGAAAGAGCATGAGGAGCACTTGAGAGTAGTTCTGCAGACCCTCCGAGAGAAAGAGTTGTATGCCAAACTCAACAAGTGTAACTTTTGGTTAGAACAGATCTCATTTCTGGGGCATGTTGTGTCAAAGGATGGGGTATCGATGGATCCATCCAAGATAGAGGTAGTTGTACAGTGGGACAAACTCAAGATAGTTACTGAGATCAGAAGTTTTTTAGGATTGGTAAGATATTATCGGAGATTTGTAGAGGGTTTCTCCAGATTAGCTGCTCCATTGACACCTCTCACGTGTAAGGATGTTAAGTTTGTATGGGATGAGGCTTGTGAGAGGAGTTTTGAGGAGCTTAAGTGTCGATTAACCACTGCTCCAGTTCTTACCATTCCTACCAGCTCAGGAGGTTTCTCGGTGTATACGGATGCATCACACCAGGGACTAAGCTGTGTATTAATACAGGATGGGAAGGTAGTTACCTATGGATCTAGACAGTTGAAAGATCACGAGAGGAACTACCCGACACATGATTTGGAGTTTGCACCCGTGGTGTTCGCTTTGAAAATATGGTGCCATTATCTCTATGGTGAGAAATTTTAAGTGTTCACAGATCATAAGAGCCTTAAGTACCTGTTCTCGCAGAAAGAGCTGAATATGAGACAAAAGAGATGGCTTGAACTTTTAAAGGACTATGATTGTGAAGTCATGTACCACCCGGGTAAGGCAAATGTAGTTACCGATGCTTTGAGTAGGAAGAACCTTGGGTTGGTGTCTTATATGATGGTATGGGAACATGAATTGTTGGAACAATTTATGGACCTCAGTTTGGATGTGACCCCACTTAGATCTGAGAGACTTGAGATCATGGCTAGTTTGAGACTGGAGCTAGAATTGATTAGCCGTATTCGGCAAGCCTAACAAAGCGATCGACGGTACATCGATTGGTTGAGGCAGATACAGACAGGTGTGGGTACTGATATTGAGCTGAGTGCTGATGGGAGATTGAGGTTCAAGGGCAGAGTATGTGTTCCTGAGGATCCTGAGATCAGGAGGTTAATTTTATCAGAGGCTCACTCATCGAAGTATACGATACATCTAGGAAGTACCAAGATGTATCAAAACCTTCGAAAGGTTTATTGGTGGTCTGGAATGAAAAGAGACATTACTGAATATGTCGCTAAGTGTCTCGTTTGTCAGCAAGTGAAGGTAGAGCATCAGAAGCCTATAGGATTATTGCAGCCTCTACCGATACCGACTTGAAGTGGGAGCATGTCACTATGGATTTTGTGATGGGGTTGCCGAGGACCCGTAGAGGTCATGATGCCATATGGGTTATTGTGAACCGGTTGACTAAGTCTACCCATTTCTTAGCTATGAGAGCTACCGATACTCTGAGTCAGTTGGTGAACCTGTATATTCGAGAGATAGTACGGGTACATGGTGTACTAGTGAGCGTTGTTTCTGATAGGGATGCCCACTTCACTTCCCATTTTTGGGAACATTTTCAGGAAGCGCTAGGGACTCGACTGAGTTTTAGCGCCATTTTTCATCCTCAGACAGATGGGCAGTCAGAGAGGACTATACAGACCCTCAAGGATATGTTGAGAGCGTGTGTGCTGGATTTTAGAGGCTCTTGGGATGACCACCTGCAGTTGGCTGAGTTCACCTATAATAATAGCTATCATGCGAGTATCGGGATGGCACCTTACGAGGCACTGTATGGACGCAGATGTTGATCCCCCATTGGATGGGAAGAGGTTGGTGACAGACACATCTTTGCTCCAGACTTAGTGCAACAGGCATCTGAGGACGTTCGATTGATATGTGGGAGATTATGGACAGCTCAAAGCCGACAAAAGAGTTATGCTGATAAGAGATGGAGACCACTAGAGTTTGATGAGGGTGAGTCGGTATTCTTGAAAGTTTCACCTTCGAATGGTATTATGAGGTTTGGTAAGAAGGGAAAGTTGAGCCCTAGATATATCGGATCCTTCGAGATTTTGGAGAGAGTGGGAGATAAGGCATATAGGTTGGCATTGCCACCGGACTTGGCAAATATCCACAACGTCTTCCACATCTCTATGCTTCGAAAGTATCACCTGGACCCGGCACATGTGATAAGATATGAGCCATTGGAGCTCAATGAGAGTATGACATATGTTGAGAAGCCAGTTCGGATATTAGACAGAAAAGAGAAAGTGTTACGGAATAAGACAATTCCCTTAGTGAAAGTTCTTTGGCAACATCACCGGCGGAAGAGGCCACATGGGAATTGGAGAACTTTATACAGGAGAAGTACCCCCAACTTTTTGAAGAGTGACTTAGTTCTAATTTGGAAGACCAAATTCCTTGAAAGAGGGGAGAATGTGAGACCCCGTATATGTATGGTTGTAAACGTGTGTAATTGGATTAATGAATGCTAATGGACTTGTAATGTAAAGTTTAATTAATGTAAGTCCATGGATTCAATGTACATATGTGTAATATGATTTGTAATGTACATACAAGTTTCATTATGTATGAATATGAAGAAATGAGTTCTTATAAGTGATGAATGTGATTGGAACTCAAAATGAGTAGTGTGGTAGATGGATGCTTGCATGAATATAAATACTTCCATTTGGTTTTATATAGTATACCTTTGGATATACAAGGAATGCACACAAGTTTCAATGTGAATAAGGTATGAATGGATGCCATTTTCAAGTCATAAAGGTGGATAGATGAGAAAATGACTATGGCAGCAAATTAAGGATGTTTTGGTGTAAGTTGTAGCAGGAAAGCTATAGAAAATCTAGAAATTATGAAGGCCAGATCGATCTAGAGGAGCCAGAATGCTCTTATTTGGGCAATGGAATAGAGTAGATCGATCTCCAATGGGGCCAGATCGATCTCCTAACCATTCTGTAATGAAAAGATCGATCCTCAAGCATATAGATCGATCTCCTTAGCTCTCTGTTTGGGAGCAAATCGATCTCATGCTTAAAATGCCTTGAAAAAGAGGGATTTAAGGGGACCAGATCGATCTCCTCCTAGTGCAGATCGATCTCCTCAAGCTATTTCTATAAAGTGCTGACAATCTAAAAATTTCAGGAAAAACATCTCCCTTTCCATTTCTAACCCAAAACCTAGATTTTTCTCTCTAAAATCAGCCATTTCCAGTAAGAATTGAGGGGAGGCCATTAGACACTAAGTTGTTCATCTTGAGGAAGAGAACAACATAGTTGGAACCCAAAATCCCATTGTTGGTATTGAAGGAGTTAAGGGCATTGTCATTTGGAGTAAGAAGAGAAATCAGATTTGGTAAGCTTCTAAGACTCTAATCCAAGTATATTGTCTATTCTATTGATTTTGGAGTTGATAGGCATGCATATGGATGATAGAAATCATCTAGAAAGCAATAGAACACATATAACCTAGAAAATGGATATAGTCTAGAGTGTGAAAGTATCAGTTGGGTATGTTGATGATTTATGAGTTATGATAAGTTGTTGTTGAAGTAGTATGGATGATTTGAGATGGGTAAATGAAGCTACATTGTGGGTTTTGTGAATTGATGAGAATGAGCACATGTAGTGTTTGATAATATGCCATAGTGAAGGAAATTTATGAAAAATGAACATTATGAGCTTAACATCGATTTAATATCTATTTGGAATGAGTTAATAGGCCTAAAAGAATCCATAGACTTGAGTTATGGGTAAAGTAATGAAACGAGGCATCATAAGCATTAATAGAGATTATAGGTTGAATCGACTATAGTAAACGCAAGAGTTGGATTATAATGGACTATAATGGTGTGAAATACGTTTGTGTGTAGTTTCGGGGAGTTCGTTGGAGGCGAATCGAACCATACGAGTAAGCAGCTCTAAGGAAGTGGAATCACGCATCACGATTCCAGGTAAGGGAATTCTGTAAGTATATAGAGGTAGCTGCTTATATTTTGTGGGTATATAGAGCTTTAGAAATGTGCATGAGTTTATGAAAATGTGGTTGACAATGTATGGAAATTATTACGAGTATTTGCGTGACATTTGGTTGTTGAAGTGGATTCTATGAAATGGGATAGTAAGGCTAATAATTACATAATTCGAATGTTTTGATGTTTTACAAAACGTAATTGCTTCATTTTAAGAAAGCTTATAGATGGGCCGGCTAGTGTTTTATTGATGTTGTGGAAAAAGCATTTGTGAAGTGCTAAACCTAGTTGCCAGGATTGTTTGATTATGTATGGCCACCTATCATATTTGTATGACATAAATCGCGCTAGAGCCTCGCTCACGCTGGATTTTGATATTTTTACTTGTGTGAAACGTGCTGGAACTTAGCTCGTACTTTGATTTGAATTGTGACGATGTTTTATGTACTGGAGCTTACGCTCATATGTGCATTTGAGTGGTTTTTCTTATGCATATAACCGTATTGGAGAGATTCTCGTAGTGGTTTCTACATGTTTTTATGCATACATGCCGTACTAGAGCATTGCTCGTACGAGGTGATTGATTTTGATGCATGAATTCGCGCTAGAGCATAGTTCGCGCTGGTTTCACATTGTGGTATTTATGAAGCCGTGGTAAGGATAATACGGATTGATGTTCAGGAAACCCAACAGGCCTAATAGACCACTTGAGTGGGGTGAGGGTGAGGGGCTAGGACTTGACATAATCCATTCAAGGAACCCAACAGGCCTAACAGACCTCTTGAGTGGGGTGAGGGTGAGGGGCTAGGACCTGAATCAGGGAACCCAATAGGAGGGGCTAGGACCTGGTATTAAGAGTACTCCCACGTGCACTTGAGACTAGAGGTTTCACTCAGTATGGGGTAGATAAGACCTAATGCAGGCACCCCCAACCATGTTATGGGTTCGCGAAGTACGATGTACCATGTATATCACATGGAGTACGATGTATCACGTGGTGGTTACTTGATTTGAGAAAGTCTGGTGAAGAACTAACCCACCTTCGTACCAGCATGATACCCCGCACACCGGGATCCTTGTGGTCTAGGATGATATGTGACATAGTTGGCCAACATAGTCAGTTGAGATATAGTGACCTGTTTCCTTGCTTGATTTATATAAAACCACATGGTTTTGAATACTTGAGTGTGATTTTAACTGTCTAGGGTAGACCTGAGGGAGGGGTCGAGCCTTGTAGGATTTGATTTGTGAATTGGTTATGATGTTGTGATTGTGAAATGATTTGATGGGATTTTGTTGTGTTGAGAATGAGATAATCAAAAAGGACGTTTCTTAAACGAATTGCCATTTTTATGAGATTTGATAATTGTGAGCATGAGATGATTTTTACATGTTGATGTTACCATGTTTTATATGCCAATTTCCATCATTTTAAATACATGATATATGTATACTCATATGGCAAAGTTTTAAATTCCTCATGCTCCTATTATAAAAGATTTATGCATAACATTACCAGCATGTAGATATAGTAGTTATCTACCATGCTTGTATTATTGCCTTACTGAGCGTGTGGTTGCTCATCCCTCTCTATTTTCCCCCTCCTACAGAGCGTGCGTAGTAGCCCAGTGAGGATTGAGGCATTGTATTTTTGGACATCCACTTCTTCCATCGTCGAAAGGTATATACACAGGATTCCTTTTATATCTAAACAATGAAATGGCACAGTAATGATTGAGTTATAATTATGGGGGATGTAGATGTCAGTAAACATGTTCTGTATGAGTAAATGATTTAATTTTAAATATATGACATCGTTTTTATTAATTGGGGATGAATGGTAAGTGGTGATTATTATTGACTCACAGCCCAACTGTATGTGGTGAGTTTGTTCACGACCGGGTAAGGTAACAGTAAAACGTAAAAAATTCGTAGTATTTTCGGTTAAAGGGAATGAAAATGTGTCGTGACATGAACTATTCATATTGGGATTATCTTGAATTTCCTATTGGGCTTTTGGTTTGGGCCTGAAATTTTTAGATTTTGGGCTTTTATTTTCTTGATAATTGGGCCTATATTTATACCTTTAAATGGGCCTACATTCAGCCCAATGGCTTGGCCCAATTTCGACCCACTTTAGTTAAAGCTTAATGGGTTTTAACAATTTAATTATTTGACCCATTATGTTTTCCTCATTTTCAGCCTATAATGATTAAACCCAATTGTATTTCTTTAATTTTTTTCTAAGTCTTGCTGAATTCTCCAAGTGTTCTTAGCCCAGAATAATTTTTCTCAAGCCTTAACCATAGTGGAGTTAAGTTAACCATGGTTAGCTAACTTGTAAAAGTCAACATTTCTCATTTGACTTTTATTGACTTTTAGCCTTTGACCAAAGTCAACTAACCCAAATTCATGTATTTCAATGCATGGTTAGCCCATCTCAATGTTTTGGACACTCGTTGTAGGTGAATGCCTAAAAAACACCTCAAACGGTCCATTTTGAGCTCGTTTAATCCCTTTTTAGCATTTTCACTTCTTCGACCTTATCGTGTCACGACCCTCTATACCGGTACGAGACCTGTACCTTACCACTTACAGTTGGGCTGTGAGTCAACATTCGATCTATTTCTCATCCATTTATAGTTTAATACATTCATTTAATAGAGTAAAATAGAAACTGGACTTTTATATATAAGTACAGAAGCGTTTACATCAATTTCTATTATATACATCCCATAAATACAAAATATTAGCTTTACTGTGCATTAATTTACAGGATACAAAATTTTAATCACAAATGTATACCTCTATACTGCTAGATGACCGTAGAAACACAATTGCAAGGACGACTGCAGTGTACTCACTACTGCGAAGTATCTGTGGAGGAGGAAATAAGGGGGTGAGCTAACGCTCTCAGTAAGGAAAATATGAAAGCAAATAGATAACTACACTATCTATATGCTTAAAATACATATATGTTCATTTTTTTTAGAACACATTATGCATGTTCTTTAAAATAGCTTCCATCAAAGTGAAACCGTTAATTCGTTAGATGGGTATATGCATATTCACACAGTTCATACATAGAAAAATGCTTTGCCTCTTGTAAGTCAATATAAGTTGAGACATAAATCATGGGTTATCATATCCCCAGACACACAGCAAGGGAGACATACGTCACAACACACAGTAGTGACTATGTTATATCACTCAGATATAGAAGACTTATGGCCATAGTCAGATTCCAGGCTACACTGATCAGGTGTGCGGGAACCCTACACTAGGTCATGGTGATTTTTCATGCTCCTTTCATTTCCAACATTTCATATATATACCAATCAACTCATCAATACACCTAGTTTAACATATATCAGCTTGGTGCATTAAATCTTACCTAGCTGAGATTTCTTTCTCTTTTCACTAAAATGGTAGAATCCTCCTTGCTCTTAAAACCTTTGATCTCAATCTCTTGTTTCCAAGTATGTTGTTCTCCTTTTTGCTAAGAACAACTTTACTCACTTATATCTCACTCAAAACTGATCACAAACTGAAGTTTTCTAGTGTTTCCTTGTGGCGCCTCCCTCTTCACCAACCACCATTGTTATACCTTAGGTTCTTGAATTTTATATTCGTAGGGTCGAGGTCCAATACCTTTGGTTCAAGTCTCTTTAGACTTCGGGTCTAGGTTGATATTCTATTTTCCATTCAAAGTCTATCATCATTATTTTTACCCCGCTTGCATTTTTTTGTTGTTTTAATTCACAATCCACATGTTTCCTTAATCGTCCTGAATCATCCTCTTGTACGCGCATATCACCGTAGATCCTTATCACTCATTTCCATTGTCTCAAAATCACATACGAGTAGATCTATGCAAGATCACTCAGCAATACACAAAGGCTCCAGCACGATTTTACCCATCACACAGAAAACATCATAAAACCTTGTGCGAGCAATTCAACGTAAGATCACACAGTATACCTGAGGCCTTTAGCATGGTTTTTTCTTATCACACAATAAACATCATAAAACCACGTGCGAACAACTAAGCGTAAGATCACATAGTAATACTTGAGGCATCTTGCATGATTTTATCTTATCACACAGAAAGCTTATCAAACCACGTGCGAGCAAATCAGCGTAAGATCTCACAGCATATCAAAGGCCTCTAGCACAGTTTTACTTAAAATCACTTTAAATTGAGGGGGCCACATGCGAGCGTAGTCAGAGCAAGATCACTTAGCACTACTCGATGGCTCTAGCGTGATTCCTAAAATCTAGTGCGAGCTCTCGAGTGGATCACACAGCTTCACTCAGCTCTAGCACCTTTTACTTTTATAAAAAATCCTTTTAAAAATTTTGTGCGAGCAAGCTGGTAAATCTACTGTTGCCACTTTGGCTCTAGCACAAGTTCACACAAAAGAAATAGATGGCTCCATTCACTAAGTATGAGTGAGAAGGCAATCTCCCTTCAATCACTCGTTAAATGCTTTTCACGTAAAATAGCTAAACCGGGAGCTAGTCTATTTTTACTCTTTCTCAAAACACTTGCTAAACATCTTTTCACAACAAGAACATTGAAGTCATGCAATTCATGCTTATAAGCTTTCTTCTCATACTTAGTTTTTACGTAGATATATCAATACCTATATACATTATCGTATTTATCTGCACACAACAGGTAAGAAACATATGTGTAGCTATCTTTAATAGCTCACATAAATCCCTTAGCTTGAATCACGCTCGAATCATTTTCCTTGATTTCCAATGCTCGTGATCCGATCTTATCGACTCCAATTTTATCTCCAGGAGCTACAAGCATTTGCTACTCACATTAGTATACTTTAATATACTTAATTCTCACTTGCATGAAGTTCAATTCAATGCATTGGACCAATTTACACCAATTTAGCCTCGTTACGTCTTATTGGACCATACTGTTTCTTGATTCCATTTTGATCGTTCTATTCGTTTCTCAAGAATCTATTAGACTCTTTAGGTCTATTGATTCATATTGAACTGGCATTACTCTCACAATGCCTTGAGTTCATCATTTTTCTTCTCTATGGCATTTTATCAAACACCTCTTATGCCAAATTTCAATCATCCTCTATCCTAACATATGTATTTCATAAAACTATCTTAGAATTATGTATACATGCTTACTAACTTCTCTACATGCTTAAATCATCATTAACTCCATGCCATTTCAACTTTCTTTCACTAAGCCCATTCTAGGTCATGGTTGTTTAAGCATGTACATGAATATTTTAGCCAACATTACATACACCAATCAACTCATCAAAATATCTAGATTAACATACTAGAAGATGGTGTATTGAAATCTTACCTAGCTTGACTTTTCTCCTTTTTGCCAAATTTGGGGAATACCTCTTTTCTCATTCAATCCAAAGTTTTAGCTTCCAATCTTTGACTATGTTGTTCTCTTCCTCACTAGGAACAACTTTGCTCAAATGAATCTCTCTCAAATGTGATTGGAAGGTGATGATTTTAGACTAAGAATGTGAGACCTCGTATATGTATAATTGTATATATATACATAGAAATGTAAATGGAGTTATCCTATGAATTCATAAGTGAAGTATATGTGATGTAAGTCCATAAGTTAAGGTACACACATGTAATAAGAGTTGTGATTGTACATACAAGTTACATTATGTATGAATGTGAAGAAATAGACTGAAATATGTGAAGAATGTGAGTAAAATGGAAAGTGAGTAGAGTGGCAAAATGGAAGGAGAATTGCATAAGTTGTGCACTTTCATTTGGTTTATATCATGTAACTTTGGGATATACAAAGATTCTACACAAGTTTTAATGTGTATGAAGTATTAATGGATGCCATTTTCAAGTCTCAAAGATGATTGGATGAGAAAATGACCATGGCAACAAATTAAGGATGTTTGAGTACGAGTTGCTGTAGAAAATCTGGGAAATATGAAGGGCAGATCGATCTCATAGGATGAGAAATCGATCTGGATGAGCCAGAATGGTCTAATTCAAGCAATGGAATAGAGCAAATCGATCTCCAATGGAGCCAGATCTATCTTCTAAACATTCTGTAATGAAAAGATCGATCCTCAAGCATACAGATCGATCTCCTGAGCTCTTTGTTGGGAGCAGATTGATCTCAAGCTTCGACAAATCAATCTCATGCTTAAAATGTCGTGGAAAAGAGGAATTTAAGGGGACCAGATGATCTCCTCCTTGTGCAGATCGATCTCCTCAAGCTATTTCTACAAAAAGGGCGTTGAAAATCTACAAATTTTTAGACAAAACCATTTCCTTCCCTTTCTAACCCAAAAACCTAGTTTTCTCTCTCTAAATCCAACCATTTTCAAGGAGATTTTAGTGAAGACTATTAGAGACAAAGTTGTTCACATCAAATAGAAGAACAACGTAGTTTGGAGGCATTTATCCATTTGTTGGATTGGAGGAACAAGGGGCAATTCTATTTGGAGCAAAGAGGAAATCCAAAGAGGTGAGTTTTTAAAGCACCAACTTAAGTACTTTGTTAGGCTATTGATGTTTGGGGTTGATTGAGGTGCTTAGTATTGTTAGAAATTATCTAGAATCCATTGGAATGATTATGACCTAGAAATGGTCTAGTATGAGAAAGTGGAATGTATGGAGATTAATGAGAAATGAGATATCTAGAGGTGATAATAGTATTGTGGGTATGATTTTAAGATGTTGTTAGTGAATAAATTGTAAGATTTACCTAAAAAGGCTAAAATGTGGATTTAGGGCATTGGTAAAATGCATAAATGAATTATATTGACTAGTGAGGTCAAATATGAGTTAACAACATTAACTCAATTGATTTGGATGAATGAATCACAGCTCCCGAGGACACACCAGAGCAAAGTGAGCCAAGAGCACAAGAAGCTAAGAGGAAGAGAGTCACACTCAAGTAAATCGAGGTAAGGGAATTGTGTGGACTCTTAGAGATATCTGTGCGCAATTTGGGTGCTTAAATGCTTTGCTAGATTGCATGAGATGTTAGGAAATGAAATTGGGTGATTGAAGGGTAAAAGTTGGGTGTTTGAGAAATGTGCATGAAAACAAAAGCATATTGCTTTAAAAATCATGTTTTATTGCTTTTTACCAAACGATTTAGTAGGTTGGCTAATATTTAAAATGATTTGCAAAACAAATGAGTTGTTTTTCACATGGATTTCATACTGGTTTTGGCTTGGTGCTTGGAGCTTGGCTCACACTAGATGCCCACCTTGCTTGTTGTCGTGCTTGGAGTTTCGGGTAGATTGGGTGTCACATCGATTAAATAGGCTCACACGTGCATTATTTTAACATGATTGATTAACCATGTTAGGAGCTTCGGGTAGATAAGAGGTCGTACCGATTAAATAGGCTCACACGTGCGTTTTGAGATGTGGCATGATATGATGTGTTGATTGGGTCCACGGAGTCCATTATACCGTGCATGTAGCATGGAGTACGTTGTACCGTGTTGAGATTATGATATGTCGTCTTCAGACGAGATCTGCTATGGACCGACGGGTAGGATTTGACCCACCTCCTGTGTGGAAGCAATAGTGGTGATATCCCGTACACCTGATCCGTGTAGCTAGTATCACAGGTTATGGCCATAGACCTAGAGGTTATTACCTTTTTATTGAATTGCCTATCTCACATGTCTAATGCTTTGTGAATAAATCCATGTTCGAAATGATTTGTGGTCAAGACAGTCCGAGGGATGGGCTGAGACCTAACAAGTGTTGGATTGATTTGTTAATGGTTTTAAAGTGCACCGAAGCATGATTATTAATGCCATGCTTTATTGTGAAAGATGCATGATGGTTAATGTCATGCTTTTATTGTGAATTATGCATGATGATTTATACCATGCTTTGAATTGAATTGTGCACTGGATTTTAATAGCATTCAAACACACGCATGAACCCATAATTTGAGAAATGATGAAATAAATGCTTTTGAGCATGGCATCACGATCACGTAGATAGTGTAGTGTCTATCTGTTAGCATGATTGCCTTACTAAGCGTGTGGCTTGCTCACCCCCCTTATTTTCCCCCTTTTTACAGAGCTTTGAGTATAGATTGTGGGCGATTGGAGGCTTTCCCTTTTGGTATCCGCTGCATCTCATCGCGTAAGGTATACACACTATTGTAATTTTGTATCTAAACTTACGATAGCACAATAGCATTTTGTATGTAACTATTGGGGGATGTAAAAATGTAAATACATGTAACAACTCTAATTTATACATTTATACAAGTGTTTACTCATAAATAATATACGAATTGAATTGGTATGGTAGAGTGAGTTAGACGTCGACACACAGTCCAACTACTGAGGAGAGTTGCTGTTCACGATTGAGGTAAGGATGAATAATAGATCATGCATGAAAATACGAAAAATTTGTATGTATTTTGGTAAGTTGAGGGTCGTGATAGAGAAAGCTAGGTCAGTTATTAAAAATGGAGGAAGATGAGTTATTTTCATGAAATGCAGGACTCAACTGTCGGATTTTATAGAATTTGCCTCATCAGATCGATCTACTAGGGTGAGAGATCGATCTGCCCTTGTTTAACTCTTTTAGAATTCGACTTATAGGCTAGGGGATCGATCTGCCTCCTTGGATGAGATCGATTTGCTCAAAGGAATGAGATTGATCCTTGCTCATAGGATGGGATCGATCTTAGCCAAGTAGAGGACTTCAGAGATCGATTTGGCCTTACGATGAGATAGATCTTTGCTAACCAAAGGCAACTAGAGATTGATCTGCCAAATGGGAGGAGATCGATCTCGTCTAAACAGAAGCAACTTGAGATCGATCTGCTTTAAATGTGGGATCGATCTCCCTCTTGCAGAATGCTCTGGCATTGCATTTTAAGGCAATGAGATCGATCTGCCCTGCATCTGTAGCATTTTAGCTATAATTTTCCCAGATTTTCAAAGTTAAACTCACATTCAATTGCTTCTATACTCATTTTACATTTCATTCACATTTAGAACTTAAAAAACATCTATTTCTTATGATTCATATATAATGTAACTTGTCTGTACGTTCTAGAATCATGAACATTAAATAGAAATTTACGGGCCTTACATTGTCGAACAGTAGGAGGAAGCCAATACTTAGCCCTCTTTCTTTCCTTCATTCCTTTACTTTTTTTTCTCATTTCCAGGAAAGTTTACTATTTGTTGCATAAACAACCCCTGCTGCTAAACTCTATCATGAGTTCCCTTCTTTTTTTCAACCGCTAAAATGTTGCCTCTCAAAACCCTGAGCTTCAGTGCTTCCCTTGGCCTTCTACTGATCCCTGTTCAGACCACTCGACAACACCCTAGAGAACCCTGGTTTCAGCTACCATTAATGAGCCAGGCTACAAGCCATCCTTGGCATTATTCGGTGCCCAAACCTCCAGCAAAGCACCTTTTCTCCTTCAACCAAGTCACCTTGCTCATGCCTAGCTACCTTTGGTGTCATGCACCCTGCTTTTAGACTCTGTTAGCTATTGTTTCAGCTACAATGACAGACACTATTTTATACTCCAAACAGCAGACCTCTACCTTGCCAACAGCTCTATTACAAACCCCAAAACCAGTTCTATTCCCTCGATAACGGGTTTCCTCAACTTCTCATCTTTTGTCGCGTCACCTTCTTCCTCCAAATTGTCTGCTTCATTGCAAGCCTTTGTAACCTCCGTTAACTGCTGAAAGGTTGACAGGGGTGAGTCACCTGTTTCTATTTCTTACTCTTAAAGCTTCCTTACCAAACGCCTCACCAGCCCGATATAATCTCCCCTTTAATCTTTTTTTATTTATTTTTGCCATGTCTTTATTGGTTTAGTTTTCATTTCATTTTTTCTTAATTTTCTTTTGTTCTTGTGTCTTTTCTTACCAAGCACTAACTCATCAACTCCATTTTTTTCTTTCCTTTACTGAAGTCCGAACAACTCACAATCTGCCTCATCCTTTCCCATTCAGTTTTTACTGTCCCATGTATGTACTTATATAGAAAAGCACTTCATAATTAATATCCACTACTCATTTTCTTTTCATTTTCCTCCACATTTTGACTTTCCCAATATCTAACCCATTTCTCCTATGCTGAACCACATCATCACACCATCTCTTCATTGTATTTTCTATTGCAGTTCCACTGCAGTAGACATAAACTTTCGGGTTTGGCTTCATTGAAAGGCAACCCATATGCTGACAATTTCATTTCCATTTCTTCACGTTCCCATGCTAATCAAAATCATCACCATCACTCACGTTTTCTAGTGCTACCGGTGCATCACGTACTTCCATTCATTCACATTTTTTAGTGCTACATTTTCCTTAAAATTTTCTACATGAATGTATTCCTATGTGCAACTGATTTTTAGCTAACTTTTGCTAGTCAAAACAATTATCTTCACTCATTATCGATTTTACATGGGGGAATTTTGGGTTGGCTTCAAATGAAGCCAATCATTGCACATAAATCCATTAAAAGCCTAATAATAATAATAATAACATTATTTCATATAATAGATTTTAATATGATTTTGCAGTATGCTCCACTTATCATCATGTCATTTCTTGTATTCATTTACTCTTCAAGATAAAATATCTTATTTGTTTAAACTTATCTAAAATATTCAAGCCAAAAATATAATTTAATTTGATCATCCACCAAAGAACACATTTTTTGTCCCAATTGTTTAATTTGCTATTCATTGTTAAAACTGAATACATGAAAATTCGTGGAGTTCACAAGATGTGACCAACATTATCACATAAGGGTTTGCTTTTGGAGGGCCAACTTCTTCTGGTTGTAAGAGACATACCAAGTAAAGTGTCATGGTCACTTATAAGAAGCAAGCCAAAACATGGAACAATGAAAGTATATCTTTTGGGCCAATGGCTTTGGTTCTACGGAATACCCTTATGATGACGTGATTGTAATCTTTGCCACCATCTGCAACAACGTTGTCAAGAGAATCGTTTTTTACAATGGGAATAATAGTAATATTCTTTACAATGGCACTATGAAAAAGTTAGGCATTTTCGATAACCAAATGAGGCCATTTCTAGCACCACTAATTGGTTTCAACAATAAGGAAGTAAAAGTAAAAAGGGTAATAACTTTACCTTTAACATTGGAAGATGAACCCACCAAAGTCACAACAATGATCGACGTTTTGGTGGTCAAAAGTTCCATCAGCATACAATGCCATACTTAATCTCTCAAACCAAAATATTTTGAAAATGATTAGGTTTTTTCACAAGAGAAGATTAAGTTTAAAACTCCTAATAGCATTGGAGAAGTAAAAGAAGATCAAGCAAAACACTGCCATAAAATTAGGGTCTAATGAGCAAAGTTGATAATATCAGACGACGAATGGACTCTTAGTGAAGTAAAGAGATCTTGTTTAAGTACTCAGTCGGGATGAAGATTGCTTCACGTCTTGAGAAGTTGGTTCAAGCTATCTCACTTGTGCTATGAAAACAACAACTTATCATCCAACAAAGTTCATTTAAATATGCATCCATGGGAAGTCAGCAAAAGAGTTAGTAATGTGTATATCCTTTTAGTTTTTAGCAATTTTTGTTTCCATACGAACTTAGTAGTGAATAGTCGCTTCAAGGGAGAGAGTTTACATTTTATCCTTAGGTATGGGGTCATTGGAGCAAGTTATGGATGAAAACCCTTAAGAGTTTTGTAATAGCCTAGTGAAGTTTCCTTGGACTTAAGGGAATTCTATTCATATGTTGGAAAGACTCATGACTTATGATACTAAATAAAACTCAATCATTTTGTTCAATTTTGGAGTTTGATGATCAATACTTGACATTGAAAACCTAAGATCTAAGAGAGATGGTTACGACTTTAAGGGATAAGTTTTCAAAGCAATAAGTGAAGAACAAATCTCATTGTAGACTACTAAAAACTTCAACATGACTGAACTAGAAGTTGTGATCTAGCTCTACACTAAGTAAAAATGTGTGCATCATTCTACGATTCACATTATGTCAAAGCTCCCCTCTAAGAATGAAAATTTGGCTAAAATAAGTTATATGGTTTCTGAAGAAGCTCCAAGGATTGATTAAGCTTTAAAGATTGGTCATCTACATGCCACATGAAAACAAATTGAAGTCATGTGTTGACTAAATTTTGAACGGATTGGATAGCTATTATCTTTCACCAATAATGTGTGTTGACTAAATTCTGAATGGATTGGATAGCCATGATCCTTCACTAATTAGAAATTTTGTAAAGCATACACTTCATTTACCCCTCGACTTAATTTGAAAAGGTTCTGAGAAGAGTGGGAGGTTCGACTCTTCAAGAAGCCTTTTGATCTACTCAAGCAATTCAACGACAAAATGCCACGATCAACAGATTGAGTCATAGACATTTTTTGAATGAAAACTTAAACCATCAACAAGATAAAAGTAATTGATATGATCTTTGACATTGCCTCCATTTGGAGACGCCTAACAAAAAGTAAGTATAAGCACAAAGTGTCACGACCCTCAATCCACCGAGAATCCACTACAAATTTTTTGTTTTTCATTTATTGATTATTATTTAATCCAATTCTTATTATGTGTTCTTTACCTCTACCTTACCTGATCGTAAACAGCTATTCCTCCAACAGTTGGGCTGTGTATCGGTGTCAATCTCATCTAATCATACCATTTCAAATTGTAATTCATTTAAATGTAAACACTTGTATTTCTAAATCAGAGTTACTGTTTACATGTATTTACAATCTTTTACATCCCCAAAATTACATTTAAAGACATTACTATGCTTTGACATGTCTAGATACAAAAACTATACAAATGTGTATACCTCGTGTAATGGGATGTAGCGAACACCAAAATCTAATCCTCAGTCTCCCACTATCTACTGTAAGTGCTTTGTAAAGGGGAAAAAATAAGGGGGTGAGCAAACCACTGTTCAGTAAGGCAATCATGCGAGTAGGTAGATAACTGTACGATCTACGTGGTCGTCATGCCATGCTTAAATCACACATTTATTTGTCATACTCCAAAATGTATGCTCATGCTTGTGTTCATGACATGTAAAGCAGCAATTCATGCTATTTAAATCAGTGCACAGTTCTCAAAACTTAGCATAGAAAATCATCATGCGTAAATCAAAATCAAGGCATGGTAAATCATCATGCAAAGTGCACTTATCAAGTATTTCAAATCTCAACACAAACTGATACAAAATAATCACTTGTCAGGACTCAGCCCCTCCTATGGACTATCCTGACCCACAACCACATTTCAAAACATGGATTTCTCATTCAACAATAGACATGTGAGATAGGCATATAATATCAATAAGGGTAATAACTCGGACTATAGCCATATCCTCTGCGATCCCAGGCTACACGGATCTTAGTGTGCAGGGTATCACCTCTATCTGCTTCCGAACGGAAGGTGGGTCACATCCAACCCGTCGGTCCATAGCAGAATCCATTGTCTGAAGAAGGCATATATATAATATCATACACGGTACAACGTACTTCATGCTACTTGCATGATACAACATACTCCGTGGACCCATATCATCACAATATATCCTGCCACATCTCAATACGCACATGCGAGCCTATTTAATCGGCGTGCACACAGCCTACCTGAAGCTCCCAGCACGGCTCCCAACATGTCATAAAACCACGTGTGAGAAATCTTTAGTACGACAACAAGTATAGTGGACATTTACTGCGAGCTAGGCTCTAGCACCATGTCAAAACTCATATGAAAACTAGTACGAGCTAGGCTCCAGCACAATGTCATAAAATCCATGTGAAAACTAGTGTGAGCTAAGCTCCAGCACTCATGCATGTAAAACTCTAGTGCGTGCATCGCTCCACCACTAATGCACGTATAAAACACGTCAAATCTCGTGCGAACAGTGCTCTGGCACGTTTCATTTTCACAAAACTCATGTAGGTGGCTCATTCTTTGTAAAGCATGTTTATGAAACCAAATCAAGCTACTTTTTGTGCAAATCATTTCAATTGCTAGCCAACCTACCAATCACATGCTAAAAAGCAATAAAAAGATTTCAAAGCATCATGCTTTTGCTTTTAATGCATATTTCTCAAAAACTCAATTCTTTACCCTTCAAACAAACATTTCATCCTAAGACCCTTAGCTACGTTAAAAATCACCCATGCACCAAAAAAGAGTACAGATACCCCTAGGGCTAACACAATTACCTTACCTCGATTCTCTTGGAAGAAACTCTTCCTTCCTTTCCCACATTTCGTGATTTGGCTCAACTTGCTCCGGATTTATCCTTGGGAGCTGCAAACATACATCAATCATTTTAGTCAATACTAATAACTCATATTCTAACTTCAACTAATCGATATATCTCATCGAGCCTATTTCATTAAGTTTGACCCATTATCACATTAGGCCATCATTATGTCATTTCTAGTCAATTTAGCTAGTAACCTACTTGATTACTTATCAAATACTTGGCATAAGTGTTTATCCATAACCTTCCATCATTTATGCATTCTCTACAACATCATTTATGCACATTTTTATCATTTGACTAATCTCATAATGTGGCTTCGTCCAATCATCTCAAAATCATGCATATCACCTCACTAACAACTTGATATAATCATTTTTATCATCTAATCAACCACATTTTACTTTCTTACACTAAACTCATTCTAGGTTATGCTTATTTCATTATATTCTAGGTAGTTTCAATCATCAAAACATACACCAATCTACTCACAACAACAACTAGATAAATATACTTAGAGTTGGTGTATTGGAAACTCACCTAGCTTAACTTTCTTCTTTTCCAAGTTTTGAAGACTTCTTTGTTCCTTCAATCCAACAAATGAAATGTTGACTCCAAGCTATATTGTTCTTCTCCTCACAATGAACAACTTTATTCTAATAGATTTTTCTCAAATCTTTATGGAAGAGGGTGCATTCTAGAGAGAGAAAGCTTGGTATTTTGGGTAAAAATGGAAGAGGTGCGTTTGTTTGTTGAAGAAAGAGGGTTTGCCATGGGGTTTTTATAGATTGAGAGTGATGAGATCGATTTGCTAGGGTGAAGAGATCGATCTTCCTTTGGTTTTAGTCATCGAATTCTCAGGTTTGAAATGGGAGGGATCGATTTGCTCATTGGGGAGAGATCGATCTTGACTGGGCAGAAGCTTGAGGAGATTGATCTGCTCATGGGGAGAGATCGATCTGCTCTTGACAGAATCTAATAGAGATCGATTTGCACTTAAGAGGGGATCTATCTGTGCTTGGCAAAGGCAATGCAGATCGATCTGCTCATTGGGGAGATCGATCTGCTCGATGGAGAGATCGATTTGGCCTTGGCAGATTCACTTGGAATCGCTCTGCTTGCATAAGGGATCGATCTGCCTTGAATGGGAGATCGATCTGACCTTCACCTGTAGCCCTTTTACTGCAATTTTTTAGATTTTTCAAGGGTGAATTCCTATTTCATTACTCCAATACTCATATTGCATTTTAATCCCACTTAGAGCATGGAAAAACTTATTTCCTATGATTCACATACGATATGACTTGTGTGTATATTGCTTGAATTCATAAAGAATATATAGAATTCACAGTCCATGCATTATTATTTTGTGTTTTCATTCCTTATCTTCAATCCAAATTCTTAAAGTTTCATTCGTTTAATTTATGGCCACTTTAACCCTTATTTATCCTTTATTTGTATCTTGACACTCATTCATCCCATTGAAATTCATTCACATTTACATGATTCGAAATCGTTTGTCTTATAATTCCATTAACATATATTACAAAGTTATACATACATGGGGTCTCACAATCTCCCCCACTTAAGGAAATTTGGTCCTCCAAATTCGAACCAAATTAGTCTGTGAACAACTCGGGATACTTCTCCTGCATTAAACTCTCCAACTCCCATGTAGCTTCTTTTGTAGTGTGGTACTGCCAAAGGACTTTCATTAAGGGGATCGTCTTTGATTCAATACCTTTTCCTTCCTATCCAATATCTAAATCGGCTTCTCAACATATGTCCTATTCTCGTTGAGCTCCAATGGCTCATATCTTATCACATGTGCAGAATTTGAGTGGTACTTTTGTAACATAGAGATGTGGAAGACGTTATGAACTCCTGCTAGCTCAGGTGGTAACGCTAGCCTATAGGCCTTATCTCTCACTCTATCCAATATCTCAAAGGGTCCAATGTAACGAGGACTTAACTTTCCTTTCTTTTCAAACCTCGTAATACCCTTGGAAGAAAAAACTCATAAAAACACTGATTCACCCACTGTGAATTCCAATGGTCTCCGTCTCCTGTCAGCATAACTCTTTTATCTGCTCTAAGCTGTACGTAACCTCCCACAAATCAACTGGACATCCTCAGAGGCTTGTCTCACTAAGTCGGGAGCAAATATCAATCAGTCACCAACCTCTTCCCATCTAATAGGGGAACGACATTTATGGTCATACAAGGCTTCATACGGTGCCATCCCGATACTTGAATGATAACTGTTATTGTAGGTGAACTTTGCGAGTGGCAAATGGTCATCCCAGGAGCCTCCAAAATCCAATGCACATGCTATCAACATATCCTTCAGGGTCTATATAGTCCTCTCTGACTGACCCTTTGTCTAAGGATGGAATGTTGTGCTAAAACTCAATTGGGTCCCTATCACTTCCTGAAAGTGTTCCCAAAAGTGGGAAGTGAAGTGGGCATCCCTCTCAGAAACAACGCTCATTAGAACACCATACAACCTCACTATCTTGCGCCCATATAGTTCTGCCAATGTACTCAGAGTATCAGTCAAATCGCATCGTGATTCCTGTGGGTCTTGGGTAAACCCATCATGAAGTCCATAGTGACAAGCTCCTATTTCCAAGTCGGTATAGGTAGAGGTTGTAATAGCCCTGCAGGCTTCTGATGCTCTACCTTCACCTGCTGACAGAGGAGACACTTAGCCATATATTCAGCTACATCTCTCTTCATTCTTGACCACCAGTACACTCTCTGAAGGTTCTGATACATCTTGTTACTTCCCGGGTATAATGTATACTTCGTTGAGTGAGCCTTTGATAAAATCAACCTCCTGATCTCTGGATCATTAGGAACACATATCTTATCCCTGAACCTCAACAAACCATCTGAACTCAACTCAAAATCAATCTCTGTACCCCTCTCTGTATCTGCTCGATAATATCATTGCACTGCTGATTAATCTACTGAGCCTGTCGAATACGATATACCAGATCTGGTTCCAACCGCAGGCTAGTTACCATCATACAACTACTATCAGTATCAGGCGGGGTCACATCCAAACTGAGGCTTGCAAACTGTTCCAACAGCTCGTGTTCCCTGATCATCATGTACGATATCAACCTAAGGTGTTTCCTACTCAGTGCATCAGCTACCACATTCATGTTACCCGGGTGGTACAGGATCTCACAATCATAGTCCTTCAGAAGCTCAAGTCATCTCCTTTGTCTCATGTTCAACTCTTTCTGTGAGAATAGATACTTAAGACTCTTGTGGTCTATAAATACTTGAAATCTCTCACCATGAAGATAATGGCGTCATATTTTCAAAGCAAATACCACGACTGCCAACTCTAAATCGTGGGTCGAGTAGTTCCTCTCATGATCCTTTAACTATCTCGATCCATAGGCTACTACCTTCCCATCTTGCATGAGTACACAGCCCAGTCTTTGGTACAAAGCATCTGTATATATAAAGAAACCTCTTGAACTGGTAAGAATGGTGAGAATCGGGGCTGTAGTCAATCTCTTCTTCAACTCTTGAAAACTCTTCTCACATTTATCATCCCACATAAATTTAACATTCTTCCTCGTAAGGAGTGTCAGTGGAGCAGTCAATCTCGAGAATCCCTCCACAAATAGTCGATAATATCCAGCTAAACCTAGGTCTCCGTGACTAGGGGTGTAAATGAACAGAACGTTCGGTGAACCGTTCGTGAACCGTTCGGTTACTATTCGTTTATGTTTGTTTATTAAGCTTAACAAACGAACACAAATAACATTTTTTGTGTTCGTTTATTAAACGAACGAACATGAACAGAGGTGTGGTTCATTCATTTATGTTCGCGAACAAGCTCGTTTATATTCGTTTATTGTTCGTTCGTTTAAAGTGTCATTTGTTGTTCATTCGGTTATGTTCATTTGTTGTTCATTTAGTGTTCGTTTGTTATTCGTTTGTAATTTATTAAAGTATTAAAATTGCTTATATTATATAATTATATAAGTTATATGTTGTATAATTATAATATATACTAAAATACTAATGTCGTGTTTAGTGCATATTTTATTTATTTTATACTTAAAATTTTTAGTATTAATTTTTGAACTTTTAATGTATTAATTCTTAAATTTCGTTGTGTTATATTTAAGAATTTTAGTTGGATGATTTCAAATTGTATTATTGTTTATGTAGGATTTAGTATTTATATAGGATTTTTAATATTTAATTTTCAATTTGTATTAATATTTAACGTGTTCACGAACGGTTTCTGAACACTTGTTCGCGAACACGTAAACGAACATGTTCACGAACACGTAAACGAACATGTTCGCGAACACGTAAATGAACATGTTCACGAACATGTTCACGAACGAAAATGAACAGTGTTAAAAAATAAACGAACGAACACGAACGAACACGAACAACACTAAAAAATAAACGAACGAACATGAACATCAATCGTTCGTTCGTGTTCGGTTCGTTTACAGCCCTATTCGTGACTGTCTGGGGTCATTGCCACTGAACCACTGCCTCAATCTTGGATGGGCCCACTGACACACCATCCTTCGATACAATATGACCCAAAAACGAGATCTGCTCTAGCTAAAAATCACACTGACTGAGTTTAACGTATAACTTCTTCTCTCGGAGGGTCTATAGTACTATCCTTAGGTGCTGCTCATGCTCCACTCTAGATCTCTAATACACCTAGATATCATCGATGAACACGATCACAAACCTACCAAATACTGGTGAAACACCTCATTCATCGATGACATAAAAGCTGTGGGAGCATTCGTCAACCCGAATGGCATAACCATAAACTCAAAATGACCATACCGGGTGCTAAAAGCTGTCTTGGGCACATCTCCATCCCGAATTCTCAATTGATGGTACCCAGATCCCAAATCTATCTTAGAAAAGACTTGTACTCCCCAAAGCTGATCCAACAAGTCATCGATGCATGGAAGGGAGTATTTATTCTTAATGGTCACCTTATTCAACAACTTGTAGTCAATACACAATCGGAGACTCTCATCCTTCTTCTTTACAAATAGAATCGGTGTTCCCCAAGGCGATACACTTGGTCTAATGAACCCCTTATCCAACAACTCCTGTAATTGCTTCTTCAGTTCCTCCAACTCATTTGGAGCCATTCTGTACGGTGGCTTGGATATCGACTCTGTACCAAGTGCTAAATCTATACAAAATTCCATCTCTCTATCTGGCAGTAACCCTGGTAAATAATCCAAAAAGACATCTGAAAATTCCTTGACCATTGGAATGTCTCACAATTTGGGCATGCCTTATCTACCTCAACCACATACGCAATATAACCTTTCAAAATATCAATCATTAAATCAGTATAAAAATTCATATATTTCACTCACAACCACAACTGCTTTCATTACTTTTCAAGGGGGTTTTTGTGAGACCCCGTATATGTAAAGTTGTAATGTGTAATGAATGTGAATGGACTTGTAATGTAAAGTATGATCGATGTAAGTCCATGGATTCAATGTATGTATGTGTAATATGATTTGTAACGTACATATAAGTTCCATTGAGTATGAATATGAAGAAATGAGTTCTTATGAGTGATGGATGTGATTGAAACTCAAAATGAGTAGTGTGGTAAATGGATGGAAGCTGCATGAATATAAATGCTTTCATTTGATTATATATAGTATACCTTTGGACATACAATGAATGCACACAAGTTTCAATGTGCATAAGGTATGAATGGATGCCATTTTCAAGTTATAAAGGTGGATAGATGAGAAAATGGCCATGGCAGCAGATTAAGGATGTGTTGGTGTGAGTTACAGCAAGAAAACTACAGAAAATCTGAAAAGTATGAAGGCCAGATCGATCTCATAAGATGAGAGATCTATTTGGAAGAGCCAGAATACTCTTATTTGGGCAATGGAATAGAGTAGATCGATCTCCAATGGGGCCAGATCGATCTCCTAAGCATTCTGTAATGAAAAGATCGATCCTTAAGCACCCAGATCGATCTCCTTAGCTCTCTGCTTGGGACCAGATCGATCTCATGCTTCGACAGATTGATCTCATGCTTAAAATTTCGTGAAAATGAGAGATTTAAGGGGACCAGATCGATCTCATCGTGGACCAGATCGATCTCCTCAAGCTATTTCTATAAAAGGAGGGCTAAAAATCTGAAAATTTCAGGAAAAAACCAATCTTCCATTTCTAACCCAAAAACCTAACTTTCTCTCTCTAAAATTAGCCATTTCCAGCAAGAATTGAGGGGAGACCATTAGACATTAAGTTGTTCATCTTGAGGATGAGAACAACATAGTTGGAACCCAAAATCCCATTGTGGGTATTGAAGGAGATAAGGGCATTGACATTTGGAGCAAGAAGAAAAATCATATTTGGTAAGATTCTAACACTCCAATCCAAGTACATTGTCTATTTAATTGATTTTGGAGTTGTTTAGCATGAGTATGTATGGATGGAAACACCTAGGTTGTGTTAGAAACTAATGTAACCTAGAAAATGGAATGCCTCTAGTGTGAGAAAGTATGATTTGGGGAGTTGGTGGTTTATGGGTTATGATAAGTTATTAAATGAGTAATGTGGGTGATTTGGAATGGTTATGTGGAGTTATAATATGGGTTTAAGTGAAATTGTGAAAATGAGTATGTATATGCTTGATAAAATGCCATAGTGAGGGAATTCATGAAATATGAACACTATGAGCTTAATGTCGATTTAATATCGATCTGGAATAAGTTAATAGGCCTAAGAAGATCCATAGACTCGAGTTATGGGTAAAGTAATGAAACGAGGCCATATAAGTGTTAACATAGGCTATAGATTAAATTGACTATAGCAAGCACAAGGGTTGCATTATATGGATCGAATATAATGTGAAATATGATTGTGTACAGTCCCAAAGAGTTGTTGAAGACGAATCGAACCGTACGAGTAAGCAGCTTAAGGAAGTGGAATCACACATCGCGATTCCAGGTATGGGAATTCTGTAAGTATATAGAGGTAGCTGCTCGTAATTTGTGGGATTATAGGGTGTTTATGAAATGCATGAACGTTTGAGAAATTGGTTGCTTGGTATGTGAAAATAGTTATGAATATTGGATGATTTGGTTTTACATGGATGTATAAAAAGGGATAGTAAGGCTAATAATTGCATAAATCAAGTGTTTTGAATGCTTTCACAAAACATGTATTTGGTTTTAAACGAATTGATAGATAGGATGGCTATTGTGGTTTGATGTTTGTGATAGCACATGTGAAGTGCCAAATATGTTTTGAGATAGCTTTAAAAGCTTATGAGCCGCCTATCATGTTTATGTGAATTAAACCGTGCTAGAGCCTAGCTCGTACCAGGTATTGATGTTTTCATTTGTATGAAACATGCTAGAGCTTAGCTCTCACCTTGATTTGGAAACTATGATGATGTTTATAAACCGTACTGGAGCTTCTGCTCGTACGTGGCTTTTGAGTGGTTTGTCTTATGAGTATAACCGTACTAAAGCTATGCTCGTACGTGTCTCTTTATGATAGGATGCATGAGTCATGCTAGAGCTTTACTCGCACAAGTTTGCACATTGTGATATGTATAAGGTTATGAAAGTTGGTAAGATCCTTAAGCCCTACATCCTTAAGTTAACATCCTTAAGCCCAAAGAGGCGAGGAGGCTCTATTAGGCGGGGAGGCTCTCTTACGGTGGGATCCTTAAGCCAACATCGTTAAGCCCTGGAGGGGCGGGGAGGCTCTGTTAGGCGGGGAGGCTCTCCTACATGGGTACGGTAAGATCCTTAAGCCCTACATCCTTAAGCCAACATCCTTAAGCTCGAGGAGGCGGGGAGGCTCTGTTAGGCGAGGAGGCTCTGTTCGGTAGGGAGGCTCTCTTACGAAAGGATCCTTAAGCCCTACATCCTTAACCTAACATCCTTAAGCTCGAGGAGGCAGGGAGGCTCTGTTAGGCGGGGAGGCTCTGTTCGACAGGGAGGCTCTCCTTCACGGATATGGAAAACTCTTGGTGTGGGGTAGGTAAGACCTAGGAATGGCACCCCCAATCACGATATGAGTCTGCGGAGTATGTTGTACCGTGTATATCACATGGAGTACGATGTACCGCGTGATGGTTATGTGATGAGAAAGTCTGGCGAGGGATAATCCATCTTCGTGCCAACATGATACCTCGCACACCTGGATGCGTGTGGTCTGGGATGATTTATGATGTAGTTGGTCCACATAGGCACTTTTGATATAGTGACCTAGTTTTTATACACGTGTAAATTGTGAAATGAAAATGTGGTGGTGATTGTGAATTGATTTGATGGGATTGTATGTGTTTGAGAAAGAGTTTTATTAATGTGAGTTTAAAAAGGAGGTTTTTTAATGAATTACCCTTTTTATGAGTTTAAATGAGATTGAGCATGAGATGATTTATACATGATGGTTTTTACCATGTTTTATATGCCAATGTACATGATTTTGATACATGATATATATGTATACTCATATGGCATAGTTTTATTCCTCATGCTTCTACCATAAATGATTTATGCATAACACTATCAGCATGTAGATAGAGTAGTTATCTACCATGCTTGCATTATTGCCTTACTGAGCGTGTGGTTGCTCATCCCTCTCTATTTCCCCCTATAGAGCATGCATAGTAGCCCAGTGAGGACTGAGGCGTGGTATTTTGGACTCCGCTACATCTCCATCGCTTAGAGGTATATACACAGTGATTCTTTTTGTATCTAAACAATGTAAAAGCACAATATTCTTTTGAGTTGTAATTATGGGGGATGTAGATGTCAATAAAACATGTTTTCGTATAAGTACACGATTAAATGCAAATGTATGACATTGTTTTAGTTAACTGAGAATGAATGAGATGTGGTGTTTATTATTGACTCATAGCCCAACAGTGTGTGGTGAGTTAGTTCACGACCGGGTAAGGTAACAGTAAAACGCGAAATTTTTTTAATGATTTTTGATTAAAGAGAATGGAATTGGGTCGTGACAGTTTTACATTACATTTCTTGGGGAAACTTACGGTAATGCAATCTACCCCTGGAAATGTTACCGTCTTAGAAAAACAATCTACTACAGCACGGTTAGCAGCCAATCAATCCATTCCTAGGATTATATCAAAATCTCTCATATACATTAAAATGAGGTAGGCTGTCATTTCCTTTTTTCCTACTTTCAACTTACAATCTTTAAATACATACTCCACAAGCTAACTATTATTCATGGGAGTGCTTATCAGCATCCTCCTACTCAACGAGGCAAACTTCACATACTTAAATAATTTACATGTAAATGTAGGTGATACAAATAAATGTGTGGCACCAGGATCTATCAAAACATAAGCTTCAAGATCAAAGATTAAGATGGTACCTTTCACCACATCTGACGACTGATCTACAGTATCCTGGTCCAAGGCGTGTACTCGCCCTCTGCCAACCACGCTTTCCCTTCTCTTCAGCTGTCGCCCTTCGTCTCGGAGTAGGAGTATCAGCAGGAGCTCTCTCTGGGTCCTTGGCCTTCTATGGGGTACTCTCAGTCATCTTTCGGCAATTTTTGATTATATGCCCTGGTTTTCCACATCGAAAACATACTGCAGGAGTTCCATAACATGGCCAAGTCCCATGGTACCTACCGCACTTATTGCATTGTTCTGTAGTAGGTCGTGGCCCTCCAATCACTATTCCTTTTACTGGAGCTATGGCCGGATACACAGGAGGCTTAACTATCCTCTCCTGGATCTCCTCAATCATCGGCCTCTTCCCAAAAAATCTCTTGGAGCTCTATAACTGAAGCCTCTATCCACTGTTTGTCTCTTCCTATCTCTATCCTTCACTCTACCAACCTTTCCAAACTCTGAGGCAACTCATTCAATATCTTGCTCAGATAACTATGCCCTGTGCACTGCCTCTTCATAGGTCGGTATGTCAAAGGGAACTAATCAGGACCTGATGGATGGTCTCAGTCCATCCATAAACTTTCGGACCTTCTTGACCTCTCTGTCCATTGTATCATGATCATACCTACCCAGGGAGATAAATTTAGTCTCATACTCATCCACTGATCTGCTTCTCTAGGTCAAATCTAAAAATTTAATTTGCAGTCTTCACTGTGCAGTATCCGGGACATATTGCCTTCGAAAAGCCTTCAAAAATACATCACAGCTAATCTCTGTATGTCGGGCTCTCAAAATGGGTCTAGTGGACTTCCACCAATGCTCTGTTGATCCCTTTTGCATGAATGCGGCAAATGCTACCATCTCGGTAGTAGTGCACTTGAAGAACCCATATAGTTTCTTAATTTAATTCACCTAGTCCTCTGCAGCGACTGGGTCCTTAACTCCACTAAAAGATAGAGGCTTAAATTTTTTAAACTACCACAACCTATCCAGGTCACATCCATAACCCCAATCTCTACTCCTCTATGGTGGAGCAATAGTAGAAGGGGTTTCCTGTACTGATGGGGGTGTGGGAGTATCTGTAGTCTGAGGTTCTTGGGCTGGCTGTGCAGGCATCTCAGGAGCAACTGCTGGTTCATCATCGTCACCATGTGCAGCTGGTTCTTGCCCACCCCCAGCTCCAGGTAACGTCTAGGCAATCAACTCCAAAATTGCCTCTAAGCTCCACTTTATCCTTGCGAAGCGCGCCTCAATACTCTTTGATCTCTCTGCCAGACCCTGTGGAGCATGCTTAACATCAGCCTCCACCTCTACCTCTACCTCCTCATGAGTCTTATATGGCAATGACTCAGCATGGCCCCCAAGCCTACCCCTCTGGCCTCTAACTCATACTCTCACCCCTCTACCGCTACTGGTATTAGGTATTATGCCAAGATTCTTACATTCACAATCATTTCTTAGTTAAACACATCTCAATATACACAATTGTATCTAGATAAGCACAGTAATATGGGGATGTAATTTTTCTAAATTTTTTACACCGACACACATCAGACCAACTCGGCTTTGATACCACCTCTGTCACAACCCTCAATCCACTGAAAATCCACTGTAAATTTTTCATTTTTCATTTATCGATTATTATTTAATCCAATTCTTATTATTTGTTCTTTACCTTTACCTTACCTGATCGTGAATAGTTACACCTCTAACAGTTGGGCTATCTATCGGTGTCAATCTCATCCAATCATACCATTTCAAATTGCAATTCATTTAAATGTAAACACTTGTATTTCTAAATTAGAGTTACTGTTTACATGTGTTTACAATTCTTTACATCCCCAAAATTACATTTAAAGACATTACTGTGCTTTGACATGTCTAGATACAAAAACTATACAAATGTGTATACCTCGTGTGATGGGATGCAGCAGACACCAAAATCCAATCCTCAGTCACCCATTATCTACTGTAAGTGCTCTGTAGAGGGGGGAAAATAAGGGGAGTGAGTAAACCACACGCTCAGTAAGGCAATCATGCGAGCAGGTAGATAACTGTACTATCTCGTGGTCATGATGTCATGCTTAAATCACACATTTATTTGCCATATTCCAAAATGTATGCTCATGCTTGTGTTCATGACATATAAAGTAATTCATGTTATTTAAATTAGTGCACAGTTCTCAAAACTTAGCATGGAAAATCATCATGCGTAAATCAAAATCAAGGCATGGTAAATCAACATGCAAAGTGCACTTATCAAGCATTTTAAATCTCAACACAAACCGATACAAAATCATCACTTGTCAGGACTCAGTCCCTCCCATGGACTATCCTGACCCACAAACACATTTCAAAACATGGATTTCTCATTCAATAATAGACATGTGAAATAAGCATATAATATCAATAAGGGTAATAACTAGGACTATGGCCATATCCTCATGATCCTAGGCTACATGGATCCTAGTGTGCGGGGTGTCACCTCTATCTGCTTTTGCACAGGACATGGGTTACGTCCAACCCACCAGTCCATAGCAGAATCCATCATCTGAAGACGACATATATACAATATCACACACGGTACAACGTACTCCATACTACTTGCATGGTACAATGTACTCCATGGATCCATATCATCATAATATATCTTGCCATCTCTCAATATGCATGTGCGAACCTATTTAATCGACGTGGCACACAACCTACCCGAAGCTCCTAGCATGGCTCCCAACATGTCATAAAATCACTGCGAGTAATCTCTAGCACGACAACAAGTATAGTGGACATTTAGTGCGAGTTATGCTGCAGTACCATGTCAAACCTCGTATGAAAACTAGTGCGAGCTAGGCTCCAGCGCAATGTCATAAAATCCATGTGAAAACTAGTGTGAGCTAAGCTGCAGCACTCATTCATGTAAAACTCTAGTGTGAGCATCGCTCCAGCACTAACGCACGTATAAAACATGTCAAATCTCGTGCGGGCAGTGCTCTATCATGTTTCATTTCCACAAAACTCATGTAAGTGGCTCATTCTTTGCAAAGGATGGTTATGAAACCAAATCAAGCTACTATTTGTACAAATCATTTCAAATGCTAGCAAACCTACCAATCACATGCTAAAAAGCAATAAAAAGATTTCAAAGCATCATGCTCTTGCTTTTAATGCATATTTCTCAGAAACCCATTTCTTTACCCTTCAAACAAACATTTCATCCTAAGACCCTTAGCTACGTTAAAAATCGCCCATGTGCCTGAAAGGCGTACAGATATCCCTAGTGCTAACACAATTCCCTTACCTCGATTCTCTTGGAAGCAACTCTTCCTTCGTTTCCCGCTTTTCACAATTTCGCTCAACTTGCTCCAGATTTATCCTCGAGAGCTGCTGTCACGACCCATTTTCATTCCCTCTTATCGAAAATCACTATAAATTTTGCATTTTACTGTTACCTTACCCGATCGTGAACAAACTTACCACCACATTGTTGGGCTGTGAGTCAATAATAAACATCACATCTCATTTATTCTCAGTTAAATAAAACGATGTCATACATTAGCATTTAATCGTATACTTATACAAAAACATGCTTTACTGACATCTACATCCCCCATAATTACAACTTAAAAGAATACTGTGCTTTTACATTGTTTAGATACAAAAAGAATCACTGTGTATATACCTCTGTGTGATGGAGATGCAGCGGATGTCCAAATTACCACACCTCAGTCCTCACTGGGCTACTATGCACGCTCTGTAGGAGGGGGAAAGTAGAGAGGGATGAGCAACCACACACTCTGTAAGGCAATAATGCAAGCATGGTAGATAACTACTCTATCTACATGCTGATAGTGTTATGCATAAATCGTTCATAGTAGGAGCATGAGGAAGTAAAACTATGCCATATGAGTATACATATATATCATGTAAAATCATGTACATTGGCATATAAAACATGGTAAAAACATCATGTATAAATCATCTCATGCTCAATCTCATTTAAACTCATAAAAAGGGTAATTCATTAAGAAACCTCCTTTTTAAACCCACATCATAAAACTCTTTCTCAAACACATACAATCCCATCAAATCAATTCACAATCACAACCACATTTTCATTTCACAATTCACACGTGTATAAAAACCAGGTCACTATATCAAAAGTGCCTATGTGGACCAACTACATCATAATCATCCCAGACCACACGCCTCCAGGTGTGCGGGGTATCGTGCTGGCACAGAGATGGATTATCCCTCGCCAGACTTCCTCATCACATAACCATCACGCAGTACATCGTACTCCATGTTATATACATGGTACAACGTACTCCACAGACTCATATCGTAATTGGGGGTGCTATTCCTAGGTCTTACCTACCCCATACCAAGAGTTTTCCATATCCGTGAAGGAGAGCCTCCCTGCCGAACAGAGCCTCCTCGCCCCTCCAGGGCTTAAGGATGTTGGCTTAAGGATCCTTCCGTAAGAGAGCCTCCCCACCGAACAGAGCCTCCCCGCCTAACAGAGCCCCTCCGCCTCTTTGGGCTTAAGGATGTTAGCTTAAGGATGTAGGGCTTAAGGATCTTACCGTAAGAGAGACTCCCCACCGAACAGAGCCCCCCCGCCTAACAAAGCCTCCCCGCCTCCTTGAGCTTAAGGATGTTAGCTTAAGGATGTAGGGCTTAAGGATCTTACCAACTTTCACAACCTTATACGTATCACCATGTGCAAACTTGTGCGAGCAAAGCTCTAGCATGACTCATGCATCCTATCATAAAGAGACCACGTACGAGCATAGCTCTAGTACGGTTATACTCATAAGACAAACCACTCAAAAGCCACGTACGAGCAGAAGCTCCAATACGGTTTATAAACATCATCATAGTTTCAAAATCAAGGTGCGAGCTAAGCTCCAGCACATTTCATACAAATGAAAACATCAATACCCGGTGCGAGCTAGGTTCCAGCACGGTTTAATTTACATAAACATGATAGGCGGCTCATAAGCTTTCAAAACTAATCTCAAAACATATTTGGCACTTCCCATGTGCTATCATAAACATCAAACCATAATAGCCAACCTATCTATCAATTCGTTTAAAACCAAACACATGTTTTGTGAAAGCATTCAAAACACTTGATTTATGCAATTATTAGCCTTACTATCCCTTTTCTTTACAATACCATTTCAACCACCAAATCTCATACAATTATTCATAGTCACATCCATACATTGTCAAAATACATTTCTATAAATCCATGCACTTTTTCAAAGCCCTATATACCCACAAAATACGAGCAGCTACCTCTATATACCTACAGAATTCCCTTACCTGGAATCGCGATGCGTGATTTTGCTTCCTTAAAGCTGCTCACTCGTGTGGTCCGATTCGTCTTCACGAACTCTTCGGGACTGCACACAATCATATTTCACATTATATTCGATCCATATAATGCAACCCTTGTGCTTGCTATAGTCAATTCAATCTATAGCCTCTATTAACGCTTATGAGGCCTCGTTTCATTACTTTACCCATAACTCGAGTCTATGGATCTTCTTAGGCCTATTAACTTATTCCAAATCGATATTAAATCGACATGAAGTTCATAGTGTTCATATTTCATGAATTCCCTCACTATGGCATTTATCAAGCATATACATACTCATTTTCACAATTCCTCCAAACTCACAATGTAATTCCATTTAACCATCTAAAATCATAGACATTACCTCAATACAACTTTAGCATGCCCAAAATTCATAAACTCATTCAACCCATATCTTCTCACATTATACCCATTCTAGGTTTTCTAGGTCACACCAATTCCACCACCTCTAGATAATCTATCCATCAATACATATCCAACTCAACTCCAAAATCACTTAAATAAACAATGTACTTGGATTGGAGTATTAGAATCTTACCAAAATCTGATTTTTCTTCTTGCTCCAAATGTCAATGCCCTTAGCTCCTTCAATACCAACAATGGGATTTTGGGCTCCAACTATGTTGTTATCTTCCTCAAGATGAACAACTTAGTGTCTAATGGCCTCCCCTCAATTCTTGCTGGAAATGGCTGATTTTAGAGAGAGAAAGTTAGGTTTTTTGGGTTAGAAATGGAAGATTGGTGTTTTTCCCAAAATTTTTAGATTTTCAGCCCTCCTTTTATAGAAATAGCTTGAGGAGATCGATCTGGTCTAAGAGAAGATCGATCTGGTCCCCTTAAATCTCTCATTTTCATGGCATTTTAAGCATGAGATTGATCTGTCGAAGCATGAGATCGATCTGCTCCAAAACAGAGAGCTAATGAGATCGATCTGTATGCTTGAGGATCGATCTTTTCATTACAGAATGCCTAGGAGATCGATCTGCTCTATTCCATTGCCCAAATAAGAGCATTCTGGCTCTTTCAGATCGATCTCTTATCCTATGAGATCGATCTGGCCTTCATGTTTTCCAGATTTCCTACAGTTTTCCTGCTGCAACTCACACCCAATTGTCCTTAATCTGCTACCATGGCCATTTTCTCATCCATCCGCCTTTATAACTTGAAAATGGTATCCATTCATACCTTATGCATATTAAAACTTGTGTGCATTCATTGTATGTCCAAAGGTATACTATATAAAACCAAATGGAAGCATTTATATTCATGTAACTTCCTTCTATTTACCACACTACTCATTTTGAGTTCCAATCACATTCATCACTTACAAGAACTCATTTCTTCATATTCATACACAATAAAACTTGTGTGTACATTACAAATTATATTAAACATATGTACATTGAATCCATGGACTTACACCACTTATGCTTTACATTACAAGTCCATTCACATTAATTGATCCAATTACACATGTTACAAATATACATGTACGGGGTCTCACAGCTGCAAACATACATCAATCATATGAGTCAATACCAATAACTCATATTCTAACTTCAACTAATCTACTTGGTTACTTATCAAATACTTGGCATAAATGTTTATCCATAACCTTCCATCATTTATACATTCTCAACAACATCATTTATGCACATTTTTATCACTTGACTAAACTCACAATGTGGCTTCATCCAATCATCTCAAAATCATGCATAACTTGATATAATCCCTTTTATCATCTAATCAACCACATTTTACTTTCTCACACTAGACTCATTCTAGGTTATGCTTGTTTCATTATATTCTAGGTAGTTTCAATCATCAATACATACACCAATCTACTCACAACAATAACTAGATAAATATACTTAGAGTTGGTGTATTGGAAACTCACCTAGCTTGACTTTCTTCTTTTGCAAGCTTTGAAGACTCCTTTGCTCCTTTAATCCAACAAATGAAATGTTGACTCCAAGCTATGTTGTTCACCTCACAATGAACAACTTTGCTCTAATAACTTTTTCTCAAATCTTTATGGAAGAGGGTGCATTCTAGAGAGAGAAAGCTTGGTATTTTGGGTAGAAATGGCTGTGTGTTGGTTTGTTAAAGAAAGAGGATTTGTTGTAGGGTTTTTATAGATTGAGAGTGATGAGATCGATCTACTAACATAAAAAGATCGATCTTCCATTGGTTTTAGTCATCGAATTCTCAGGTTTGAAATGGGAGGGATCGATCTGCTCATTGGGGAGATATCGATCTTGGCTTGGCAAAAGCTTAAGGAGATCGATCTACTCTTGACAGAAACCAATGGAGATCGATCTGCACTTAAGAGGGGATCGATCTGGGCTTGGAAAAGGTAATGCAGATCGATCTGCTCATTGGGGAGATCGATCTGCTCATTAGGGAGATCGATCTGGCCTTGGCAGATTCACTTGGAATTGTTCTACTTGCAAAAGGGATCGATCTGCCTTGAATGGGAGATTGATCTGGCCTTCATCTGCAGCCTTTTTACTGTAATTTTCTAGATTTTTCAAGGGTGAATTCCTATTTCATTGCTCCAATACTCATTTTGCATTTAATCCCACTTAGAGCATGGAAAGACTTATTTCCTATGATTCACATACGATGCGACTTGTGTGTATGTTGCTTGAATTCATAAAGAATACATAGAATTCATAGTCTGTGAGATCTGAGAATTTTAGATATATTTCAATGATGTAATAAGAACTTGGAGTGTAAATTATTGAGCTAGATGAATTGTGGGAATTATAATTGGAGATTTATATGTTAAGTGTGTAAAATAAGCATGAAGTATGAGGACAGATCGATCTAGGAGAAGGAGAGATCGATCTGGTGAGTTAAAAATGACGAGGAAGGAGGAATTTGAGGAGCAGATCGATCTCCAATGGAAGAGATCGATCTCCAAATGATTCTGTTTGAGAAAGGATCGATCTCATGAGGAAGAGATCGATCTCCAAATGATTCTGTTTGGGAGAAGATCGATCTCTTTAGGAGCAGATCGATCTCATAAAGCCATAAAGAGATCGATCTCACCCCTCGACAGATCGATCTCCTAGGCATAAAATTGCCAAGATCGTCCCCAAAATTCAAACGCAGATCGATCTCACCCCTCGACAGATCGATCTCCTACCCTCAGCCTATATAAGGAACCCCTATTTTTCTCTTGCAAACTCACTTTCTCTCTCTTCCAACCCCATTTCCACCGAAAACCTAACTTTTTCACTCATCCAAAACACCCATTTTCGGCCAAATCAAGAGTTGTGGTAAGAAGGAAAGTTGTTCCTCATCAAAGGGAGAACAACATACTTGGAAATCGAAGGACGAATCGGATCGAGGCGTGGGTTGTGCGTCTCACAAGCTTTGGGTAATTTCTAAACCTCGATCTTGATATTTAAGATGATTTTGATGATATTGGTGGTTGTCATTGTGTTGTAATAGCTGAGAAATGATTAGGGATTGATGAAATTACAATGTGGTTGGAGTGATAATGATATTTAGCAATTTTGGTAATTTTAGGAATTTTGAGCTATAAATGGAAATTTAGACAAATGTGGTGAATTAGCATAGATAATTGGTATTAGAGATGTAGAACGTCGATATGTTGTGAATGAGAGTGTAGTTTGGGGTAGAGTTACGAGAATCAAGGGATTTGAGGAGTTATGAGCAATTATGCTCGATTTTGAGAATTGAGGTTGATGAGATAATTGAGTATTGATGTTTTAACATCGTTTGGACAGCTTAGGAGTTCCAGAGTGGAATGCGAGGCTAGTCCGTGATACGGGGGAAACGATTGCACTATACGAGGTGCAAAGAGGTAAGGGAAATCTAAACCATTTGTGTATATGATTTGTAAATTATTATAGCATGATTTGTGGTTTATAAAACAAGCATGTTGAGTGTTGTGTTGAGATTTAATTGCACACGGTTTTTATAGCCGGTTGGAGCCCATAATTTTATGAGTTTATAAGCTGAGTGTGAAATTGTTTTATAAACCGTTGAATTTTGTGTGAGTAATGAATTGGGCTCTACGTTAAGGTAATATCGAGAATTGAGAAATGTGTGCGTGTTTTGCCGGTTGGAACTCGATTTTTATTGCATTTTGTGTTGAGTACAAAACAGTTTTCAATTGAGTTTTATGAGTGAAAAACCCCTATGAGTTCTACGTGAAGGCAAACCAGTCTTATGTGATAAGACTTAGGTGTGTAGTGGTGAGTACACACCGGGCATTGCTCTGGTAGCATATAAGCCCGATTTCTTCTCTGTTCTGGTAACGTGAGAATAACCTATTCTGTGGCTATGCCACGTATACTTGGTAGCCGTTGCCACGTGAGAAACCCCATTGGTGGCCGTTGCCACGTGAGAAACCCCATTGGTGGCCGTTGCCACGTGATACCCCATTTGGTGGCTGTTGCCACGTGATACCCCATTTGGTGGCCGTTGCCACGTGAGAAACCCCATTGGTGGTCGTTGCCACGTGATACCCCATTGGTGGCCGTTGCCACGTGATACCCCATTTTGTGGCTGTTGCCACGTGAAACCCTATTCTGTGGCTGTGCCACGAGTGAAATTAAATCAGTGGCAATGCCACGTGTGTTTAGTGGCTATGCCACGAGTGAAATTAAATCAGTGGCTATGCCACGTGTGTTTAGTGGCTATGCCACGAGTGAAATTAAATCAGTGGCTACGCCACGTGTGTTTAGTGGCCATGCCACGAGTGATTTTAAATCAGTGGCCATGCCACGTGTGTTTTGTGGCTATGCCACATGTGAATTTAAATCAGTGGCTATGCCACGTGTGTTTAGTGGCTGTGCCACGTGCATTACTATTTCAGTAATTTTATCACGTTCGTTGAGAAAGCGTTTATCGCATTGTTTTCACATGCTTTGTTATTGCTCTAGAGTGAGCCTTATACTTCATGTTTTCACATGACTTGACACATGAGAATGTCGTTTTGAGTACTTTCATGCTATGGTTTTCAAATGGGTTTCACATACAAATAAACATTTTGTGATGTGCATTTTGGTTTATGAAATGAGCTCCTTACCCCCTTACTGAGCGATTTAGAAGCTCACCCGATTTTCTTTTCCCCCCAGATTACTTCAAGTGAAAAGGGTTTCCCTGCGACGTACGGAGTAGTGGCTAGCGAAGGACTTGAGCTCCAGGCCATATATTGTATTTGAGGTATATTTTATCTTTTCATGTACCCAGACAATTACTATAATTGCAGACACTTAATGTATAACATTATATGGGATGTATTAGGATTAATTAACTTGAGATGGATTAATGTATTTGATATGACATATAAATTCTATTGATGAGATCCTGAGGAATGATGATTATGATGATGTATGACACTGCACAGGAACGCACCTTTAATTGTGAATTAATGAGTAAAAAGTTTTAAATTAGCCCTATTTTTCGCACTTCCAGGGCGTGACAGAGTTTTCTTGGTATCAGAGCTTAGGGTGTCTAGTACTGTCAGTGTCGGTTAAGTGGAATAGAATACATCCCAAGTGTCTATAATAGTCTGGTCATGAACTGAAATTGAGGATTGAGATTTCGATCGATTTTGATATGTACGCGTAGGAGACGAGTTGAGATAGAGAATGAGTAAACGACGAGGTCGTTCAAGGAGGCAGGCAGAGTCCCCTCCGCCACCTGTCCCACAACCAGAGAGTCCTAACTCTGGATTTAATCGAATTGAGACCGATGTGAGGCAAGGTTTTGAGTAGATGGCAGCGTTATTCGCGCAACACTTTGGAGTTAATGCCTCGGATACTACCCCTACACCACCACAAGGACCTCCCATACACCCAGTGCCTCCCGTCACTAAGCCTGAGGACAGAAGTATGGTCCGACTAAAGGATTTTTTGAAGATGAATCCACCCGTATTTAAGGGAAAGAAGGATCCTACAGAGGCTGAGGAGTGGTTGACGGAATTGAGAGTTATATTTGATTTTCTGGGGTGCACCGATGCTGAGAGGGTCAGTATGAGTGCCTATATACTGAAGGGGAGAGCTCGAGATTGGTGGGGTACTACCCAGGGTATTCTGATGTCCCGCCAGGATGTGATTGGTTGGGAAGAGTTCCAGACAGCCTTTAGGACCCAATATGTACCACGAGCCACCCAGAGAAAGAAATAAGCGGAGTTTTTGAGTTTGGTACAGGGTGACATGTCTGTGGATGACTATGAGAGCCAATTCACAGCACTATTGAGATATGACCCAGAGACCTTCAAGAGTGAAGAGCTTCGCACAGAGAAGTTTGTGTATGGGTTGAAGCCTGTCATCAGAGATAGATTGATAGGGCTATGTATTACGGAGTTTGGAGATGCTCTGAGACGAGCACAAGAGATTGAAAGAGGAATTGAAATGGTACAATCCCAGAATGAGCTCAGAGCAGTGAATAGAGATAAGGGCAAGAGGCCAGCACTTTTCCAAACGGAGGCTCGGAGAGGTTCCTTCAGAAGAGGAAGGATTGAGGTGCAGAAGGGCAGATTAGAGAGACCCAGAGGTACCCTAACATTAGAGAGACCCCTCGAGATGTCAGGCCAGAGACAAGGTTTTGCAGGAATTATGGCCGAATGCATGAGGGAAGTTGTACCGGGTCGATCCATGGATGTTTTAGATGTGGAGACATGGGTCACATGGTGAAGGATTGCCCTCAACCTCAGAAACCACATGGATTGGAGCCTACTAGACAACAGCCTCAGAGAGTGGATCCCCGGAGACGGGCCACTGAGGCAGAGAAAAGGAAGAAACCTGTGGCACAGGGACGTGTGTTTGCCCTGGATAAGGAGACCGCAGACACTTCAGCAGAAACTATAAGAGGTACACTCTCTGTCTGTAATCATAAGGCTTATGTGTTGATTGATTCATGATCCACACATTCCTTTATTTCTGAGCATTTTGCATGTAGATTAAACTTGAAGTTTGAACCTCTAAAATATATACTACATGTAAATACCCCTATGCGTGAATCCCAGAGAACTGAGTTAATCTGTAGAGGATGTGAAATAAAGGTAGGAGATAGAGTGATGTTAGCAGATCTAATCATGTTGAATATACATGGGTTTGATGTAATTCTGGGAATGGATTGGTTGGCAACCAATCGAGTGAGTTTAGACTGCTACACTAAGATTGTAACTTTCTCCCTACCTGAACCTTACAGTGTACAATTGAGATATTGAGGGAATGAATATGGGGATTTCTAGTAAGTAATTTGAGAATTTTAATGTTATTTTGGAGAATATTAAATATGATTATTCATGTGAAGGTTATGAGACACTCATCTCAGATGATGAGCGGGAACATCCGAGGATTGAGGATATACCTGTGGTGTGTGAATTTCTGGATGTTTTCCCAGATGAATTGCCAGGTTTACCACCAGAGAGAGAGCTGGAGTTTACCATTGATTTGGTACCAGATACTCAGCCGATCTCTAAACCTCCCTACAGGATGGCATTAGTGGAACTTAAGGAATTGAAGAGACAACTACAGGAGTTATTGGATCAAGGGTTTATTAGACCCAGTGTTTCACCGTGGGGAGCGCCAGTACTATTTGTTAAGAAAAAGGATGGTAGTCTCAGATTATGTGTAGACTACAGGTTGTTGAATAAAGCCACGGTGAAGAATAAATACCAACTACCCAGGATTGATGGTCTACTTGATCAGCTAAGAGGGGCATCAGTCTTTTCTAAGATTGATTTGAGATCGGGCTATCACCAATTGAGGATCAAGGAAGAAGATATTCCAAAGACGGCCTTCAGGACGAGGTATGGCCATTAAGAATTCCTGGTGATGTCCTTTGGATTGATGAACGCCCCTGCAGCATTTATGAGGTTGATGAATGAAGTGTTTAGAGACTATCTAGATAAATTTGTGATAGTCTTTATTGATGATATCCTGGTATACTCTCGGTCGTATGAGGAGCATGCACAACATTTGTGGTTAGTACTTCAGATACTCCGAGATAAGCAATTATATGGAAAGCTTAGTAAGTGTGAGTTTTGGTTGAACCGGATAGCTTTCCTTGGTCATATAGTCTCAGAGGAAGGAGTATCAGTGGACCCAAGCAAGGTGGAGGCTGTGCTTGATTGGGAGAGACCGAGGACAGTCACTGAGGTGCGAAGCTTCCTTGGTTTGGCAGGGTATTACAGAAGATTTGTGGAAGGATTTTCAAGGATTGCCGCCCCTTTGACTAAGCTCACGCGCAAAGAGACTCCATTTATATGGACTGATCAATGTGAGCTCAGTTTTCAGGAATTAAAGAGGAGGTTGACAACGGCACCTGTTTTAACTATTCCTGAGGGATCAGGAGGATTTTTGGTGTATAGTGATGAATCTCACCAAGGATTGGGGTGTGTGCTTATGCAGCACGAAAGAGTGGTCGCATATGGATCGCGACAGCTGAAAGACCATGAGCGGAATTACCCCACGCATGATTTGGAGTTAGCCGCTGTGGTATTTGCTTTGAAGATCTGGAAACACTACTTATATGGGGAAAGATTCCAGATCTTCACTGATCACAAGAGTTTGAGATATCCCTTTGATCAGAAAGAGTTAAACATGAGATGGATGGAACTCCTTAAGGATTATGACTGCGAGATTCTATATCATCCGGGTAAGGCGAATGTAGTTACTGATGCCCTGAGCAGGAAAAGTATGATATCTGCTATAATGATCAGGGAATGGGATTTGTTAGAGCAGTTCGTCGAACTTCGGATCAGAGTTAAATAGGTAGAGACTAGATTTTTGGCTAGCCTGCGGATAGAGCCCAGGATCATGGATTAGATTAGAACTGGGCAGCGCAGTGATCAGAGATTGATAGATATGGTTAGCCAAGCTGAGCAGAGTTCGCAGTCAGATCTCACCATCAGTGAGGATGGATTATTGAGGTTCAGAGGACGGATTTGTGTACCGGACGATGATACCATAAAGAGACAGATACTGAGAGAATCCCACTGCTCGCGATACACCATGCACCCAGGGAGTACTAAGATGTACCGAGACTTGAGAAAGGTGTATTGGTGGAGTGGTATGAATCGAGACGTGGCAGAGTATGTGGCCAGGTGTTTAGTATGCCAGCAAGTGAAAGCTGAGCATCGGAAGCCCGGAGGACTACTACAGCCTTTACCTGTACCTACATGGAAATGGGAGCATGCCACTATGGACTTTATTATGGGTTTACCGAGGACCCGAAGAGGTCGTGACGCGATATGGGTCATTGTGGATAGATTGACCAAGAGTGCCCACTTCCTTGCCATCAAGAGCACAGATACTGTGGATGCCTTAGCTGAACTGTATGTCAGCGAGATAGCTAGATTACATGGGGCTCCAATGAGTATTACTTCTGATAGAGATTCTCGATTTACTTCTAGATTTTGGACCCAGTTTCAGGAGTCCATGGGATCTCGATTGAGTTTCAGTACCGCCTATCATCCTCAGACAGATGGTCAGTCAGAGAGGACTATTCAGACCCTGGAGGATATGTTGAGGGCGTGTACGATGGATTTTAAGGGATCATGGGATGATCACCTGCCCCTAGCAGAATTTGCATACAATAACAGCTACCATGAGAGTATTGGAATGGCACCTTTTGAGGCTCTATATGGTAGGAGGTGTAGATCCCCTGTAGCTTGGAAAGAAGTCGGTGACAGAAAGATAAATGCCCCCGAGCTTGTCGAGCAAGCCGTACAGAGTGTGAAACTCATATGTGAGAGGTTACGGGCTGCACAAAGTAGACAGGAAAGCTACGCGGATGTGAATAGACGGCCACTCGAGTTTGAGGTTGGTGATGCAGTATTTCTGAAAATATCACCGAGTAAGGGTATCATGCGATTTGGGAAGAAAGGGAAATTGAGTCCTCGATACGTAGGACCATTCGAGATTCTCGAGAGAGTGGGAGAGGTAGCTTACAGATTAGCATTACCTCCACAGATGTCCGGAATACACAATGTTTTTCATGTGTCTATGTTGAGGAAGTACCACCCGGACCCTTCCCATGTCATAGAGTATGATGAGATGGACATACAGGAGGACATGAGCTACACTAAGGAACCCGTCCGGATTCTCGATAGAAAGGATAAGGTACTGAGAACCAAGAGCATCCCATTAGTGAAAGTTTTATGGAAACATCACTCAATGGAAGAGGCAACGTGGGAACTAGAGAGTCCCATGAAGGAGAAATACCCGTATCTATTTGACTAGTTAAGTTGAATTTGGAGGACCAAATTCTTTTTAAGGTGGGGAGGATGTGAGATCTGAGAATTTTAGATATATTTCAATGATGTAATAAGAACTTGGAGTGTAAATTATTGAGCTAGATGAATTTTGGGAATTATAATTGGAGATTTATATGTTAAGTGTGTAAAATAAGCATGAAGTATGAGGACAGATCGATCTGGGAGAAGGAGAGATCGATCTGGTGAGTTAAAAATGACGAGGAAGGAGGAATTTGAGGAGCAGATCGATCTCCAATGGAAGAGATCGATCTCCAAATGATTCTGTTTGAGAAAGGATCGATCTCATGAGGAAGAGATCGATCTCCAAATGATTCTGTTTGGGAGAAGATCGATCTCCTTAGGAGCAGATCGATCTCATAAAGCCATAAAGAGATCGATCTCACCCCTCGACAGATCGATCTCCTAGGCATAAAATTACCCAAATTGTCCCCAAAATTCAAACGCAGATCGATCTCACCCCTCTACAGATCGATCTCCTACCCTCAGCCTATATAAGGAACCCCTGTTTTTCTCCTGCAAACTCACTTTCTCTCTCTTTGAACCCCATTTCCACCGAAAACCTAACTTTCTCACTCATCCAAAACACCCATTTTCGGTCAAATCAAGAGTTGTGGTAAGAAGGAAAGTTGCTCCTTATCAAAGGGAGAACAACATACTTGGAAATCGAAGGACGAATCGGATCGAGGCATGGGTTGTGCGTCTCACAAGCTTTGGGTAATTTCTAAACCTCGATCTTGATATTTAAGATGATTTTGATGATATTGGTGGTTGTCATTGTGTTGTAATAGCTGAGAAATGATTAGGGATTGATGAAATTGCAATATGGATGGAGTGATAATGATATTTAGCAATTTTGGTAATTTTAGGAATTTTGAGCTATAAATGGAAATTTAGACAAATGTGGTGAATTAGCATAGATAATTGGTATTAGAGATGTAGAACGTCGAGATGTTGTGAATGAGAGTGTAGTTTGGGGTAGAGTTACGAGAATCAAGGGATTTGAGGAGTTATGAGCAATTATGCTCGATTTTGAGAATTGAGGTTGATGAGATAATTGAGTATTGATGTTTTAACATCGTTTGGACAGCTCGAGAGTTCCAGAGTGGAATGCGAGGCTAGTCCGTGATACGGGAGAAACGATTGCACTATACGAGGTGCAAAGAGGTAAGGGAAATCTAAACCATTTGTGTATGTGATTTGTAAATTATTATAGCATGATTTGTGGTTTATAAAACAAGCATGTTGAGTGTTGTGTTGAGATTTAATTGCACACGATTTTTATAGCCGGTTGGAGCCCATAATTTTATGAGTTTATAAGCTGAGTGTGAAATTGCTTTATAAACCGTTGAATTTTGTGTGAGTAATGAATTGGGCTCTACATTAAGGCAATATCGAGAATTGAGAAATGTGTGCGTGTTTTGCCGGTTGGAACTCGGTTTTTATTACGTTTTGTGTTGAGTACAAAACGGTTTTCAATTGAGTTTTATGAGTGAAAAACCCCTATGAGTTCTACGTGAAAGCAAACCAGTCTTATGTGATAAGACTTAGGTGTGTAGTGGTGAGTACACACCGGGCATTACTCTGGTAGCATGTAAGCCCGATTTCTTCTCCGTTCTAGTAACGTGAGAATAACCTATTCTGTGGCTATGCCACGTATACTTGGTGGCCGTTGCCACGTGAGAAATCCCATTGGTGGCCGTTGCCACGTGAGAAACCCCATTGGTGGCCGTTGCCACGTGATACCCCATTGGTGGCCGTTGCCACGTGAGAAACCCCATTGGTGGCCGTTGCCACGTGATACCCCATTTTGTGGCCGTTGCCACGTGAAACCCTATTCTGTGGCTGTGCCACGAGTGAAATTAAATCAGTGGCTATGCCACGTGTGTTTAGTGGCAATGCCACGAGTGAAATTAAATCAGTGGCTATGCCACGTGTGTTTAGTGGCCATGCCACGAGTGATTTTAAATCAGTGGCCATGCCACGTGTGTTTTGTGGCTATGGCACGTGTGAATTTAAATCAGTGGCTATGCCACGTGTGTTTAGTGGCTGTGCCACGTGCATTACTATTTCAGTAATTTTATCACGTTCATTGAGAAAGCGTTTATCGCATTGTTTTCACATGCTTTGTTATTGCTCTAGAGTGAGCCTTATACTTCATGTTTCACATGACTTGACACATGAGAATGTCGTTTTGAGTACTTTCATGCTATGGTTTTCAAATGGGTTTCACATACAAATAAACATTTTGTGATGTGCATTTTGGTTTATGAAATGAGCTCCTTACCCCCTTACTGAGCGATTTAGAAGCTCACCCTGTTTTCTTTTCCCCCCAGATTACTTCAAGTGAAAAGGGTTTCCCTGCGACGTACGGAGTAGTGGCTAGTGGAGGACTTGAGCTCCAGGCCATATATTGTATTTGAGGTATATTTTATCTTTTCATGTACCCAGACAATTACTGTAATTGCAGACACTTGATGTATAATATTATATGGGATGTATTAGGATTAATTAACTTAAGATGGATTAATGTATTTGATATGACATATAAATTCTATTGATGAGATCCTGAGGAATGATGATTATGATGATGTATGACACTGCACCTTTAATTGTGAATTAACGAGTAAAAAGTTTTAAATTAGCCCTATTTTCTGTACTTCCGGGGCGTGACATAGTCCATGCATTATTATTTTGTGTTTTCATTCCCTATTTTCAATCCAAATTCTTAAAGTTCCATTCGTTTAATTTATGGCCACTTCAACCCTTATTTATCCTTCATTTGTATCTTGACACTCATTCATCCCATTGAAATTCATTTACATTTACATGATCTAAAATCGTTTGTCTTATAATTCCATTAACATATATTAAAAAGTTATACATACATGGGGTCTCACACAAAGGTTACTTTACAGTTTGTTTCTTGTTCAAGAAGTTTGACACGTCAAGAAGATTCCAATTCTTGCCTAGAAAGTGATATCAATTTCTCAACAAGTATATCTTAAAGGAATCACTCTTGAATAGGCATAACTCAAGGAATCATTTTAATTTGCAAGAAATCGTTTTAACTTAAACTCAAAAGGTCATGAAAATCTGCATGACCAATTTAATGGAGTTTCCCAACGATAAAAGCATCAATCTTCATGAAGCAGCAACAGAATGATTCTATCATACCGTGACAATTGAAAGAATTATCGTACCATTTCAGTTGCATCAAAGAAACTATAGAGTGGTAAAGAACTGTTAAGTTCAAATATGACTTGAAGGTAAGTAAATGTCATGATGCCGCCATAACTGCAACTCCCATGAGAATTTGATTTCATCTTTTTTCACATCAAAGATCAATAATGTTATTCTAATGAAATCTAAAATCAGAGTTATGCAAACATTCCCAACAAAAATGACAAGAAAAAAGTTAAGTTGACTTGCAAAGAAAAGGCTCGCACATCACCAACATTCGACCAATCACATTTATACTTCCAAAAGGTGGATAAGTAGGTAGACTTTCAGCTAAAAGAGAGATTAATGGCCTCATGCAAGTACCTGGTAACTTAAAGTTTTAGCTAAAGGTTCAAAGTCTGCGACACATCGATATTGATAATTCTATTAAAATAGAATTATTTATGCTTAATTTTTTAATTAATTATTTTAATCCCTATATTATTTTATTAATTATCCCCTCAATTTAATTAAAATTTTGATGTTTGCAAGTAAATTAAATCCAGATGAAATTCAGTCATTTCAGTCAAAAATAGACTGAAAATGGGCTAAAAGGAGACTGGACCACTACCATTTTGCAGCATGAGTCTTCAGTCGTCTGGACACGTGTGATGCTAGGTGTTCATATTTTATTTGCCTCAAAAAGATAAGATCGATGGATACCGTGCCCACCTTCTGGAAGATACACACCGAGCCACATCGCACCTCCAAGTGGACAAAAAGACAAGTGACTTGAAAATATCTACTCTGCTGTGAATGGAATGAAGAAAAGTGGCCAAAAAATGCCAACTCATCTAGGATTAAAAATTACTGTTGGGCTGTGAGTCAATAATAAACATCACATCTCATTTATTCTCAGTTAAATAAAATGATGTCATACATTCGCATTTAATCGTATACTTATACAAAAACATGTTTTACTGACATCTACATCCCCCATAATTACAACTTAAAAGAATACTGTGCTTTTACACTGTTTAGATACAAAAAGAAATCACTGTGTATATACCTCTAAGTGATGGAGATGCAGCAGAGTCCAAAATACCACGCCTTAGTCCTCACTGGGCTACTATGCACGCTCTGTAGAAGGGGGAAAGTAGAGAGGGATGAGCAACCACATGCTCAGTAAGGCAATAATGCAAGCATGGTAGATAACTACTCTATCTACATGCTGATAGTGTTATGCATAAATCGTTCATAGTAGGAGCATGAGGAAGTAAAACTATGCCATATAGTATACATATATATCATGTATTAAAATCATGTACATTGGCATATAAAACATGGTAAAAACATCATGTATAAATCATCTCATGCTCAATCTCATTTAAATTCATAAAAAGGGCAATTCATTAAGAAACCTCCTTTTTAAACCATGTCATAAAACTCTTTCTCAAACACATACAATCCCATCACACCAATTCACAATCACAACCTCATTTTCATTTCACAAATCAATTCCACGAGGCTCGACCCTTCCTTCGGGTCTACCTTGAACAATCACAATCACACTTAGAGATTAAAATCATGTGGTAGTAAGTAAATCAAGCAAGGAGACAGGTTACTATATCTTAAGTGACTACATTGGCCAATTGTCACATATTATCCCAGATCACACGGATCTCGGTGTGCGGGGTATCATGCTAGTATGGAGGTGGGTTAGTTCTCCGCCAGACTTTCTCAAATCAAGTAACCACCACGCGGTACATCGTACTCCATGTGATATACACGGTACATCGTACTCCGCGGACCCATAACAAGGTTGGGGGTGCCTGCCATAGGTCTTATCTACCCCATACCAAGTGTAACCTTTATAGTTTCAAGAGCGCGTGGGAGTAACCTCAATACCAGGTCCTAGCCCCTCATGGCCTTGCTCCCCCCTGTTGGGTTCCCTGATTCAGGTCCTAGCCCCTCATGGCCTTGCTCGCCCCTGTTGGGTTCTCTGATTCAGGTCCTAGCCCCTCACCCCACTCAAGAGGTCTGTTAGGCCTGTTGGGTTCCCTGAATGGATTATGTCAGGTCTAGCCCCTCACCCTCACCCCACTCAAGAGGTCTGTTAGGCTTATTGGGTTCCCTGAGTTAATCCGTATCTCTCACCACGGCCTCATACATACCACAATGTGAAAACCAATGCGAGCTACGCTCTAGCGCGAATTCATGCATCAAAACCAATAACTTCGTACGAGCAACGCTCTAGTACGACATTTATGCATAAAATATGAAGAAACCACGTACGAGCATAGCTCCAGTACGTTTATATGCATAAGAAAAACCACTCAAATCCACGTACGAGCGTAAGCTCCAGTACGATTTATAAAACATCGTCACAATTCAAATCAAAGTGCGAGCTAAGCTCAAGCACGTTTCACACAAGTGAAAACATAGAAATCCAGCACGAGCGAGGCTCTAGCGCGATTTATGTCATACAAATACGATAGGCGGCTCATACACAATCACACAATCTCGGTAACCGGGTTTAGCACTTCACAAATGCTTTTTCCACAACATCAATAAACGCTAGCCGACCCAATTGCAAGTTTGCTTAAAACAAATGAAATTTTATTTTGAAAAACATCAAAACATTAGATTTATGCAATTATTAGCCTTACTATCCCATTTCTTTACAATACCATTTAAACCACCAAATCTCATACAATTATTCATAGTCACATCCATACATCGTCAAAACACATTTCTATAAATCCATACACATTTCCAAAGCCCTATATACCCACGAGTTCAAAATACGAGTAGCTACCTCTATATACTTACAAAATTCCCTTACCTGGAATCGCGATACGTGATTCCACTTCCTTAAGCTGCTTACTTGTACGGTTCGATTCGTCTCCACCGAACTCTTCAAAACTGTGCATAATCATATTTCACATTATGTTCGATCCATATAACAAGACTCCATGCGTTCATTATAGTCGATTCGACCTATAGTTTCTATTAACGCTCTTAAGGCCTTGTTTCATTTCTCTTGTCTATGGATTCCTTTTAGGCCTATCAACTCATTCAAAATCGATATTAAATCGATACTAAGTCCATAGTGTTCATATTTCATTGACTTCTTCACTATGGCATTTATCAAGCATTTACATACTCACTTTCATAATTTCACTTAAACCCACAATGTAATTCCATTTAACCATCCATAAGGTGTGAGACCCCATATATGTATAACTTTGTATATGTGTAAATGGTGATGTCTTTGTAATGTGAAGCATAAATGATGTAGAGTCCATAAGTTAAATGTACACACTTGTAATAAGAGATTTTGATGTACGTACAAGTTTCATTAAGTATGAATATGAAGAAATGAACTTTTGTATGTGATGAATGTGAGTGGAAATATGAGTAGTGTGGTAAATGGAATGAAGTTGCATGAGATGTGCACTACCATTTAGTTTATATTAAAAACTTTGGCTATACAAAGATTCTACATTAGTTTTAATGTGTATAAAGTATTAGTGGATGCCATTTTCAAGTCTCAAAGGTGATCAGATGAGAAAATGACTATGACAACAAATTAAGGATGTTTTGGTGTAAGTTTCTGCAGAAAACTGCAGTAAAATCTGGAAAATATGAATGCCAGATCGATCTCATAGGATGAGAGATCGATCTTGTCACGACCCTTTTTCATTCTCTTTAACCGAAAATCACTGAAAACTTTTCGTGTTTTACTGTTACCTTACCCGATCGTGAACTAACTTACCACCACACTGTTGGGCTGTGAGTCAATAATAAACATCACATCTCATTCATTCTCAGTTAAATAAAGCGATGTCATACATTTAAAAGTTAATCATTCACTTACACAAGTTATGTTCACTGACATCTACATCCCCCATAATTACAACTCAATCATTATTGTGCCATTACATTGTTTAGATACAAAAAGGAATCACTGTGTATATACCTTTCGGTGATGGAGATGCAACGGATGTCTAAAAACAAAATGCCTCAATCCTCACTGGGCCACTACGTATGCTCTGTAGAGGGAGAAAATAGAGAAGGATGAGCAACCACACGCTCAGTAAGGCAATAATGTAAGCATGGTAGATAACTACTCTATCTACATGCTGATAATGTTATGCATAAATCATTTATAATAGGAGCATGAGGAATAAAACTATGACATATGAGTATACATATATATCATGTATCAAAATCATGTAAAATTGGCATATAAAACATGGAATATCAACATGTGAAAACATCTCATGCTCATCTCATTAAACTCATAAAAAGGGCAATTCACTTGAAACATCCTTCTTAAATAACATCATAAAGTTCTTTCTCAAACACATACAATCCCATCACAAACCATTTTCTCAATCACAAACATCATTACCATTTCACAAATCAAATCCCACAAGGCTCGACCCCTCCCTTGGGTCTACCTTGGACAATCACAATCAAACATATGTAATAAAAACTAGGTCACTATATCAAAAGTGCCTATGTGGACCAACTACATCATAAATCATCCTAGACCACACTCATCCAGGTGTACGGGGTATCGTGCTGTCACGAAGGTGGATTATCCCTCACCAAACTTTCTCATCACATAACCATCACGCGGTATATCATACTCCATATGATATACACGGTACAGTGTACTCCGTGGACTCATATCATGATTGGGGGTGCCATTCCTAGGTCTTACCTACCCCATACCAAGAATTTTCTATATCCATGTAGGAGAGCCTCCCTGCTGAACAAAGCCTCCCCGCCCCTCCAGGGCTTAAGTATGTTGGCTTAAGGATCCTTTTGTACCCATGTAGGAGAGCCTCCCTGTCGAACAGAGCCTCCCCGCCCCTTCAGGGCTTAAGGATGTTTGGCTTAAGGATCCTTCCATAAGAGAGCCTCCCAACTGAACAAAGCCTCCCCGCCTAACAGAGCCTCCCCGCCTCCTTGGGTTTAAGGATATAGGGCTTAAGGATCTTACCGTAAGAGAGCCTCCCCACCGAACAGAGCCTCCCCACCTAACAGAGCCTCCCCGCCTCCTCGGGCTTAAGGATGTTGGCTTAAAGATGTAGGGCTTGAGGATCTTACCAACTTTCATGACCTCATACGTATCACAATGTGTAAACTTGTACGAGCAAAGCTCAAGCACGACTTATGCATCCTACCATAAAGAGACCACATACGAGCATAGCTCTAGTACGGTTATACTCATAAGAAACACCACTCAAAAGCCACGTACGAGTAGAAGCTCCAATGCGGTTTATAAACATCATCATAGTTTCCAAATCAATGTGCGAACTAAGCTCTAGCACGTTTCATACAAATGAAAACATCAAAATCTAGCGCGAGCAAGGCTCCAGCGCGAGTTAAATCACATAAACACGATAGGGTCTTAAATGTATTCAAAACACATCATAAACATGTTTAGCACTTCACATGGGCTATTCAATAACATCAATAAAACACTATCCAGCCTATCCTTTTATTTTCTCAAATCAAATCATTGTGTTGTGTGAAAAATATTCAAAACACGTGATTTATGCAATTATTAGCCTTGTTATTCCCTTTTCCAAGAACCATTTCAGAAACCAAATCTCATACCATTTCTCGCAGCTAATCACGCATATCAACAACCATTTACTTAAACATTCATGCATTTCATAAACGCCATATATCCACCCATAAAATACGAGCAGCTACCTCTATATACTTACAAAATTTCCTTACTTGGAAATCGCGACGTGTGATTTCATTTCCTTAGCACTGTTCACTCGTACGATCCGATTCTTCTTTAACAAACTCTTCGGGACTACACACAATCATAATTCACATTATATTCGATCCATATTGTGAGACCCCGTATATGTAAAGTTGTATGTGTAATGAATGTGAATGGACTTGTAATGTAAAGTATGATTGATGTAAGTCCATGGATTCAATGTACGTATGTGTAATATGATTTGTAATGTACATACAAGTTCCATTGAGTTTGAATATGAAGAAATGAGTCCTTATAAGTGATGGATGTGATTGAAACTCAAAATGGGTGGTGTGGTAAATGGATGGAAGCTGCATGAATATAAATGCTTCCATTTGGTTATATATAGTATACCTTTGGACATACAATGAATGCACACAAGTTTCAATATGCATAAGGTATGAATGGATGTCATTTTCAAGTTATAAAGGTGGATAGATGAGAAAATGGCCATGGCAGCAGATTAAGGATGTGTTGGTGTGAGTTGCAGCAAGAAAACTGCAGAAAATCTGGAAAGTATGAAGGCCAGATCGATCTCATAAGATGAGAGATCGATCTGGAAGAGCCAGAATGCTCTTATTTGGGCAAAGGAATAGAGCAGATCGATCTCCAATGGGGCAGATCGATCTCCTGAGCATTCTGTAATGAAAAGATCGATCCTCAAGCACCCAGATCGATCTCCTTAGCTCTCTGTTTGGGACCAGATCGATCTCATGCTTCGACAGATCGATCTCATGCTTAAAATTTCATGAAAATGAGAGATTTAAGGGGACCAGATCGATCTCCTCTTGGACCAGATCGATCTCCTCAAGCTATTTCTATATAAGGAGGGCTGAAAATCTGAAAATTTTGGGAAAAACACCAATCTTCCATTTCTAACCCAAAAACCTAACTTTCTCTCTCTAAAATCAGCCATTTCCAGCAAGAATTGAGGGGAGACCATTAGACATTAAGTTGTTCAGCTTGAGGAGGAGAACAACATAGTTGGAACCCAAAATCCCATTGTGGGTATTGAAGGAGATAAGGGCATTGACATTTGGAGCAAGAAGAAAAATCATATTTGGTAAGATTCTAACACTCCAATCCAAGTACATTGTCTATTTAATTGATTTTGGAGTTGTTTGGCATGAGTATGTATGGATGGAAACACCTAGGTTGTGTTAGAAACTAATGTGACCTAGAAAATGGAATGCCTCTAGTGTGAGAGTGTGATTTGGGGAGTTGGTGGTTTATAGGCATGCTAAAGTAGTTAAATGAGCAATGTGGATGATTTGGAATGGTTATGTGGAGTTATAATGTGAGTTTAAGTGGAATTATGAAAATGAGTATGTAAATGCATGATAAATTCCATAGTGAGGAAATCAATGAAATATGAACACTATGAGCTTGATATCGATTTAATATCGATTTGGAATAAGTTAATAGGCCTAAGAAGATCCATAGACTCGAGTTATGGGTAAAGTAATGAAACGAGGCCTTAAGAGTGTCACTAGAAACTATAGGTCGAATTGACTATAGTGAACGCACGATGTCATATTATACGGATCGAATATAATGCGAAATACGATTTTGTGCAGTCTCGAAGAGTTCGTTGGAAACGAATCGACTGGTATGAGTAGCAGCTTTAAGGAAGTGGAATCACGCATCGCGATTCCAGGTAAGGGAATTCTGTAAGTATATAGAGGTAGCTGCTCGTAATTTGCAGGATTATAGGGTGTTTATGAAATGCATGAACGTTTGAGAAATTGGTTGTTTGGTATGCGAAAATAGTTGTGAATATTGGATGATATGGTTTTACATGGATGTATAAAAAGGGATAGTAAGGCTAATAATTGCATAAATCACGTGTTTTGAATGCTTTTACAAAACACAATGCTTTGATTTGAGCAAATAAAAGGATAGGCTGGCTAGTACTTGAATGATGCTGTGAAATAGCCCATGTAAGGCACTAAGCATGTTTTGAGATGTTTTAAATGCATGTGAGCCGCCTGTCATGTGTATGTGATTGAATTCGCGCTAGAGCCTCGCTCGTGCTAGATTTTTATGTTTTCACTTGTGTGATACGTGCTTGAGCTTAGCTTGCACTTTGATTTGAATTGTGATGATGTTTTATAAACCGTACTGGAGCTTACGCTCGTACTTGGATTTGAGTGGTTTTTCTTATGCATATAACCATACTGGAGCTATTCTCATACGTGGTTTCTTCATATTTTTATGCATAAATGCCGTACTAGAGCATTGCTCGTACGAAGTGATTGGTTTTGATGCATGAATTCGCGCTAGAGCATAGCTCGCATCGGTTTTCACACTGTGGTATGTATGAGGTCATGGTGAGAGATACAGATTAACTCAGGGAACCCAACAGGCTTAACAGACCTCTTGAGTGGGGTGCTAGGACCTGACATAATCCATTTAGGGAACCCAACAGGCCTAACAGACCTCTTGAGTGGGGTGAGGGTGAGGGGCTAGGACCTGAATCAGGGAACCCAACAGGGGCGAGCAAGGCCATGAGGGGCTAGGACCTAGTATTGAGGTTACTCCCACGCGCTCTTGAGACTATAAAGGTTACACTTGGTATGGGGTAGATAAGACCTATGGTAGGCAACCCCAACCATGTTATGGGTCCGCGGAGTATGATGTACCGTGTATATCACATGGAGTACGATGTACCGCGTGGTGGTTACTTGATTTGAGAAAGTCTGGCGGAGAACTAACCCACCTTCGTACCAGCATGATACCCCGCACACCGGGATCCATTTGGTCTGGGATGATATGTGACGATTAGCCAACGTAGTCACTTGAGATATAGTAACCTATCTCCTTGATTGATTTACTTACTACCACATGATTTTAAATCTCTAAGTGTGATTTGTGATTGTTTAAGGTAGACCCGAAGGAGGGGTCGAGCCTCATGGATTTGATTTGTGAAATGAAAATGAGGGTGTGATTGTGAATTGATGTGATGAGATTGTATGTGTTGAGAAAGAGTTTTATGACGTGGGTTTAAAAAGGAGGTTTCTTAATGAATTGCCCTTTTCATGAATTTAATGAGATCGAGCATGAGATGATTTATACATGATATTTTTACCATGTTTTATATGCCAATGTACATGATTTTGATACATGAAATATATGTATACTCATATGGCATAGTTTTACTTCCTCATGCTCCTACTACAAACGATTTATGCATAACACTATCAGCATGTAGATAGAGTAGTTATCTACCATGCTTGTATTATTGCCTTACTGAGCGTGTGGTTGCTCATCCCTCTCTATTTCCCCCTACAGAGCATGCATAGTAGCCCAGTGAGGACTGAGGCGTGGTATTTTGGACTCCGCTGCATCTCCATCGCTTAGAGGTATATACACAGTGATTCTTTTTGTATCTAAACAATATAAAAGCACAGTATTCTTTTGCGTTGTAATTATGGGGGATGTAAATGTCAGTAAAACATGCTTTTGTATAAGTACAAGATTAAATGCAAATGTATGACATCATTTTATTTAACTGAGAATGAATGAGATGTGGAGTTTATTATTGACTCACAGCCCAACAGTGTGTAGTGAGTTAGTTCACGACCGGGTAAGGTAACAGTAAAACGCAAAAAAATTTTAGTGATTTTCTGTTAAAGAGAATGGAATTGAGTCGTGATTGAGATTGGTATCAGAGCTGTGTTGACCTAATGTGAGTCATTAATAAAACGTTGGAAAGTACATCCCTATAGTATTGTGCTTTTGTTTAGATATAACTGTGTATACCATGATGGATTGAGCTTAATAAATTATTACAAAATAGGAAGTTAGGCACTATGCCAGTTACACGCAAAGGTAGAGGGGCGAGAGCACGCGCTACAGGCCATAGAGGTAGGCCTGAGAGCCGTGCAGAGGATACTGAGGCTCGCTTCGCTAGGTTAGAGCGGAGTATTGAGAATTTGGTGGAGATAGTCACGCAGGCCTTGGGCGCCGATGACAGATGAGGTCCCGCGTCACAGCCTACTACTGAACAGGCAGCTGAGAGGCGGAGAGACCTCAGACTACAGAGACTGCTACTACGACACCACCTCCGGCCCAGGATACAGATTCTCCTATCGTTCCACAGCAGAGTGGTAGTGAGTTGGGTTATGACTGCGACTTGAGTAGGTTGCGAGAATTTCAAGCGCTGAAACCCCCAGTGTTTAGAGGGGTGAAGGACCCAGTGGTTACGGAGGATTGGGTGTATGAGATGGAGAAACTGTATAGGTTTTTCCGATGCACTTCAGCTGAAAAGGTAGCCTTTGCCGTGTTTATGTTGAAAGGCGAGGCCGAGCATTGGTGGAGGTCCACCGAGGTTATTTTGAGGGCCAGACACTCTGAGATCTCGTGGGAGATATTTCTAGAGGCCTTCAGGAGACAGTATATCCCAGCCACCGCACAGAGGAAATTGCGGATGGAATTTATGAATTTGGTTCAGGGGAACCATACTGTGGATGAGTATAAGTCTAAGTTTATGTCCTTAGGGAGATATGACCCGGACACTATGGGTAGTGAGACCCGAAAGATAGAGAAGTTCATGGATGGATTGAGATTGGCCATCCGGACTAAGCTAGCTCCCTTCGACATTATGACTTATGAGGAGGCTGTACATAAGGCTCAGTTGTGTGAGCAAGACTTTGAGCGGAATGCCTCCGAGCTTGGGAGAATCAGTGTTAGAAAGGACAGAGATCGAAAGAGATCTGGGAGGGATAGAGTGGCCAGGAAAGGAGGCCCAAGGTATTTTGAGAAGAGACCTAAGATCGAGGAGGTGCAGGAGAGAGCCGCTAGACCTCCTGTATACCCAGCCTTGACTGCACCGAGGGGTATAACTATTGGAGGACCACGACCTACCACGGATCAGTGTAGGAGATGTGGGAGAAACCATGGGACTAGGCTGTGTCAGGTGCCCCCTATTTCGTGTTTTAGGTGTGGGAGGCCAGGACATATATCGAGGTTCTGCACTGAGATGATTGAGGTTACCCCACAGAAGGGCAAGGAGCCTGAGGGAGCTCCTGTTGAGACAATAGCCCAGAGGAGGAGGGCTACGGCTGAGGAGAAAGGGAAATAGGCTGCGGGTGTGAGTAGAGGGAGAGTACATGCACTGGATCAGGATACCACAGATGCTTCGACGGATGTGATTAAAGGTACCATCCGAATCTTTGATTTAGAAGCATTGGTATTATTTGATCCTGGTGCCACGCATTCTTTCATATCACCTTCCTTTGCACATAAATTGTTGAAATATGTGAAACCAACATTGTTGGATAAAATGTTGATGATTTCCCCACACATGAATGATAGTTAATTGGCTGAGCATGTATGTAGAGATTGTAAGTTAAAGATAGAGGGGAAGGAAATGATAGCCAATCTGATTTGTATATATCATATACAAGAAATCATGAAATCGACATATAAAGCACACATGGAAAATCATCATGTATGACATCTCATGCTCATCACATTAAAACTTATTTGTTTAATCACAAAACTCATCACTTTGAAACTTATATGTTTCATCATAAATTCATCACATTTAAAAATAATTTATTTCATCATAAACTCTCACTTTAAAACTCATTTGTTTCATCACAAACTCATCATGTTAAAACTCATTGTTTCATCATAAAACAACTTCATCAAGGTCAAACACATCTCTCGGGAATACCTTGATTCATTAAATCACATCTCTTTTAAAAACATAAATCGGGACTACCCCTCCATCGGGTTTGTCCTGGTCTATCCAGACCGTATGATATCATGTGAGGCATGTAGGTTACTGTATAAAAAATTGAGGACTATGGCCATACTTTGTCCCTGTGATCCCAGGCTACACGGATCCTGGTGTGCGGGGCATCACAACTGCAACGGAAGGTGGGGTCAAGTCCTACCCGCCAGAATATCAAGTAACATCATAGAGTCATCATGACTGCACGGTACAGTGTACTCCGTGTGACATACATGGTACATCGTACTCCGTGGACCCATATCATAGTCTGGGGGTGCCTGCCGTAGGTCTTATCCACCCCAATACTATGTCGATAACTAACCCATGTCTCAAAGTATGCGTGCGAGCATCTCAACTCTCTGTGACACACAGTCTACAGGAGGCTTCCGCACGACTATATGCATGTCAACTCACGTCTAGTGTGAGCGAAGCTCCAGCACCACGCTATGCATATCATGATATCTAAAATCTCGTGCGAGCGAAGCTCCAGCACGATTTTGTGCACACACAAATTTCTCGTACGAGCAATACTCCAGTACGGCTTTTCATGAGAAATAAATCAGTAAACTTGAGTGCGAGTAAGACTCTAGCACTCTTTTTACTCGTGTAAATATGATAGGTGGCTCAATTTTAATAAAACATCTTTGAAAATAGTAACCGGTACAAACCGGTACCCTTTCGTATATTTCACGAAATCAATAGCCAACCTATGTGCATATTTGCTTAAATCAAAGCAATATAATCATATAACACATTAAAAACACGAAATCATGCAATTTACCTGCCTTACTACCCTTTTTGTAAATTTTACTCCTAGGGGCAAAATCGTCTTTTTCCTTTACTCACCTATGCCTCGATTTTTGTAAAATTATTATTATTTCATTACTAGATTCTTTAAGGAATTCTGAACCCTGTAAATACCCTCAAAATACGTATAGGCATCTCTATGCACTTACAAAATTCCCTTACCTTATTTTTCTGTAGAGTCTGACCTTTCCTTTTTTCACTGTTGTCTCGTCGCGCAGTCCGATATGCTCCCAATCAAATGCCCGAAACTGCGTAATAATATTCCTCAGGTCAGATATTATACAATTTAATTGTATTTAATATTTTCTGGGCTTAATTTAAATCATTGGGCCCGGTTACCCCTATTGGGCCCGATTGCACCTTAATGGGCCTTAATCGGCCTTAAGCCCGTTTTCCACTTAATTTTCACATTATCGAGGCCTATTGGGCTCATTGAGCCCACCAACAATTTATTGGGCCTCGTTCTAACTCTCAATTAGCTCAATTTATTAGTTACGATAATTTATTCGACTTTCCAAAACTTAATTTAATTTTATGCGATAATTAAATCCGAAGCACGCATAACGATGTAAATTATCGTAAATAAGGGTCACTTACCCGAGATTCCATGCTAGTCTGCAAATCGAGGCTGTCTCGAGCTCTCGTTGGATGCCAATTATCGAGCTACACAATTTCATAATTTTCGGGTAAATTTTCAGTCGAATAATAATTAAATAAAATATTTCAAAATTCAAATCGGTCAATTTTGACCGTTTATCGACTTACCCGAAGCTCGATTGCATCACTGGAATTTTCTCCAATTTTTTTATCTTTTTCTTTTTCCTTTTTTCTCCCTTTTTTCCTCTCTTTTTGGCTGAACCGGTTCAGTCCGGTTCAGACCGGTTCAGACCGTCGGTTCAGCTCGATCCGGTTTGGTTCAGTTTGGCCGGTTCAGTCCGGTTCGGCCGGTTCAATCCCCATTTGCTCATTCCAGCGCCGTCCGGCCGGTTCCCGGTGCCTCACCACCGTCGTTCGACGCGTTTGCACCTGGGCATCCAAGATCGGGCCTCGGCTAGGGTCGAAACGCAGCCATCGCCTGTGAATCTTTCCTTCTCCCCCGCGGCTGTCACCTCCCGATCCGGTGGATTCCGGCTGTTTCGCTGACCAATACCCGTCTCAAAAGAACCGGCTCCTCTTCCCGATCTCGCCGGTGCCCGCCGTTCGAGCCCAGCTGCCATGGATCGCCGGGACCGACGACGTTTTCCCCGCGGGCTTCTCTTCCTCCGTTCGGCGATTTTCGACCTCCTTAGCACGCGTCGTCGGCGCCAATAGCTTCGCCGACCGCTCTTCTTCCTGTCCGGCTGTTCGTCGAGGCCGTCGGTGCCCGGTGGCTGTCGGTCGGACGAGCCACGCGCGGCAGCTTCCTCGGTTTCTCTGTTTCTTCTCTCTCCCCGATAACATTTCCAGATTTTGCTCTTTTTTTTCTCTTTTTTTTTAACAATTTATTTTAATATTATTTAATTGATTAAATTAGTCTAGAATATTCAAAATATCTTAAGAAAATTATATTTTATTCATTTAGTCTATAAATTAATTTCTCGGTATTATTTCGGCTTCCCGGTATAATTTTTGATTATTTTTTGGGATTATTTTTCGAATTAAAAATTCCGATTAATCCCGATTAATTCTCATAAATTCATATCTTGATCAATTTAACCCGAAATAAATTTATTTCACCTTTATTGACCAAGATTTCTCAATCCATTATTTTTAATTAAATTTTCTTATCGAATTTATACCGGCTTTCAGTCTTTTGACCGTTTTACCCTTACACGTGTTTGGGATTAATTTAACCCGACTTCCCTTCATGAATACTCATTCATTTCGTATTTTAATTAAATTTGGGTCTTACAACTCTCCCCCACTTAAGGAATTTGGTCCTCCAAATTAGAACCAATTCATATGAGTCCATATACAACTCCGGGTACATCGATCGTATCATACTCTTAAATTCTTATGTGACCTTTTTCCGGAGTGTAACATTACCAAAGACTTTAATTAGGGAGATCGTCTTAAACCTCAATACTGTCTCTTTCCTGTTTAATGCCCGAATCAACTTCTCAATATACTTATATTTGCATTAAACTGAACTTTTGGAGTTCATATTCGATCACCTGTGCTGGATCTGGATAGTATTGCCAAAGCATCAAAAGATGGGACACATTGTGGATGCCTGCTTATTCAAGTGGAATGCCACCTACAGGTCTTATCTTCCACTTGTCCAATCTCTTAAAAGATTCAATCAGCGAAACTCAATTTACCTTCTTCCAATAGTTCGTTATGTCCTTATTCTCTTAGGACAAGTAACTTTCAACCATACTAATTCACCAAGGGTGAATTCCAATACTTTTCTATCTGCTCTGAGGTGTTCTTAATCTCTCATCCTTAACTAAACATCCTCAGAGACTTATTATCCAAAGTCGAAAAATAATTCTATCTGTCACCCACTTTTTCTTATCCAATTTGGGGAACAACCCCTACATCCATACACTGCCTCATATCTTGTTATCCCGATACTTAAGTGAAAACTGTCACTATTGGTGACTTCGATTTGTAATAACTGATTATTCCAGGAGCTTATAAAATCAATGCACACACTCTCATCATATCCTCCAGAACTTGTACAGTCCTCTCTGACTGACCATCGGTCTGAGGACGAAAAGCTGTGCTAATACTCAGTTGGGTTCCCATAGCTTCCTAAAAAAATATTCCCCGAAATGTGAAGTGAAGCGGGAATCCCTATATGATACCATGCTCACTGGAACGCTACTTAATGTTCCACAATCTTCCTTATACATAAATCCTCATAGACACTCTGAGTATCTGGGGATTTCATAACCAGAAAGTGGGTAGACTTAGTCACTCTATCGACTATCATCTAAATAGCCTCGTAATTCACCTGGGTCCTCTGTAACCCATCATGACATTCATGGAGACTTGCTCTCATTTTTCGTGCCATGTCGATATAGGTAGGTGCTGCAATAACTCTGCAGACTTTTAATACTCTACCTTACTCTACTGACATACTAAGTACTTTTCCACAATCTCTACCATATCTCTTTTCACATCTGACCACCAATACCCTTTTCAAGATTTCAATATATTCTTTACTTCCGTATGCACTGTATATCCAGAAGAGTGAGCTTCTGACAATATTACTATCCCATTAACTGTGGTCCTGGGGAGTACTCATATTGTCTCTGAACCTCTCTGTAAATCATCAACACTTGCTGTGAACTCTGTCACTGTACCCTTCTGAATCTGACCCAAACTATCGACATCATGCCGATCATCACGCTAAACCTGGCAAATCCGGGCACTCTCATCCGGTTCTAATCTCAGGCTAGCTGTCACACAATCACTGTCATCATCAGAAGGGATCACATCATTACTGAGGTCCACAACTGCTCTAGCAGCTCACGCTCCCTGACCATCATATGTAATACCATCCCAAGGCTCTTTATACTCGAGGCATCAGCCATCACATTAGCCTTTCCTGGGTGGCATAATTTTCACAAATCAAAACCTCTCAGAAGCTCTAACCCACTATGTATTTTCATATTCGCCTCTTTCTGTGAAAACAGATACTTGAGACTTTATGATCAGTGCATATCCAAAATTCTTCATCGTGTACATAATAGTACACAGCTCCTTCATAATTTTGAGGTATCCATACTCACTGAGAACCTCTTGAGCTATTGGGTATGGTGAAAATAATCATGGTGGTCAGTTCATACTTCATTACACCGAAATTCACATCACATCTATCATCTTATTTATCATCTCATTCCAAGATCACATTTTCTTAGTTAAACGTGTCAACCAAGTATATCCATTTTGAACTCGCAGCAACCTATCTGTAAGGGCAATTTTCCAATTGTTGTTTATAAGTTGCCCTAGACTTTAACTACACTCAACCTATCATCGATAATGATGATTACAAATAGGTCCAATCCTTGACTTATTTACGCATAAGCGTATAAGATCCTACAAAATCGCTTACGTTTTTAGGTACTAACCTGCGTCATTTCCTTTTCTTATCTTAACGGCTCTTATTAAATTTTACTATGTTAACCTTTATGATTTGTCGAATTTTAATATTCTTATCGTCTTAGTAAAGGTATCCTAATGCTGAAGGTATTTATTACGACGATCGATTTCACGTTATAGGTTATAAATATATACTTTTAGACGCTGTCAAGTTTTCAGGCGGGGAGGTATTTTGAAATACCTTTATTAACCCTTAGACTTAACCACATTTACTTTATATACCAGTCCATGTGGTCATAATTTATATTCGCTACAAATTGCTTTAATCCTAATTACTTCATATCGTAAAGATGTTCTTACCTAGCATACGCCTCTTACTCCGATACATCTTGTATTTAGGATCAAGCATCTCTCAGAGATTATCTCATTAGTGTATCAATTATAACGAAACTCTTGTCATTATTCATTCCATGAGTACAATCCTTTAATTTCAACTGTTGCACCCCTTTTTATCACTTGTCAACACTTACAATATATTTTTCAGTGATGTTTTCACCCCTGTTTTCAACTTAAAATCTCTATATCCATATTTCGTTTATTAATCCTCCTCTATTGGGGTACTCATTTATCAGTACTGTGCCCAATGATGTAGGAATTCATACCTTTTACTCACTTATATGCGAATGAAGGCGGTATGAATAAACGTGTGGCACCAGGATCAATGAACATATGTACTTCATTGTTCATAACAAGCGTGGTATCTTACACCACATCCATGAAACATCAATAGTGTCCTGGTCCCAGACATCCTCTCGCCTTCATCCAACAGCCTATTTTCCTTTTTCTTTTCGGCTATGGCCTCCCTTTTCATTGCAGCTATACCAACGAAGTTTTTCTCTGTCTCTTTACTTTTCTGTGGGGCGATCTCACCCAACTCTGTGCAATCAAAATCAATGGTCCGTCTTACCACACTTAACGATCATTTTCATCAATACAGTGTAGGTATAGACCCTCCTTCCGTGGTTTTCACCACACATCCCACACTGCTTACAGTGCTCACACTACTACATTGCTTTGTAGCAGGTCGGGGTTCTCAAATCACAATACCTCTTATAAGTGTTAAATTGGATATTTTGGGGCCTTACCAATTATCTTACCCCGTGACTCATCAACTCTAATCTCTTGCCAACTGATCTTTTTCCCGCTCTGACATCTCTGTCATTCTCTATTCTCTTCCGTCTCTATTTCGGCCCTTACTAACTTTCCCAATCTCAGAGGCGTGCAACACATGATATTATTCACGCAACTGTATTCTGCGCACTGCCTCGATATAGGTAATATCTCACGGGCCAATCGGACTCAAATTGAAAAGTAGAGCTATTTCATGAACTTTTAGACATCTCGACTGTCACCTGTTCATAGTGTCGAGGTAATATCTGCCCAGGAATATAACCAAGTTTCATACTCATAAATCATACTCATCAATAAATCAAATCCTCTGGGTCAGAGTACGGACTTTTATCCATAATTTCCTTTAAATCATGTCCAGGATATCCTATCACCGGAATACATCCAAAATATTTCTCATCTTAGCTCTGGATGTTTAACACTTAAGATGGGTCGAGCGGATTTCCACCAATGCTCCGCTGCGCCCTCGTATCTCATTCATAATCTGAGCAATTAGCTCCTCAAAATAATCTTCACACTCCGCTCCAATCTCGCGAAGCGTGTCTCAATACTATCCGATCACTCTGTCGGACTCTGAGAGGCATGCTCAACATTAGCCTCCATATCAATTTCATCCTGATTCTCACAAATCAACTCAGCACAACTTAGCAGACTCAGGTCTACCTCTACGACCTCTGCCTCGTGTACTATCTCATCTTGAGTCTCATATCATGACTCATTCGATTCTCAGGCCGATCTCTACGGCCTCGAGCATGTGTACTCGCCACTCTACCATAGCGGCTATCAGTTGTAAAAACTATATTCTTGCATTCGAAACAACATTCTTAGCTGCAATTCCATCTTGATATACACAATTGTATCTAAACAATGCACAGTACATTGGGATGTAAATTTACTTAACCACTAACACCGACTCATATCAGGCTAACTCTGCTCTGATACCATTAAATTTATCACGACCCAAATTTCCTAAAAATCCCTACAAATTTTTCGCTTTTCATTTCCTTACCCGTCGTGAATAGATATACTACTAAACAGTTGGGCTATGATTCGGTGTTAGTCACCTCTCTCCTATTTACCATTCAATTTCCATATTTCATTTACATATCAATTTATTTAAAACTAAATACATCCCCAATATTACATCCATATACAGTACTGTGCATCTATATGTTCAGATATGAAATTATACAAATGTGTATACCTGGTCTTGCTAAAAAGCAGCGGATAATCGAGATGCGAGACTATTGTCGCTCTCTTCTACTGAATATACCCGTGGGGTGGAAAATGAAAGGGTGAGCGAAACGTGCTCAGTAAGGCAATAATGTAAGCAGGTAGATAACTATACTATCTACGTGCTGATAATGTCATGATGTAAAAATCATTTACTTTCGGAGCATGAGGTAAGATTAAAACAATGCCACATGTATGTATATATCATATACAAGAAATCATGAAATCGACATATAAAGCACACATGGAAAATCATCATGTATGACATCTCATGCTCGTCACATTAAAACTTATTTGTTTAATTACAAAACTCATCACTTTGAAACTTATATGTTTCATCATAAATTCATCACATTTAAAACTCATTTATTTCATCATAAACTCTCACTTTAAAACTCATTTGTTTCATCACAAACTCATCACGTTAAAACTCATTGTTTCATCATAAAACAACTTCATCAAGGTCAAACCCATCTCTCGGGAATACCTTGATTCATTAAATCACATCTCTTTTAAAAACATAAATCGGGACTACCCTCCATCGAGTTTGTCTTGGTCTATCCAGACCGTATGATATCATGTGAGGCATGTAGGTTACTGTATGAAAAATCGAGGACTATGGCCATACTTTGTCCTTGTGATCCCAGGCTACACGGATCCCGGTGTGCGGGGCATCACAACTGCAACGGGAGGTGGGGTCAAGTCCTACCCGCCAGAATATCAAGTAACATCATAGAGTCATCATGACTGCATGGTACAGCGTACTCCGTGTGACATACACGGTACATCGTACTCCGTGGACCCATATCATAGTCTGGGGGTACCTGTCGTAGGTCTTATCCACCCCAATACTATGTCGATAACCAACCCATGTCTCAAAGTATGCGTGCGAGCATCTCAACTCTCTATGACACACAGTCTACAGGAGGCTTCCGCACGACTATATGCATGTCAACTCACGTCTAGTGCGAGCGAAGCTCCAGCACCACGCTATGCATATCATGATATCTAAAATCTCATGCGAGCAAAGCTCCAGCACGATTTTGTGCACACACAAATTTCTCGTACGAGCAATGCTCCAGTACGGCTTTTCATGAGAAATAAATCAGTAAACTTGAGTGCGGTAAGACTCTAGCACTCTTTTTACTCGTGTAAATATGATAGGTGGCTCAATTTTAATAAAACATCTTTGAAAATAGTAACCGGTACAAACCGGTACCCTTTCGTATATTTCATGAAATCAATAGCCAACCTATGTGCATATTTGCTTAAATCAAAGCAATATAATCATATAACACATTAAAAACACGAAATCATGCAATTTACCTGCCTTACTATCCTTTTTGTAAATTTTACTCCTAGGGGCAAAATCATCTTTTTCCTTTACTCACCTATGCCCCGATTTTTGTAAAATTATTATTATTTCATTACTAGATGCTTTAAGGAATTCTGAACCCTGTAAATACCCTCAAAATACGTATAGGCATCTCTATGCACTTACAAAATTCCCTTACCTTATTTTTCTGTAGAGTCTGACCTTTCTTTTTTTCACTGTTGTCTCGTTGCGCAGTCCGATATGCTCCCAATCAAATGCCCGGAACTGCGTAATAATATTCCTCAGGTCAGATATTATACAATTTAATTGTATTTAATATTTTCTGGGCTTAATTTAAATCATTGGGCCCGGTTACCCCTATTGGGCCCGACTGCACCTTAATGGGCCTTAATCGGCCTTAAGCCCGTTTTCCACTTAATTTTCACATTATCGAGGCCTATTGGGCTCATTGAGCCCACCAACAATTTATTGGGCCTCGTTCTAACTCTCAATTAGCTCAATTTATTATTTACGACAATTTATTCGACTTTCCAAAATTTAATTTAATTTTATGCGATAATTAAATCCGAAGCACGCATAACGATGTAAATTATCGTAAATAAGGGTCACTTACCCGAGATTCCATGCTAGTCCGCAAATCGAGGCTGTCTCGAGCTCTCGTTGGATGTCAATTATCGAGCTACACAATTTCATAATTTTTGGGTAAATTTTCAGTCGAATAATAATTAAATAAAATATTCCAAAATTCAAATCGGTCAATTTTGACCGCTTATCGACTTACCCGAAGCTCGATTGCATCACTGGAATTTTCTTCAATTTTTTTCTCTTTTTTTCCCTTTTTCTCCCTTTTTTCCTCTCTTTTTGGCTGAACCGGTTCAGTCCGGTTCAGACCGGTTCAGACCGTCGGTTCAGCTCGATCTGATTCGGTTCAGTTTGGCCGGTTCAGTCCGGTTCGGCCGGTTCAATCCCCATTTGCTCATTCCGACGCCATTCGGCCGGTTCCCGGTGCCTCACCACCGCCGTTCGACGCGTTTGCACCTGGGCATCCAAGATCGGGCCTCGGCTAGGGTCGAAACGCAGCCATTGTCGGTGAATCTTTCCTTCTCCCCCGCGGCTGTCACCTCCCGATCCGATGAATTTCGACGGTTTCGCCGACCAATACCCGTCTCAAAAGAACCGGCTCCTCTTCCCGATCTCGCAGGTGCCCGTCGTTCGAGCCCAGCTGCCATGGATCGCCGGGACCGACGACGTTTTCCCCGCAGGCTTCTCTTCCTCCGTTCGGTGATTTTCGGCCTCCTTAGCGCGCGTCGTCGGCGCCAATAGCTTCGCCGGCCGCTCTTCTTCCTGTCCGACTGTTCGTCGAGGCCGTCGGAGCCTGGTGGCCGTCGGTCGGACGAGCCACGCGCGGCAGCTTCCTCGATTTCTCTGTTTCTTCTCTCTCCCCGATAACATTTCCAGATTTTGCTCTTTTTTTTCTCCTTTTTTTAACAATTTATTTTAATATTATTTAATTGATTAAATTAGTCTAGAATATTCAAAATATCTTAAAAAAATTATATTTTATTCATTTAGTCTATAAATTAATTTCTCGGTATTATTTCGGCTTCCTGGTATAATTTTTGATTATTTTTTGAGATTATTTTTCGAATTAAAAATTCCGATTAATCCCGATTAATTCTCATAAATTCATATCTTGATCAATTTAACCCGAAATAAATTTATTTCACCTTTATTGACCAAGATTTCTCAATCCATTATTTTTAATTAAATTTCCTTATCGAATTTATACTGGCTTTCGGTCTTTTGACCGTTTTGCCCTTACACGTGTTCGGGATTAATTTAACCCGACTTCCCTTCATGAATGCTCATTCATTTCGTATTTTAATTAAATTCGGGTCTTACAAACACGACTTTTTTGAAATTATTATATCAAAAATGGATGCGAGCTAAGCTCCAGCACCTCTCATGCACGTCAATCAGAAAAACTAGTGCGAGTAATCGCTCCAGCACCATTTTATGCATACCACGTCAAAACAAGTCAAAACATGTCTAAATAGAGTGCGAGCTAGGCTCCAGCAGCTCTCATGCATATCAAATCATAAAATCAGTGCGAGCAATCACTCTAGCACATTTTATGCATATGATGTCACACAAGTCAGTGCGAGCAACCGCTCCAGCACATTTATGCACATTCACAAACGCAGATATAGTGTGAACTATATGCCAGCACTATCTGTTTCCATATAAACTTGATAATTGGCCTATTTTCCAAAGAAATTTCCATTTAAATATAAATAACACTTACGTAGTGTTATCATGTGAAATTCATGCAATTACTGGCCAATGTATCGATTTGCTTTGATTAAAACCAATAAAATCCTTAAACCATAAATTTTCTTAAATCATGCATTTCATGCATGTCATGCTTTCACCATCCTTAGGTGAACTTCCCTCAATAGGGGTAAAATAGTCTTTTCACCTATTTCGATCCTTAAAATCATTTAAACCACTTTTAGGATCATTATACATAATCAAGGTATACATACATATTCGGTGTACAGAAAAGCTATTAAAATACGCGTAGCTACCTCTAGCTACTCACACAATTCCCTTACCTCATTTTTCTGTACAATATTACCTTTCCATTGATGACTCATCACGCAGTCCGATTTGCTTCCAATCACATCTCCGGAACTACGGATACACATTCACCAGGTCAAATACAATACAATTAATTGTATTTCATAATTTTCTGGGCTTAATTTAAATCATTGGGCCTGTTTACCCATATTGGGCCCGATTATACCATAATGGGCCTTAATCGGCCTTAAGCCCGTTTACCACACTTTATCGAGGCCTATTGGGCTCATTGGGCCCATCAATATTCATTTAACCTCGTTCTAAATTCTCGGATATCTCAATCTATTATTTATGACAATTTATCCAATTTTTCAGAATTTAATTCATTTATGCGGAAATTAAATTCGTAATTTATCAACACGCATAACGATGCAAAATTATCGTAAATAAGGGTTAGTTACCGATGATTCCATGATAGTACACAAATCGAGGCTGTCTCGAGCTCTCGGTAGACACCAATTGTCAAGCTACACAATTTAATATTTTTTCGGGTAAATTTTCAGTTGGATATTAATCAAATTAAATAGTCTGAAATTTAAATTTAAATCGGTCAATTCGACCACCTACCGACTTACCCGTAGCTCAATTGCATCACTGAACTTTTCTCCAATTTTTTCTCTTTTTCTTTTTCCCTTTTTTCTTCCTTTTTCCTTTTCTTTTTGGCTGAACCGGTTCAGTCCGGTTCAACCCGGTTCAGATAGCCAGATCAGTCCAGTTCGGTTCGATCGATTCAATCCGATTCGACCGGTTCAGTCACCATTTGGTCCTTTCGACGCCGTCCAGCCAATTCTCGGGCCAATTCCGGTGTCGTTCGGTGTGCCATCGCCTGGACTTCCAAAATCGGGCCTCGATTTGTCTCGAATCGGCGCCGATGGCCGCCGATCGACGTTTCTTCCCCACGGCCACTCCCTCTGTTTTCGGCGTTCTCCGCCGTTTTCGGGGTGCGTCACCGCCGTTGATGGTTCGCTCGAGGTAGGGCTATCTTCACCGGCCCTCGCCGGCCCCTCAGCCCCACCGGTGGTGGCTCGTCTGGTGGTTCCTCGGTCTCGGCTTGTTTCCGCTTCTTTCGTTTCTGTTTCTTTTCTCCTTCAGAAATCGCGAAACGCGATTTCCTTTTTTTTTTTCTTTTTCAGATTTCAATTATTATTTTTTAACTTTATTTTATTTATTTATAATTTATTTTTAATATTATTTTATTCATTAAAATAATATTAAAATCCACAAATATCTTTAAAATTTTATATTTTATTTATTTAATCACTAAATGAATTTATCGATCCGATTTTACCTTCCCGGTATATTTTTTGATTATTTTCAGAATTATTATCCGATACGAAAATTCTGATTTATTCCAATAAATTCATATCTTGATCAATTTAACCTGAAATTTAATTATTTCTTCATTATTGATCAAGATTTCTCAATCTCATATTTTTAATTAAATTTTCTTGTCCCGATTAATACTGAATTTTGATCTTTTGACTGTTTTGCCCTAGCACGTTTTCGAGAATACCATTTCAATCCTTTTGCATTTTTAAATGCATTCGAAAATTTCTATTCATTCCATTTTGCTCTTACGATAAAATCGAGTCTTACAAAAAAAAGTCTTCAATCTTTCAAAATAATGCAATTAAGTAAAATAAATAATAGATTAAAGTCTTATAAGCCTTCAAACTTTTTATTTTACTGTAAAAATTTATAATTGCTTTGGATTTAATTGCATTATTTTAAAACGTCAGGTGTTTATACAGTAAAATTAAAGGTTGAGAGCTTATTTTCATTTTAAAATTAAAGGTTAAGCCTTTTTTTCAAAATGTTTTTTAAATTTATTTTTTAATAAAAATTTTAATAAATTTATGGATTAAATTATTTTTTAAATTTATTAATTAATAAAAATAAATATTGACTTATATAGTTATTTAATATATTTTATCTAATAAAGTTATTATAATAAAAGTGATTATAACTTATTTAATAAAGTTATTAGTTTAAAAAAATTATAATACTTTTAAAATGTTTTAATTTCTTTTGATAAAATTAAACTTATTTATTACATTTGAAATATAATTAAATTTATCATTTATTATTTGAAATATAAGTAAACTTGTCATTTTGCATGAAAAATATTTATTCATTTATCATTTACATATAAGAAAACATATTTATTTAGTACGTTTTTAAAGATTTATTCATTTTTTGTTTTAAATATTTATTCATTTTCTAAACTAAACTTATAACGTTAATTTATTTGGTATTTAAGAATAATATTAATTAAAATAATAAATGAGAAGAATGAGACCAAAGGTATTTTACGGGGAAAACCCCTTCAAATTTACTAGGACAAAAGTCACAGGACTGTAGTCTATAAAAATAATCTATTTCTTATTATTTGTTCTTTACTTTTACATTTCCTGATCGTAAACAGCTACACCTCCAATAGTTGGGCTGTGTATCGATGTCAATCTCATCTAATCATACCATTTCAAATTTACAATTCATTTAAATGTAAACATTTGTATTACTAAATTAGAGTTACTATTTACATGTGTTTACAATCTTCTACATCCCCAAAATTACATTTAAAGGCATTACTGTGCTTTGATAGGTCTAGATACAAAAATTATACAAATGTGTATACCTCGAGTGATGGGATGCAGTAGACTCCAAAATCCAATCTTTAGTCGCCCACTATCTACTGTAAGTGCTCTGTAGAGGGGGAAAATAAAGAGGGGTGAGCAAACCATGCGCTCAATAAGGCAATCATGCGAGCAGTAGATAACTGTACTATCTACATGATCGTGATGCTATGCTTAAATCACACAATTATCTGTCATATACCAAAACTTATGCTCATGCTTGTGTTTATGCCATGAAAAGCAAATTATGCTATATAAATCAGTGCACAGTTCTCAAAACATAGCATGGAAAAATCATCATGCAAGGTGCACTTAAAAGCATTTCTAATTCACAACACAAGCCAATACAGAATCATGACTTGTCAAGACTCACTCCCTCCCATGGACTATCTTGACGCATAAAACACATTTCAAAACATGGATATCTCATTCAACAATAGACATGTGAGATAGGCATATAATATCAATAAAGGTAAAATTTTTTAATAAAAATTTTAATAAATTTATGGATTAAATTATTTTTTAAATTTATTAATTAATAAAAATAAATATTGACTTTTTAGTTATTTAATATATTTTATCTAATAAAGTTATTATAATAAAAGTGATTATAACTTATTTAATAAAGTTATTAGTTTAAAAAAATTATAATACTTTTAAAATGTTTTAATTTCTTTTGATAAAATTAAACTTATTTATTACATTTGAAATATAATTAAATTTATCATTTATTATTTGAAATATAAGTAAACTTGTCATTTTGCATGAAAAATATTTATTCATTTATCATTTACATTTAAGGAAAAATATTTATTTAGTACGTTTTTAAAGATTTATTCATTTTTTGTTTTAAATATTTATTCATTTTCTAAACTAAACTTATAACGTTAATTTATTTGGTATTTAAGAATAATATTAATTAAAATAATAAATGAGAAGAATGAGACCAAAGGTATTTTATGGGGAAAACCCCTTCAAATTTACTAGGACAAAAGTCACAGGACCGTAGTCTATAAAAATAATCCATTTCTTATTATTTGTTCTTTACTTTTACCTTTCCTGATCGTGAACAGCTACACCTCCAATAGTTGGGCTGTGTATTGATGTCAATCTCATCCAATCATACCATTTCAAATTTACAATTCATTTAAATGTAAACATTTGTATTACTAAATCAGAGTTACTATTTACATGTGTTTACAATCTTCTACATCCCCAAAATTACATTTAAAGGCATTACTGTGCTTCGACAGGTCTAGATATAAAAATTATACAAATGTGTATACCTCAAGTGATGGGATGCAGCAGACTCTAAAATCCAATCCTTAGTCGCCCACTATCTACTGTAAGTGCTCTGTAGAGGGGGAAAATAAGAGGGGTGAGCAAACCATGCGCTCAGTAAGGTAATCATGCGAGCAGTAGATAACTGTACTATCTACATGATCGTGATGCTATGCTTAAATCACACAATTATCTGTCATACACCAAAACTTATGCTCATACTTGTGTTTATGCCATGAAAAGCAAATCATGCTATATAAATCAGTGCACAGTTCTCAAAACATAGCATGGAAAAATCATCATGTGTTATCAAATCAAAGCATGGAAAATCATCATGCAAGGTGCACTTAAAAGCATTTCTAATTCACAACACAAGCCAATACAGAATCATGACTTGTCAAGACTCACTCCCTCCCATGGACTATCTTGACCCATAAAACACATTTCAAAACATGGATATCTTATTCAACAATAGACATGTGAGATAGGCATATAATATCAATAAAGGTAATAACTAGGACCATGGCCATATCCTCTGTGATCCCTGGCTACACAGATCCTAGTGTGCGGGGTATCACCACTATCTGCTTTCGCACGGGAGGTGGATCACGTCTAACCCGCTGATCCATAGCAGAATTCATCATCCGTAGACGACATATATATAATATCACACACAATACATCGTACGCCATGCTACTTGCATGGTACAATATACTCTGTGGACCCATATCATCACAATATATCCTGCCACATCTCAATACGGACATGCGAGCCTATTTAATCAGCGTGGCACACAGCCTACCCGAAGCTCTAAGCACGGCTCCCAACATGTCATAAAATCACGTGCGAGTAGTCTCAAGCACGACAACAAGTATAATGGACACCTAGAGTGAGCAATGCTCTAGCACCATGTCAAAACTCATATGAAAACTAGTACGAGCTAGACTCTAGCACAATGTCATAAAATCCATGTAAAAATTTTAGTGCGAGCATTGCTCCAGCACTAATGCATGTATAAAACATGTCAAATCTCATGCGAGCAGCGCTCTAGCACGTTTCATTTCCACAAAACTCATGTAGGTGGCTTATTCTTTGCAAAGCATGGCTATGAAACAAAACCAAGCTATTTTTGTGCAAATCATTTCAAGTGCTAGCCAACCTACCAATCTCATGCTAAAAAGCAATAAAAAGATTTCAAAGCATCATGTTCTTGCTTTTAAATGCTCATTTCTAAAAAAACTCAACTCTTTACCCTTCAAAGATTCATTTCATCCTATGACTTTTGGATACGTTAGAAATCGCCCATGCGCTCGCAAGGCGTACAGATATCCCCAGGCTAACACAATTCCCTTACCTCGATTCTCTTAGAAGCAACTCTTCCTTTCTTTCCCGCTTTTCACGATTTGGTTTAACTTGCTCCAATTTTATCCTCGGGAGCTGCAAATACACATCAATCTTATGAGTCAATACCAATAACTCATATTCTAACTTCAACTAATCGATATATCCCACCAAGCCTATTTTATTGAGTTTGACTTATTATCAAGTTTGGCCATCATTATGCCATTTCTAGTCTATTTAACTAGCAACACACTTGGTTACTTATCAAATACTTGGCATAAATGTTTATTCATAATCTTCCATCATTTATGTATTCTCTACACCATTTATGCACATTTTCATCACTTGACTAATCTCACAATATGGCTTGATTCAATCATCTCAAAATCATGCACATTGCCTCACTAATAACTTGATAGAATCATTTTTATCATCAAATCAACCACATTTTACTTTCTCACACTAAACTCATTCTAGGTTATGCTTGTCTCATTACATTCTAGGTAGTTTCAATCATCAATACATACACCAAATCTACTCACAACAACAGCTAGATGAATATACTTAGAGTTTGTGTATTGAAAACTCACCTAGCTTGACTTTCTTCTTTTCCAAGGTTGGAAGACTCCTTAGCTCCTTCAATCCAATGAGTTGAATGTTGGCTCCAAGCTATGTTGTTCTTTTACTTAAGATGAACAATTTTGGCTCTAATAGCTTTTTCCTTGAAAAAAGGTGTATTCTATAGAGAGAAAGCTTGGTATTTTGGGTGAAAATGGAAGAGGTGTGTTGGCTTGTTGAAGAAAGAGTGTTTGTCGTGGGGTATTTATAGATTGAGAGTGATGAGATCGATCTGCTAGGGTGAGGAGATCGATCTTCTTTTTGTTTTTGCCATCTAATTCTCAGGTTTGAAATGGGAGGGATCATTCTGCTCATGGAAGAGATCGATCTTCTCTTTACAGAATCAAATGGAGATCGATCTACACTTAAGAGGGGATTAATCTTTTCTAGGCAGATTCACTTGAAATTGTTCTACTTGCACACGGGATCGATCTGCCTTGGATAGGAGATCGATCTAGCCTTCATCTGGAGCATTTCCTACTGCATTTTTACAGATTTTTCAAGGGAGAACTTGCATTCAATTGGTTCACTAGTTATTTTGCAATCTAATCCCACTTCGAGCATGGAAAGGTTTATTTCCTATGATTTTCATGTTATGAAACTTGTGTGCATTGCTTGAATTCATAAAGAATACTCAGAATTCATAGTCCATGCATTATTATTTTGTGTTTTCATTCCTTATCTTCAATCCCAATTCTTAAAGTTCCATTCGTTTAATTTGTGGCCACTTCGACCCTTATTTATCCGTTATTTGTATCTTTACACTCATTCATCCCATTGTAATTCATTCACATTTATATGATCCAAAATCATTTATCTTATAATTCTATTACATACATTACAAAGTTATACTTACATGAGGTCTCACACTATGACTGAACTTATTTATAATTTTACATACAATTTGCAAATGAAGAAAAAAACTATTTCTTATTCCTCATAATTTATAAGGATTGGCTTGAAAATTTCTTCCTCCTCCTCCTCCAATATACTATCGGCAAACTCATTAGTCATTCCAAGTTCTTTATTGTGGGATTTCACTTCAAACCAGTCTTTGAGACATATTAGCATGCATAAGACTGGCTCGATGGTCTCCAATATTTCTTCCACATGTCGAGAATGAGGATTCTGAAGCAACGAATGATACTTGCACCGTAAAAACTTCTAGAGCCATGGAAGCTAAAATTGAAAATTGTCTTTGATTTTCTTTCCACCATTAGAGAAGATCGAAGTTATTTTCTATATGAAAATTTTGATTCAAGAAAAATCCTATCTCATTAAAGCCTCCACCTCCACTATGAGTTCGTCGAGTTGTCGAGCCGGATTCATTGTTGTTGGCTCTTCCTTTTAACTTCTGTTTCCTCTTTGTCGCTACCTTAATTGTATTAAAAATGCCTCCTCGACTGCTGCTGTGAGACCCCGTATATGTATAATTGTAATATGTACATAGGAATGTTAATGGAGTTATACTATGAATTCATAAGTAAAGTATATGAAATGTAAGTCCATAAGATTATGTACACACATGTAATAAGAGTTGTGATTATACATACAAGTTACATTATATATGAATGTGAAGAAATGGACTTAAACATATGGAGAATGTGAGTAGAATAGAATATGAGTAGTGTGGTAAATGGAATGAAGAGTTGCATGAGTATGCACTCCTATTTGGTTAATATTAAGTATCTTTGGTTATACAAAGATTCCACACAAGTTTCAATAGGTATAAGGTATGAATGGATGCCATTTTCAAGTCTCAAAGATGATTGGATGAGAAAATGACCATGGCAGCAAATTAAGGATGTTTTGGTATAAGTTTTCGCAGAAAACAACACTAAAATTTAGGAATTATGCAGGTCAAATCGATCTCATAGGATGAGAGATCGATCTGGAAGAGCCAAAAAACTCTTATTTGAGAAAAGAAATAGGGCAGATCGATCTCCAATGGGGCCAGATTGATCTCCTAAGCATTTTGTAATGAAAAGATCGATCCTCAAGCACCCAGATCGATCTCCTTAGCTCTTTGTTTGGAGCAGATCGATCTCTAGCTTCGACAGATCGATCTCATGCTTACAATGTCATGAAAAAGAGGGATTTAAGGGGACCAGATCGATCTCCTCTTAGTGCAGATCGACCTCCTCAAGCTATTTCTATAAAAGAAGTGTTGAAAATCTGAAAATTTCGAAAAAAAACCATTTCCTTCTATTTTCAACCCAAAAACCTAACTTTCTCTCCCTAAAATCAGTCATTTCCAGTAAGATTTGAGGAGAGGCCATTAGACACTAAGTTGTTCATCTTGAGGAAGAGAACAACATAGTTGGAACCCAAAATCCCATTATTGGTATTGAAGGAGCTAAGGGCATTGTTATTTGGAGCAAGAAGAGAAATCAGATTTGGTAAGATTCTAACACTCCAACTATGGTACATTGTCTATTTAATTGATTTTGGAGTTGTTTGGCATGAGTATGGATGGTTAGAAACTATCTAAAATGCATTGGAATGATTATGACCTAGAAATGGTCTAGTGTGAGAAAGTGGAATGTATGGAGATTAATGAGAAATGGCATGTCTAGAGGTGATAATAGTGTTGTGGTATGATTTTAAGATGTTATTAGTGGATAAATTGTGAGATTTACCTAAAAGGGGTAAAATGTGGATTAAGCATTGGTAAATGCAAAGATGAGTTATATTGACTAATGAGGTCAAATGTGAGTTAACAACTTTAACTCAAGTGGTTTGGATAATTGAATTGCAGCTTCTAAGGACACATCGGAGTGAGTTCAGCCAAGAGCATGAGAAGCTAAGAGGAAAAGAGTCACACCAAGTAAATCGAGGTAAGGGAATTGTGTGGACTCTTAGAGATATCTGTGAGCAATTTGGGCTCTTAAATGCTTTGCTAGAATGCATAAGATATTAGGAAATGATGTTAGGTGATTGAAGGGTAAAAGTTGGGAGTTTGATAAATTTGCATGAAAACAAAAGCATAATGCTTTGAAAATCATGTTTTAATTGCTTTTTAGCAAGTGATTGCTAGGTTGGCTAGCATTTGAAATGAATTGCAAAAGAAATGAGCTGTTTTGGTTTGTTAACCACACTTTGTAAAGAAATGAGCCACCTATATTGTTTTCGTGAGAACGAAAGTGTGCTAGAGTACGACTCACACGAGATTTGACGTGTTTTATACACATGAGTGCTAGAGGCACTAGATTTCACATGGATTTCATATTGGTTTTAGCATTGTGCTTGGAGTTTGTCTCGTACTAGATGCCCACCTTGCTTGTTGCCGTGCTTGGAGCTTCGAGTAGACTGGGTGTCAAATCGATTAAATAAGCTCGCACGTGCATTGTTTTGACATGATTTATTAGCTATGTTAGGAGCTTCGGGTAGACAAGAGGTCGTACCGATTAAATAGGCTCACACGTACATTTTGAGATGTGGCTTAAAATGATGTGCTGATTGGGTCCACGGAGTACGTTGTACCGTGCATGTAGCATAGAGTACGTTGTACCGTGTTGAGATGTGATGTGTCATCTTCGGACGAGATCTACTATGGACTGGTGGGTAGGATTTGACCCACCTCCCGTGTGGAAGCAGATAGTGGTGATATCCCGCACACCTGATCCGTGTAGCCGGTATCACAGGTTATGGCCATAGACCTTGAGGTTATTACCTATTATTGAATTGCCTATCTCGTATGTCTATTGTTTTGAGAATAAATCCATGTCTGAAATGATTTATAGGTCAGGACAGTCCGAGGGATGGGCTGAGACTTGACAAGTGTTGAGTTGTTTTGAGATATTAATTGTTAATGGTTTTTAAAGTGCACGGATGCATGATGTTTAATGGCATTCTTATTTGAGAAAATGCATGATGGTTAATGCCATGCTTATTTGAGAAAACGCATGATGGTTAATGCCATGCTTATTTGAGAAAACGCATGATGGTTAATGCCATGCTTTATTATGAATTATGCATGATGATTTATACCATGCTTTGAGTTGAAATGTGCACTGGATTTTAATAGCATGAATGCTTTACATACCATTAACACAATCATACACTCATGTTTTGAGATAAATGATGAACTAAATGTTTTTGAGCATGGCATCACGATCACGTAGATAGTGCAGTATCTACATGTTCGCATGATTGCCTTACTGAGTGTGTGGTTTGTTCACCCCCCTTATTTTCCCCCTCTCTACAGAGATTTGAGTATAGAGTGAGCGTGACTGGAGGTGTTCCCTTTTGGTAATCCGCTGCATCCCATCGCTAAAGGTATACACACTTGAATGATTTTGTATCTAAACTAGACATAGCACAGTAGCATTTTGTATGTAACTATTGGGGATGTAAAACAATGTAAACATAAGTAACAACTCTGATATATATATATATACATTTATACAAGTGTTTACTTGTGAATAATATGCAAATGGAATTGGAATGGTGGAGTGAGTTAGACGTCGACACACAGCCCAACTATTGAGGAGAGTTGCTATTCATGATTGAGGTAAGGACGAATGATAAACGATGCACGAAAATGTAAAAATTTGTATGTATTTTGGTAAGTTGAGGATCGTGACAGCTGCCACCACCATTTTTGGTTTCTTTGTTCGGTTCTTCTTATCCTTGGCTGAACTGCTCCCTCTCACGTTCATAAAAATTAAACAAATCTTGAAAATACGTGCTAACTGAGGACTTTTGGTCTCCAGTATAATCAAGATCAAGAAAATCTTTATAACAATAAAAAAATCTATATTTACCTCATCTTAACTAGGATCTAATAAAGTTGCAATAGAATGAGTATGAGGAATTGTTTTTAAATATTTTCTAAATTTTTCCTTCATGTCATATTCAAAAAAAGAAGATAAAGTATCACCATTCTTAAATTTTGAAAATTCATCAAACATTGTAAAAACTATAGGAATTAAAAAAAGGTGTAGTTGGATAATATTGAGTTGAAAATCTTTCAATTGCTTTTTTAAAAGTAGATAACAAATCAACACAACTTTCAATAAAATTCTAATCATAATCACAAATTGTTAAGGATGGGTCACTTGAAAAATTATTATAAAAATGAGTAATAATATCTTTATAAGCTAAAATAGAAGAAAATAAATGATGAAGTGAGTTCCGTCTTATTTTCATGGGAAGTGAAAACGCTTTAGCATTTATGTTATTTGCTTGACAAATTTGCCTTCATTCACGTTTGTGACTTGGGTTATAAATCCACTTTGCTAAAGTTTTACTTTTTCCAATTGGACCTATGCTACTAACACTAAAACCATTTTGAACAACAATTTTATGATATGACATGCACATCTAACATGAAAAAATACACCTTTCATATTAGGGTTCAAACTTCTAATTAACATAGGAATGATCGTGTGAGACCCCGTATATGTATAGTTGTAATGTGTGGAATTGGATCAATGAATGCTAATGGACTTGTAATGTAAAGTGTAATTGATGTAAGTCCATGGATTCAATATACATATGTGTAATATGATTTGTAATGTACATACAAGTTTCATTGTGTATGAATATGAAGAAATGAGTTCTTATAAGTGATGAATGTGATTGGAAATCAAAATGAGTAGTGTGGCAAATGAAAGGAAGTTGCAAGAATATAAATGCTTTCATTTGGTTTTATATAGCATACCTTTGGATATACAAGGAATGCACACAAGTTTCAATGTGAATAAGGTATGAATGGATGCCATTTTCAAGTCATAAATGTGGATGGATGAGAAAATCGCCATGGCAGCAGAATAAGGATGTTTTGGTGTAAGTTGCAGCAAGAAAACTGTAAAAAATCTAGAAAATATGAAGGCCAGATCGATCTCATAAGAGGAGAGATCGATCTGGAAGAGTTAGAATGCTCTTATTTGGGCAATGAAATAGAGTAGATCGATCTCCAATGGGGCCAGATCGATCTCCTAAACATTCTGTAATGAAAAGATCAATCCTTAAGCATACAAATCGATCTCATTAGCTCTCGTTTGGGAGCAGATCAATCTCAAGCTTCGACAGATCGATCTCATGCTTAAAATGTCGTGAAAAAGAGGGATTTAAGGGGACCAAATCGATCTCCTCCTAGTGTAGATCGATCTCCTCAAGCTATTTCTATAAAAGGAGCGCTGAAATCTGAAAATTTTGAGAAAATAACATCACCCTTCCATTTTTCACCAAAAACCTAAGTTTATCTCTCTAAAATCAACAATTTCCAGTAAGAATTGAGGGGATGCCATTAGACACTAAGTTGTTCATCTTGAGGAAGAGAACAACATAGTTGGAACCCAAAATCCCATTATTGGTATTAAAGGAGCTAAGGGCATTGTCATTTGGAGCAAGAAGAGAAATCAGATTTGGTAAGCTTCTAATACTCCAGCCAAGTACATTGTGTATTTAATTGACTTTGGAGTTGATTAGCATGTATATGGATGATAGAAATCATCTAGAAAGCAATGGAACACATATAACCTAGAAAATGGATATAGTCTAGTGTGAGAAAGTGTGAATTGGGTATGTTGATGACTTATGGGTTATGATAAGTTGTTGTTGAAGTAGTATGAATGATTTGTGATGGTTAAATGAAACCACATTGTGAGTTTGGAGGAATTGTGAAAATAAGTATGTAAATGCTTGATAAATGCCATAGTGAGGGAATTCATGAAATATGAACACTATGAGCTTAATATCGATTTAATATCGATTTGGAATGAGTTAATAGGCCTAAAAAGAATGCATAGACTCGAGTTATGGGTAGAGTAATGAAACGAGGCCTCATAAGCGTTAATAGAGACTATAGACCGAATTGACTATAGTAAACGCGAGAGTTGGATTATAATGGGCTAAAACGTTGTGGAATACGTTTATGTGCAGTTTCAGAGAGTTTGTTGGAAACGAATCGATTCGTACGAGTAAGCAGCTCTAAGAAAGTGGAATCACGCATCGCGATTCCAGGTAAGGGAATTTTGTAAGTATATAGAGGTAGCTGCTCGTATTTTATGGGTGAATATAGGGTGTTTATGAAATACATGAAGGTTTAAGGAAATGGTTGTTGATATGCATGAATAGCTGCGAGAATTTGTATGAGATTTGGGTTTTGAAATGATTCTTGAAAAAGGGGATAGTAAGGCTAATAATTGCATAAATCACATGTTTTGAATGTTTTCACAAAACACAATGCTTTGATTTGAGCAAATAAAAGGATAGGCTGGCTAGTACTTGAATGATGTTGTGAAATAGCCCATGTGAGGCGCTAAACATGTTTCGAGATGTTTTGAATGTATGTGACCCACCTATCGTGTGTATGTGATTTAATTCGCGTTGGAACCTCGCTAGCGCTAGATTTCAATGTTTTCATTTGCATGAAACGTGCTGGAGCTTAGCTCGCACCTAGATTTGGAAACTATGAGGATGTTTATAAATCGTACTGGAGCTTCTGCTCGTACGTGGCTTTCGAGTGGTTTTTCTTATGAGTATAATCGTACTAGAGCTATGCTCATGCGTGGTCTCTTTATGGTAGGATGCATGAGTCATGCTAGAGCTTTGGTCGCACAAGTTTGCACATTATGATACGTATGAGGTCATGAAAGTTGGTAAGATCCTCAAGCCCTACATCCTTAAGCCAACATCCTTAAGCTTGAGGAGGCAGGGAGGCTCTGTTAGGCGGGGAGGCTCTATTCGGTGGAGAGGCTCTCTTACGGTAAGATCCTTAAGCCCTACATCCTTAACTAACATCCTTAAGCCCGAGGAGGCAGGGAGGCTCTGTTAGGCGAGGAGGCTCTGTTAGTTGGGGAGGCTCTCTTACGGAAGGATCCTTAAGCCAACATCCTTAAGCCTTGGAGGGGCGGGAGGCTCTTGTGAGATCCCGTACATGTATTGTTGTAATGTGTGTAATTGGATCAATGAATACTAATGGACTTGTAATGTAAACTGTAATTGATGTAAGTCCATGGATTCAATGTACATAATGGTAGTATGATTTTGTAATGTACACACAGGTTCCATTTTATATTAATATGAAGAAATGGACTTTTATAAGTAAGGAATATGATTGGAACTCAAAATAAGTAGGGTGGTAAATAGAAGAAAGTTGTATGAATATAAATGCTTCCATTTGGTTTTATATAGTATACCTTTGGATATACAATAAATGCACCTTTGGATATACAATGAATGCACACAAGTTTCAATGTGCATAAAGTATGAATGGATGCCATTTTCAAGTCATAAAGTGGATAGATGAGAAAATAGCTATGGCAGCATATTAAGGGTGTTTCGGTGTGAGTTGCTGCAGAAAAATTACAAAAAATCTGGAAAGTATGAAGGTCAGATCGATCTCATAGGATGAGAAATCGATCTGAAAGAGCCAAAATGCTCTTATTTGGGCAATGGAATAGAGCAAATCGATCTCCAATGGGGCCAGATCGATCTCCTAACCATTCTGTAATGAAAAGATCGATCCTCAAGCATACAGATCGATCTCCTTAGCTCTCTGTTTGGGAGCAGATCGATCTCAGGCTTCGACAAATCGATCTCATGCTTAAAATGCCATGAAAAAGAGGGATTTAAGAGGACCAGATTGATCTCCTCTTAGTGCAGATTGATCTCTTCAAGCTATTTCTATAAAAAGAGTGCTGAAAATCTAAAAATTTTGAGAAAAACACCATCCTTCCATTTTTAACTCAAAAAACCTAACTTTATCTCTCTAAAATTAGCCATTTCCAGTAAGAATTGAGGGGAGGCCATTAGACACTAAGCTGTTCATCTTGAGGAAGAAAACAACATAGTTGGAACCCAAAATCCCATTATTGGTATTGAAGGAGCTAAGGGCATTGACATTTGGAGCAAGAAGAGAAATTGGATTTGATAAGATTCTAACACTCCAAATCTGGTACATTATCTATTTAAATGACTTTAGAGTGGTTTGGCATGAGTATGGATGGTTGGAAACACCTAGGTTTTGTTAGAAACTAATGTAACCTAGAAAATGGATTGAACCTAGTGTGAGAAAGTGAAAGTCAAATGAGTTGATGAATTATGGGTATGCTAAAGTAGCTATTGGAGTAATGTAAATGATATGAAATGGGTAACTGAAGCTATAAAGTGAGTTTATTGAATTTATGAGGATGAGTATAAGTAAGGCTTGATGAAAGGCCATAGTGGGGAAGTTTGTGAACCACGAGCCTAATATCGATTTAGAATAAGTTAAGAGGCCTAAGAGAATCCATCTACTTGAGTTATAAGTGGAATAATAAAGGGAGGCCTCATAAGCGTTAATAGAGACTATAGGTCGAATCGACTATAGTAAACGCAAAGTTAGATTATAACGTGCTAAAACGATTCGAAATTTCGTTTATGTGCAGTCCCGAAGAGCCGTTGGAAACGAATCGAGCTGTACGAGTAAGCAGCTTTAAGGAAGTGGAATCACGCGTCGCGATTCCAAGTAAGGGAATTTTGTGAGTATATAGAGATAGCTGCTCGTACTTTAAACTTGTGGGTGAATATTGGGTATTTTATGAAATGCGTGGTTGCTCAAGTAAATGATTGATGGTATTCATGAATGATGATAAGTATATGCATGATTTTGGTTTTGAAGTGGATTCTATGAAATGGGATAGTAAGGCTAATAATTGTATAAGTCAAATGTTTTGATGTTTTACAAAATGTAATTGCTTTGTTTTAAGCAAGCTTGTAGATGGGTCGGCTAGTGTTTTATTGATATTGTGGAAAAAGCAATTGTGAAGTGCTAAACTCGGTTACCGGGATTGTTTGATTGTGTATGAGCTGCCTATCGTATTTATATGACATAAATTGCGCTAGATTTCAATGTTTTCATTTGTGTGAAACGTGCTGGAGCTTAGCTCGCACTTTGATTTGAATTGTGACGATGTTTTATAAACTGTACTGGAGCTTTTGCTCGTACGTGATTTTCGATGATTTTCTTATGCATATAACCGTACTGGAGCTATGCTCGTACGTGGTTTCTACATGTTTTTATGCATAAATGTCATACTAGAGCATTGCTCGTATGAGGTGATTGGTTTTGATGCATGAATTCGCGCTAGAGCATAGCTCGCGTTGGTTTTCACACTGTGGTATGTATGAGGCCGTGGTGAGGGTAATGCGGATTAACTCAGGGAACCCAACAGGCTTGACAGACCTCTTGAGTGGGGTGAGGGTGAGGGGCTAGGACCTGATATAATCTATTCAGGGAACCCAACAGGCCTAACAAACCTCTTGAATGGGGTAAGGGTGAGGGGCTAGGACCTGAATCAGGGAACCCAACAGGGGCAAGTAAGGCCATGAGGGGCTAGAACCTAGTATTGAGAGTACTCCCAGGTGCACTTGAGACTATAGAGGTTACACTTGGTATGGGGTAGATAAGACCTACGGTAGGCACCCCCAACCATGTTATGGGTCTGCGGAGTACGATGTACTATGTATATCACATGGAGTACGATGTACCGCGTGGTGGTTACTTGAGTTGAGAAAGTCTGATGGAGAACTAACCCACCTTCGTACCAGCATGATACCCCACACACCGGGATCCGTGTGGTCTGGGATGATATGTGACAGTTGGCCAACATAGTCAGTTGAGATATAGTGACCCCTCTCCTTGCTTAATCTACTTACTACTACATGATTTTAATCTCTAAGTGTGATTGTGACTGACTAGGGTAGACCCAAGGGAGGGGTCGAGCCTTGTGGACTTGATTTGTGAAACAATGATGATGTTTGTGATGGAGAAAATGGTTTGTGATGGGATTGCATGTGTTTGAGAAAGAGCTTTATGATGTGGGTTTAAAAAGGAGGTTTCTTAATGAATTGCCCTTTTTATGAATTTAAATTAGATTGAGCATAAGATGATTTATGCATAATGTTTTTACCATGTTTTATATGCCAATGTACATGATTTTGATACATGATACATATGTATACTCATATGGCATAGTTTTACTTCCTCATGCTCCAACTATAAACATATGCATACCACTATCAGCATGTAGATAGAGTAGTTATCTACCATGCTTGCATTATTGCCTTACTGAGCATGTGGTTGCTCATCCCTCTCTATTTCCCCCTCCTACAGAGCGTGCATAGTAGCCCAGTGAGGACTGAGGCGTGGTATTTTGGACATCCATTGCATCTCTATTACTCAGAGGTATATACACAGTGATTTCTTTTTGTATCTAAACAATGTAAAAGCACAGTAGTCATTTGAAATGTAATTATAGGGAATGTAGATGTCAGTAATCACATTTTGTATACGTAAGCGATTAACTTCAAATGTATGACATCGTTTCATTAAATTGTGAATGAATGATAAGTGGCAGTTATTATTGACTCACAACCCAACTGTATGTGGTGAATTGTTCACGATTGGGTAAGGTAATAATAAAACGCAAAAAATTTATTGAGATTTTTGATAAAAGGGAATGAAAAAGGGTCATGAAAGCTCTGTTCGGCAGGGAGGCTCTCCTACATGGGTACAGAAGGATTCTTAAGCCAACATCCTTAAGCCCTGGAGGGGTGGGGAGGCTCTGTTCGGTAGGGAGGCTATCCTACATGGATATGGAAAATTCTTGGTATGAGGTAGGTAAGACCTAGGAATGGCACCCCCAATCATGATATGAGTCCGCGGAGTACGTTGTACCGTGTATATCACATGGAGTACGATGTACCGTGCGATGGTTATGTGATGAGAAAGTCTGGCGAGGGATAATCCACCTTCATGCCAGCACGATACCCCGCACACCTGGATGCGTGTGGTCTGGGTTGATTTATGACATAGTTGGTCCACATAGGCACTTTTGATATAATGAGCTGGTTTTTATTACATATATGTGATTGTGATTGTCCAAGGTAGACCCGAGGGAGGGGTTGAGTCTCGTGGGATTTGATTTGTGAATTGGTAATGATGTTTGTGATTGAGAAAATGGTTTGTGATGGGATTGTATGTGTTTGAGAAAGAGCTTTATGATTTGATTTAAAAAGGATGTTTCAAGTGAATTTTCCTTTTTATTATGTGATTTGACAATTGAGCATGAGATGGCTTGTACATGATGATTTACCGTGTTTTATTATGTCAATTTACATGATTTAAATAAATGATATATGTATATGACACGCCCTAAAGGTATTACCGCAAGTGCACGGGTCGTACAAGTAATAATGAGATTTGAGTCTCGAGTTATCGTCCCTTAGAGAAGTTGGTTAACCTAATTAACTACCGGTTAATCTTACCCTAAGTATATTCTAGCAAATTATGAAATTAAGGTGGGTGATCTACATAGCTAGAATTAAAAATACTGAAAGCAATAAAATAATAAAACTATAAAATAAAGAAAATAAAATCGAACAAAATTACTTATAGTGCTCCACGCAATTAAAATAAAAAACCTATAAAAGAAATTAAAACAGTTAAAGCTAATCAACGCAATTAAAATAAAATGCAAATATGAAAATAAAGAAATAAAATTAATTAAACTACAACTAACCTAAAATAAAATATGCATGTAATTAAACTAATTAATAAAAATGCAAATTAACCTAAACTAAAACTTAATGAAAATAAAATCCTAGGAAATTAAGAAAATAACTATAAAGTTCTCCAATTCCCATGTTACCTCTTCCATCGTGTGATGTTGTCAAAGAACTTTCATCAAGGGAATTGTCTTATTTCGTAGCACCTTCTCTTTTCTGTCTAATATTCGAATCGAGTTCTCAACATATGTCATACTCTCATTGAGCTCCAACGGCTCATATCTTATCACGTGTGTCGGGTTTGGGTGATACTTTCAAAGCATAGAGATGTGGAAGACGTTGTGGACATTTGCCAAGTCCGATGGCAATGCCAACCTATACATCTTATCTCCTACTCTCTCCAAAATCTCGAAGGGTCCGATATATCTAGGGCTCGGCTTGCCCTTCTTACCAAACCTCATAATACCCTTCGAAGGTGAAACTCTCAGAAATACCGACTCACCCACATCAAACTCTAGTGGTCTCCATCTCTTGTTAGCATAACTTTTTTACCGGTTCTCAGCTGACCGTAATCTTTCACATATCAACTGGACGTCCTCAGATGCCTGCTGCACTAAGTCCGAAGCAAAAATCTGTCTGTCACCAACCTCTTTCGATCCAATGGGGGATCAACATTTACGTCCATACAGTGCCTCATAGGGTGCCATCCCGATACTCGTATGATAGCTATTATTATAGGCGAACTCGACCAACTGTAGGTGGTCATCCCAGGAGCCTCTAAAATCCATCACACACATTCTCAACATATCCTCGAGGGTCTGTATAGTCTTCTTTGATTGCCCATCTGTCTGAGGATGAAAAGCGGTGCAAAAACTCAGTCGAGTCCCCAGCGCTTCCTGAAAATATTCCCAGAAATGGTAAGTGAAGTCGGCATCCCTATTAGAAACAATGCTCACTGGTACACCATGTAACCGTACTATCTCTCGAATATACAGGTTCGCCAACTGACTCAGAGTATCGTGTGAGACCCCATATATGTATAGTTGTAATGTGTGTAATTGGATCAAATAAATGTGAATGGATTGTAATGTGAAGTATGTTTAATGTAAGTCCATGGATTCAATGTACATAATGGTAGTATGATTTTGTAATGTACACATAGGTTCCATTTTATATGAATATGAAGAAAAGGACTTTTATAAGTAAGGAATGTGATTGGAACTCAAAATGAGTAGTGTGGTAAATGGAAGAAAGTTGTATGAATATAAATGCTTCCATTTGGTTTTATATAGTATACCTTTGGATGTACAATGAATGCACACAAGTTTCAATATGCATAAGGTATGAATGGATGCCATTTTCAAGTCATAAAGGTGGATGGATGAGAAAATGGCTATGGTAGCAAATTCCCCATCCTGTATCAAGTCATAAAGGTGTACTTATGCAGGATGGGAAGGTAGTTGTCTATGGATCTAGACAGTTGAAAGATCATGAGAGGAACTACCCGACCCATGATTTGGAGTTGGCAGTCGTGGTATTTACTTTGAAAATATGGTGCCACTATCTCTATGGTGAGAAATTTCAGGTGTTCACAAATCATACGAGCCTTAAGTACCTGTTCTCGCAGAAAGAGCTGAATATGAGACAGAGGATATGGCTCGAACTTTTAAAGGACTATGATTGTGAAATCATGTACCACCCGGGTATGGCAAATATAGTTGTCGATGCTTTGAGCAGGAAAAACCTTGGGTTAGTGTCTTATATGATGGTACGGGAACATGAATTGTTGGAACAATTTGCAGACCTCAGTTTGGATGTAACCCCACCTGGATTGGAGAGACTTGAGATCATGGCTAGTTTGAGACTAGAGCCAGAATTGATTGGTCGTATTCGGTAAGCCCAGCAGAGCGATCAATGGTGCATCGATTGGCTGAGGCAGATACAGACAGGTGTGGGTACTGATATTGAGCTGAGTGCTAATGGGACATTGAGGTTCAGAGGCAGATTATGTGTTCTCGAGGATCCTGAGATCAGGAGGTTAATTTTATCAGAGGCTCACTTATCGAAGTATACTACATCCGAGAAGTACCAAGATGTATCAAAACCTTTGAAAGGTTTATTGGTGGTCTGGAATGAAAAGAGACATTGTTGAATATGTCGCTAAGTGTCTCGTTTGTCAGCAAGTGAAGGTAGAGAGCATCAGAAGCCTGCAGGATTATTGCAGACTGTACCGATATCGACGTGGAAGTGGGAGCATGTCACCACAGATTTTGTGATGGGGTTGCCAAGGACCCGCAGAGGTCATGAAGCCATATGGGTTATTGTGGACCGATTGACTAAGCCCGCCCATTTCTTAGCTATGAGAGCTACCGATATGTCACGACCCTTTTTCATTCCCTTTAACCTAAAATCTCAAATTTTTCATATTTTACTGTTACCTTTCTCAGTCGTGAACAAACTCGCCACACACAGTTGGGTTGTGAGCCAATAATAATATCACTTACTATTCATTCACAAATTAATGAAACGATGTCATACATTCGCAGTTAGTTATGTACTTATACGAAAACATGTTTTACTGACATCTACATCCCCTATAATTACAACTCAATAATTACTGTGTCATTACATTGTTTAGATACAAAAAGAATCATGTGTATATACCTTTCAGCGATGGAAGCGGCGGATGTCCAAAAACACAATGCCTCAGTTCTCACTGGGCTACTACGCACGCTCTGTAGGAGGGGGAAAATAAAGAGGGATGAGCAACCACACGCTCAGTAAGGCAATATAACTACTCTATCTACATGCTAATAGTGTTATGCATAAATCGTTTATAGTAGGAGCATGAGGAAGTAAAACTATGCCATATGAGTATACATATATATCATGTATCAAAATCATGTACATTGGCATATAAAACATGGTACAAACATCACGTATAAATCATCTCATGCTCGATCTCATTTAAATTCATAAAAAGAGCAATTCATTAAGAAACCTCCTTTTTAAAGCACATTTGCAACCTCTTTTCTCCAGTATCAAAATTCTATCGAAATCAATTTCCAATCACAAACATCATTATCAATTCACAAATCAAGTCCTCAAGGCTCGACCCCTCCCTCGGGTCTACCCGGGACAGTCACAATCACACTTATAGATTAAAATCATGTAGTAGTAAGTAAAACAAGCAAGGAGATAGGTCACTGTATCTTAACTGACTATGTTAGCCAACTATGTCACATATCATCCCAAACCACACGGATCCTGGTGTGTAGGGTATCATGCTGGTACGAAGGTGGGTTAGTTCTTCGTCAGACTTTCTCAAATCAAGTAACCACCACGCAGTACATCGTACTCCATGTGATATACATGATACATCATACTCCGCAGACCCATAACATGGTTAGGGGTACTTGCATTAGGTCTTATCTACCCCATACCGAGTGTAACCTCTAGTCTCAAGTGCATGTGGGAGTACTCTCAATACCAGGTCCTAGCCCTTCATGGCCTTGCTCGCCCCTGTTGGATTCCTTGATTCAGGTCCTAGCCCCTCACCTTCACCCCACTTAAGAGGTTTGTTAGGCCTGTTGGGTTTCCTGAATGGATTATGTCAGGTTCTAGCCCCTCACCCTTACCCCACTCAAGAGGTCTGCCAGGCCTGTTGGGTTCCCTGAGTTAATCCGTATTACCCTCACGACGGCCTCATACATACCACAGTGTGAAAACCAGCGCGAGCTATGCTCTAGCGTGAATTCATGAATCAAAACCAATCACTTCATACGAGCAACGCTCTAGTACGACATTTATGCATAAAAATATGAAGAAACCACGTACGAGCATAGCTCCAGTACGGTTATATGCATAAGAAAAACCACTCAAATCCACGTACGAGCGTAAGCTCCGGTACGATTTATAAAACATTGTCACCATTCAAATCAAAGTACGAGCTAAGCTCCAGCACGTTTCACACAAGTGAAAATATCAAAATCCAGTGCGAGCGAGGCTCTAGTGCGATGTATGTCATACAAATACGATAGGCGGCTCATACACAATCAAACAATCCCAGCAACCGGGTTTAGTACTTCATAAATTCTTTTTCCATAACATCAATAAAACACTAGCCGGCCCATCTACAAGCTTGCTTAAAACGACGTAATTATGTTTTGTAAAACATCAAAACAGTAGATTTATGCAGTTATTAGCCTTACTATCCCATTTCATAGAATCCACTTCAAAACCAAAATCACGCATATACTTATCATCATTCATGAATACCATCAATCATTTACTTGAGCAACCATGCATTTCATAAAACACTTAATATTCACCCACAAGTTCAAAGTACGAGCAGCTATCTCTATATACTCACAAGATTCCCTTACCTGGAATCGCGATGTGTGATTCCACTTTCTTAGAGCTGCTTCCTCGTACGGTTTGATTCATCTCCACCGGACTCTTCGAAACTGTGCATAATCATATTTCACATCATATTCGATCCATATAACAGGACATCGTAGGTTCACTATGGTCGATTCGACCTATAGTTTCTATTAACGCTTATAAGGACTCGTTTCATTTCTCGAGTCTATGGATTCCTTTTAGGCCTATTAACTCATTCCAAATCAATATTAAATCGATGTTAGGCTCATGGTGTTCATATTTCATGAATTCCCTCACTATGGCATTTATCAAGCATTTACATACTCATTTTCACAATTCCTCCAAACTCACAATGTGATTTCATTTAACCATCACAAATCATTCATACTACCTCAACAACAACTTATCATAACCTATAAGTCATTAACATACCCAATTCACACTTTCTCACACTAGACTATATCCATTTTCTAGGTTATATGCGTTCCATTGCTTTCTAGATAATTTCTATCATCCATAAACATGCCAATCAACTCCAAAATCAATTAAATACACAATGTACTTAGGTTGGAGTATTAGAAGCTTACCAAATCTAATTTCTCTTCTTGCTCCAAATGACAATGCCCTTAGCTCCTTCAATACCAATAATGGGATTTTGGGTTCCAACTATGTTGTTCTCTTCCTCAAGATGAACAACTTAGTGTCTAATGGCCTCCCCTCAATTCTTACTAGAAATGGCTGATTTTAGAGAGAGAAAGTTAGTTTTTGGGTTGAAAATGGAAGGGTGAGGTTTTTCCCAAAATTTTCAGATTTTCAGCACTCCTTTTATAGAAAAAGCTTGAGGAGATCGATCTGCACTCGGAGGAGATCGATCTGGTCCCCTTAAATCCCTCTTTTCATGGCATTTTAAGCATGAGATCGATCTGTCGAAGCTTGACTGCTCCCAAACAGAGAGCTAAGGAGATCGATCTGTATGCTTGAGGATCGATCTTTTCATTATAGAATGGTTAGGAGATCGATCTGGCCCCATTGAAGATCGATCTGCTCTATTCCATTACCCAAATAAGAGCATTTTGGCTCTTCCAGATTGATCTCTCATCCTATAAGATCGATCTGGCCTTCATATTTTCCAAATTTTCTGCTGTTTTCCTGCTGCAACTCACACCCAAATGTCCTTAATTTGCTACCATAGCCATTTTCTCATCCATCCACCTTTATGACTTGAAAATGGCATCCATTCATACCTTATGCATATTGAAACTTGTGTGCATTCATTGTACATCCAAAGGTATACTATATAAAACCAAATGGAAGCATTTATATTCATACAACTTTCTTCCATTTACCACACTAATCATTTTGAGTTCCAATCACATTCCTTACTTATAAAAGTCCTTTTCTTCATATTCATATAAAATGGAACCTATGTGTACATTACAAAATCATACTACCATTATGTACATTGAATCCATGGACTTACATCAAACATACTTCACATTACAAGTCCATTCACATTTATTTGATCCAATTACACACATTACAACTATACATATATGGGGTCTCACACGATACTCTGAGTCAGTTGGCAAACCTGTATATTCGAGAGATAGTACGGTTACATGGTGTACCAGTGAGCGTTGTTTCTAATAGGGATGCCCGTTTCACTTACCATTTTTGGGAATATTTTCAGGAAGCGCTGGGGACTCGACTGAGTTTTTACACCGCTTTTCATCCTCAGACAGATGGGCAATCAAAGAGGACTATACAGACCCTCGAAGATATGTTGAGAATGTGTGTGATGGATTTTAGAGGCTCCTGGGATGACCACCTACAGTTGGTCGAGTTCGCCTATAATAATAGCTCTCATACGAGTATCGGGATGGCACCCTATGAGGCACTATATGGACGTAAATGTTGATCCCCCATTGGATCGAAAGAGATTGGTGACAGACAGATTTTTGCTTCAGACTTAGTGCAGCAGGCATCTGAGGACGTCCAGTTGATATGTGAAAGATTACGGTCAGCTGAGAACCGGTAAAAAAGTTATGCTACAAGAGATGGAGACCACTAGAGTTTGATGTGGGTGAGTAGGTATTTCTGAGAGTTTCACCTTCGAAGGGTATTATGAGGTTTGGTAAGAAGGGCAAGCTGAGCCCTAGATATATCGGACCCTTCGAGATTTTGGAGAGAGTAGGAGATAAGATGTATAGGTTGGCATTGCCATCGGACTTGGCAAATGTCCACAACGTCTTCCACATCTCTATGCTTTAAAAGTATCACCCAAACCCGACATACGTGATAAGATATGAGCCGTTGGAGCTCAATGAGAGTATGACATATGTTGAGAACTCGGTTCGAATATTAGACAGAAAAGAGAAGGTGCTACGAAATAAGACAATTCCCTTGATGAAAGTTCTTTGACAACATCACACGACGGAAGAGGCCACATGGGAATTGGAGAACTTGAAGGAGGGAAGAATGTGAGACCCCGTATATGTATAGTTGTAACGTGTGTAATTAGATCAATGAATGCTAATGGACTTGTAATGTAAAATGCAATTGTCACAACCCTTTTTCATTCCCTTTTTACCAAAAATCTCAATAAATTTTTCGTATTTCACTGTTACCTTACCCGATCATGAACAATTCACCACATACAGTTGGGCTGTGAGTCAATAATAACCACCACTTATCATTCATTCAAAATCTAATGAAACGATGTCATACATTCGAAGTTAATCGTTTACTTAAACAAAATGTGATTACTGACATCTACATCCCCCATAATTACATTTCAAATGACTACTGTGTTTTTACATTGTTTAGATACAAAAATAAATCACTGTGTATATACCTCTTAGTGATGGAGATGCAGCGGATGTCCAAAATACCACGCCTCAATCCTCACTGGGCTACTATGCACACTCTGTAGGAGGGGAAAATAGAGAGGGATGAGCAACCTCACGCTCAGTAAGGCAATAATGCAAGCATGGTAGATAACTACTCTATCTACATGCTGATAGTGTTATGCATAAATCGTTTATAGTAGGAGCATGAGGAAGTAAAACTATGCCATATGAGTATACATATATATCATGTATCAAAATCATGTACATTGGCATATAAAACATGGCAAAAACATCATGTATAAATCATCTCATGCTCAATCTCATTTAAATTCATAAAAAGCGCAATTCATTAAGAAACCTCATTTTTAAACCCACATCATAAAGCTCTTTCTTAAACAAATACAATCCCATCACAAACCATTTTCTCAATCACAAACATCATCATCGTTTCACAAATCAAGTCTACAAGGGTCGACCCCTCCCTCGGGTCTACCCTGGACAGTCACAATCACACTTATAGATTAAAATCATGTGGTAGTAAGTAAATCAAGCAAGGAGACAGGTCACTATATCTTAACTGACTATGTTGGCCAACTATGTCACATATCATCCCAAACACACACACATCTCGGTGTGTGGGGTATCATGCTGGCACGAAGGTGGGTTAGTTCTCCGCCAGACTTTCTCAAATCAACTAACCACCACACGGTACATCGCACTCTATGTGATATACACGGTACATCGTACTCCGCAGACCCATAACATGGTTGGAGGTGCTTACCGTAGGTCTTATCTACCCCATACCAAGTGTAACCTCTATAGTCTCAAGTGCAAGTGGGAGTACTCTCAATACCAGGTCCTAGCCCTTCATGGCCTTGCTCGCCCCTGTTGGGTTCCCTGATTCAGGTCTTAGCCCCTCACCCTCACCCCACTCAAGAGGTCTGTCAGGCCTATTGGGTTCCCTGAGTTAATCTGTATTACCCTCACGACGGCCTCATACATACCACAGTGTGAAAACCAGCGCGAGCTATGCTCTACTCGAATTCATGCATCAAAACCAATCACTTCGGCATTTATGCATAAAAATATGAAAAAACCACGTATGAGCGTAGCTCCAGTACGGTTATATGCATAAGAAAATCATCAAAAACCACGTACAAGTAAAAGCTCCAGTACGATTTATAAAACATCATCACAATTCAAATCAAAGTGCGAGCTAAGCTCCAGCATGTTTCACACAAGTGAAAATATCAAAATCCAACGCAAGTGAGGCTCTAGGGCGATTTATGTCAGACAAATACAATAGGCGGCTCATACACAATTAAACAATCCCGACAACCGAGTTTAGCACTTCACAAATGCTTTTTCCACAACATCAATAAAACACTAGTTGGCCCATCTACAAGCTTGCTTAAAACAAAGCAATTACGTTTTGTAAAACATCAAAACATTAGATTTATGCAATTATTAGCCTTACTATCCCATTTCATAGAATCCACTTCAAAACCAAAATCACGTACATACTTATCATCATTCATGAATACCATCAATCATTTACTTGAGCAACCATGTATTTCATAAAACACCCAATATTCACCCACAAGTTCAAAGTACGAGCAGCTACCTCTATATATTCACAAAATTCCCTTACCTGGAATTGCGACGCATGATTTCACTTCTTTAAAGCTGCTTACTCGTACAGCTCGATTCGTTTCCAATGGACTCTTCAAAAATGCACATAAATGAAATTTTGAATCGTTTTAGCCCATTATAATCTAACATTTGCGTTTACTATAGTGGATTCGACCTATAGTCTCTATTAACGCTTGTGACGCCTCGCTTTATTATTCCACTTATAACTTGAGTAGATGGATTCTCTTAGGCCTTTTAACTTATTCTAAATCGATATTAGGCTCGTGGTTCACAAACTTCCCCACTATGGCCTTTCATCAAGCCTTACTTATACTCATCCTCATAAATTCACTAAACTCACTTTATAGCTTCATTTACCCATTTCATATCATTTACATTACTCCAATAGCGACTTTAGCATACCCATAATTCATCAACTCATTTCATCAACTCACACTAGGTTCAATCCATTTTCTAGGTTACATTAGTTTCTAACAAAACCTAGGTGTTTCCAAACATCCATACTCATGCCAAACAACTCCAAAATCAATTAAATAGACAATGTACCAGAGTTGGAGTGTTAGAATCTTACCAAATCTGATTTTTCTTCTTGCTCCAAATGTCAATGCCCTTACCTCCTTCAATACCAACAATGGGATTTTCGGTTCCAATTATGTTGTTCTCTTCCTCAAGATGAACAACTTAGTGTCTAATGGCCTCCCCTCAAATCTTACTGGAAATGACTGATTTTAGAGAGAGAAAATTAGGTTTTTGGGTTGAAAATGGTAGGTTGATGTTTTTTTTCTAAAATTTTTAGATTTTCAGCACTCCTTTTATAGAAATAGCTTGAGGAGATCGATCTCCACTCGGAGGAGATCGATCTGGTCCCATTAAATCCCTCTTTTTCATGGCATTTTAAGCATGAGATCAATCTGTCGAAGCCTGAGATCGATTTGCTCCCAAACAGAGAGCTAAGGAGATCGATCTGTATGCTTGAGGATCGATCTTTTCATTACAGAATGGTTAGGAGATCAATCTGGCCCCATTAGAGATCGATCTGCTCTATTCCATTACCCAAAGAAGAGCATTTTGGCTCTTCCAGATCGATCTCTCATCCCATGAGATCGATCTGGCCTTCATACTTTTCAGATTTTCTGCAATTTTTCTGCTGCAACTCACACCCAAATGTCCTTAATTTGCTACCATAGCCATTTTCTCATCCATCCACCTTTATGACTTGAAAGTGGCATCCATTCTTACCTTATTCACATTGAAACTTGTGTGCATTACTTGTATATCCAAAGGTACACTATATAAAACCAAATGGAAGCATTTATATTCTTGCAACTTCCTTCCACTTACCACACTACTCATTTTGAGTTCCATTCACATTCATCGCTTATAAGAACTCATTCCTTCATATTCATACACAATGAAATTTGTATGTACATTACAAATCATATTACACATATGTACATTGAATCCATGGACTTACATCAATCACACTTTACATTACAAGTCTATTCACATTTATTTGATTCAATTACACACATTACAACTATACATGTACGGGGTCTCACAGTAATTGATGTAAGTCCATGGATTCAATGTACATATGTGTAATATGATTTGTAATGTACATACAAGTTTTATTGTGTATGAATATGAAGAAATGAGTTCTTATAAGTGATGAATGTGATTGGAAATCAAAATGAGTAGTGTGGCAAATGAAAGGAAGTTGCAAGAATATAAATGCTTCCATTTGATTTTATATAGTATACCTTTGGATATACAAGGAATGCACACAAGTTTCAAGGTGAATAAGGTATGAATGGATGTCATTTTCAAGTCATAAAGGTGGATGGATGAGAAAATGGCCATGGCAGCAGATTAAGGATGTTTTGGTGTAAGTTGCAGTAAGAAAACTGTAGAAAATCTGGAAAATATGAAGGCCAGATCGATCTCATAAGATGGAAGATCGATCTAGAGGAGCCAGAATGCTCTTATTTGGGCAATGAAATAGAGCAGATCGATCTCCAATGAGGCCAGATCGATCTCCTAAACATTCTGTAACGAAAAGATCGATCCTTAAGCGTACAGATTGATCTCCTTAGCTCTCTGTTTGGGAGCAGATCGATCTTAAGCTTCGACAGATCAATCTCATACTTAAAATGCCGTGAAAAAGAGGGATTTAAAAGGACCAGATCGATCTCCTCCTAGTGCAGATCAATCTCCTCAGCTATTTTTATAAAAGGAGCGCTGAAATCTAAAAATTTTGAGAAAATAACATCACCCTTCCATTTTTCACCTAAAACCTAAGTTTATCTCTCTAAAATTAGCCATTTCCAGTAAGAACTAAGGGGAGGCCATTAGACACTCAGTTGTTCATCTTGAGGAAGAGAACAACATAGTTGGAACCCAAAATCACATTGTTGGTATTAAAGGAGCTAAGGGCATTATCATTTGGAGCAAGAAGAGAAATCAGATTTGGTAAGCTTCTAATACTCTAGCCTAAGTACATTGTGTATTTAATTAATTTTAGAGTTGATTGGCATGTATATAGATGATAGAAATCATCTAGAAAGCAATGGAACACATATAACCTAGAAAATGGATATAGTCTAGTGTGAGAAAGTGTGAATTGGGTATGTTGATAACTTATGGGTTATGATAAGTTGTTGTTGAAGTAGTATGAATGATTTGTGATGGTTAAATGAAACCACATTGTGAGTTTGGAGGAATTGTGAAAATGAGTATGTAAATGCTTAATAAATGCCATAGTGAGGGAATTCATGAAATATGAACACTATGAGCTTAATATCGATTTATTATCAATTTGGAATGAGTTAATAGGCCTAAAAAGAATGCATAGACTTGAGTTATGGGTAGAGTAATGAAACGATGCCTCATAAGCGTTAATAGAGACTATAGACCGAATCGACTATAGTAAACGTGAGAGTTAGATTATAATGTTCTAAAACGTTGTGGAATACGTTTATGTGCAGTTTCTGAGAGTTCGTTGGAGACGAATCGAACCGTATGAGTAAGCAGCTCTAAAGAAGTGAAATCACGCGTCGCGATTCCAGGTAAGGGAATTCTATAAGTATATAGAGGTAGCTGCTCGTATTTTGTGGGTGAATATAGGGTGTTTATGAAATACATGAAGGTTTAAGGAAATGGTTGTTGATATGCATGAATAGCTACGAGAATTTGTATGAGATTTGGGTTTTGAAATGATTCTTGAAAAAGGGGATAGTAAGGCTAATAATTGCATAAATCACGTGTTTTGAATGTTTTCACAAAACACAATGCTTTGATTTGAGCAAATAAAAGGATAGCTGGCTAGTACTTGAATGATGTTGTGAAATAGCCCATGTGAGGCGTTAAACATGTTTTGAGATGTTTTGAATGTATGTGAGCTGTCTATCGTGTGTATGTGATTTAATTTGCGCTGGAACCTCGCTCGCACTAGATTTCGATGTTTTCATTTGTATGAAACGTGTTGGAGCTTAGCTCGTACCTTGATTTGGAAACTATGATGATGTTTATAAATCGTATTGGAGCTTCTACTCGTACGTGGCTTTCGAGTGGTTTTTCTTATTAGTATAATTGTACTAGAGCTATTCTCGTACATGGTCTCTTTATGGTAGGATGCATAAGTCATGCTAGAGTTTTGGTCGCACAAGTTTGCACATTGTGATACGTATGAGGTAGTGAAAGTTGGTAAGATCCTCAAGCCCTACATCCTTAAGCCAACATCCTTAAGCCCGAGGAGGCGGGGACGCTCTGTCAGGCGGGGAGGCTCTGTTTGGTGGGAAGGCTCTCTTACGGTAGATCCTTAAGCCCTACATCCTTAAGCTAACATCCTTAAGCCCGAGGAGGTGGGGAGGTTCTGTTCGGTGGGGAGGCTCTCTTATGGAAGGATTCTTAAGCTAACATCCTTAAGCCTTGGAGGGGCGGGGGGGCTCTGTTCAGCAGGGAGGCTCCCTACATAGGTACAGAAGGATCCTTAAGCCAACATCCTTAAGCCCTGGAGGGGTAAGGAGGCTTTGTTCGGCAGGGAGGCTCTCCTACATGGATATGGAAAATTCTTGGTATGGGGTAGGTAAGACCTAGGAATGGCACCCCTAATCACTATATGAGTCCGCGGAGTACATTGTACCGTGTATAACACATGGAGTACGATGTACCACTCGATGGTTATGTGATGAGAAAGTCTGGCAAGGGATAATCCACCTTCGTGCCAGCACGATACCCTGCACACCTGGATGTGTGTGGTCTGGGATGATTTATGACGTAGTTAGTCCACATAGGCACTTTTGATATAGTGGCTTGGTTTTTATTACATGTGTGATTGTGATTGTTCAAGGTAGACCCGAGAGAGGGGTTAAGCCTCGTGGGATTTTATTTGTGAAATGGTAATGATGTTTGTTATTGAGAAAATGGTTTGTGATGGGATTGTATGTGTTTGAAAAGAGCTTTATGATGTGATTTAAAAAGGATGTTTCAAGTGAATTTCCCTTTTTATTATGTGATTTGACAATTGAGCATGAGATGGCTTGTACATGATGATTTACCATGTTTTATTATGCCAATTTACATGATTTAAATACATGATATATGTATACGCATATGGCATAGTTTTGTTTTCCTCATGCTCTGAACTATAAACGATTTATGCATAACACTATCAGCATGTAGATAGAGTAGTTATCTACCCTTCTTGTATTATTGCCTTACTGAGCGTGTGGTTGCTCATCCCTCTCTATTTTCCCCCTCCTACAGAGCGTGCATAGTAGCTCAGTGAGGACTGAGGCGTGGTACTTTGGACATCCGCTGCATCTCCATCACTCAGAGGTATATACACAATGATTCCTTTTTGTATCTAAACAATGTAAAGCACAGTAGTCATTTGAAATGTAATTATGGGGGATGTAGATGTCAGTAATCATATTTTGTATAAGTAAATGATTAACTTCAAATGTATGAAATCATTTCATTAAATTATGAATGAATGGTAAGTGGTGGTTATTATTGACTCACAGCCCAACTGTATGTGGTGAGTTGTTCATGATTGGGTAAGGTAACAGTAAAACATAAAAAATTTATTGAGATTTTCGGTAAAAGGGAATGAGAAAGGGTCGTGACAGATCGTGGTATTATTTGAAGCATTATCTAAAGTAATAGAAAAAATTTATTTTCAATTACATACATTTTGCATACATTAGTAATATATTAAGTAATAGTATATGCATTGTGAGATTGTTCTAATACATCTAAAGATAAAATATGTTTTTTCATGCACCAATATTCATCATCCAATAACAAGTTATAATAAGATAACTTAAACCATTGATACTAGTCCAAATATCACTAGTTAAGCTTACTTTAGATGAAATATTAGTAAGTTTATGACTTGAAACTTCCTTATATTCTTGAAACATTTGCATGCAATTATTTTTTAATGTATGTCTAGAAATAGATTTATATGAAAGTTGTAAATATTGAGAAACATATTCTAAATATCCAACTTTTTCATATATATTGTGAACGATTGTTCAGTCATAGTTACAAATCTAACTAAACCACGCCTAGTTTTATCATTGTCAGAATCAAATTTTTTTCCACCTTGATGTAAATCCTAATTTCATCTTGTTGGATTAATTTGATGTTTACTAATTAAGTGTCTTTTTGTACGAACCTATACCCCCATCACCTCTATCGAAGTTATAAACATAATTTGTTTTACTTATTTTACAAATAGTTTGGTATTCACTCGTACCTTTTTTTTTGCACAATGTCGAAATACTTCCCTACCTAGCTCTTCTTAAGATGATCATCTCCAATTTTGAAGTTATAGTAGCAACGGTGGTGGTAGCTAATGATTGTGTTTAACCACCATGTGTTGTTGGAGAAAATTCCTCTTTCTGATGAATATTTGGTTCAAATTCATTAAAATATTTTCACCAAAATCAAGGATTTGAGTTGTAAGACCTGATTTTTTTTCGAAATTCCTTATGATTCATATGATGTAAACATGGTTGGATGTAAATTGAATCATAAGAAGAGTTGTACGTGAATGAAAAATGCAAATGGAAAGAATAAAAATTTTCGAATGCATTTAAAGATCAAATGAAGGATTGAAATGGCCACAGATTAAATGAATGGGATTCGGATCATTCGGATTAGAGATGAGGATTTAAAACATGAAATGAGAAAGGGTTCGGGAAGGGAAGTTGGATTGGTTTGGTCCTGAACACGTTGAAAGGTAAAACGGTCAAAAGATCCAAAATTCGATGTCAATTCAGTAAGAAATTGACACTGTAAACATGGATTCAGGGAATCTTGATCAATAAAGGAGAAATAATTAAATTTTAGGTTAAATTGATCAAGATATGAATTTATTGGAATAAACTGAATTTTTCACATCAGGAAATTATCCCGAAAATATTAGAAACATATATCGAAAGGATTAAAATCAGACAAATAAATACATTAATTGATTAAATGAATAAAATATAATATTTTTGGGATATTTGGCAAAAATATTATATTTTACTCAATTCAAATAATAATAAAAAATAATAATATAAAAAAATCGCGAAATCGCGATTCTATGGAAAACAAGAGGGGAAGGAAATAGAAGGAAGGTCAAGGAGATCAGCCTTTCCTTCTGTCTCCACCAAATGGAGGCCACTGAGGAGAAGCCCGGATGAGAGGGGCGACCGAGCCATCGTCAACGCTGGTAGAGCGAGGAGGAGACGCGGTCGACGAGAGAGAAAGAGGAAAAGAGAGAGAAACCGAGAGGAGAGGAGAGAGAGATGAACGGAGGCCGAAGGAAGGGGGAGCGCCTCGCCACCGGCCAGAGGGGACAACAACGGCGTCGATCCAGGGGCGAATCGGCGAGAAATAGAGTCGATCGGGAAAGGAGAAAAATGACAGCGACATCGAGGAGAGAAGAGACCAGACCAGCCACTTTTCGATCGGTCCTGGTGAAACTAACACCAGATTCCTGCATCGGATGACCTCACGGACAATCTGGAAAAGGAAACCGGTGAAGAATCGGTCGGTGAAGCTCCGAACAGCGAAGGAGAAAACCAAACCTGACTGAACCGAGCTGAACCGAACCGGTCTGAGCCGGACCGAACCTGTTCAGCCAAAAAGAAAAGAAAGAAAAGAAAAAGAAAAAGAAAAAAGGGAAAAAGAAAAAAGAGAAAAAAATGGAGAAAAGATCCGGCGATGCAGTCGAGCTATGGGTAAGCTGGTAAGTGGTCAAATGGACTGATTTAATTTTTGAAACAATTATTTAAATATATATTTGATCAAATTTAACCCAAAAAATATATAAATGTGTAGCTCAATAATTGGCGACAAACGAGAGCTCAAGTCAGCCTCGATTTAAGGCCCATTATGGTACAATCGGGCCTAATATGGGTAAACGGGCTCAATGATTTAAATTAACCCCAAAAAATATGAAATACAATTAATTATATTGTATTTGACCTGATGAATATTTATACACAGTTCCAGAGATTGGATTGGGAGCAAATCGGACTGTGTGACGAGACATCAGTAAAAAGGTCAGACTGTATAGAAAAATGAGGTAAGGGAATTTTGTGAGTAGCTAGAGGTAGCTACGCATATTTTTAACAGCTTTTACATACACTGAAAATGTATAAAGGTCCTAAAAATAGATTAAAAATTTTAAGGACCCGGGATGGGTAAAAGACTATTTTACCCCTACTGAAGGAAAATTCACCTAAGGATGGTGAAAGTATGACATGCATGAAATGCATGATTTGGGAAATTTTCATGGTTTTTAAGCAAAGCAAATTGGTAGATTGGCCAGTGTTTGTATAAATTTCACAAGATAACACTACGTAAGTGTTATTTAGATTTTAATGAAATTCTTTGAAAAATGGGCCAACAATCAAGTTTATATGGACACATATGGCGCTGGAGCCTTGCTCGCACTATATCTGAGTTTGTGAGTGTGCATAATGGTGCTGGAGTGGTTGCTCGAACCGATTTGTGTGACATGATATGCATAAAAAGGTGCTGGAGCGATTACTCGCACAGGTTTTAATGATTTGACATGCATGAGAGGTGTTGGAGCCTAGCTCACACCCTGTTTTGACTTGATACACATAAAAAGGTGCGAGAGAGTGTGAGATCTAAGAATTTCGGACATATTTTAAATATGTAATAAGAATTTGAAGTGTAATTTATTGAGCTAAGTGAATTGTGGGAACGATAATTGGAGATTTATATGTTAAGTGTTTAAAATAAGTGTGAAGCTATGAGGACAGATCGATCTGGGAGAAGGAGAGATCTATCTGGTGAGTTAAAAATGATAAGGAAGGAGGAATTTAAGGAGCAGATTGATCTCCAATGGAAGAGGATCGATCTCCTTATGATTCTGTTTGAGAGAAGATCGATCTCATGAGGAAGAGATCGATCTCCAAATGATTCTGTTTGGGAGAAGATCGATCTCCTCAAGGAGCAGATCGATCTCATAAAGCCATAAAGAGATCGATATCACCCCTCGACAGATCGATCTCCTAGGCATAAAATTACCCAAATCGTCCCCAAGATTCAAATGCAGATCGATCTTATCAAGAGCCAGATCGATCTCCTACCCTCAGCCTATATAAGGAACTCTTGTTTTTCTCCTGCAATCTCACTCTCTCTCTCTTCCAACCCCCATTTTCACCGAAACCTAACTTTCTCACTCATCCAAAGCACCCATTTTCGTCCAAATCAGAAGTTGTGGCAAGAAGGAAAGTTGTTCCTCGTCAAAGGGAGAACAACATACTAAGAAATCAAAGGACGAATCGAATCGAGGCGTGGGTTGTGCACCTTACAAGCTTTGGGTAATTTTTAAACCTCGATCTTGATATTTGAGATGATTTTGGTGATAATAGTTGTTGGCATTATGCTGAAATAGCTGGAATGATTAGGGATTGATGAAATTACAATGTGGTTGGAGTGATAATGATATTTAGCAATTTAAGAATTTTGAGCTATAAATGGAGATTTAGACAATGTGGTGTATTAGCATAGATATTGTGGCATAGGAAATATAGAATGTTGAGGTGTTGTGAGCGAGATTGTGGTTTGTGGTGGAGTTATGAGAATTGAGAAATTTGAGGAGTTATGACCAATTATGCTCGATTTTGAGAATTGAGGTTGATGTGATAGTTGAATATTGATGTTTTAACATCGTTTGGACAGCTCGGGAGTTCCAGAGTGGAATGCGGGACTAGTCCGTGTCAAGGGGGAAACGATTGCACTATATGAGGTGCAAAGAGGTAAGGGAAACTAAACCATTTGTGTATGTGATTTGCGAACTATTATAGCATGATTTATGATTTATAAAACAAGCATGTTGAGTGTTGTGTTGTGATACAATTGCACACGATTTTTATAGCCGGTTGGAGCCCAATGTTTTTATGAGTTTATAGCTGGGCTCTACGTTAAAGCAATATCGAGATTTGAGAAATGTGTGCGTGTTTTGCCGGTTGGGACTCGGTTTCAATATGTTTTGTGTTGAGTACAAAACGGTTTTAAATGAGTTTTATGAAAGAAAAACCACTATGAGTTCTACGTGAAGGTAAACTAGTCTTATGTGATTAAGACTTAGGTGTGTAATTTTGAGTACACACCGGGCATTGCTCTGGTAGCATGTAAGCCCGATTCTTCTCCATTCTGGTAACGTGAGAAACCCCATTCTGTGGCTATGCCACGTATAATTGGTGGCCGTTGCCACGTGAGAACCCCATTTGGTGGTCGTTGCCACGTGAGAACCCTATTTGGTGGCCGTTGCCACGTGAAACCCTATCCTGTGGCTGTGCCACGTGTAAATTTAACTCAGTGGCTATGCCACGTGTGTCTAGTGGCTGTGCCACGTGTGAATTTAAATCAGTGGCTATGCCACGTGTGTTTAGTGGCTGCGCCACATGCATTACTATTTCAATGATTTTATCACGTTTATTGAGAAAACGATTATCGCATTATTTTCACATGCTTTGTTATTGCTCTATACTGAGCATTTTATTTCATGTTTTCACATGATTTGAGATATGAGAATGTCGTTTTGAGTACTTTCATGCTATGGTTTTCAAATGAGATTAATGAGTTTCACATACAAATAAACATTTTGTGATGTGCATTTTGGTTTATGAAATGAGTCCCTTACCCCCTTTACTGAGCGATTTAGAAGCTCACCCTATTTTCTTTTCCCCCCAGATTTCTTCAAGTGAAAAGGGTTTCTCTGCAACATACGGAGTAGTGGCTAGTGGAGGACTTGAGCTCCAGGCCATATATTGTATTTTGAGGTATTTTTTATCTTTTCATGTACCCAGACAATTATCATAATTGCAGACACTTGATGTATAACATTGTATGGGATGTATTAGGATTAATTAACTTAATATTGAGTAATGGATATGATACGATACATGATATCTAGTGACGAGATCCTGAGGTATGATATATGTGATGATGTATGACACTGCACAGGAATGCACTTTTAATTGTGAATTAATGAGTAAAAAGTTTTTAAATTTGCCCTATTTTCCGCGCTTCCGGGGCGTGACAGAGTTTTCTTGGTATCAAAGCTTAGGGTGTCTAGTACTATCAGTGTCGATTAAGTGAAATAAAATTCATCCCAAATGTTTGTAATAGTCTGGTCATGAACTGAAATTGAGGATTGAGATTTCAATCGATTCTGATATGTATGCGCAGGAGACGAGTTAAGATAGAGAATGAGTGGACGACGAGGTCATTCGAGGAGGCAGGCAGAGTCCCCTCCGCCACCTGTCCCACAACCAGAGAGTCCTAACTCTCGATTTAATCGGATTGAGATCGATGTGAGGCAAGGTTTTGAACAAATGGCAGCGTTATTCGCGCAACACTTTGGAGTTAATACCTCGGGTACTACTCCTACACCACCACAAGGACCTCTCATACCCCCAGTACAGATGGACCCAGCGCCTCCCGTCACTCAGCCTGATGATAGAAGTATGGTCCGACTGAAGGATTTTTTTAATATGAATCCACCTGCGTTTAGGGGAAAGAAGGATCCTACAGAGGTTGAGGAGTGGTTAACGGAGTTGAAAATTATATATGATTATCTGGGGTGCACCGATGCTGAGAGGGTCAGTATGAGTATCTATATGTTGAAGGGGAGAGCTCGAGATTGGTGGGGTACTACCCAGGGTATTCTGATGTCCCGCCAGGATGTGATTGGTTGGGAAGAGTTTCAGACAGCCTTTAAGACCCAATATGTACCACGAGCCACCCAGAGAAAGAAACAAGCCAAGTTTTTGAGTTTGGTACAAGGTGACATGTCTGTGGATGACTATGAGAGCCAATTCACAGCGCTATTGAGATATGACCCAGAGACCTTTAAGAATGAAGAGCTCCGCACAGAGAAATTTGTGTATGGATTGAAGCCCATCATCAGAGATAGATTGATAGGGCTATGTAGTAGAGTTTGGAGATGCTTTGAGACGAGCACAAGAGATTGAAAGAGGAATTGAAATGGTACAATCCCAGAATAAGCTCAGAGCGGTGAATAGAGATAAGGGCAAGAGGCCAGCGATTTTCCAAACAGAGGCTCGAAGAGGTTCCTTCAGAAGAGGAAGGATTGAGGTACAGAAGGGCAGATTAGAGAGACCCAGAGGTTACCCTAACATTAGAGAGACCCCTCGAGATATCAGGCCTGAGACAAGGTTTTGCAGAAATTGTGGCCGAATGCATGAGGGAAGTTGTACTAGGTCGATCCATGGATGTTTTAGATGTGGAGACATGGGTCACATGGTGAAGAATTACCCTTAACCTCAGAAACCACATGTCTTGGAGCCCACTAGACAACAGCCTCAGAGAGTGAATCCCTAGGGACGGGCCACTACTGCAGAGAAAAGAAAGAGACCTGTTACCCAGGGACGTGTGTTTGCCCTAGATAAGGAGACTGCTGACACTTCTGCAGAAACTATAAGAGGTACACTCTCTGTCTGTAATCATAAAGCTCATGTGTTGATTGATTCAGGATCCACGTATTCGTTTATTTCTGAGCATTTTGCATGTAGATTAAACTTGAAGTTTGAACCTCTAGAATATATACTACATGTAAATACCCCTATGCGTGAATCCCAGAGAACTGAGTTAATCTGTAGAGGATGTGAGATAAAGGTGGGAGATAGAGGGATGTTAGCAGATCTAATCATGTTGAATATACATGGATTTGATGTAATTTTGGGAATGGATTAGTTGGCAGCCAATCGAGTGAGCTTAGATTGCTACACTAAGATTGTAACTTTCTCCCTAGCTGAACCTTACAGTGTATGATTGAGATATTGAGGAAATGAATATGTGGAATTCTAGTAAGTAATTTGAGAATTTTGATATTATTTTGGAGAATATTAAATATGATTGTTCATGTGAAGGTTATGAGACACTCATCTCAGACGATGAGCGGGAACATCCGAGAATTGAGGATATACCTGTGGTGTATGAATTTCTGGATGTTTTCCCAGATGAATTGCCAGGTTTACCACCAGAGAGAGAGCTAGAGTTTACCATTGATTTGGTACCAGATACTCAGCCGATCTCTAAACCTCCCTACAGGATGGCATTAGTGGAACTTGAGGAATTGAAGAAACAATTACAGGAGTTATTGGATCAAGGGTTCATTAGGCCCAGTGTTTCACCGTGGGGAGCACCGGTTTTATTTGTCAAGAAGAATGATGGTAGTCTCAGATTATGCATAGACTATCGGTTGTTGAATAAAGCCACGGTGAAGAATAAATATCCATTGCCCAGGATTGATGATCTACTTGATCAACTGAGAGGGGCATCAGTCTTTTCTAAGATTGATTTGAGATCGGGCTATCACCAATTGAGGATCAAGGAAGAAGATATTCCAAAGACGGCCTTCAGGACGAGGTATGGCCATTATGAATTTCTGGTGATGTCCTTTGGATTGACGAACACCCCTGCAGCATTTATGAGATTGATGAACGAGGTGTTCAGAGACTATCTGGATAAATTTGTGATAGTCTTTATTGATGATATCCTGGTATACTCTCAGTCGTATGAGGAGCATGCACAGCATTTGTGGTTAGTACTACAGATACTCCAAGATAAGCAATTATATGGAAAGCTTAATAAGTGTGAGTTTTGGCTGGATCGGATAGCTTTCCTTGGTCATATAGTCTCAGAGGAAGGAGTATCAGTGGACCCAAGCAAGGTGGAGGCTGTGCTTAATTGGGAGAGACCGAGGATAGTTACTGAGGTACGAAGCTTCCTTGGTTTGGCAGGGTATTACAGAAGATTTGTTGAAGGATTTTCCCGGATTGCCGCCCCTTTGACTAAGCTCACGCGCAAAGAGACTCCATTTATATGGACTGATCAATGTGAGCTCAGTTTTCAGGAATTAAAGAGGAGGTTGACAGCAGCACCTGTGTTAACTATTCTTGAGGGATCAGGAGGATTTTCAGTGTATAGTGATGCATCTCATCAAGGATTGGGGTGTGTGCTTATGCAGCACGGAAGAGTGGTCGCATATGGATCGCGACAGCTGAAAGACCATGAGCGGAATTACCCCACGCATGATTTGGAGTTAGCCGCTGTGGTATTTGGTTTGAAGATCTGGCGACACTACTTATATAGGGAAAGATTCCAGATCTTCACTGATCATAAGAGTTTGAGATATCTCTTTGATCAGAAAGAGTTAAACATGAGACAAAGGAGATGGATGGAACTCTGTAAGGATTATGACTGCGAGATTCTATATCATCCGGGCAAGGCGAATGTGGTTGCTGATGCCCCAAGCAGGAAGAGTATGATATCTGCTATGATGATCAGGGAATGGGATTTACTGGAGCAGTTTGCCAAACTTCGGATCAGAGTTAAAGAGATAGAGATTGGATTTACGGCTAGCTTACGAATAGAGCCCAGGATCATGGATCAGATCAGAACTGGGCAGCGCAGTGATCAGAGATTGATAGATATGATTAGCCAAGCTGAACAGAGTTCGCAGTCAGATCTCACAGTCAGTAAGGATGGATTGTTGAGATTCAGAGGACGAATTTGTGTACCGGACGATGATACCCTGAAGAGACAGATACTGAGAGAATCCCACTGCTCGCGATACACCATGCACCCAGGGAGTACTAAGATGTACCGAGACTTGAGAAAGGTGTATTGGTGGAGTGGTATGAAGCGAGACGTGGCAGAGTATGTGGCCAAGTGTTTAGTATGCCAGCAAGTGAAAGCTGAGCATCGGAAGCCCGGAGGACTACTACAGCCCTTACCTATACCTATATGGAAATGGGAGCATGTCACTATGGACTTTATTATGGGTTTACCGAGCACCCGAAGAGGTCGTGACGCTATATGGGTTATAGTGGATAGACTGACCAAGAGTAGCCACTTCCTTGCCATTAAGAGCACAGATATTGTGGATGCCTTAGCTGAGCTGTATGTCAGCGAGATAGCTAGATTACATGGGGCTCCAGTGAGTATTACTTCTGATAGAGATTCTCGATTTACTTCTAGATTTTAGACCTAATTTCAGGAGTCCATGGGATCTCGATTGAGTTTCAGTACCGCCTATCATCCTCAGACAGATGGTCAGTCAGAGAGGACTATTCAGACCCTGGAGGATATGTTGAGGGTGTGTACGATGGATTTTAAGGGATCATGGGATGATCACCTGCCCCTAGCAGAGTTTGCATACAATAACAGCTATCATGCGAGTATTGGAATGGCACCTTTTGAGGCTCTATATGGTAGGAGGTGTAGATCCCCTGTAGCTTGGGAAGAAGTCGGTGACAGAAAGATAAATGCTCCCGAGCTTGTTGAGCAAGCCGTATAGAGTGTGAAACTCATATGTGAGAGGTTACGGGCTGCACAAAGTAGACAGAAAAGCTACGCGGATGTGCGTAGACGGCCACTCGAGTTTGAGATTGGTGATGCAGTATTTCTAAAAATATCACCGAGTAAGGGTATCATGCGATTTGGGAAGAAAGGGAAATTGAGTCCTCGATACGTAGGACCATTCGAGATTCTTGAGAGAGTGGGAGAGGTAGCTTACAGATTAGCATTACCCCCACAGATGTCCGGAATACACAATGTTTTTCATGTGTCTATGTTGAGGAAGTACCACTCGGACCCTTCTCATGTCATAGAGTATGACGAGATGGACATTCAAGAGGATATGAGCTACACTGAGGAACCCGTCTAGATTCTCGATAGAAGAGAGAAGGTACTGAGAACTAAGAGCATCCCATTAGTGAAAGTTTTGTGGAAACATCACTCAATGGAAGAGGCAACGTGGAAACTAGAAAATCTCATGAAGGAGAAATACCCCCATCTATTTGACTAGTTGAGTTGAATTTGGAGGACCAAATTCCTTTTAAGGTGGGGAAGATGTGAGATCTAAGAATTTCGAACATATTTTAAATATGTAATAAGAATTTGAAGTGTAATTTATTGAGCTAAGTGAATTGTAGGAATGATAATTGGAGATTTATATGTTAGGTGTTTAAAATAAGTGTGAAGCTATGAGGACAGATCGATCTGGGAGAAGGAGAGATCGATCTGGTGAGTTAAAAATGACAAGGAAGGAGGAATTTAAGGAGCAGATCGATCTCCAATGGAAAAGGATCGATCTCCTTATGATTCTATTTGAGAGAAGATCGATCTCATGAGGAAGAGATCGATCTCCAAATGATTCTGTTTGGGAGAAGATCGATCTCCTCAAGGAGCAGATCGATCTCATAAAGCCATAAAGAGATCAATCTCACCCCTCGACAGATCGATCTCCTAGGCATAAAATTACCCAAATCGTCCCCAAGATTCAAATGTAGATCGATCTCATCAAGAGCCAGATCGATCTCCTACCCTCAACCTATATAAGGAACTCTTGTTTTTCTCCTGCAATCTCACTTTCTCTCTCTTCCAACCCCCATTTTCACCGAAACCTAGCTTTTCACTCATCCAAAGCACCCATTTCTGTCCAAATCAGAAGTTGTGGCAAGAAGAAAAGTTGTTCCTCGTCAAAGGGAGAACAACATACTAAGAAATCGAAGGACGATTCGAATCGAGGCGTGGGTTGTGCACCTCAAAAGCTTTGGGTAATTTCTAAACCTCGATCTTGATATTTGAGATGATTTTGGTGATAATAGTTGTTGGCATTGTGCTAAAATAGCTGGAAAATGATTAGGGATTGATGAAATTACAATGTGGTTGGAGTGATAATGATATTTAGCAATTTAGGAATTTTGAGCTATAAATGGAGATTTAGACAATGTGGTGTATTAGCATAGATATTGTGGCATAGGAAATATAGAATGTTGAGGTGTTGTGAGCGAGATTGTGGTTTGTGGTGGAGTTATGAGAATTGAGAAATTTGAGGAGTTATGAGCAATTATGCTCGATTTTGAGAATTGAGGTTGATGTGATAGTTGAATATTGATGTTTTAACATTATTTGGACAGCTCGAGAGTTCCAGAGTGGAATGCAGGACTAGTCTGTGTCAAGGGGGAAATGATTGCACTATACGAGGTGCAAAGAGGTAAGGGAAACTAAACCATTTGTGTATGTGATTTGCTAACTATTATAGCATGATTTGTGATTTATAAAACAAGCATGTTGAGTGTTGTTTTGTGATACAATTGCACATGATTTTTATAGCCGGTTGGAGCCCAATGTTTTTATGAGTTTATAGCTGGGCTCTACGTTAAGGCAATATCGAGATTTGAGAAATGTGTGCGTGTTTTGCCGGTTGGGACTCGGTTTCAATATGTTTTGTGTTGAGTACAAAACGATTTTAAATGAGTTTTATGAGAGCAAAACCACTATGAGTTCTACGTGAAGGCAAACTAGTCTTATGTGATTAAGACTTAGGTGTGTAATTCTGAGTACACACCGGGCATTGCTTTGGTAGCATGAAAGCCCGATTCTTCTCCGTTCTGGTAACGTGAGAAACCCCATTCTGTGGCTATGCCACGTATAATTGGTGGCCGTTGCCACGTGAGAACCCCATTTGGTGGCCGTTGCCACGTGAGAACCCTATTTGGTGGCCGTTGCCATGTGAGAACCCTATTTGGTGGCCGTTGCCATGTGAGAACCCTATTTGGTGGCCGTTGCCACGTGAAACCCTATCCTGCGGTGTGCCACGTGTAAATTTAATTCAGTGGCTATGCCACGTGTGTCTAGTGGCTGTGCCACGTGTGAATTTAAATCAGTGGCTATGCCACGTGTGTTTAGTGGCTGCGCCACGTGCATTACTATTTCAGTGATTTTATCACGTTTATTGAGAAAGCGATTATCGCATTATTTTCACATGCTTTGTTATTGCTCTATACTGAGCATTTTATTTCATGTTTTCACATGATTTGAGATATGAGAATGTCATTTTGAGTACTTTCATGCTATGGTTTTCAAATGAGATTAATGAGTTTCACATACAAATAAACATTTTGTGATATGCATTTTGGTTTATGAAATGAGTCCCTTACCCCCTTTACTGAGCGATTTAGAAGCTCACCCTGTTTTCTTTTCCCCCCAGATTTCTTCAAGTGAAAAGGGTTTCCCTGCGACGTACGGAGTAGTGGCTAGTGGAGGACTTGAGCTCCAGGCCATATATTGTATTTTGAGGTATCTTTTATCTTTTAATGTACCCAGATAATTATCATAATTGCAGACACTTGATGTATAACATTGTATGGGATGTATTAGGATTAATTAACTTAATATTGAGTAATGGATATGATACGATACATGATATCTAGTGACGAGATCCTGAGGTATGATATATGTGATGATGTATGACACTGCACAGGAATGCACTCTTAATTGTGAATTAATGAGTAAAAAGTTCTTAAATTTACCCTATTTTTCGCACTTCTGGGGAGTGACAGAGAGACTGCTCGTACTAGTTTTAATGATTTGACATGCAAGAGAGGTGCTAGAGCTTAGCTCGCACGAGTTTTGAACTGTGTGATGCATGCATTAGTGCTGGAGCAAGGGCTCGCACTAGAGTTTTACATGCATGGGTGCTGAAGCCTAGCTTGCACCAGATTTTCACATGATTTTCATGATAGGGTGCTAGAGCTTAGCTCGCACTAGATTTTTGCATGATTTTATGACAGACTGCTGGAGCTAAGCTTACACTAGTTTTACTTGATTTTATGATAGAGTGTTGGAGCATAGCTCGCACTGGTTTTATGAGGAAATTACAGTCGTGTTTAGAGCTTCGGGTATATTGTGTGTTACACCAATTAAATAGGCTCGCACGTGTATCTTGATTTGAGACATGATATGAGTCGTGCTTAGAGTTTAGGGTAGACTATGTGTCACCGATTAAACATGCCCGCACGTGCGTTTTGAGACATGGCACGAGTATTGATATGAGATATGGGTCTACGGAGTACGTTGTACCGTGTTATGATATATTATATTTATGTGGTATCTTCGGATGCGAGTGATTGGGTTAGACCGACGGGTTGGATTTGACCCACCTCCCGTGACGATTTTCGATAGTGGTGATATCTCGTACCTGATCCGTGTAGCCTGGATCACGAGGATATGGCCATAGTCCTAGTTATTTCCATGATATATTGCATGTTACTATTTGATGTTTTGAAAGCTTGAGAATGTATAGATTTTGTATGAGTCTGGACCACCCGAGGGAGGGGTTGGATCCTGACTGATGATATTAGTTTTGTTGTGAATAAATGAAATTTTCAATGTTTTTGGAAATGCTTGGAAATAAATGATTTTATGTGGATTAGGATCACCCGAGGGAGGGGTTGAGTCCTGATGAGTGTGATGGATGTGGATTTTTGAAATGAATTAAGTGTTTTCTAAGGTTTTGTGCAAACTCAGCATGATGTATTTTTCATACTTGTCTATAAGTCATGCAATGAAATGTTTTAGCATGAGGAGGTTATCCATGCTTTAATTGCAAATGCATGATTTTGATTTAATTCATGCATTTTATGATTTTACATGAGATGCCATTGAGTCATGAGTTGCATGATTTCCATAAGTACAAACAGCTTTGATAAACTATGGCATCGATGTGTGCATGATTTCGTGCATGAGCTTTAAACGAAAACAAATGGATTTAAGGGCATGGCATTATGAGCAGGTAGATAGTGGAGTTATCTACTTACTTGCATAATTGCTTTACTGAGCGTGTGGTTGTTCACCCCCTTATTTTCCCCTTCTACAATAGCACTTTCAATGGATAGAAAGAGACAGTGATCGTGCATTCCTGTTATCCGTTGTTTCCCATCGAGAAAAGGTATACACACTTGTATGGTTTTGTATTTAAATATGTAAATGCACAGTACTGTAAATGTATATGACATCGGGGATGTAAGGTTATGTTAATACAATTGTGAACGTATTAGTTAAAGTCAAAAGATAGAAAAATCCTAATGTGTAAATGTAACATGGAAAAGGAATGGTAAGTAGTGTGAAGGGACTAACACCGAATCATAGCCCAACTGTTCGTAGGATGGTCATGATGAGAGGAAGGTAAGAATTAAAAAACAAACAAAAAATGAAAAAAAAAATTGTAGTGATTTTTTTGGTAATTTGGGTTGTGACAAAAGAGTGGTATCAGAGCTAAGTTAGATTGATATGAGTCGGTGTTAGTGGTTAAGGAAGTTTACTTCCCCATGTACTATGCTTTGCTTAGATACAATTGTGTATATCGAGATGGAATTACAGCTAAGAATTTGGTTTTGAATGCAAGAATCTAATTATTATAACTGATAGCCACTATGGTAAAGGGGCGAGAGTACAAGTGCTCGAGACTCAGGATGAGATTGATGTTGAGGCTGGTATTGAGTATACCCTACAGAGTCCGACAGAGAGATTGGACAGTATTGAGACACGCTTCGCGAGGTTGGAGCGGAGTGTGAAGAATATTTTAGGACCTATTTGCTCAGAGTATGCATGGGATTTGAGGGTGAGTCGAAGTGTTAGTGGAAGTCCGCTCAACCCATCTTAAGAGTTAGACATCCAGAGTTGACCTAAGAGATAGTTCTGGATGTATTTCGATGACAGCATATCCTGGACACTACTCAAAGGAAATTACAGATAAAGTTCTTTATTCTGACCTAGAAGAAACTGGTTGACTAGCGAGTATGAATCTTAGTTTATATTCCTAGGCAGGTATGACTCCGACACTATGAACAATGACAGTCGAAATGTTCGAAAGTTCATGAAAGGGCTCAGACCGTTAAGTAGAGTCTGATTGGCCCCGTTAGATATCACTACCTAGGCCGAGGCAGTGCACAGACTACAGTTGTGTGAATAAGATTATGAGTTGCACGCCTCTAAGATTGGGAAAGGTAGTAAGGGCTGAAATAGAGACAGAAAGAGAATAGTGGATGATAGAGATGTTAGAGCGGGAAAGAGACCATTTGGTAAGAGATTTAGAGCTGTCGAGTGATGGGGTAAGATGATTGGTAACCCCTAGTGTATTCAGTTTCAACACTTACGAGGGGTATTGTGATTGGAGGACTCCGACCTGCTACTGAGCAAGGTTAGATATGTGGTAGTTACCGCGAAAATAAGATGTTGGACAAAGGCGAGTGTAAGTCTTGGACCAAGACACTATTGATGTTTCATCTGATGTGGTGGAGGGTACCACCTTGATTGTGAATAATGAAGCAATTATCTTAATTGATCCTGGTACCATACATTTATTCATACCACCCTCATTTGCATATAAGTTAGTGAAAGACGTGAATGCCTACACCCTTGGGCACAATGCTGATAATTAGCACCCTAATGAAGGAGGATTAACTAACGGAATAATTATGAAGAGATTATATGTAAACACCTCGAAATTCCTATATTTAATTAGACTATATAAAAATAAAAATAATATGTTTTAATGGAAGTGTGAATATTCGTTGTAGGGCTCGAGAAGTATGGGAGCCGAGAAGCCGTGAATGACAGAGAGTCCGAAATATAGGAGGTGAGGAGCAAATGCAAGCATGGAGGGATTGAAAATTTTTGGTTCATTAGTTGAAAATTTTTATGTAAAGCCTATATTGTGGAATTATAAGGAATGATAAGATCCCAAGAATATTTCATTTTAAATAATGAAAATTTCATGAATATTGTATCATTGAATAATTTTATTATTATTTTTTTAATATATATATATATATACTAGACAAATTTAAAATAGATAGATAATAATATATATATATATAACAAATATATGTTATGTAATATATATAGGTATTAATAAATAAAACCAAACAACAAATAAACAAACAAACAACAAATAAATATATATTAAATAATATAATATATATATGTACGGAATTGCCTTACAAAGAAAGCCAACTCCGCACTCTGTATTTTCAAAGGCAAAGTGGCTTTTGTGAGCAGGAAAACCAGGAAAAAAAAAGAAAGAATGGGAAAGCTGGGTTGGCCGAGAGAGGAAGAAAGAAAAGAAAGGAAAGAAGAAAAGGAAGGGAGAAAGGAAATGAGAAAAGGAAGGGAGAAGGGAAGAGAGAGGAAAGGGAATTGAAACAGACCAGAGCTGGGAATTGAAGCAGACTAAAGATGGAAATTGAAGCAAAGACCGAGAGCCACTGGGCTGGAGCAGAACTGAGGATTGAAGGGGAGAAGCAAACGGAGGCTGAAGGGAGGAAGCAGACCCGATAGCTGAAGGAAAATAGAACCGAGAGGACTGAAGGGGAAGCAAAACGTGAGGGAGGAAGTTGAAAACAGAATCGAGGGAGAAAGTTGAAAATAGAACCGAGATGTAAGACCCCGTATATGTATAATGGTAATGTGTATAATTGGATCAAATAATATGAATGGACTTGTAATGTAAAGTATGATTGATGTAAGTCCATGGATTCAATGTATGTATGTGTAATATGAATTGTAACGTACATACAAGTTTCATTGAGTACGAATATGAAGAAATGAGTTCTGGCAAGTGATGGATGTGATTGAAACTCAAGATGAGTAGTGTGGTAAAATGGAATGGAGTTATGCTTCCATTTGGTTTCATGTAGCATACCTTTGGACATACAATGAATGCACACAAGTTTCAATGTGCATAAGGTATGAATGGATGCCATTTTCAAGTTATAAAGGTGGATGGATGAGAAAATGGCCATGGAAATAGATTAAGGATGTATTGGTATGAGTTGCAGCAAGGAAACTACAGGAAATTTGGAAAACATGAGGGCCAGATCGATCTCATAGGATGAGAGATCGATCTGGAAGAGCCAGAATGCTCTTATTTGGGCAAAAGAATAGAGCAGATCGATCTCCAATGGAGCCAGATGGATCTCCCAAGCATTCTGTAGTGAAAAGATCGATCCCCAAGCACCCAGATCGATCTCCTTAGCTCTCTGTTTGGGAGCAGATCGATCTCATGCTTCGACAGATCGATCTCAAGCTTAAAAATGCCGTGAAAAAGAGGGATTTTAAGGGACCAGATCGATCTCCTCTTGGACCAGATCGATCTCCTCAAGCTATTTCTATATAAGGAGGGCTGAAAATCAGGAAATCTCGGGAAAAACACTAACCTTTCACTTTCAACCCAAAAAACTAACTTTCCCTCTCTAAAATCAGCCATTTCCAGCAAGAATTAAAGAGAGACCATTAGAGACAAAGTTGTTCCTATCAAAGAGAAGAACAACATAGTGTGAAGGAATTTTTTCATTGTCGGTATTGAAGGAGTTAAGGGCATTGCCATTTGGAGCAAGAAGAAAAATCATATTTGGTAAGATTCTAACACTCCAATCCAAATACATTGTCTATTTAATTGATTTTGGAGTGGTTTGGCATGACTATTGATGGATAAATTATCTAGGGATGTGGTGGAATTGGTGTAACCTAGAAAACCTAGAATGGGAATGATGTGAGAATATATGGGTTGAATAAGTTTATGATTTATGGGCATTACTAAAGTTGTTATTGAGGTAATGTTTATGATTTTAGATGGTTAAATGAGATTACATTGTGAGTTTGGAGGAATTGTGAAAATGGGTAAGTATATGCTTGATAAATGCCATAGTGAGGGAATTCATGGAATATGAACACTATGAGCTTAATGTCGATTTAATATCGATTTTGAATAAGTTAATAGGCCTAAGAAGATCCATAGACTCGAGTTATGGGTAAAGTAATGAAACGAGGCCATATAAGCGTTAATAGAGGCTATAGATTAAATTGACTATAGCAAGCACAAGGGTTGCATTATATGGATCGAATATAATGCGAGATACGATTTTGTGCAGTCTCGAAGAGTTCGTTGAAGACGAATCGAACCGTACGAGTAAGCAGCTTAAGGAAGTGGAATCACGCATCGCGATTCCAGGTAAGGGAATTTTGTGAGTATATAGAGGTAGCTGCTCGTACTTTGAACTTGTGGGTGAATATTGGGTGTTTTATGAAATGCATGGTTGCTTAAATAAATGATTGATGGTATTCGTGAATGATAAGGAGTATATGCGTGGTTTTGGATTTGAAGTGGATTTTATGAAATGGGATAGTAAGGCTAATAATTGCATAAATCTAATGTTTTGATGCTTTTCAAAACGAAATTGCTTGGTTTTAAGCAAGCTTGTAGATGGGTCGGCTAGTATTGTATGGTTGTTGTGGAAAAGCATTTATGAGTGCTAAACCCGATTGTCGGGATTGTTTGATTGTGTATGAGCCGCCAATCATATTTGTATGACATAAATCGCGCTAGAGCCACGCTCGCGCTGGATTTCTATGTTTTCATTTGTATGAAACGTGCTGGAGCTTAGCTCGCACCTTGATTTGGAAACTATGATGATGTTTATAAACCGTACTGGAGCTTCTGCTCGTGCGTGGATTTTGAGTGGTTGTCTTATGAGTATAACTGTACTAGAGCTATGCTCGTACGCGTCTCTGTATGAGAGGATGCCTGAGTCGTGCTAGAGCTTTGCTCGCACAAGTTTGCTCATTGTGACACGTATAAGGTTGTGAAAGTTGGTAAGATCCTTAAGCCTTACATCCTTAAGCCAACATCCTTAAGCCCAAAGAGGCGGGGAGGCTCTGTTAAGCGGGGAGGCTCTATTCGGTGGGGAGGCTCTCTTACGGTGGGATCCTTAAGCCAACATCCTTAAGCCCTGGAGGGGCGGGGAGGCTCTGTTAGGCAGGGAGGCTCTCCTACATGGGTACGGTAAGATCCTTAAGCCAACATCCTTAAGCCCAAAGAGGCGGGGAGGCTCTGTTTGGTTGGGAGGCTCTCTTACGGAAGGATCCTTAAGCCCTACATCCTTAAGCTAACATCCTTAAGCCCGAGGAGGCAGGGAGGCTCTGTTAAGCGGGAGGCTCTGTTCGGCAGGGGGCTCTCCTTCACGGATATGGAAAACTCTTGGTATGGGGTAGGTAAGACCTAGGAATGGCACCCCCAATCACGATATGAGTCTGCGGAGTACGCTATACTGTGTATATCACATGGAGTACGATGTACCGCATGATGGTTATGTGGTGAGAAAGTCTGGCGAGGGATAATCCATCTTCGTGCCAGCGTGATACCCCGCACACCTAGATGCGTGTGGTCTGGGAGGATTTATGATGTAATGGTCCACATAGTCACTTTTGATATAGTGACCTAGTTTTTATACACATGCGTGAATTGTGAAATGAAAATGCGGTTGTGATTGTGAGTTGATTTGGTGGTAATTATGTGTTGAGAAAGAGGTTTATGATGTTGGTTTAAAAAGGAGGTTTCTTAATGAATTGCCCTTTTTATGAATTTAAATGAGATTGAGCATGAGATGATTTATACATGATGTTTCTACCATGTTTTATATGCCAATGCACATGATTTTAATACATGATATATATGTATATTCACATGGCATAGTTTTATTCCTCATGCTCCTACCATAAATGATTTATGCATAACACTATCAGCATGTAGATAGAGTAGTTATCTACCATGCTTGCATTATTACCTTACTGAGCGTGTGGTTGCTCATCCCACTCTATTTTCCCCCTACAGAGAGTGCATAGTAGCTTAGTAAGGACTGAGACGTGGTATTTTGGACTCCGCTGCATCTCCATTGCTAAGAGGTATATACACTGATTCTTTTTGTATCTAAACAATGTAAAAGCACAGTATTCTTTTGAGTTGTAATTATGGGGGATGAAGATGTCAGTAAAACATGTATTCGTATAAGTACACGATTAAATGCAAATGTATGACATCGTTTTAAGTAATTGAGAATGAATGAGATGTGGTGTTTATTATTGACTCACAGCTCAACAGTGTGTGGTGAGTTTAGTTCACGACCGGGTAAGGTAACAGTAAAACGCGAAAAAAAAAATTTTAGTGATTTTCAGTTAAAGAGAATGGAATTGGGTCGTGACACGAGAGGGCTGAAGGGGAAGCAAAATGCAAGGGAGGAAGTTGAAAACATGAGCGAGAGGGAAGGGATTGAACTGAACCGAAGCAGTGCAGTCAGAAGTTGATCGTGAAGCGTGAACAGTGGGTAAGAAGGTAAGCTTTTGGGTGCTGCGGAGAGTTGCTTTGGAGGTTGTGATCGGTAGCTGTGAAGTGCAAAATAGTGCCTCAAAACAGAGTGGTCGATGGTGCGATTGGAGGCTGGAGCAGAAGCAATTTTGAGGTGCCTTGAGAACAAAATTTTGTTGCATTGGGTGGCTGTTTATGATGGCTCATTGTTGAGAATGAAAGACCGGATGGAGACTAGTTGGTAGGCAGTAACAGGGGAAATCACAGTGGAGTCGGGAATCTGACCTTTAAAGTGAGTTAAAGTGATTTTTAAGACTGCTTTAAAGCTATCTAAGGTTGGCTATAAAATCGATTGTAATGGTTGATTGTGAGACTATACCCGAGAGTTTCAAAAAGGGCTAAAGTTGGTTGAACTTTGTATGTGTTAATAAAATATATATATATAATGTACACACATATATATATATATTTGTAATTATAAGCATGAAAAGTTAAAATAGGTGTAAAATAAAAAGAGGAGAAATGAGAAGTAGACACAAAACTATATGTAATAATGAATAATAATAAAATATATATGTGTATATACGTATGTGTATATATATATAATAAATGTGTGTGTTAGTATAAGTGCAAAAAAAAAAGGGGAAAGGAAATATATAAACACACATGTGTTAACCTAGGTATGTGCAATTATATGCACACACGAAGTAATAGCGAATAAGGTTACGATTTTGACGAATTGTAGACTATTCGGATGAATATGATACTAAGTATATAATTTCGGTGTAGGAGAATCGTAAAAAGAATTAAAGGAGGTACTTGGAGGCGTCACCACTTGAACTCAGAATTTTTGATAAATTGAGGTAAAGGGGTGTAATTTAAAATGGTAATAGTTTACTTTCTGAACCGTGATTAAGGAAAACTAACAAAGATTTGAACTATGATTTTCGAGCATGTTTTCTTCTTTTGTCTCCTGAGTAAGAGCGTGATTTCTGAATTGGTTTTCTGAATAAAAGCATGTTTCTAAATTTATTTTTCAAATAAGTTTATGCTTCTGAAATTGTTTTCTGAATAAGAACATGTTCTCTGAATTTGCATTCTGAATAATTGCATATTTTTGAATTTGACTTCTGAACCAAAGCATGTTCTCTGAAATTATCATTTGAATAAGATAGATGTATTTTGATTTATATATATATATATATATGAAAACTATAGTATGTATGTTTTGAGACTAAGGGCCACTTATGTTGTATGCTAACGCATGTCATGTTTGCCTTTGTGGTGTCTGAACTTCACCTTTGTGGCATCTAAATTCCACCTTCAAGTGTTTGAACGCTGTACGACCTTGATCACGTCTACAGCCCTACCATGGCCATAGGTTCTAAATTCCCTCTACGGAGGATGATTTTGTTATAAATGCATGATAATCATATGGGCCTATGTGGTCTCTATCTGAACTAAAGACTTTGTTTTCAGATTTGACTCTGTGACATGTGATTTATATGCAAATATGTTTTTGGAATTCTGAATATACGAAAGGTTATGTGATGACAGTTAAGTTCAAGTACTTAAAGATTTACGTTTTGAATTATGATGTTTTTCAATTTCTTTAAATTCGAAGGTCCTTTATATTAGTTTTCAGAGAGAAGTCATTGTACATATTATTATGTTTTTCTGTATATTTTAATCACTAAGATCGTTTTAAATGCATTTTCTTACTGGGCTTTTTCCCGAAAGCTCACCCATCTACCTTTCAAATTATCTGCAATTATCTACGGGTGCTACCTGCCGCGTACACGGCGTAGGCTAGTGGAAAAGAGCTACACTAGGCTACTTTTTGTACACGCAAATGTATACAATTACATTCTTTTACCAAACACGTTTGATATGCACAAACATGTATTGGGATGATCTTATTGGGATGTAATTTGTAAGAAAATGAATGTAAAGAATATTTCTTTTGAAAATTGATCTTGAAGTACTAGTCTTGGTTGAAATGAATTTATTTTGGCTTGACGATGCAAATTGAGAAGCATGTTTGATAGTTGTGGATATCTAGGATTGTTAAAGCGTTTGATTTGCAGGTGGGTAGGCTCATATATAAGTCGTTATGCTACCGAAATTTCTATCGGCCATTTAGATGTAAAAATTTAATCTAAGTATAATTATCGGTAAACAATTAGGATAAAGGAAATGGCACTGAACAGGAATGCAGTTTAAATTAATGAAGGAATAAGTAGGAATTTTAAAGTTTCAAAAAAAAATTCCATATTTGTAAGGTTAAGGGTCGTTACATTATAAGTCCAAAACGGGGGAAGAAGTATAAGTCAGCCGATTTTATTCAATATAATATGAATAGTTTTGAAGTAATATTTGAGAATAAATTGGTCGGCTGCAAACTATGCTGTTCAAATTTCTATCCTAAGATAGTGATATGGTTACCCCTGAAAAAGTATACTGTAACTTTTGACAAGTAATGAAAGGGGTGTAGCGATTGAAATTAAAGGAGTAAATAATTGTACTCACGGAATGAGTAATGATGGGGAATGTTTTCTCACTTGTGTGGTTGGTATGGATAAGGCACATCTGGAGTTAACAGATATCCTTATGGTCGAGGAGTTTCCTGATATCTTCCTAGATAATCTACCGGGGTTGCCACCCGTTAAAGGAATGGAGTTTTGAATTGATTTGGTACATGGTACGAAGTCGATATCCTAACCACGGAATAAAATGGTATTAGTGGAATTGGAATGACTAAAGAAGCAATTATAGGAGTGATTGGATAAAAGTTCATCAGATCGAATGTTTCACCTTGAGGAACACTGATTCTGTTTGTGAAAAGAAAGATGAAAGCCTTCGACTAAGCATTGGTTTTTTTTTTTTTGTCGAATGAGGCTACCCTCAAGAATAAGTGTTTTCTTCCACTGTTGATGATTTATTAGATCAGCTGTGAAAAGCGCAGATCTTTTTAGAGATCGATTTGAAGTCTGGGTAACATCCGTTAAGAATTTGAAATGTGAATGTGCCCAAAATGATTTTCATAACCGTTAGAACATTGATGAACAAGGTATTTAAACTTTACCTGGACTGATTTGTGGTAATCCATAGCGATGATATTTTGATGTATTCGAAGTCCAGGGAAGAGTATGAGCAGCAACTAAAAACTATTTTACAGATGAATTGTTGAAAGTTTCTCGAAATGGGCTGCTCAGTTGACACATCTCGTTCGAAAAAAGATTGCATACGAGTGGGATGATAAGTACGAAAGTAGCTTCGGTGAGTTTTGGTGTATTGAGGTATGAACTGACCACCGTAATTATTTTCACCATACCCAGTAGCTCAAGAGATTTCTCGGTGTATATGGATACCTCAAAATAATGAGTGGGTTATGTATTGATGCAAAATGAGAAGATAGTCGATTATGGATCCAGACAACTCAAGGATCATGAAAGAAATTATCCGACCCATGATTTAAAGTTGACAGCGGTAGTGTTTGTACTGAGTATATGGCACTACTATGTACACGGTGAGAAATTTTGAGTATACACTGATCATAAAAAGCCCCGAGTATCTATTTTCACAGAAAGAGTAGAATATGAGATAACATAGAGGGTTAGAGCTTCTGAAGGATTATGATTATGGAAATTGTACCACCCAGGAAAGGTTAATGTAATGGCTGATGCCTTGAGCAGAAAGAGCCTCAAGATGGTATCACAAATGATGGTTAGGAAGCGTGAGCTGTTAGAACAATTATGAGCCTCAGTAGTGATGTGATCCCTTCTGATGATGACAGTGATTGTGTGACAACTAGCCTGAGATTAGAACCGAATTTGAGTGACAAGATTTGACAAGCTTAGCATGATGATTGGTAGGGTATCAATAGTGTGGGTCAGATTCAGATGGGTACAGTGACAGAGTTTACAGTGAATAATGATGGCTTACTGAGGTTCAGAGATAGTATAAGTGCTCCTCAGGACCACAGTTGATGAGATACTATTATTGTCAGAAGTTCACTTTTCGAGATATACAGTGCACCCGGGAAGTAATAAATATATCGAAATCTCTGAAAAGGGTATTTGTTCATATATGAAAAGCGACATTGTAGAGATTGTGGAGAAGTGTCTTGTATGTCAGCAGATTAAGGTAGAGCAATAGAGTTTGCAAGGTTATTGCAGCCTCTACCTATATCGACACGAAAATAGGAGCAAGTTACCATAGATATCGTGATGGATTATAGAGGATCGCAGGAATCACGAGGCTATCTGGGTGATAGTCGATAGATTGAATCAGTCTATCCACCTTTTGGTTATAAAATCCCCAGATACTCTGAGTGTGTAGGCGGATTTATGTGTACGAAAAATTGTATTCATTTTGTAGCGTCCCAGGGTGCATGATATCAAATAGGGATTTTCGCTTCACTTCCCACTTCTGGGAACATTTTTTAGGAAGCTATGGGAACCCGATTGAGTGTTAGCGCAGCTTTCTGTCCTTAGACAGATGGTCAGTCAAAGAGAACTGTACATGTTCGGAGGATATGATGAGAGCGTGTGCCCTTGATTTTATAAGCTCCTAGGATGATCAGTTGCTACTAACTGAATTCGCCAATAGCGACAGTTATCATTTGAGTATCGGGATAACATTATATGAGGCATTGTATGGCTGTAGGAGTTGTTCCCCAACTTGGATCGGAAGAAGTGGGTGACAGATAGAGAATTACTCCCAAATTGGTATAAGAAGTCTCTGAAGGTGTTCAGTTGATTGTGAGTGATGGAGAATACCTCAAAGCAGACAGAAAAGCTATGCTGACAAGAGACGAAGATCGTTGAAACTCAAAGAGAGTAGGTCGTATGTTGAAAAATCGATTCGGGCATTAAACAGGGAGGAGAAAGTGTCGAGGTTTAAGACGATCTCCCTAGTCAAAGTCCTTTGGTAATATTACACTCTAGAAAAAGTCACATGGGAATTAAAGAGTATGATGCGATAGACGTACCCGGAGTTGTTTATGGACCCATTTGACTTGGTTCTAATTTGGAGGACCAAATTTCTTAAGTGTGGGAGATTATATAAGATCCAATTTTTTTTCAAAATTCCTTATGATTCATATGATGTAAACATGGTTGGATGTAAATTGAATCATAAGAAGAGTTGTACGTGAATGAAAAATGCAAATAGAATGAATAAAAATTCTCGAATGCATTTAAAGATCAAATGAAGGATTGAAATGGCCACTGATTAAATGAATGGGATTCAGACCATTCGGATTAGAGATGAGGATTTAAAACATGAAATGAGAAAGGGTTCGTGAAGGGAAGTTGGATTGGTTTGGTCCCGAACACATTGAAGGGTAAAACGGTCAAAAGACCTGAAATTCGATGTCAATTTGGTAAGAAATTGACACTGTAAACATGGATTCAGGGAATCTTGATCAATAAAGGAGAAATAATTAAATTTCAAGTTAAATTGATCAAGATATGAATTTATTGGAATAAATCAAAATTTTCACCTCAGGAAATTATCCCAAAAATATTAGAAAAATATACCGGAAGGATAAAAATCAGACAAATAAATACATTAATTGATTAAATGAATAAAATATAATATTTTTGGGATATTTGGCAAAAATATTATATTTTATTCAATTAAAATAATAATAATAAAAATAATAATATATAAAAAAAATGAATCGCGAAATCGCGATTCTGTGGAAAAAAAAGGGGGGAAGGAAACAGAAGGAAGGTGAGGAGACCAGCCTTTCCTTCTTCCTCCACCGAACGGAGGCCACTGAGGAGAAGCTCGGACGAGAGGGGCGACCGAGCCATCGTCGGCGCTGGAAGAGGGAGGAGGAGACACGGCCGGCGAGAGAGAAAGAGGAAAAGAGAGAGAAATCGAGAGGAGATGAGAGAAATGGAGGAGAGAGAGACGAATGGAGGCCGAAGGAAGGGGGAGCGCCTCGCCACCGGCCAGAGGGGGCGACAATGGCACCGATCCAGGCGCAAATCGGCAAGAAAAGATGTTGATCGGGAAGGGAGAAAAACGGCAGCGACGCCGAGGAGAGAAGAGATCAGACCGGCCACTTTTCGACCAGTCCTAGTGAAACCGACACCAGATCTGTGCACCGGATGACCTCGCGGACAAGCTGGAAAAGGAAGCTGGCGAAGAACCAACCGGCGAAGCTCCGAACGGCAAAGGAGAAAATCAAACAGGACTGAACCGGGCTGAACCGAACTGATCTGAACGGGTCTGAATCAGGCCAAACCGGTTCAGCCAAAAGAAAAGAAAGAAAAGAAAAAGGGAAAAAGAAAAAGAGAAAAAATTGAAAAAAAAATTCGACGATGCAGTCGAGCTACGGGTAAGCCGGTAAGTGATCAAATAGACCGATTTAATTTTCAAAATAATTATTTAAATATATATTTGATCGAATTTGACCCAAAAAATATATAAATGTGTAGCTCGATAATTGACGACAAACGAGAGCTCGAGTTAGCCTGATTTAAGGCTCATCATGGTACAATCGGGCCCATATGGGTAAACAGACTCAATGATTTAAATTAAGCCCAAAAAATATGAATTACAATTAATTATATAGTATTTGACCTGATGAATATTTATACGCAGTTCCAGAGATTAGATTGGGAGCAAATTGGACTGCGTGACGAAACATCAATGGAAAGGTCGGACTGTACAGAAAAATGAGATAAGGGAATTTTGCGAGTAGCTAGAGGTAGCTACGCGTATTTTTAACAGCTTTTACATACATTGAAAATGTATAAAGGTCTGAAAAATGGATTAAAAAATTTAAAGACCCGGATGGGTAAAAGACTATTTTACCCCTACTAAGGGAAAATTCGGATGGTGAAAACATGACATGCATGAAATGCATGATTTGAGAAATTTTTGTGGTTTTTAAGCAAAGCAAATTGGTAGATTGGCCAATGTTTGTATAAATTTCACAAGATAACATTACGTAAGTGTTATTTAGATTTAAATGAAATTCTTCAGAAAATGAGCCAACAATCAAGTTTATATGGAAATAGATGATGCTGGAGCAGTTGCTCGCACCAATTTGTGTGACATGATATGCATAAAAAGGTGCTAGAACGATTGCTCGCACTAGTTTTAATGATTTTGTCACGACCCTCAACTTACCAAAATACGTACAATTTTTTCGCATTTTCATGCATCAATTGTTAACCACACTCTTAACAGTTGTGCTGTGTGTCGACGTCTAACTCATTCCACCATACTCATTCAATTTGAACATTATTTATGAGTAAACACTTGTATAAATGTATATTTATCAGAGTCGTTACATGTGTTTACATTGTTTTACATCCCCAATATTTACATATAAAATGCTACTGTGCTATGTCTAGTTTAGATACAAAATAATCCAAGTGTGTATACCTTTAGCGATGGGATGCAGTGGATTACCAAAAGGGAACGCCTCCAGTCACGCTCAATCTATACTCAACACTCTGTAGAGAGGGGGAAAATAAGGGGGGTAAGCAAACCACACGCTCAGTAAGGCAATTATGCGAACAGGTAGATACTGCACTATCTACGTGATCGTGATGCCATACTCAAAAGCATTTAATTCATCATTTATCTCAAAACATGAGTGTATGATTGTGTTAATGGTATGTAAAGCATTCATGTTATTAAAATCCAGTGCACATTTCAACTCAAAGCATGGTATAAATCATCATGCATAATTCACAATAAAAGCATGGCATTACCCATCATGCATTTTCTCAAATAGCATGGCATTAACCATCATGCATTTTCACAATAAAGCATAGCATTAAACATCATGCATTTTCACAATAAAGCATGGCATTAAACATCATGCATTCGTGCACTTTAAAAACCATTAACAAATCAATCCAACACTGGTCAGGTCTTAGCCCACCCTCGGACTTTCCTGACCCACAAATCATTTCAAACATGGATTTATTCTCAAAGCAATAGACATGTGAGATAGGCAGTTCAACAACAGGTAATAACCTCAAGGCCTATGTACATAACCTGTGATACCGGCTACACGGATCAGGTGTGCGAGATATCACCACTATCTACTTCCACATGGGAGGTGGGTCAAATCCATAGCAGATCTCGTCCGAAGACGGCACATCACAACTCAACATGGTACAACGTACTCCATGCTACATGCACGGTACAACGTACTCCGTAGACCCAATCAACACATCATATCACGCCATATCTCAAATGCACGTGTGAGCCTATTTACTCGGTACGACCTCTTGTCTACCCGAAGCTCCTAACAAGGCTAATTAATCATGTCAAAACAATGCACGTGTGAGCCTATTTAATTGATGTGACACCCAATATACTCGAAGCTCCAAACACGGCAACATGCAAGGTGGGCATCTAGTGCGAGACAAACTCCAAGCACAATGCCAAAACAATTATGAAATCCATGTGAAAACTAGTGCCTGTAGCACTCATGTGTATAAAACACGTCAAATCTCGTGCGAGTCATACTCTAGCACGCTTTCATACTCACAAAATCATGTAGGTGACTCAAAACTTTGCAAAGTATGGTTAACAAAACCAAAACACACTCATTTCTTTTGCAAATCATTTCATTGTCAGCCAACCTACCAATCATTTGCTAGAAAGAAATAAAACATGATTTTCAAAGCAATATGCTTTTGTTTTCATGCACATTTTGTCAAACACCCAACTTTTTCCCTTCAATCACCCAACATCATTTCCTAATGTCTCATGCATTCTAGCAAAGCATTTAATGTGCCCAAGTTGCACACAGATATCTCTAAGAGTTTACACAATTATCTTACCTCGATTTACTTGGTGTGACTCTTCTCTTCTTAGCTTCTCACACTCTTGGCTCAACTCGCTCCAGCGTATCCTCGGAAGCTGCGATTCATTCATCCAAATCAATTGAGTTAATGTTTTTAACCCATATTTGACCTCACTATTCAATATAATTCACTTATGCATTTTACCAATGCCTTAATCCACATTTTACCCCTTTTAGTAAACCTTACAATTTATTCACCAACATCTTAAAATCATACCCATAACACTATTGTCACCTCTAGACATCCCATTTCTCATTAATCTCCATACATTCCATTTTCTCACACTAGACCATTTCTAGGTCATAATCATTCCAATGCATTTTAGATAGTTTCCAACCATCCATACTCATGCCAAACAACTCCAAAATAAATTAAATAGACAATGTACCATAGTTGGAGTGTTAGAATTTTACCAAATTTGATTTCTCTCCTTGCTCCAAATGATAATGCCCTTAACTCCTTCAATACCAACAATAAGAAAATGCCTTCCAACTATGTTGTTCTTCTCTTTGATAGGAACAACTTTGCCTCTAATGGTCTTTCTTCAAATATGACTGAAAATGACTGATTTTAGAGAGAGAAAGTTAGGTTTTTGGGTTGAAAATGGAAGAATGGTGTTTTTCCTGAAATTTTCAGATTTTCAGCACTCCTTTTATAGAAATATCTTGAGGAGATCGATTCTGCACCAAGAGGAGATCAATCTGGTCCCCTTAAATCCCTTATTTTTCATGGCATTTTAAGTATGAGATCGATCTGTCGAAGCATGAGATCGATCGCTCCCAAACAGAGAGCTAAGGAGATCGATTTGGGTGCTTGAGGATCGATCTTTTCATTATAGAATGCTTAGGAGATCGATCTGGCTCCATTGGAGATCGATCTGCTCTATTCCATTACCCAAATAAGAGCATTCTGGCTCTTCCAGATCGATCTCTCATCCTATGAGATTGATCTGCCCTTCACAATTCCTAGATTTTCTGCAGTTCTTCTACAGTAACTCATACTCAAACATCCTTAATTTGCTACCATGATCCTTTTCTCATTCATTCATCTTCGAGGCTTGACAATGACATCCATACATACCTTATTCCTATTGAAACTTTTTATGGAATCCTTGTATAACCAAAAGTATACGATTTAAACCAAATGGAAGTGCACAACTTATGCAATTCTACTTCTATTTTACCACACTAATCATAATCCATTCTACTCACATTCTCCACATGTTTAAGTCCATTTCTTTACATTCATACATAATGTAACTTGTATGTACAATCACCTTCTCAACACTTTCTCTTTTCTGTCCATTACCTGAACTGGCTTCTCAACATAGGTCATACCTTCATTGAGCTCCAAAGGCTCATATCTTATCACATGTGCCGGGTTCGGGTGATACTTCATCAACATGGATATGTGGAAGACGTTATGAACACTTGCCAACTCTAGTGGCAATGCCAATCTATAAGCCTTATCTCCCACCTTATCAAGTATCTCAAATGGCCCTATATATCGAGGGCTCAACTTTCCCTTCTTCTCGAATCTCATAATTCCCTTCGAAGGGAAAACTTTCAAAAACATTGACTCACCCACATCAAACTCTAGTGGTCTCCGTCTCCTGTTAGCAGAACTCTTTTACCTGCTCTGAGCTGTCAGTAACCTCTCACATATCAATTGGACGTCCTCAAAGGCTTGTCGAACCAAGTCGAGAGTAAAAATCTGTCTGTTACCAACCTCTTCCCATCCAATAGGGGAACGGCATCTATGCCCATACAATGCCTCATATGGTGCCATCCCGATACCCGTATGAAAACTATTATTATACGCGAACTCTGCGAGTGGCAAATGGTCATCCCAAGAGCCTCCAAAATCCAATGCACACGCTCTCAACATATCCTTCAGGGTCTGTATAGTCCTCTCTGACTGACCATCTGTCTGAGGATGAAACACGGTGCTAAAACTCAACTTGGTCCCCATCGCTTCCTGAAAACGTTCCCAGAAGTGGGAAGTGAAGCAGGCATCCCTATCAGAAACAACGCTCACTGGAATTCCATGTAGCCTCACTATCTTGGGCACATATAGGTTCGCTAACTGGCTCAGAGTATCGGTAGCTCTTATAGCTAGAAAATGGGCTGATTTCGTCAACCGATCCACAATCACCCATATGGCATCATGCCCTCTCCGGGTCCTCGGCAATCATATCACAAAACCCATGGTGACATGCTCTCACTTCCATGTCGATATCGATAGAGACTGCAATAACCCTGCAGGCTTCCGATGCTCTACCTTCACCTGTTGACAAACGAGACACTTAGCAACATACTCAGCAATGTGCTTTTTCATTCCAGACTACCAATAAACCTTTCGAAGCTTTTGATACATCTTAGTACACCCTGGATGTATCGTATACTTCGATGAGTGAGCCTCTGTCAAGATCAACCTTCTGATCTCTGTATCATCAGGAACACATATCCTACCTCTGAACCTCAACAATCCATCCGAACTAAATCCAAAGTCCGTGTCTATACCCCTCTGTATCTGCCCGACGATATCACTGCACTACTGATCAACTCCCTAAGCCTGTCAGATTCGATCTACCAGATCTGGTTCCAACTGCAGGCTAGCTATCATAAATCTACTATCAGCGTCAGGCGGGGTCATATCCAAACTGAGGTTCGTGAACTGTTCCAATAGCTCGTGTTCCCTGACCATCATGAATGACACCATCCCGAGATGCTTCCTACTCAAAGCATCAGCAACCACATTTGCTTTACCCGGGTGGTACAGGATCTCACAATCATAATCCTTTAACAGCTCGAGCCATCTCTTCTGTCTCATGTTCAACTCTTTCTGTGAGAACAGGTACTTAAGGCTCTTATGATCTGTATAAATCTGAAATCTCTCACCATAAAGGTAGTGGCGCCATATCTTCAGTGCAAACACCACCGCTGCCAACTCCAAGTCATGGGTCGGGTAGTTCCTCTCATGATCCTTTAACTATCTTGATCTATAAGCTACTACCTTCCCATCCTACATCAATACACAGCCCAGTCCCAGATGTGAAGCATCCGCATACACCGAGAAACCTCCTGAGCTGGTAGGAATGGTGAGGATCGGAGTTGTGGTTAATCTCCTTTTCAGCTCCTCAAAACTTTTTTCACACTTATCGTCCCACACAAACTCCACATTCTTTCTTGTGAGACGTGTCAAAGGAGCAGCTAACCTCGAAAATCCCTCTACAAACCGTCGATAATATCCAGCTAAACCTAGGAAACTCCTGATCTCTGTCACTGTCTGGGATCTTTGCCATTGAACTACGACCTCAATCTTAGATGGATCCACTGATACTCTATCCTTCAATACTATGTGACCCAGAAAAGAGATTTGTTCCAACCAAAAGTCGCACTTACTGAGTTTAGTGTACAACTTCTTCTCTCGGAGGGTCTGTAGCACTATCCTTAGATGCCTTTCATGCTCCTCTCTAGACCTTGAATACACCAGTATATCATCAATAAACACAATAACAAATCGATCCAAGTACTGGTGGAATACATCATTCATCAAAGACATAAAAGCTGTGGGACCATTCGTCAAATCGAATGGCATAACCATGATCTCATAATGCCCATACCGGGTGTGAAAAGCTGTCTTGGCTACATCTCCACCTCGTATCTTCAACTGATGGTACCCTGATCTCAGATCTATCTTGGAAAAGACCTGTGCTCCCTTAAGCTGATCTAACAAATCATCGATGCATGGAAGGGGATACTTATTCTTGATGGTGGCCTTATTCAACGACCGGTAATCTATACACAGTCGGAGGCTTCCATCCTTCTTCCTTACAAACAGAACCAGTGCTCCCCAAGGTGAGACGCTCGGCCTGATGAACCCTTTCTCTAGCAACTCCTGTAACTGTTTTCTTAACTCCTCCAACTCAACTTGAGCCATTCTGTACGGTGGCTTAGACATCGGCTCGGTACCAGGTGCCAAGTCTATACCAAACTCTATCTCCCTATATGGAGATAACCCTAGTAACTCATTCGAAAAGACATCTGGAAACTCCTTAACCACTGGTATGTCTCCCAATTTCGAACGTGCCTTATCCGTCTCAATCACATAAGCGATAAACCCTTCACATTATTCTTTCCACCATTAGTAATCATAAATCATCATATTCACACACAAAATTGATAAACAAATTTATCTCTCATACATCATGTACCAAGATTGTACTCATCACACTTATAATAATCATGTTCTTTAACTTCATTTCATCAAATTTACAACAAGGTTGTCTATCTTTGGAAGCATCAAAGTTTTTGCATGACAATCCATAACAACATGATTTGTAGCCAGCCAATCCATCCTTAAGATTACATCAAAATCACTCATATTTAATAAAATTAAATCGGCTGCCGTTTCTTTACCTCCTATCCTCATCTTACAATCTCTATATACATGCTCAGTCAACTGACTATCATTCATAGGGGTAGATATCAACAACATCTTATCAAGCAGCGTGGGTTTTACATGCTTCAACAATTTACACGCAAAGGATGGCGAAATAAAGGAATGCGTGGCACCAGGATCATACAGTACATAAGCTTCTAAATCAAAGATTTGGATGGTACCTTTTACCACATCCGATGACTGATCTACACTATCTTGGTCTAGTGCGTGCTTTCGTCCTCTGCTTACACCCACTGCTTGCTTCCCCTTTTCCTCGGCTGTAGCCCTCCTCCTCGGAGCAGCTATACCAACTGGAGCTCTAGAGGGCTCCTTGCCCTTCTGTGGGGCTCTCTCTATCATCTCTGGGCAATCTCTGATTATGTGCCCTGGCTTATCACATTTGAAGCATACTATAGGAGATCCATAGCAGGGTCGAGTACCATGGTACCTGCCACACTTGCCACACTATTTCGTAGTAAGCCGTGGTCCTCCAATCACAATTCCTTTAGCTGGAGCAATGGCCGGATACATGGGAGTATTAACTGTCATCTCTCAGATCTCATCAATTCTTGGCCTCTTTCCAGAGAATCTCTTGCTTCCTTTATAACTGAAGCCTCTATCCATCATTGGTATTTTCTTATCTCTGTCCCTCATCTTACCAACCTTTCCAAACTCTGAGGCAATTCTATCAACATCTTGTTCACACAATTGCGCCCTACTCACTACCTCCTCATAGGTTGGTATATCCAGGGGAACCAGTCTAGACCTGATGGTCGGTCTCAATCCATCCATAAACTTTTGGATCTTCTCGACCTCACTACTCATCGTGTTGGGATCATACCTGCCCAAGGAGATAAAAGCAGTCTCATACTCATCCACAGTCCTGCTCCCTTGGGTCAATCCCAAAAATGCCATTTTCATCTTCTACTGTGCGGTATCCGGAACATACTGTCTCCGGAAGGCCTCCAAAAATATATCCCAGCTGATCTCAGTATGTCGGGCTCTCAAAATAGGCCTGGTGGACTTCCACCAATGTTCTGCTGACCCCTTCAGCATAAAAGCGGCAAACACTACCATCTCGGTGGTAGTACACTAAAAGAACCCATATAATTTCTCGATCTCATTGATCCAATCCTCCGCCGCTACTGGGTCCTTTACTCCACTGAAAGACGGCGGTCCAAACTTCTAGAACTGTCACAGTCTATCCAAATCACATCCATATCCCCAACCTCTACTGCCTGGTGTAGCAACTAGCGTAGGCACATCTTATGTGGGTGGGGTATCTGTCGTCTGAGGTCTTTGGGCTAGCCCTGCCCGTGCCTCAGGAGCTGCCGCCTGCTCGGCATCACCCTGTGTAGCAGGACCTGTTTATCGCCAACTCCAGATAAAGATTGGGTGACCAACTCCACAATCATCTCAATGCTTCGCTCAATCCTCGCGAAGCGAGCCTTAGTACTCTCGGGCCTCTCCTCTGGACCCTGTGGAGCATGCTCAACATCAGCCTCCACCTCAACATCATTCTGAGCCTCGTGTGTTTCTGGCTCAACACGACCCCCAGGCCTACCTCTACGACCTCGAGCCTATGCTCTCATCCCTCTACCGTGACTAGTATTAGGCATAATTACTCAATTCCCTACATTCACAACCAATTACTTAGTCAACCCATTGACACACACAATTGTATCTAAATAAGCACAGTAACATGGGGATGTAATTTTTCAACTTATTAAGTATTTTAGACACGACACATGTCAAACCAACTCGGGCTCTGATACCAACATCTGTCACGACCCTCAACTTACCAAAATAAGTACAAATTTTTTGTATTTTCATACATCAATTGTTAATCATCCTTCCTTGATTGTGAACAACCACACTCTTAATAGTTGGGCTGTGTGTCGACGTCTAACTTATTCCACCATACTCATTCAATTTGAACATTATTTATGAGTAAACACTTGTATAAATGTATATATATCAGAGTCGTTACATGTGTTTACATTGTTTTACATCCCCAATAGTTACATACAAAATGCTACTGTGCTATGTCTAGTTTAGATATAAAATAATCAAAGTGTGTATACCTTTAGCGATAGGATGCAGTGGATTACCAAAAGGGAACGCCTCCAGTCACGCTCAATCTATACTCAACACTCTGTAGATGGGGAAAATAAGGAGGGTGAGCAAACCACACGCTCAGTAAGGCAATCATGCGAACAGGTAGATACTGCACTATCTACGTGATCGTGATGCCATGCTCAAAAGTATTTAATTCATCATTTATCTCAAAACATGAGTGTATGATTGTGTTAATGGTATGTAAATCATTCATGCTATTAAAATCCAGTACACATTGCAACTCAAAGCATGGTATAAATCATCATGCATAATTCACAATAAAAGCATGGCATTACCCACATGCATTTTCACAATAAAGCATGGCATTAAACATCATGCATTTTCACAATAAAGCATGGCATTAAACATCATGTATCTGTGCACTTTAAAAACCATTAACAAATCAATCCAACACTGGTCAGGTCTCAGCCCACCCTCGAACTTTTCTGACCCACAACATTTCAAACATGGATTTATTCTCAAAGCAATAGACATGTGAGATAGGCAGTTCAACAATAGGTAATAACCTCAAGGCCTATGTACATAACCTGTGATACCGGCTACACGGATCAGGTGTGCGGGATATCACCACTATCTGCTTCCACACGGGAGGTGGGTCAAATCCTACCCGCCGGTCCATAGCAGATCTTGTCCGAAGACAGCACATCACAACTCAACATGGTACAACGTACTCTATGCTACATGCACGGTACAACGTACTCCGTGGACCTAATCAACACATCATATCACACCACATCTCAAATGCACATGTGAGCCTATTTAATCAGTACGACCTCTTGTCTACCCGAAGCTCCTAATATGGCTAATTAATCATGTCAAAACAATGCACGTGTGAGCCTATTTAATCGATGTGACACCCAGTCTACTCGCAGCTCCAAACACGGTAACATGCAAGGTGGGCATCTAGTACAAGACAAACTCCAAGCACAATGCCAAAACAATTATGAAATCCATGTGAAAACTAGTGCCTCTAGCACTCATGTGTATAAAACACGTCAAATCTCGTGCGAGTCATACTCTAGCACGCTTTCATACTCATGAAATCATGTAGGTGGCTCAAAACTTTGTAAAGTATGGTTAACAAAACCAAAACACACTCATTTCTTTTGTAAATCATTTCATTGTTAGCCAACCTACCAATCATTTGCTAAAAAGAAATAAAACATGATTTTCAAAGCAATATGCTTTTGTTTTCATGCACATTTTGTCAAACACCCAACTTTTGCCCTTCAATCACCCAACATCATTTCCTAATGTCTCATGCATTCTAGCAAAGCATTTAATGCGCCCAAGTTGTGCACAGATATCTCTACGAGTTCACATGATTCCCTTACCTCGATTTACTTGGTGTGACTCTTCTCCTCTTAGCTTCTCACGCTCTTGGCTCAACTCACTCCAGCGTATCCTCGGAAGCTGCGATTCATTCATCCAAATCAATTGAGTTAATGTTTTTAACCCATATTTGACCTCACTATTCAATATAATTTACTTATGCATTTTACCAAAGCCTTAATCCACATTTTACCCATTTTGGGTAAACCTTACAATTTATTCACCAACTGTCAAGACTTCTCAATCCATGACTTAACCAAAAACCACTACAAATTTTTCGCATTTTGACTTACCTTTCTTCTCTCCAATGGTTGGGCTGTGAATCGATGTCAGAGTCCTTACTTACCACATCATTCAATATCATACATACATGTCAACATACCATTACTGACTGTACTTGCTTTTATCATACATGTAAGATTATATAAAATCTACTACAAATACATTCCCCATAATATATATCGTATACATCACTGTGCTGTTTCTATGTTTAGATACACAACTGTACAAAATCTGTATACCTGGCGATCGATAGGAACTAGCTGTGGACTCAGGAATACTATCCCTCGATAGCTCTCGCTCTACTGGCGCTCTGTAGAGATGTAAAGAAAGGGGGTGAGCATACAACGCACTCAGTAAGAAAATCAGGCAAGCAAGTAGATATCTACACTATCTACTCAAAATAATGCTATGCCTTGAAACCATTATTTCCTTAACTCATTTTCAAAAGCAAGTCTTGAAATATAATATATATATATATACTTGTACAGATTTAATCCCATGTACAGAATTCATGCTTTCTTTCTCAAATGTAGGCATGTAGTGCAAAACAACGCATCGTATATAAATCATGCCTTTATGTAAATCATGCCATGTATATTTAAATCACAATAAATATGGCATTAAATAATTCACATCATAAAATCGGAGTCCGACCCATCCCTCAGGTCTGTCCGCAATTTAAATCAGTTAATCAATGTGATATATCATGTGAGACTCTGTGGTAAATGCAAATAGTATCCTGGACTATGATCATATCCGAAATGTGATCCCAAGCAACACAGATCTCGGTGTGCGGGCATCACTGCTGCAACTGGAGGATGGTCAGTCCACTACAGCCGCCAGCTATACGTAACACACGGTACAGCGTACTCCTCGCGCCTCCAGGCACGGTACAAAGTACACCCGTGGACCCTACATCACGGCCAGGGTGCCTGCCATAGGTCTTAGCCCTCGTAACCATGGAATATCATACCACGTCTATATTAACCTCATGCGGATATCCTCTCACAAGATGTGACACACAGTCACACAAGGACTCGGGCATGGGTTTTAACATGTACTGTATATCACATACAGTGTGCGTCTTGAGTGCGACCCACAGTCGACACTCCGCTCAAACACTGTTTCACATCACAAACTCAACTCTAGTACGAGTAAACCTCCAGCAACTAGGTCAATGCATAGTTCATGTATTAAATCAAGTACGAGCAATAGCTCCAGTACCATGATATGCACAATATCAAATCAAGTACGAGCAATAGCTCCAGTACTATGTCATGTATAAACCATGAAGAATCGAGTACGAGCAACGCTCCAGTACTCTGTCATGTATCTCATGTAAAACTTGAGTATGAGCTAATCGCTCTAGCACTCTGTCATGCATATATCATTTAAAGCTGAGTACGAGTAAAACTCCAGTACTCTATCATACATGTCATGGAAATCTAGTGCGTATCAAAATCCAGCACTAATATATGTGGAAAACATATGAAATCCAGTGCGAGCTATGCTCTAGCACGATTCATTCTCACATAATATGATAGATGGCTCTTTAAAAGGGATTGTTTACAAAATATTAAAATCAGCACTACAAAGTGTGCTTAAGTCACATCAACCTTAAAATCATTAGCTCATCTATTTATTTTCATGCTAAACAGCAGTTAAACACTCACAATAATGGTTTCCATACTTTTTGCAACTTTTCACAAAAGTTGACTTTTTGACTAACTAGGGGCAAAATCATAATTTGCCACAATCGGGTCTCAATAATTATTATTCACTTTCTCTGACCCTCAAAGTTTTTAAGTGAATATAAAAGCAGACGAAAATACGTGCAAGTATCTCTATCTACTTGCAAAAGTCCCTTACCTCGGATCACGTCAAGTAACCTCACTTCCTTAGTGCTGCTCAATCTCGCAGTCCGATCAGCTCTCAATGTAAACTCTGAAGCTGTAAATAACCATTCCTTAGGTTAATTATAATTTTCCTACTGTATTACACATTAATACAGTCTATTTTCCCTTAATGGGCCTTAATAATCCTTAATAAGCCTAACTATACCTTAAGCTCATTTTCATTTTACTATTCATTTTTGTTGGGCCTATTGGGCTTGTGGGGCCCACCAACTCTTATTGGGCTTGTTCTAGGCCCATTACACCTTATTGGGCCTAAAATATTTAGGCTTGGCCCATTGGGTCTCTCGGCCACATACCATGGCCGAAAGCTACCCATGCCTCGATTTTACCATGGCATGCCATCCATGCCTATTATCTAGCTAATTTCACTTAGGCATTTTTACAAACACTTAGTAGGCAATATTACCAATCATCATATAGTTCATTTAGGCATTTTATCAAACACCTTGATTTCCAACAAATTACATGTATTAATTAATCAATTTGATTAATTCTAATTACACCATTAACATTAATACATGTACGCTAATCCATTTATGTCTTAAAATCATATTAACATAAATCAATATCATATTACTCACTCTCGGCCTAACCCACTTCATGGTGATTTAATATGTTTCAATGCTTAAAACATATATCAACATACTTAAAATCATTCATACATTAACATATATGAAATTGGAAATTAAAAAATATACCAATTGTTGTGTTCACCCTTTGGCCGAAACTTTGGAGGCTCACGGTTTGCACTCTATGGCTCCTTGATAGCCAATTCCAACATATGTCACTCTCCTTTCAATTTGGAACAACTTTCATGAAGGATGCAAGTTCCAATTATGCCAATTCCTAGTGATTTCTAGTGAGAGAAAGCTTGGAAAATATGTTTCAATGGTTTCTTCTTCTAGCCGGATTTGGTGTGATGAAGATGACAATGGTGTGGCTGAATTTATAAGCCACTTACTTAGCCATTAAGCCTTACTTTTCAGCCATTAAGCTTGACTTTTCAAACCTTAGCCATGAGTCACCTTATGAGTCACCTTATGAGTCATAGTTAACTTTAACTATGGTTAGATATTTATCTCATGGGCTTTTCCATTTGGGCTTCTCGGTTTGGGCTTTCTTAATGGGCTTTCAGGCTGAAATTTTTACTATGTCTCGGGCCTTTAATTGTCTCAAAATTTGGCCAATCAATTGGTCCAACAATTCGGTCTTAAGGACCTAAAAATTTCGATATACGTTTAGTATACCTTAATGGGCTTTAAAATTTTCACCTTAGGCCCATTACATTTTTAACCATTAAATTTATTCTGGAATCCTTCCGAATAAATTTTCCTTACTTTCGAGGATGATTATCTTGTATTCTGGCCAAGAATATTTTTTCCCAAATTTTCCTCCACACTTAGGTTAATTTTTAACCATGATTAGTCAACTATGGTAAAAGTTCACTTTCTTAACTATAGTTGACTTTTTCCTTAACCATTGACTAAGTTGACTTTTTCTTAAAATTTCGAAAGTGTGATATTATGTCTTACACTCTCGTCTTTATATTCCAACCACTTTCGATGGATAATTATACCCGAAACACCTTTTCTCGCTGAAAAGGTCCATTTTACCCTTTGTAGCTTTTACTCTCGTTTTCTATGTTCAGGACTAAATCAAGCTGACTTTCCTTCATGAGCTCTCTATGCTCTTTCATTTTAAGTTCTTATTTTCAGTCAGAATGATTTAGAATAACTCGGTTTAGCCTGTGATACTCATTGCTCACATTAGGCATTTTATGTAGCTTTTGCGTGTTAAATCATTTCACTAACACTTTAAGTCTAGTAAATACTCTTCTTATGATTCAACTATAATTACATAGTGTTCATACACATAGGAATCATAAGGTACATGCTACAAAAATCCGGGTCTGATAATCCTCCCCCACTCAGAAAATTTGGTCCTCCAAATTAGAACCAAGTCAGTCCTCAAATAGGTGAGGATACTTCTCTCGCATCAGACTCTCTAGCTCCCAAGTAGTTTCCTCTGAAGTATGATGCTGCCAGAGAATCTTCACTAATCCGATGGTCTTCGATCTCAATACCTTCTCCTTCCTATCCAATATCCGAATCGGTCTCTCTACATATGACAAGTCCTCTCGGAGCTCCAAAGGCTCGTAACTGTGGCGGATCCGGGTGATACTTCCGAAGCATCGATATGTGGAAGACGTTATGGACACCTGATAAGTCTGGTGGCAATGCCAACCTGTACGCCTTATCTCCCACTCGATCAAGTATCTCAAAGGGTCCATTATAGCGAGGATTTAGTTTCCCTCTCTTCCCAAATCTCGCTATGCCCTTAGAAGGAGAAACTCTCAAAAACACGGATTCACCAACTACAAACTCTAGTGGCCTACGTCTCCTGTCAGCGTAACTCTTCTGTCTGCTCTGAGCTGTCCTCAACCTCTCTACAATCAAGTGGACATCCTCAAATGCTTATGTAACCATGTCAGGAGCGAAAATCTTACGGTCACCCACTTCTTCCCATCCAATAGGGAACGACATCTACGGCCATATAAAGCCTCATACGGTGCCATCCCGATACTCGAATGATAACTATTGTTGTAGGCGAACTCGGCTAGTGGCAGGTGGTCATCCCAGGAGCCTCGATAGTCTAACACACATGCTCTCAACATATCCTCTAGAGTTTGTATAGTCCTCTCTGACTGACCATCTGTCTGAGGATGGAAAGCGATGCTTAAACTTAACTGGGTTCCCATGGCTTCCTGAAAATGTCCCCAAAAGTGGGATGTGAAGCGGGAATCCCTATCAGAGACTATGCTCACTGGTACACCATGTAACCTCACTACCTAGCGGACATACAGTTCCGCTAATGAACTCAAAGTATCGGTCGCTCTCATAGCTAAGAAGTGGGCTGACTTCGTCAGTCTGTCGACGATCACCCATATAGCATCGTGATTCCTACGGGTTCTCGGTAAACCCATCACAAAATCCATGGTGATATGCTCCCATTTCCATGTCGGTATAGGTAGAGGCTGCAATAACCCTGCAGGTTTTTGATGCTCTACCTTCACCTGCTGACATACGAGACACTTTGCCACGAAGTCTGCTACATCTCTCTTCATACCCGACCACCAGTATACCTTCCGGAGGTTCTGATACATCTTGTTACTCCCCGGATGTAACTTATACCTCGACGAATGAGCTTTCGCCAATATCAATCCCCTGAGTCTTGGATCCTCGGGAACACACAATCTGCTTCTGAACCTCAGTAGTCCGTCTGAACTCAACTCAAAATCAGATTGTGCCCTTCTGCATCTGACTACTCACATCCATACAAAATGGATCAGTCTGCTGAGCCACTCTGATCCTGTCCAATAGGTCCGGTTCCAAGCGTAGACTAGCTATCATATAACCTGTATCCATGTCAGAAGGCACGACTCTCAAACTGAGGCTAGCAAACTGCTCTAGCAAATCATATTCCCTAACCATCATATACGATACCATCCCCAGGCTCTTCCTACTCAAGTCATCGGCTACAACGTTAGCCTGACCCGGATGATAAAGTATCTCACAATCGTAGTCCTTCAGAAGCTCTAGCCATCTTCTTTGTCTTATGTTTAGTTTTTTCTGCGAGAACAGATACTTGAGGCTCTTGTGGTCCGTAAATATCTGGAACTTCTCGCCATACAAGTAGTGGCGCCATACCTTCAACGCAAACACTACTGTTGCTAGCTCCAAATCGTGGGTCGGATAGTTCTTCTCATGATCCTTCAGCTATCGGGATCCATAAGCAACTACCTTCTCATCCTGCATCAATACACGCCCAGTCCCTGATGCGAAGCATCGGTATACACTGCAAATCCTCTTGAGCTGGTAGGGATAGTGAGAATCGGAGCAGTGATCAATCGACGCTTCAATTCCTCAAAACTCTTCTCACAATCCTCGTTCCATATGAACGGTGCACTCTTTCGAGTAAGACATGTCAACGGAGCAGCCCACTTCAAAAATCCCTCAACGAATCTCCGATAGTATCCAGCTAAACCCAGAAAACTCCTGATCTCGGTGACTGTCCTCGACTGTTCCCACTGAACTACAGCCTCTATCTTAGATGGATCAACTGATACACCATCTCTCGATACAACATGTCCCAAAAACGAGATCTGTGACAACCAAAAGTCACACTTACTGAGCTTAGCATATAACTCATGCTCCCGTAGCGTCTACAACACGATCCTGAGGTGCTCCTCATGCTCCTCCTTGGATCTCGAATACACCAATATGTCATCGATGAAGACGATAACAAACTGGTCTAAATATGGCTTGAACACATCGTTTATCAAAGCCATGAAAGCAGCTGGAGCATTCGTCAATCCGAATGGCATGACCAAGAACTCATAGTGGCCATATCGGGTACGAAATGCTGTCTTGGGTACATCTCCACTCCGAACCTTCAGCTGATGATACCCAGACCTCAGGTCAATCTTGGAAAAGACCTGTGCTCCCTGAAGCTGATCTAACAAATCATCAATGCGTGGAAGGGGGTATCTATTCTTGATGGTGGCCTTATTCAACAATCGATAGTTTATACACAATCAGCGGCTCCCATCCTTCTTCCTCACAAACAAAACCGGTGCTCCCCAAGGTGAAACACTCGGTCGAACGAAACCCCTATCCAACAGCTCCTATAACTGTCTCTTGAGCTCCTCCAGCTCAACTAAGGCCATGCGATATGGTGGTCTCAAAATAAGCTCCGTACCAGGTACCAAATCTATACAGAACTCCATCTCTCTGTCTGGTGGTAACTTGGCAATTCATCCAGAAAAACATCTGGGTACTCACTGACCACAGTAATATCTGACAACTCCGGATGTGCCTTATCCATATCTACCACGTACGCAATGAAACCTTGATATGTTGAAGGTTTTCTAAATCAGTAATCATGTAATAATCATAAGTACTCCTTTCATTTATTCTTTTTAAACTTTACAACATATCTAGTAGGGTTAGGAAACATAACTGTCTTAGCATAACAATCTAAACCAGCATAGTTTGCAGATAGCCAATCCATTCTTAATATTATATCTAAGTCACTCATACTTAGTAATATTAGATTGGCTGTCATCTCCTTATTCCCTACTCTTAACTTGCAGTCATTAAATACATATTCTACAACTTGACTACTATTTATAGGCGTACTAATCAACATCATCATACATAAAGGTGTACGCTCTACATGTCTTGCTAATTTACATGCAAATGAAGGCGATACAAAAGAATACGTGGTACCAGGATCAATTAAAACATATGCTTCAATATCATAAATCAGGATGTTACCTCGAATCACATCCGCTGAAGCATCAGCTGTCCCCTGGTCCAAAGCATGTACCCGCCCTTGACCCATCACTTGTTTCCCTTTCTCTTTTGCCGTCGCTCTACCTCTCTAAGCCGACGTACCAACTGGAGTTCTATCAGGCTCCCTGCCCCTCAGTGGTGCAGTAACAAATGTCTCTGGGCACTCTCTAGCAATGTGCCCTTGTTTCCCACATTGGAAACACACAATAGGAGTTAGCGGACACGGTCTACTTCCATGTTGTTCACCGCATCTTCTGCACTGATCAACAGCAGGTCTCTATCCTCCTATGAAAATGCCCTTTGCTGGGGCTACAGTCGGATAAGTAGGAGGTCTAGCATACCTCTCTCGTGCCTCCTCTACCCGTGATCTCTTACCGAAGAGTCTCTTCCCTCCTCGATAACTGAAATCTCTAGCCAGCCTCTTCTTCTGTGTATCTCGACTACGGCTAAACTTCCCAAACTCGAAAGCATTCCTCTCGTAATCCTGCTCACATATTTGCGCCCTGCGCACTGCCTCCTCATATGTCACTATGTCTAATGGGACCAACCTGGACCGCAACGCTGGTCTCAACCCGTCAATAAACCTGTGGACCTTCCTGGTCTCACTATACATGGTATCGGGGTCATATCTTCCTAGGGATAGGAATCGAGTCTCATACTCGTCCACAGATAAACTCCCTTAGTTTAGTCCCAAAAACTCTGCCTGTAGTTTCCACTGTGCGGTGTCGGGAACAAACTACCTCCTGAAGGCCTCCCGAAATATATCCCAACGATATCTGTGTGTCGGGATCTCAATATAGGTCGGGTGGACTTCCAGCAATGCTTGCAGCTCCCTTCAGTAGAAACGCAGCAAACACGACCATCTCCGAGGTCGTACACTCGAAGAATCCATAAAGCTTCTCCAGCTCTGCTAACCACTCCTCAGCAGCCACGGGGTCCTTGACCCCACTAAAGGATGGAGGTCTAAACTTCTGGAATTCTCTCAACCGATGCAGATCACATCCATACCCTAATCCAATACCACCCGAAACTGGTGGGGGTGTAGGAGTATCTACAGTCCTCTGTGCATCAGCTGTCTACGTAGGTGTATCAGGGGTAACTGCTTCTCCTGTCGCAGCTCCGGCCTCCTGTCTCTACCTACATGGCATCGTATGTGCCAGTATCTCTACAATAGTCTTGAGACTCCGCTTTAATCTCGTGAAACGTGTCTCTACACACTCGGGTGCCTCAGTAGCACCTGGAGTCTCATACGTAGGTAATGGTTCGACAGCGGCTCGTCCCTCGGGTCTATCTCCCCGACCTCGAGCCCTACCTCTCGTAACTCTACCACTATGCATATTTGCCATATAGGCAAAGTTCCTGTATTCATAATAATGAATTAGTCCGTCTCCTATCTGGTATACACAGTTATATCTAAACACAGCACAGTACTATGGGGATGAACACTTTCCTATTTTTCTAACACCGACTCACATCAGACCAACCTCTGCTCTGATACCATTCTGTCAGGACCCCATTCTCAATCCATGACTTAATCAAAAATCACTACAAATTTTTCGTATTTTGACTTACCTTTCTTCTCTCCAATGGTTGGGCTGTGAATCGATGTCAAAGTCCTTACTTACCACATCATCCAATATCATACATACATGTCAACATACTATTACTGACTGTAATTACTTTTATCATACATGTAAGATTATATAAAATCTACTACAAATACATTCCCCATAATATATATCGTATATATCACTGTGCTGTTTCTATGTTTAGATACACAACTGTACAAAATCTGTATACCTGGCGGTCGATAGGAACTAGCTGTGGACTCAGAAATACTATCCCTCGATAGCTCTTGCTCTACTGGCGCTCTGTAGAGAGATGTAAAGAAAGGGGGTGAGCATACAATGCGCTCAGTAAGGAAATCAGGCAAGCAAGTAGATATCTACACTATCTACTCAAAATAATGATATGCCTTGAAAACATTATTTCCTTAACTCATTTTCAAAAGCATCTCTTGAAATATAATATATATATATACTTGTACAGATTTAATCCCATGTACAGAAATCATGCTTTCTTTCTCAAATGTAGGCATGTAGTGCAAAACAATGCATCGTATATAAATCATGCCTTTATGTAAATCATGCCATGTATATTTAAATCACAATAAATATGGCATTAAATAATTCACATCACAAAATCGGAGTCCGACCCATCCCTCAGGTCTGTCCGCAATTTAAATCAGTCAATCAATGTGATATATCATGTGAGACTCTGTGGTGAAATGCAAATAGTATCCTGGACTATGATCATATCCGAAATGTGATCTCAAGCAACACAGATCTCGGTGTGCGGGGCATCACTGTTGCAACGGGAGGATGGTCAGTCCACTACAACCGCTAGCTATACGTAACACACGGTACAACGTACTCTTCGCCCCCCCAGGCACGGTATAAAGTACACCCGTAGACCCTACATCACGGCCAGGGTGCTTGCCATAGGTCTTAGCCCTCGTAACCATGGAATATCATACCACGTCTATATTAACCTCATGCAGATATCCTCTTACAAGATGTGACACACAGTCACACAAGGACTCGGGCATGGGTTTTAACATGTACTCTATATCACATACAGTGTGCGTCTTGAGTGCGACCCACAGTCAACACTCCGTTCAAACACTGTTTCACATCACAAACTCAACTCTAGTGTGAGTAAACCTCCAGCAACTAGGTCAATGCATAGTTCATGTATTAAATCAAGCACGAGCAATAGCTCCAGTACCATGCTATGCACAATATCAAATCAAGTATGAGAAATAGCTCTAGTACTATGTCATGTATAAACCATGAAGAATCGAGTACGAGCAACGCTCCAGTACTCTGTCATGTATCTCATGTAAAACTCGACTACGAGCTAATCGCTCCAGCACTTTGTCATGCATATATCATTTAAAGCAGAGTACGAGTAAAACTCTAGTACTCTATCATGCATGTCATGAAAATCTAGTGCGTATCAAAATCCAGCACTAATGTATGTGGAAAACATAAGAAATCCAGTGCGAGCTATGCTCTAGCACGATTCATTCTCACATAATATGATAGATGGCTCTTTAAAAGGGATTGTTTACAAAATATTAAAATCAGCACTACAAAGTGTGCTTAAGTCACATCAACCTTAAAATCATTAGCCCATCTATTTATTTTCATGCTAAACAACAGTTAAACACTTACAATAATGGTTTCCATACTTTTGCAACTTTTCACAAAAGTTGACTTTTTGACTAACTAGGGGCAAAATCGTAATTTACCACTATCGAGTCTCAATAATTATTATTCACTTTCTCTGACCCTCAGAGTTTTTAAGTGAATGTAAAAGCAGACGAAAATACGTGCAGGTATCTCTATCTACTTGTAAGAGTCTCTTACCTCGGATCACGTCAAGTGACCTCACTTCCTTGGTGCTGCTCAATCTCGCAGTCCGATCAGCTCTCAATGTAAACTCCGAAGCTGTAAATAACCATTCCTCAGGTTAATTATAATTTTCCTACTGTATTACACATTAATATAGTCCATTTTCCCTTAATGGGCCTTAATAATCCTTAATGGGCCTAACTATACCTTAAGCCCATTTTCATTTTACTATTCATTTTCGTTGGGCCTATTGGCTTGTGGGACCCACCAACTCTTATTGGGCTTGTTCTTGGCCCATTACACCTTATTGGGCCTAAAATATTTGGGCTTGGCCCATTGGGCCTCTCAGCCACATACCATGGCCGAAAGCTACCCATGCCTCGGTTTTACCATGGCATGCCATCCATGCCTATTATCTAGCCAATTTCACTTAGGCATTTTCACAAACACTTAGTAGGCAATATTACCAATCATCATATAGTTCATTTAGGCATTTTATCAAATACCTTGATTGCCAACAAATTACATGTATTAATTAATCAATTTAATTAATCTAATTACACCATTAACATTAATACATGTACACTAATCCATTTATGTCTTAAAATCATATTGACATAAATCAATATCCCATTACTCACTCTCGGCCTAACCCACTTCATGGTGATTCAATGCTTAAAACATATATCAACATACTTAAAATCATTCATACATTAACATATATGAAATTGGAAATTAGAAAATATACCAATTGTTGTGTTCACCCTTTGGCCGAAACTTTGGAGGCTCTCAGTTTGCACTCTATGGCTCCTTGATAGCCAATTCCAACATATGTCACTCTCCTTTCAATTTGGAACAACTTCCATGAAGGATGCAAGTTCCAATTATGCCCAATTCCTAGTGATTTCTAGTGAGAGAAAGCTTAGAAAATATGTTTCAATGGTTTCTTCTTCTAGCCGGATTTGGTGTGATGAAGATGACAATGGTGTGGTTGAATTTATAAGCCACTTACTTAGCCATTAAGCCTTACTTTTCAGCCATTAAGCTTGACTTTCCAAACCTTAGCCATGAGTTACCTTATGAGTCACCTTATGAGTCATAGTTAACTTTAACTATGGTTAGATATTTATCTCATGGGCTTTTCCATTTGGGCTTCTCGGTTTGGGCTTTCTTAATGGGCTTTCAGGCTGAAATTTTTACTATGTCTCGGGCCTTTAATTGTCTCAAAATTTGGCCAATCAATTGGTCCAACAATTCGGTCTTAAGGACCTAAAAATTTCGATATACGTTTAGTATACCTTAATGGGCTTTAAATTTTCACCTTAGGCCCATTACGTTTTTAACCATTAAATTTATTCTGGAATCCTTCCGAATAAATTTTCCTTACTTCCGGGGATGATTATCTTGTATTTTGGCCAAGAATATTTTTTCTCAAATTTTCCTCCACACTTAGGTTAATTTTTAACCATGATTAGTCAACTATGGTAAAAGTCCACTTTCTTAACTATAGTTGACTTTTTCCTTAACCATTGACTAAGTTGACTTTTTCTTAAAATTCTGAAAGTGTGATATCTTATGTCTTACACTCTCGTCTTTATATTCCAACCGCTTTCGGTGGATAATTATACCCGAAACACCTTTTCTCGCTAAAAAGGTCCATTTTACCCTTTGTAGCTTTTACTCTCGTTTTCTATGTTCGGGACTAAATCAAGCTGACTTTCCTTCATGAGCTCTTTATGCTCTTTCATTTTAAGTTCTTATTTTCAGTCAGAATGATTTAGAATAACTCGGTTTAGCCTGTGATACTCATCGCTCACATTAGGCATTTTATGTAGCTTTTGTGTGTTAAATCATTTCACTAACACTTTAAGTCTAGTAAATACTCTTCTTATGATTCAACTATAATTACATAGTGTTCATACACATAGGAATCATATGGTACAAGCTACAAAAATCCGGGTCTGACACCAACATCTTAAAATCATACCCATAACACTATTGTCACCTCTAGACATCTCATTTCTCATTAATCTCCATACATTCCATTTTCTCACACTAGACCATTTCTAGGTCATAATCATTCCAATGCATTTTAGATAGTTTCCAACCATCCATACTCATGCCAAACAACTCCAAAATCAATTAAATAGACAATGTACCATAGTTGGAGTGTTAGAATCTTACCAAATCTGATTTCTCTCCTTACTCCAAATGATAATGCCCTTAACTCCTTCAATACCAACAATGGGAAAATGCCTTCCAACTATGTTGTTCTTCTCTTTGATATGAACAACTTTGCCTCTAATGGTCTCTCTTCAAATCTTATTGAAAATGGCTGATTTTAGAGAGAGAAAGTTAGGTTTTTGGGTTGAAAATGGAAGAATGGTATTTTTCCCGAAATTTTTAGATTTTCAGCACTCCTTTTATAGAAATAGCTTGAGGAGATCGATCTACACCAAGAGGAGATCGATCTGGTCCCTTAAATCTCTCATTTTCACGACATTTTAAGCATAAGATCGATCTGTCGAAGCATGAGATTGATCTGCTCCCAAACAGAGAGCTAAGGAGATCGATCTGGGTGCTTGAGGATCGATCTTTTCATTTCAGAATGCTTAGGAGATCGATCTGGCTCCATTGAAGATCGATTTGCTCTATTCCATTACCCAAATAAGAGCATTCTGGTTCTTCCAAATCGATCTCTCATCCTATAAGATCGATCTGCCCTTTACAATTCCTAGATTTTCTGTAGTTCTTCTGCAGTAACTCATACTCAAACATCCTTAATTTGCTACCATGATCCTTTTCTCATTCATTCATCTTCGAGGCTTGACAATGACATCCATACATACCTTATTTCTATTGAAACTTGTGTGGAATCCTTGTATAACCAAAAGTATACGATTTAAACCAAATGGAAGTGCACAACTTATGCAATTCTACTTCCATTTTACCACACTACTCATAATCCATTCTACTCACATTCTCCACATGCTTAAGTCCATTTCTTTACATTCATACATAATATAACTTGTATATACAATCACAACTCTTATTACAAGTGTGTACATAATCTTATAGACTTGCCTTACATATACTTCACATTACAACTGTATCATCAAACTTATGACTTCTTTTACATTTTCATGTACCTATATACAATTATACATAAACGGGGTTTCACAGATTTGACATGCATGAGAGGTGCTGGAGCCTAGCTCGCACCCTGTTTTGACTTGATACTCATAAAAAGGTGCGGGAGCGATTGCTCGTACTAGTTTTAATGATTTGGCATGCATGAGAGGTGTTAGAGCTTAGCTCGCACGAGTTTTGAACTGTGTGACGCATGCATTAGTGCTGGAGCAGGGGCTTGCACTAGAGTTTTACATGCATGGGTATTAGAGCCTAGCTTGCACCAGATTTTCACATGATTTTCGTGACAGGGTGCTCGAGCCTAGCTCACACCAAATTTTCACATGATTTTGTGACAGAGTGCTGGAGCTTAGCTCGCACTAGTTTTACTTGATTTTATGATAGAGTGTTAGAGCATAGCTCGCACTGGTTTTATGAGGAAATTACAATCGTGCTTAGAGCTTCGGGTATATTGTATGTTACACCGATTAAATAGGCTCGAACATGCATTTTGATTTTAGACATGCTATGAGCCGTGCTTGGAGTTTCGAGTAGACTGTGTGTCATCGATTAAACATGCTCGCACGTGCGTTTTGAGACATGACACAAATATTGATATGAGATATAGGTCTACGGAGTACGTTGTACCATGCAAATCGCATGTAGTACGTTATACCGTGTTATGATATATTATATTTATGCGACGTCTTCGGATGCGAGTGATCGAGTTGGACCGACGGGTTGGATTTGACCCACCTCCCGTGGCGGTTCCCTATAGTGGTGATATCCCGCACACCTGATCCGTGTAGTTTGGGATCACGAGGATATGACCATAGTTCTAGTTATTTCCATGATACATTGCATGTTACTATCTGATGTTTTGAAAGCTTGAGAATGCGTAGATTTTGTGTGAGTCTGGACCACCCGAGGGAGGGGTTGGATGCTGACTGATGATATTGGTTTTGTTGTGAATAAATTAAATTTTCAGTGTTTTCGAAAATACTTGAAAATAAATGATTTTATGTGGATCAAGATCACCCGAGGGAGGGGTTGAGTCCTGATGAGTGTGATGGATGTGGATTTTTGAAATGAATTAAGTGTTTTCTAAGGTTTTATGGAAACTCAGTGTTGGCTCTACCGAGAGGGGGGGTGAATCGGTTTTCTAACAATTATGGCAAATTAAAAATTAATCACAATTTAATCACAAATGATAATGAGCAATATAGTGCAGTATAATAATTTAATGCAGAGTAGGGAAAAGAGAAACAAACACAATCGTTTATAGAGGTTCGGCCAAACTCTTGCCTACGTCCTCTCTCCTTGACCTTCTTGTCAAGTGTTTTCTTTCTCTCTATCAATAGAGCTTACACAGTTCCTTTTTGCAGGTTAAGGAATAACCTCTCTACACTTAGCAATACAGAAAAAGTATTCAGCCTCTTACAATTTACTCTCACTGAGGAACAATCCTCTTCTCTTCTAAGATAAGACTGAATACAATATAATGCTTTAAAGTGGTAGGACAAATGTAGCTTTTTGCACTTAAGCTTTTACAATGATTCTCAATGAATGAGCAATAGGGACACAAAGAATGAAAGAATTAAAGCTTGAGAATGTTTGGAATATGCAGCAATAGTGTCTCTATTCTCTTTGTCTTCAATGCTTGGTTAAATACTGAAGGATTGGTAGTTGGAGCATTAAATGCTATTCTTCCCGTTGTGTTTTGCAGAAACTAGCCGTTGGGTACCTCCAGTAGAGTGCCAGATCGATCTGCCTTCTTGGCCAGATCGATCTCTTAGTTATAAATCCTGCAAGATTGAAGCACAAATACACAAGGAGATCGATCTCATAGGTTAGCAGATCGATCTGTTAGTTTGAAAATAATGAGGCAGATCGATCTGTCGAATAGGCAGATCGATCTCTTAGTCTCTCTGTTTGAGGCAAGATCGATCTCCAGATCGATCTGCCATGCATTCTCGTAGAGAGGAGATCGATCTCTCAACAACACAGATCGATCTCTTTAGCTCTCTGACTTTGAGGAGATCGATCTCTTCCTTACCATATCGATCTCATAAGTTCTCTGTTTGAACGTGGATCGATCTCTCAGATCGATCTATAGTCTTAAGCTCTTAAGGGAGATCGATCTCTTCCTAGACCAGATCGATCTCTCAACTCTAGCTTTAGCCAGATCGATCTCTTAACCCTTGCAGATCGATCTTATTTTACCTTAATCCCTTTACAACGTTTTAAGGCTAGGCAGATCGATCTCTTACTTCATGAGATCGATCTCTCATCAAGTAAAAGCCCAGGAGATCGATCTCTCATACCCCAGATCGATCTCTCATCAGCAGAACTCTAAGTTCTGGTACTAATCACCTCTAAACATGTTTGTGTATCATCTTAACATTATTGAATTAACTTGTTTTGTCATTTCAAAATACATTAACTCAACAATCTCCCCCTTTTTGATATGACAAAACTCATCAATTAAACATGTTTAGTGAATTTGCAAAACTCCCCCTTTTTGTGAGCTTTTGACTTTGTTAATGACTTAACTCCCCCTCAGTTAAATCTTAACTCCCCCTCAATTAAATCATTCTTTTAAAACATTTAACACAACCACAACACATGTTTCTTCTCCCCCTTTTTGTCATATCAATCACACACAAAATAGAAGATTCATGGCATTTCAAAATCAACATTGTCATTAACTCACCCAATATCCAGTCAAATCACAGTTCATTCAAGCAAATGTAGTGCAAGTAACATTAAAGATCAACCATGATGAAACTAAACTACAACAAACACCTATGGCCTAAGATGAGGGAGGATCACGATCCACAAGATGCTCAACGTGCGTGCGTGTGACTTGGATCTTATCGAACATCGCCTCTTGAGCTTCTTGAATCTTATCCACTCTTTGGGTTAAGTTCTCGATCATACGCCGCGGAGTGACAAAGCCGTCATTTATCTGCTGACTGAGGTCATTCATCATCGTCATGAGCATCTCCAAGTCAGCAGGGGACGATGTTGGTGCAGTGGGCGGAGCCGATGGTTTCGGAGCTGGTGCAGCAGGTCGGTGCACTGGCTCAGCAGTGGGGTCCTCCTCTATAGCCTCTGCAGGTTGCTGATCCCTCTTTTTCGTCCACTCTCCCCGGAGGTCTTTGTAGTACCCCATATGATGGAGGGTCCCAATGTTAAGCACGCTCTGGGAAGAGGGGAGTTCGCCGATTTTGCCGCTGCAGTCGATACCAAGGTGGTGAAGAAGATAAGCTACCGGTTGTGGAAACACGATCTTGGTAGCTTGTCCACGCACAATCTTCAGCCAATCTTCGTATATAAAGTGAGGGAGGTTAGGTTTTTGGCTTGTGGTGTGAATGTGATGGAGCCAAAAGCGATCTAAACGCCTAACGGTAGAATGACGAGTACCGAAAGGGCGGAGGTTCCAAGAGATTATGAGGTGGAGTAACCGAGGATGCATCGGCAGGTCACTCGCCTTGTCCCCAGGGAGATCAAACTCTAAGGAGACTTCCTCATCCTCATTTGTTAAGCCTTCATCGCGTATATGAAACACTTTGGCTAGAACTTCAGAGTCAATTATAATGGATTGACCCATGACGTAGGTTTTGAAGGCAAGGATTTTGCAGGTGTCATCGGGGTCATAAACGAGTTCGGCATTGGAAAAGAATGCGCGAACGAGATTTGGAGGGACAGGAGTGTTGATTTTCAAGAAGTTCGTCCAACCAAACTCCTCAAATTTTGACAAATAGGGAAACTCTATGCGATTGAGGAACGAAAAATCGATAGTGCGCCAATGCTTGATTGGCATGGTTGAAAAATATTCCTCATATCACTTTCTTTTTGCTGGTGTTTTAAAACACCGGTTGAAGGAAGCGACAGGAGGTGGAGGAATAGGTTGTGATGAGGAACCTGCCTCAGTGGTTCTAGGAGGTTTGTTTGCTACTGACTTCCTAGGCATGATTCTAGATTCTAAAGAGGCACTAAATGGATTCAACAACGAGAAAAGCAATGAAACAGTACCTAGGTTTGACCTAGAGTTAAAAAAACACAAATTGAAGAAATATTTTGAAAATCAGTAAGGAATGTTGGTTACAATACCGGAATTGGACACCGAGACGCAAGGAGGACCGTACAAAGATCGATCTGGTCGTGAATCAAAGGAAGAAATGCGAGGGAAATTTGGGAATTTTGAAGATTGGGTTTGGGAAATTTGGGAATTTTACGCTGGTATTTATACTCCAGGGCACAGGAGATCGATCTGTCGAGGCGACAGATCGATTTGTCATTTCCAGAATCCAATAGAGATCGATCTGTCGTAAGGCCAGATCGATCTGGTCGCAAACAGAGGCTTAAGGAGATCGATCTGTTACACACAGATCGATCTGTCGTTTAACAGAGGCTTAGGCAGATCGATCTGCCAAATGCAAAGATCGATCTGTAGAATGCGAAAGCTTGAAGAGATCGATCTGTCGTGTGGACAGATCGATCTGCCTTTAAACAGAGACGTAAGGAGATCGATCTTATGGTTAGAAGATCGATCTGCTTAGCTTAACCTAGATGATTTAGGCTTGTTGGAGGTATGGAGATCGATCTATATTGTAAGGAGATCGATCTCTCATCCTCATTGCCAGAAAATCTTTGCAAAAACTCATTTAAAATCAATTTGAAACCAAGATTTTTGAAACACAAAAGTCCTAAGGCATATCCATGAGTCCTAATTCACCTCTAAGGATACAAAACCTATCTCTATCAAGGGGTTTGGTGAATATATCAGCTATTTGATGTAGATTGTCAATGTACTCTAAAATTATATCCCCTTTTTGTACATGGTCTCTAAGGAAGTGATGTCTAATTTCTATGTGCTTGGTTCTGGAGTGTTGAATAGGGTTCTTAGACAGATTAATGGCACTGGTATTATCACATTTAATAGACACTTGTTTCATGTCAATACCATAATCTCTCATTTGTTGTTTAATCCACAACACTTGAGCACTACAACTACCAGCTGCTATATACTCAGCTTCAGTTGTGGACTGAGCTACACTGTTTTGCTTCTTGGAGAACCAAGAAATTAACCTATTTCCTAAGAATTGGCAAGTACCTGAAGTACTTTTTCTATCTATTTTGCAGCCTCCAAAATCAGCATCTGAAAATGCATGAAGGGCAAAAGTAGAGTCCTTGGGGTACCAAAGTCCTAGTGAGGGAGTGTCTTTGAGGTATCTAAAGATTCTCTTAGTTGCCAATAGATGTGATTCATTAGGAGAGGATTGAAATCTAGCACAAAGGCATACACTAAACAAAATATCTGGTCTACTTGCAGTTAAATAAAGCAATGAGCCAATCATAGACCTATAAAGTTTAGTGTCTACACACTTACCACTTTCATCCTTATCAAGCTTGATGTTGGTGCCCATTGGAGTTGCTTGATGCTTGCAATTGTCCATTCCAAATCGCTTGAGCAATTCCTTAGTATACTTTGCTTGATTGATGAAGGTTCCATCTTTTGTTTGCTTCACTTGAAGTCCCAAGAAGAATGTGAGTTCTCCCATCATGCTCATCTCAAATTCTCCTTGCATGAACTTAGCAAACTCTTGGCATAAAGACTCATTAGTTGAACCAAAAATAATATCATCTACATACACTTGTACAACTAATAAATCCTTATTTTTATTCTTAATGAATAAGGTGGTATCCACTTTTCCTCTTGAAAATCCCTTGTCTATTAAGAATTTTGACAACCTTTCATACCAAGCTCTAGGAGCTTGTTTTAACCCATAAAGTGCCTTAGATAATTTAAAAACATGTTCAAGAAATTCATGATTTTCAAATCCGGGAGGTTGCTCAACATATACTTCTTCATTAATAAAACCATTTAAGAATGCACTCTTTACATCCATTTGATATAACTTGAAGTTTTTATAACATGCAAAGGCAAGTAACATTCTTATTGCCTCTAATCTAGCTACCGGTGCATATGTTTCATCATAGTCTATGCCTTCCTCTTGTCTATAGCCTTGAGCAACTAGCCTAGCCTTATTCCTTGTAATCACACTATTTTCATCCATTTTGTTCTTGAATATCCATTTGGTTACAATTATTGAGTGATCACTAGGCCTACGAACTAGTTTCCATACTTTGCTTCTCTCAAATTGATTTAATTCTTCTTGCATTGCTAGGAACCAATTATTGTCTTCTAAAGCTTCATTGACATTCCTAGGCTCAATTTGAGATACAAAGGCAATATATTGGCACATATTCCTTAGGGATGATCTAGTTCTAACTCCAAGAGTTGGATCTCCTACTATTTCACAATCTTTTACATATCCTAACTCTCTTGGTGCTCTAGGTTCTCTTTCTAAAAACTCTATTTCTTCTTCATCTCCTTTATTCAAGTCACGCTTTTCTAGAAAGTCATCTTCTAGGCCTTCATCAAATATTTCAACATTTTCATCATTGGTTGAATCTTTAGATATATTATTTGATTCATCAAATACAACATGAATAGACTCTTCAACCATTAATGTTCTTTTGTTATATATTCTATAGGCCTTTGAATTCAATGAGTATCCTAGAAATATTCCCTCGTCACTCTTGGCATCAAATTTTCCTAAATTATCTTTTCCATTATTTAGAACAAAGCATTTGCAGCCAAAAGGATGGAAGTAACTAATGTTAGGCTTCTTGCCTTTGTAGAGCTCATAAGGAGTTTTCTTTAGCATGGGTCTTATCATAGCTCTATTAATTATATAACATGATGTGTTTATAGCTTCAGCCCAAAAATACTTTGGCAAGTTATTTTCACATAACATGGTCCTAGCCATCTCTTCCAAAGTTCTATTTCTTCTCTCAACTACACCATTTTGTTGTGGTGTCTTAGGGGCTGAAAAATTATGGCTAATTCCTTGATCATTGCAATACTCATCAAATCCTATATTTTCAAATTCTTTGCCATGATCACTTCTAATGCTTGTTATTGTATATCCTTTTTCATTTTGAGTCACCTTTGAGTAAGTTATGAATTTCTCTAAGGCTTCATTTTTTACTCTCAAAAAGAACACCCAAGTGTACCTAGTGTAATCATCAACTATTACAAATCCATAGTGTTTCCCACCTAGGCTAGTGGTTCTAGTTGGTCCAAATAAGTCTAAATGCAATAATTGGAGAGGCCTAGTGGTGGATACACTATTCTTAGGCTTAAAAGTTGTCCTCTTGTGTTTTCCTTTAACACAAGCTTCACATATTTCTTCATGATCAAAAGGTATTTTGGGTAAGCCTATTACTAGATCCTTTCTAGCTAACTTAGATAGCACACTCATGCTAGCATGACCTAGTCTTCTATGCCATAACCAAGATTCCTTTTTGTTGTCTACCATTAAGCATATGTTTTCATTTTTGAGTTCATTAAGATAGACAATATATATGTTACCTTGCCTATGACCTAGAAAAAGAATTTTATTTGACTTAGGATCTATAACATTACACTTCATACAATCAAAAATTACTTTGTAACCTTTGTCACAAAGTTGACTAATGCTTAACAAGTTATGCTTAAGACCCCTAACAAGTAATACTTTTTCTAAAGAGAAATGATCATTACCTATTGAGCCACTTCCTTCCACTTGGCCTTTGGAGTTGTCCCCAAAAGTGACTTCTCCACCAATTTTCGATTTGAAGGAATTGAAATGACTTTTATCACCCGTCATGTGCCTTGAGCATCCACTATCTAAGTACCAAGCATCTTTTGTTTTAGCTTTGTGGCTATGCTCAATCACCTACAACAAATTAAACTCAAGTCTTAGGTACCCAAATTTTCTTGGGTCCTTGGAGGTTAGTAAACGCAATTCTTGATCCCATTGGGATCCATTTTGCTAATGCATTACAGTCCTTGGAATGAATTACCTCTTTTGGAATCCATATCCTTTTTACTCTTTTTCCTTTAAGGTTCCTCATCTTTATATTGCAATAATGTGGCTTATGTCCCTTCTTATTACAATATGAACAAGTAATTGCAGGTTTAATCATGCTCTTCCTAGCAATAAAACTCTTAAGATGGGTCTCCCTACTTTGTGCATTATATCCCAAGCCATTTTTGTCAAAAAATGCCCTTTGGGTTTCTAACATGCTATCTAGCTTTTGTTGCCCCATGTGAAATCTATTAAAGGAGTTATGTAAATTGTTATTTTTCTCCTTAAGGTCACAAATTTCTAGATTTGAGATCTCTAGTTTCTTCTCACATTCCAATTTATCTTTTAAAATTATCTCATTTTCCCTTTTTAATTTAGATATTAACTTTTTATACTTCATGCTCATAGATTCATATTCTAATGCTAGATCATCAAATGCATCTTGCAATTCATCAAATGAGTATTCATTGAGATTAGAGGTTACCTTTTGATCATCATCAATGGCCATGAAGCATAAGTTGGCAATGTCCTCATTTGATTCATCATCGGAGCAATCACTGTCACTCCATGTTGCCACCATTGCCTTCTTTTTATGGAACCTATCATTTGACCTTTTAAGAAGAGGGCAGTTAAATTTTATGTGTCCCGGTTTTCTACATTCATAACATACAATGGAGTCTTTTCTACCTACTTCCTCTTGTTCTCGCCTATTGTTTCTCCTATTACTACTACTAGCTTTCATCCTCATGAACTTATTAAACCTTTTGGCAAACATTGCCATCTCAATATCCTCCTCACTGCCACTCTCATTTTTAATCTCCTCTTGAGCAGTGGATTTTAGAGCAACACCCACTTTCTTGGGTGGCTCTTCATTTCTTTTAAGTTTCATCTCATAAGTGAGCAAAGATCCTATCAATTCATCTAAGGACAATGTGTGTGGATCCTTAGATTCCTCTATTGCTGTCACTTTAGCTTCTCATGATTTAGGTAAGCTATTTAAAATTTTCTTTACCATCTCAATGTTAGAATATATTTTTCCTAAGGATTTTAGTCCATTAATTACATCTGTAAATCTAGTGAACATATCACTAATCGATTCTCCTTCCTTCATCCTAAATAGCTCATAATCATGTGTGAGCATACCTACTTTTGTCTCCTTCACTTGGGTTGTACCCTCATGAGTTATTGCCAATTTATCCCATATTTGCTTGGCATTATCACACCCGGAGACTCTATTATATTCATTAGGACCTAAAGCACAAAATAATGTGTGCATAGCTTTAGCATTTAGCTGTGCACATTTAATGTCATTAGAATCCCATTCATCTTCTTCTTTGGGGATATCTCTTCCCTCTATTTTCTTTGTGGGGATTTGAGGTCCCTTAACTATAATTCTCCATACTTCATAGTCATTTGCTTGAATGAATAGCATCATCCTAGTCCTCCAATACGAATAATGTTCACCATTGAACATGGGAGGTCTAACCGTGGAGTGCCCCTCTCCTATCAAACTAGTTGCTAGATTGTTAAGAGCCATTTGATCATTTTCTAACTCTTAGGAAGTTGTTCCTATGTGATTAAAGAGTCCTAGCTCTGATACCAATTGTTGGCTCTACCGAGAGGGGGGGTGAATCGGTTTTCTAACAATTATGGCAAATTAAAAATTAATCACAATTTAATCACAAATGATAATGAGCAATATAGTGCAGTATAATAATTTAATGCAGAGTAGGGAAGAGAGAAACAAACACAATCGTTTATAGAGGTTCGGCCAAACTCTTGCCTACGTCCTCTCTCCTTGACCTTCTTGTCAAGTGTTTTCTTTCTCTCTATCAATAGAGCTTACACAGTTCCTTTTTGCAGGTTAAAGAATAACCTCTCTACACTTAGCAATACAGAAAAAGTATTCAGCCTCTTACAATTTACTCTCACTGAGGAACAATCCTCTTCTCTTCTAAGATAAGACTGAATACAATATAATGCTTTAAAGTGATAGGACAAATGTAGCTTTTTGCACTTAAGCTTTTACAATGATTATCAATGAATGAGCAATAGGGACACAAAGAATGAAAGAATTAAAGCTTGAGAATGTTTGGAATATGCAGCAATAGTGTCTCTATTCTCTTTGTCTTCAATGCTTGGTTAAATACTGAAGGATTGGTAGTTGGAGCATTAAATGCTATTCTTCCCGTTGTGTTTTGCAGAAACTAGCCGTTGGGTACCTCCAGTAGAGTGCCAGATCGATCTGCCTTCTTGGCCAGATCGATCTCTTAGTTATAAATCCTGCAAGATTGAAGCACAAATACACAAGGAGATCGATCTCATAGGTTAGCAGATCGATCTGTTAGTTTGAAAATAATGAGGCAGATCGATCTGTCGAATAGGCAGATCGATCTCCTAGTCTCTCTGTTTGAGGCAAGATCGATCTCCAGATCGATCTGCCATGCATTCTCGTAGAGAGGAGATCGATCTCTCAACAACACAGATCGATCTCTTTAGCTCTCTGACTTTGAAGAGATCGATCTCTTCCTTACCAGATCGATCTCATAAGTTCTCTGTTTGAACGTGGATCGATCTCTCAGATCGATCTATAGTCTTAAGCTCTTAAGGGAGATCGATCTCTTCCTAGACCAGATCGATCTCTCAACTCTAGCTTTAGCCAGATCGATCTCTTAACCCTTGCAGATCGATCTTATTTTACCTTAATCCCTTTACAACGTTTTAAGGCTAGGCAGATCGATCTCTTACTTCATGAGATCGATCTCTCATCAAGTAAAAGCCCAGGAGATCGATCTCTCATACCCCAGATCGATCTCTCATCAGCAGAACTCTAAGTTCTGGTACTAATCACCTCTAAACATGTTTGTATATCATCTTAACATTATTGAATTAACTTGTTTTGTCATTTCAAAATACATTAACTCAACACTCAGCATGATGTATTTTTCGTACTTGTTTATAATTCATGCAATGAAATGTTTTAGCATGAGGAGGTTATCCATGCTTTAATTGCAAATGCATGATTTTGATTTAATTTATACGTTTTATGATTTTACATGAGATGCCATTGAGGCATGAGTTGCATAATTTCCATAAGCACGAACAGCTTTGATAAACTATGGCATTGATGTGTGCATGATTTCGTGCGTGAGCTTTAAACGAAAAGAAATGGATTTAAAGGCATGACATTATGAGCATGTAGATAGTGGAGCTATCTACTTACTTGCATAATTGTCTTACTGAGCGAGTGGTTGCTCACCCTCTTTATTTTTCCCCTCTGCAGAGTACTTTCAGTGGATAGAAAGCAGCAGTGATTGTGCATTCCTGTTATCCGTTGTTTCCCATCGAGAAAAGGTATACACACTTGTATGGTTTTGTATCTAAATATGTAAATGCACAGTACTGTAAACGTATATGACGTCGGGGATGTAAGGTTATGTAAATGCAATTGTGAACGTATTAGTTAAAGTCAAAGGATAGAAAAATCCTAATGTGTAAATGTAACATGGAAATGGAATGGTAAGTAGTGTGAAGAGACTAGCACCGAATCATAGGCCAACTGTTGGTAGGATGGTCACGATGAGAGGAATGTAAGAATTAAATAACAAACAAAAAATGAAAAAAAATTGTAGTGATTTTTTTTGGTAATTTAGATCGTGACATGAGTAAAACCGAAAGGGTGAAAAACGGAACATGAACTACGACGATGCAAATCTGACATTTTTATTTTTTTAAATAAATATATTTTGAAAATTTGTAAGAAATAATTAGAGAAATATATATATTGAAATTTGGAGAAACTAAGCTTTGTAAAATTGTAAAAAAGGAAAGGAATTGAGAAAATTAGATTTGTGTTTAGAAAATAAAAAAGAATAATATAAATGGATTTTGAATTTAGAGAAGAGAAAATTTGAATGAAATAAAGAGAATAATATTAGGAATTTAGAATTGATGGTGGTCGTATCACCAGATCCACGTGTGCAACTTTTCGCCTGCCACGTGTCGAACCAAGAACAGGCCACGTGGCAGATTGGCGACAGAACCGCCATACGACCCCGTTCCTAGAGGTGCGACAGAGTGTCTGATGCGAGAGGAGTCTGCCGCCTCACAGTCTGCCGCACATCTTGAGCGGCAGACCTCCATCGCCCATGCACATCACAGGACTCCGCATTGCCCCCGACACAGGTCTCCCGCATGCCTGAGGTAGAGGTCTCCCGCACCTCACGCGGTAGAAGTCTCCCGCTCAGCATGCGGCATAGTCTCCCGCACAGACTGCGGTAGAGGCCCCCCGCTCAGCATGCGGCATAGTCTCCCGCACCGATCGCTGTAGAAGTCTCCCGCACAGACCGTGGTAGAAGTCTCCCGCTCAGCATGCGGCATAGTCTCCCGCACAGACCGCGGTAAAACTCTCCCGGTCAGCATGCGGCATTGTCTCCCGCACCGATCGCGGTAGAAGTCTCCCGCACAGATTGCGGTAGAGGTCTCCCGCACGAACAACGGTAGATATCCCTCGCCCAGCGTAGCGGCAGAGTAGCTCCCGCTTAGACAGCGGTAGAGGTCCCTCGCCCAATGTAGCGGCAGAGGTCTCCCGCACCAATAGCGGTAGAGGTTCCATGCATACTCTGCCGCCAGACTACTTCCCCGCAAGTTGCATGGCTCTAGGCGCGACAGAGTGCTCTATAACTCTGTCGCGGCCCAGACACGCGCCTGGGTCTCAGCCCGAACCGCCTCAGGAACCTATAAATACTAGGTGAGCTCTCTGAAAATGGGGAGATCAGATCCGATCCAAAAAAAGAGAAAAACAGGGAGAAACACTTAAACCCTTTGATTTAAGCAATACTTTCTCCTTTTCTTACATACACCAACTCCCGATCACTGACTTGATCGTCGGAGTGCGCGTGCAGGGAATAATCCCTGCCCCCTCTGATTCCTGTTATTTTTGCAGGATATACGAAGAACACGTGGAGCAAATTACATCGACGTCACCCTTTCGTCGTTAGTGTAATCAGACTACGCGAAAGACATAATCAGACCACGTGGAAGGTAAAGCACTGTTGCTGTCAGGTAGGCAACATCAATTGGCGCCGTCTGTGGGAATCTCGACAAAAAGTCAGGTTCTCTATCGAAATGGTGAGGACACGCTCAACTGCAGAATTGACAGGAGGGCAGAACTCTGTAAGTCCCCCTGTCAGATCAGAACAGCGAAGAAGACACAGTGAAAGGACCCAAGGAGAACCCTTAGTCTCCTTGGAGGAATTTGATGCCCTGAAGCGCAAAAATGAGGAGACTACAGCTGCATTGAAAGCCATGGTGAGCTTCTTCAGAGATGCTCTCCCCCAATTGAGCTTACCCCATGAAGTGCAGCAGTTAGTGGGGGAAAGCACACCGAGGCAGACCTACGAGAGAGGTCAGCCCTCCACTTTGGTGAGTGCCGGACAAGGTGCAGGAATGCAAGACAATGCTACTGCCTACCCAGCAAGACGGAACTCACCCGCAGCCCAACAACGACAGAGGTCGCCTCTGGCCTCGAGGCGGCAGAGCTCGCCCGCATCCCCGCGACAGAGATCACCCGCGGCTCAACTGCGACATAGCTCACCTCTGCCCGATAGGCGACGGAGTTCGCCAAACGAGCGGCAGAGCTCTCCCCCGGCTCAAAGGCGACAGAGCTCCCCCGCCGACCACATGCGGCAGAGATATCTCAGGTCAGATAGGCGACAGCACTCTCCCGCCGCCGCTAGGAGGCAGAGTTCACCTTTGCCCGATGCGCGTCAGACTTCACCTCTGTCGGCCAGGCGACAGAGCTCCCCTGCAGCCCCTGTGCTGCAGAGTTTCTCTACACTCCGCAGCTCTTCTCCTTTGGAGTTTGTACAGGAGTTAGGAGAATATAGGACTCGGGAGCAGCGAAGACAAAGAGATTTTAACCCACAAGAAGGTCCCGAGATATCAAGTCCCGTAGTCAGAGGTACTGGAAGAGGTATTTACCAATCAGACTCTTCTAGACCGGAAGGGACAGGACCTTACTCAGCTCGAGGGTCGAAGGACGTGGAGAAGGTCGTCCAAAGGATCCTCGAGAAGAAAAGGCTAGTGTCTCCGGATGACGGACAAAAGAGGAGGATCCCATTCAGTCCAGAGATCATGAACAAACCCTTGCCGAAGAAGTTCAAAATGCCTTCTATGGCTACTTATACCGGCAAAGCGGATCCCTACGACCATATTCAGAGTTATGAATCCCTCATGCTGCTTCATGGATGGGAGGACGAAATCATGTGCAGAGCTTTTTCTCTCACATTGTCCGGGCACGCTCTGAAATGGTTTAACGGGCTGAGCGAAGGTTCAATCTCCTCTTTCGACGAGTTGAGAAATGAGTTCCTCAAAGTGTTCATGATTCACAGCCAGAGGAAGAAAGACGCTACCTACCTACTCACGCTTAAACAAGGAAATAGAGAATCCTTGAAAAGCTATGTAGATCGCTTCCGAGATGCAACCTTGGAGGTGGAAGATCTACCAGTAGGGGTAGCCTTGGCCTCAATGCTACAAGGAACGAGCTCCGAGAAGCTACAAGAATCCATCTCTCTCGATCAACCGATGACGATTTTCGATCTCTTTGCCAGGGCTAACAAATATGTAGCTCAAGAAGAAGTGATGAGAACGATACAGCCCAGGGAGGCAAAGGAACGAAAGAAGAGAGAGAGAGACGCATCCGAGAGAAGCTTCCCAAGACCCGTGAGAACCAACAAGGCCCCTAGGCTCAGGTATGAAGGTTATACCAAGTTAAACGAGCCTCGCACTGCAATACTGGCAGCCATCGAAGGGGCAGGATTACTGGAATTCCCCAAGAAGAAAATTGGAGACGTAGGCCGAAACACTGAAGCCTACTGTGAATTCCATTGTGCTCATGGACACCCAACAGAGAGGTGTAAAGACTTAATGGACCAGTTAGAAAGACTGGCCAGAGAGGGGAAGATCAACCGCTTCCTGTGGCGAAGCGAGAGACCCCGATATCCTCCTCATGACCAAAGGAATAATCGTCCGCGGACGGGGGCGAATAATGATATCAGGAGGGATAGGCCTAGAAACGAAGCAGTCAGGCCCATCCCCCGTGCTAATCCGTCAAACAACGAACCTACAGCCCCCGCGATAAATGTCATTGCAGGCGGGGACTCAAGTACAGGAAGCTCCTCTACTTCCCGCAAAAGTTAAGCTAGGCAAGCGTATCAGGTTAACGTGGTGATGGAGGAGCAAGCGGATGAAGAGCCCATCATGTTCACTCCGGCTGACAGAGGTGATGTCGCCATGCCCCATGACGACCCCATGGTGATATCCACGGTGGTGGCCAAACACCCGGTGAGCAGGGTCCTGGTCGATAGCAGGAGCTCAGTGAACCTGATCTATTGGAACTGCTTCGAAAAAATGAGCATATCCGAGGATAGGTTGAAACCCGTTATGACACCACTATATGGATTCACGGGGGAGCGAGTGAAAGTTGTCGGGTCCATAGAGTTGCCTGTAACTCTCGGTGAGCACCCGAAAGACGTGACCCGGCAAGTATTGTTCATGGTAGTCAGATCGACCTCCGCTGCCTACAACATGATCTTGGGCAGGCCGGTGCTGAACGACATGAGGGCGGTGATATCCTCTTGCTACCTATTGATGAAGTTCCCCACTCCCAACGGAGTCGGGCAAGTACGCGGAAACCAAAGGAGTGCCCGTACTTGTTATCTCGCTTCCACTGCCAATAAGGTAGCACAGAGAAAAGAAACCTTATGCATCGACGATCCGCCTAAACCCCAACCTGTAGAAGAAACAGAAGCCATCGCGCTAACTGAAGGGGATAGCGGAAAAAGGGCATTCATTGGGACTCAGTTGGGCGAGCAACAGAAAAAGGAGATAGTCGAGTGTCTGAGGAGAAACTCGGATATCTTCGCCTGGAGCCCAGCGGACATGCCCGGGATCAATCTCGAAGTCATATGCCATGAACTTAACATCATACCCGGACATAGACCCGTCAAACAGAAGAAGAGGAGTTTCACCCCGGAGCGACAAAAAGCAATCACTGAAGAAGTGACTAAACTCCTAGGCGCCAGATTCATCCGAGAGGTCTATTACCCTGAGTGGCTAGCCAATGTAGTGATGGTAAAGAAATCTAGCGGAAAATGGCGAATGTGTGTTGATTTCACAGACCTAAACAAAGCCTGTCCCAAAGATTCATACCCCCTACCTCGGATAGACAGACTCGTAGATGATACATCCGGCTACGAATTCCTCAGTTTCTTGGATGCATTCTCCGGGTATCACCAAATCATGCTTCACCCAAAAGACGAAGAAAAGACTTCCTTTATAACCGATGACGGAACCTATTGCTATCGGGTAATGCCGTTCGGTTTAAAGAACGCGGGTGCCACCTATCAACGAATGGTGGCAAAGTGTTCAAGGATCTTCTGGGAAATACCATGGAAGCCTACGTGGACGACATGATAATCAAGAGCCACGTAGGAGAATCTCATACTGATCAAATGTCCAAGGTATTCGAAGTATTGAGGAGATTTAACATGAAGCTAAACCCCGAAAAGTGCTCATTCGAGGTAAAATCAAGAAAATTCCTAGGCTTCATGATCACTAACAGGGGCATCGAGGCAAATCCAGAGAAGATACAGGCTGTCATTGACATGAAACCCCCAACCACCGTAAGAGAGGTCCAAAGATTGACAGGCAGAATAGCGGCTCTGAATCGCTTCTTGTCAAAATCAGCGGAAAGGAGCTTGCCTTTCTTCAAAACTCTACGGGGGGGGGGAAGAATTTCGAATGGACGAAAGATTGTCAAAAAGCCTTTGAAGATCTCAAGGATTACTTGAAACAGCTGCCTTTGTTAACAAGGCCCCTGGAAGCAGAACAGCTCTATATGTATTTGGGAGTCGGTGATTTCGTCGTCAGCGCGGTGCTACTGAAGAAAGATGAAATGGTACACCGTCCTATATACTACGTGAGTAAAGTGTTATTGGATCCAGAGACCCGCTATCCACTGGCCGAGAAGCTAGCATTAGCCCTCTTGATGGCCTCGCGAAAGTTGCGTCCGTATTTCCAAGCACATCCCATCACTGTCTTAACAGATCAACCATTAAGACAGATCCTCCAGAAACCTGAACATTCAGGAAGGTTAGTGAAATGGGCGGTGGAGCTTGGGGGATACGACATCACATTCCAACCGAGGCATGCTATCAAAGGTCAAGCTCTGGCTGACTTCATCGTGGAATGCACTATCCCGAACGACTGCAGTGAAGGGGAGGCTCACCCATGGTTACTGCATGTCGATGGGTCATCAAGTGCCAACGGAAGTGGAGCGGGTATAGTCCTGGTGTCGCCAGAGGGAAAATCCCTGGAATACTCCCTACGATTCGGATTCCCTAGTTCGAACAACATAGCGGAGTATGAAGCTCTGATAGCAGGGATGACACTAGCGGAGAAACTGCAGGTTCACCACCTAGTAGCACACAGTGATTCTCAACTGGTGGTGAACCAATTCAGCGGAAAGTATGAGGTACGAGAACCGATGCTGGTTCCTTACTTAAAGAAAGTCCAACTCCTGGCCAAGACTTTCAAAAGCTTTCAGCTGATGCAAATCAACCGGTCCGAAAACACACATGCTGATTCACTGTCTAAGCTAGCCTCCTCCACAGAAACACAAGGAAGGACCGTAAAGGTGGAGAGGCTCGAACGACCAAGTATTGAAGAAGTCGAAGTGTGTGACATTCAAGTTGGAGACGATTGGAGATCCCCATTTAAGCAATATCTCACTGAGGGTACACTCCCCCAAGATAAAGACGAGGCTCGTCGCTTGAAAATACAAGGGGCGAAGTTCACACTCATCAACGGAGAACTGTACAAAAGGGGATACTCATCGCCACTGCTAAAATGTCTGGGATCGGAACAAGCAAGATATGTCCTAGCGGAAGTGCATGAAGGAATCTGCGGCGAACACTTAGGAGCAAGAGCCCTCGCTGCTAAAGTACTGCGATCGGGATTTTACTGGCCAACGCTGAAAAAGGATGCAATGGACCAAACCCGCAGGTGTGACAAATGCCAGAGGTTTGTGCCTATCACCACAGCCCCAGTAACTCCCTCTCAAGGCACAGTACAACCAATTCCTTTTGCACAATGGGGGTTGGACATCCTTGGACCTTTCCCATTAGCCACGGGTCAAAGAAAGTTCCTGTTAGTGGCTACCGATTACTTTACAAAGTGGATCGAAGCAGAGCCTTTAGCCACAATCACGGAAAAGAAAGTGGAGGCAATGGTGTGGAAAGACATTATTTGTCGATTTGGAATTCCCCGCACCTTGAATGCCGACCATGGAAAGCAATTTGATTGCAACGCCTTCCGTGACTTTTGTAAGGACCTCAACATTCAGCTACGGATCTCTTCAGTGTCATATCCTCAAGCTAATGGACAAGCCGAGGTCAGTAATCAGACCATCCTCCATGGGCTGAAGACCAGGCTCGACAAAGCAAAAGGGGCCTGGGTGGACAAATTGCCTAGTGTTTTATGGGCATATCGTACCACCAGTCGTGTGTCGACTAAAGAAACACCGTTCAGTCTTGTATACGGCGCAGAAGCATTGATCCCCGTGGAACTTGGAGCATTATCGCCAAGAGTGATACCCTTAGTAGAGGAAGAAAACTCACAAGCTCTAAGGGAAGGCTTGGACCTACTTGATGAACATAGAGAAACAGCGGCTATTCGATTGGCATCCTATCATCAGAGGGTGGCCAACTACTATAATAGCCGGGTGAGAGATAGGCCAATGTCTGAGGGAGATCTAGTGCTCAGAAAGTCGCAGATCACAAATGCCCTGAAGGAGGATGGGAAGTTCAGAGCCAACTGGGAAGGTCCCTACAGAATCAGATGCAAGATTGGACCCAACACCTGCACTCTGGAAACTCTACAAGGGAAGAAGATAGGGAAAACGTGGAATTCAAATCACTTAAAGCTGTATTTGAATTAACCACTACATCTTCCTTCCCAAGCACCATTGTTTTACTTACACTGTCACCAGATGTCATTACCTAACCGATATATGAATTATCTTTTTGTTGTAAGTCAAAATCTCGTGACAGGATTCAAAACCGTAAGGGCTGCCCTTGGTTCGGGCCCTGCGAACGCAGGCTACCAACGGGCCAAACCCAAAGCGGACAACCGAGCCGTAAGAGCCTGAGGCGCTATGCGTCACTGTGGCCATGCGTAGTTCAACCGAGCCGTAAGAGCCTGAGGCGCTATGCGTCACTGTGGCCAGGTGTAGTTCAGCCGAGCCGTAAGAGCCTGAGGCGCTATACGTCACTGTGGCCAAGCGTAGTTCAACCGAGCCGTAAGAGCCTGAGGCGCTATGCGTCACTGTGGCCAGGCGTAGTTCAGTCGAGCCGTAAGAGCCTGAGGCGCTATGCGTCACTGTGGCCAGGCGTAGTTCAGCCGAGCCGTAAGAGCCTGAGGCGCTATGCGTCACTGTGGCCAGGCATAGTTCAACCGAGCCGTAAGAGCCTGAGGCGCTATGCGTCACTGTGGCCAGGCGTAGTTCAGCCGAGCCGTAAGAGCCTGAGGCGCTATGCGTCACTGTGGCCAGGCGTAGTTCAACCGAGCCGTAAGAGCCTGAGGCGCTATGCGTCACTGTGGCCAGGCATAGTTCAGACAAGCCATAAGAGCCTGAGGCACTTTGCGTCACTGTGGCCCGGCATATACGCGTCACTGTAAAACAGGTATATATACATCCACATAAAAGCCGTAAGAGCCTGAGACGCAACGCGTCACTGTGGCCAGGCGTATACTCAAAAGAACCGTGAGAGCCTGAGACGCAATGCGTCACTAAGGCCAGGCATAAAACATTCAATTAACCATAAAAGCCTGAGACGCTACGCGTCACCGTGGTCAGGTAATCAAAATACTAAGGCTATAAAAACTAAAGACGCCTTCACGTCACAGTACTCAAGCCTTAAACAACTGCGCGTTTGCACAAAAAATTCTTCTTGAAAGTATACCTTTCTATCAAGAATTGGGGAGCATACATGAATATAAATGCAAAGCTATATACAAGCAAAGCAAAAGAAACAATCAGACAAAGAATGATAAAAGAAAATTAGAGAAGTAGTGCGAGACAAAGCATGAACAAAAATCTCAATTTCATTTCATTCAAGTGTCGGTACAAGCAGATCTTTGACAGATCTTTACAATTACATTTCGACAAAAGTACAAAGTTAAAACAAAAAACAAAGTACTTGAAATGAAATACAAAAAACAAAAAAGCAAAAATCCCTATCTACTCTCCGGGAGGAAGCTGGGGATCAGCTGCAAAACCTTCACTTCCAAGGGACTGCTCGCCTTCCTCACCGTCTAAATCGATGAGGGCTTCTATAGGCTCAGGAGCACCGTCCAGATCCGCGGGCTCCCAAGGACCAGTAAGGTTGGCAAGATCGTCCTGAGCAGTCCTCTTGAATAGCTCGTCCGCAGGCTCAGCCTCGGGCTCGTACTTGGTCCAATCAGGGGCCTCAAAGAGCATCGCCTCATGGGTGTATTGGAGCTCAGGAAATTCCTCTCCTTCCCTGTGTGCTTCTAGCCAAGATCGGGCCAGGTAGAACCTGTACTTAACATAAGGGTTGGAGAAGTCTTCCTTTCGCCTCAAGCAGTCGTTGGAGAGACGATACTCCTTTACGGCCTCGGCCCATATGCTGTCAATCTCGGCCTGGGACAGTACCGGAGCAGCTTGGCCTTCCAACTCAGCAACACGCTACTCGAGCTCTTGATTCCGAGTGAGCATAGACCGTAGTTGGATTGCATACGGTCTAACTCAGAATGAGCCTCTTGCAGGTCTTCTTGGAGTTTACAAGACCAGGCCGTCTCCACTGTGAGATCCCCCTTGGCAAGACCAAGGTCTTGATGAGCCTTAGCAAGCTGCTCCTCCAGGCTTCTAACTAAACCCGGAAGAGGGGACAAGTTGTTGACCGTGTTCTGTAACTCCATGACCTTGTCCCTCAACTCCCGGATTTCTCTGTCGGCTCGCTCCCGGTAAGCCCGATGTTGGGCATTATTTGCCACGGTTCGTTGAGCCAACTGCGAAAAAATGCAAAAATGTTAGATTCAAAGCATGCTGCAAAAAGCAATCAAAAAGAAAAGAAATCAGAAACTTACCCTCAACGCCTCGATATCGGCTAAGTCTTCCCCATCAGGGTAGTTTCTGAATATCCTTGCCTCATCTCGAGGAAGGATAGTGGACCAGCTCAACCGGGAGGCCACCCCGGGAGTGTCCAAAACATCGTTATCACGAACCCCGGGGTAGACCCGAAACTCGTGGCCCCTCATAATATTCCCCCCATCCACGGAATAGGGCCTCTCATCGGCAGGACCAATCCTCGGTAATATCGGTCTGCTTCCCATCGAACCCTCGATGTATAGGCGCTTTCTATTCTTCCGCTGGGAAGGAATGATATTGCATTCCGCGCGCTCCTCGGAGCGTGATCGCCCGTATGACCCGGAAGCCCCCCGTGAAGATGAGGCAACTCTCCCCCTATCCCGAGAGAGATCTCTCTGCTCTGAAGGAGGGGGAGGTATAGCCTGCCTAGAAACAGGAGGGGTCCGAGCACGAGGTGGATGAGAGGGGACTGGTGCCTCACTTGGGACATCGTCAGCCAAACGATGTCTCTTCCTAGCAGGAGCGCTGGAAGGACCAGCCTCAGAAACCTGGCGACCTAATGATTGCCGAAAATGACTCATATCTGCAAAAAAGAAAAAGAAGACAAATCAGTGGTCAAAAACTGATCAAAAACAGCAAGCCATAAAGAGAATTAAAAGTTACCGTCAGGAGAATCGAGATGCTCCTGAAGGGACTCTATATTTATGGTGTCGTCATCAGGGAGCACCATAAAAGTGGAGCTGAACCCTTCCCAACCAGTGAGATCGGCTAAGGGTTCGCTACCAGAGCTAGATTCCAGATTGGTGCCCCTTATATCCTCTTGTGGCCTAGGAGCTTCAGGATTCAACTCGGGAGAAGCCGAAGGTAGAGGATCTGACGAAGGAACAGAGGGTCGGCAACAGGGACCGGGCCCACACCCCAGCCTGCTAATATCAAATTTTCATTTGATACAAGGGTGTTGAGGCTAAGGGGATGAGGGACTAGCAGTTTGTCGATGTCAGAAGACAACTGCTCCCTAAGTGTGGCGATCCGAGGACCCTTGGGGATTTCGCGCCTATTCTCCCAACGAGTGGGGATATCCAGGCCCTCGGGCACTTCCACAACCAGTCATTCCGTCTCGAAACCATGAAGCTTGTTTGCAGGTTTCTCGAATAATCGATTCTCAAAACCAGGCTGGTACACCCGCTGAAGCGAGTAAGGCACTAAGCCGGGACTCCCTCGAAGCCTAAAGAATACTTCTAAAAGAGGAAGAGACGGAGGGACGCCCCTTAAATGGCAGTGCACAGTAAATGCTACCAATTGCATCCATGCATGAGGATGCAGTTGCCCCGGGGATACCCCATGCGTCCTGAGGAAGGAAGCCCCAAAGTCGGACAATGGGAAGTGCAGTCCTAACTCCAAAGCTGCCCTAAAAACGACAGCCCCGTTAGACACACGACGTATGTCGCTCTCCTGAGGGGTTGGGAGTCTATAAGAGTATCCCTCGGATAAAGGGAATCGGGATTCTAGGTCTTGGACGTCGGCTTCCTTTAAAGTCGACTTAACGCCTAGATCGATTTGCTTTCCTATGCCATGCCTAGCCATCTTAGAAGCTCGTAGATCGAAGAAACAGGACTACGGGCTACGAAAAATTACCTAAGGTAATGAAAACAGAACTCGCGGCAGAGTGTGAAAATCCGCGGCAGACTAGCGACACAGTGAGCAGTCCCGCGGCAGAGTTGCGACAGTGTGGCGAAGGAGTTGCGACAGAGTATCCTGAGAGTCGCGACAGAGTGTCCTTGCGAGAGAGAATTCAGTAGCGACAAGGACGGCAGGGGCCCAGTATTTATAGCGGCTCACCTGAGTACACACACGCGCGGAGGTCCGACCCGACCTGAGAAACGCCAGACCCAGATCCTCTTTCGCGGGAAAAATTCCCGCCAAAGAGTGGGGAGCAATTGATGGTGGTCGTATCACCAGATCCACGTGTGCAACTTTTCGCCTGCCACGTGTCGAACCAAGAACAGGCCACGTGGCAGATTGGCGACAGAACCGCCATACGATCCCGTTCCTAGAGGTGCGACAGAGTGTCTGATGCGAGAGGAGTCTGCCGCCTCACAGTCTGCCGCACATCTTGAGCGGCAGACCTCCATCGCCCATGCACATCACAGGACTCCGCATTGCCCCCGACACAGGTCTCTCGCGTGCCTGAGGTAGAGGTCTCCCGCACCTCACGCGGTAGAAGTCTCCCGCTCAGCATGCGGCATAGTCTCCCGCACAGACTGCGGTAGAGGCCCCCCGCTCAGCATGCGGCATAGTCTCCTGCACCGATCGCGGTAGAAGTCTCCCACACAGACCGCGGTAGAAGTCTCCCGCTCAGCATGCGGCATAGTCTCCCGCACAGACTGCGGTAGAACTCTCCCGGTCAGCATGCGGCATTGTCTCCCTCACCGATCGCGGTAGAAGTCTCCCGCACAGATTGCTGTAGAGGTCTCCCGCACGAACAACGGTAGATGTCCCTCGCCCAGCGTAGCGGCAGAGTAGCTCCCGCTTAGACAGCGGTAGAGGTCCCTCGCCCAATGTAGCGGCAGAGGTCTCCCGCACCAATAGCGGTAGAGGTTCCATGCATACTCTGCCGCCAGACTACTTCCCAGCAAGTTGCATGGCCCGAGGCGCGACAGAGTGCTCTATAACTCTGTCGCGGCCCAGACACGCGCCTGGGTCTCAGCCCGAACCGCCTCAGGAACCTATAAATACTAGGTGAGCTCTCTGAAAATGGGGAGATCAGATCCGATCCAAAAAAAGAGAAAAACAGGGAGAAACACTTAAACCCTTTGATTTAAGCAATACTTTCTCCTTTTCTTACATACACCAACTCCCGATCACTGACTTGATCGTCGGAGTGCGCGTGCAGGGAATAATCCCTGCCCCCTCTGATTCCTGTTATTTTTGCAGGATATACGAAGAACACGTGGAGTAAATTACATCGACGTCACCCTTTCGTCGTTAGTGTAATCAGACTACGCGAAAGACATAATCAGACCACGTGGAAGGTAAAGCACTGTTGCTGTCAGATAGGCAACATCAAGAATGAAAGAATAGAAGAGAATTGAAGTTTGAGAGAATCGGGGAGAGAATGTAAAAAAAATTGGTAATAGGTATTTATAAGAAAAAAGTTTAATTTTTTTTTTTGAAAGGAAGCAGAGCAACGGCAGCAGGCCTGCCTTTTGTTGCCTTTTGGTAGCCAAAATAAGGGCCGGCTTGGGACCGATAAGGTCCCGAGCCTTAACCGGCCGGGTCCTTACAGGTCCTTATCCAAAAAAAAAAAAAAAAATTGCTAACCGACTCAATTCATCCAATTAGGTCGATTTTAGTTAGAGGTCGAACCATACCAAGTAAGTTTTCGAGCTGATTTCGAGTTGGCTCGACCTGTTCAACACCTCTATTTAATGCTATTTTAATATGTGATGAGTACTCAAATTATTTCTCGAAATCAATTATTAACTACCTTAGCCTTTCCTAATCAGGTAGAGTAATTTCAAGTACCTGTCTCTGTCTGTAGGGTACCCACTCACATTTCTCTACTGTGACCTAGTGATTATTAGATGTTACTGCTGGATTTTAACCCAATCTATTTGTTTCTTCGATCCACTAACAACGCCTATCAGATGCCAATTTTCAAAACCAATCTTCTTCTTCTATAGGAGGTGTCTGTATCATTTGAATTTATTTCTATCAACAACTTGAAAAGGAACATTAAAGAAAAAAAAAATCTTCTGGAGGAAAAAGAAAGTGGTAAAAGGATGGCGCGAAGCGAGGAACTTGATTCCGCTGAGTTGCAGAGCCGCGATTGCTCCTTTGTATGGGATCCTCAAACGAGTCTCTACTTCCACGCCAGGTTTCCTCCTTCCCTTATTTAATATTAAATTTTTATTACTAGTATTAATTTTTCCTAGAATCTTGCTTACCGTAATTGAGTCAATTGTAAGTTTTTTTTTTCTTTAACTTTGATAATTTTATCCGAATTGCAATTCGCAACAATTTCTTTCTGTTTCTTTGTTTTTTTTTTTTTTTAATCTCAACAATCTTCTGTTCTTTTCCTCACCATACGTCAGTGTTTAATTTGTTGCAGTAGTGGATTTTACCATGACCCTCATGCTGGATGGTACTATAACAGTAGGGATGGTCTTTATTACAAATTTGAGAATGGAAATTTTGTGCATTTGGACTTACACCAGGACAAGGTAGGTAGCTCTCAATTCTCTTACTACTTTCTTTCAACGTATTCTTGTTTCTCTAGTTTGATCAGCTGGTTCATCCTAACTTCTGCTATGCCATTATTTTGTTTTAGATTAATGATTGCTAAATGCTTTCGCAGGAAGGTGCTGTGGCTGATAATCCTGTTCAAAATGAGCCATGTGCCAATGTGTATTATAACGGTGAGAAGTATCACTCTTCATCTCAGGGCAATGTAGTCAATGCTCGCGATATTGCAATGAATGTTGCTGATGAATCTACTGCTGCAGGTAAGTGTGTTTACTCAATATTATGCTGTAGCATGGCATAGGAGAGTTTAATGAACTTCTTCATCTTAGAGGGACTGTTCAAGTTTTTCTTTGAGCAGGGCAATATATGAGTCTGGTTCAAATGTTCATTGTTATAAATTCCATTTCCAGAATACCTTGGACTTTTGGAAATAACATTCTATTTATTGGATTCTCTTTCACTCCAGTGTTTTAAATCAAGTTATTGGACTTCTGATTACTAGGTCAAATAGAGGACACCAGTATTCAAGTGCATGAAAATCCACCACCGCCATCAGAATGGTGTGCTACATATGACATTTTGTATCCTGTATTTTGATGCTATTAGTTATCATGTATTGTCTTACAATGATTTCTTTTGGATTCAGGTTAGAGGACACACTAATTGACCTTTATCTCTCTGGTTATAACTTACCGGTCAACACTGCTGCTAATGCGACAATGTCTTTTGAAACAAATGATGGTGAGAACATTGAGTTTCCTTCCCAAATTTCGTTGTTGAATTTTGTAAAAGTTTGCTATGTTCAGAAGATGACCATAAAAATTTTGCATATTCAGAAGATATGAACTTACGGTGTTTTTTTTGAGGGGCAGGAAGGGATGAAACGTATGAGATGGAAGAGGGTGAATGGATCCCAGTGGAAAATCATGGTTTAGCTGATTCAGGTGAAGTTGTCCCATATGAAGGTTAATGTTAATCACTTGATTGATATCCAATTTCACATCCAATTTATTTCCAATGGTTAACATCTGGTTAAGTTTTGCCTACAAAATTGACCACTTAAGGGATCGTCATGGAAACAGTTTCACAAGTCTAAATCGATACACTGGAAAATTTTCATTCAGGTGATACATTGGATGTAGAAAACTGGCGAGCACAATATGGTCAAGTCACTCAATCCAGGGAAGAGCCTGTGCCAGAATTCCCAGTTGTTGATTTATGGGACTGGGTGATGGTGACAAGACCAAGAAAAGATGGAAAAGGTCAGGTGGCTAGACTGATAGGTCAGCTGGTAAAGCGGTCTGCTAAGATTCATCCTTCCATGCCTTCTGGTGGCGGTCTATTAAAAACTGCTCCTATATGTGAAGTGCATCTTGATCTGGTACGAGTTAGAACAGGTTTGCATTTGCCTCTTATATGGAACCTCTTTTTGCAAGACATGTAAATGATTCTTGGTTTTGATCAAGAGGAAATAAGGAAAATATATGGTTTTTTAAACTACTCTTTGTTCAATCAACTGTTAATGATTCTAATTTGTAAGTTTAAGCCCTTGTCGCATTAATTTTTACAGGGCAAGTGTACAAATTGCGAAGTCCAAGTCCAAGGTACTTAGTTTCCTTGTCAACATATGATTCTTCTGATCCAACAAAAGGTTGGGCCTTCCCTGATTTATCGGTCAATAAGAAAGCTTCCGCCAAGTTTAAATCTATGCAAAAGCATAACTTAGAAGCAATGGGAGGGAAAGTCTTAAAAGATTTGTCTATATTGTCAGATCAGCCCTCTGCATCTGTGAAGGTAGCTTTTTCTTTCAAGAATTTAAAATTCCAAGTCCTTTTGCTGTAGTTGTTTATGTGAAGTATATTATTAATATCAAAAAGCACATGGAAAGGATAACAGCGACAGGAATTATCCACCCAGTGGAAGTAGAAGAGTACAGTGACACCCGAGTAAAGATTCAAAACTTTCTTTGGACAATATCAAACACTTCATAGGTTGGCCCTTTTGTTTAATCAAGCCTGTTGAAAATTCATATTTCTTTTAACTCAAAATACCCTTTGCATTTCCAAGGGAACTGCCTAATAGTAATCAAGCGCTTCTTACCTCCAAATTGGAGGATATGATTTCATATATTTATTCGGTAACTTAACTATCCATTTCTTTCTTGTTCCAAAACGAAAACTATCTATTTCTTTCTAAAAGAAAAAGTCCCACCCAGACTGGAGGTAAATTTTTGTTAGTGTCTTAGAACTTAAATATATTGCTTGCTATTTTCACTTGAGTTTGTGAGCTATGCTCATTCCTTTCTCAATCTGCATTGTCCCCGGTCTCCTGCTATAAACAGAGAACCCATGTATATCGGGATAGAGCGGCTGAGAGAAGAACTTTGCACGGCGGCTTTGGTGTTGGTCCAGGGCAAAAGAATATGGAAATTGATCATGATAGTGATACTACCTGTATAGAGGATGCCAAAGCTGAAGCCTTGACCATGTCATTTGGGGCTGGTAGTTATGCCAGACGAATTCTAGAGGGCATGGGCTGGAAGGAGGTGAGTTGCAATCTAATTAATCTTTTCCTATTATATATGTTGTGGTACTTAATCACAAACACCTAAATCTACAATAGACCTTAGGAGGTTTCCTTTGTCCTAGATAATTTTTATCAGGTTGACTATGCCACTCATTATTTATGTTGATTTGAGAGAAAGGATTATCTCTTAAAAATTAAAAAAAAAAAAAAGAAAAAAAAAAGAAAGGATTAAGACCTTAGAGAAGATTGTTTCTTCAATCATTTGACACTTAGGTCATGTAAATAAAGCAATATAACTACCATTGTCCACTCTTTCACATTTAAATTGTATGCAGGGTGAGGCACTTGGTGGCACCACAAAGGGCTTGACAGAACCATTACAGCCAACTGGAAACATTGGTAATGCTGGATTGGGATGGTCTCAAACAAGGCGCTGCAAAGATTGCTAGGCACCATCAAGTATCTGAAATTTAAAATTTCTGTTCAGCTTGTGCCTATGGCGGTACATATGAAAGGTCTCGTAATTCCTGAGGACAATGAATGCACCATGACCAAAAGCTATGAAAACGGAAGAACACAATGGTTCTCAGGGAAGCTACATAAATTCCTCTTGTTTTAGGTAAGCAAAAACAAGAATTTAATTAATCTTTTACTTGTACAAATGTGAATGTGGCTTGCAATTTCACTGGCTATGAGTGGATGTCTGACGGGTGATGTCATCGTCTTGAATGTGGTGGGTGAATCTCTACTTTTAGTAGGAAGCTGTTCCCTGCTGGTTGGTTGCTGCTGATGACCAGCTTGGCGGAGGATATTTCATCTTAAGTCATTATTATTGGTGCACCTTGAATTACTAATTCTAATACAGTTGTTTGTTTAATCGACCTAAATCTTTTTTTTTTTTTTTTTTGTTTTTGGTTAAACATTTTGGTTTATTGTTCTCGTGCTTGTAAAATTTTTTAAAATATGGTTATTGAAATCTCTAGTTTTGGTTCTACTTAATTATTCCTGATAGCTTGGAGCTGTTGTTTTTGTCATTGCATCGGCTTGATTCGTTTAGTCTTTGTAATATTGTGTTCTAGAAGAATTTAAATTTCAAAATGTTCTTTTATTTGCAGATTATATGGACCCGATAATATTTTTTTCATCTTGATTGTGTGGTCTCATGCCCTTATATTCCATTGAATAACACTTGTTTTGCTTTGCTTTTTTTGTAATTATTTTTTTATTTTTTATTTTATTTTAGAATAGTTAATCGTATAGAACCAGAAACTCCAGAAAACAATCTCTAAAAAAAAAAAAAATTGTTCTTTTGTGATTAATGCTAGATGTTTATATATATATATATATATATATATATATATATATTAATTCTACTATTGAGTATAATACTCGATTCAAGTAGAGTATATAGAAACCAACTATTAGTTTGATAATCTATTTATATTTATCTTATACGTAAATTTTTGAGTCGAATTGATATTCTTATAATGTCAATTAAAAACAATTTTTTTCAATATACATTAACAGTTAAAATTTTATTATTAAGAAACAAATAGTTAGACATTTTTTATGAACTTGAAATTTGACATGTATGATTCATGTGAATGCAATATAAAATTCAACGGTCAGATTAAAAAGATATAAATCATAAAAAAGTATGTAAAACTAAATTAGTTTTACATAGGTATAAATAGATCCCTCAATGAATCAAGTTACATCATTGTAAAACAATTTTGTTTACACCAATTTATAATTTCATATAAGATTAATATGTTTAAAAGTCAAACATTAGATCGTACTCGTATCCATCATATATGAAAAGTTTCGAGTCGATATAATATTTTATCATTTTGATTAAGTATAACATATTTTTTAATATATATTAACGATTGAAATTATATTATTATCAAATTAATAGTTGACTATTTTCGATTAACTTGAAATTTTATATGCATAATCTACTTCACAAAAGTATAATGCTCAAAGATTCGATTAAGAAAATATAAATCATATGAAAAGATATAAAATCATGTAAAACTGATTTAATTTATATCAATGTAAGTAGATCCCATATATATATATATATATATATATATATATATATATATATATATATATATATATATATATATATATATACACACATCACCCTCTTTCTATGGAAAAGAAGGATTTAATGCCATATTTATGCTGGAACAAGTTTTGCATGTTTCAAAAGTTGAGAAAAAGAATTGATTTAAGGGAATGCCTTGAAAAATAGTGGATACGTCAACAGAGGTTATTTAAGTTGGTAAAAGTTGTCCACTTTGCTTGTAAAATCTATGTTCGACTCTCATTACTAACAATCCTCATTGATATGCGATTTGTAAGTGCAATATAAGTTTTCGTTGGGGCCTACGGCATGCCCTGTCCCTAGACTAGGGAAGCCTCCCCTCACCTAAAGTTTTACGAACCGTGAATAATGGTGGATGTATTAAATCTATTTCAAATACAAATGACATGTTTTCATAAAGGGTACAAATATTCAAATTTGATATTCGCTTGTTAGTTTAATGGACCGGATTAAACTAATATGAGATTTTGTGCAACAAGGAGATAGACAATTTTAAATAAAATTAAGGCATAAATAAAACAAGTTGAAATATTAAAAGATGGAACAAAGAATCAAACACGAAAACTACAAAGAGATTCCATCATTCTCCAAAGGAATTTTATTTTCATTGATAACTTTCTTTTTTAAGGAATTCAATCCACTATAATAAACAAGTTGAAATATTAAAAGGTGGAACAAAGAATCAAACATAAAAACTATAGAGGTTCCATCATTTACCAAAGGAATTTATTTTCTCTCTTAACTTTCCTTTTTAAGGAATTCAATCCACTGTATCATCAATCTCACAACTATCCCTTTTAAGGTCAAGTGCTGAGATTGTGAAATATGTGAGTATATTATGATGGACACCAGGATTTATGTGGTTCGACAAGAATGCTTACGTCCATGGAGGATAGCCAAGGATGTTACTATATGAATAGAAAGAACCAGTTTATTCACGAGTTGCAAGACTATTGCTAGAACTGGTTACGTGTCCAGGTGTGTTCAGGGTAAAAATAAGCTAGAAAAAGAAAAGCAAAACAAAATATAAGTAGAGCTTAGGCGGTAAATAAAAACTGGATCCCCATTGGAGGCATATATATAGGCTATGGAAAATGCTCGATCGTGTCATGTTGCCATCCTATGGAGTTTCTCTATACTAAAGGAATTTGTTTATCTTCAAGCCATGAGACTGAGGAGACAAGGAAACTATGTATAATTTTAGCTAGGCTTGTTGGGCTAAGCTTGGTGTGATTGTATCTTTGCTAAATTCATCCCAAACACTAAGTTGTTGGTGGTGTCTTGGGTATGTTTTGACTCATACCCAAACACTAAGTTGGTGGTGGTGGTGGTGTCTTGGGTATGTTTCGACTCATACTCAAATTTATAAACAAATTTGTACAGTAGAATAAGGCAAATTTTAAACATAGAAACGCTGCAACAATCAAATGATCACATTTGATATAAGCATTCAAGAAATCATTTGGAATATCAAGCATACAATGGAGTTTCAAACTTTTACCTTGTCTAGAGATATCGTAATCTCAAGATTTGCTATCTTTATGAACTTGTACACTAAGGCTAGGTTATGGCAAACTAAAGCCTTCTAATTGTCTGACCTCTTACGGTATCCACACAAGTCGTGGATGACAAGTTCACCAAGGTTGAGTTAAATTACAACCGTTACCATGCTAGTAGCTTGAGTATCAATACACTCACCATCCAAGATTCACAATCTTAAAAAAAAAAATCCCGAGGAATAACTATTTCTTCTAAAGCAAGAAAACAATTCAAAAGAACTCACATAAAAATTGGTACAGGGAATTTCATAAGTTGCTTGTCAATTTTATAGGTCAAATCCATAGGGTTTAACCCAAATCAAAATTTTCAAAGTAGAGAAAAAAATCATGCACTATCAAGGAAATGGGTATAGAAAAGTTACATTTCATATCTTTTTGTTTGCTACATTTCCAATAAAAAAATCTATGTCCTTGCTGCAAATACCAATGAATTTTCTTTGTCTTTGATCATAATTCACGCATAGGGAATTGTCAGATAAACTTCAATCCTTGACAAGAAGCCAACAAAACATACCAATTTTATCAAAGAAAATCACCTTACTTGCCACACACTCTAGGAAAGGAAAACCTTAATTGTTCTGCGACTTGTAGGGAGACAAAAGCTTTAGGATTTTTACACAGTGTTGTTTCCAAACTTGGGGTGGCCGACCATAATGATATTTTTTTTAGGCTAGATCAATTGTGTTCCATTAAATGGAACAATTTCCTTTAAGCCCCTAGGACTTATTTTAATTAATATTGGATACTCCTCTTAATTAAACAATTTAATTTTGTGGAAATTATTCAAATTTAATTAATGCCAAAGATTATAATTTGATTAAACCATTTAACTAAATTTCAGTAATTCTTTATTAATTATAATTTGGTCTAATGAGTTACTTAAAACACTTTTAATTAAGTCTGTTTAATTAAACACATTTAATTAAGCTTAATTATGATTCCAAAAATAAGTCTCATTAAAAATTCTAAATTTTTCAAGCATAATCAACTCAATTCAATGCATTCATAACTTTTATGTGTGTGACCGTCTAGGTTTCCAACATGTTGCTATGAATTTAAATTCATGATTTTGCAATACATCACGACCACTTATATGTTTAATGGTTTGATTAACATTGCACTATGCTTTATGAACATTTCCAATTTTATCCAAGTGCAGTGTTTACTTTATGAACATTTCCAATTTTATCCAAGTGCCACAATTATTAACTCCATAATTTTTATTGCTTTGGTCGGAGACTTATGTGTTAATATGAGCTATAGTGATCGAGATATGGTCCAGTAAAGTTATTTAGAGAGATGGATCCTCATCTTGCCTACTCATCCATCTTCACGTGCTTCATGGCTCACTCAAAATCACCCTTTCAAGCATTTGGCACCCAAACCCATGAAATCAAAGAGTGATAATTCACACAAAAGATGACCTAGCATCTTAAGTCAAGGACCTATTTACACTACTGACATGTGAGAGCATTTCCATAGACACTCGAATAACACTACCCAATGAAACTCTCACAGTGGGTCATGTTCAGTAGCTTATTCTCTGAGGACCCACTTGCTATTCTTAAATATCCTCATATTTCAACCTATGAGATTAATTACTTACTTCATAAGTAATAAGGCTTAGCATGTGCTAGTCTTTAAGCACTATCAATGCCTTATCTTAATATTACAATGATTATGAACAATTTAGGAACATAGCTTTGATGCATAGGGATCTCATAATGGTAACCATTTATAATTCCCAAGTAAGGCTAATTTGTTCCATGGGCTTCACCTATATAGTTACTAATAAATCTAATTTTTTCAATAATAAATAATGAATGGAAACCTTTATGTCATATTCCCAAAGTGAACATATGTTTCCATGGCATCATGCATCCTGCCAAGTGAGTCGGCTCTAGTGCATATACTAACAATCTCCCACTTACACCTGTTCCAATCACTAAGGTATCCAATACCGAACTGTTTCATTTAGTGATTGTGTCAATACATGGGCTACACTAGGTTTTCACTAAGAAATATGTTTTACATGATAATCGATATTATTATTAGTTATAGCATAGAAATAGATCTTAATGAGACTGATTTCTTTTATATGGCTCAGTTGTGTCATGACCCATTTTTCCTAAAAAGCCCTATAAATTTTTTGCTTTTTCATTTCCTTACCTGTCGTGAATAGTTTTAGTACTAACAATTGGGCTATGAGTCGATGTTAGTCCCTCCTGTCATGTTACTTACCTTAACATCTATTTTTCATATTTCATTTACATATCAATTTATTTTAACTAAATGTATCCCCAATATTACATCTGTGTACAATATTGTGCCTCTATATGTTCAGATACAAAAATTATACGAATGTGTATACCTGGTCTTGATAGGAAGCAGCGGATAACCGAAATGCAATATTAGTGTCACTCTCTTCTACTGAATGTAACCTGTAGGGTGGAAAATGAAAGGGTAAGTGCAACTTGCTCAGTAAGGCAATAATGCAAGCAGGTAGATAACTACACTATCTACATGCTAGTAAAGGCATGACATGTAAAACATTTATATCTCGAGCATGAGGCAATTAAAACCATACCATGTATGAGTATATCATATATCGCAAAACATGAATCGGCATGTAAAACATGAAAAACATCTCATGTAAAAGCTCTCATGCTCGATATAGTAAAACTCTTCAAAACAATTCAGAGGGATTCAACACATCTTTAAAATCATTAATATCCTAAAAAAAAACCTATCAATTTCTCATTTAATACTACATTTCATAAAAATCGTCACAAATCGGGGCTCGACCCCTCCCTCGGGTCTACCCTGGTCTAATAAGACAAATCAAATATATATCATGTGAGACATGCAGGTTACTGTATGGAAACAATCGAGGACTATGTCCCTGTGATCCCAAGCTATATGGATCCCAGTGTGCGGGGTATCACAACTATAACGGGAGGTGGGTCACCCTACTCGCCAGAATATCACATCATGTGAATACAATAGTCATGACAACATGGTACAGTGTATTCCATGTGACATACACGGTACAATGTACTCAATGAGCCCAATATCACAGTCTGAGAATGCTTGCCATAGGTCTTATCCCACTCCAAACCATGTCGATAACCAACCCATGTCTCAATCTACACATGCTAGCATATCTTCTCACTGTGACATAGTATACAGGAGGCTCCAGCACAATCATATGCATGTCATAAAATTTCTGTGCGAGCGAAGCTCCAGCACGGCTCCATGCATATTCATGATATCAAAAAAACCCTCGAGCGAGCGAAGCTCCAGCACGGTTTCATAAAAATCAATGAAATATGCGTACGAGCAGCGCTCCAGTACGACTTTAAAATAATTATAAATCCAATTTAAATTCACGTACAAGAAATTCTCTAGTACGGATGCATAAAACCAAGTAAAATCCACATATGATTTAAAACTCATAAAAACATGATAGGCTGCTCAATTTCACTAAAACAAATCAAAAATCACAACTGGCACCTAATTCGTGCCCTTTCATGTAAAAACATGAAATAAATAGTCATCCTATCCATAATTTGCTTAAATTAAAGCAATATAATCATAGGAATATCAAAAACATGAAAAGCATGCAATTTCATAGCCTTACTACCCTTTTTGAAATTTTCCTAATTAGGGGCAAAATCGTAATTTTCACATATACCATGATTTTCGTAAAAAATATTATTCTATTTGTAGATACCTTATGAAATTCTACGTAATGTAAATAACCCCAAAAATACGTGCAAGTATCTCTAAGTGCTTACAAAATTCCCTTACCTCATTTTTCTGTATAGTCTAACCTTTTCCACTGATGTCTCGTCACACAGTCCGATTTGCTCCGAATCCAATCTCCGGAACTGCGTATAAATATTTATCAGGTTAAATACAATACTCTTATCCATATTTAACCTTTATTGAGCTTAAATTTAAATTGTTGGGCTCCTTTACTCTTATTGGGCCCGATTACACATTAATGGGCCTTAATCAGCCTTAAGCCCGTTTTCCACTAACTATTCACATTAAATCCTTTCTTCGGGTATATTGGACTCTCAATACCTATTGAGTTTCGTTCCAAACTCTTTGGATAGCCCGTATATCATTTACGACAATTAATTCAAAAATACGAATATAATTTATTTTTATGCAAAAATTAATCCGAAATCTGCAAAATAAATTTCAATTGCATAATAATCATATTGTTGTCATAAATGAGCTTTACTTACCCAAAATTATGTGATGGTGCGCGAATCGAAGTTCGATCGGCTCACGTTCGGAATTTATCGTCGAACTGCACCATTTTATATTTAATTTCGGGTTAATTTTCGATCAAATATAATTTAAATAAATTTCTTGAAAATCAAATCGATCACTTTTGACCTCTTACCGACTTACCCGAAGTCCGGTGTATCCTCAAAAATTCTTCCCCTTTTTCCTTTTTCTCTCTTTCTCCCTTTTTCCTCTCTTTCTTTGCTGAACCGGTTCGGTCCGGTTCAACCCGGTTCAGACCGATCGGTTCAGCCCGGTTCACTTCTTGCTGAATCGATTCGTACCTATTTAGGCTTTCCTGTCATTGTTCTTCTCTTTTTTGATCGGTTCTCGGGCCATTTCTAGCGCCAATCGGAGCGCCTGGAGCAGGGGAACGTTCGGCTAGGGTCGGGGTTGGTCGAATCGGCGTCGGTGGCCGTCGATTTCTCTTCTCCCTCCGTGGCACTCTCCCTCTTGATCCGTCAGATTCCAACGATTTCTGCGCGTGTCGCTGATACCAGTGGAATGGCACGGTTGTCCACTCTCCTCTCCGGCCCTCACCTAGCCGATTGGTCGCCGAACGGTCGTCGGGGCAGTCTCTTCTTCCTCGGCTTGCTTCCGTCGATTTTCATTTTCTTTTCTTTCTCTCCCAGCGTTTCAATTCCTGATTTCTTCTTTTATATATATATTTTAATTTATTTTAATATTATTTTAATCATTAAAATATTCTAAAAATCCTAAAATATCCTTAAAAAAATATATTTTATTCAAATTAATTTATTTAATTAATTTATTGTATTTTTCCACTTTCTCGGTATATTTTCTCTGTATTTTCGGGATATTGTCCCGAGTGAAAATTCTGATTAATTCCAGTAAATTCATATCTTGATCAATTTAACCCGAAATTTAATTATTTCTTCATTATTGATCAAGATTTCTTAATCCCATATTTTTAATTAAATTTTCATATCGAATTTATACCGGCTTTCGATCTTTTGACCGTTTTTCCCTTTAACATGTTCAAAAATTCCATTTCAATCCTTTGCATTTTTTAAATGCATTCGAAAATTTTTATTCATTCCCTTTGCTCTTACGATAAAAATCGGGTCTTACATAATCTCCTCCACTTAAGAAATTTGGTTCTCCAAATTAGAACAAAGTCAAATGGATCCATAAACAACTCTGGGTACGTCTATCATATCATATACAGTCATTCTCAAGTGACTTTTTTCGGAGTGTAATACTACCAACATACTTAACTAGGGAGATCATCTTAAACCTTAACACTTTCTCCTTCCTGTTTAATACCCGAATCGATTTTCCAATCATACGTTATACTTTCATTGAGCTAAGCTGTTGGAGCTCATATCCAATCACATATGCTGGGTCCGGATAGTATTTTTGAAGCATCAAAAGATGGGACACAGTGTGGATGACTGCTAATTTAAGTGGTAATGCCAACCTACAGGCCTTATCTCCCACTTTATCCAATCTCAAAGGATTCAATCTAACAAAACTCAATTCGCCTTCTTTCCGAATCTCGTTATGTCCTTAGGACAAGTAATTTTTGACAATACTAATTCACCCTCGGTGAATTCCAATGGTTTCTGTCTCTTGTCAGCATAACTTTTTTGTCTGCTCTGAGGTGTTCTTAATCTCTCACAAATCAACTAAACATCCTCAGAGGTTTGTTATACTAGATCAGGAGCAATTTTCTATCTGTCACCCACTTCTTCTTATCCAAATCGAGAACAACCCCTACGGCCATACAATGCCTCAAATAAAGTCATCCCAATACTCAAGTGACAACTGTCATTATTGGTGAATTCTATTAGTAATAACTGATCACCCCAGAAGCTTATAAAATCAATGACACATGCTCTCATCATATCCTCCAGAACCTGTACAATCCTCTCTGACTGACCATCTATCTGAGGATGGAAAGCAGTGCTAACACTCAGTCGGGTTCGATAGCTTCCTGAAAACGTTCTCAGAAGTGGGAAGTGAAGCGGAAATCCCATCTGATACCATGCTCACTGGAACGCTACATAATGTTCCACAATTTTCCTTCAATATAACTTCGCCTACACACTCTGGGGATTTCATAACCAGAAGGTAGGTAGACTTAGTCAATTTATCGACTATCACCCAGATAGCCTCATGATTCATCCGGGTCCTCTATAACCCATCACAAAATTCATGGTAACTTGTTCCCATTTTCGTGTCAATATAGGTAGAGGTGCAATAACCCTATAGACTTCTAGTACTCTAGCATAATCTGCTGACATACGAGACACTTCTCCACAATCTCTACAATGTCTCTTTTCATATCTGACCACCAATACCTGTCACGATCCTCAACTTACCAAAATACGTACAAATTTTTTCGCATTTTCATGCATCAATTGTTAATCATCCTTCCTTGATCGTGAACAACCACACTCTTAACAGTTGGGCTGTGTGTCGACGTCTAACTCATTCCACCATACACATTCAATTTGAACATTATTTACGAGTAAACACTTGTATAAATGTATATATATCAGAGTCGTTACATGTGTTTACATTGTTTTACATCCCCAATAGTTACATACAAAATGCTACTGTGCTATGTCTAGTTTAGATACAAAATAATCCAAGTGTGTATACCTTTAGCGATGGGATGCAGCTGATTACCAAAAGGGAAACGCCTCCAGTCACGCTCAATCTATACTCAACACTCTTTAGAGAGGGGAAAATAAGGGGGTGAGCAAACCACACGCTCAGTAAGGCAATCATGCAAACAGGTAGATACTGCACTATCTACGTGATCGTGATGCCATGCTCAAAAGCATTTAATTTATCATTTATCTCGAAACATGAGTGTATGATTGTGTTAATGGTATGTAAAGCAATCATGCTATTAAAATCCAATGCACATTTCAACTCAAAGCATGGTATAAATCATCATGCATAATTCACAATAAAAGCATGGCATTACCCATCATGCATTTTTCTCAATAAAGCATGGCATTAAATATCATGCATTTTTCTCAAATAGCATGGCATTAACCATCATGCATTTTCACAATAAAGCATGGCATTAAACATCATGCATCCGTGCACTTTAAAAACCATTAGCAAATCAATCCAACATTGGTCAGGTCTCAGCCCATCCCTCGGACTTTCCTGACCCACAAATCATTTCAAACATGGATTTATTCTCAAGGCAATAGACATGTGAGATAGGCAGTTCAACAACAGGTAATAACCTCAAGGCCTATGTACATAACCTGTGATACCGGCTACACGGATCAGGTGTGCGGGATATCACCATTATCTGCTTCCACACGTGAGGTGGGTCAAATCCTACCCGCCGGTCCATAGCAGATCTCGTCCGAAGACGGCACATCACAACTCAACACGGTACAACGTACTCCATGCTACATGCACTGTACAACGTACTCCATGGACCCAATCAACACATCATATCACGCCACATCTCAAATGTACGTGTGAGCCTATTTAATCGGTACGACCTCTTATCTACCCGAAGCTCCTAACACGGCTAATTAATCATGTTAAAAAAATGCACGTGTGAGCCTATTTAATCGATGTGACACCCAGTCTACTCGAAACTCCAAACACGGCAACATGCAAGGTAGGCATCTAGTGCGAGACAAACTCCAAGCACAATGCCAAAACAAATATGAAATCCATGTGAAAACTAGTGCCTCTAGCACTCATGTGTATAAAACACATCAAATCTCGTGCGAGTCATACTCTAGCATGCTTTCATACTCATGAAATCATGTAGGTGGCTCAAAACTTTGCAAAGTATGGTTAACAAACCAAAACAACTCAACTCTTTTGCAAATCATTTCAAATATTAGCCAACCTACCAAATCATTTGCTAAAAAGCAATAAAACGTGATTTTCAAGCAATATGCTTTTGTTTTCATGCACATTTTGTCAAACACCCAACTTTTGCCCTTCAATCAGCCAACATCATTTCCTAATCTCATGCATTCTAGCAAAATATTTCAGCGCCCAAATTGGGCACAGATATCTCTAAGAGTCCACACAATTCCCTTACCTCGATTTACTTGGAGTGACTCCTTTTCTTTTAGCTTCTCACGCTCTTGGCTCAACTCGCCTCGGCGTATCCTCGGAAGCTGCGATTCATTCATTCAATCAATTGAGTTGATATTTGTAACCCATAATTGACCTCACTAGTCAATATAATTCACTTATGCATTTTACCAATGCCTTAATCCACATTTTACCCCTTTTTGGTAAATCTTACAATTTATTCACCAACATCTTAAAATCATACCCATAACACTATTGTCACCTTTAGACATCCCATTTCTCATTAATCTCCATACATTCCACTTTCTCACACTAGACCATTTCTAGGTCATAATCATTCCAATGCATTTTAGATAGTTTCTAACCATCCATACTCATGCCAAACAACTCTAAAATCAATTAAATAGACAATGTACCATAGTTGGAGTGTTAGAGTCTTACCAAATCTGATTTCTCTCCTTGCTTCAAATGATAATGCCCTTAACTCCTTCAATACCAACAATGGGAAAATACCTTCCAACTATGTTGTTCTTCTCTTTGATAGGAACAACTTTTCCTCTAATGGTCTCTCTCCAAATCTTATTGAAAATGGCTGATTTAGAGAGAGAAAGTTAGGTTTTTGGGTTGAAAGTGGAAGGTTAGTGTTTTTCCCAAAATTTTCAGATTTTCAGCACTCCTTTTATAGAAATAACTTGAGGAGATCGATCTGATCCAAGAGGAGATCGATCTGGTCCCCTTAAATCCCTAATTTTCATGGCATTTTAAGCATGAGATCGATCTGTCGAAGCATGAGATCGATCTGCCCCCAAACAGAGAGCTAAGGAGATCGATCTAGGTGCTTGAGGATCGATCTTTTCATTACAGAATGCTTAGGAGATCGATCTGGCTCCATTGGAGATCGATCTGCTCTATTCTATTGCCCAAATAAGAGCATTCTGGCTCTTCTAGATCGATCTCTCATCCTATGAGATCGATCTGCCCTTCACAATTTTTAGATTTTCTGCAGTTCTTTTGCAGCAACACTTACCAAACTTCATACATTTTGTTGCCATGATCATTTTCTCATCCATTCATCTTTGAGGCTTGACAATAGCCTCCATTCATACCTTATACCTATTGAGACTTGTGTGGAATCTTTGTATAACCAAAGATACTTAATATTAACCTAATAGGAGTGCATACTCATGCAATTCTACTTCCATTTTACCACACTACTCATAATCCATTCTACTCACATTCTCCACATGTTTAAGTCCATTTCTTTACATTCATACATAATGTAACTTGTATGTACAATCATAACTCTTATTACAAGTGTGTTCATTTACTTTATGGACTTACATCACATATACTCCACATTACAATTGTATCATCAAACTTATGACTTCACAATACAACTTCATTTACATTTCTATGTACATATATACCATTATACATATACGGGGTCTCACATTCTCCCATACTTAGAAAATTTGGTCCTCCAACTTGGAACCAATTATTTTGTGAACAACTCGGGATACTTCTCCCACATCAAACTCTTCAATTCCCATGTGGCTTCTTCCATAGTTTGATGTTGCCAAAGTAGTTTCACCAAGGGAATTGTCTTTGTCCTCAACACTTTCTCTTTTCTGTCCAATACCCGAACTGGCTTCTCAACATAGGTCATACCTTCATTGAGCTCCAATGGCTCATACCTTATTACATGCGTCGGATCCGGGTGATACTTCCTCAACATGGATACGTGGAAGATGTTATGCACACTTGCCAACTCTGGTGGCAATGCCAATCTATAAGCCTTATCTCCCACCTTATCAAATATCTCAAATGGCCCTATATATCGAGGGCTCAACTTTCCCTTGTTCCCGAATCTCATAATTCCCTTCAAAGGGGAAACTTTCAAAAACACTGACTCACCCACATCAAACTCTAGTGGTCTCCCTCTCTTGTCAGCATAACTCTTTTGCCTGCTCTGAGCTGTCCGTAACCTCTCACATATCAATTGGACGTCATCAGAGGCTTATCTAACCAAGTCGGGAGAAAAGATCTGTCTGTTGCCAACCTCTTCCCATCCAATAGGGGAACGACATCTACGCCCATACAATGCCTCATATGGTGCCATCCCGATACTCGCATGAAAACTGTTATTATAAGCGAACTCTGCGAGTGGCAAATGGTCATCCCAGAAGCCTCCAAAATCCAATGCACACGCTCTCAACATATCCTCCAGGGTCTGTATAGTCCTCTCTGACTGACCATCTGTCTGAGGATGAAACGCGGTGCTAAAACTCAACTGGGTCCCCATCGCTTCCTGAAAATGTTCTCAAAAGTGGGAAGTGAAGCGGGCATCCCTATCAGAAACAACACTTACTGGAATTCCATGTAGCCTCACTATCTCGCGCACTTATAGGTTCGCTAACTGGCTCAGAGTATCGGTAGCTCTTATAGCTAGAAAATGGGCTGATTTCGTCAACCGATCCACAATCACCCATATGGCATCATGACCTCTCCGGGTCCTCGGTAATCCCATCACAAAATCCATGGTGACATGCTCCCACTTCCAAGTCGGTATCGGTAGAGGTTGCAATAACCCTGCAGGCTTCTGATGCTCTACCTTCACGTACTGACAAATGAGACACTTAGCAACATATTCAGCAATGTGCTTTTTCATTCCAGACCACCAATAAACTTTTCGAAGGTTTTGATACATCTTAGTAACCCCTGGATGTATCATATACTTCGATGAGTGAGCCTCTGTTAAGATCAACCTTCTGATCTCTGCATCATCAGGAACACATATCCTACCTCTGAACCTCAACAGCCCATCCGAACTCAACTCAAAGTCTGTGTCTATACCCCTCTGTATCTGTCCGACAATATCACTACACTGCTGATCAACTCGCTGAGCCTGTCGGATTCGATCTACCAGATCCTGTTCCAACTGCAGACTAGCTATCATAAATCCAAGTCAGGCGGGGTCATATCCAAACTGAGGTTCGTAAACTGTTCCAACAGCTCGTGTTCCCTGACCATCATAAATGACACCATCCCGAGATGCTTCCTACTCAATGCATCAGCAACCACATTTGCTTTACCCGAGTGGTACAGGATCTTACAATCATAATCCTTTAATAGCTCGAGCCATCTCCTCTGTCTCATGTTCAACTCTTTCTGTGAGAACAGGTACTTAAGGCTCTTATGATCATTATAAATGTGAAATCTCTCACCATAGAGGTAGTAGCGCCATATCTTCAGCGCAAACACCACCGCTGCCAACTCCAAGTCATGGGTCGGGTAGTTCCTCTCATGATCCTTTAACTGTCTTGATCCATAAGCTACTACCTTCCCATCCTGCATCAATACACAGCCCAGTCCCAGATGTGAAGCATCCGCATACACCGAGAAACCTCCTGAGCTGGTAGGAATGGTGAGGATTGGAGCTGTGGTTAATCTCCTTTTCAGCTCCTCAAAACTTTCTTCACACTTATTGTCCCACACAAACTCCACATTCTTTCTTGTGAGGCGTGTCAAAGGAGCAGCTAACCTCGAAAACCCCTCTACAGAACTTCGGTAATACCCAGCTAAACCCAGGAAACTTCTAATCTCTGTCACTGTCTGGGGTCTCTGCCACTGAACTACGGCCTCAATCTTAGATGGATCCACTGATACTCCATCTTTTGATACTATGTGACCCAGAAAAGAGATCTGTTCCAACCAAAAGTCACACTTACTGAGTTTAGAGTACAACTTCTTCTCTTGGAGGGTTTGCAGCACTATCCTTAGGTGCCGTTCATGCTCCTCTCTAGACCTTGAATACACCAGTATTTCATCAATAAACACAATAACAAATCGATCCAAGTACTGGTGGAATACCTCATTCATCAAAGACATAAAAGCTGCGGGAGCATTCGTCAACCCGAATGGCATAACCATAAACTCATAATGTCCATACCGGGTGCGAAAAGCTGTATTGGGTACATCTCCACCTCGTATCTTCAACTGATGGTACCCTGATCTCAAATCTATCTTGGAAAAGACCTGCGCTCCCTTAAGCTAATCCAACAAGTCATCGATACATGGAAGGGGATACTTATTCTTGATGGTGGCCTTATTCAATAACCGATAATCTATACACAGTCGGAGGCTTCCATCCTTCTTCCTTACAAACAGAACCGGTACTCCCCAAGGTAAGACGCTCGGCCTGATGAACCCCTTCTCTAGCAACTCTTGCAGCTATTTCCTTAACTCTTCCAACTCAACTTGAGCCATCCTGTACGGTGGCTTGGACATCGACTTTGTACCAGGTGCCAAATCTATACCAAACTACATCTTCCTATCTGGAGGTAACCCTGGTAACTCATCCGAAAAGACATCTAAAAATTCCCTAACCACTGGAATGTCTCCCAATTCTGGACGTGCCTTATCCGTCTCAATCACATAAGCGATAAACCCTTCACATTATTCTTTCCACCATTAGTATCATAATTCATCACATCACATACATACATGAAAATCAAATTTATCTTTCATACATCATGTATCAAGATTGTACTCATCACACTTAATAAAAATCATGTTCTTTAACTTCATTTCACAAAATTTACTACAAGATTGTCTATCATTGGAAACATCAAAGTTTTTGCATGACAATCCATAACAACATGATTTGTAGCCAGCCAATCCATCCCTAGGATTACATCAAAATCACTCATATTTAATAAAATTAAATCGACTGCCGTTTCTTTACCTCCTATCCTCATCTTACAATCCTTATATACATGCTCAGTCAACTGACTATCATTCATAGGGGTAGATATCAACAACATCTTATCAAGCAACGTGGGTTTTACATGCTTCAACAATTTACATGCAAAGGATGGTGATACAAAAGAATGCGTGGCACCAGGATCAAACAGTACATAAGCTTCTAAATCAAAGATTTGGATGGTAACTTTTACCACATCCGATGACTGATCTGCAATGTCCTGGTCCAATGTGTGCACTCGTCCTCTGCTTACACCCACTGCTTGCTTCCTCATTTCCTCGGCAGTAGCCCTCTTCCTTGGAGCAGCTGTACCAACTGGAGCTCTCTCTGGCTCCTTGCCTTTCTGTGGGGCTCTCTCTATCATCTCTGGGCAATCTCTGATTATGTGCCCTGGCTTCCCACATCTGAAGCATACTACAGGAGATCTATAGCATGGTCAAGTTCCATGGTACCTACCACACTTGCCACACTGTTCCGTAGTAGGCCGTAGTCCTCCAATCATAATTCCCTTAGCTGGAGCAATGGCCGGATACATGGGAGTATTAACTGTTCTCTCCCGGATCTCATCAATCCTCAACCTCTTTCCAAAGAATCTCTTGCTTCCTTTATAGCTGAAGCCTCTGTCCATCATTGGTCTTTTCTTATCTCTGTCCTACATCTTACCAACCTTTCCAAACTCTGAGGTGATTCTATCAACATCTTGTTCACACAATTGCGCTCTAGCACTGCCTCCTCATAGGTCGGTATATCCAGGTGATCCAATCTGGACCTGATGGTCGGTCTCAATCTATCCATAAATTTTTGGATCTTTTCGACTTCATTACCCATCGTGTTAGGATCATATCTGCCAAGGGCTATAAAAGCAGTCTCATACTCATCCACAGTCTTACTCCCTTGGGTCGATCCTAAAAATGCCATCTTTAGCTTCCACTGTGCAGTATTCGGGACATACTGTCACCGAAAGGCCTCTAGAAATACATCCCAGCTGATCTCAGTATGCCGGGCTCTCAAAATAGGCCTGGTGGACTTCCACCAATGTTCTGCTGATCCCTTCAGCATAAAAGCGGCAAACACTACCATCTCGGTAGTAGTGCACTCAAAGAATCCATATAATTTCTCGATCTTATTGATCCAATCCTCAGCCGCTACTGGGTCCTTTATTCCACTGAAAGACGACAGTCCAAACTTTTAGAACTGCCGCAGTCTATCCAAATCACATCCATATCCCCAACCTCTACTGCCTGGTGTAGCAACCGGCGTAGGCACATCCTGTGTGGGTGGGGTATCTGTCGTCTGAGGTCTTTGGGCTGGCCCTGCCTGTGCCTCAGGAGCTGCCGCCTGCTCGGCATCACCCTGTGTAGCGGGACTCTGTCTACCGCCAACTCCAGATAAAGATTGGGTGACCAACTCCATAATCATCTCAATGCTTCGCTTAATCCTCGCGAAGCTAGCCTCAGTACTCTCGGGTCTCTCCTCTGGACCCTGTGGAGCGTGCTCAACATCAGCCTCCACCTCAACATCATCCTGAGTCTCGTGTGTTTTCGGCTCAACACGACCCCCAGGCCTGCATCTACGGCCTCGAGCTTGCGCTCTCATCCCTCTACCTCGACTGGTATTAGGCATAATTACTCAATTCCCTACATTCACAACCAATTACTTAGTCAACCCATCGACACACACAATTGTATCTAAATAAGCACAGTAACATGGGGATGTAATTTTTCCAACTTATTAAGTATTTTAGACATGACACACGTCAGACCAACTCAAGCTCTGATACCAACTTCTGTCACAACCCTCAACTTACCAAAATACGTATAAATTTTTTCGCATTTTCATGCATCAATTGTTAATCATCCTTCCTCGATCGTGAACAACCACACTCTTAACAGTTGGGCTGTGTGTCGACGTCTAACTCATTCCACCATACCCATTCAATTTGAACATTATTTATGAGTAAACACTTGTATAAATGTATATATATCAGAGTCGTTACATGTGTTTACATTGTTTTACATCCCCAATAGTTACATACAAAATGCTACTGTACTATGTCTAGTTTAGATACAAAATAATCCAATTGTGTATACCTTTAGCGATGGGATGCAGCGAATTACCAAAAGGGAAACGCCTCCAGTCACGCTCAATCTATACTCAACACTCTGTAGAGAGGGGGAAAATAAGGGGGTGAGCAAACCACACGCTCAGTAAGGCAATCATGCGAACAGGTAGATACTGCACTATCTACGTGATCGTGATGCCATGCTCAAAAGCATTTAATTCATCATTTATCTCGAAACATGAGTGTATGATTGTGTTAATGGTATGTAAAGCAATCATGCCATTAAAATCCAGTGCACATTTCAACTCAAAGCATGGTATAAATCATCATGCATAATTCACAATAAAAGCATGGTATTACCCATCATGCATTTTTCTCAATAAAGCATGGCATTAAACATCATGCATTTTTCTCAAATAGCATGGCATTAACCATCATGCATTTTCACAATAAAGCATGGCATTAAACATCATGCATCCATGCACTTTAAAAACCATTAATAAATCAATCCAACACTGGTCAGGTCTCAGCCTATCCCTCGGACTTTCCTGACCCACAAATCATTTCAAACATGGATTTATTCTCAAAGCAATAGACATGTGAGATAGGCAGTTCAACAACAGGTAATAACCTCAAGGCCTATGTACATAACCTGCGATACCGGTTACACGGATCAGGTGTGCGGGATATCACCACTATCTGCTTCCACACGGGAGGTGGATCAAATCCTACCCGTCGGTCCATAGCAGATCTCATCCGAAGATGGCACATCACAACTCAACACGGTACAACGTACTCCATGCTACATGTATGGTACAACATACTCCATGGATCCAATCAACACATCATATCACGCCACATCTCAAACGCATGTGTGAGCCTATTTAATCGGTACGACCTCTTGTCTACGCGAAGCTCCTAACACGACTAATTAATCATGTCAAAACAATGCACGTGTGAGCCTATTTAATCGATGTGACACCCAGTCTACTCGAAGCTCCAAACACGGCAACATGCAAGGTGGGCATCTAGTGCGAGACAAACTCCAAGCACAATGCTAAAACAAATATGAAATCCATGTGAAAACTAGTGCCTCTAGCACTCATGTGTATAAAACACGTCAAATCTCGTGCGAGTCATACTCTAGCACGCTTTCATACTCACAAAATCATGTAGGTGGCTCAAAACTTTACAAAGTATGGTTAACAAACCAAAACAACTCAACTCTTTTGCAAATCATTTCAAATATTAGCCAACCTACCAAATCATTTGCTAAAAAGCAATAAAACGTGATTTTCAAGCAATATGCTTTTGTTTTCATGCACATTTTGTCAAACTCCCAACTTTACCCTGCAATCAGCCAACATTATTTCCTAATCTCCTGCATTGTAGAAAAACATTTAAGCGCCCAAATTGCGCACAGATATCTCTAAGAGTCCACACAATTCCATTACCTCGATTTACTTGGTGTGACTCCTTTCCTTTTAGCTTCTCACGCTCTTGGCTCAACTCGCCTCGGCGTATCCTTGGAAGCTGCGATTCGTTTATTCAATCAATTGAGTTAATGTTTTTAACCCATAATTGACCTCACTAGTCAATATAATTCACTTATGCATTTTACCAATGCCTTAATCCACATTTTACCCCTTTTTGGTAAATCTTACAATTTATTCACCATCTTAAAATCATACCCATAACACTATTGTCACCTCTAGACATCCCATTTCTCATTAATCTCCATACATTCCACTTTCTCACACTAGACCATTTCTAGGTCATAATCATTCCAATGCATTTTAGATAGTTTCTAACTATCCATACTCATGCCAAACAACTCTAAAATCAATTAAATAGACAATGTACCATAGTTGGAGTGTTAGAATCTTACCAAATCTGATTTCTCTCCTTGCTTCAAATGATAATGCCCTTAACTCCTTCAATACCAACAATGGGAAAATGCCTTCCAACTATGTTGTTCTTCTCTTTGATAGGAACAACTTTGCCTCTAATGGTCTCTCTCCAAATCTTATTGAAAATGGCTGATTTTAGAGAGAGAAAGTTAGGTTTTTGGGTTGAAAGGGGAAGGTTAGTGTTTTTTTTCGAAATTTTCAGATTTTCAGCAGTCCTTTTATAGAAATAGCTTGAGGAGATCGATCTGGTCCAAGAGGAGATCGATCTGGTCCCCTTAAATCCCTTATTTTCATGGCATTTTAAGCATGAGATCGATCTGTCGAAGCATGAGATCGATCTGCCCCCAAACATAGAGCTAATAAGGAGATCGATCTGGGTGCATTAAGGATCGATCTTTTCATTACAGAATGCTTAGGAGATCGATCTGGCTCCATTGGAGATTGATCTGCTCTATTCCATTGCCCAAATAAGAGTATTCTGGCTCTTCCAAATCAATCTCTCATCCCATGAGATCGATCTGCCCTTCACAATTTTTAGATTTTCTGCAGTTCTTCTGCAGCAACACTTACCAAACTTCATACATTTTGTTGCCATGATCATTTTCTCATCCATTCATCTTTGAGGCTTGACAATGGCCTCCATTCATACCTTATACCTATTGAGACTTGTGTGGAATCTTTGTATAACCAAAGATACTTAATATTAACCAAATGGGAGTGCATACTCATGCAATTCTACTTCCATTTTATCACACTACTCATAATCCATTCTACTCACATTCTCCACATGTTTAAGTCCATTTCTTTACATTCATACATAATGTAACTTGTATGTACAATCACAACTCTTATTACAAGTGTGTTCATTTACTTTATGGACTTACATCACATATACTCCACATTACAATTGTATCATCAAACTTATGACTTCACAATACAACTTCATTTACATTTCTATGTACATATATACCATTATACATATATGGGGTCTCACAATACCCTTTTTTAATATTTTGATATATTTAGTACTTCTTGGATGCACTGTATATCCCGAAGAGTGAGCTTTTAACAATAACACTATCTCATCACTGTGGTCCTGGGGAGTACTTATACTGTCTCTGAACCTCAGTAAGCCATCATCACTCTCTGTGAACTCTGTCACTGTACTCATTTGAATCTGACCCACACTATCGACACCATGTCGATCATCACGCTAAGCCTATCAAATCCGATCACTCAAATTAGTTCTAATCTCAGGCTAGCTGTCGCACAATCACTATCATCATCAGATGGAATCACATCACTACTGAGGCTTACAACTGCTCTAACAACTCACGCTCCCTGACCATCATATGTAATACTATCCCGAAGCTCTTTCTGCTCAAGGCATTAGCCATCACATTAGCCTTTTCTGGGTGGTATAATTTTCACAATCATAATCCCTCAGAAGATCTAACCGTCTTTGTTCTCATATCCGACTCTTTCTGTGAAAACAGATACTCGGGGCTTTTATGATCAGTGCATACCTGAAATTTCTCACCTTGTACATAGTAATGTCATATACTCAGTACAACCACTATCGCTGTCAACTTTAAATCATGGGTCGGATAGTTTCTTTCATGATCCTTGAGTTGTCTAGATCCATAATCGACTATCTTCCCCTTTTGCATCAATACACAGCCCATTCATTATTTTGAGGTATCCATAGACTCACGAGAAACCTCTTAATCTGTTGGGTATGGTGAGAATAAATGTTGTGGTCAGTTCATACTTCAGTACACCAAAACTCCTGTCACGTCTATCATCCCATTCAAATACAACTTTTTCTAAGTTAAACGTGTCAACAAAGTAGTCCATTTCGAGAACTCTCAACAAATCATCTATAAAAACAATTTTCAATTGTTGCTTATGATTTTCCCTGGACTTTAAATACACCTAAAATATCATCAATAAGGATGATAACAAATCGGTCCAGGTAAAGTTTAAATACCTCATCGTAGTTGAGTTTCACTAAATATTTCAACCACCTATATCCTTGACCTATGTACGCATAAACGTATAATGTCATTTCGAAATCGCTTCCGTTCAAGATACTAACCCGCGCCATTTCCTTTTTCTTATATTAACGGTTTTTATAAAATTTTAATTTTTTAAACCTTCCTGATTAATTGAATTCTATATTTCTTTATCGTACCAGTAAAGGTACTCAAATTTTAAATGTATATATTACAACTGTCGATTTCAATTTATAGGTTGTATATATTTTTAGACGTTGTCAAGTCTTCAGGCAAGGAGGTATTTTGAAATACCTTTATTAACCCTCAGACTTGACCACATGGACTGGTTATGGATATATCCTCCTCTTATCCTTGGTCGCAATCCATATTCACTACATATCGCTTAATCCAAATTACTTCACATATCAGAGATTTCTTACTTTGCATACGCCTCTTATTCCAATAGATCTTGTATTCAGGATCTATCACATCTCAAAGCTTATCTCCTTTCGTATATCACTTATAACAAACTCTGTCATTACTCATTCCGTGAGTACAATCATTTACTCTTTTAATTTCAATCGCTACACCCCTTTTTATTACTTGTCAAAATTTACAGTATACTTTTCAGGGGTAAACATATCACTATCTTAGGATAGAAATCTGAACAGCATAGTTTGCAGCCGACCAATTTATTCTCAAATATTACTTCAAATTATTCATATTTCATTGAATAAAATCGGCTGACGTAACCTTTTCCCCCCGTTTTGAACTTATAATCTCTTCGTAATTATTCCGTTAGTTAACCCTCCTTCATTGGGGTACTAACTATCAGTCTTGTACCCAAGGGTGTAGGCATTCATGTCTTTCACTAACTTATATACAAATGAAGGCAGTATGAATAAATACGTAGTATCAGGATCAAGTAACATAATTACGTCTTTATTCATAACCAGTGTGGTATCTTTCACCACATTATATGAAACATCAGTAGTGTTCTAGTCCAAGGCATACACTCGCCCTCGTCCAACAACTTACTTTCCCTTTTTTTCGATGCAGAGATACCAACAGGGTTTTCTCTGTCTCTTTACCATTCTGTGGGGCATTCTCACCCAACTTTGAGCAATCATTAAATAATTGACCCATCTTACCACACTTAACGCCTATTTTAGTAAATAAAGTGTAGGTGTAGGCCCTACTTCCGTGGTATCTACCACACATCCTACACTGCTTACACTGCTATGGAGCAGGTCGGGGTCCTCCAATCACAATATCTGTGTAAGCGCTGAAATTGGATACACTAGGGCCTTACCAATCATCTTATCATGTGACTCATCAGCTTTAAGCTTTTACCAAACTACATTTTTCCCGTTCTGACATCTCTGTCATTCTCTATTCTCTTCTGTCTCTATTTTGGCCTTTACTACCTTTCCCAATCTCAGAGGTGTGCAACACATGATCTTATTCATGCAACTGTCTTCTGCGCACTGCCTTGACATAGGTAGTGATATCTAATGGGGCCAGTCGAACTCTAATCGACAATTTGAGCCCTTCCATGAACTTTTGATCTTTTCAACTCTCACTGTCCACAATATTGGGTTCATACCTGCCCAGGGATGTAATCTGAGATGCATACTCATTAATAGATTTGGTTTCCCTAAACTAATCTCATAAATTCATATGTAACTTCCTCTGAGCAGTATTATGGATATACTTTACCTGGAATGCATCCAAAATTATCTCCCATGTCAGTCCTGGATGTCTAACTCTTAAAATGGGTCGAGCGAATTTCCACCAATACTCCGCCTCACCCTCCAACATAAACATAATTTAAAAGTCACTTTCTCAGTCGACATACATCGAAAGAATCCATACAACTTCGCTATTTCATTCACACAGTCTTTAGTAACTATTGGTTTCTTTACTTCACTAAATACCTGAGGAGTGTGGGAATCTCTATAGTTTGAGGCATCTGTTTAGGCTTTACCCTACCTATCCTCAACTACATGCATAGATTGAGTAAACAACTCCAACATATTTTCTACACTCCACTCCATCCTCTTGGAGCATGTCTCAATACTGTTTGGTCTCTTTATAGGACCCTATGGAGTATGCTCAACATCAGCCTCCACCTCACTCTCATCTTGAGTCTCATGTGATGACTTATTCAACTCTCAAGCCTATCTCTATGGCCTCGAGCATGTGTACTTGCCCCTCTACCATAGCGGCTATCAGTTATAAAAACTATATTCTTGCATTCGAAACTAAATTCTTAGTTGCACTTCCACCTTGATATACACAATTGTATCTAAATAATGCACAGTACATGGGGATGTAAATTTACTTAACCACTAACACCGACTCATATCAGGCAAACTCAGCTTTGATACCACCTCTGTCACGACCCATTTTTCCTAAAAAGCCCTACAAATTTTTTCCTTTTTCATTTCCTTACCCATCGTGAACAGTTTCAATACTAACAGTTGGGCTATGAGTCGATGTTAGTCCCTCCTGTCATGTTACTTACCTTAACATCTATTTTCCATATTTCATTTACATATCAATTTATTTTAACTAAAAACATCCCCAATATTACATCCGTGTACAATACTGTGCCTCTATATGTTCAGATACAAAAATTATACGAATGTGTATACCTGATCTTGATAGGAAGCAGCGGATAACCAAAATGGAAGACTAGTGTCACTCTCTTCTACTAAACGTACCCTGTAGGGTGGAAAATGAAAGGGCGAGCGCAACTTGCTCAGTAAGGCAATAATGCAAGCAGGTAGATAACTACATTATCTATATGTATCTTGTGCATGAGGTAATTAAAACCATGTCATGTATGAGTATATCATATATCGTAAAACATGAATCGACATGTAAAACATGAAAAACATCTTATGTAAAACCTCTCATGCTCGGTACAGTAAAACTCTTCAAAACAATGCAGAGGGATTTAACACATCTTTAAAATCATTAATATCCTTAAAAAAACTCATCAATTTCTCATTTAATACTACATTTCATGAAAATCGTCACAAATCGGGGCTCGACCCCTCCCTCGGGTCTACCCTGGTCTAATAAAACAAATCAAATATATATCATGTGAGGCATGCAGGTTACTGTATAGAAATAATCGAGGACTATGTCCCTATGATCCCAGGCTACACGGATCCCGATGTACGAGGGATCACAACTGTAACGGGAGGTGGGTCACCCTACTCGCCAGAATATCACATCACGTGAATACAATAGTCATGACTACATATTACAGCGTACTCCGTGTGACATACACAGTACAATGTACTCCATGAACCCAATATCACAGTCTGGGGATACCTGCCATAGGTCTTATCCCACTCCAAACCATGTCGATAACCAACCCATGTCTCAATCTACACGTGCTAGCATATCTTCTCCCTGTGACACACAGTCTACAAGAGGCTCCAGCATGATCATATGCATGTCATAAATTTTTGTGAGAGCGAAGCTCCAGCACGGCTCCATGCATATTCATGATATCAAAAAAACCCTCGTGCGAGCGAAGCTCGAGCACAGTTTCATAAAAATCAATGAAATCTGTGTACGAACAGCGCTCCAGTACGACTTTAAAATAATTATAAATCCAATTTAAATTCACGTGCAAGAAATGCTCTAGTACAGATGCATAAAACGAAGTAAAATCCATGTACGATTTAAAACTCATAAAAACATGATAGGCTGCTCAATTTCACTAAAACAAATCAAAAATCAGAACTGGCGCCTAATTCGTGCCATTTCATGTAAAAACATGAAATAAACAGTCAGCCTATCCATAATTTGCTTAAATTAAAGCAATATAATCATAGGAATATCAAAAACATGAAAATCATGCAATTTCATAACCTTACTACCCTTTTTGAAATTTTCCTAACTAGGGGCAAAATCGTAATTTTCACATATACCACGATTTTCGTAAAAATTATTATTCTATTTCTAGATACCTTATGAAATTCTACGTAATGTAAATAACCCCAAAAATACGCGTAGGTATCTCTAAGTGCTTACAAAATTCCCTTACCTCATTTTTCTGTATAGTCTGACCTTTTTCACTGATGTCTCGTCACGCAGTCCGATTTGCTCTGAATCTAGTCTTCGAAACTGCGTATAAATATTTATCAGGTTAAATACAATACACTTATCCATATTTAACCCTTATTGAGCTTAAATTTAAAATGTTGGGCCCGTTTACTCTTATTGGGCCCGATTACACCTTAATGGGCCTTAATCAACCTTAAGCCCGTTTTCTACTTACTATTCACGTTAAATCCTTTCTTCGGGTCTATTGGTCTCTCAATACCTATTGGGCTTCATTCCAAACTCTTTGGATAGGCCGTATATCATTTACGACAATTAATTCAAAAATACGAATATAATTTATTTTTATGCGGAAATTAATTCGAAATCTGCAAAATAAATTCCAATTGCGTAATAATCATATTGTTGTCGTAAATGAGCTTTACTTACCTAAAATTATGTGATGGTGCGCAAATCGAAGTTCGATCGGCTCACGTTTGGAATTTATCGTCGAACTGCACCATTTTATATTTAATTTCGGGTTAATTTCCGTTCAAATATAATTTAAATAAATTTTTCAGAAATCAAATCGGTCACTTTTGACCTCTTACCGACTTACCCGAAGTCCGGTGTATCCTCGAAAATTCTTTCCCTTTTTCCTTTTTCTCTCTTTTTCCTCTCTTTCATGGCTGAATCGGTTCGGTCTGGTTCAACCTGATTCAGACCGGTCAGTTCAGCCCGGTTCACTGTTGCTGAACCGGTCCGTATCGATTCAAGCTTTCGCGTCGCCGTTCTTCTCTTTTTCGATCGATTCTTTGGCCGTTGCTGGCACCAATCGGAGCACCTGGAGCATGGGAACGTTCAGCTAGGGTCGGGGTTGGCCGAATCGACGTCGGTGGCCGTTGATTTCTCTTCTCCCTCTGCGGCACTCTCACTCTCGATCCGTCGAATTTCGACGGTTTCTGCGCGTGTCGTCGGTACCAGTGGAACCGTACGGTTGTCCGCTCTCCTCGCTGGCCCTCACCTGGCCGATTGGTCGCCTGACGGTCGTCGAGGCAGTCTCTTCTTCCTCGGCTTGCTTCCGTCGATTTTCATTTTCTTTTCTTTCTATCCCCGCGTTTCGATTCCTGATTTCTTCTTCTTTTATATATATATATTTTTATAATTTATTTTAATATTATTTTAATCATTAAAATATTCTAAAAATCCCAAAATATCCTTAAAAAATTATATTTTATTCAAATCAATTTATTTAATTTATTTATTGTATTTTTCCACTTTCTCGGTATATTTTCTCCGTATTTTCGAGATATTGTCCCGAGTGAAAATTTTGATTAATTTTAGTAAATTCATATCTTGATCAATTTAACCCGAAATTTAATTATTTCTTCGTTATTGATCAAGATTTCTCAATCTCATATTTTTAATTAAATTTTTTATCGAATTTATACCGGCTTTCGATCTTTTGATCGTTTTGCCCTTTAACGTGTTCGAAAATTTCATTTCAATCCATTGCATTTTTTAAATGCATTCGAAAATTTTTATTCATTCCCTTTGCTCTTACGATAAAAATCGGGTCTTACAAGTTGTTACTCTTAACAACTTGAATAACTCTTTATAACTTCCCAAGCAATTCGATCTAAACCATATTTATTATAGTGCCTCATGTAGAATTGTTTGCATTAGACCTTCATACATAGATTTACAATTCTTCCCAATTTGAAACTTTTTTCAAAAAGATTTTTCCCACTGCTTATGATGATTTTCAATAACCTTTGTTATCTCTTTTGTTTACATTAAGCCCTTTAATGTTCTTCATCTATCACATAGATGATTCACTGCTTATCCTCCCTTAAGCATTTAATTTATCACATAGATGATATTGGACCAAATCAAGATCATAATTATTGCTCCGACTAACTCAACGATTTATTTAAGATGTTCATCTGGTATGATAACTATTTAACATTATAAATCTTTATTCATACAAATTGATATCTCAATTTATATACTTAATAGACTCATCAGTTTATGAGTAATAGATCACTATGCATCCCATTCAATATATGTGCATCTCATGAAACACCATACATCTCATGCATAGGCATGTCCTCTGAAACATTGTGCTGCCACTAAATTTCTAACTTTTAGAAATCTTTTAATGAGCTATAAAGAAATTGACATATTTATATATTAAGAGTTAATGTTTGATTAAACCTCATTCATTGGTGGCGACTTTATTTGTATCATAATACACACTTCATCTTCTATGAATTTATTTAAATAATCATCATTCACATTAGTACCAAGTAGTCTTCAAATTAGATCTCATATCTAATGTAAAAATACTTTGTATCTAAGTATGCAACAATATGCATAACTACTTATGCTTTCATAATCATATTATGAATAGCAACTATCAATCTAGTTTCAAGATTACTATTGATTCTCAATCAAGAGTTTCTTTAGTATCTTTATACTAACTCTTGCTAATCCTGATTGATAATAGTTGATTGTGATTATTTATTTATTATAATTGCAATTATATCAAGAGTTACAAATTACAGTATGAAATTATTTTATTCAATAATTAATTTAAATAAGATGTTTTATCAAGCTAAGCATCCAATACTAGTAAACCAAACTATGTACTAAAACATAAATTAGTGTTTGACCACATGGTCAATCACAATAAAACATCCTTAGCAAAATAAGCCATAAACATCCAATGTTTAAATAGTAAATAAATAATAAAATGTTTTCTAAAGCTAAACAAAGCCACATATCCATGTCCTTCAAGTTAAACAATTGTTTCTTCCTCCTTGAATCCTCGTACATCACTTGGCTTTGTCCTTGTCAACATTGGTCCCTACAATGTATCATGGATATTAGAACCAATTTTAAGTAACTTAAGGTATTATGTACCCAATGTTATACAAGTGTTAAGTTTATACCTGAGGTGGAGCTACTGAGGCTTGTTTAACTTTCTTAACTTGGGTAGACTCAGGAAAGTCCTTGTAATTGCACTTACAGTGATCGAGCTTACTACAATGATGACAAACTCCTTTGCCATTGTAATTACCCTTGGTCGTGAAATTCTTTTTCTTTCATTTAGAGGAACAATTCTTCTATTCTTTTTAACCTTTTTGGATGAAATAAAAGAAATGAGATTCACAAAGGTCTCATTAACTCCCATGGTTTTTTTAGTACTGGAGAGCATATTTAGGAGATAAGCAAGCTCGTCTCCATATGACTTATATTGTAATTAAATAAAAATTGATTATAGCTCTTAGGGAGAGAAGACAAAATTAAGTCAATACTTAATTCACTGTCCATGGAAAAACCTAATTGGCTAAGCCTTAAGATGAAGCCAATCATCTTGAGCACATGAGCACTAATGAAGATTTTTTTGTTCATATTCGTATTGAACAATTCTTTCAAAATTTCAAACCTCTCTTTGCGCCTCTCCTTATTAAACAAATCCTTAAGGTTCAAGATGATGTCAAGGGAAACCATTGCCTCATGTTGCTTATAAAGTTCAGGAGTCATGCTAACTAACATCACACATGTTGCTTGCCTAAAGTCTTCAATATGAGCCTTATAGACCTCCTTATCTACTTCAGCCGCATCATTACAAAGCTCACCAGGGATAGGGGATTCAAGGACATAATTTTTCTTTTCCTAAATAAGGTCAATTTTAAGATTGTGGTACTAATCAATCAAAATTCAATATAGTTAATTTATTAACTTCAAGAATGCTACAGAGAAAAAAATTGGTAGTCGTCGTAGATATCTATATCCAATTATAAAATAGTATACATTGGTGTACATGTTTTAATTATTAAAGCAAGGTTTCAAATTTTTAATAATTATTCTCATTATTTTATCAAAATAATAGCCCTTACCTACTATTCTTAAAGTTTAACAATTAAATTCGCGAGCTAGGATGGCATCATTATAACATAAAGCCTAAGCGACTTAACTAGCATATGCTATAACTAATTAGGTAGGTAACTGAGTTTACTAATTACATCACCATGTAACTTCTAGATCAATTAAGTGACAACTCTTTGTCTAAATGCATTATATGTGTTAAGGATGGACTCAGCCTAAAGACTACACGCCTAGCCTGATCCAATAGGCTCGGCTCAAATCCTACTTAATATCCTAGTCTCCCCTAATCTTAAGGTTTGAAGAAAGATTGATTCCACTCAGACAGTCATATTCCACCAAATGGTGAGACATGGCACAATCTCAGTGCCTCTCACTTGCCTATTGATTGGCCCTAATCTTAAGGCCTAAGGATCTTTTGGCTCTCATTCCTGCCCAGGCTTTGTCAATATTACTTTACGTCATATTCCTTTCTTACTTATTTATACCCTAGTAGTGGCTAGACACTCGATCAACTATCAAGAGTTTTGTAGTTAATGAATAGTTTGGTTCACACCAGCTACTTAGTAGTATAAGCTCGACTACCCCATGGATGTAGGCACATTATCGAACCATGTATATCTTAGTGTCACTCTTTATTTACCTAACATTGTTCACACCTTTAACAATTGAGCTTTAATTAAGAGTGGAACTCAAATTAGTTCCTTTCTGCAATGCTCTTAACCCAAACTAGCTCATGGAAAGGTTAAGGAAACATAGCCTTAGACATCACAATCAAGTCCACAATGCCACAAAAAAAAAAAAAAGGTATAGGAAAATGGGGCTCTAGTCGCGTATTGAAGAGTCGAGCACGTCCCCAAGGAAAGATAGAGGTAGACGTGGCCTTACTTCCAAGGAATCCTAGGTCTACCTTGACAAGGGAATGAACAGACGCGAAGGTTTGGGTAGCACAAAGAACCAAAAAAGGGTGTAAACTTGTAAGACCCTTAATTTTGTATGTAATGTATATGATTAATGGATGTACAAACAAGTTACATCACATAGGAATTACAAGAAATAAATGTTTTTTAGTTCTAAGTGTGAATGGATTGGTAAGTGAAGTGTTAGAGTGATTGAGCATGAGTTTAAATGAGAAAATTGCAGCAAAAAGGGTGTACGATGAAGGCCAAATCAATCCCATGCAAGGAGAGATCAATCTTAAGGCCTGGAAAATGCAATATCAAGCATTCTAGAAGAGGGAGATCGATTCCTCACTCAAGCAGATCGATCTCCATTACTCTCAGGTTGGAGCAGATCGATCTCCCTTAAGGCCAAATCGATCGGCTTAGCTCTTTACCTGAGACAAATCGATCCTGTTTCATTGAGCAGATCGATCCCATGCAACACGGTAGATCGATCTCATGCAGCAAACAGATCGATCTCATGCCTTCAAAATGTCGTGAAACTGAGGAATTCAAGCAAGGAGAGATCGATCTCCACCCTATGCAGATCGATCTCATCAAGCCATTTCTATAAAAAGGGAGCAGTTGGATCTGCAATTCACGTGAACAAACCATTTCTTTCTATTTTCAATCAAAAACCTAACTTTCTCACTCTAAAATCATCCCATTTTCATAAATATTTGAGGAAAGACAATTAGAAAAAAGTTGTTCATTTTAAAGAGAAGAACAACATAGCTTGGAATCAATATCCCATTGGTTGGATTGAAGGAGCAAAGGTACATTTCCATTTGGAGCAAGGAGAAAATCAAGCTAGGTAAGTTTCTAATGCACCAATCCAAGTACATTTGTCTAGTTATTGATTTTGAGTTGATTGGTGTGTATATTAATGATTGAAACTACCTAGAATGCAATGGAACAAGTAAAATGTCACGACCCATTTTTCCTAAAAACCCTTACAAATTTTTCGCTTTTTCATTTCCTTACCCATCGTGAACAGTTTCACTACTAACAGTTGGGCTATGAGTCGATGTTAGTCCTTCCTACCATGTTACTTACCTTAACATCTATTTTCTATAACGATCCTTAACCCTTGAAAATCGGAAAATTTTTTTTTTGAATTTAATTTACCCACTTATTCCCTTAATCACTTAGGTTGCATTCTTGCTCAGTGTCAAATCGCTTTTCCTAATTCTTAATCCGTAATTATATTTAAATTCCATATTTTGACCCATATGGTCGATAGAAATTTCGGCAGCATAACGACTTACATATGGGCCTACCCACCTGCAATTCAGTTGTTTTAACAATTCTAGATATCCACAACTACCAAGCATACTTTCCAATCAACATTTACAACTCAATACATTCATATCGATTAATACCAATCATTTTACAACCTAGTCCCAAGAATCATATTCTCTACATCGTTTCCTTACAAATTACATCCCAACAAAATATTCCTAATATATGTCTGTGCGTACGAATGTGTCTGGTAAAGGAATGTAATTGTATACCTTGACTGCGTGTACAAAAAGTAGCCTAAGGTAGCTCTTTCCCACCAACCTACGTCGTGTACGCGGTAAATAACGTCTATAGATCACTGCAAATAATCTGAAAGGTAGAGGGGTGAGCTTTCGGGAAAAAAAGCCCAGTAAGAAACGCATTTAAAATGATCATGGTGGCTAAATCGCATTAATTGCATGATAAAACCAAAAGATACGTTTCTTTACAAATATCACATAGATTTCAAAGAGCGTATATATAAAACATAATTGATAGAAATATAATTTTGAAGAACAAATCTATTCAGTTACATCACAATCTATCGAAACATACAAAACTCCAGAATATTTCAAAACCGATAGAACTTCAAAAGCATCACTGATGCAAAAACATATATCGGATGATCAAAATCATTTAGCATAGTTCATATCGAATGGAGATTTGGATAACTTATAGAGGGAAGTCATAAATATGGCCGAAGGCAGGATTCATATACGCCACAAAGGCGCACATGAAAAAAATGCATTGACCGTATGACACTTTGCATCTGTAGGACTCAAGAGGTGGCCCCCCCACAGTCACACAGACTGTGTGGCACTTTGCTCCCACAGATCTCAAGAGGTGGCCCTCACGATCGTATGTCTTTGTGAACCGCGTGGTACTTTGCTCCTGTCGGACTCAAGAGGTAACCCCCACAGTAACATAGACTGCGTGGCACTTTGCTCCCACAGAACTCAAGAGGTGACCCCCAAATTCGCATGTCTTTGTGAATCGCGTGGCACTTTGCTCCTGTCGGACTCAAGAGGTAACCCCCACAGTAACATAGACTGCGTGGCACTTTGTTCCCACAGAACTCAAGAGGTGACCCCCACGTTCGCATGTCTTTGTGAATCGCGTGGTACTTTGCTCCCACAGAACTCAAGAGGTAACCCCCACAGTAACATAGACTGTGTGGCACTTTGCTCCCGTCGGACTCAAGAGGTAACCCCCACGTTCACATGTCAGTGTGGAAATTGCGTGGCACTTTGCTCCCACAGAACTCAAGAGGTAACCCCCACAGTAACATAGACTGTGTGGCACTTTGCTCCCGTCGGACTCAAGAGGTGGCCCCCACAATCGCCTTTCGAAAACAAATTTCATTTCTCAAGCATAGGTTCACATACCAAATTTCATTTCATTCAGAAACATAAAAGCAATTATAGATAAGTCGAAACCATGATATTTATTCAGCATTCATGTTTAAAACTATGCATTTAATCTCATATAGCATTTCTTTATCTCAAAAACATGATCAAATAAATCTTGGGCTTATTAGGTGTTAGGTTTTGTTTTACAATCAAAGGTTGCACGAGAAGGCACGAAAACACATAAATAAATCAGAGTCTAAGGGTAGGGATACCATTACCATCTTAAATTACACCCCTTACTTCGATCTATCGAAATCTCCGTGCTCAATTGGTGATGCCTCTAGTAACTCCTTTAATTCCTTTTACGATTACCTACATCGAAGTTGTAGACTTAGCACCCTATTCATGCGAATTGGGTTAAAATCGTAATTTATCATTGCTACTGCGTGTGTACGTATTATTGTATATCCTTAGGCCGACACGCACGTTTATATATTTCTTCACCATTTATATATTTGCCCCTACAAGTATTAACATGTACCTTTATTATATACATCCTCATGTATATACGCATAAATATATATTTATATATATACACTCCTATATATATATATATATATATATATATATATATATATATATATACTTTTATTGTTTTCATGTTTTCCTATCTCACATATATACAATATACGTTCTTTGTATATGCATATATATACTTTTATTTGTTTTTCATATTTCCCTATCTCATATACTAGCACACATTCATCCTATGTACATCCATACGTATATGCACCTAAATATATATATATATATATATATATATATATATATATCATTGTTTTTCATTTTTCATTATCACATGTATCCATTCTTTGTATGTACATATACTAAGACACACATTTATTTTATACTCATTTGTATGTACACCCAAGTATATAGACATTATTCATATACTCCTATATGTATATACACCTAAGTATATACACATATTTATTTTATCCTTGGCTTCTCTTATTCATTATCAAGCATATGTACATATACTAACATACCCTTTCATTATACACACCTAGATGTATATACCCAAATATATATATATATATATATTCACATAAATACATAAATATATATATATATATATATTATCACTTATTTCCATTATTCAATATCACATATATATATTTTTGCCTAACTCTCATCTTTCCATTTTTTTTGTCTAATTTAATCTATAAGTAACATGCTATACACATACAATACATATATATACATGCCCATCAATATACATTATACATACATGTATTTTACCTTTTTCTTTTTCTTCCTTTTCTTTTTTTTTCTTTCCTTTCTTTTTTCCTTTCTTCCCTCTCGGTTAGCCCAGCTGCTCACTATCCCGATTGCTCTTCTTCTTCCTCCCTTTCTCCCTCGGTTCCAGCCCTTTCTCCCTCACGGTTTCTCCTGTTTGGTCTCGGTTACAGCCTCCATTTCCAGCCCCTGTTCTGCTATCCCTTCAATCCCAATTCTGTTTCCAGATTTCCTGCCCTCGGTGCTGCCTTTGGTCTCTCTCAATTCCCGATTCCCAGCTTCCTTTTCTCCCCTGTTATCATCACTTCCTGGCTGCTACTGCTTCAACTACTCTGTTCAGCTACTATTCCCAACAGCTTTGGACCTATTCACGTACCCCTTTTCTACTCCCAACAGCTTCGGTTTCTTCTTCTTCTCGGTGCTGCTGTCCCCCTTTCCTTCCTCTCAGTTTCCCCCCTTTTTTTCCTTTCTCTTCTTCCTCGGCAGACTCAGCTTCCTTCTCCTCTCCCTTCCCTTCTCTTCTTTCTCTCTTCTCCCCTTCTTCTCCAGCCGACCGAGCCTCTCTTCTTCCTTTCTCCTTTCTCTTTTCTCTTCCTTCCTTTCCTCTTCTCCCCAGCCGATCAGCCCCTCTTCTTCCTTTCCTTTCTCTTCTTTCCTTTCCTCTTCTCCCCAGCCGATCAGCCCCTCTTCTTCCCTTTCTCCTTTCTATTCTCTTCTTCTGCTCTTTCTCCCGCCCAGCTCCTCTGTTTAATTTTTTTTTTCAATTGCAAACAGTGGCAGACGGAATTGGCTTTTCTAAGCCAATTCCGTACATGCCAATATATATGTATATATATATATATATATATTATATTAGTATTTAGGTATTATTTGTTATGTATTTGTATTGTTATTATTATTACTATTATTGTATATATATATATATATATTTGTTTCCATTTTATTTTAAATATCTTATACATTATACCTTACAATACATATATATATTTGTCATATATAAATATATATATATATATATATTATCCCTATGTATATATATATATATATATATATATATACATATACCTTCCCTTTTATTTAAATGTCTAGTATGTATGTACATATATATATACACTTATTCACCTATGTATATATCTACATATATACATTTTCTTATATAATTTATCCAAAAACATAATATCATGCCTTCCATGAAATTTTTCTTATTCCGAAAATGAAATAGTACGGGACTCCATCATTCTTCATAAATTCTCGATACAAGTGTTTTACATCAACAATTTTCCATTTAACAAATTAAAATTCTCTAATCCCTCTATACTCACATTCGTCTTATCACTCCTTGTATCTTTGGGTTCCCAGTCATTCACGGACTTCTCGGTCCCTATAGTCCTCGAGTCCTACAACGAATATTCACACTTTCATTAATATATATTATTTTCATTTTTATATAATCTAGTTAAACGTAGAAAATTTGTGGGGTTTACATTTTCCATATTTCATTTACATATCAATTTATTTTAACTAAATACATCTCTAATATTACATCCGTGTACAATATTGTGCCTTTATATGTTTAGATACAAAAATTATACGAATGCGTATACCTGGTCTTGATAGGAAGCAGCGGATAGCCGAAATGCAAGACTACTATCGCTCTCTTCTACTGAATGTACCCTATAGGGTGGAAAATGAAAGGGTGAGTGCAACTTGCTCAGTAAGGCAATAATGCAAGCAGGTAGATAACTACACTATCTACATGTTGGTAAAGGCATGACATGTAAAACATTTATATCTCGAGCATGAGGCAATTAAAACCATACCATGTATAAGTATATCATATATCGTAAAACATGAATCGACATGAAAAACATCTCATGTAAAACCTGTCATGCTCAATACAGTAAAATCCATCAAAACAATCTCAGAGGGATTCAACACATCTTTAAAATCATTAATATCCTCTTAAAACCCATCAATTTCTCATTTAATACCCATTTCATGAAAATCATCACAAATCGGGGCTCGACCCCTCCCTCAGGTCTACCCTGGTCTAACAAGACCAATCAAATATATATCATGTGAGACATGCAGGTTACTATATGGAAACAATCGAGGACTATGTCCTTGTGATCTCAGGCTACATGGATCCCGGTGTGTGGGGTATCACAACTGTAACAGGGGGTGAGTCAAATCCTACCCGCCAGAATATCAAGTAACGTGAATACAATAGTCATGACTACATGGTACAACGTACTCCGTGTGACATACACGGTACAACGTACTCCATGAACCCAATATCACAGTCTGGGGATGCTCGCCATAGGTCTTATCCCACTCCAAACCATGTCGATAACCAACCCATGTCTCAATCTACACGTACGAGCATATTTTCTCACTGTGACACAGTCTACAGGAGGCTCCAGCACAGTCATATGCATGTCATAAAATTCTTATGCGAGCGAAGCTCCAGCACGGCTCCATGCATATTCATGATATCAGAAAAACCCTCGTGCGAGCGAAGCTCCAGCACGGTTTCATAAAAATAAATGAAATCTACGTTCGAGCAGCGTTCCAGTACGACTTAAAATAATTATAAATCCCATTTAAATTCACATATGAGAAATTCTCTAGTACGGATGCATAAAACCAAGTAAAATTCATGTATGAGGACAGCTCCAGTACGGTAGTCATGTAAAGCAAGTTTGTAAAACTCAGTGCGAGTAGTGCTCCAGCACTTTGTATATGAGTTAAAATATAAAATCCAGTGCGAGCAGTACTCCAGCACGATTTAAAACTCATAAAAACATGATAGGCTGCTCAATTTCACTAAAACAAATCAAAAATCACAACTGGCACCTAATTCGTGCCCTTTCATGTAAAAACATGAAATAAACAGCCAGCCTTAAATTAAAGCAATATAATCATAGGAATATCAAAAACATGAAAATCATGCCATTTCATAGCTTTACTACCCTTTTTGAAATTTTTCTAACTAGGTGCAAAATCATAATTTTCACATATACCTCGATTTTCGTAAAAATTATTAGGAAATTTTGATAATATAAATAACCCCAAAAATACACGTAGATATCTCTAAGAGCTTACAAAATTCCCTTACCTCTTTTTTTTGTACGATCTGACTTTCCCAACTCTACCGATCACCCGATCCGTTTAACTCCCAATATGTACTTTGGAGCTGCAGATAATCATTTATCGGGTCAAATCCAAGCATAATTATTCATATTTCACTTTTATTGGGCTTAATTTAAATCATTGAGCCCGTTTTACTTTATTGGGCTCAATTTCATCTTAATGGGCCTCGACCCATTTCCAGCCCGTTTCCACTTATTAAATCCTTTCTTCGGATCTATTGGGCTCTCAATACCTATTGGAATTTGATCCAAACTCTTTGGATAGCTCATATATCATTTACGTCAATTAATTCAAAAATACGAATATAATTTATTTTTATGCAGAAATTAATCCGAAATCTGCAAAATAAATTCCAATTGCGTAATAATCATGTTGTTGTCGTAAATGAGCTTTACTTACCCAAGATTATGCGATGGTGCGTAAATTGAAGTTCGATCATTTCACGTATACGATTTATCGTCAAACTGCACAATTTATATTTAATTTCGAGTTAATTTTTGATCAAATATAATTTAAATAAATTTCTCAAAAATCAAACCGGTCACTTTTGACCTTGTATCAACTTACCCGAAGTCTGGTGTATCCCAAAAATTCTTCCCCCTTTTTTTTCTCTTTTTCTTCAGTTTTCTCCCTTTTTCCTCTCTTTCTTGGCTGAACCAGTTCGGTCCGGTTCAACTCGATTTAGATCGGTTCGGTTCAGTTTGGTTCTACCGGTTCAGGGCCTCACCGACCGATTCTTCGTCGGTTTCATTGCCAGCAGCTTCGTGGGATCGTCCGATGCATGGATCTGGGATTGGTTTTGTCCGAGGTGGCCGGTCCGGCTCTTCTCCCCTGGCGGTCGGTGCCTTTTCTCTTTCCTCGCTGTTTCCGACGTTGGCCGCCATTCTACCGGCCGATTCAGTCGCTGATTGACTGGTCTTCGCGTGGCGTACCTTCTGCTGGCGGTGGTCGGGCCCAGATCGACGCCGGTCGTCGAATTTTGCATTTTTTCCTCTCGGTCCTTGGTTTCTCTCCTCTTTCACCATCGGTCGCCGCTTCTCTTCTGCCTACCAGCGCCGGTGAGGCTCGGTTGGGCTACTTCTCGCTTGGGCTCGCCGGTGGCAGGAAAAGGGGGCTCGACTCCCTCGATTTTCTGCTTAGTTTTCGTTTTCGATTTCTTCAGTTCGCGTTTCAGATTTCTTTCTTTTCTTTTTTTTTAATTTAATTTAATTTAATTTATTTATTTATTTATTTATAATTTATTATATTATTATTTTATTCATTATTTTATTCTAAAAATCCCAAAAATATCTAAAAAATTATATTTTATTCTAATTAATTTATTTAATCTATTTTTTCACTTTCCCGGTATATTTTCTCCTTATTTTTGGGATATTGTCCCGAGTGAAAATTTTGATTAATTCCAATAAATTCATATCTTGATCAATTTAACCCAAAATTTAATTATTTCTTCGTTATTGATAAAGATTTCTCAATCCCATATTTTTAATTAAATTTTCTTGTCGAATTTATACCGACTTTTGGTCTTTTGATCGTTTTGCCCTTCAACGTTTTTCAAAAATTTCATTTCAATCCTTTGCATTTATTTAAATGCATTCAAACATTTTTATTCATTCCCTTTGCTCTTACGATAAAAATTGGGTCTTACATAATCTCCCCCACTTAAGAAATTTGGTCCTCCAAATTAGAATCAAATAAAATGGATCTATAAACAACTCCGGGTACGTCTATCGTATGATATACTGTCATTCTCAAGTGACTTTTTCCAGAGTGTAATACTACCAACATACTTGACTAGGGAGATCATCTTAAACCTCAACACTTTCTCCTTCCATCTAATACCCGAATCGATTTTTCAACATATGTTTTACTTTCATTGAGCTAAGCTGTTGGAGCTCATATCCGATCACGTATGCTGGGTCTAGATAGTATTTTCGAAGCATCAAAAGATGGGACACATTGTGGATGCCTGCTAATTTAAGTGGTAACGCCAACCTACAGGCCTTATCTCCTACTTTGTCCAATCTCAAAGGATTCAATCTAACAAAACTCAATTTGCCTTCTTTTCGAATCTCGTTATGTCCTTAGGACAAGTAATTTTTGACAATACTGATTCACCCTCAGTGAATTCCAATGGTTTCTGTCACTTGTCAGCATAGCATTTCTATCTGCTTTGAGGTGTTCTTAATCTCTCACAAATCAACTGAACATCCTCAGAGGTTTGTCTTACCAATTCGAGAATAATTCTCTATCTGTCACCCACTTCTTCTTATCCAAATCAGGAACAACCCCTACGACCATACAATGCCTCATATATAAAGTCATCTCGATACTCAAGTGACAACTGTCATTATTGGCGAATTAGAATAGTAACAACTGATCATCCCAGGAGCTTATCAAATCAATGGCACACGCTCTCATCATATCCTCCAGAACCTGTACAGTCCTCTCTGACTAACCATCTGTTTGAGGATGAAAAGCTGTGCTAACACTCAGTCGGGTTCTCATAGCTTCCTGAAAACGTTCCCAAAAATGAGAAGTAAAGTGGGAATCCCCATATGATACCATGCTCACTGGAACGCTACAAAATGTTCTATAATTTTCCATACACATAAATTCGCCTACACACTTAGAGTATCTGAGAATTTCATAACCAGAAGGTGGGTGAACTTAGTTAATCTTTCGACTATCACCCAGATAGCCTCATGATTCATCCGGGTGCTCTATAACCCATCACAATAGCCATGATAACTTGTTCCCATTTTCGTGTCAATATAGATAGAAACTGCAATAACCCTGCAGACTTCTCATAAGTGAAGTGTTGAAGTGGCCGGTCCGGCTCTTCTCCCCTCGCCGTTGGTGCCCTTTCTCTTTCCTCGATGTTTTCGATGTTGGTCGTCATTCTACTGATCGATTCAGTCGCTGATCGGCCGGTCTCCGCGTGGCGCACCTTCAATAGGCGATGGTCGGGCCCAGATCGACGTCAATCGTCGGATTTCACATTTTTCCCTCTCGGTCCTTGGTTTCTCTCCTCTTTCACCGTTGATCGTCGCTTCTCTTCTGCCTACCAGCGTCGACGAGGCTCAGTTGGGCTGCCTCTCACCTGGGCTCGCCGGTGGCCGGCAAAGGGAGCTCGGCTCCCTCAGTTTTCTGCTTAGTTTTCGTTTTCGATTTCTTCAGTTTGCGTTTCAGATTTCTTTCTTTTCTTTTTTTATTTAATTTAATTTAATTTATTTATTTATAATTTATTATATTATTATTTTATTCTAAAAATCCCAAAAATATCTAAAAAATTATATTTTATTCTAATTAATTTATTTAATTTATTTAATCTATTTTTCCACTTTCCTGGTATATTTTCTCCGTATTGTTGAGATATTGTCTTGAGTGAAAATTTCGGTTAATTCCAATAAATTCATATCTTGATAATTTAACCCGAAATTTAATTATTTCTTCGTTATTATCAAGATTTCTCAATCCCATATTTTTAATTATATTTTCTTGTCGAATTTATACCGACTTTCGATCTTTTGACCGTTTTGCCCTTCAATGTTTTTTGAAAATTTCATTTCAATCCCTTGCATTTTTTTAAATACATTCGAATATTTTTATTCATTCCTTTTGCTCTTACGATAAAAATCAGGTCTTACATAAAACCTAGAATGAGTCTAGTGTGAGAAAATGTGTTATGGGTGAGTTGATGATAAATGGATTATGTTAAGGTGTTAGTGGAGTAATATGAATGATTTTAAGATGATGGAATGGAGCTATATTGTGAGGATAGTCAATTATGAAAATGAGTATATAAGGTGTATGACAAAATGTCATAGTGAAGTAAATGATGAGCTAGGGACACTATGAGCACTAAATATCAGTTTAGTAAGAATCAATGGATCTAAAAGAGTCCAATAGGCTCTCAAGACAAGAGTAGAGCAAACAAATGAGGCTTTATAAGCGTTAATACATACTATAGGTTGAATCGACTATAGTAGACGCACAGATTATGTTATAACGGACTAAATTGACGTAGAATACGATTTTGTGCAGTCTTGAAGAGTTCGTTGGAGATAAAATGGACCGCGCAATCAAGCAGCTTTAGGGAAGTGCAATCACGCGACGCGATTCCAGGTAAGGGAATTCTATGAGTGTATAGAGATAGGTGCTCGTATTTTGTGGGTGAATATAGAGCTTTGTAAAACTCATGGTTGTTTAGAAAAGTGGTTGATAGTATTTATGAACGACTACAAGTAAGTATGTATATGATTTGGTTTTCGGAGTAATTCTTATAAAAGGGGATAGCAAGGCTAATAATTGCATAAATCACATGTTTTGACATTTTCATGAAACACTTTGCTTTGGTTTAAGCAAATTGACGAACAGGCTAGCTAACGATTTCGTGATTTTGTGAAATGGCACAGGTGAGGTGCTAACCATGGTTTTGAGAGAGTTTTCCTAAATAAGAGCCACCTATTGTATTTTCGTGAGTTAAATCGTGCTAGAGCTTCGCTCGCACTTGATTTTGATGTTTTGACATGTATGAAATGTGTTGGAGCTTAGCTCACACCTTGATTTGAATTGTGGTGATATTTTATGAACTGTACTGGAGCTTCTGCTCGTACGTGGATTTCAATTTACTTTCTTATGTATATAACCATACTGGAGTTATGCTCGTACGTGATTTCTTCATGATTTTTATGCATAAAGTTGTACTAGAGCGTTGCTCGTACGAGGAGATTTATTGATGAAGCATGAATCGTGCTAGAGCTTAGCTCACACAGGTTTTCACACTGTGGTATGTATGATGCCGTGGAGATGGTAAGATCCTCAAGCCCTACATCCTTAAGCCCGACAGGGTGGGGAGGCTCTCTTACGGTAAGATCCTTAAGCCCATTTAGGGGGGGATGGTCTGTTCGATGGGGAGGCTCTCTTACATGGAAACGAGATGCTCCACGTGCACTTGAGACTAAGTAGGTTACACATGGCTTGGGGTAGATAAGACCTACGGCTGGCACCCCCAACCATGATATGGGTTCACGGAGTATATTGTACCATGTAAATCACATGGAGTACATTGTACTGCGTGGTTGTGACATTGATGTAAGACCCGATTTTATCGTAAGAGCAAAATAGAATGAATAGAAATTTTCGAGTGCATTTAAAAATGCAAAAGGATTGAAATGGTATTCCCGAAAATGTGCTAGGGTAAAACGGTCAAAAAATTGAAATTCGATATTAATCGGGACAAGAAAATTTAATTAAAAATATGAGATTGAGAAATCTTGATCAATAATGAAGAAATAATTAAATTTCAGGTTAAATTGATCAAGATATGAATTTATTGGAATAAATCAGAATTTTCGTATCGGATAATAATCCCGAAAATAATTAAAAAATTTACCAGGAAGGTAAAATCGGACCGATAAATTCATTTAGTGATTAAATGAATAAAATATAAAATTTTAAAGATATTTGTGGATTTTAATATTATTTTAATGAATAAAATAATATTAAAAATAAATTATAAATAAATAAAATAAAGTTAAAAAAAAATAATTGAAATCAGAAAAAAAAAAAAAGGAAATCGCGTTTCACGATTTCTGAAGGAGAAAAGAAACAGAAACGAAAGAAGCGGAAACAAGCCGAGACCGAGGAACCACCGGACAAGCCACCATTGACGGGGCTGAGGGGCCGGCGAGGGCCAACGAAGATAGCCCGACCTCGGGCTAACCATCAGTGGCGGTGACGCGAGTCGAGAACGGCGGAGAATGCCGAAAATAAAAGGGAGTGGCCGCGGGGAAGAAACGTCCATCGACGACCATCGACACCGATTCGAGATAAACCGAGGCCCGATTTTGGAAGCCCAGGTGATGGCGCACCGAACGACACCAGAATTGGCCCGAAAATCGGTTGGACGGCGTCGAAAGGACCAAATGGTGACTAAACCGATTGAACCGGACTAAACCGACTGAACCGAATCAGACTAAATCGGCGGTCTGAATCAGGTTGAACCGGATCGGACCGGTTCAGCCAAAAAGAAAAGGAAAAAGGAAGAAAAAGGGGAAAAAGAAAAAGAGAAAAAATTGGGAAAAATTTCAGTGATGCAATCGAGCTACGGGTAAGTCGGTAAGTGGTCGAATTGACCGATTTAAATTTCAGAATATTTAATTTGATTAATATCTGATTGGAAATTTACCCGAAAAAATATTAAATTGTGTAGCTCGACAATTGGCGTCAACCGAGAGCTCGAGACAGCCTCGATTTGTGTACTATCATGGAATCACGGGTAAGTAACCCTTATTTACAACAATTTTACATCGTTATGCGTGTTGATAAATTACGAATTTAATTTTCGCATAAATGAATTAAATTCTGAAAAATTGGATAAATTGTCGTAAATAATAGATTGAGATATCCGAGAATTTAGAACGAGGCTAAATAAATATTGATGGGCCCAAGGAGCGCAATAGGCCTCGATAAAGTGTGGTAAACGGGCTTAAGGCCGATTAAGGCCCATTATGGTATAATCGGGCCCAATATGGGTAAACGGGCCCAATGATTTACATTAAGCCCAAAAAATTATGAAATACAATTAATTGTATTGTATTTGACCTGGTGAATGTGTATCCGCAGTTCCGGAGATGTGATTGGAAGCAAATCGGACTGCGTGATGAGTCATCAATGGAAAGGTCAGACTGTACAGAAAAATGAGGTAAGGGAATTGTGTGAGTAGCTAGAGGTAGCTACGCGTATTTTAATAGCTTTTCAGTACACCGAATATGTATGTATACCTTGATTATGTATAATGATCCTAAAAGTGGTTTAAATGATTTTAAGGATCGAAATAGGTGAAAAGACTATTTTTACCCCTATTGAGGGAAGTTCACATAAGGAAGGTGAAAGCATGACATGCATGAAATGCATGATTTAAGAAAATTTATGGTTTAAGGATTTTATTGGTTTTAATAAAAGCAAATCGATAGATTGGCCAGTAATTGCATGAATTTCACATGATAACACTACGTAAGTGTTATTTATATTTAAATGGAAATTTCTTTGGAAAATGGGCCAATTATCAAGTTTATATGGAAACAGATAGTGCTGGCATATAGTTCGCACTATATCTGCGTTTGTGAATGTGCATAAATGTGCTAGAGCGGTTGCTCGCACTGACTTGTGTGACATCATATGCATAAAATGTGCTAGAGCGGTTGCTCACACTGATTTTATGATTTGATATGCATGAGAGCTGCTGGAGCCTAGCTCGCACTCTGTTTTGACATGTTTTGACTTGTTTTGACGTGGTATGCATAAAATGGTGCTGGAGCGATTGCTCGCACTAGTTTTTATGATTGACGTGCATGAGAGGTGCTGGAGCCTAGCTCGCATCCTTTTTTGATATAATAATTGCATAAAAGCCGTGCTGGAGTGTAACTCGCATGAGATTTGATTTAATTATGCATAAAGTCGGGCTGGAGTGTAACTTGCACGAGATTTGATTTACTTAAGAATTCATTTGTGCTGGAGCATTGCTCGCACAAAGTTTTATATGGTTCTCATAATTCATTTGAATGTCGTAGTGGAGTTTTTCTCGTATGAGGTTTTCACTGAGTTTTTATACATATCCGTACTAGAGCATTGCTCGTACGTGGATTTTACATTAAATTATAATCAGTTTAAGTCGTACTGGAGCGCTGCTCGTACGCAGATTTTGCTGATTTTTATGAAACCGTGCTAGAGCTTCGCTCGCACGAGGTTTTCTGATATCATGAATATGCATGGAGCCGTGCTAGAGCTTCGCTCGTACAGGGATTTATATTACATGCATATAGCTGTGTTGGAGCCTCCTGTAGACTGTGTGTCACAGTGAGATGATATGCTCACACGTGCATTCTGAGACAGAGATGATTTGGGTGGATAAGACCTATTGCAGGCACCCCTGATTGAGCTTAGGTTCACGGAGTACGTTGTACCGTGTATGTCATGCGGAGTACGTTGTACCGTGGGGATTGTTGGAGTGGAGTGGCATTAGTCACGAGGCAGTAAGCCTTGCCCTCGTAATTCTAGTGTTATGCTGTTTTGACAGGTAGGACGACCCACCTCCCGTTTCAGGTGTGATACCCTGCACACTAGGTACCGTGTTGCCAGGGATCATTAGGATATGGCCATAGTCCTCGATGTTACTAATATAATCACCTGTGTGTCTCACATGATATAACTATTGGTCGATAGACCAGGGTAGACCCGAGGAAGGGGTCAGGCCCCCGATTTTATGAGTTTCTACTGTGATGCTAGATTTCAAATGAATTTATGATATGTGACCCTGAAAGAAGGGTGGTTTTATAACCGAAGTTTTATAATGAATTTTAAATGAATTGTTTTATGAGATGATTAACCCGGAAGGGTTAGTTTTATTGCAGTTTTAATGAATTGATTTAAAAGCAGTAGTATGATGATGTTTTCCATGCATTCATTTGAAATCCATGATTTGTCTTACATGACATGAAAGACTGCATGATCTTGATTAAATTCATGCTTATTATGATTTAATGATGTCACATAAAATGCTTTGATGCATAAGTAGTATGATTTATATATGCACGAATAGTTTTATAAACTAAGTCATTGATGTTTGCATGACTTTGTGCTTGATGATTTTAATGAAAAGAAATGGATTTAAGGGCATGGCATTATGAGCATGTAGATAGTGGAGCTATCTACTTACTTGCATAATTTCCTTACTGAGCGTGTGATTTGCTCACCCCCTTATTTTCCCATCTTTTCAGAGCACTTACAATAGTTATTGAGCGGCTGAGGACTTGCATGCTTGATATCCGCTGCTTCCCATCGAGAGACAGGTATACACATTTGTATAGTTTTGTATCTAAATATGTAATGCACAGTACTGTAAATGATATGATGTCGGGGATGTAGAGTTATAAATACCATTGTGTATGTATTTAATTAAAGTCAAAGGATAGTAAACTCTGATATATGAATGTGAATATCGAAATGGAATGGTAAATAGGTAAGAGGTGACTAACACCGAATCATAACCCAATTGTTTGTAGGATGGTCACGATGAGAGAAATGTAAAAATTAAATAATATATGAAAAAGCAAAAAAAAATTACTCTGATTTTTAGGTAATTTGGGTCGTGACAGTTAATGGTATCTAAGCTGAGTTGGCCTGATATGAGTCGGTGTTAGTGGTTAAGGAAGTTTACATCCCTATGTACTGTGCATTATTTAGATACAATTGTGTATATCGAGATGGAAGTGCAGCTAAGAATTTGGTTATGAATGCAAGAATATAGACACATTAAGTGATAGCCACTATGATAGAGGGGCGAGTACATGAGTTCAAGGCCATAGAGATAGGCCTGAGAGTCGTACTGAGTCGTCACATGAGACTCGAGATGAGATTGAAGTGGAGGCTGGTATTGAGTATGCCCCACCGAGTCTGACAGAGAGATCGGGCAAAGTTTGACAGGGAGATCAGACAGAGTCCGACAAAGAGATCGGACAGTATTGATACACGCTTCACGATGTTGGAGTGGAGTGTGGAGAATATTTTGAGAGCTAATTGCTTAGAGAATGTATGATTTGAGGGCGATTCGGAGCATTGATAGAAGTCCGCTCGACCCACCTTAAGAGTTAGACATCCAAAATGGACTTAGAAAGTAATTCTAGAGGTATTCCGGTGACAGAATATCCCAGATATTGTTTAAAGAAAATAACAGATGAAATTATTTACTCTGACCTAGAGGAATTGGTTGATTGACGAGTATGAAACTTAGTTTATATTCCTGGGCAGATATGACTCGGACACGATAAACAGTGAGAGTCAAGATGTCTGAAAGTTCATGGAAGGGCTCAGATTGTCAATTAGAGTCCGATTGGCCGTTAGATATCACTACCTATGCCGAGGCAGTGCGCAGATTATAGTTGTGTGAATAAGATTATAAGTTGCGCACCTCTAAGATTGGAAAATGTAGTAAGGGCCAAATAGAGACAAAAAGAGAATAGAGAATGACAGAGATGTCAGAATGGGAAAAGGTAGTTTGGTAAAAGATTAGAGTTGATAAATCATGGGGTAAGTTGATTGATAAACCCCAGTATATCTAATTTCAATATTTTGAGGGGTATTGTGATTTGAGGACCCCGACCTACTACGTAACAGTATAACAGAGTAGCAGTGTGAACAGTGTAAGATGTGTGGTAGTTGCCACTAAAGTAAGATGTTGGACGAGGGCGAGTGTATGCCTTGGACCAGGACACTATTGATGTTTCATTGGATGTGGTGGAAGATACCACACTGGTTGTGAATAATGAAGTAATTATTTTAATTGCTCCTGGTGCTACGTATTTATTCATACCGCCTTCAGTTGCTTATAAACTAGTGAAAGATGTGAAAGTTGTACCCTTAGGCAAGATGATGATGGTTAGCTGATTTTCACTAACTGAGTATGGGTATAGAGATTGTAAGTTGAGAATAAAGGTGAAAACATCCCTGAAAAAGTATATTATAAGTTTGATAAGTAATGAAAGAGTTGTTATCAGTGATATATGAAAGGAGATAAGCTTTGAAATAAGATAGATCCTGAATACGTGAAGTAATTTGGATAAAGCAATTAGTAGCGAGTATGAATTGTGACCACATGGACTGATATGTAAAGTAAATGTAGTCAAGTCTGAGGGTTAATAAAGGTATTTCAAAATACCTCCCTGCCTGAAGACTTGACAGCGTCTAGAAGCGCACACATAACCTATAAATTGAAATCGATAGTCATAATATATACAATTAAAATTTGGGTACCTTTACTGGTACGGTAAAGAAATATAGAATTCGAGTAATCATGAAGGTTTAAGAAATTAAAATTTAATAAAAGCCATTAATATAAGAAAAAAAGGAAATGACGCGAGTTAGTATCTCGAACGGAAGCGATTTCGAAACGACATTATACGTTTATGAGTACATAGGTCAAGGATATGGATGATTGAAATATTTAGTGAAACTTAACTACAATGAGGTATTCAAACCTTACCTGGACCGATTGGTTTTTATCTTTAGCGATGATATTTTGATGTATTCGAAGTCCAGGAAAAAGAATGAGTAGCAATTGGAAACTGTTTTACAGACGAGGTGTTGAGAGTTTCTCAATAAGCTACTCAGTTGACACGTCTCGTTTGGAAAAAGATTTCATATGAGTGGTATGATAAGTATGAAAATAGCTTCGATGAGTTTTGGTATATTGAGGTATGAACTGACCACCGTAAGTAATCTCACCATAACCAACAACTCAAGAGGTTTCAGTATGTATGGATACCTCAAAATAAGATTGGGCTATGTATTGATGTAAAATGGGAAGATAGTTGTTTATGGATTTAGTTAGTTCAAGGACCATGAGAGAAACTATCCGATCCATGATTTAGAGTTAGCAGCCATAGCGTTTACACTAAAAGTATGGCACCACCACTTATACGGTGAGACATTTCGGGTATGCACTGATCGTAAAAGCCCCGAGTATTTGTTTTCACAAAAAGAGTAGAATATGAGATAACCACGAGGGTTAGAGCTTCTAAGGATTATGATTGTGAACATTGTACCACCCAGGAAAGGCTAATGTAATGGCTGATGCCTTGAGCAGAAAGAGCCTCGGGATAGTATCACATATGATGGTCAGGGAGCGTGAGCTGCTAGAGCAGTGAGAACCTCAGTAGTGATGTGATCCCTTCTGATGATGACGGTGATTTTGTGACAGCTAGCCTGAGGTTAGAACAGGATTTGTGTGACCGAATTTGCCAGGCTTAGCATGATTATCGGCATGGTGTCGATAGTGTGGGTCAGATTCAGAAGGGTATAGTGACAGAGTGATGATGACTTACAGAGGTTCAGAGACAGTATAAGAGCTCCCCAGGACCACAGTTGATTAGATAGTGTAATTGTCAGAAGCTCATTCTTTGGGATATACAGTGCATCCAAGAAATAATAAATATATCAGAATCCTTGAAAAGGGTATTGGTGGTTAGATATGAAAAGAGACATTGTAGAGATTGTGTAGCAAAGTGTCTCGTATGTCAGCAGATTAAGGTAGAGTACTAGAAGTCTGCAGGGTTATTGCAGCCTCTACCTATATTGACATGGAAATGGGAACAAGTTACCATAAATTGCGTGATGGGTTACAGAGGACCCAAATGAATCACGAGGCTATCTGGGTGATAGTCGATAGATTGATTAAGTCTACCCACCTTCTGACTATGGAAATCCCCAGATACTCTAAGTGCGTAGGCGAAACTATGAGTATGGAAAAATTGTGATACATGATGTAGCGTTCCAGTGAGCATGATATTAGATAGGGATTCCCTGCTTCACTTCCGACTTCGGGGAACGTTTTTCAGGAAGCTATGGGACCCTGATTGAGTGTTAGCACACAGCTTCCGTCCTCAGAGAAATGGTCAGTTAAAGAGGACTATACAGGTTCTGGAGGATGTGATGAGAGCGTATGCCATTGATTTGATAAGCTTCTGGGATGATTAGTTGTTACTAATCGAATTTGCCAATAATGACACTTGTCACTTGAGTATCGGGATAGCTTTATTTGAGGCATTGTATGGCCGTAGGGATTGTTTCCCCGACTTGGATAAGAAGAAGTGGGTAACAAATAGAAAATTGTTCTCGAATTGGTAAGACGAACCTCTGAGGATGTTCAATTGATTTATGAGAGATTAAGAACACCTCAGAGCAGACAGAAAGACTATGCTGACAAGAGACAGAAACTATTTGAAATTCACCGAGGGTGAATCATCATTGTTGGCAGTTACTTGTCTTAAAGACGTAACGAGATTCAGATAGAGATAAGGACAAGTGGGAGATAAGACCTGTAGGTTGGCGTTACCACTTGAATTAATAGGCATCCACAATGTGTCCTATCTTTTGATGCTTGAGAAATTTTTTATCCGGACCCGATATATGTGATCGGATATGAGCTCCAACAGCTTAGCTCAATGAAAGTAAAACGTATAAAATCGATTCGGGTATTAGACGGAAGGAGAAAGTGTTGAGGTTTGAGACGATCTCCCTAGATAAGTATGATGGTAGTATTACACTCTGAAGAAAGTCACTTGAGGATGACGGTATGATATGATAGACATACCCGGAGTTGTTTAAGGAATCATTTGACTTGGTTCTAATTTGGAGGACCAAAGTTCTTAAGTGGGGGAGATTGTAAGATCTGATTTTATCGTAAGAGCAAAATGGAATGAATAGAAATTTTCGAGTGCATTTAAAAATGCAAAAGGATTGGAATGGTATTCTCGAAAACGTGCTAGGGCAAAACGGTCAAAAGATTGAAATTCGGTATTAATTGGGACAAGAAAATTTAATTAAAAATATGAGATTGAGAAATCTTGATCAATAATGAAGAAATAATTAAATTTCAGGTTAAATTGATCAAGATATGAATTTATTGGAATAAATCAAAATTTTCGTATCGGATAATAATCCTGAAAATAATCGAAAAATATACCGAAAAGGTAAAATCGAACCGATCAATTCATTTAGTGATTAAATGAATAAAATATAAAATTTTAAAGATATTTGTGGATTTTAATATTATTTTAATGGATAAAATAATATTAAAAATAAATTATAAATAAATAAAATAAAGTTAAAAATTAATAATTGAAATCTGGAAAAAAAAAAAGAAATCGTGTTTCGCGATTTTTGAAAGAGAAAAGAAACAGAAACGAAAGAAGCGAAAACAAGCCGAGACCGAGGAACCACCGGACGAGCCACCACCGACGGGGCTGAGAGGCCGACGAAGATAGCCTGACTTAGGGCGAACTATCAGCGGTGGTGATGCGCGCCAAGAACGGCGGAGAACGCCGTAAACAGAGGGAGTGGCCGCGGGGAAGAAACGTCGATCGGCGGCCATCGGCATCGATTCGAGACAAATCGAGGCCCGATTTTGGAAGCCTAGGCGATGGTGCACCGAATAGCATCGAAATTGGCCCGAGAACTGGCTGGACGGCGTCGGAAGGACAAAATGGTGACTGAACCGACCGAACTGGACTGAACCAGTCGAACCGAACTGGACTGAACCTGCGGTCTAAACCGGGTTGAACCGGACCGGACCGGTTCAGCCAAAAAGAAAAGGACAAAGGAAGAAAAATGGGAAAAAGAAAAAGAGAAAAAATTGGGAAAAATTTCAGTGATGCAATCGAGCTACGGGTAAGTCGATAAGTGGTCGAATTGACCGATTTAAATTTCAAAATATTTAATTTGATTAATATCCGACTGGAAATTTACCCCAAAAAATATTAAATTGTGTAGCTCGACAATTGACGTCAACCGAGAGCTCGAGACAGCCTCGATTTGTGTACTATCATGGAATCACGGGTAAGTAACCCTTATTTATAACAATTTTGCATCGTTATACGTGTTGATAAATTACGGATTTAATTTCCGCATAAATGAATTAAATTCTGGAAAATTGGATAAATTGTTGTAAATAATAGATTGAGATATCCGAGAATTTAGAACGAGCCTAAATAAATATTGATGGGCCCAATGAGCCCAATAGGCCTCGATAAAGTGTGGTAAACGGACTTAAGGCCGATTAAGGCCCATTATGGTATAATCGGGCCTAATATGGGTAAACGGGCCCAATGATTTAAATTAAGCCCAGAAAATTATGAAATACAATTAATTGTATTGTATTTGACCTGGTGAATGTGTATCCGCAGTTCCGGAGATGTGATTGGAAGCAAATCGGACTGCGTGACGAGTCATCAATGGAAAGGTCAGACTGTACAGAAAAATGAGGTAAGGGAATTGCGTGAGTAGCTAGAGGTAGCTACGCATATTTTAATAGCTTTTCTATACACCGAATATGTATGTATACCTTGATTATGTATAATGATCCTAAAAGTGGTTTAAATGATTTTAAGGATCGAAATAAGTGAAAAGACTATTTTACCCCTATTTAGGGAAGTTCACCTAAGGATGGTGAAAGCATGACATGCATGAAATGCATGATTTAAGGAAATTTATGGTTTAAGGATTTTATTGGTTTTAATCAAAGCAAATCGATAGATTGGCCAGTAATTGCATGAATTTCACATGATGAGAGAAAGGTAAAAATTAAATAATATATGAAAAAGTAAAAAAAAAATATATTCTGATTTTTAGGTAATTTGGGTCGTGACAGTTGATTTGAAAAGTCTGGCGAAGAACTAACCCACCTTCGTTCCAGCATGATGCCCTACACACCGAGATCCGTGTGGTCTAGGAAGATTATGACATAGTTGGCCAACGGAATCTTTGAGTGTAGTGACCACCTGTCTCATATAATATTACATAGTACCACATGGTTTTATACACTGAGTCTGATTGTGTTGTCCAAGGTAGACCCGAGGGAAGGGTCCAACCTTGTGGGATTTTATTTAAAGAAATGATATGCTATTTGTGATGAGATTTGATGTGTTTTGAGAAAGTGATGAATCTTAAAGGATGTTTCGTATTGAATTTCCCTTTTTATGATGAGTTTTAATAACGATGAGCATGAGAGATTTTACATGATAGTTTTACCACGTCTTGCTTACATCCATGTTTTTAGTACATGATATATGTATCTACATGTGACATAGATTTTTTCCTCATACTCCGATTATAAATGATTTATGCCATGACATTATCAGCATGTAGATAGTGTAGTTATCTACCATGCTTGCATTATTACCTTACTGAGCGTGTGGTTGCTCATCCCTCTACTTTCCCCCTCTACAGAGCGCACATAGTAGCCCAGTGAGGACTGAGGCATTATACTTGGACATCCATTGCACTCCATCGCCGAGAGGTATACACATAGGGATTCATTTTGTATCTAAACATGTAAAGGCACAGTAGTCATTTTGAATTGTGATATGGGAGATGTAAATGTTAGAAACATGTCATGTATAAGCTTATGACTTAGCTTTTCAATGTATGACATTTACTTTTGATTAAATTAGAAAATGGATGGTAAATGATGATTAGTATTGACTCACAGCCCAACTGTTCACGACCGGGTAAGGTAATGTAAAATGTAAAAAAATTACAGTGATTTTTAGACGAATTGGATAATTAGGATCGTGACAGAGATTGGTATCAGAGCTGAGTTGGCCTGATGTGATTCAGTACTAATAAGTAGGAAAGTTACATTCCCATTTTACTGTGCTTTTGTTTAGATATAACTGTGTATACCGAGATGGAATGAGACTAATAAAAGGTTATAAATACAGGAAGTTAAACGCTATGCCTGTTACACGCCGAGGTAGAGGGGCAAGTGCATGTGCTAGAGGCCGTAGAGGTAGGCCTAAGAGCCGTGCGAAACCACAGACTGACCAGGTTCCACAGGACCCTACTCAGAGACCAAAGGATACAAAGGCACGCTTCGCTAGGATAGAGCGAAGAATTGAGAGCCTCGTAGAGATAGTCACGCAGGTATTGGGTGTCGGTGATAGACGAGGTCCTGCAGCGCAGCCTACTACTATTGGACAGGCAGCTACAGAGAGGCCTCAAACTACAAAGACTATGACACCCCCAGTACAAGATACGACTTCTCCCATCACTCCACTGCCGAGCTACAGCGATTTGGGGTATGATTGCAAATTGAGTAGATTACACCAGTTTTAGGAGTTAAAACCTCTAGTGTTCAGAAGGGTAAAGGACTCGGTTATTACTAAGGATTGGGTGTACGAGATGGAGAAATTTTATAGGTTCTTCAGGTGTACATCAACCAAGAAAGTGGCCTTTACCGTATTTATGCTGAAAGGCGAGGTAAAGCACTGGTGGAGATCCACCAAATCTATTTTGAGGGCTCGACACTCTGAGATCACATGGGAAATATTTTTCAAGGTCTTCAGGAGGCAATATATTTCAGCCACCGCATAGAGGAAATTATGGATGAAGTTCATTAACTTGGTTTAAGGGAACCATTCGGTGGATGAGTATAAGTCGTGATTCATGTCTTTGGGGAGATACGATCCAGATACGATGAACAGTGAGACTCAGAAGGTCCAAAAGTTTATAGATGGGCTGAGATTAGCCATCCGGACTAAGTTAGCTCCATTTGACATTCATACTTATGAGGAGGCAATGCACAGGCACGGTTATGTGAGCAGGACTTTAAGCAGAATGCCTTTGAACTTGGAAAGATTAGTATCAAGAGAGAAAGAGACCGAAAGAGATCTGGGTTGGATAAAGTGGCTAAGAGAGGAGGCTATAGATTTTACAAGAAAAGACCCAAGATTGAGGAGGTGCAGAGAGAGCTGCTAAGCCTCCTATGTATCCAGCGTTGACTGCATCGAGGGGTATGGTTATTGAAGGACCACGACCTACTACTGAGCAGTGTAGGAGATGTGGCAGATTTCATAGGGCCAAACCTTATCAGACACCCCCTATTACATGTTATAGATGTAGGAAGCCGGGCATATCGTGAGGTATTATCCTGAGATGATGGAGATTGCCCCACAGAAGGGCAAGGAGCTAGAGAGAGCTCCAGTTGAGATAGCTGCTCTAAAGAGGAGAGCTACAATTGAGGAAAAAAGGAAACAGGCAGTTGGCGTGAGCAGAGGGCGAGTGCACGCATTGGACCAGGACACAGCGGACGCATCAACGAATGTGATTAAAGGTACCATCCTAATTTTTTATTTAGAAGAATTTGTATTGTTTGATCTTGTTGCCATGTATTCCTTCATATCGTCTTCCTTTGCACATAAATTGTTGAAGCATGAAAAACCCACAATGTTAGATAAGATGTTGATGATTTTCACACCGATGAATGATAGCCAATTGACTGAATATGTGTATAAGAGTTGTAAGTTGAGGATAGGAGGAAAAGAGATGGCAGTCGATTTAATTTTACTGAGCATGAGTGATTTTGATGCAATCTTAGGAATGGATTAGTTGGCTGCAAATCATGTTGTTATGGATTGTCATGTTAAAACATTGATGTTTTCAAAGATAAATAATCTTGTTGTAAGCTTTGTCGAAAAGAAATGAAGAATATGATTATTGTAAATGAAAAGAGCATAATTTTAATCCATTATATTTGAGAGATGAATTTACTTATTATTTATGAATGTTAAAGTGATGACTTGTGTTGCTAACGCTAGAAAGAATGATGTGAAGGGTTCATTGCCTATGTGGTTGACACGGATAAGGCACACTCAGAATTGGGAGACATTCCAATAGTGGCAAAATTTCCTGATATCTTTTTGAACGATTTATCAGGGCTACCACCTGATAGGAAAATGGAGTTTTGTATAGAGTTAGTACCTGGTACAGAGCCGATATCAAAACCACTGTATATAATGGCTTCGATTGAGTTGGTAGAGTTAAAGCAACAGTTACAAGAGTTGCTAGAGAAGGGATTTATTAGACCAAGCATCTCACCTTGGGGAGCTCCGATTTTGTTTGTAAGGAAGAAGGCTGGAAGCCTCCAACTGTGTATAGATTATCGATTGTTGAATAAGGCCACTATTAAGAACAAGTACCCCCTTCCATGCATTGATGATTTGTTGGATCAGCTCCGAGGAGCACAAGTCTTCTCTAAGATAGATCTATGATCTGGGTACCATCAGTTGAAGATACAGAGTGGAGATGTACCCAAGACAGCATTTCGTACCCATTATGGCCACTACGAGTTTTTGGTTATGCCATTCGGATTGACGAATGCCCTTGCAGCATTTATGGTGTTGATGAATGATGTATTTAAGCCATACCTGGACTAGTTTGTGATTATTTTTATTGATGACATTTTGGTTTATTCCAAGTCTAGGGAAGATCACGAGCAGCACTTGAGGATAGTTCTACAAACAGTTGAAGGATCACGTACTTATGCAGGATGGGAAGGTAGTTGCCTATGGACCCAGACAGTTGAAGGATCACGTGAGGAACTATCCAACACATGATTTAGAGTTGGTGACCGTAGTGTTTGCATTGAAGATATGGCGTCACTATCTCTATGGTGAGAAATTTCAGGTTTATACGGATCATAAGAGTCTTAAGTACCTGTTCTCGTAGAAAGAGTTGAACATGAGACAGAGGAGATGGCTCGAACTCTTGAAGGATTATGATTGTGAAATTATGTACCACCTGGGTAAGGCAAATGTAGTTGTCGATACCTTGAGCAGGAAGAATCTCGGGTTAGTGTCTTATATGATGGTTCGGGAGCATGAGTTAATAGAGCAATTTGTGAACCTCAGTTTGAATGTAACCCCACCTGGTTCAGAGAGATTGGATATTTTGGCTAGTCTGAGATTAGAGCCAGAGTTGATTTGTTGTATTTGACAGGCTCAGCAGAGCGATCGACAGTGCATCGATTGGCTGAGTCAGATACGGGCAGGTGTGGATACTGATTTTGAACTGAGTACAAATGGATTATTGATGTTCAGAGGCAGAGTATGTGTTTCCGAGGATTCAGAGATCAGAAGGTGACTTTATCAGAGGTTCACTCACCAAAGTACACGATACATCCGGGGAGTACTAAGATGTATCAAAACCTTCAAAAAGTTTATTGGTGGTCTGGAATGAAAAGAGACATTGTTGAGTATGTCGTTAGATGTCTCGTCTGTCAGCAGGTTAAGGTAGAGCATCAAAAGCCTACAAGGTTATTGCAGCCTCTACCAATACCGACATGGAAGTGGGAGCATGTCATTATGGATTTTCTGATAGGATTACTGAGGACCTGCAGAGGTCATGATGCCATTTGGTTATTGTAGATCGGTTGACAAAGTCAACCCATTTCTTAGCTATGAGAGCTACTGATACTCCGACCCAGTTGGCGAACTTGTATGTTCGAGAGATAGTTCGGTTACATGTTGTACTAGTGAGCGCTATTTCTGATCGGGATGCCAGCTTCACTTCCCACTTTTGGGAATATTTTCAGGAAGCGATGGGGACCCAACTGAGTTTTAGCATCGCTTTTCATCCTCAGACAGATGGTCAGTCAGAGAGGACCATACAGACCCTGAAGCATATGTTGAGAGCATGTGCGTTGGATTTTGGAGGATCTTGGGATGATCACTTACCATTAGTCGAGTTCGCCTATAACAACTGTTATCATGCGAGTATCGGAATGACACCTTATGAGGCACTGTATGGACACAGATGTCGATCCCTTATTGGATGTGAATAGGTTGGTGACAGACAAAGTTTTGCTCCTGATTTAGTGCAATAGGCCTCTGAGGACGTCCAATTGATATATGAGAGGTTACGGACAGCTCAGAGCCGATAAAAAAGTCATGCTGACCGGAGACAGAGACCACTGGAGTTTGATGTGGGTGAGTCAGTATTTTTTAGAGTTTCTCCCTCGAAAGGGATTATGCGATTTGGTAAGAAGGGAAAGTTAAGTCCTCAATATATCGGACCCTCAAGATTTTGTAAAGAGTGGGAGATAAGGCGTATAGGTTGGCATTGCCACCAGACTTAGCAAGTGTTCATAACGTCTTCCACGTCTCTATGCTTCGGAAGTATCACCCAGACCCGACACATGTGATAAGATATGAGCCATTGGAGCTCAAAAAGAGTATGACGTATGTTGAGAAACCGGTTCGGATATTAGATAAGAAGGAGAAGGTGCTGAGGTCGAAGACGATTCCCTTAGTGAAAGTTCTATGGCAATATCACACTCCGGAAGAAGCTACATGGGAGTTAGAAAGTATGATGCAAGAGAAGTACCCGGAGTTGTTTTCAGATTAACTTGATTCTAATTTGGAGGATCAAATTCCTTGAAGGAGGGGAGGATTGTAAGACCCTTAATTTTCTATGTAATGTATATGATTAATGGATGTACAAACAAGTTACATCACATAAGAATTACAAGAAATAAATGTTTTTAAGTTCTAAGTGTGAATGGATTGATAAGTGAAGTGTTGAAGTGATTGAGCATGAGTTTAAATGAGAAAATTACAGCAAAAAGGATGTAGGATGAAGGCCAGATTGATCCCATGCGAGGAGAGATCGAACTCAAGGCCTGGAAAATGCAATATCAAGCATTCTGGAAGAGGGAGATCGATCCCTCACTCAAGCAGATCGATCTCCCCTTAAGGCTAGATCGATCTCCTTAGCTCTCTGCCTAAGATAAACCGATCTTGTTTCATTGAGTAAATCGATCCCATGCAACACGGCAGATCGATCTTATGTAGCAAACAGATCGATCTCATGCCTTTAAAATGTTGTGAAATTGAGGAATTCAAGCAAAGCCAGATCGATCTCCACCCTATGCAGATCGATCTCATCTATCCATTTCTATAAAAAGGGAATAGTTGGATATGTAATTCAAAGGAACAAACCATTTCTTTCCATTTTCAATCAAAAACCTAACTTTCTCACTTTAAAATCATCCAATTTTCATAAAGATTTGAGGAAAGACCATTAGAGTAAAGTTGTTCATTTTAAAGAGAAGAACAACATTACTTGGAATCAATATCCCATTAGTTGGATTGAAAGAGCAAAGGTACATTTCCATTTGGAGCAAGGAGAAAATCAAGCTAGGTAAGTTTCTAATGCATCAATCCTTGTCTAGTTATTGATTTTGAGTTGATTGGTGTGTATATGAATGATTGAAACTACCTAGAATCCAATGGAACAAGTAAAACTTAGAATAAGTCTAGTGTGAGAAAATGTGTTATGGGTGAGTTGATGATAAATGGATTATGTTAAGGTGTTACTGGAGTAATATGAATGATTTTAAGATGATGGAATGAAGCTATATTTTTAGGATAGTCAATTATGAAAATGATTATATAAGGTGTATGACAATATGCCATAGTGAAGTAAATGATGAGCTAGGGACACTATGAGCACTAAATATCAGTTTAGTAAGAATTAATAGATCTAAAAGAGTCTAATAGGCTCTTGAGACAAGAGTAGAGCAAACAAATGAGGCTTTATAAGCGTTAATGCGTACCATAGGTCGAATCGACTATAGTAGATGCACAAATTATGTTATATCAGACTAAATTGACGTAGAATATGATTTTATGCAGTCCCGAAGAGTTCGTTGGAGACAAAACGGACCGTGCAATCAAACAGCTCTAAGGAAGTGGAATCACGTGACACGATTCTAGGTAAAGAAATTCTGTGAGTGTATAGAGGTAGCTGCTCGTATTTTGTGGGTGAATATAAGGCTTTGTAAAACACATGGTTGTTTAGAAAAGTGGTTGATAGTATGTATGAATGACTACAAGTATGTATGTATATGATTTGGTTTTCGGAGTAATTCTTATAAAAGGGGATAGCAAGGCTAATAATTGCATAAATCGCATGTTTTGACATTTTCATGAAACACATTGCTTTAGTTCAAGCAAATTGACTGATAGGCTGGCTAACGATTTCGTGATTTTGTGAAATGGCATAAGTGAGGTGCTAACCATGGTTTTGAGAGAGTTTTGCTAAATAAGAGCTGCCTATTGTATTTTTGTGAGTTAAATCATGCTAAAGCTTCGCTCGCACTTGATTTTGATGTTTTGACATGTATGAAATGTGCTGGAGCTTAGCTCGTACCTTGATTTGAATTGTGGTGATGTTTTATAAACCGTACTGGAGCTTCTACTCGTATGTAGATTTCGATTTACTTTCTTATGTATATAACTGTACTGGAGCTATGCTCGTATGTGATTTCTTCATGATTTTATGCATAAAGTCGTACTAGAGCGTTGCTCGTAGGAGGAGATTTATTGATGATGCATGAATCATGCTGAGCTTAGCTCGCACATGTTTTCACACTGTGGTATGTATGATGTTGTGGAGATGGTAAGATCCTCAAGCCCTACATCCTTAAGCCCGACAGGGTGGGGAGGCTCTCTTACGGTAAGATCCTTAAGCCCGTTTGGGGGGGGATGCTCTGTTCGATGGGGAAGTTCTCTTTCATGGAAACGAGATGCTCCACGTGCACTTGAGACTAAGTAGGTTACACATGGCTTGGGGTAGATAAGACCTACGGCTGGCACCCCCAACCATGATATGGGTTCACGGAGTACGTTGTACCGTGTAAATCACATGGAGTACATTGTACTACGTGGTTGTGATGTTGATTTGAAAAGTCTGGCGAAGAACTAACCCACCTTCGTTCCAGCATGATGCCATGCACACCGAGATCCGTGTGGTTTGGGATGATTATGACATAGTTGGCCAACAGAATCTTTGAGTGTAGTGACCGCCTATCTCATATAATATTACATAGTACCACATGGTTTTATACACTGAGTCTGATTGTGTTGTCCAGGGTAGACCCGAGGGAGGGGTCTAGCCTTGTGGGATTTTGTTTAAAGAAATGATATGCTATTTTTGATGAGATTTGATGTGTTTTGAGAAAGTGATGAATCTTAAAGGATGTTTCGTATTGAATTTCCCTTTTTATGATGAGTTTTAATAACGATGAGCATGAGAGATTTTACGTGATAGTTTTACCACATCTTACATGCCTACTTCCATGTTTTTAGTACACAATATATGTATATACATGCGGCATAGTTTTTTTCCTCATGCTTCGATTATAAATGATTTATGCCATGACATTATCAGCATGTAGATAGTGTAGTTATCTACCATACTAGCATTATTGCCTTTCTGAGAGTATAGTTGCTCATCCCTCTACTTTCCCCCTCTATAGAGCGCACATAGTAGCCCAGTGAGGACTGAGGCGTTATACTTAGACATCTGCTGCACTCCATCGCCGAGAGGTATACATTCAACGATTCTTTTTGTATCTAAACATGTAAAGGCACGATAGTCATTTTGAATTGTGATATGGGGGATGTAAATGTTAGAAAACATGTCATGTATAAGCTTATGACTTAGCTTTTCAATGTATGACATTTAATTTTGATTAAATTGGAAAATGGATGGTAAATGATGATTAGTATTGACTCACAGCCCAACTGTTATTGGTGAGGGTTGTTCACAACTGGGTAAAGTAATGGAAAATGCAAAAAATTTGCAGTGATTTTTAGATGAATTGGATAATTTGGGTTGTGACAGAACTCCACCTCGCTCGTTATCTACCCTAACCAAGCTAAAGAAGATATTAGTCAACCTAGAAGGAATATTCACAATTTGACTTAGGTTGTGAAAGACCATGTAACCGCTTGACCCACAACTAAGAAAGCAAAAAAGAAGCAAGATCGTATGAACATGTCATGGTCATCTTGACTGCCCAGCTCAAACTTTGCTTTAGAAAATGATGATAGTGAAGATAAGAGAAGAGCTCATCTTTATAGCAAAATGACAAATCTGAGGCATATGATTCTCTCACTATATCGTTAATTCCCATAGAGTTTATGACAAAAGGTGGGACGAGCCTTAGAAATGGGAGTGAGGTGGATGAGATGGGTAAGGTTTCAATGTCTACTGCATACTTAAGCAAACAGATAGAAAAAAAAAAGGCTTTGAGAAACTTGAACCAAGGGTTGGATGAAGATAAAGGAAGATTAAAAGCTAATTTGAGGGAAAAGCTTGTAAAGCTAAATGAACTTGCTGATTTTAATCAAAAGTGGAAAAAGATGCAAGTTAAAATGGCAAACATAGAGTAGGTACTGGAAGAAAAGTCCACACACTTAGACCTTCAGTCCTTAAGAAACTTGTTGTTTATAAAAGAGATAAACATGGCAAAGCTACATAGGGGATTCAAACTCCTTACCATGGATATGTGCAAAGGATATATAGACCTGACTAACCATCTAGAAATGTTCTGCATAAGCATTCCAATCCAAGATGTGAACAATACAATTATGTGCGAAGTTTCTGCTATGATTCTTAAGGAAGCTATAAGAGCATGATGCTCGATGCTCAACGCTCAAACTAGGATCCACAGACAATTTCAAAGAAATAGGTTAAAAGTTTGTCAGCCACTTTCATAGTATAACAACCCACAAAATGTCTCTATTTATTATCATGTTCATCAGACAAGGAAGCAATAAGCCCCTACAAAAAATGTTATAGGATCAACAACACAATTTTTAAAGTAAAAGACATTGATTTTGAACAATGAAGAAATCACAATGAAGATTTCCTCAATAGTTTGAACAATGAAGATTTCATCAAGTCTTTAACCAAAAGGTCGTTTAAAGTATTTGTCAATCTACTGATAAGAGCCAAAAAGTACATTAATGTTGTAAAAGAAATTGCAATCAAGTATCAGTTGAGTGGATAATTCAAAAAGGAAAGAAAAAACAGAATTATCTTAGAAATGTTATAGAACTCCTTTGACTTCACCAAGACCTAAGAGATAATACAAGTGAAATTTCACTATTATCATCAACAGTGAGTATCATTCACTTGAGTTCGTAAGACTAAGACTTTATCCATATTGGATAGGCACCCTACAACTTATAAGTCCACCTTGTTAGCGAAACTTCAACATTGATGGTCATGTCAAACGTTTAAGGTTCATGTTAGAAAATATCAAACCTTATTCATGTCATATACTACCAAAAGACTGCTTGAGCACAATCTTCATCCATAACTCCGTGTTTTATGGCAATATATGAATTTGAGCATCTCCTATGTCATACGACTTACGGCCATCTAAGCTTGTGAGTTGAACTCCATTCAATCTATGGCTGCTATGTGAACCTATGATGAAGGTCATAAGCAAGATTTTGTCTCTATCTACAAAGACTATATACTTTAAGAGTAAAAGTTTCCATTTGTTGATAATGACAATACGAGTTCATGAATGGAAGGTCCATATTTGTTATCCACATAAACAAATGAAGACCACATCTCTACTATTTGTAGCAATCATTCAATGTCTTTAAGTAAAGCTTCATCTTGATAAATAACTGCCCTTATAAGGTAGAATATCAACGCTACAAGCTTTTGGTAAGGTTATATCTTTGTCAATTATATACTTCATAACTATTTTATATGTTTACAGGTAAAAATTTATCTACCAAGATTACTTAAGTTTATGGCTGAAGCTTCACCTCGGCCATCTACATTTCCTATGGTTATTATTTAAACATATGAGGAAGGCTTCACATCTAGTATATGTTTTATTGTGATAGTGTAAGTCCACCAAAAAAGCTTCACCTTAACCTTATACTTTACAACGATCTTTCAGGTCTTAAAAAGAAGGTCCCCCATTTACATTATCTCTCTATATCATGGCAATCATTCGAGTTACTAAAGGGAGTATCATCTGCACTTTCAATTAATTTGAGTGTGATGAGGAAGCTTAACTATCTTTCTACATTATGATGACCACTTAAACTCTCAGAAAAAATCTCATCACTATCACTTGAGTATTTTTGGGAATATATGAGCCCATAAACAAAGCTCTATCCATATATTATACCACAATTATCTAAGTCTCTAAGAAGTTGAAGCTCTGTGGAAGCCACCCTGTGATGAACTTCTAAATTTATACCAAAAGGTTTATCTTTAATACTTGAGAACACAATGTAAGTGAACCTCCATTTACGCTGCTCGAAGAGGTTATTCAAGTCTATGAAGGAAATTCCATTTCTACTACTTGTGCATCAAATAAACATTACCTAATTAAGTGTGAAGAGCATCGTTGTAGCCAACCATATGCTATGTGGGGAACATTTAAGCTTGCATGCAACAATTCATTTCCATCATCTATATGGACTAAGGTAATCATTTAGAGTCATGCACCATTTAAATAATCGATGGTAATCATTCAAATCTATAACCATAATTCAGCTCTATGCTAGTGTTGCATTTTCAAGCCACTAAGTTCAAACGTAATGGTTTCATTCAAATGGGCTCATGAAAAAAATGCCACATAATCTTAGAAAAGAATGTCATATATAATAAGGGACAAGCAAGCTCATAAGTGGTATTTTGTGTCTCCCGCATGAAGAAGTTAAAATGAAAATCATTCGACTTGGTGGTTAGGATTTCATGTCCATGTATGAGCATCTACTTGGAATACAAAGAGCAAAGGGTTTTGCCCACGTTGGACCCTACAAGGGCCTTAAATCCACACCAAGGATGCCTCTCTAACAACACGAATCATGTTTAATCTCTATTTGAAGTCGCAAACCCTACAAATAAAAGGTATACTTAGATGTATTCTCATATACAAGTTATACTTAGAGCATCTTATCAAATACATAGTTATTGCAAGACAGCTTGTTTCAAAGTCTACGATTGCTATCTGAGTCTTCTCATTCGAAAGATTATCTTTTTTGCTTGAACAACGCAATAACAAAAGTCCTATATATGGTAACTAAAGCACCAAGAGAAAGAAACAGGAAACACTTAGTACAAATAACATAACTATATCACCATCAACAAAAATCGCTTTACCATGAAAGTATTCGACAAAAAGTAGGCATGCCTTAATAAAATTTATTTCATAATTTTCTCTCTGTTACAAATATGGCATGCCAAGCAGATTGCGATTTTGTTTATAGCGCAAAGATAATTTCTTGAAGAAGCTTATTATTTTAAGGAAGCATTCTTGAAAAAACTTGTCTTAAAGAATCACTCTTGAAGAAAATTATCATAAAGATTCATTTGAACCTGTAAAAGGGGATCTCATTTTGAAGTACGACTTAACAGTAACCAAGAGCCTTTGTTGATATTATCTTTCTACTATGCAAATCTGCATACTGTGTATGTTAGTGTATGAGCCAAAACCTATAAACAAAACTTAAAAGTGAGTTGTAATCCTTGATCTTTATGTAAACTATTTGCTAGTTCCTCCTCTTCCTCTATTACTTCACTTGTCCTGGTCCTCATTGGACCCTATAATATGCAGCATGTATTACAATTAGTCATATTTAATATAGTATCATATATCATGTATATGTAAGGTTTAACTCGTACTTGAGGTAAAGTTGCCTTTAATCTCTTTAGTCGTAGCATATTAAAGTCTCCTTGCTATTCTACCTTTAATGCTCGATTTTTCCACAATGGTGACAAACATCCTTTTCTTTGTCCTTATTCTAATTCCTGGAATTCAACTTCCTCTAGTTAGGGGAACGTTTGCCTGAAGCTTTTTTCCCTTCTTAGGAGCAGTGGAAGAAATGTCATTTAATAAAGTTTCATTACTTCTCATAGTTTTCTTGACACTAGTGACCTTATTTAGGAGTTAAGACAAGTTTATTTCCATGCAGTCATGTTGTAATTTATCACAAACTACGTATATCTCTTAGGTAGAGTGGCCAAGACTAAATCTATACCATCTCATTATCCATGACAAATCCCAATTGCCAATGCTTTGTGATGCAACCTATCATCTTAAGTATACGAGTACGCACAGAGATTTCTTCTTTCATTATCATGTTGAATAATTCTTTTTAGATGGAAATGTTAGTGTATGTGCTAGATCTAACTCCCTTCACCTTTTGGATAAACAATAACGATGATTATTAGTCATTTAATGAGGTGAAACCACTAGAACCATATAAGCATTATAAATGAATTGTAAAGGGTTAATTATGATGATACCTAGGCATCAAAGCTTTGTTTTTAAAGTTAGTTCTTAGTCATTGAACTATCGAGATAGGGCATTGATAGTACTCAAAGATCGAAAGTTACTAAATCTTCTTACTTATGATGTAAGCAACCGAGCTCATAGGTTGAAATATGAGGATATTTAAGCACAGCATGTTGATGCTTCTTAAAGAATAAGTTCACTGAACATGAACACTGTGAAAACTCCATTTTTTGTGTCACTTAAGTATTTATGGAAATGATCCCGTGTGTCAATAGTGTAAGTTATCATATAACTTGACATGCTAGGTCATCTTATATATGGAACGTCATGTTTTGATTTGACCTCTATGAGTTTGGGTGTCTAAATGCCTAAAAATAATGTTTTTGGATTTCGTCCGAACCGTATAAAGAATGAGAAGTAGTCAATAAGATGATTCATTACTCTGAGTGATTTTAAGGATATCTTGATCATTCTATCTCATATCAACTCAAAAGTCTCTAGCTAAAAGCAATATAATTATTAGAGTTAAAATTGGTAACTCATGGATAAATAAGAAAATTTACATAAAGTAGACAATGTACCATACTTTATGTTTTTCTGAGATATTATGATGAAAGGATTGAATTACACCGTAATACTTCATAATGAATAGGTTAGTCAAACCACTTTGACTTTTTTATAACATTTGGATGGTCATAATGTATTTCTAGATGCCTTTCTTGATCTACAAGTTTAAATAGATATTTAAATTTATTGCCTACATGTTGAAAACATAATGGGTCACACACATAAAAGTAGTGAATGGATTTATTGGAATTGGAAAGCTTGGAAGATTTGGAATTTCTCCTTTAGACTTTTATTAGTGGAATTATAATTAACTTAATTAAAATGTTTAATTAAGTTAATTAAAAAAGTTTAATTAAGTCTTATATCTCAAATAAATTTGGACTTAATTAAAATAGTTTAATTAAGTCATGGGGATCACCATATTTTTAATTAAAAGGTTTTTAGGCATAATTAAATATGTTTACTTAAATTTATTTAAAAGAGTTCAATTAAATTTTCCCATCTTCTAATTAAAAGACCAAGCCAATATAATTAAAAGAGTTCAATTAAATATGGTCCCCATATTTCATTAAAAGAGTTTAACAAATTATTAAGCTAGAGTTACAATTCAAATAAAAAACTAAAGGTTTGTAGAATGAAAACACTACTAACCTATAAAAACATTTTTATGGCCTGCCATCCCTGACTAATGCTATTGCAATTTTTTATATAAATTTAAACCCTTTAATCTTTGCAACCTCTAGTACCATTGGCGATTCTTTATGGAGAATTATGGTAAAGTTCCTATGTAATCCTCAGTATTTTTTGGCATGTTTAAATAAACCGTGTGGAATTTCTTTCAAGCTTGTGATTATTAAGACATACACCTAGGCATCAACAAGCTTGGTAAATCTGTGGACTTCCTTACAAGCTTTACAAAGCTTGTGATTCGATAGAACTACACCCGAAAATCGATGAGCACAAAGGTTATACTCCCTACGCTGATTCGATTTTTTCTCATAAGGATAGGTGTTTCTTTCTCGAGATTAATTGCAATAGTATTTGGAATATTAGGTGGTGAGTTTTTAGAAACTCTAGCTGCTAGCACAACAAATTGCCAAATTATAATTTTGCCATTAAGAAGGTTCTATCAGTACTTATGTGGATCACCATTAGAGATCGGATAAGTGGATGGCATTGGTTTGTAACCACCTAGCCTTGATATGTGAGACAAGCAGAATATCAAAGTCTCTTGATTATGAGATCATTAGACAAAGGTAAAAATTTTGAAATCCATTGTTTGTACATGTCCATGTTAAACCGAATTCTCTATTATTAATCAAGATGATCCATCGATGCTTCGTTGTAAAATTTTTGCTTTGATAATTATGTTACAGCCTAGAAGCACGAAAAATAGGGTTAATTTAAAATTTTTCTTTAAACAAAACTAACAACTCTATGTGTATTCCTATACAATGTCATGTGCTCACTTACATTTTAACACTAGTCAATATACCCAAGATCATACAACTCATACTTAATGAATCAATTACATCATATCTAAAAAGAATCAACCCATAAGTCTCGAATCATTTCTTACATATCAACCTAATTACATCCCAAAATACTCATTATAAGTGTCTGTATTACAACATTGTCTGGATACAAAATGAACTGAATTATACCTTATGCGTTTACAAGCGATAGCCTGGGGAGATCTTGTCCACCAGCCTATTCACGTACACGGTAGGTTCTATCTCGCTTACATCAAGTAATTTGGAGGGGGGAGGAAAAAGGTTGAGCTCTCAAAACGCTCAGTAAGGAAGATAAGGGAAGTTATAAAAATCATCATCACAAACACAATATGATGGAAATGATGAGCATGCAAATCGTTATAGAAATAACTATGTAAAACAATGGCATTAGCATTAAGCACGTGATAAAAATCACCAAATCACATTATATCAAATCCCATAGCGTGATATAAATCATGGTAGTAAAATCACATCATCATTACAGAAATCGAGACTAGGCATTTATAAAACTCATATGAAATCAACATCACGGTACATCACAACGATTGAATTCTTCCCCTAGGCGGACATCCCCAATCGAGGGATTTTGTCGACAATAGCACACACATGACCATGGTTCGCTGTAGACTTGATCAGAGTTGTACAGCCGTCGGTCTTACATACTATCACAGCACAGCCCGGTCTTATATGCTATCAAAGCACAGCCACCCATCGCTACCACGAAGTGGGGTCATCTCATGTTACTAGAACGAAGGCGTCGATCTTACATGCTACTAGAGCACGGCCTGGCCTTACACGCTACCAGAGCAAAGCCTGATGTGCAATCTCATGACAAGCCATAGTTTCAGTAAAAATCATTTTGCCTTCACGAAAGCTCTTAGTGGTTATCACAAAACTCATTTCGGTTATAACACATTGTATTCACATTTACACAAACTCATCAAAATCGAGCTCAAACTGGCAAAACACTCACACAGTAAAAGCATGCCATTATTGTATATAAATTATTTTACCTTCACGTAGAGCTCATGGTGGATATCACAAAAACCAATTTTGGTTATAAACCACGTGTGTTCACAATTTCATAAATCACATCAAAAATTGAGCTCAAATAGGTAAAACACTCACACAGTCATCAACACATCAAACCATCTCATAAAACATGCTCATTCATTAAACTCTTTTTCATGCTCTTAAAACATTTTCATTCATTAGAAAAATCACAGGCACAAATGATTTATTTCCCTTACCTCTTGCATCTTGAGTGGTACAATATCCTCGATTCTCAGACTAGCCTCGTTTCCCGCATTGGATTCTCGAGTTGTCCACACATATCATTAACCTATTAATATACGTCATTTTCAATCTACATCTCTTTTTCTTACTTATTCTAACTCAACATTTTAGTTAACTCATAACCATTCCCAAGATACCCACATCTCAATTTTCATCTATACTCATTGTTGGTTTTCCCTCATAACTTAGATATCTCTAACCAAATATATGTATATGTGCATTTATTCACAAATAAACCCAATGATAATGCTTAAATCAAGGATCTTGTGAGCTTACCTAGCTTGTCCTCTCTTGACCAAGTTGTAGAAGGCATGTCTCTTCCCTTTGCTCAAGCCCACCTTTGGTTTTCTAGTATGTTGTTCTCCTTGCCAAGAGGAACAACTTTGTCTCTTGCTCCTTTGACTAATTTTGTCTAGAATAGGGTGAATCTTAGAGAGAGAAAGCTTGGTTTGGGTGAAAATGGTGAGGGTTTGGGTTGCAGAGAGAGAAAGGCTCGGTTCTAGGTGAAAATCTCGTGTTTCTTATATAGACAGGGCTTATGAGATCGATCTAGTATTGAAGGAGATCAATCTCTACTCGATTCAACTTCTCCAAACTGCTCCCTTAACAACTACTAGATCGATCTAGTTGAGGGTGGAGATCGATCTGCTCTTCATAAGAAAACTAAGTGGAGATCGATCGGGCATTGAATTAGGGATCGATCTCTTTCAAGCCGAGAGTTAAGGAGATCGATCTGGCTAAGGGAGGAGATCGATCTGCTTCAACCCGAGAGCTAAGGAAATCGATCTACTTGTATTTAGGATCAATCTCTTCATTTACAGAACGCTTAGCAGATCGATCTGGCCCCATTGGAGATCGATCTGCCCTATTTCATTGCTCAAATAAGAGCATTTTTTGCTCTTCCAGATCGATCTTTCCTTCAATGAGATCGATATGGCATTCATGCTTTCCAGATTTTGCTGTAGTTTTTTGCAGAAACTCACCTTAAATCTACTCCATAGGTCATATTTCAATCCACACATATTTATGACTTTAAAACTTCATCTCCTTATACTTCATTAAATTTAAAACTTGCGTGTACATCAATATATCATAATTACATTCGCCAAATTACAATTCTCACTTAGCAATTCTCATAAAATTCACAGTTCTCACATCCTCCCCACCTTAAGGGAAGTTGGTCCTCCAAATTCAACTCGACAGATTAAATAGCTGAGGGTACTTCTCCTTCATAAGGCTATCTAGTTACCAAGTTGCTTTCTCCATTGAGTGGTGTTTCTAGAGAACCTTAACCAATGGAATCTTTTTCGTCCGAAGTACCTTTTCCTTCCTATCAAGTATTCAAATGGCTTCTTCCACATAACTCATGCCTTGAATATCCAATGCTTCATACTCAATGACATGGACGGGATCTGGATTATATTTCCTCAGCATGGATACATGAAAGACATTGTGTATCCCAGAGAACTGCGGAGGTAAGGCCATCATATAGGCAACGTCTCCCACTTTCTCCAAAATCTCAAACGGTCGTATATACCGTGGACTCAATTTCCCTTTCTTCTCGAAGCGTATGATACCCTTACTGGGAGATATCTTAAGAAACACAGAATCTCCGACTTGAAACTCAAGTGGCCTTCTACGCACATCTACGTAACTCTTCTATCGACTTTGAGCAGCCCGTAATCTATCACAAATGATTTTCACATTCTGAACTGCCTGTTCAACTAGCTCGGGAGCAATTACTTTCCTGTCACCCACTTCTTCCCACGCTATAGGGGATCTACACCTCCTACCATACAGAGCCTCATAAGGTGCCATACCAATACTCGCATGATAGCTATTATTGTACACAAACTCAGCAAGGGGTAGGTGATCATCCCATGATCCCTTAAAGTCCATCGTACATGCCCTCAACATGTCCGCCAAGGTCTGTATAGTCTGCTCGGACTGACCATCAGTCTGAGGATGATAGGCAATACCGAAATTCAACCAAGATCCCATGGCCTCTTGAAAATGAGTCCAAAACCTAGAGGTGAATCGAGAATCTCTATCAGAGGTAACACTCACTGGAGACCCATGAAGTCTAGTTATCTCTCTAACATATAGCTCAGCTAATGTACTCAATGTATCTGTGCTCTTGATGGCAAGGAAGTAGGCACTCTTCGTTAATCTATCCACTATCACCCATATTGCATCATGACCTCTTCGGGTCCTCGGTAATCCCATGATAAAGTCCATGGTGACATGCTCTCATTTTCATATAGGCACAGGCAAAGGCTTAGGCAATCCTCTGAGCTTCTTGTGCTCAGCTTTCACTTGTTAACATACCAAACATCTGGCCACGTATTCTGCCACGTCCTACTTCATACCACTCCACCAATACACCCTTCTCAAATCCTGATACATCTTGGTACTTCCAGGGTGCATGGTGTATCGCGAACAGTGAGACTCTCTCAGTATTTGTTGCTTCAGGGCATCATTGTTCGGAACACAAATTTGACCCTTAGCCCTCAATAACCCATCGTCATTGATCATGAAATCTGACTACGAGGTCTATTCAGCTTGGCTAACCATATCCAACAGCTTTTGATCATTCCTCTACCCTGTCCTAATCTGATCCATAATATTGGGCTCTATCAGGCTAGCCATAAATCCGACCTCTACCTCTTCAACTCTGATCCTAAGTCTAGTGAATTGTTTCAACAAATCTCATTCCCTGATCATCATAGCAGATACCATACCCTTCCTGCTCAAGGCATCAACAACTACGTTCGTCTTCCCTGGATGGTAGAGTATCTCGCAATCATAATCTTAAGGAGTTCCATCCATCTCCTTTGTCTCATATTTAACTCCTTTGGGTCAAATATATATCTCAGGCTCTTGTGATCAGTAAATATTTGGAACCTTTTCCCATATAAGTAATGTCGTCAAATCTTCAATACAAACACCACTGCGGCTAACTCCAAATCATGTGTGGGGTAGTTTCGCTCATGATCCTTTAGCTGCAGCGAACCATAAGCGACCACTCTTCCATGCTGCATGAGCACACATCCCAATCCTTGTTAAGAGGCATGACTGTACACCGTAAAGCCTCCAGGTCTATTTGGATAGTCAACATAGGTGCTAGTGTTAATCCCCTATTTGATTCTTGGAAACTCTACTCACACTTCTCAGACCATACAAAAGGAGTCTCCTTACGTGTGAGTTTAGTTAAAGGAGCGATAATCTTGGAAAATCCTTCAACAAACCTTCTGTAATACCCTGCCAACCCTAGGAAACTCTGAATCTCGGTAACTGTCCTTAGTCTCTCCCAATTAAGTACAGCTTCTAGCTTAGACGGATCAGCTGCCACTCCGTCTTTAGATACAATATGACCAAGGAAGGCTATTTCATCTAGCCAAAACTCACTCTTACTAATCTTTCCATAAAGCTGTTTATCCCTGAGTACCTACAACACAATCCTCAAATGTTGTGCATGTTCCTCATGAGACCGAGAATACACAAGGATATCATCAATGAAGACTATCACAAACTGATCTAGATTGTCTCTAAAAACCTCATTCATCAAACTCATAAAAGCAGTAGGGACGTTCATCAAACCAAAGGGTATCACTAAGAACTCGTAGTGGCCATATCTAGTTCTGAAGGCCGTCTTCATAATATCCTCCTTTCTGATTCTTAATTGGTGATAGCCCGATCTTAAATCAATCTTAGAAAAGATAGAAGCCCCTATCAACTGGTCAAACAAATCATCTATCCTTGGCAGGGGGTACTTGTTCTCGACCGTAGTCTTGTTCAGCAATCTGTAGTCTATACATAGTCTCAGGCTACCATCCTTCTTCTTTACAAACAACATCGGAGCTCCCCATAGTGACACACTAGGTCTAATAAAACATTGGTCAAGCAGTTGCAATTGTTTCTTTAACTCTTCCAATTCGGCCAACGCCATTCTATAGGGAGGTTTAGAGATCGGCTGAGTATCTAGCACTAAATCGATAGTGAACTCCAGCTCTCTCTCAGGTGGTAAGCCAGGTAATTCATTTGGGAATACATCCGAAAACTCACATACTACCGGTATGTCCTCTATTCTCAGATGTTCTCGACTCATATCAGAGATGAGTACGATGTAACCTTCACATCAATAATTCAATCAGTATTTATAGCGATATAATCATCTCTTAACATTTCATAATAAACTTCACACGTCTTTATTTCTTTAATCATTCAAACATACACTAAACTTTTCAGGTAGGGAGAAAGTTACAATCTTAGTATGGCAGTCTAGGCTCACACGATTGGTTGCTAACCAATCCATCCCTAAAATCACATCAAAACCACACATGTTTAATAACACTAGATTTGCTAACATCACCCTATCTCCCACCTTGATCTCACAATTCCTACACACTATATCAGTCCTTTGGGACTCACGCATGGGGGTATTTACATGTAAAATATAATCTAAGGATTCATTCTTCAAACTCAATTTACATGCAAATTATACATCAAAAAAAGAATGCGTGGATCCCGAATCAAATAACACATGAGCCTCATGATTACAAACAAGAAGTGTACCTCGTATGGTTTCAGACGAAGTATTTGCAGTCTCCATATCCAAGGCAAACACACGTCCCTCTGTGATCGGCTTCTTGTCCTTATCAGCAGCCGGAGCCCGTCTCTGGGGAACCGTCCTCTGTGGCTGTTGTCTAGGAGGCTCTAGAGAATGTGGCTTCTGTGGTTGCGGGCAATACCTCACTCTATGTGTCACGACCCATATTACCTAAAAAAATAAATCACTACAAATTTTTTTTCATTTTTCGTTTGTTATTTAATTCTTACATTCCTCTCATCGTGACCATCCTACCAACAGTTGGACTATGATTCGGTGTTAGTCCCCTCACACTACTTACCATTCCATTTCCATGTTACATTTACACATTAGGATTTTTCTATCCTTTGACTTTAACTAATATGTTCACAATTGCATTTACATAACCTTACATCCCCGACGTTATATACGTTTACAATACTATGCATTTACATATTTAGATACAAAATCATACAAGTGTGTATACCTTTTCTAGATGGAAAACAACGAATAACAGGAATGCATGATCACTGCCGCTTTCTATCCACTGAAAGTACTATGTAGAGTGGGAAAATAAGGGGGTGAGCAACCACACGCTCAGTAAGGCAATTATGCAAGTAAGTAGATAGCTCCACTATCTACATGCTCATAATGCCATGCCCTTAAATCCATTTCTTGTCGTTTAAAGCTCATGCACGAAATCATGCACACATCAATGCCATAGTTTACAAAAGCTGTTCGTGCTTATGGAAATCATGCAACCCATGCCTCAATGGCATCTCATGTAAAATCATAAAATACATGAATTAAATCAAAATCATGCATTTGCAATTAAAGCATGGATAACCTCCTCATGCTAAAACATTTCATTGCATGAATTATAAACAATTATGAAAAAATACATCATGCTAAGTTTCCACAAAACCTTAGAAAACACTTAATTCATTTCAAAAATTCAAATCCATCACACTCATCAGGACTCAACCCCTCCCTCGAGTGATCCTGATCCACATAAAATCATTTATTTCCAAGCATTTTCAAAAACATTGAAATTTTCATTTATTCACAACAAAACCAATATCATCAGTCAGAATCTAACCCCTCCCTCGGATGGTCCAGACTCACACAAAATCCATGCATTCTCAAGTTTTCAAAACATCAGATAGTAACATACGAGACTAGGCAATGTATCATGAAAATAACTAGGACTATAGCTATATCCTCGTGATCTCAAGCTACATAGATCAGGTGTGCGGGGTATCACCACTATCAGGAACCACCACGGGAGGTGGGTCAAATCCAACCCGTTGGTCCAACCCAATCACTCGCTTCCGAAGACGCCACATAAATATAATATATCATAACATAGTATAGCGTACTCCATGCGACAAGCATGGTACATCGTACTCCGTGGACCCATATCTCATATCAATACTCGTGTCATTTCTCAAAACGCACGTGCGAGTATGTTTAATCTGCGTGACATACAGTCTACCCGAAGCTCCAAGCACGGCTCATAGCATGTCTCAAATCAAAATGCACGTGCGAGCCTATTTAATCGGTGTAACACATAATATACCCGAAGCTCCAAGCACGGCTATAATTTCCTCATAAAACTAGTGCGAGCTATGCTCCAGCACTCTATCATAAAATCAAGTAAAACTAGTGCGAGCTAAGCTCCAGCACTCTATCACAAAAATCATGTGAAAATCTGGTGCGAGCTAGGCTTCAGCACCCTGTTACGAAATTCATGTAAAAATCTAGTGCGAGTTAGGCTCCTGCACCCATGCATGTAAAACTCTAGTGCGAGCCCCTGCTCCAGCACTAATGCATGCGTCACACAATTCAAAACTCGTGCGAGCTAAGCTCTAACACCTCTCATGCATGTCAAATCATTTAAAACTATACGAGCAATCACTCCAGCACCTTTTATGCATATCATATCACACAAATCGGTGCGAGCAACCGCTCTAGCACCATTATGCACACTCACAAATTCAGATATAGTGTGAGCAAGGCTCCAGCACCATCTCTTTCCATATAAACTTGATTGTTGGCTCATTTTCCAAAGAATTTCATTTAAATCTAAATAACACTTACGTAGTGTTATCTTGTGAAATTTATACAAACAACGGCCAATCTACCAATTTGTTTTGCTTAAAAACCACGAAAATTTCCCAAATCATGCATTTCATGCATGTCATGCTTTCACCATCCTTGGGTGAATTTTCCCTCAATAGGGTTAAAATAGTCTTTTACCCATCCCGGGTCCTTAAAATTTTTAATCCATTTTTAGGAGCTTTATAAATTTTCAGTGTATGTAAAAGCTGTTAAAAATACGCGTAGTTACCTCTAGCTACTCATAAAATTCCTTTACCTCATTTTTCTGTACAGTTTGACCTTTCCACTGATGTCTCATCACGCAGTCTGATTTGCTCTCAATCCAATCTCCAAAACTGCATATAAATATTCATCAGGTCAAATACAATATAATTAATTGGATTTCATATTTTTTGGGCTTAATTTAAATCATTGAGCATGTTTACCCATATTGGGCTCGATTGTACTATAATGGGCCTTAACCGGCCTTAAGCCCATTTTCCACTTACTATTCACATCATCGAGGCCTATTGGGCTCATTGGGCCCATCAGTATTTATTGGGCCTCGTTCTAAACTTTCGGATAACTCAATTAATTATTTACGACAATTTATCTTAAATTTCAGAATTTATTTTATTTTATACAGAATTAATCCATAATTTATGCGGTAAATTTTTAACACACATAACTATACAAATTGTCGTAAACAAGGGTTACTCGAGATTCCATGATGGTACGCAAATCGAGGTTGACTCGATCTCTCATTTGATGCCAATTGTCGAACTACACAATTACATATTTTTTGGGTAAATTTTCAGTCAAATATTAATCAAATTAAATATTTCAAAATTTAAATCGGTCAATTTCGACTGCTTACCGGCTTACTTGTAGCTCGATTGCATCACCGAAATTTTTTCCAAATTTTTCCCTTATTCTTTTTCTTTTTCCCTTTTTCTTTTTCTTTTCTTTTCTTTCTTTTCTTTTTGGCTGAACTAGTCCGGTCCAGTTCAGCATACCCTCACTGCATCGAATCGGTCCGTATCGGTTCAGGCTCATCTTCGCCATTCCAGGGTCGTCCGACCGGTTCTCCGACAGTTTTCGACACCAATCGGCGCGCCATTGTGAGGGTGACCTTCGACTGGCCTCGAATTGGACCGATCGGCGTTGGTGGCCACCGAATTTCTCCTTCCTTCCTTGGTAATTTCCCTCGTAGATCTCCTTTTTTCGACGTCGTTGGTGAGCGTGCTAGCGCCTGGTGGTTCTCACGGTGTCGGGCTCCTCTCGCCGATCCTCGCTTGGCCTCATCTCTCACTGGTGGTCGTCGAAGCTGGGTCGTCTCCCTCAGCTGCCTTCCTTCTTTCCAGAATCGCATTTTTCGGGATTCTGCGTTCTCTTTTTTTTCGTTCATTTACTCTTTTTTCCTTTTATTATTTATTATATTTTATTTTGATCAAATAAAATATAATAAAACCCAAAATATCCCAAGTAAATTAATATTTTATTCATTTAATCCATTAAATGTATTTATCTGTCTTATTTTATCTTTTCGGTGTATTTTTTTGTATTTTCGAGATAATTTCCCGAGGTGAAAATTTTGGTTTATTCCAATAAATTCATATCTTGATCAATTTAACCTGAAATTTAATTATTTCTCCTTTATTTATCAAGATTTCTTGAATCCATGTTTACAGTGTCAATTTCTTACCGAATTGACATCGAATTTCGGGTCTTTTGACTATTTTACCCTTCAATGTGTTCGGGACCAAACCAATCCAACTTCCCTTCATGAACCCTTTCTCATTTCATGTTTTAAATCCTTGTCTCCAATCCGAATGGTCCAAATCCCATTCATTTAATCTGTTGCCATTTCAATCCTTTATTTGATCTTTAAATGCATTCGAGAATTTTTTTATTCATTCCATTTGCATTTTTCATTCACGTACAACTCATCTTATCATTCAATTTATATCCAACCATGTTTACATCAAATGAATCATAAGGAATTTTGATAAAAAATTAGGTCTTACACTGTGACCCATGTCCCCGCATCTGTAGCATCCTTGTATAATTCTAGGACAGCTTCCTTCATGTGATCTGCCACAATCTCTGCAGACTCTAACCTCTGGTCTGACACCTCGAGAGGTCTCCTTAATAATGGGAGGAATCCTGGGTCTGTCAACTCTTCCCCTCGATCCCTCGAACTGTCTCCTCTTAAAAGAAGACCTCTGAAGGTCTGTGTGAGAAGTCACGGTTCGCTTACCCTTATCTCCAGTTAAAATTTTGGACTCAGTCCGGGACTGTACTAACTCTAGTCCCCTCTCCACTTCTTATGCTCATCTCAGAGCTTCCTTGAACTTAGTGATACAGAGCCCTATCAACCGGTCCCTAATGATGGGTCTCAGTCCATATACAAATCGCTCTATGCGGAGCTCTTCATCCTTAAGAGTCTTCGGATCATACTTCAGTAGGGTGGTGAATCACTCTCATAATCATCAACCGACATATTGCCCTGAGCTAAATGTAAGAATTCAGCTTGCTTCCTCCTCTGGGCAGCTCTTGGCACATACTGGGTTCTAAATGCCGATTGAAACATCTCCCAGCTAATCACCTCATGGCTAGTCGCCAATATACTCTGAGTAGTGCTCCACCAATCTTGGGCTTATCCCTTTAACATAGAAGCACCCATAATGACCCTCTCAACATCAGTGCATCCCAAATAATTAAAAATGATTCGCAACTCTGTCAACCACTCCTCAGCCTCTGCGGGATCTTCCACCCCTCTAAAGGCCGGTGGGTTCATCTTCAGAAAGTCCCTCAATTGACCCTTATCTCTATCGTCAAGTTGGGCCTGCACTGGAGGCTGTGTGGCAGGAGGCACCGAATCAGTCTGTGGTGGGGGTGCGGATGGTCCCTATGGTGGTGGAAGAGTTGACACAGGTGTAGTGCCCGAGGTAATAGCCCCAAAGTGCTGCGCGAATAGCGCTGCCATCTGCTCGAATCCCTGATGCACATCGTACTCTAGGCGATTCATTCGAGAGTTAAGACTCTCCGACTGTGGTTCAGGTGGTGGAGGTGGTTGTGCCTGCCTCCCTGAACGTCCCCTTCTCCCCCTCGTACTCTATCTCTTACGTGTCTGTGCGTATTCATTAAACATCGATCATAACTTTACTCGTTAAATTCAATTAATTACCAGACAATACAGACACTTGAGATGTAATCTATTTTCAACTGATCGATACTGACAGTACTAGACACCCTTTTTTCTGATACCAAAAAATCTATAACAGCCCAAAAGCACAGAAAATAGGGCTAATTTAAATTTTTCTTAAAACAAAACTAAAAACTCTACGTGTATTCCTGTACAATGTTATGTGCTCACTTACATTTTAACACTAGTCAATATACCCAAGATCATACAATTCATACTTAATGAATCAATTACATAATATCTAAAATGAATCAACCCATAAGTCTCAAATCATTTCTTACATATCAACCTAATTACATCCCAAAATACTTATTAGAAGTGTCTATATTACAACATTGTCTGGATACAAAATGAACTGAATTATACCTTATGCTGTACAAGCGATAGCCTGGGGAGATCTTGTCCACCAGCCTATATCACGTACGCGGCAAGCTCTATCTTGCTTACTTCAAGTAATCTGGAGGGGGAGGAAAAAGGGTGAGCTCTCAAAACGTTCAGTAAGGAGGATAAGGGAACTAATAAAAATCATCATCACAAACACAATATGATGGGAATGATGAGCATGCAAATCGTTATAGAAATGACTGTGTAAAACAATGGCATTAGCATTAAGCACGTGATAAAAATCACCAAATCACATTATATCAAATCTCATAGCGTGATATAAATCACAGTAGTAAAATCACATCATCATTACAGAAATCGAGACTAGGCATTTATAAAACTCATATGAAATCAACGTCAAGGCACATCACAACGATTGAATTCGTCCCTTAGGTGGACATCCCCAATCGAGGGATTTCGTCAACAATAACACACACATGGCCATAGTTCGCTGTGGACTTGATCAAAGTCGTACAGCCATCGATCTTACATGTTATCACAGCACAGCCCGGTCTTACATGCTATCAAAGCAAAGCCATCCATCGCTACCGCGAAGCGGGGTCATCTCACGTTACTAGAACAAAGGCGTCTGTCTTACATGCTATTAAAGCACGGCCCGACCTTACATGCTACCAGAGCAAAGCCCGATGTGCAATCTCATGACAAGCCATAGTCTCAGTAAAAATCGTTTTGTCTTTACGTAGAGTTCTTAGTGGTTATCACAAAACTCATTTCGGTTATAACACATTGTATTCACATTTACACAAACTCATCAAAATCGAGCTCAAACTGGCAAAACACTCACACAATAAAAGCATGCCATTGTTGTATATAAATCATTTTACCTTCACGTAGAGCTCATGGTGGTTATCACAAAAACCCATTTTGGTTATAAACCACATGTGTTCACAATTTCACAAATCACATCAAAAATTAAGCTCAAACCAATAAAACACTCACACATTCATCAACACATCAAACCATCTCATAAAACATACTCATTCATTAAACTCTTTTTCATGCTCTTAAAATGTTTTCATTCATTAGAAAACTCACAAGCACAAATGGTTTATTTTTCTTACCTGTTGCACCTTGAGTGGTACAATATCCTCGGTTCTCGGACTAGCCTCGTTTCCCACATCGAATTCTCAAGTTGTCCACACACATAATTAACCCATCAATATACGTCATTTTCAATCTACATCTCTTTCTCTTACTCATTCTAACTCAACATTTTAGTTAACTCATAACCATTCCTTAGATACCCACATCTCATTTTTCATCTATACTCATTGTTGGTTTTCCCTCATAACTTAGATATCTCTAACCAAATATATGTCTATGTGCATTTATTCACAAATACACCCAATGATAATGCTTAAATCAAGGATCTTGTGAGCTTACCTAGCTTGTCCTCTCTTGACCAAGTTGTAGAACGCTTGTCTCTTCTTTTTGCTCAAGCCCACCTTTCATTTTCTAGTATGTTGTTCTCTTTGCCAAGAGGAACAACTTTGTCTCTTGCTCCTTTGACTAATTTTATCTAGAATAGGGTGAATCTTAGAGAGAGAAATCAAGACTAGGCATTTATAAAACTCATATGAAATCAACGTCAAGGCACATCACAATGATTGAATTCGTCCCTTAGGTGGACATCCCCAATCGAGGGATTTCGTCAACAATAACACACACATGGCCATAGTTCGTTGTAGACTTGATCAAAGTCGTACAGCCGTCGATCTTACATGTTATCACAGCACAGCCCGGTCTTACATGCTATCAAAGCAAAGCCACCCATCGCTACCACGAAGCGGGGTCATCTCACGTCACTAGAACAGAGGCGTCGGTCTTACATGCTATTAGAGCACGGCCCGGCCTTACATGCTACCAGAGCAAAGCCCGATGTTCAATCTCATGACAAGCCATAGTCTCAGTAAAAATCGTTTTGTCTTCACGTAGAGTTCTTAGTGGTTATCACAAAACTCATTTCGGTTATAACACATTGTATTCACATTTACACAAACTCATCAAAATCGAGCTCAAACTGGCAAAACACTCACACAGTAAAAGCATGCCATTGTTGTATATAAATCATTTTACCTTCACGTAGAGCTCATGGTGGTTATCACAAAAACCCATTTTGGTTATAAACCACATGTGTTCACAATTTCACAAATCACATCAAAAATTAAGCTTAAACCAGTAAAACACTCACACATTCATCAACACATCAAACCATCTCATAAAACATACTCATTCATTAAACTCTTTTTCATGCTCTTAAAACGTTTTCATTCATTAGAAAACTCACAAGCACAAATGGTTTATTTTCCTTACCTCTTGCACCTTGAGTGGTACAATATCCTCGGTTCTCAAACTAGCCTCGTTTCTCGCATCGAATTCTCAAGTTGTCCACACACATAATTAACCCATCAATATACGTCATTTTTAATCTACATCTCTTTCTCTTACTCATTCTAACTCAACATTTTAGTTAACTCATAACCATTCCCTAGATACCCACATCTCATTTTTCATCTATACTCATTGTTGGTTTTCCCTCATAACTTAGATATCTCTAACCAAATATATGTATGTATGCATTTATTCACAAATACACCCAATCATAATGCTTAAATCAAGGATCTTGTAAGCTTACCTAGCTTGTCCTCTCTTGACCAAGTTGTAGAACGCTTGTCTCTTCCTTTTGCTCAAGCCCACCTTTCATTTTCTAGTATGTTGTTCTCTTTGCCAAGAGGAACAACTTTGTCTCTTGCTCCTTTGACTAATTTCATCTAGAATAGGGTGAATCTTAGAGAGAGAAAGCTTGGTTTGGGTAAAAATGGTGAGGGTTTGGGTTGTAGAGAGAGAGGCTCGGTTCCAGGCGAAAATCCTGTGTTCTTTATATAGACAGGGCTTATGAGATCGATCTGGTATTGAAGGAGATCGATCTCTACTCGATTCAGCTGCTCCAAACTGCTCCCTTAGCAACTACTAGATCGATCTGGTTGAGGGTGGAGATCGATCTGCTCTTCATAAGAAAACTAAGTGGAGATCGATCAGGCATTGAATTAGGGATCGATCATTTTTAGGTCGAGAGTTAAGGAGATCGATCTGCTCCAACCCAAGAGCTAAGAAAATCGATCTGCTTGTATTTAGGATTGATCTCTTCATTTACAGAACGCTTAGCAGATCGATCTGTCCCTATTAGAGATCGATCTGTCTTATTTTATTGCTCAAATAAGAGCATTTTTTACTCTTCCAGATCGATTTTTCCTTCAATGAGATCGATCTGGCATTCATGCTTTCCAGATTTTGCTGTAATTTTCTGCAGAAACTCACCTTAAATCTAATCCATAGGTCATATTTCAATCCACACATATTTAAGACTTTAAAACTTCATCTGCTTACACTTCATTAAATTTAAAACTTGCGTATACATCAATATATCATAATTACATTCACCAAATTACAATTATTCTCATAAAATTCACAGTTCTCACAAATTACCTGTGATAGTGCACAAATCATTTCTATTTAAGGCACTCAAGTTTGACTTGAAGTAAATGTTAGGAGTTTCCCTATAGAAATCAACAAGCATAAATAGTTGTCTTCCCTATGGCAATTTCCTAAAGTGATACGGGATTTGTTTTCTTTCTCAAGAAGAAACGTGCTTCTTCCTTACGTCAAAAGCCAGTGGTTTGGGATTAAAGGTTCAAGATTCAAAATGTTCAATTATGAGTTTTGAAAGTCAAGCAGCTAGCATAATAACGACATTTAGGGGTGTAAGCGATACAGTGGTGCTCACAAGTTACTCGGACTCAACTCGAGCAAAACTCGAATTCGTTTCGATTTTAGTCGAGTCGAGCTCAAGCTCGAGTTACTCGAGCCATCGAGCGAGTCGAATTCGAGCACTTAGATACCCGGCTCGAGTAGCTCGTGAGCCTAATTGAGCCTCGAGCTTTTATATATTATAATAATATATATTATTATATAATAATATTTATATAATGAGTATAAGAGCGAGCTCGAGTTCGAGCTCGAGTCGAGCCTTAGAATCGAGCTCGAATTCGAGCAAAAAATAGAACTTATATAATCAAGCCTAATCGAGAGCTCGAGTCGAGCTCGAGTCGAGTATCGAGCACCGAGTTTTTGAGTCAAGCTCGAGCTCGAGCACCTCATTGTATCGGCTCGGCTCGGCTCGATTACACCCCCAATGACCATAGTTCAATTCAACCTTGGGGAAGGTTCCTTTGATGCTTGTGTAGATTACCATTAGAGGTCGAACAGTTGGACGGCTTGGTTTGCAACAACCTTGCTTCGGCGTACATGTAGAACAATTGGGAAGAAATTATATTGATTACGATATCATTAGAAAAGGTAACATTTTAAAACCTATTGTTTGCACAATCCACAAAAAAAAAAAAAAATCTATGTCTTAATCAAGTTGATCATTCGGGATTTGGTGTTTCTATGTTAATTTTCCATTGAGCTTACTCTCATTATGTATGTTTAAGCATGAGTCAAAACCTACAACACTTGCATATGCAAGCCCAATATTTGTTTTTGAACTCATTAAAAGACCAAGAAAGTTAGACAAAGTTTGGTTTTGAAGCAAAACTTGCTAGAACAAGTTTGATCTTTCCCTAGAGAAAGATTTAGCAGAGTTGTAGTGTGGATCACCATTAGAGACCAATACACATAAGGTGATTTGTTAATCTTGGAGGAGGACCAGCATCAACAAGAGGAGAAATGGTAGATTATAATATCTAAGTGTTAGTTATGTGATTCTAAAAGTCTTTTATGCCATTCCTGCATGTTTTAGTTGCATTGTTAGTAAAACCTAGATCAAAGAGATCATCGGATTCAGTTTTTTAGTGTTTTATTATTTTAATCCCTCTGTAAATCTCTAAGATTCATGTGATTGTGTGTTGTTGCATGCGCATTAAAACCTATAATTGGTATTAGATCCCTTTAATCGAGTTTCAATGCAATTACAATTTGTTTTGTTGTTCTTTTTTTCAAAACTGTTTGATTACAGTTTGTCCTTTAAGTTGTAAAAGCTGAAAATCAAGCTTAACGAAATCTTTTTATTCTAATCTTTTAAATTAACAAATTATAATGTCTTAGGATGATTAGGTTAATTTTTATGCTATTAGGATGTGGCTCTCGTATTTTAAAATTATTGACTTAATTTGTTCGTTCAAACATTAAGCACAAAATTTGCCAGAGAATTTGCCATTATCGGCATGAACTAAGTTTTAAAAATAAGTTGGATTCGCAATTCTTGTTTGATACTTTATCTTAAAATTTATTGATGAAAATGGTTTTATTAATTATTAAGATGAAGAAAAACATGCTCACAAAAGTTTTACATAAAACTTACCTTTGATCTTGATATGATTATTTTTAAAGTTGTTTCATTGTTGCAAGATTTGTTTTCTTAAATCATTTTGATGTCTTGTTTACAACTCAAAAATTGTTTCTTAGGGATGAAAGCAATGAATCAGAGGTTGAATTAGAATATTATAAGGCCTTAATATCAAAGAATTGGATAGAGAAAAGGGTCGAACTTGCTGTCCAATCTCTTTTCTGTTAGCCTAATCGAATTCAAAGTTAATTAGAGTTTTAATTTATCTAGACTTGCTTTGTCCTAAAGAGAAGTCTTGGCTTGTCTGATTTGGTTTTCCTAATTAGATTAGGCTTATAGAAAGTTAGTTTCTAAGTTGTTGAAAATTAAATTAGAATCCTAAAAGAGTTGAGGACTCCTAATTTATACATATATCTAATTCTAGTTGGACTAGAACATTACTGCTACACCTAATACGATTACAAGTTCCTTACCATATAATTTGACTTGAAATTTAATTATTTTATCATTAAAATATTTTAGAATATAATAAGTTAAAATAAATTGACTATTGAAATTGAATTAAAATCATAATAATTTAGAAAATTAATTACAAATTATTAAGACATCATGCAGACAAACTTTAACCATAGTTTCCTAAGCTAGTCTAAGCCTTGGCTGAAGCATGATTTTGGTATATGATGAAAGCATGAAGGATAGTTATAGATTTTAGGATTCATCATGCATGAATGGATGGTTAAATGTTATGCTCTATGGCAATTCTATTTTTGAAATATGGCTTGCAAGCCTTGCCTCATCTCATTAATTCTGGATTTGTACACCTCTTTTCTTCATTTTACTCTCCTTGAATGTGACTCAAGGTTTATCTACAATATGTAATAGTTAGATAGGCTAAATCTAAGATAAGAAATAAAGTTTTATATTCAAGAATTGAAGATTCAAGTTGCCATTAAGGCATAATGATGAACCAACGATAAAGTTTAGGAGCTAATATATTGCATTCATTTAGTCTAAATCATCTAGCTTTCTTTGGCTCTAAGGAAGTTAACCTTAGAAAAGTCCATAATCATCTTTAATAGTTGGCATGTGACAGATTTATATTTTTCAATATATGTAATATATGAATATGATAAATGCTATAATTGTTTTTTTTTTTTTTAAAAAATAGACAACCAAAACCCTCATTAAAATATTGAGTCACATCTCATAGTGTGATAAAGTTGTCTTTCACCATCATGGCAAGATAACTAGAGTTCTTTTAATTAAGGAACAACTCACAGTCAAACTTTTACATAAATATATTTGAGCTAATGAATGTGAGTCTTACTCAACTAATACTATGCAGTTCGAATGCGTAAAAACTTGAGTATATGAGAATTAAAGGCAATGGTTATGCAAAATGCATACAATGAATTTAGATAAAGAGTTATCACCTAATCAATTTAGGAGTTGCATTAGGATGCAATTGCTAAACTAAGTTACCTATCTAACTAATTACAACATGTTTAGTTAAGTCACTCAAGGTCATGATGCAATAAATGAGAACCTAACTCACTAAGAGATTTAAGAGTTAAACTCTCAAAATAGTAAAAAATGTCTATTAAAAAAAGGACAAACACAATGCACAATGGTTCCTCATTATGGGATTTGGGGAGGGTTAAATGCACACAATCTTCCCTCTACATTAATGGATAGATTGTTTCTATGACTTGAACTATAACCTTCAAATCACAAAAGAGTCATTTTGTTTTCACACCAAATCTCACCCTCTTAGAGACCGGCTATAATCTAGACAAAAAATGAAAACAATCATTAAGAATTTGAAACTTTCTTTTTGTTATATAAATATTAATGAAACAATATATATGATTTATAGTTTATATTAGATTATTTCGATTACTAGCTATCTACCTCTCCATAATACACTCGTTACTACAACTTATTAGACTAAATTTTATTGATCGATTCAACAATGTTAAAAATGCCCTATAACAAGAAGACTGCGTTCTTAATCAACCTATGGCTGATAAACCTATCCTTAATGAGACTAATCATATCGTTGTACTTTTAAACATTATATTGAATATTGAGTACGGAGACTACTTTAACCCCTTTTGTTTTATGAAATTCCCACTCCTATCGAAAACCAAAAACTTCTTTAATTCATGCTTTGGCTATTTATTTTTTTACCTTTATATGCAACAGTAAATGTGCTAATAGCAAAAATATTGAACAAAAGACACTACTCCCAAGAGGGCAAAGTAAAAATAAAACCGGACAAAAGTTGCCAAAAGTACCAAATTCAGAATGCAAGAAGCTAAATAAATTATCTGAGGCCACAGATGACAAAAAATTGACAAAGCAAAATGATACCTTCACACGACAGAGGGTTAAGTTTACCTCATCCTTCGGTCCATTATGGACTTGCGCTTTACTAATGCAATTCCACAAGACAAATGCGTTTCAAAATTGATTAAAAATTAAAAAATAGCTACTTAATGTACAAACAACAAAAAATTGGGGCGAAAAAATGACATTCTACAAAATTTCTCAATCTACTTGTTCACTGTTCCCGGTTTCATCAGTTATCATCTCATCTTTAACCTTATTAGTATCAAAGGCTGTATGTCTTGTTATCCTTTTCCATCAGTGTCTTCTGGTGTAGCTCCAGCTTCAGCCTTTTAATTTCCACGTCTTTCTCTTCTAATTTCTCTTGCAAGATAAATACCTGCAACAAAATATGACATAATTAAAAACTTAGTTTTTAACCCTAAGCAATTATAACTGCTAGCTCTAATTGAATACGACCAGCCAACTAGATGGCAGATGAATTATGTGATTACCCTTTTCTATTTAGCATTTGGTAAACGTTATAGACCTCGAAGCATCTAACTTTGACAATGTAGTCATTTAACGGTGCCTACAGTTTAACTCAGATATAGCTCTGTGGGATATTAAACCTAAATCTATTAATGTCTCTACCTATTCATGAACCTAGCTATTCGTTAATCTAGTTATCCATGAACCTAACTAATGGTAGAATGAACCTAGTTTCAAGAGTCATTTGAGTTTAAAGTCTTGAATGTAGAATCATCTTTTGAGTAGAATAAATACCTATGTAATGCAGCAAAATTCATGCAAGTTAATTGAAATCAAGTTCTATCAAATAATGTGACTTCCTCTTCCCTTTTCGTCGGTGTAAACTTTGTGATAGCTCACCACCTTCAAACAAGCTCATCATCTTACTAGGGTAGTAGTTTGTGAGGTGGGTAGCCACCATTCATGGCTGTCTTTCACTACTTGAGGGTTGAACACATGCAACCATGGGTTCAGTCTTCAAGAAAATGGCACCTTGCATTTCCTCCAACCGCATGTACGTATTACAAAGATTATAAATTGAATAGTGATATACTCGAAGAAGAATTCTTAAGTTAGTTGAGTACATTAGATGCCATCTGCTTAGGGATAATTATCAAAATCCAGACTTCCAATTTTGTCAACGAAGATATAGTTCTTGTGGGATCCAGGAAGTTGGTCTTTTAAGAGAAAATATTGCCTATTGAGGCCTTCTTAAAATGGAAAGAATTCGCCATCAGCTGCATGGTCTGTAGTCTGCTAGACTCTTACTTTTAATGATCAAAGATCAAACCTTGGCAACCTCAAATATAGGGAAAAAATTTTTTTCCCAAAGCCAAATCTTCATATGGCAGATGCAAAATACAGTCAAACATAGTATAAAGTTCATTTTCCTTCCACAAATTCTTTTCTTTCCCACTCTGCAGCAAAGTTAGTAAAAGATATCCAAAGACAAAGAGGCTATAGAACACAAAATGAGATCCTATTCCAGTAAGTTTTAGTTTCTTCAATGCAAATGCCAATTATCATGTCGTAGAGATGTAAACGGGTATTTGGGACGAACCGCCCCGATTAAGTCGGGTCCAAGTACCCTATAATAGGGTTTTAATCGGAACGGGTATTTGGAACGAACCGCCCTGATTAAGTCGGGTCCAAGTACCCTATAATAGGGTTTTAATCGGATTAGAGTAGTGATTCCACTACCAATATCGGGTTCAGGTAGTGCCCTTAAGGTACCCTAAACCCAAACCCGACTAGCATTTTATTAAAAAAATGTATATTTGTGTTTTTTATTAATTTATGTTTGTTTATAGTTTTATAAACATATTTGTACGAGTTACAAGTGTTGAACTACTAAAAATTTTGAATTATGATGGAATTTGTATGTTTTTATTTAATTTTATGTTTTAATTAATAGAAAATTAAATATTAGAATAATTGATTTTCTTATAGAAATTCGGATTCGGCTTTTGGCCAATTAATGGGTCTGTCAAAAATTTTGGTTCAATACTCAAGTAATTAAACAGGTTCGGCTAATAAACTGGTAGTACGAAATTTATTATAGTAAGGTTCGAGTAGTGTTTTCAAAAAATAAGCGGATAATTATGGGATTCAGGTTCTTAAGTCAACAATCGGGTTTGAGGTCGAGTACCTCAAAATTAACTGATACCCGCCCCATTTATATCCTCACAAATGGGATGCACTACAGAACTCAGCATGATTGCTATTTGGGAGTCTAGTGACATGGAATGGCAGTTCTACTTCAACAAGGGTAGGGATGTAAACGGGGCGGGTACCCGTTAATTTTGGACTACCCGACCCCGAACCCGATTAATAATTACAAAACCCGAACCCTATAATTACCCGATTAATTTTTGAAACACTTACCCGAACCCTACCCTAATAAATTTTGCACTACCCGTTAAATACCCGAACCCGTGTAATTACCCGATTATTCAATTTATATTTTGACAACCCGTTTAATAACCCGAACCCGAAACCCGACTATGAAAAAAAATTATTCTAACATCAAAAATCAAAAACATACAATTAAATAAAAACATACATGTTCCATCATAATTAAATAAACTTTAATAGTTCAACAAGTAACTTGAAACCATTATGAGTGCATAATATATACCATAGTATTTCTAATTTGATACATTTGATTTCTTATGAAGTTACGATATATTTATGTCATGTAAATTAATTTAATCAATGATAATAATATTAAATGATTAAATAGATGTAGACCTTAAATTGATAATTAATTTTTTCATTACAATTTGTATCATATACATATACTATAGTATCATATATGTAAATGATCATATATTATAATATCATATATTATAATTATACTATAATATCATATACTATAATATGAAGTTATCAATTTATCATATACTTAAAATTTTAATTTTAATCATTGATTTTTTTGAGTAAACAATGTTTTATTATAATTGATAATTTCAATTTTAAATACAATTTGTATCATATGCACGTACTATATTAATATCATATATAATACATGTAAATGGTCAATTTGCAAGAATTACATCTTAATCAAATTTGAAACTTTTATCATTTTAATTTCAATAGTTTATATTTAAATTTTAAATACTTATTATCTTAAACATAATTTACTAATTTAATTTCATAATTATTTTATTATAATTTTTCATTAATTTTTTGACTAAATAATGTTTTACTATAATTGATAATTTCAATTTTAAGTATAATTTATATCATATACAAATACTATATTAGTGTGTGTATATATATATATATGTATATATATATATATATATATATAAAAGAATTTGATTTTAACTAAATATGAAACTTTTATTATTTCAATTTCAGTACCTCGAATTTAAAATTTTAAGACATATTATCTTAAGCATAATTAACCCAATTTAATTTCATAATTATTTATTTTATTAATTTTTTTAGTCAACAATGTTTTATTAAAATTGAAAATTACAATTTTAAATACAATTTTTATCATATAAATATACTATGAATTGATATCATATATGCAAATGACTAATCATTAAGGTGTAAGAATTGCATTTTAACTAATTATGAATTTTTTTAATTTAATTTTAGTACATTATATTTAAAATTTTAAAACTTATTATTTTAATTTCATAATTATTTTTATTATGTTAATTACTAATTTGTTTTAGACACACAATTTTATTGTATAAATATTTTTTAGAATACATTATGTCAAATATAAGCTATGATTTACTTGACAAGTTCATTGTATAAAGATTAAAAGATGAAGGTTCAAATCCCCACAACCTTAAAAATTATATTTTGCAAGCAAAAAATAAACGGGTTCGGGTACCGGGTTTGGGTACCCGAACCCGATTAATAACCCCATTACATTAATCGGGTTCGGGTACCGGATATCCGAAGGATACTACCCGAACCCTACCTGAACCCGTCACGGGAAGTGAAATTACTACTCTAACCCGATTAAAACCCATTTACCGGTACCCGAATCCGACTTAAACGGGACGGGTAGTACCGGGTACCCGTTTACACGCTATCCATTTACATCCCTAAACAAGGGCAACGCAGAATAGATAATCCTAAAATTGCAGATATTACTCAAAATACTCTCTAGGATGCTAAATCTCTAAAGTAAAATTTCCATCTGTTCCTCATTTACTGTGCGATATGTGATGATTCACTTTAATGAGAAAAAAATTAATGAGAGAGAAAAACCGTTTCATTTGATCTTTCTGCATCATTTGTCAGCCCTTCCATTTGCTTGTACAGTGCTGCAAGCAACAAAATAATGATCAAAGATGGCATGAACGAAAAATTTTCAACCGAGGAATAACAATTTCAATTAAAAAATAAAAAGAACATATTCAAGTTCTGATTATAGTTAGATAAGTTAGACAAAGTTCATAGCATACTTAAAACAGACCTTCAAATTGACTTCTGAGTTCTGCATTTTGAGATTTCTGTAATGCAAGTTTCATGGCCAATTCATGCATCTGCAGAAACAAATCATCCAACAAAAATCAGTGAAATCAGCATAAATAAAACTCCAAAGTCTCAATATAATTAAATCACATTCAGCTTTTCTTTTTAGAGATAAAAGGGATTTTTTATTCAAAAAATAATTTAAAAAAATAAAAATAAAATAAAACAGAGGATACAAAATCCATCATATTCAGCATTGAAAAACATTTCTAATCTATTTTAGGATTCTTTCAGGCTCAAAGCACAAAGATGCTGAACATTTTCACAATCCATCCATAACCCTCCCCCTAATTTTACGAAAGATGCATGGTTACACATAAATTTTAGACTTGACAATTCGTGTATATATTTCACATTCGCATTTTGTCAAATCATATTTGTGTCGTATAAAATACAAAAATTTTATGTTCAAATTCGTGTCAAGTCATTAAACACAAAACACTTTCTATAGCTTTACCAAGTTCATATACAATTTTTACAAAATTAGCTTGTGTCACCTTCGTGTCATTTTTATTTCGTGTCATCATGTCGTGTTTAGGATTGTCAGGTCTAATACATAGGAATGCACCCAGAAAAGAATACATTTATAAGTGGATACCTTTCCTTCCTCTGCTTGAGTACCAATCTCCTCATTTTCCTCTTGCAAGGTTCTACACTTTGCCATCAGCATCTTTCCCATTTTGCTTTGTGGCGTAAAACTAACAGCGGCAATATTTTCCTGCAGCTCCTTAACCTTCTTGTCCTTTTCCTCGACCAAATTCTATCAGCAATATAGCAGAAAACTATAAATAACTTATCTATAAGAACAAGCGATTACTTAACAGCATATATCTCCACATCTGGATTGTAGCATAATGGTGTTAAAATAACTCTGACAGGCAAATCTATAAGCACAGAGCACAATCTAACAGCAGATTAATTTGATTGACCTCAAAATTTTAAATCTTAAACCTGTTGTATGATTGCCGCCCAAAAATGGGATATGCATGAAGTTTAAAAGCAGAAAACGTGCAGCCTAATCAATAACAAACACTGCTTAGTCAAAATTTCAAAACCATCCTCAGACCCAAAAGCCCTAAGATTCATTACAAATAGTAATATTACCATTGTCCTTCCATGACTTGTAATACAATTTCCACTAGATAAACACCTCACTCCCTTTACGTTTCCTCTCTCCCCAAATTCATCCCTCATTTTGAGAAGAATAGACATTCTTGCAAAGCATATTAATTAATAACAAAATAAGCAAAAGGGAGCTTCCAGCACAAACCTTCAAACGTGTAAATTCCTCGTGAATTGCGGGATCTAGTAGTAACCTTCTGGCCTGTCATATAAACCACAAAGAAAACTAAACAGGTAGCAATGTGCAAATAGTATCTAGTCGTAGGCCTTTTAATAAAAATGTCACTAATCATATCTGACAAAGCTCCAATTAACTAGTCAAAAAATTTACAATAAGAGAAGTGGATATTTGATAAATCACGGCCTATAATTAGAGAACAAAATTCTGCATGGCAGAAAATATTAGGAAATAGCAGCAACAATTCACCTATACATCAAGGGAGACAGTGGATGGGAAATTTGGTATCATTAAGACAACTTATAGTCAAAAATCATACCTCCTTTTCCTACAAACACTGTCTTGTTTCCATAGCTATACATACCAAATTAGACACGTTTGAAAAGAGAGTAAAATTATTCCCCAAAATTTTTTAAATTACCCTTCACTAATTTTTATACCTTTTTCCCAGTTGAATCAATAAATGCATGCAAAGTAGAGCACTCAATAAAAGTTCAAAACATTTTCTTAAACAGTCGACAAAATCAAACTGAAACTCTATTTATGGGGCAGCAGGAGTATTGGATAAAAAATCAGTACCATTTAAATAAGATTTAAGAGAATAAAAACTAATGCAAAGAAAAGAATTTATGGCACTATATGTATAGTAGAATTTATTTTACTTCTTTGAACGATTCAAATTTCTTCAATAATAAAGTACCAAGCACTTATGTCTAGAATCACCATGAAGACAGTGCCATCAAATTTTCTTTTTTCAATAACTTGAAGTATCATCTAGATATAACCACAATATCAAATTATTGGCATGCCTAAAATATGGGCAAATGGTATATACAGGTATGGGAAAAAGACAACCTGACAGGTTCCAACCCACCCTGCCCCGACTTTTTTCATGTAATTTAGATTAAAAAAAAAAAAAACCTATTTCATGAAATTAATATTAACATTTGATTATAAAAATATTTTTTTTTGGGTAGAGTATTAAAATTCATAACCCACGGTCAAGGTGAGTCAGATTCAAGTGAAGATGTTACGGAGTCAAGTGAGGTCCAGGGCAGGCAAAAAACCACTTGCCTGCCCTGTTACAATCTCTAGGTTTATACACTCTACAGTGTCTAAGAAACACATTTTATGCATTTTTCTTCATGATTGTCTTCAACAAACAAAAATAAAAAAATAGGAGAAGCTAAAAAATTTATAATATCTAGAGCAATAGAAATAACCCTTTTTTCCTTTTTTTTTATATAAAATAAGCAGTTTATATACCTGCATTGAAGGTGGCTTCAGTTGCACTTTCAAGTCACGAACTGCTGACTGGAAATTAAAAAAGCTTTTGGTCTTAGATGGCCATGCTATAGGACATCAAGTCCTTGTAATCATTGCACTAAATGGGCATAATACTTTACAAGAAAAAATAACCAAATAAAGGTTCAAGATGATTATATAAAAGTATGAAAAGATGGTGAAGGTGCCCTTGCCAGTTCTTCCAGAACTGTGAACACAAAAAGAAATAATGGAAGGTCCTGATGATACTCTTCATTCGAAGCAACAGCAACAAAAACTCCCAGAAGAGTGACCTTAAAGGATTGTATATGGAAGAGACAAGATGTTTATCACTCCACTTGGGTTAAAGGAACAAAAGTACAAACTGTGCAATGGTCTATAAGTTGAGAACCAACAAAATCTATAAGCAATGGTCAAACATTAACAGTGGCAAAATTAGAAACTATGCAGTTTCCTCAAGGAAGTAGTGCACTGGACATTGGAGATAACAGATTCACCAGTAAATCCTGAAGCTGAACATTTTGAAGCTATGACATTAGCCACTTCAATAACAAGCAATAATTCAAGTAAAATGCAACTCAAGTTTTTTTCTGACCATTATGACAGCACATTCATATACTTTTTTATTATCTTTCTAAGAAATCTCCTCCAAAAAATTTATCTCGTTCTTGCACAAAAGAAAAAGATGTCACCTTCAACCCAGCTATCTCCTGCTCACGCTTTGCAAATGTTACAATAAATGCAGCTTCTTTTTTCTTTGCTTTTTCTAGCTGAAATTAAGAACAAAACATGTATCAAATTCTGCATGAAAGGTCGGATAGGTTAATGCAGAAAAAAATGGTGGGGGGGGGGGGGGGGGGGTGGAGAGAATAAGCAATATCAAGCTCTTACCTGTTCTTTCAGTGCCTCTTCAGAGGATTTCAGAGTTTGAAGATAATTTACTACTAACTTGGCTTCTACAGAAAATGGTATAAAACAATTGCTTAATAAACAAAGAACACATAAAATGATCATTAATTCAAAATTACCAAAAAAAAAAAACTTTAACAGGAAAGACGATCAAGATGTCTAGATATATGAAACATAAAATGAAAAACACACTTAAAAAACGACTAACCAGGAGTTGTTCCAGCTGGTATGAATGGCTCATTCCGAAAGGCAGAATGCCATTTCTGAATCTCTGATTTTGCAGCTTCAAGCTCCGTCTAAAACATTAAATATCACAATCAAATAATCCAAAAATTTGGAATTAAGAAAAGGAAAAGGAAAGGGGGAAATCACTGTTTATGAATAATGCTGTGAAAGCTCAAGTAGACGGCATTAAATTCTTCAACAATGAAATTTATCGATTTCACTAATTCTACATCCCTATATACAGTGGAACCCCTCAAATTAATCTCCTTTATATTAATATCCTCTCCAAATTAATAAAAAATCAAGGTCCCAAGTCAAGCCAGCATAGAAAATTAATAAACTCTATTATCGTAATAATTAATAATTTCGTTTCAAGATCTAGTGTAAAATTTTGATCCCAACTCTAGCATAAATTAATAATTTCATAAAAATAAAAAATATATTACGTAATATTCAAAAAATAGAAAAGCATTTCAAGATATTAATTTGCAAAAATGTTACCAAGTTTGAGATTTTTTATTTCAAGAACTAAAAAAGTACTGAATATATTACATAAAATATATTTACAAGCAGATTTTAAATGAGTTTATCAACCAAAATGATATTTTAAGAAAATTAAATGCTATAGAGTTATTGTATGAGTTTAATAAATGTGAAAATTAAACAGACACATTTGTTAAGACAAAATAAAAACTTACAATGCAAACCCTTTAAATTAATAACCCCTTTAAATTAATATTCAATGATGAATCCAAGAGTATTAATTTAGAGAAATTCTACTGAAATATCATTCAAAAGTTTAAACTAATAGAAAGTGCTAATACGTACTAGACCGGTTCAAGGGCCGGCTTACCCACCCAAGCCAGAAAGCCCACCTAGTTTCTGGATGGGCCAAGACAAAAATGTTAAGCCTGTTAAATGGGTTTGGAGCTTGAAAATCAAAATCCGATAAAAAAGGGCCAAGCTTGGGTTCACCATCTCAAGTCCAAACTCGACCTGACCAGCGTGATAATTAGAATTTTTTATTGTTTTTTAATACTAATGCATTATTAATTTTTTTATTTTTTGCGCAATTTAATTTGAGTTTGTATTTTTTTATACTTTAATTTAAACTTTTCGTGTTTCTTGTTATTTTTTCAGAAGAATTTATTTATTCTGTTATACTTATTAACTATTATTTGTCTTAATATTTTTATATTTTATTATATATTTTAAAAAATTAATAGTAATTCAACGAGCTTGGGTTAATTCATTTTATGTTAAAACGAGCTTGGACAAAAAACTAGTCCCACAAATTCGAACCAAGCTTGGATTCACTATTAATCCCTTAATACCTTACCTAAGCCCGACTCGGCCCATGAACACCTCTAACACGAACATAATAGATACCGTCATAAAGACAACTTTCAAAGTCAATTAAAGAACCCTTTGAGCAAAAACAAGAGAGAACAGAGTAAAGAAACCATCAAAATTCTCAGTTGCAAGCAAGCATGAAAGTGCAACCAAAAGGACAAAGAAAATCATGGTAGAACTTTCCATATAAAACTCCATTGTTATTACCAAGAAGGTGATACTACAGCATATTATACATTACATATCATCAGCATCATCATCATCGTCATCATCTCTAGAGCCTTTATCACAATATTGGGGCAGGCTATATGAATTAATATATGGACTCACACTACGTTATTAGCAAGAATTTATCTCCACTCATTTCTATCGAAAGCAACATGTTCCTCCATTTCTCATGCCACCATATCTTTATGAATAACTTCATTTCAAGTCTTTTTCAATCTTTCCATAACCTTGACCTTTCTCATCATTTATAGTCTACACTCTCCTAAAAGGAGAGTCAACAGGTTTACATGATATTTATCCAAACCGATGAAAATTACTTTCACTAATTTTATCTTCAATAGGTATCACTCAGACCTTCTTGCAAATGTCTTCACTTCTTATTCTATCTTTTCTCTAAACCTGACAATTCATGTATATAATTTGTGTTTGTGTCATATAAAATCATGTTTGTATCGTGTAAAACACAAATTTCGTATCAAAATTCGTATTGACACACCAACTACAATCCTTTTTTAGCTTTTACCATATTTAGATACAATTTTTACTAAATTTTAGCTCGTCACTTTTATATCATTTATTTCTGTCATTTTTTGGTTATGTCATCATGTCGTTTCTAGGATTGTCAAGTCTACTTTTCTCGCATACTCACATCCACCGCAGCATTCACATTTCTACAACACATCTTCTGTGTATATTTTTTTAGTCGCCCAACAGTCACTACTATAGAGCAATGTTGGTCTAACATGTTGTTCCGTAAAACTTGTTTTTCAATCAAATAAGAATTTCTTTATTTGTATAGTACATCTATAGCACTTCTCCACTTGCTCCAACCAAAGTAGATCTATGGGTTATATCATGATCAATCTCTCGATCCATCTGTACTATCCCCAAATATAAAAAACGATCCTACTTCAAGATCGCCTACCCATCTAATGTCACTATGCTTTGATCTTCATCTTTGTTTGAATTGAATATACATTTCATGTATTTAGTCTTCACTCTACTTAGTCTGGACCTTTTAATTTTCGTTTTTGTCTCTACAGTTCTAATTTTGCGAGTTTCCATTGACCTCAGCTCCAGTCTAAACAATAATGACAATATCTGCAAACATCATACACCAAAATGCCTTATCCTATATAGGTTTTATCAGTTCGCCTATTACTATAGCAAACAAAAATGTACTTAACATTGACCCTTAATGTAGTTCCACAACAATAGAAAATTCTTTTTTTTGTCCTTCACATGTTTTCACATTTGTTTTTGCATCTCAATACATGTCATTAATTAGTTCGATATATTTCAATGGATACTTTTTTCATTAAAGACCACCATAGTAACTCACTAAGCACTTTATCATATGCTTTTTTCAAGTCTAAAAATATCATATGAATATCTTTATATTGTACACGAGAACTCCCTATAAGTTGTCTAAGCAAGTATATTGTCTCCATAATTGATCGTCCAAGCATAAAACCAAATGTATTATCCGATATTTTTACAATATTCCTTAATCTCCCTTTTATCACTTTCTCTCACATGTCTTGTGACTCATAAGTTTTATGTCTCAATAGTTAGAACAACTCTGAAAATATCTTTTGTTATTATAGAGAGAGATCAAGATATTCTTCCTCCATTTCTCAGGAATTTTGTGATTATGCTAAATCTTGTTAAAAGGATTTGTCAATCACCTAACTCATACCTCTTCAAGACATATCTAAACTTTAAAGAGAATGCTGTTAAGCCAAACAACTTTCTCTATCTCCATCCTTTTTAACATCTCTTTTACCTCCCTCTCTAATTATGCGCATAAACACCAATTCAAATCTTCTAAAGGCACCAAGATATTGTATAAAATTTGGTTTTATCCGTCGTTAAATAGTTTGTCGAAATATTATAAATTACATATGTAAAGATTAAATGAGGGAAAAATAGGACGATGAAATAATAGATGAATACAGACTTGGCATGTTGCAAGGGTATCCTTACAATTTTGAAGACTGCAAAAGGTGGTTAGAAAAATCACAAAAAAAAAAAAAAATGAAGATAAGTCTCATAGAAAATTGAAAGCAAACAAGAAGATAAATAAACATAATAATCTGTTAGCTATGTCATTCTATGCTTTACACCTCTCACGAAGGGACAAAATCATCCCCGTTGCTACACCAGGGGCAGTTTCTTCTACCTTGGAATTGCCCTGCAACACAAACAGGCAAAATTATAAAAAAAACACTAATAAATTTTGTTTCTCCACAAAGGGCTTCTCAAACTCAAGTGTGAGTCGCAGTTAAATGAGATAAGGATGTCAAATTAGAGCACTAGGGTTCCATGTTTAAAATTTCCTTGAATTCCATTGGGTCTAAAAAAGATAATTACCTTTTTTGATCCAAAAATATCATCCTCATCGTCCTCAAGATCAACAAAGCTTTGTTTATTACCTGAATAAGTATTTCAACTAGAAAAATGGTATAATTGCTAGTTTAAATAAAGAATTTACCAAAAAAATATTATAAAAAAATGAGATTGACCTGGATGCCTTGTATTATGACTCCCGGGAAAATCTACGCCAAAATCGTCATCCTATTCTCCAAAACATTCCACTTTTGTCATTAAAAAAAAAAAAGAAATTATAGAGCCAAAAATGGAATATATTAGCGCCATATTGTAATGAGAAAGATGCAACTTACATCGTCGAGATGAGTGTGAGAAGCCATGGGAAGCAGAGATTTTTGGGGACAGAAAAACTAGAAATTTGATTTTGAGTGAGAAAAAAAAAATGAGGGAGAAGCTAAACTTTTTACTGTGGGATGCAGCAACAAGGAGACCAACTCGAAATTGGCAAGGAAGAAGCTGAGATCTCCAGCGAGCGAGGTCACGATTTCGAGCTTCAGGGAGCCAATCCAAAATGATTGTTTAACATTATGGATATCTTGCTACGTGAGATTAGGGTCGATGAAAGCGATGGAATTAAAATTAAATTTTTTATGATTAAAAAAAATAAGTACTATTAAAATTTATAATATATATTTAAAAATTTAATAAATCATTATAATTATTATATTAAATATTTAAAAATCATTAAAACTATTTTTTAATTAAATAATTTTTATTATAAAATATTTTAATTATTTACCCTTATTTATTTATACATAATTAAAAATTATTTAAACATATTTTTTAAATAATTGTTTATATATAAACTGACATACATATATAATAATTTATTTATATTTTAAATAAATACACTATTAAAAATCTCAAAATAAAAAATAACATAATAAAATTATTTAAATTAAATAAAAAAAGTAAAAGTGAATATAAAGATCAAAGGTCAAATGTGTGAGATTTTTAATAAACTTGAAAGACATTTCAAAAAAAATGCATTTGAAATAAAAAAGAAACAGATTCAATAGCGTCAAGACAAAGTAGCGTTGAATCCAAATCTTTCTCAATACTAGTTTGGGTATACGGTGAGATTGGTTTCGATAAGATTAAAAATGATAAAAAACGCTTAAAGATATTTTTTTAATAAATAATAAAAAATTAAAAAGGGAAGGCGAGAGAATAATTTTACCCTTCTAAAATTTGTCTCTCTGCAGTTTTCACCGCACTAAATCCCCTCACCGGAGATCTAAACTGAGCCTCAATATGAGAGTGAAATGGCACAGATCATATTAGATTTAGATCATAAGAAATTAGATTAAAAAGTAATTTTTTTTATTTGAATTATTTCTAGCTTAATATTTTCAATTTTAACATTCATATTATTTGGATTTTAATCTTTCTATTTGAATCATTTAAAATTAAAATTATTAAATTTTAAAATCAAAATAAATTAATTTTAATTCTAATCTTTTTTAAATTAAAATAATTTGAGATTTAATTTGATGAAGTTAAATTAATTTTTTAGTAGTAAATTTTCATTTTATGTTATAATTATAATCCACATATTACATTTTCGTAAACCGGTGAATATGAAAATCAGTTTGCTCAAATTAAGTAAAAAAGTAAATAACTATAACTAATATTTCATGAATTGGTAAGTATGAAAATCACTTTAACAACCAAGGTTTAGCCTGGTAGCTATTATCCCTTTTTAGGAGGGATTAGTCTAAAATTTAATTCTCAGATTTCCCTCTTGTACCTTTGTGAGACCCCGTATATGTATAATTGTATGATGATACATCCGTAATGTGAAGTATATGTAATATAAGTCCATAAGATTTTGTACGCACTTGTAATAAGAGTCGTGATTGTACGTACAAGTTACATTATGAATGAGTGTGAAGAAATGGACTTAGATATGTGAAAAATGTGAATGGGATAGAATATGAGCGGTGTGGTAAAATGGAAGAAAGATTTGCATAAGTTGTGCACTTCCATTTGGTTTATATCATGGACCACTGGCCATACAAAGATTCTACACAAGTTTTAATGTGTATGAAGTATTAATGGATGTCATTTTCAAGTCTCAAAGATGATTGGATGAGAAAATGACCATGACAGCAAATTAAGGATGTTTTGGTATAAATTTTTGCAGAAAACTACAGTAAGATCTGGAAATATGAAGGCCAGATCGATCTTATAGGATGAAATATTGATCTGGAAGAGCCAGAATGCTCTTATTTGAGTAATGGAATAGAGCAGATCGATCTTCAAGGGAGTTAGATCGATCTCCTGAGCTCTCTCGGGTTGGAAGCAGATCGATCTCCCCTAAGACCAGATCGATCTCCTTAAGCTTCTGTTTGATAGCAAATCGATCTCAAGCCTCGACAAATCGATCTCCTGCCTTTAAAATGTCTTGAAAAAGATGAATTTTAAGAGGACCAGATCGATCTCCACCCAAAACAGATCGATCTCATCAAGCTAAATCTATAAATAGGAGCAATTGGATCTGCATATTTCGGAACAAAACCATTTCTTTTCATTTTAACTCAAAAAAAAAAAAACCTAGCTTTCTCACTCCTAAATCCAGCCATTTTCAGTAAAATTTGAGGGAAAGCTATTAGAGACAAAGTTGTTCACATCAAAGAGAAGAACAACATAATTGGGAGGCATTTTCCTCATTTGTTGGATTTAAGCAACAAGGTGCATTTCTATTGGAGCAAGGAGGAAATCAAGGTATGTGAGTTTCTAATGCAAATACCCAAGTATATTTGTTTGGATATTGATATGGGAAATGATTAGTATGCAAAGAAATGATAGAAACTACCTAGAAAGTAAAGAATCCACCATAACCTAGAAATAGTCTAGTGTGAGAAAGTGGAATGTAGAAATATTAATGATGAATGAGTTATCTTAAGAGAATGATTGTGTTGTGGGTATGATTTGGATGTGCTGATATTGGGATAGATTGCGAGATTTACCACAAGGGGTAAAATGTATATTTAAGGCATTGGATAAATGCTTAGTTGAACAAGAGTTATAAACGTTAACTCAAGTACTTGATGGATGAATTGCAGTTTTCGATTATACACCGGAATAAGCCGAGATAAGAACGCGAGAAGTATAAAGGAGGACAGTTGCATATAAGTAAATCGAGGTAAGGGACTGTGTGTTAGCTATAGAGATGTTCGTGCGTATTTTACGACAATTTTGTAGATATAATACTATAATTATAACGATACTACGATTCTATGAAATGATATGGAAGCATTAAATGTATTATGATATATATGTATTGAGAAATGAGATAGGGTAAGGAAATAGCATGATATGCATGTTTTCAATATTTTTCTCAATTTTATATTGATATTGGTGATTGAGAAATGTTGATGATAGGTTGGCTAAGTTTACATGTTTTAGCATGAAGAGGTATGCGACATAAAAAAATATGTTTTGAGTTTTAAAAAGAGAAAATAGCCATCTATCGAATTTGAGATGAGATTTGGTGTTGAAGCTCTAGCTCACACCTGTTTTAATGACTTTGACTATGTGCTGGAGTGTTAGCTCGCACATGTTTCTATGCTTTTGATGTGCCGTGCTGGAGTTTAACTCGCACGATGGTTTTGAGAAAAGTGTTGGAGCTTTGGTCGCACCTGTTTTTACTGAGTTAAGGTAAACCTGGGGGTCTAGGACCCAAGGGGATGCCAGCCGATGGCCATTTGAATGGGTTAGGCCTTAATGATAAATCGTACCGCGTTGGAACCTTGCGATGACTGTGTCACGCTGCATACTCGTCTGGTATATCAGACATGGTTCAGGATAAAAAGTCCATCGGAGTTGAAGTATGGGCTTGGGTCCACGGTCATACGTAATATTGTGTAGTTGTCCATTGGTATACTATGTACCGTGCTAGGTGCATGTGAGTACGAGTATCACATAGATGACACATGGCATACCCTATACCGTGAGCATAAGAGGAGATGAGGTTAATTGAGATGAGCCGGAGGGTAGGACTGACCCATCCCCCTTCAGGCGAAGTGATGCCATATGCACACCTGATCAGTGAGGCCTGAGATCACTGACTATGATCATATGTCGTGGATATTTGATTGTCGAAAATTTCATTCCTGTTTCAGAGATTCGAGAAACAAATATAATCTCAGAAAAGAAAGAGATTTGAGGAAAAGAGTGATTTGAGAAAAGAAAGAGATTTTATGTTTTTGATAAATCTCTGATTTCACATTTGTGCCGTGAGGGCACTATTTATGAGCATGTTTTAAATGGAAGCTTGATATATTTGATTTACACGAAAATGCTATTAAGAAATATATGTTTAAATGTATTTTTCGTATGATATTTCCATTTATAATGAAAACATGATTTTTGGTTTATACATGCATGGGCTATGTAGGTAGTACGATATCTACCTGCTAGCATTCATTTCCTTACTGAGCTGTGGTTTGCTCATCCCACTATTTTTCCCTCTCCAGGTACTGAGAAGTAGGAGAGTGGTGGTCTCTAGATTTCTTTTTGAGTTGGATAGCTCCAGCCAGTCATAAAGGTATAAGAATTGTATACACAAGCGTATTTTGTATCTATCTTGTCGTATCGCATAGTTATACCTTGAAATTGTAAACAGCTTTATGAGGATGATATGTAAGTACAATGTATTTATGCAATTGAATTTGTATATCTACACACACCTGAGAGTGTAAATAAAAGTTTTTTTAAAATTTTCCGCTGTAAATGTATGAACTTTAGTAATTAAATCGTCTCACAGCCCAACCGTAATCGCGTAAGTATGGATAGAAAGGCACCCCAGAAGTGGGGTGTGACAGATTTGGTATCAGAGCATAGTTGGTCTGATATGAGTCGATGTTTAGGACTAAGAAAACATACATCCTCAAGTTACTGTGCGATATTTAGATACAAATGTGTATACGAAGCTGGTAGTAAATTAAACGTTTGTTATAAATGCAGGGAGTTATCAGGCTAGTGAGTCATGCTTGAGAGACACCGCAAGAGGAGAGAGAGCTTGAGAGCTCAAGGGCGGAATGACAGGACTGAGAGGCACAGTAGATCGTCCTCTAGTCATGAGCCTTAGGAATAGATAGAGGCTTTCGATCCTCGGATAGCCCGATTGGAGGAAGACATGCGCACGATGATGACCATGATGGGTCAGATTATGGCTAGGTTTGAGGGTACACCTGGTACAGCGGGACAAGCTGCACCGAATCCCCCAGCAGCTGCACCTAAACCTGAGAATGTTGCACCTACACAACCTGAACCAGTTAGGCCACGAGATCCCCATATTTGATCAGTACCTCCTCCAATAGCCCCACAGCAGTGTGATGATGATGATTTGGGGTATGGATATGACTGTGATATGGAGAGGTTGAGGCATTTTATAGACTTTAAGCCTCCTTCGTTTAGCAGAGTAAAGGATCCGGCAGTGGCTGAGGATTGGATCAGTCAGATAGAGAAACTGTTTGACTTCTGTAGGTGTTCGGCTACGGAGAGAGTAGCGCTTGCGACTTTTGTACTGAGAGGCGAAGCAGAGTACTGGTGGAAGTCCACCAGGCCTATGTTGAGAGCTCAAGGTATGGCTATCACGTGGGATATGTTTTAGAGCGCTTTCAGAGAGCAATACATCCCAGATACCGCCCAACGTAGGCTGCAGATAGAATTTTTGAATCTGACTCAAGGAAATCAAACAGTTGACGAGTACGAGTCACGATTCACTTCACTGGGCAGATATGATCCGGACTCGATCAAGAGTGAGGCTATCAGAGTCCGTAGATTTGTAGATGGACTGAGGCTTTCGATCCGAGCAAAGTTGACCCCATTTGATGTCGCTACATATAGAGAGGCTGTGCGACGGGCCCAGTTATGTGAGCAGGATTATGACCTGCAGATTTTTGAGTTTAGTTGGGGTAAGAATAAGGGTCCTAGGAAGTTGGGAGATGCTAAGAGTGCTAAATTTGGTTAGAAATTCATGAGTAAGCGTCGGAGAGAGGCATATGAGTTTCAAAAATTTTATGCCTCTGACTCAGACACCAGCCAGGGGTATAGTGATTGGTGGACCCCGACCGACTACAGATCAGTGTAAAGCATGTTGTCGATATCCTGGTGGTAGGCTATGTTAACTTTAGAGTACACGATGCTTCAGATGTGGTAAATTTGGGCATTATGCCAGAGAGTGCCCGGAGATAGTTGAGGTAGTCCCACAGAGGGGAAAGGAGCCAGAGAGAGTTCCTACAGTTACACCTCCTACAAGAAAGAAAGCCTCGGCTAAAGAAAAGGGGAAACAAGTTGTGGGTCAAGGCAGGGTGTATGCGATAGACCAGGCATTAGCTGATACCTTTTCTAAAGTGATAAAAGGTTTTATTACTTACGTGGTGGATTTGAACAAAGCACACCCAGATATGGATGACATTCCAATGGTTAGAGAATTCCTAGATGTCTTTCCAGATGACCACCGGGATTGCCAGCCGATAGAGAAATGAAATTCGATATAGACTTGATGCTTGGAACCGAGCCAATATTCAAGTCCCCATATAGGATGGCTCCAGTTGAGCTAGATGAATTAAGAAAGCAGTTGCAAGATATGCTAGATAAGGGGTTTATAAGATCGAGCGTCTCACCATGGAGAGCTCCAGTATTATTTGTGAAAAAGAGAGATGAGAGCCTTAGGTTATGTATGGACTAAGGATGTTAAACAAAGCTACCATCAAGAATAAATATCCCTTGCCATGCATTGACGATTTATTGGATCAGCTACGGGGAGTACAGATCTTTTTCAAGATAGATCTGAGGTCTGGGTATCATCAATTGAAGATCGGAAGGAGGATGTGCCCAAGACAGCTTTCCGCACCCGCTATGGTCATTACGAATTCCTTGTGATGCCTTTCGAGTTGACTAATGCGCCAGCAGCTTTTATGGCTCTAATGAATGAGATATTTAAGCCACACCTAGACCAGCTCGTGATTGTTTTCATTGATGATATATTGATGTATTCAAGGTCTAGAGAAGAGCATGAGCAGCACTTGAGGATTGTTTTACAGACCCTCCGAGAGAAAAAGGTTATATGCCAAGCTTAGTAAATGTGACTTCTAGCTAGAGCAGATTTTCTTTTTGGATCATGTTGTATCGAAAGATGGAGTGTCAGTAGATCCATCCAAGATCGAGGCCATTATTCAGTGAAAACAACCACAGAGATCAGAAGCTTTCTGGGTCTGGTAGGTTACTACAGGAGATTTGTAGAGGGTTTCTCTAGATTGGCTGCTCCATTGACACGTCTTACGAGGAAGAGCGTGGAGTTTACATGGGATGAAGCTTGTGATACTAATTAATGGCCGACTTGATTACACATTAGCATTTCATTAACATTCTATATCATTTCCAATTCATATATGTTCCTTCTGTATCTCAACATTGATACTAAGGCCCCACCATCATTATAGGTCCTCTTACTATCTCAAGAATACTTAAGTATTATTTAACAGTATCCCACGGTAATTTTGAAACCATTCAAATATTAACACAATTCCTAAGACTTATTCCAAGGATTTGTCCATTGTTATTGTCACGACCTAATACTTACAAAAAATCAGTACAAATTTTTCGATTTTGAAAAATCTTTCTTACCTCCTTGTGACAAATCCCTCTGAACAGGTTGGGCTGTGAATCAATATCGATACACCATTTTAACCATTAAGAAATATCACACGTATATATGCATACTGATATCATTTATCATATAATAGAGTGGTCGATATGTTTTATACATCACATGATTCTCATACATGTACAATTAATCTACTTATATTTACATCCCTAAATATTCCTTCATATACACTACTGTGCTGTAAGCATACTAATACAAAATTCTATACATGGTGTATACCTGATAGTTGATGGTAACCACAGATAATCAGCTATGCCGTTTACTCTCTACACCCGCTATCTCTAAGGTGGAAACTCTGAAAGGGGGTGAAAAAGGAAAAAGTGAGCTCTACATGCTCAGTAAGGCAATAATATAAACGAGTAGATAGCTATACTATCTACATGCTGATAGAAATTCAGGATATATGAGCATGAGGTAAAAACAATGATATGCCATACATATAAGTATCATCTGTTTTAAAAAAGGAAATCGGCATATAAAACATGGAATGATTCTCATGTGAAAACATCTCATGCTCAATTGAATCAATAAATTTTAAAACACCCCATCTGGGTTAAAATGTGATAAACTCAATGGATCTAATTCAATTCAACAAATTAACTTGTTATAAAATTCGGTTATAAAATCACCTTTCTCTCAGGGTTACAAGTTATGAAAGTTTCATAAAATCTCTTCGTGGGAAAATCAAATCTCAATCGAATTCATAAGAAGATCGAGACCTGACCCCTCCCTCGGGTCTACCCTGATATATCAAAATCAAAGGATTTATCATGCGAGACATGTAGGTGACTATATTGGTAATATCCAAGACTATGACCATATCCTCGTGATCCCTGGCTACACGGATCCTAGTGTGCGGAGTATCACACCTGAAACGGGAGGTGGGTCAGTCCTACCCTCCAGAACAACATAATATCAGGATTGCGAGGGCAAGGTGTAAGACCCGATATTTTCGAGTGCATTTAAAAAAATGCAAAAGGACTTAAATGGTATTCCCGAATACGTGCAAGGGCAAAATGGTCAAAAGACCAAAATTCGGTATTAATCGGGACAAGAAAATTTAATTAAAAATATGAGAATGAGAAATCTTGATCAATGATGAAGAAATAATTAAATTTCGAGTTAAATTGATCAAGATATGAATTTCTTAGGATAAACCGGGATTTTCGCATCGAAAAATAATCTCGAAAATAATCGAAAAATATATCGAAAAGGCAAAACCGGACTGAGAAAATTATTTACAGATTAAATGAATAAACTAAGATTATTTTAGATATTTTTGGGAATTTTATTATTATTTTATTGAATAAAATAATAATAAAATTTAATTATAAATAAATAAAAAAAAAAAAAAAAGAAAAATGAAAAGTCTGAAACAGAAGAGAAAAGAAACAGAGGCGAAACGAAGCAAAAGACGCGAAGGCCGAACCCGAGGGGGAGGTTCGTCACCGGCGAACCACCGGCGACGCTGAGAGGCCAGCGAGGACCGGCGAACGTAGCCCAGCATCGGGCGAACCTCCAGCAGCCCAGACGCGCGGCGAGGTGGCCGGAAAACGTCGGAAACGGAGGAGAAGACCGCGGGGGAGAGAACCCCGATTCGCCGGCGATGGCTGCGATTCGACCCCAGCCGAGGCCCGATTTAGGGAGCCCAGACGATTGCGCGCCGATTGGCACCGAAATCATGCCGGGAACCGGCCGGACGGCGCCGGCACGACCAAAGGGAGATTGGACCGGCCGAACCGGATAGAACCGGTCGAACCGGACCAGACCGAACCGGCGGTCCGAACCGGGTTGAACCGGACCGGACCGGTTCAGCCAAAAAGAGAGGGAAAAAAAGGAAGAAAAAGGGAAAAAGAAAAAGAGAAAAAATTGGGGAAAATTCCAGTGATGCAATCGAGCTTCGGGTAAGTCGGTAAGCGGTCAAATTGACCGATTTAATTTTCTGAATATTTAATTTAATTAATTCCGACTGGAAATTTACCCGGAAAAATATATTTAATTGTGTAGCTCGACAATTGGCATCCACTGAGAGCTCGAGACAGCCTCGATTTGTATACGATCAGGGAATAACGGGTAAGTGACCCTTATTTACGACAATTTTATATCGTTATGCGTGATTGATATTTAACGCATAAATTACGGATTTAATTTCCGCATAAATGAATTAAATTCTGAAAAATTAGATAAATTGTCGTAAATATTAAATTGAGATATCAGAGAATTTAGAACGAGGCTAAATAAATTACTGATGGGCCCAATGAGCCCCATTGGCCTCGATAAATTGTGGTAAATGGGCTTAAGGCCGATTAAGGCCCATTATGGTGTAGTCGGGCCCAATATGGGAAAACGGGCCCAATGATTTAAATTAAGCCCAGAAAATTGTGAATACAATTAATTGTATTGTAATTGACCTGATGAATATGTATCCGCAGTGCCGGAGATTTGAATTGGATTCAGAGCAAATCGGACTGCGTGACGAGTCATCAGAGGAAAGGTCAGACTGTACAGATAAATGAGGTAAGGGAATTGTGTGAGTAGCTAGAGGTAGCTACGCATATTTTAATAGTTTTTCTGTACACTGAGTATGTATGTATACATGGATATTGTATAATGATCCTAAAAATGGTTTGAATGATTTTAAGGATCGAAATAGGTGAAATGTCTATTTTACCCCTATTGAGGGAAGTTCACCTAAGGATGGTGAAAGCATGACATGCATGAAATGCATGATTTAAGGATTTTTGATGATTAAGGAATTTTATTGGTTTTAATCAAAGCAAAGCAATAGATTGGCCAGAAATTGTTTAATTTCACAAAATAACACTACGTAGGTGTTATTAATAATTAAATGGAAATTTCTTTGGAAAACGGCCAACTATCAAGTTTATATGGAAACAGATAGTGCCGACACGTAGTTCGCACTATATCTGCGTTTGTGAATGTGCATAAATGTGCTTGAGCAATTGCTCGCACCGACTTGTGATATCATATGCATGAAATGTGCTAGAGCATGGTGCTCGCACTGATTTTTAATATTGTGAAATGAGAGCTGCTGGAGCCTAGCTCGCACTCTGTTTTGACATGTTTTGACATGTTTTGATTTGTTTTAACGTGGTATGCATAAAATAGTGCTGGAGCGATTGCTCGCACTAGTTTTAATGATTTGACATGCATGAGAGATGCTGGAGCTTAGCTCGCATCCTGTTTTGATTTGATATTGCATAAAGCCGTGCTGGAGTGAATCTCGCACGAGATTTGATTTAATTATGCATAAAGCCGTGCTGGAGTGTAACTCGCACGAGATTTGATTTACTTGAGCATTCATTTGTGCTGGAGCATTGCTCGCACAAAGTTTTACATGGTTTTCATAATTCATTTGAATGTCGTACTGGAGTTTTTCTCGTACGAGGTTTTCACTGAATTTATATACATATCCGTACTAGAGCGTTGCTCGTACGTGGAATTTACATGAAATTATAATCAGTTTAAGTCGTACTGGAGCGCTGCTCGTACGCAGATTTCACTGATTTTTATGAAACCGTGCTAGAGCTTCTCTCGCACGAGATTTTCAGATATCATGAATATGCATGGAGCCGTGCTTGAGCTTCGCTCGCACAGGGATTTATATTACATGCATATAGCCGTGTTGGAGCCTCCTGTAGACTGTGTGTCACAGTGAGATGATATGCTCACACGTGCATTCTGAGACAGAGATGATATGGGTGGATAAGACCTATTACAGGCACCCCTGATTGAGCTTGGGTCCATGGAGTACGTTGTACCGTGTATGTCACGCGGAGTACGCTGTACCGTGGGGATTGTTGGAGTGGAGTGGCATGAGCCACGAGGCAGCAAGCCTTGCCCTCGCAATCCTGGTGTTATGCTATTCTGGCGGGTAGGACGACCCACCTCCCGTTTCAGGTGTGATACCCCGCACACTAGGTACCGTGTTGCCAGGGATCACTAGGATATGGCCATAGTCCTCGATGTTACTGTTAATTACCTTATTGTCTCACATGATATAACTTATGGTCTGTTAGACCAGGGTAGACCCGAAGGAGGGGTCAGGCCCCCGATTTGATGATTTGATGATTTCAGATGATTTTATGATATGTGACCCTGAAAGAAGGGTGGTTTTATAAATCAAGATTTATAATGAAATATAACAAACTGTTTTATGAGTTTTGAGATGATTGACCCAGAGGGGTTATTTTATACTGCGTTTTAAATGAATTGATTTAAATGCAGTGGCATGATGTGTTTTCCATGCTTTTATTTGAAAATCTTGAATTGTCTTACATGACATGAAAGACTGCATGATCTTGATTAAATTCATGCTTAATATGATTTAATGATGTCACATAAAATGCTTTGAATGCATGAGTTACATGATTTATATATGCACAAATAGTTTTGGATAAACTATGGCATCGAATATGCATGACTTTGTGCGTGTAATTTTAAATGAAAAGAAATGGATTTAAGGGCATGGCATTATGAGCATGTAGATAGTGGAGCTATCTACTTACTTGCATAATTGCCTTACTGAGCGTGTGGTTTGCTCACCCCCCTTATTTTCCCATCTTTTCAGAGCACTTGTAATAATTATTGAGCGGCTGAGGACTTGCATGCTTAATATCCGCTGCTTGCTGCTACCCATCGAGAGACAGGTATACACATTTGTATGGTTTTGTATCTAAATATGTAATGCACAGTACTGTAAATGGATATGATGTCGGGGATGTAGAGTCATGTAAATACCATTGGGTATGTATTTATTTAAAGTCAAAAGGATAGTAGACTCTGATATATGATTATGGGAATGAAATGTTAAATAGTGTGAGGTGACTAACACCGAATCATAGCCCAACTGTGTTGTAGGATGGTCACGACGAGAGAAAGTTAAGAATTAAATAATAAATGAAAAAACGAAAAATTTACTCTGATTTTTAGGTAATTCGGGTCGTGACACAAGGCTTGCTACCTCGTGGCTAATGCCACTCCACTCCAACAATCCCCATGGTACAACGTACTCCATGTGATATACATGGTACAACGTACTCCATGAACCCAATCTCAGTCGGGGGTGTCTGTAATAGGTCTTATCCACCCATGCCAATTATGTCTCAATATGCACGTGTGAGCATATCATCTCACTGTGACACACAGTCTACAGGAGAAAGCTCCAGCGCGACTTCTTGCATATACACGATATCTAAAAACCTCGTGCGAGCGAAGCTCTAGCACGGTTTCATAGAATCAATGAAACCTGCGTACGAGCGGCGTTCCAGTACGACTTAAAATAATTATAAATTTAATTAAAATCCACGTATGAAAAATGCTCTAGTACGAATTTGTATAAAAACTTAGTGAAAACCTCGTATGAGAAAAAACTCCAGTACAGTAGTCATGCGAAATAAGTTTGTAAGATAGTGCGAGTAAGACTCCAGCACTCTGTTTAGGAGTTAAAATATGAAATCCAGTGCGAGCAGTGCTCCAGCACGATTAAAACTCATATAAAACTGGTAGGCAACTCAATTTCATCAAAACATCTCAAATAAACCTCAATTGGCACCTAACTTGTGCCTTTTCACTTAAAACATGAAAATAATAGCCAACCTATCCATAAATTGCTTGAATTAAAGCAATGTCATCATAAAAATATCAAAATCATGAAATTCATACAATTTCATAGCTTACTACTAATTTTGAAATTTTTCTAACTGGGGGCAAAATGGTAATTTGTCACGATTTTCGCATTTTTCGCAAAAATTATTATTCTGTTTTCGGGTAGCCTAATGAATTCAACGTAATGTAAATTCCCTTGAAATTACGTACAGCTACCTCTAAATGCTTATAAGATTTCCTTACCTCGAAAGATGTCGAGCGACTCCAAATTCAACTGGTGGAAGCTCGTCCAGTCAGATCGGCTCCTAATCCAATATCGGGAGATGTAAATAACCATTATCAGGTTAATTTCCATATTTTTATCATAATGGCTTCATTTAAAATAATGGGCCCAATACCAATAAATTACACTGAATAAATTTCCCCGAGCCCTTTTTCCTTCAATTTTTCACTCTCTCGGAGTTTATCGAGCGTATCGGGTCCGCTGACCCTTATTGGGCCTCACACTGTGTTTACATATATCTAAATGGGTCTTGTATAATTGGGCTAGGCCCAATAAACCATTCGGCCATGGCATGGTGGCCGAACACCATGCTTGCCATGCCTTAATCGAAATCATGCCACACTTAGCCATTTTCATGCAATTTTTCATGCCAACTTTCTTTCAAATATTTTATCAAACACTTGGCATGCATGAAATTTGCCTATCTTTCTCACTCACTCACACATTTTATCAAACACATTGCTTCCATGATTTTATTCAGCCATTAATCCACCAAATTGAATGAAACCAACCATGAAAACATCATGTACAGATGTTTAGCATCACAACCATGCATTAAAATTCATCATACATACATGAATCATCAAATACCCATTTTCAGCCATTCTTGGTTCACCATGAAAACATGTATTTCAGCACTCAATAATCACACCTATAGCCTTAGAAAAATCAACACATCAACATACATGAAGCTTAAAGCTTGAAAACATGCCTAGGTTACCTTTATGTTCTTGGCTGAAACTTGTGAAGGATTTCGTGGGGTCCAAATCAGCTCCTATGATGCTGATTTTTGGATATGTTAATGCTCACTCAATTTGGAGCAACTTTTCTGAAGACAACTTGGTCCAATTCTATCTCTAACCTAGTGATTTTTCTTGAGAGAGAAAGCTTGCCTAAATGATCTCTAATGGTGAAACTAGCCACGGTTTGGTGAAGATGATGAAGATGCCGACTTTTGCTTTGTTACTTAAGCTGAATATAGTCTAATTTAAGTGTTAATTATCAGGTTTGGCCATTAGATCCACGGGTTGGGCTTGGATCCATGGGTTTTGGGCTTAATTACCTTAAATGGGCCTTAAGGCATTCATGAAATTGGGCTTAATCTTGTGGGCTTTCGGTTTGGGCTTTTCCATTGGGTTCTTGAGCTGAAATTTTTACCACATGTTGGACCTTAAGTCTAATTCATATCTGGTTCATAAGAGCCACTCTTTTGGCCAATTTGGCCCACATAAACCGATTAAACCGAACATACTCTTAATGGGCTTTAAAATGATCTCTTGGCCCATTATATTTTTCTTCCAAAATTCAGCATGTTAATTTCAATTAAATTTCTCATATACATTCCTCAAACATGTCTTGACATATTTCATAAATGTCCATGTCTAATTTGGGCACATCTCGTGCTTAATTTTGCGGTTATTCACGTTACCCGATTTTAAGCCTTAAATTCAAAGTATTTTCTTTTATACTTCATTTCCTTATACTTAAATATCAATTTCCATCTATCTTTCACCTCTTGTTTCAGAATTTATTTCTTCACTCTTATGACATCTATTCCCATCAATTTGGGTCCATTTCCTTAACCCCAAAATATCCAATTCGCATAAAATCGAAATAGGGCTTAATTAAGCCTTTTTGGCACTTTACTCTATAGCAATACCTTTGGGACCAAATCAAACTGACTTCCCTTCATCAACTCACTATCTTTTCACATTTTAAGTTCTCATCTTCAGTCAGAATGATTGAATTCCTTTAACTAAATTTTTGGGTCCCTACTTTCCCGATTTGCCCTTATGCGATTTTACGTATGTTATTTCATTTCATCCACATTTATCATATCCAAATCAACCATCTTATGAATCCATTGACATATAATAATGTCATATAATGTGAAAATCATAAGGAATGTCATACAAAAATCTCACAGTTATATATTCGCTAGATACATCATCACCACCTCAAGATATTTAAATTTCCATAATTTGTTTATATAATATGTCAAGGAATGTTAATTCCACGTTTGAATTCACACATTCTTCAAGGAATTATAATTCTTTATTAAAATCATAATATTCTCGAAACATTGTCCTTAGTTAATTACTCCAATTGTGATAATAATTTATCAATTCCATAAATCTCCTCAAGCACATTAAATGATTTATGTTCTTGTATTCGTACTCATTATAATGTTAGTAAAATAATTTATATCCTTATTTACTCTAAATTTTCCTTTAACATACTATGCTTAACAATCATCACTAGTTTATCTTTATTGCCTAGCTCATACCCCAATCTTTTACTATATCCATAACATTCCCATCGACATTATAAAATTTACCTTAAATTGCATTAATTTCTTGAAGCACCTAAGAATAGTTTGCCCAAAGCATTCACATATGTTTCTTACATATTCATTCCTTAAATATTTCTAAATTGAAAATAAAAAATCTTTATCACCACAATATAGCCACCTTAATCTTTAATTGTAAAAATTAACCATGCTAACCAAAATATTTCCAAATGAACATCTATGCACATTTCTTACTTTAAGCAAATTCGTATTAAGTTCCAAAGCTTCTTTTCTCCAAAGATTTCCTACAAATCAATGCCACAATCACACTTAATAAAATTAAACATCTCACATATATATTATTCAAGCTAAAGAAATACCTTTACCACTAAACTGCCATGTTAGCCAAACCTAACGGCTAGTTTTGCACCAAGTCTTGGCTGTCGTTTTCACCTCCAAATCGACTGTTGTTCTCAAGGTTTCTATCAAGCTAATTTCCTGTAGCATTTCAATACTAATCCCCAACACATGTATAATAACTTCAAATAAAATAGATGAGTCTTACTCTTAATTTCTTCACCATATCCAAACCATTACTACCTTATTTTACTTAATTGCTATTTTATTTTCATTTTAAATTCCATAAGCTATTATGCACTATTCAGCCTTTTTTTTTCATTTTTATAGGTTTTAGCCACATAGTCGTTTTCTTGTCTCTTTTCCTTTCTTTTTGCTTACTCATGTTCTGCTTCTCACCACCCCTTAATCTGTTGGTTCCTGCTTGACTTCCTTTTTTTTTTTTCCCTAGTCTAGCAATGCCTTACAATCCACTTCTACCTAATTTTCAACCCATATTCATATCTCACAACTGAACTCTACTCTAAAGCCCCTAAAACTCCCTTGCACCTCATAGATTTCTCTCCTACACCATGGTCGATTTGAGCCTTGTTTCTACTCTATTGCACCAAATGTTGCCCCTTTAAACAGCAAGCTTCCACACCTTTCTTAGCTAAGAAGGGGCAAAGGGTAAGGTTGTGTGAGTGTCGTCCTTTCCTCTTTCTTTTTCTTTTCTCATTTTTTTTTTCACTTCCTCCTTAAGAAAGTTGAGTCCTCAATATATTGGGCCTTTTGAGATTTTAGATCGAGTGGAAGATAAAGCTTACAGATTGACTTTACCACTGGAGTTATCGAGTATTCATAATGTCTTCCATGTTTCGATGCTATGCAAATACCATATGGATCCAACGCATGTGATTAAGTATGAACCACTGGAGTTGAAGGAGGACTTGACGTATGTGGAGAGACCGATACGAATTTTGAATAAGAAGGAGAAAGTTTTGCGGTCTAAGACAATTCCTTTAGTTAAGGTTTTGTGGCAATATCACACTTCAGATGAGGCCACGTGAGAATTGGAAAGCTTAATGCGGGAGAAATACCCACATTTGTTTGAGGACTGATGTAACTTAAATTTGGGGACCAAATTTCATAAGGTGGGGAGAATATAAATACCCTAAATTTTCATATACTCGGTTTTATCGGTGAATAACAATTAAACCATTGGGATTAAAAATGTGCTTTTGTGGATGATTAATTTAATTTAAATATGGTATAAGGGATCTTAATTAATTCAAACAAAAAAATGGTATAAAACAAAAGGGAAAAAGAATATAGAAGCAGTTGGTGATAGTCTAGAAATAAGAAGAGTTAGCATGGAACCTACAACAGTACGGTAAGGAAAAGACCTGCAAGGGCACTACTTTTGCAGCCTATAAATGGGAAGTGTGAAGGAGTTGTCCCATCATCTGCATATCTATTTATTTTAAGGAAAAGCTAAGTTGGTGGAGGTGAATGCAAGGAAGGAGGAAAAGATAATAATAATATTAACACTAGTTGAAGCTGCCGAGAGCAGTAGAGCAATAGACCGAGAAAGGAAAGAAGTCAGTAGGAGAGAAGAGCAGAAAACGTGAAGGAAGGAGATAGTGGACTGAAGCATATAGAGAAGGGAATAGAAGAAAACATGAGAGAATTTGAAACTTCACAAACAGAAGAGAAGAAGAGAAATGAGGAGTATAGGACGGGGGAAGTCTGTGACGAGACCGACTCCCAATTCCTCTCCATCCTCACGCCACCAGATTCATTCTCATCTCATTTTCTCACCAAACACTCTACCTTGCACCTTGAACGTATATGAAGATGAAGAACAGAAAGATACAACGGAAGCAGGAGAAAAAAAATGAAGCTGAAGTAGGGGTAGACGATGAAGCTGACACAAGAACAGAATGGTGGTTGGTAATCTATTCGAATGAATTGAGTGATGAATGATGAGTTGAAGCAGAGCCCTTTCTCCATCAATCTTCATCACGACCAAACCCTCATCCTTTGCTTCCCATTTCCTAGCACCGAAAACCTATAGTGAGAATAGAAGACTAGAACAGAGGAGTTCCACCCTTTGGAATTTGAAGCAAAAGAGATAAGAAAGAGAGACAAAAACTGAGGAAGATGAATGAGTGAGGCAGTAATGCGAATGAGGGAGTTTGGCGAAAAAGAGAGAGAAGGGAAGGAACAAAAGAAAGCTGAAGCTTGCGGACCAAAGTGATGAAAAGAGTAGAGGAAACAGGCAAAGGTTGGCTTGAACCGAAGCAAACTGAAGCTATTGTACAAGTTAATTTCAAATGAGAAAGGAAGGAAAGAATTAAAGCAGAGACGCTAGAAGAGAAGTGAACGAGCCTAAGAGAAAGTAAAGAAAACAGTGAAATAAGAGCTACTGCCATGGAGGCTTTTGGCAGGGGACAACAATGCTGGCTCTCAGCTAGACGATTGTGAGCTGGAAACAGAGGTGGTAGAAGCACACTAGAGTAGGCAGAAATAAGAGGATGATGAAGATGACGGTGGAGTTGAGGGAGGAAGAATAAGTGGGTGAACAATGCACTAAAGGCGTGAAGAAGAAGAGGAAGAAGAAGGTGAAAAAGCAAAAGCAAAAACAAAAGAAAAATAAGAGATAGTGAAGGTAGAGAAGGGCACACAGAGAAGTTGGGAAACTCGAGTGAAGAACGGTTCAGAAATATTATACCAATATAAATCCAAGTTCTGAAGAAATAAACCGATTAGAACGGACCCACTGACTCACATCACTGAGGCATTGAGGACTACTGATAGACACCGAGGTAAAAAACATTTATTGAGCTATTAAAGATAATTACACGTATTTTGTTACTATTGAATTGAAGATAAAAATACTAGACTGATTATATAGGTAAAAAAATTATAGATTTTTAGCCTTAGTTAAACAGTCAAACCTTACCGTTATAAATTTTATTTGTTTACATAGATACCGTTACAACTTAAATTATTATTTTAAATAAAAAATCCCTAATTTTAATTACTATAAACTGCATATCAAGATTTTTAATCGAAAAAGGATGAGTCAGCTTCTTTTTAAATTCTTTTATGTACTAAACCGAGTTTAGAACTGTTTTAAAAGAAAATGAGCTGCTTATAAATCAGTACTGAATAAAATGTGCTTGAGCCAAGTACAGATAGTGTGTCGCACGGCCTAACTCGCACTGGCTTTTGAGGCAAAGGAAATGATTAATCATACTCCATTGTTATTGTTACTGTATATTGAATTGCTATTATTATTGTGGTCCACGGAATACGATGTACCGTGCAACACGTATGTGAGTACGCGGTACCGTGCATTCTATCTTTGGACATATTGTATTGTGAGTCGTTTGGGTAGCTAACCACTGCCACGACGATTGACATCCCAGCACACCTGATCAGTGATGCTCGGAGTCACCGACATTAGCCATTTGTCATACTGATTATTGTTATAGCATGTTCTGCCTTATCTCGTCTATTGATTTACTGAACATATTGAATGAACTGGATTATTACAAGCAATTTTATTATTTCTTACTGAATAAAACTTTAGAATTTATTTCAGCATAATGTTTACATTACTGAATCTGAAATTGTTATTGTTTCTGATACAAATATTTTCTACGGGCCAAAAACTTAGTATATTTTCATAGTAAGCCTGTGTTACACAAATATATAGATAGTGTATTTATCTACTTGCTGCATATTTTTCTTACTAAGCACATTGAGCTCATCCCCTTAGTTCCCCCCACAGAGTCTCATCAGTAGTTGGGATCGCTTTTGTGAGTAGAATTTTTTTGCACAACCATATTTTCGCGGAACATCCTTCTGCGTCAAAGGTATGCCCAAATTAAGTATTCTTTTGTATCTAAAATTTTTTGCAAGTACAGTAATGTTTATGAAAATGTATCTGGGGTATGGGACATGATTATTTGTAAAAAAAACAATTATACTGATTAAATTGGAAACTTCCATTAGTTTTGTTTTAATTGTTACTAAGAAATGTATTTTAAATAGATAGATTCACTGTTTTAATCTAATATCGACTCATAGCCCAACCATATTGCATCGTAATAAGGGTCGTTACATTTACTCTCTTTCACTTTTGAATTGTCGACCATTCTTCACACATACACACACTTAGCTTAAAATACCAAGTTAATAGTCAATTATAAGATAACTTGGCTTACTCTTAAAGCTTGTTAGGTATTTACTGATATTTATCCATTAAATGTTGCATTTTCTTTATTATTTTATTTTACTTGGTTGTTATCACTTAAGACAATACTGGGCTAGTATTAAATCTTTAAATAAAAAGTCAAACTTATTGAATGGCCAAACATGCCCAAGGAAGGGTTTTTATCCGATTTTGCTAATTTCGCTTTTATTTCACCCGTTTAAGGTCTAACTTGGTCAAATATAGTTTAGGGTTTAACCTATCACTTTTAGGGTTTGACCACATTTATTTGACTTCCCAAAGTCAAATCACATTGACTGTTTAGACCATTTGGTCCAACGACCTATGAAAAAAAATTCATTTTTTGATTTGATGCACGTTTTTTGAGATAAGTCATAATCACAATTTTAATGATCCAAATGGTTTACCCAATATCATATATTATCATTATATGATATTTTGGATATTTTTAGGTGGATATTTGCTCTCATGGGGCCCGCGTACTTGTCTATACGGGAGCTTGCATCTTGAGTCCAAAGTTCAAAATTTTCAATATTCTCTTACTAAGGCGTATCGAAGGTTACTTATACTCATTTTAGGGACATTCCATGATTTTGAGATGAATATGGTCATCCGAGAGGTCCGTGACTTGCGTATCTGCACATTTTCGGCCCTAACTTATAGCCTTACTTTCCCCTTTCAAGATGTCTTTATACCGATTATACTTTTTAGGCACTAAATCTTCTATGAACCATGTACAAAATTTACGATTTTCACAACCACCTTGTCCAACATCAATGGAAATGCTATTGGCAGTGAACACTCAGAGTCTCGAATCATTATCCCAACCTTACCAATCTTCTCTTGAGCATTCAAAGCTCAATCGAAGTTAACCTTCACCCATCCAATAGAAAGAGGTTCCCAATTATTAGGAACCTTTGGTACAACTTTTGTTCTTCTCCTCTATGCATTCCTATATTCGAGCAGGAAATTGGTAGAAAATTAGGCAAATTTGTCAAGATTCCCTAGTTCTGTGCGTTTGATCGCTTTCTATTTTTATGGTACCAAATCGCCCAAGCTCTTATAATAATTTCTTATTTCTCTAGTTATTTGGCTTAACCAATGTAATCCGCCACATATGCTCTCTATTGGAACACTCTATTCTACCAATCGCTCACCATATTTAAACGAAGACACGTTTCCTTTTATCGAGGGAAACCGTTGATTGCATGAGCCATAATGTCTTCTTCTTGTCTGCATCTAGGGCAAGTTGTATCCACATCTGTAATGCCTATAATGCTACAAGGATATCTTAAGAGGCTATGATGTATATATGTATATGTATATGTACATTGTTACTAGTGTATAAATAATAAATGATGTAAGGAATTATGAGATTTAATGAAACATCCATGATTTTAAGTTGTGTGCACAAGTTTCATTAACTATGAACTATGTGGAATGGATGCCATTGTGTGTTAAATGTGCACAAATTGTAAATTGAGGTATGAAGCAAATAAGGATGGATATACATTGAAAAATCTCCGGAAAACTACAGATTTAAGGGTGCAGGGGATGAGAGATCGATCTCATATGAAGAAGAGATCGATCTCCTCTCTTAAAATGCCTAGAATCAGTTTAAGGGAGCAGGGCAGATCGATCTCATAGGAAGATAGATCCATCTCCTTAAGTCTCTTTCTGGAAGAAATCGATCTCTCACAAGGCACAAATCAATCTCCTTAACTCTCGGCCTGGAAGAGATCGATCTTCCCTAATCGACAGATCAATCTCATTAAGGTTTTGTAAAGAGCAGATCGATCTCCTACAAGAGGCAGATCGAACTCCAAGAAGAAACTTGCTTGCAAACAGATCGATCTCATCATGGAAGAAGATTTATCTGGTAGTAGTTGCGTTTAGTAAAAAGAACTACGAAACCATGCAGAGATCTATCTCTACAAGGGCTAGATCGATCTCATGTCTCTGCATCTATAAAAAGGGCATGAGATTTGGATTGAAAACTCAGATTTTTCCCACCAAACCCGCACCTGCCATTTTCTCTCAAAACCACCAAGCTTTCTCACTCTAAAATCACTACATTCTAGCAAGAATCTGAAGGATCTCAAGAAGGGAAAGTTGTTCCTTGAAGTAAGGAGAACAACATACCCAAAAATCACATATTGGTTTAACCAAGAGAAGGAGATTTTGGCTACTACAAGTTTGGCTAAGGGAAAAGACTAAGCTAGGTAAGCTCTTCAACCTTCAAGCTTTAAATATAGATTTCTAGACATTTGTGAGTTAGATAATATGTGAAATATTGATAGGAATGATGATTGTAGTGATGGGTGAGTGATGTTAAGAGGGAATTATGAAGAGGAAATCCATGGAAAAGTGAGGGAAAGCTTAATAGATGATAAAATGATATTGGTGGGAGGGTGAAACGTGATTTAAAGGTTTGAGACATATAAATAGCTAGATAAGTGAAATGAAAATGTCTAAGAGAAAGAAAAGGAAATAACTTAATGATTTAAACGTGTAGATTGAGATACGTGGAACACGATTAACTCGGATCGCGAACGGAGCAAACGGGATGGAGGAATACAAGCGCGATTCGAGGTAAGGGACTGTATATTAGCGATAGAGATATTCGTACGTATTTTTACTGCAATTTTTACAGTTATGATGCTAGAAATATTATGCTTAGCTATTGAACCATATGTGAATGGAAATGTATTATGGTATAATTTGTGAAAATGGGATGTGGGAAGAAAACTAGCCTGACATGCATGTTTTTAATGTTTTTACAACTATACGTTGTTTTGTGATTGAAAAATGATGATGGATAGGTTGGCTAGTCTTACATGTTTAGCATGGGACGACATGCTACATAAATAAACATGTTTTGGATTTTTAAAAAAAGAGAAAATAGCTACCTATCGAATTTGAGATGTGAATTAGTGTTATAGCTCTAGCTCACACCCGTTTTAATGATTTTGACTATGTTAGAGTTTCATTCGCATACGTCTACATGTTTTGATATGCCGTGCTGGAGTTCATCTCGAACGATGAATTTGAAAAAGGTGCTAGAGCATTGCTTGCACTAGTTTTGCTGAGTTTAATATGACACAGTGCTAGAAGTAGTTGCTCGTACTGAGAGATACCGCGCTGGAGTTTTGCGATGACTGTGTGTCACGCTAATTTGCTCGCCTGGTATATGAGAATGGTTCAGGATGATGAGTCCATCAGAGTAGGGTAGATGGATCGGGTCCACGACCGTATGTTAAACTGTGTAGTTGTCCGTTGGAATACTATGTACTGTGTTAGGTGCACGTGAGTATGAGTATCGCGTAGATGACACATGACGTACATTATACTGTGAGTATATAAGATATGTTAAGGAAGATGATGATTGAGATGAGCCGGATGGTAGGACTGACCAATCCCCATTCAGGCAAAGTGATGCCCTGTGCACACCAGATTAGTAAGGTTTGGGATCACTGACTATGACCATATGTCGTGGATATTAGATTACCGAGAATTCCATGCTGGTCTCAGAGATAAAAAAAATTGAGAAACTCAGAAAAGAAAGGGATTTGATGAAAAGAAATGATTTGAGAAAAGCAAAGAGATATTGTGGTTTGATAAATCTCTTGATTTGAATACTTGAGCTATGATAGCATTGTTTTATGATATGTTTTTAAATGGAAGTATTGAATCTTAGTTTTATGAAAATGCCTATGAGAAATAACTGTTTAAATGCATTTTCTAGTAATATTTCCATTTATATTGAAATATGATTTTGTTTATGCATGCATGGGCTATGTAGATAGTATAGTATCTACTTGTTAATATTCTTTTCCTTACTAAGTTGTGGTTTGCTCATCCCAATATTTTTTCCCCTTCAGATAATGAGAAGTAGAGCCGTACGGTGATCTCTAGACCCCTTTTTGTGTTGGACAGCTCCCACCAGTTGCAAAGGTATAAAGATTTGTATACACATGAGCATTTTGTATCTATTATAATGTATCGCACAGTTATGAATTGAAAATGTAAACAGTTGTATGGGGATGTTATGTAAAGATATTATATTATACAATTGATTTTGTATATTTACACACAAACACCTGGGAGTGTGAATTAAAGTTTTAAATTTTTTCGCTATAAGTGTATGGAAATTTTAGTAATTACATTGACTCACAGCCCAATCGTCAATAGTATATGTATGGATAAAGGGCACCCAGAAGTGGGGTGTGACAGAAATGGTATCAGAGCCTGGTTGGTCTGATGTGTGTCGATGTTTAGGACTGAGAAACATACATCCCCAAGTTACTGTGCGATATTTAGATACTGATGGTGGTCGTGTCACCAGGACCCAAGCGTACAACTGACCGCCAACCAGAGTCTCCCGCATAGCCTGGGGCAGAGTACCTAGAGTCCCCAGAGTCTCCCGCATGGCCTGGGGCAGAGTACCCAGAGTCCCCAGAGTCTCCCGCATGGCCTGGGGCAGAGTCCCCAGAGTCTCCCGCACGGCCTGGGGCAGAGTCCCCAGAGTCCCCAGAGTCTCTCGCACGGCCTGGGGCAGAGTCCCCAGAGTCTCCCGCATGGCCTGGGGCAGAGTACCCAGAGTCCCCAGAGTCTCTCGCACGGCCTGGGGCAGAGTCCCCAGAGTCTCCCGCATGGCCTGGGGCAGAGTACCCAGAGTCCCCAGAGTCTCCCTCATGGCCTGGGGCAGAGTCCCCAGAGTCTCCCGCACGGCCTGGGGCAGAGTCCCCAGAGTCCCCAGAGTCTCTCGCACGGCCTGGGGCAGAGTCCCCAGAGTCTCCCGCATGGCCTGGGGCAGAGTACCCAGAGTCTCTCGCACGGCCTGGGGCAGAGTCCCCAGAGTCTCCCGCATGGCCTGGGGCAGAGTACCCAGAGTCCCCAGAGTCTCCCGCATGGCCTGGGGCAGAGTACCCAGAGTCCCCAGAGTCTCTCGCACGGCCTGGGGCAGAGTCCCCAGAGTCTCCCGCATGGCCTGGGGCAGAGTACCCAGAGTCCCCAGAGTCTCTCGCACGGCCTGGGGCAGAGTCCCCAGAGTCTCCCGCATGGCCTGGGGCAGAGTACCCAGAGTCCCCAGAGTCTCTCGCACGGCCTGGGGCAGAGTCCCCAGAGTCTCCCGCATGGCCTGGGGCAGAGTACCCAGAGTCCCCAGAGTCTCTCGCATGGCCTGGGGCAGAGTCCCCAGAGTCTCCCGCATGGCCTGGGGCAGAGTACCCAGAGTCCCCAGAGTCTCTCGCACGGCCTGGGGCAGAGTCCCCAGAGTCTCCCGCATGGCCTGGGGCAGAGTACCCAGAGTCCCCAGAGTCTCTCGCATGGCCTGGGGCAGAGTCCCCAGAGTCCCCCGCATGGCCTGGGGCAGAGTACCCAGAGTCCCCAGAGTCTCTCGCACGGCCTGGGGCAGAGTCCCCAGAGTCCCCCGCATGTCCTGGGGCAGAGTACCCAGAGTCCTCAGAGTCTCTCGCATGGCCTGGGGCAGAGTCCCCAGAGTCCCCCGCATGGCCTGGGGCAGAGTACCCAGAGTCCCCAGAGTCTCTCGCACGACCTGGGGCAGAGTCCCCAGAGTCCCCCGCATGGCCTGGGGCAGAGTACCCAGAGTCCCCAGAGTCTCTCGCACGGCCTGGGGCAGAGTACCCAGAGTCCCCAGAGTCTCTCGCACAGAAGCGCGACAGAGTGCTCTACCACTCTGTCGCGACCCAGACACGCGCCTGAGTCTCAGCCCGAACCGCCTCAGAAGCCTATAAATATGAGGTGAGCCCTCTGAAGAAGGGGAGGAGATCCAGAAATCGATCCAAAATCAAAGAAAAACAGGGAGAATACTTAAACACTCTGATTTAAGCCATAAACTCTCCTTTTCTTACATACATACACCAACTCCCGATCACTGACTTGATCGTCGGAGTGCGCGTGCAGGGACAAATCCCTGCCCCCTCTGATTCCTGTTGTTTTGCAGGATATACGAAGAACACGTGGAGCAAATTGCATCGACGTCACCCTTTCGTCGTTAGCATAATCAGACCACGTGGAAGGTAAAGCACTGTTGCTGTCACCTAGGCAACATCAATTGGCGCCGTCTGTGGGAATCTCGACAAAAAGTCAGGTTCTCTATCGAAATGGTGAGGACACGCTCAACTGCAGAATTGACAGGAGGGCAGAACTTTGTAAGTCCCCCTGTCAGATCAGAACAGCGAAGAAGACACCTTGAAAGGGCTCAAGGAGAACCTTTAGTCTCCTTGGAGGAATTTGATGCCCTAAAGCGCAAAAATGAGGAGACTACAGCTGCATTGAAAGCCATGGTGAACTTCTTCCAAGAAGCTCTCCCCCAATTCAGCTTACCCCATGAAGTGCAGCAGCTAGTGGGGGAAAGCACACCGAGGCAGACCTACGAGAGAGGTCAGCCCTCCAGCCTGGTAAACATTGGACAAGAGGCAGGAACGCCACACAACGCTACTGCCGATCCAGCGAGACAGAGCACACCCTCAGCTCCCAGGCGGCAGAGTTCGCCGATTGTATGGCAGAGTTCCCCCGTAGCTCAACGACGACCGAACTCTCCCACGGACAACATGCGGCAGAGGTATCGTACATCGCATGCGAGACGATGCACTCCCACTGCTTATAGGCGACAGAGTTCACCTCTGCCCAATGTGCGGCAGACTTCTCCTATCGTCGCTCAGCGGCAGAGTTCTCCCGCAGTCCATAGGCAGCAGAGTTCACCTCTGCCCAATGTGCGGCAGACTTCCCTTCTGGCTGCCAGGCGACAGAGTTCTCCCGCAGCCCATAGGCGGCAGAGTTCACATACCTGCCGCAGCTCATCCCCTGTGGAGTTGGAACATGACCTAAGGGCACATAGAGCTGGGGAGCAACGAAGACAAGGAGATTTTGACCCACAAGAAGGTCCCGAGATATCAAGTCCCGTAGTCAGAGGTACTGGAAGAGGTATTTACCAATCGGCCTCTTCTAGACCGGAAGGGACAGGACCTTACTCAGCTCGAGGGTCGGAGGACGTGGAGAAGGTCGTCCAAAGGATCCTCGAGAAGAAAAGGCTAGTGTCTCCGGATGACGGACAAAGGAGGAGGATCCCATTCAGTCCGGAGATCATGAACAAACCCTTGCCGAAGAAGTTCAAAATGCCTTCTATGGCTACTTATACCGGCAAATCGGATCCCTACGACCATATTTAGAGTTATGAATCCCTCATGCTGCTTCATGAATGGGAGGACGAAATCATGTGCAGAGCTTTTTCTCTCACATTGTCCGGGCACGCTCTGAAATGGTTTAACGGGCTGAGCGAAGGTTCAATCTTCTCTTTTGATGAGTTGAGAAATGAATTCCTCAAAGTCTTCATGATCCACAGCCAGAGGAAGAAAGATGCTACCTACCTACTCACGCTTAAACAAGGGAATGAAGAACCCTTGAAAAGCTTTGTAGACCGCTTCCGAGATGCAACCTTGGAAGTGGAAGATCTATCGGTAGGCGTAGCCTTGGCTGCAATGCTGCAAGGGACGAACTTTGAAAAGCTGTAAGAATCCCTTTCTCTTGATCAACCGATGACAATCTTCGATCTCTTTGCTAGGGCCAATAAGTATGTGGCCCAAGAAGAGGTGATGAGTTCGATCCCTCGGGGACGCGAAAGAAAACCGTGAGGGGAACCCTTGGTTCGGGCCCTGCGAACGCAGGCTGCCAGTGGGCCGTACCCAAAGCGGACTATGATGAGTTCGATCCCTCGGGGACGCGAAAGAAAACCGTGAGGGGAACCCTTGGTTCGGGCCCTGCGAACGCAGGCTGCCAGTGGGCCGTACCCAAAGCGGACTATGTCTTGAGTTCGATCCCTTGGGGACGCGAAAGAAAACCGTGAGGGGAACCCTTGGTTCGGGCCCTGCGAACGCAGGCTGCCAGTGGGCCGTACCCAAAGCGGACTATGATGAGTTCGATCCCTCGGGGACGCGAAAGAAAATCGTGAGGGGAACCCTTGGTTCGGGCCCTGCGAACGCAGGCTGCCAGTGGGCCGTACCCAAAGCGGACTATGTCTTGAGTTCGATCCCTCGGGGACGCGAAAGAAAACCGTGAGGGGAACCCTTGGTTCGGGCCCTGCGAACGCAGGCTGCCAGTGGGCCGTACCCAAAGCGGACTATGTCTTGAGTTCGATCCCTCGGGGACGCGAAAGAAAACCGTGAGGGGAACCCTTGGTTCGGGCCCTGCGAACGCAGGCTGCCAGTGGGCTGTACCCAAAGCGGACTATGTCTTGAGTTCGATCCCTCGGGGACGCGAAAGAAAACCGTGAGGGGAACCCTTGGTTCGGGCCCTGCGAACGCAGGCTGCCAATGGGCCGTACCCAAAGCGGACAATACGGTTGAGTGGCTCTACCGGCTAGGCTAGACGTCACAACCAGACGAGCCATATGAGCCTGAGGCGCTATGCGTCACTGTGGCCAGGCGTATATTCAGAAGAGCCATAAGAGCCTGAGGCGCTATGCGTCACTGTGGCCAGGCGTATACTCAGACGAGCCATAAGAGCCTGAGGCGCTATGCGTCACTATGGCCAGGCAATGGAAACATAAAGGCCGGAAGAACTAAAGACGCGCTCGCGTCGTGATAGTCAGGCCTGAGAAAGAATCCTCTTTCGCAGGAAATATTCCTACCAAAGAGTGGGGAGCAATTGATGGTGGTCGTGTCACCAGGACCCAAGCGTACAACTGACCGCCAACCAGAGTCTCCCGCATAGCCTGGGGCAGAGTACCCAGAGTCCCCAGAGTCTCTCGCATGGCCTGGGGCAGAGTACCCAGAGTCCCCAGAGTCTCCCGCATGGCCTGGGGCAGAGTACCCAGAGTCCCCAGAGTCTCCCGCATGGCCTGGGGCAGAGTCCCCAGAGTCTCCCGCACAGCCTGGGGCAGAGTCCCCAGAGTCTCCCGCACAGCCTGGGGCAGAGTCCCCAGAGTCTCCCGCATGGCCTGGGGCAGAGTACCCAGAGTCCCCAGAGTCTCTCGCACGGCCTGGGGCAGAGTCCCCAGAGTCTCCCGCATGGCCTGGGGCAGAGTACCCAGAGTCCCCAGAGTCTCCCGCATGGCCTGGGGCAGAGTACCCAGAGTCCCCAGAGTCTCTCGCACGGCCTGGGGCAGAGTCCCCAGAGTCTCTCACATGGCCTGGGGCAGAGTCCCCAGAGTCTCCCGCATGGCCTGGGGCAGAGTACCCAGAGTCCCCAGAGTCTCCCGCATGGCCTGGGGCAGAGTACCCAGAGTCCCCAGAGTCTCTCGCACGGCCTGGGGCAGAGTCCCCAGAGTCTCCCGCATGGCCTGGGGCAGAGTACCCAGAGTCCCCAGAGTCTCTCGCACGGCCTGGGGCAGAGTCCCCAGAGTCTCCCGCATGGCCTGGGGCAGAGTACCCAGAGTCCCCAGAGTCTCTCGCACGGCCTGGGGCAGAGTCCCCAGAGTCTCCCGCATGGCCTGGGGCAGAGTACCCAGAGTCCCCAGAGTCTCTCGCATGGCCTGGGGCAGAGTCCCCAGAGTCTCCCGCATGGCCTGGGGCAGAGTACCCAGAGTCCCCAGAGTCTCTCGCACGGCCTGGGGCAGAGTCCCCAGAGTCTCCCGCATGGCCTGGGGCAGAGTACCCAGAGTCCCCAGAGTCTCTCGCACGGCCTGGGGCAGAGTCCCCAGAGTCCCCCGCATGGCCTGGGGCAGAGTACCCAGAGTCCCCAGAGTCTCTCGCACGGCCTGGGGCAGAGTCCCCAGAGTCCCCCGCATGGCCTGGGGCAGAGTACCCAGAGTCCCCAGAGTCTCTCGCACGGCCTGGGGCAGAGTCCCCAGAGTCCCCCGCATGGCCTGGGGCAGAGTACCCAGAGTCCCCAGAGTCTCTCGCACGGCCTGGGGCAGAGTACCCAGAGTCCCCAGAGTCTCTCGCACAAAAGCGCGACAGAGTGCTCTACCACTCTGTCGCGGCCCAGACACGCGCCTGAGTCTCAGCCCGAACCGCCTCAGAAGCCTATAAATATGAGGTGAGCCCTCTGAAGAAGGGGAAGAGATCCAGAAATCGATCCAAAATCAAAGAAAAATAGGGAGAATACTTAAACACTCTGATTTAAGCCATAAACTCTCCTTTTCTTACATACATACACCAACTCCCGATCACTGACTTGATCGTCGGAGTGCGCGTTCTGGGACAAATCCCTGCCCCCTCTGATTCCTGTTGTTTTGCAGGATATACGAAGAACACGTGGAGCAAATTGCATCGACGTCACCCTTTCGTCGTTAGCATAATCAGACCACGTGGAAGGTAAAGCACTGTTGCTGTCACCTAGGCAACATCAGATACAAATGTGTATACGGAGCTGGTAGTGATCTAAGAGTTTATTATAAATGCAGGAAGGTTAGTAGGCTTGAGAGATATACCTGAGAGACACCGCAAGAGGGGAGAGAGCTCGAGAGCTTAGTGGCGAAATGATAGGACTGAGAGGCACAGTAGATCGTCATCTAGTTATGAGCCCGATGAACAGATAGAGGCTTCCAATCCTCGGGTAGCCCGATTAGAGGAAGGAGTACGGTGATGACCATGATGGGTCAGATTATGGCTAGGTTTGAGGGTATACCTAGTACAGTGGGATAGACTGCATTAAATCCCCCAGCAGTTGTATCGGAACCTGAGAATGCTACTCCTACACAACCTGAACCGGTTAGGCCACGAGATCCCCATGTTCAACCAGTACCTCCGCCAGTAGCCCCACAACAGTATGATGATGATGATTTGGGGTATGAATATATGTGATATGGAGAGGTTGAGACATTTCATGGATTTCAAGCCTCCTTCCTTCAGTGGAGTGAAGGATCCAGCAGCGGCTGAGGATTGGATAAGCCAGATAGAGAAATTATTCGATTTTTTGTAGATGTTTGGCTACGGAGAGAGTAACACTTGCGGCCTTCGTACTGAGAGGCAAAGCAGAGCACTGGTGGAAGTCCACCAGGCCTATGTTGAGAGTTCAGGGTATGGTAATTACATGGGATATGTTTTTGAGTGCTTTCAGAGAGCAATACATCCCAGATACCGCTCGACGTAGGTTACAGATGGAATTTCTAAATCTAACTCAAGGGAATCAAACAATTGATAAGTACGAGTCCCGATTCACCTCATTAGGTCGATATGATTTGGACTCTATCAGGAGTGAAGCTATTGGGGTCTGCAGATTTGTGGATGGATTGAGGCCTTCGATTTGAGCTAAGTTGGCCCTGTTTGACATCGCTACATATAGAGAGGCTGTGCGACGGGCCTAGTTCTGTGAGCAGGACTATATCCTATAAATTTCAAAGTTCAGTTGGGGTAAGGACAATGGTCCAAAGAAATTAAGAGATGGCAAGAATGCCAAATTTGGACAGAAAACTATGAGTAAGAGTCGGAGAGAGATAGATGAGTCACAAAAGAAGGCAGCAAGACCTTTTGTGTCTTCGACTCAGACACCAGCCAGGAGTATAGTGATTGGTGGATCCCGACCGACTACTAATCAGTGCAAAGTATGTGGCCGATATCATGGTGGTAGGCCCTGCCAATTCCAAGGTGCAAGATGTTTTAGATGTGGTAGGCTTGGGCACTATGCAAGAGATTGCCCAGAAGCAGTTGAGGTAGTTCCATAGAGGGGTAAGGTGTCACGACCCAAAAATCAGAGTAATTTTTTTTCGTTTTTCTTTCATACTTACCTGTCCTCTGATCATGACCACACTCCACTAACAATTAGGATATGCGTCAATGCCAGTCCCACCATTCATTCACCATATGACTTAAGTCCTTATTAAAGGAACGGTAAACATATGCGTTTTTCATAAATTCTTTCCCATTCATTTACAGGTGTTTACAGTGTCTATATATCCCCGAAAGTTACTTACAAACATGTTACTGTGCTATTCTTATTTAAATACAATATGTACAAGTATATATACCTCAAGTGATGGGCAGCAACGGATATCAGGAATACAGTACTCAGTCGCCTCAAAGTCTACTGAGAGAAATCTGAGTAGGAAAATGAAAGGGGTGAGCACATCAATCTCAGTAAGGCAATCTTACGAACAAGTAGGTAACCAACTACCTACATGAACGTGGTACCATGCATAAACACCCTTTCTCCACACAATTTGAAAATATATGCTACAATTCATGATGTCATGTAAAACAAGTTCACATATGGATTTCAAAGAGCATGGAAAACTTAACATGCAAATCCATTTAAATCATTTCATTCTCGTTAAAATTTCACAACATAGCCAGGACTCAACCCCTCCCTTGGGTGTTCCTGACTCACACAAAACCATGAAATCAAATGCTTTTCAAAGTAATAGTAACATGCGACACAATGAATGTCATGTAAAACCAGTTTACATCACGCATGGGTTTAAATAGATGGAAATAACGTCATGCAAATTTTAGTTTAAATCCCAGTTTCATTCTCATCAAAATCACATCTCAGATCTAACCTCTCCCTCGGTGATCCAAACTCACACAAAAATCCATACAACATGATTCTCAAAAACATCAAGTACTAACATGCGAGACTAGGCAATATATGTACATCTCAGGCAAATAACTAGGACTATGACCATATCCTCGTGATCCTTCTGCTACACGTATCCTGTGTGCGAGGTCTCACCACTATCGAGAATTATCCCCGGAGGTGGGTCAATCTATCCCGTCGGTACTGTCCGATAACTTGCATCCGAAGATGCCACTCGCATCCGAAGATGTCACATAATCAATCCCAGCACGGCGTTTCATAAAATCTCATAAGATCTAGTGCGAGCTAAGCTCTAGCACTCTGTTAAAATCATGTAAAACCAGTGCGAGCTAGGCTCCAACACTCTGTTATAAAAATCAAGTGAAAGTCTGGTGCGAGTTAGACTCCAGCACCCTGTCACGAAAATCATATGAAAATCTGGTACGAGTTAGACTCCAGCACCTATGCATGTAAAACTCTAGTGCGAGCCCTTGCTCCAGCACTAATACATGCATCACACAAATCAAAACTCGTGCGAGCTGAGCTCTAGCATGTCACACTTTCATAAAATCACATAGGCGGCTTTGTTATCTCAAAACAATTTTCAAAAGAAATCACATTATTAAAAATATGTAATGCTGTGCATTTTTATTTAAAAGTTAGCCAGTCTACCCATGCATGTGTCAAAACACCTAAAAAACAAGCAGGAACCTCTTGTTCTTGCTCCTCTCAACTTTTCCTAATTTTGAAAATTTTACCCTTCAGAGGGGTATTTTGGTCATTTGCCCATCTGGGCACCAAAATTCTTATTTTAAATCTAGACCCTTCAGACAATTTTAGAGAATGTAAATGCGATCGAAATTACGTAAAGTTACCTCTAACAGTTTGTAAAATTCCCTTACCTGGAATCACGTGTGAGGTTATTCTGTCTCGACCGTACTAGGCCTCTCAGTCCAATTTGCTCCAAAACAAGTCTACGGAGCTGCATATAACCACATCTTTGGGTCAATTCTAATATACATATCAGTATTTCACTCTTACTGATCGAATTTAAAACACTGGGCCCGTTTTACTTTATTGGGCCCGATTGCACATTAATGGGCCTTAGTCCGTATTAAGCCCGTTTCCACTTATTAATTCTTTCATCAAGGCCTATTGGGCTCACTAGGCCCATTAGTACTTATTGGGCCTTTTTCTAGACTCTTTGAATAGCCCGTATATCATTTACGACAATTTAATTAAAAATCTCAATATAATCCACTAAATGCGAAATTTAATCCGTAATTCGTAAAATAAATCTTTAATACGCGATAATTACATAAATTATTGTAAAGGAGCTTTACTTACCTGAGATTATACGATGGTGCTCAAATAGAAGTTCTATCTAGCTCACGTACGCGATTTCTTATCGAACTGCACAATTTTATATTTAATTCTGGGTAAATTTTTGATCAAATATAATTTTAAATTAAATTCTCGAAAATCAATTCAGTCACTTTTGACCTCTTACCAACTTACCCGAAGTCCTGTGTATCCTCGAAAATCTTCCCTTTTTTTCCTTTTCCTTTTTTTCTTTCTTTTTCTCCCTTTTCCCTTTCTTTCTTGGTTGGACCAGTTCGGTCCAGTTCAGCCCGGTTCAGACCGGTCGGTTCAGCCCGATTCTCTTCTTACTAAATTGATCCATACTGGTTCAGACTTCCCCGTCGCCATTCATCTCTTTTTCGACCGGTTCTCCGACAGTTTCTGGTGCCAATCAGTGCACTTGGAGCAGGGGAACGTTCGGCTAGCCTTGGGTTGGACCGAAACCCCGCCAGTGGTTGTTGTTCCTCTCTTCTCCCTCTCGGCCTTCTCTCCCTCGATTCGTCGGAATCCGACGTCGGTGCGACGCGTCACGGCTGCTGGTGGGTCGCGCGGTGCCGAGCAACATTTTTCGGTGGTCGTGGGGCCTCGTCTGGCGCCGGTGGTCGTCCGGTGCTCTCGGTCTGGCTTCGTCTTCCTTCTCTATTCGCCTGCTTCATTTTCTTTCTGTTTCAGTTTCGTAATTTGTGAAATCTTCAGATTTCAGATTTATTATTATTATTATTATTTATAATTTATTTTTTTATTATTATATTCATTAAAATACTATATTTTACCAAAATATCTAATAAACTATATATTTTATTATATAATTAATTTATTCAATTTATTCAATTTATTTATTTTATTTTAACCATTTTTTGGTGTATTTTTCTTCGTATTTTCGAGATATTGACCCGAGTGAATTGTCGATAAATCTTAATAATTTCGGATCTTGATCAATTAGACTCGAAATTTGATAATTTCTCCTTCTTTGATCAACTAAATCCCTATTTTTAATTAAAATTTTCTTATCGAATTTACACCGAATTTTTCGATCTTTTGACCGTTTTACCTTTCTACACGTTCAGGACCAATTTAGGTTGACTTTCCCTCTTGGACCCACTATAATCTCTCATTTAAAATTCGTATCTCTGTCCGGACAATTTAAATCTCATAAATTAAATTTGAAATTCCTTAACTGTCCATTTTTGGATTTTACGTACATTCGACTACTTCATTCATATTTATATGATCAAAATCATCCGTCTTATGATTCCATTAACATATAACAATATCTATACAATGTGTGAATCATAAGGAAATACAATAAAAATCGGGTCTTACATAATCTCCCTCACTTAAGAAATTTGGTCCTCCAAATTAGAACCAAGTTAGTCTGTAAATCACTCCAGATACTTCACACATATCATACTCTTACTCTCCAGCTCCTATTTAAATTTCTCCGAAATGTAATACTGCCGAAAGACTTTAATTAGGGAGATCATCTTAAACCTCAACACCTTCTCCTTCTTGTTTAATACCCGAATCTCATTATACCTTTAGAAAGAGAAACTTCCAAACACACTGATTCACACTCGATGAATCCTCATGATCCCTATCTCTTGTCAGCATAGCTTTTCTATCTATTCTGAGGTGTTCTCATTCTCTCATGATCAACTGAACACCCTCAGAGGCTTATTGTACTAGATCAGAAGCAATTTTCTATCTGTCACCCTTTCTTTCTATTCATTCGTAAAAGCAACCCTTACGGCCAAACAATGCTTCACACAATGCCATAGCGATACCCGAGTGATAACTATCGCTGTGGGCATTTAGCTAATAACAAATGATCATTTCAGGAGCTTTTAACATCAATTGCACACATTCTCATCATATTATCCAAAACCTTACAGTCCTCTCTGATTGACCATCTATCTGAGGACGGAACGCTGTGCTCACACTAAACTGGTTCCCGTGGCTTCCTGAAACATGTTCCCAGAAGTGGAAAGTGAAGCGGGAATTCTTATCTGATACAATACTCCATGGAATGCTACTTAATGTTCCACAATCTTCTTACTTATATAGATCTGCTCACGCACTCAGAGTATCTATGACTTTGATAACCAGAAAGTGGGTATACTCAATCAATCTATCGATCATCACTCAAATAGCCTCGTGATTCCTATGATCCTCTATAACCTGTCACAAAATTCATGGTAACCTGCTCACACTTCCATGTCAGAATTGGTAGAGGTTGCAATAATCCTGCAGACTTCTAGTGATCTACCTTAATCTACTGACATATGAGACACTTTGCCACAACTCTCCGATATTTCTCTCATGTCTAACCACCAATACCTTTTTTTTGAAAATACGTATATATTTTATTGCTCAGCGAATGCATTGTATATCCAAAATAGTGAGCTTCTATCATTAACAATCTCAACAGTTGTGGTCCTTGGGAGCCATTATTTTACCTCCAAACCTCAGTAAGTCATCATCACTCACTGTGAACTCTGTCACCGTACCCATATGAATCTGACTAACACTATCGACACCCTGTCGATCATCACGCTAAGCCTATCAAATCCGGTTCTAACATCAAGCTAGCTGTCACATAATCACTATCATCATCAGAAGGGATCACATCACTACTGAGGCTCACAACTGTTTTACAGCTCATGCTCCTTGACCATTACCATCCCGTGGCTCTTTCTACTCAAAGCATCAACCACTATATTAGCCATTTCCTGGGTGTTACAATATCTCACAATCATAATCATTTAGAAGCTCAAACCCTCTTTGTTATTTCATTTCATTTCATTTCTTTTTATGAAAATAGATACTTGGGACTTTTATGATCAGTGCATACTTGAAATTTCTTACCGTAAAAGTAGTGGCGCCATACCCTCAGTGCATTACTATGGCTACCAACTTTAAATCATGGGCTAGATAGTCCTTTCATGATCCTTGAACTGTCTGGATCCATACTTAACTATCATCTCATTTTGCTTCAACACACAACCCAATCTTAGTTTCAAGACATCCATATACCCTGAGAAACCTCTTAATCTTTTGGGTATGGTGAGAATCAATGCGGTGGTCAGTTCATACTTCAATACACCAAAGCTCTTGTCACGTCTATCGTCCCATTCAAATAAAACTTTTTCTAAGTTAAACGTGTCAACAAAGTAGTCAATTTCGAGAACTCTCAACAACTCATCTATAAAAACAATTTCCAATTGTTGCTTATGATTTTCCCTAGACTTTAAATACACCCAAAATATCATCAATAAGGATGATAACAAATCGATCCAGGTAAAGTTTAAATACCTCATTCATCAATGCCATAATAAGTACAAAGAATTGTCTTGGGCACATCCACATTCCAAATTCTCAATGGATAAAACCTAGACTTCCAATCGATCAAAAAAATTTACGCTCTTTGCAGCTAACCCAATGGATCATCAATAGTAGAACGAAATACTTATTTTTACGTTGATCCTGTTCGATTCGATAAATCAAGTCTAGTTTTCAACTTTTAAGCTCACTACAACAGAACAAATGTCAGTATGAGAAAAGAACCTCATCGTAGTGAAATTCCACTAAATATTTCAATCACCCATATCCTAGACCTATGTACGCATAAACATATAATATCATTTCGATATCGCTTCTGTTCAAGATCCTAACTCGCGTCATTTCCTTTTTCTTATATTAACGACTTTTATAAAATTTTAATTTTTTAAAACTTCATGATTAATCAAATTCTATATTTCTTTCTAGTACAAGTAAAGGTATCCAAATTTTAAATGTATATATATTACGACTGTCGATTTCCATTTATAGGTTATGTGTACTTCTAGACGCTGTCAAGTCTTCAGGCAGGGAGGTATTTTGAAATACCTTTATTAAACCTCAGACTTAACCACATGAATAGGTTGTGGGTATATCCCTCCTTATCCTTAGTCGCAATTCATATTCACTACATACCGCCTAATCCAAATTTCTTCGCATATCAGAGATATTCTTACTTTGCATACGCCTCTTATTCTAATATATCTTGTATTCAAGATCTATCACATCTCAAAGCTTATCTCATTTCGTATAGCAACTATAACAAAACTCTTTCATTACTTGTTAAAACTTACTGTACCCTTTTCTAGGGTGAAACATCGCTATCTTAGAATAGCAATTTCAACAACATTGTTTGCAGCTAATCAATTTATTCCCCATATTACATCAAAACACTCATATTTCATAGAATGAGATTGGTCCGCATGTTCCTTTCCCCCACTTAACTTACAATATCTATCGACATATTCAATTAGCAGACTATCCTTCATTGGGGTGCTAACTATCAACATTTCACCAATGATATAGGCTTCACATATTTCACTAACTTATATGCAAATGACGACGATATTAATAAATGTGTAGTACCAGGATCAATTAAAATACCTTACACCACATCAAATGAAGTATCAATAGTATCTTGCTCTAAGGCATACACTCGCCCTCATTCAACCGCTTATTTTCGTGGTAACTACCACACATCCAACACTGCCCATTAGCAGGTTAGGGTCTTTCAATCACAATATCCGTGTAAGCGTTGAAACTAGATAAACTGGGGCTTACCAATCATTTTACCCCATAACATAACTCACTAACTCTAAATTTCCTACCAAACTGCCTCTTTCCCGCTTTGACATCTCTGTTATCCACTATTTCCTTTTTCTCTCTATTTTGGCCCTTATTGCCTTTCTCAAATTACAGGCATGCAATTCCTAATCTTATTCACGCACTGTGACCTGCGCACTGCCTCATCGTAAATAGTGATATCTAACGGGGCTAATCAGACTCTGATAGAAGGTCTGAGTCTTTTCATGACTTTCGAACCTTTCGATTCTCACTATTCATAATGTCAGATTATACCTACCCAGGTATGTAAATTGAGATTCATACTCATCGATTGACCTGTCACTCTGGGTCAGAGTAAGGAACTCTATCCGTAAATTCCTCTGAACAATGTCCAAAATATACTATCTCTGTACATCCAGAATTATCTCTCATATTAGTCTTGGATGTCTAGCTCTTAAAATGGGTCGAGCGAATTTCTACCAATGCTCCGTCTTGCCCTCCAACATAAACGTATTTAAAAGTCACTTTCTCAATCGACATACAGCGAAAGAATCTATACAACTTCGCTATCTCATTCAACCAATCTTCAGTAACTATTGGTTTCTTTACTTCGCTAAATACCGGAGGGGTGTGGGAATCTCTATAGTCTGAGGCATCTGTTCAGGCTTTACCCTGCCTATCCTCAACTACATGTATAGACTGAGCAAACAACTCCAAAATATTTTTTACACTCCACTTCATCCTCGTGAAGCATGTCTTAATACTGTCTGGTCTCTTTATAGGACCCTGTGGAGTATACTCAACATTAGTCTCCACCTCAACCTCCTCATGAGTCTTATGGGTCAACTGTCACGACCCAAACTACCCAAAAATCAGAGTTAATTTTTCGCGTTTTGTTTATTTACTTGTATTCTTACCTGTCCTCGAATCGTGACCACACTCCACTAATAATTGGGCTGTGCGTCAATGCCAGTCCCACCATACCATTACCATCTAACTTATTTATTCTCCAGTCATTTATATTTGTTTACAATATTTATACATCCCCTAAAGTTACTTACAAACATGTTACTGTGATATGCTTATGTAGATACAATATGTACAAGTGTATATACCTTATGTTGATGGGCAGCAGCGGATATCCGGAATGCAGTACTGAGTCGTCGCAACTTCAACTGGAGATTATCTGTGGGAGAAAATGAAAGGGGTGAGCACATCAAGCTCAGTAAGGCAATCCTACGAACAAGTAGGTAACCATACTACCTACATGAACGTGGTGCCATGCATAAACCACCCTTTCTCCACACATTTTAAAACAATGATATGCGTTATGATGTTATGTAAAACACATTTGCACGGAAAATCAACATGCAATTATTACAAATCATTTCTTTCTCAGTTAAAATTTTCACAATAAAGTCAAGACTCGACCCCTCCAGCGGGTGATCCTGACTCACACAAAACCATGAAAACGGTTTACATCACACGTGGATTTGAAAAGCATGAAAATACCATCATGCAAATTTAGTTTAAAAACCCAGTTTAAATCATCGAAATCGTCGACATGCGAGACGAGGCAATATCTGTATAACGGTAATAACTAGGACTATGGCCATATCTGTCCTCGGGAGTTCCTCAGCTACACGGATCCTAGTGTGCGGGTTCTCACCATGATCGGGAACCGCCCGGGAGGTGGGTCAGTCCATCCCGTCAGTCTTATCCGATCCCCGGCATCCGAAGATGCTGCATCCGGAGATGCCGTATCCGAAGATACCACACGGTACATCGTACTCCATGCTACTTGCACGGTACATCGTACTCCGTGAACCCATATAATATCTCTAGGTACTCCAGCCCAATTGGCCTGCTTCCCACAGAGGTTTTGTTTCTCAATACTCATGCCATGTCTCAAAACGCACGTGCGAGCCTATTTAATCGGTGACACACAGTCTACCCGATGCTCCAAGCACGGCTCATCGCATGTTCTCATAAAAATCAGTGCGAGCAATGCTCAGCACTCTCATCAAATCAAGTAAATCTAGTGCGAGCTAAGCTCTAGCACTCTGTATGCAAATCGTATAAAAATCTGGTGCGAGCGAAGCTCTAACACCCTGTCTCAAAATCATATAAAAATATGGTGCGAGTTAGACTCTAGCACCCTGTCACGAAAATCATATATATATAAGAATCTGGTGCGAGTTGGACTCCAGCACCTATGCATGTAAAACTCTAGTGCGAGCTCCCGCTCCAGCACTAATGCGTGCATCACACAAATCGACAATAAAAACACGTAGGCGGCTCTGTTTCCTCAAAACAGTTTTCAAAACAATATCACGTCGAAAGTATGCAATGCTGTGCATTTTCTTTCAAGGTGAGCCAGCCTACTCATGCATGCCTCAAAACACCTCCAGAATGAGCAGAAACCTTTTGTTCTTGCTCCTCCCAATTTTTCCTAAATTTTTAGATTTTACCCTTAACAAGGGTATTTTAGTAATTTGCCCATTCGGGGCACTAAAATTATTATTCGACCTCTAGACCCTTCAGATAAATTTTAAAGGACTGCGTATGAATTTAAAATTGCGTAAAGTTACCTCTAGCAGTCCGCAGAATTCCCTTACCTCGATTCTCGTCGAGTCTGACCTTTTTCTTTTCCAATGTAATCCCGTCGCGCAGTCCGATATGCTTCCAATCCAATGCCCGGAACTGCGTATTAACATTCCTCAGGTCAGATAACATATAATTTAATTGTACTTAATCTTTTCTGGGCTTAATTTAAATCGCTGGGCCCATTTACTCCATTGGGCCCGATTGCACCTTAATGGGCCTTAATCGGCCTTAAGCCCGTTTTCCACTTAATTTTCTCTTTATCGAGGCCTATTGGGCTCATTGGGCCCACCAATAATTTATTGGGCCTCGTACTAGCTCTCGAATAGCTAAATTCACTATTTACGACAATTATCTAAATTTCCATAATTTAATTCAATTTATGCGGAAATTAAATCAATATCACGCATAGTCGTAAATAGGGGTCACTTACCTGATATTCTATGCTAGTCCGTAAATCGAGGCTGTCTCGAGCCCTCGGTGGATGCCAATCGTCGAGCTACACAATTCCACAATTTTTTTCGGGTAAGTTTTCAGCCCAAAATTAATTAAATTAAATACTCCAAAATTTAAATCGGGTCAATTCGACCGCTCACTGACTTACCCGAAGCTCGATTACACCACAGGAATTTTCCCCAATTTTTTTCTCTTTTTCTTTTTCCCTTTTTCTTCCTTTTTTCCCTTCTTTCTTGGCTGAACCGGTTCAGACCGGTTCAGACCGCCGGTTCAGCTCGGTCCGGTTCGGTTCAGTTTTGGCCGGTTCAGGCCGGTTCGGCCGGTTCAATCCTCCTCTGGTCGTGCCGGCGCCGTCCGGTCGGTTCCCGACGCGATTCCGGTGCTGTTTGGCTCGGCTTCACATGGGCATTCAGAATCTGGCCTCGGTTGGTGCCGAAACGCCGCCATCGCCGGCGAATCACCTCTTCTCCCCCCGCGGCTGTCTCCTCCCGATCCGGAGGATTCCGACGGCTTCGTCGGCCAATACCGGTCTCAAAAGGACCGGCTCCTCCTCCTGGTCACACCGGTACCCGCCGATCGCCTCCAGCTGCCGTGGATCGTCGGCACCGACCCCGTTTCCTTCACGATTTTCTCTTCCTCCGTCCGACGTCCTCCGGCCACCTGACGGCGTATCACCGGTGCCAATGGCTTCACCGGCCTCTCCTCTTGCTCCTCGGCTCGTCGTCGGAGGCCGTCGGTGCCCGGTGGCTGGTGGTCGGTTGGCCACGCGCGTATCCCCTCTCCGTTTCATTCTTCTGTTTCTGTTTCTTCCTTTCTCTCTCCCCGACCCCTTTTTTTTTTTACAATTATTATCTTATTTAACAATTTATTTTAATATTATTTAATTGATTAAATTAGTCTAGAATATTCAAAATATCCTAAAAAAATTATATTTTATTCATTTAGTCTATAAATAAATTTCTCGGTATTATTTCGGCTTCCCGGTATAATTTTCGATTATTTTTCGGGATTGTTTTTCGCAGCGAAAATTTCGGTTAATTTTAAAAATTAATATTTTAATCAATTTTAACCCGAAACATGTTATTTCTTCGTTATTGATCAAAATTATTTAATCCTTTATTTTTAATTAATTTTTCTCATCGAATTTATTCCGACTTTCGGTCTTTTGACCGTTTTGCCCTTACCCATGTTCGGGATTAAATTTAACCCGACTTCCTTCATACTTCCTCCATCTTTTCTTATTTAATTTTCGTATTTTAATTAAATTCGGGTCTTACAACTCTCCCCCACTTAAGGAATTTGGTCCTCCAAATTAGAACCAAGTCATAAGAGTCCATATACAACTCCGGGTACATCAATCGTATCATACTTCTTTAATTCTTACGTAACCTTCTCCGGAATGTATTACTACCAAAGGACTTAATTGGGGAGATCATCTTAAACCTCAATACTTTCTCTTTCCTGTTTAATGCCCGAATCAACTTCTTCAATATACTTATATTTTTATTAACTGAACTTTTGGAATTCACATTCGATCACCTATGCTGGATCTGGATAGTATTGCCGAAGCATCAAAAGCTGAGACACATTGTGGGTGCCTGTTAATTCAGATGATAACACCAACCTACAGGTCTTATCTCCCACTTGTCCAATTTCTCAAAATATTCCATCCAGCGTAACTTATTTTACCTTCTTCCAAAAGTTCGCTATGTCCTTATTCTCTTAGGACAAGTAACTTTCAACCATATTAATTCACCAAGGGTGAATTCTAATACTTGCCTATCTGCTCTGAGGTGTTCTTAATCTCTTATCCTTAACTTAACATCCTCAGAGACTTATTATCCAAAGTCGAAAATGATCATACCTGTCACCCACTTTTCTTATCCAATTTGGGGAATAACCCCTACAGCCGTACACTGTCTCATATCTTGTTATCCCGATACTCAATTTGTTAACTGTCACTATTGACAACTTCAATTAGAAATCAACTGATCATTCCAGGAGCTTATAAAATCAATGGCACACGCTTTCATCGTATCCTCCAGAACTTGTACAGTCCTCTCTGACTGACCATCTGTCTGAGGATGGAAAGCTGTGCCTAATACTCAGTCGGGTTCCCATAGCTTCCTTAAATATCCTCAAAAATCGAAAGTGAAGCGGGAATCCCTATATGATACCATGCTCACTGGAACGCTACTTAATGTTCCACAATCTTCCTTACACGCAAATCCTCATACACACTCTGAGTATCTGAGGAGTTCATAACCAGAAGGTGGGTAGACAACTTAGCGACTATCATCCAAATAGCCTCGTAATTCACCTGGGTTCTCTGTAACCCATCACGACCTTCATGGAGACTTGCTCTCATTTTTCGTGCCGTGTCGATAAAGGTAGGTGCTGCAATAACTCTGCAGACTTTTAATACTCTACCTTACTCTGCTGACACACTAGGCACTTTTATACAATCTCCACCAATATCTCTTTCCACATCTGACCACCCATACCCTTTTCGAGATTTCGATATATTTATTTACTTCCGTATGCACTGTATATCCCGAAGAGTGAGCTTCTGACAACATTACTATCTCATCATCTGTGGTCCTGGGGAGCACTTATACTGTCTCTGAATCCTCAGTAACTCATCATCACCCACTGTGAACTCTATCACTGTACCCTTCTGAATCAGACCCAAACTATCGACATCCGGTCGATCATCACGCTAAGCCTGGCAAATCCGGGCACTCTCATCCAGTTCTAATCATCAGGCTAGCTGTCACACAATCACTGTCATCATCAGAAGGGATCACATCAATACTGAGGCTCACAACTGCATCTAGCAGCTCACGCTCCCTGACCATCATAACGTAATACCATTCCAAGGCTCTTTCTGCTCAAAGCATCAGCCTTTCCTTGGGTGGTACAATTTTTCCAATCAAAATTTCTCAGAAGCTCTAACCCACTACGTATTCTCATGTACACCTCTTTCTGTGAAAACAGATACTCGGGCTTTATGATCAGTGCATATCCACAATTTCTCACCATGTACTTAATAGTACTATATTATCGGTACAACTACTGTTGCCAACTTTAAATCATGGGTCAGATAGTTTATTTCATGATCAAGGAGTTGTCTGACTCCAAAATTGACTATCTTCCCATTATACATCAATACACAGCTCATTCATAATTTTGAGGTATCCATACTCATTGAGAATCTCTTGAGCTGTTGGGTATGACGAAATTAATCACGGTGGTCAGTTCATACTTCACTACACCGAAATCCATATCACATCTAGCATCTTAGTTATCATCTCATTCCAAGACCACGTTTTCTTAGTTAAATGTGTCAACCAGGTATATCCTTTTGGAACTCGCAGCAACCATCTGCAAAAGCAATTTCCCAATTGTTGCTTATAAATCGCCCTAGACTTTAACTACACCCAACATATCATCGATAATGATGATTTCAACTCGATCCAATCCTTGACTTATCCACGCATAAGCGTATAAGATCCTTCTCAACCGCTTACGTTTTCAGGTACTAACCTGCGCCATTTTCTTTTCTTATCTTAACGGCTCTTATTAAATTTTTACTATGTTAACCTTTATGATTTGTCGAATGTTAATATTCTTATCATCATTAGTAAATGTATCCTAATGCTAAAGACATTTATTATGACGATCGACTTCTCGTTATAGGTTATATATATATATATATCTAGACGCTGTCAAGTCTTCAGGCGGGGAGGTATTTTAAAATACCTTTTTTTTAGCCCTCAGACTTAACCACAACTACTGGTTATGGTTATACCCATCTTTATCCTTGGTTATAATTTATATTCCTTACTAATTGCTTAATCCCAATTACTTCATATCGTAAGGATGTTCTTACCTAGCATACGCCTCTTACTCCAATACGTCTTGTATTTAGAATTAAGCATATCTCATCTTAAAGATTATCTCCTTAGTGTATCTATTATAACGAAACTCTTGTCTTTATTCATTCTGTGAGTACAATCCCTTCCTCCTGTAAATTCAACTGTTGCACCCCTGTTTTTAACTTAAAGTCTCAATATCCCTATTCCGTTTATTAATCCTCCTCTATTGGGATACTCATTTATCTGTATTGCGCCCAATGATGTCGGCATTCATGCCTTTTACTCACTTATATGCGAATGAAGGCGGTATGAATAAATATGTGGCACCAGGATCAATGAACATATGAACTTCATTATTCATAACAAGTGTGGTATCTTACACCACATCCATGAAACATCAATAGTGTCCTGGTCCAAGACATCCTCTCACCTTCGTCCAACAGTCTACTTTCCTTTTTCTCTTCGGCTATGTCCTCCCTTCTCGTTGTAGCTATACCAACGAAATTTTTTTTTCTCTGTCTCTTTACTTTTCTGCGGGACGATCTCGCCCAATTTTGTGCAATCAAATCAATGGTCCGTCTTACCACACTTAACGGCCATTTTCATCAATACCGTGTAGGTATAGACCCTCCTTCCGTGGTATCCACCACACATCTCACACTGCTTACAGTACTTACACTGCTACACCGCTTCGTAGCAGGTAGGGGTTCTCCAATCACAATACCCCTCAAGAGTGCCAAAATTAGATGCACTGGGGCCTTACCAATTATCTTACTCCATGACTCATCAAATCAAATCTTTTACCCATTTCCATTTTCCCATTCTGACATTTCTGTCATTTCTCGATTCTCTTTTCTGTCTCTATTTCAGCCCTCATTACCTTTCCAAATCTCAGAGGCGTGTAATTTATGTTCTTATTTATCCAACTGTAAATCTGCGCACTGCCTCGGTACAAGTAATATCTCACGGGCCAATCAGACTCTAACTGACAATCTGAGCCCTTCCATAAACTTTTAGACCTCTCGACTGTCACTTGTTCATTTGTCGAGGTAATATCTGCCCAGAATATAATCGAGTCTCCATGCTCGTCAATAAATCAAATCCTCTGGGTCAAAGTAAGGACTTTTATCCTTAATTTCCTTTAAATCATGTCCGGGATATCCTGTCACCGGAATATATCCAAGATATTTCTCATATCAGCTCTTGATGTTTAACACTTAAGATGGGTCGAGCGGGTTTCCACCAATGCTCCGCTGCGCCCTCTGATCTCTTACATAATCTGAGCAATTTGCTCCTCAAAATAATCTCCACACTCCACTCCATTCTCGCGAAGCGTGTCTCAATACTGTCCGATCTCTCTGTCGGACTCTGTGAGGCATGCTTCAACATTAGCCTCTATTTTAATTTCATACTGATTCTCATAGTCAAACTTAGCACGACTTAGCAGACTCAGGTCTACCTCTACGACCTCTGCCTCGTGCACTATCTCATCTAACGCGACTCATATTAAGCATTCCTGCATTCTCAACCATTTCTTAGTCAAGCCCATCTCAATATACACTATTGTATCTAACTAAGCACAGTAACACGGGGATGTAATTTCCTAATTACTGACACTGACACACATCAGACCAATTGTGCTCTGATACCACCTTAATATGTCACGACCCAAACTACCCAAAAATCAGAGTTAATTTTTCGCGTTTTGTTTATTTACTTGTATTCTTACCTGTCCTCGAATCGTGACCACACTCCACTAATAATTGGGCTGTGCGTCAATGCCAGTCCCACCATACCATTACCATCTAACTTATTTATTCTCCAGTCATTTATATTTGTTTACAATATTTATACATCCCCTAAAGTTACTTACAAACATGTTACTGTGCTATGCTTATGTAGATACAATATGTACAAGTGTATATACCTTATGTTGATGGGCAGCAACGGATATCCGGAATGCAGTACTGAGTCGTCGCAACTTCAACTGGAGATTATCTGTGGGAGAAAATGAAAGGGGTGAGCACATCAAGCTCAGTAAGGCAATCCTACGAACAAGTAGGTAACCATACTACCTACATGAACGTGGTGCCATGCATAAACCACCCTTTCTCCACACATTTTAAAACAATGATATGCGTTATGATGTTATGTAAAACACATTTGCACGGAAAATCAACATGCAATTATTACAAATCATTTCTTTCTCAATTAAAATTTTCACAATAAAGTCAGGACTCGACCCCTCCAGCGGGTGATCCTGACTCACACAAAACCATGAAAACGGTTTACATCACACGTGGATTTGAAAAGCATGAAAATACCATCATGCAAATTTAGTTTAAAAACCCAGTTTAAATCATCGAAATCGTCGACATGCGAGACGAGGCAATATCTGTATAACGGTAATAACTAGGACTATGGCCATATCTGTCCTCGGGAGTTCCTCAGCTACACGGATCCTAGTGTGCGGGTTCTCACCATGATCGGGAACCGCCCGGGAGGTGGGTCAGTCCATCCCGTCAGTCTTATCCGATCCCCGGCATCCGAAGATGCTGCATCCGGAGATGCCGTATCCGAAGATACCACACGGTACATCGTACTCCATGCTACTTGCACGGTACATCGTACTCCGTGAACCCATATAATATCTCTAGGTACTCCAGCCCAATTGGCCTGCTTCCCACAGAGGTTTTGTTTCTCAATACTCATGCTATGTCTCAAAACGCACGTGCGAGCCTATTTAATCGGTGACACACAGTCTACCCGATGCTCCAAGCACGGCTCATCGCATGTTCTCACAAAAATCAGTGCGAGCAATGCTCAGCACTCTCATCAAATCAAGTAAATCTAGTGCGAGCTAAGCTCTAGCACTCTGTATGCAAATCGTATAAAAATCTGGTGCGAGCGAAGCTCTAACACCCTGTCTCAAAATCATATAAAAATATGGTGCGAGTTAGACTCTAGCACCCTGTCACGAAAATCATATATATATAAGAATCTGGTGCGAGTTGGACTCCAGCACCTATGCATGTAAAACTCTAGTGCGAGCTCTCGCTCCAGCACTAATGCGTGCATCACACAAATCGACAATAAAAACACGTAGGCGGCTCTGTTTCCTCAAAACAGTTTTCAAAACAATATCACGTCGAAAGTATGCAATGCTGTGCATTTTCTTTCAAGGTGAGCCAGCCTACTCATGCATGCCTCAAAACACCTTCAGAATGAGCAGAAACCTTTTGTTCTTGCTCCTCCCAATTTTTCCTAAATTTTTAGATTTTACCCTTAACAAGGGTATTTTAGTAATTTGCCCATTCGGGGCACTAAAATTATTATTCGACCTCTAGACCCTTCAGATAAATTTTAAAGGACTGCGTATGAATTTAAAATTGCGTAAAGTTACCTCTAGCAGTCCGCAGAATTCCCTTACCTCGATTCTCGTCGAGTCTGACCTTTTTCTTTTCCAATGTAGTCCCGTCGTGCAGTCCAATATGCTTCCAATCCAATGCCCGGAACTACGTATTAACATTCCTCAGGTCAGATAACATATAATTTAATTGTACTTAATCTTTTCTGGGCTTAATTTAAATCGTTGGGCCCATTTACTCCTATTGGGCCCGATTGCACCTTAATGGGCCTTAATCGGCCTTAAGCCCGTTTTCCACTTAATTTTCTCTTTATCGAGGCCTATTGGGCTCATTGGGCCCACCAATAATTTATTGGGCCTCGTACTAGCTCTCGAATAGCTAAATTCACTATTTACGACAATTATCTAAATTTCCATAATTTAATTCAATTTATGCGAAAATTAAATTAATATCACGCATAACAAGGCAATTGTCGTAAATAGGGGTCACTTACCCGATATTCCATGCTAGTCCGTAAATCGAGGCTGTCTCGAGCCCTCGGTGGATGCCAATCGTCGAGCTACACAATTCCACAATTTTTTCCGGGTAAGTTTTTAGCCCAAAATTAATTAAATTAAATACTCCAAAATTTAAATCGGGTCAATTCGACCGCTCACTGACTTACCCGAAGCTCGATTACACCACAGGAATTTTCTCCAATTTTTTTCTCTTTTTCTTTTTCCCTTTTTCTTCCTTTTTTCCCTTCTTTTTTGGCTGAACCGGTTCAGACCGGTTCAGACCACCGGTTCAGCTCGGTCCGGTTCGGTTCAGTTTTGGCCGGTTCAGGCCGGTTCGGCCGGTTCAATCCTCCTCTGGTCGTGCCGGCGCCGTCCGGCCGGTTCCCGACGCGATTCCGGTGCCGTTTGGCTCGGCTTCACATGGGCATTCAGAATCTGGCCTCGGTTGGTGCCGAAACGCCGCCATCGCCGGCAAATCACCTCTTCTCCCCCCGCGGCTGTCTCCTCCCGATCCGGCGGATTCCGACGGCTTCGTCGGCCAATACCGGTCTCAAAAGGACCGGCTCCTCCTCCTGGTCACACCGGTACCCGCCGATCGCCTCCAGCTGCCGTGGATCGCCGGCACCGACCCCGTTTCCTTCACGGTTTTCTCTTCCTCCGTCCGACGTCCTCCGGCCACCTGACGGCGCATCACCGGTGCCAATGGCTTCGCCGGCCTCTCCTCTTGCTCCTCAGCTCGTCGTCGGAGGCTGTCGGTGCTCGGTGGCCGGTGGTCGGTTGGCCACGCGCGTATCCCCTCTCCGTTTCCATTCTTCTGTTTCTGTTTCTTCCTTTCTCTCTCCCCGACCCCTTTTTTTTACAATTATTATCTTATTTAACAATTTATTTTAATATTATTTAATTGATTAAATTAGTCTAGAATATTCAAAATATCCTAAAAAAATTATATTTTATTCATTTAGTCTATAAATAAATTTTTCGGTATTATTTCGGCTTCCCGGTATAATTTTCGATTATTTTTCGGGATTGTTTTTCGCAGCGAAAATTTCGGTTAATTTTAAAAATTAATATTTTAATCAATTTCAACCCGAAACATGTTATTTCTTCGTTATTGATCAAAATTATTTAATCCCTTATTTTTAATTAATTTTTCTCATCGAATTTATTCCGACTTACTGTCTTTTGACCGTTTTGCCCTTACCCGTGTTCGGGATTAAATTTAACCCGACTTCCTTCATACTTCCTCCATCTTTTCTTATTTAATTTTCGTATTTTAATTAAATTCGGGTCTTACATCAACTCAGCACGACTAGCAAGCTCAGGCCTACCTCTTCGACCTCTGCCTCATGTTCGACCTCCTATACTACGACTGGTATTCGACATAATGCCCAAATCCTGCATTCTCAACCATTTCTTAATTAAAACTCATCTCGATATACACGATTGTATCTAACCAAGCACAGTAACACGTTTCTAATTACTGACATTGACACACATCAGACCAATCTCGCTTTGATACCACCATTTGTCACGACCTAAAAATAAGAGTAATTTTTTTCATTTTTCTTTCATACTTACCTGTTCTCTGATCATGACCACACTCCACTAACAATTGGGCTGTGCGTCAATGCCAGTCCCACCATTCATTCACCATATGACTTAATTCCTTATTAAAAGAACGGTAAACATATAAGTTTTTCACTAATTCTTTTCCATTCATTTACAGGTGTTTACAGTGTCTATACATCCTCGAAAGTTACTTACAAACATGTTACTGTGCTATTCTTATTTAGATACAATATGTACAAGTATATATACCTCAAGTGATGGGCAGCAACGGATATCAGGAATGCAGTACTCAGTCACCTTAAAGTCTACTGAAAGAAATCTATGTAGGAAAATGAAAGGGGTGAGCACTTCAAGCTCAGTAAGGCAATCTACGAACAAGTAGGTAACCATACAACCTACATGAATGTGGTGCCGTGCATAAACACCCTTTCTCCACACAATTTGAAAATAGATGTTACAATTCATGATGTCATGTAAAATAAGTTCACATATGGATTTCAAAGAGTATGGAAAACTCAACATGCAAATCCATTTAAATCATTTCATTCTCGTTAAAATTTCACAACACAACCAGGACTCAACCCCTCCCTTGGGTGTTCTTGACTCACACAAAACCATGAAATCAAATGCTTTTCAAAGCAATAGTAACATGCGACACAATGAATGTCATGTAAAACCAGTTTACATCACGCATGGGTTTAAATAGATGGAAATAACGTCATGCAAATTTTAGTTTAAATCCCAGTTTCATTCTCATCAAAATCACATCTCAGTCAGGATCCAACCCCTCACTCGGTGATCCAAACTCACACAAAAATCCACAAAACATGATTCTAAAAAACATCAAGTACTAACATGCGAGACTAGAAAATATATGTACATCTCAGGCAAATAACCAAGACTATGGCCATATCCTCGTGATCCCTCTGCTACACGGATCCTGTGTACGGGATCTCACCACTATCGAGAATCACCCCGGGAGGTGGGTCAATCCATCCCGTCGGTCCTGTCCGATAACTCGTATCGAAAGATGCCACTCACATTCGAAGATGCCACATAATCAATCCCAGCATGGTACAACGTACTCTATGCTACTTGTATGGTACAACGTACTCCATGGACCCACATCTCATATTAATAATTGTGCCTGTCTCAAAACGCACGTGCGAGCATATTTAATCGGCGTGACACACAGTCTACCCAACACTCCAAGCATGACTCATCGCATGTTTCATAAAATCAGTGCGAGCGATGCTCCAATACTATCACAAAATCAAGGAAAATCTCATGCGAGCAAAGTTCTAGCACGCGTTTCATAAAATCTCATAAGATCTAGTGCGAGTAAGCTCCATTACTCTGTTAAAATCATGTAAACTAGTGCGAGCTAGGCTCCAGCACTCTATCATAAAAATCAAGTGAAATTCTGGTGCGAATTAGAATCCAGCACTCTGTCACGAAAATCATATGAAAATCTGGTGCGAGTTAGACTCCAACACCTATGCATGTAAAACTCTAGTGCGAGCCCTTACTCCAGCACTAATGCATGCATCACACAAATCAAAATTCGTGCGAGTTGAGCTTTAGCATGTCACACTTTCATAAAATAACATAGGTGGCTCTGTTATCTCAAAACAATTTCCAAAAGAAACCACATTGTTGAAAATATGCAATGCTATGCATTTTTATTTAAAAGTTAGCCAGCCTACCCATGCATGTGTCAAAACACCTCAAAAACAAGCAGGAACCTCTTGTTCTTGCTACTCTCAACTTTTCCTAATTTTAGAAATTTTACCCTTCACAGGGGTATTTTGGTCATTTGTCTATCTGGGCACCGAAATTCTTATTTTAAATTTAGACCCTTCAGACAATTTCAGAAAATGTAAATGCGGTCAAAATTGCGTAAAGTTAACTCTAACAGTCCGCAAAATTCCCTTACCTGGAATCACGTGCGAGCTTATCCTATCTCGACCGTACCAGGTCTCTTAGTCCAATTCGCTCCAAACCAAGTCTACGGAGCTGTATATAACCATATCTTTAGGTCAATTCTAATATACTTATCAGTATTTCACTCTTACTGATCAAATCTAAAACATTGGGCCCGTTTTACTTTATTGGGCCCGATTACATATTAAAGGGCCTTAGTCCGTATTAAGCTCGTTTCCACTTATTAATTCTTTCATCAAGGCCTATTGGGCTCACTAGGCCCATCAGTACTTATTGGGCCTTTTTCTAGACTCTTTGAATAGCCCGTATATCATTTACGACAATTTAATTAAAAATCCCAATATAATTCACTAAATGCGAAATTTAATCCGTAATTCATAAAATAAATCTTTAATACACGATAATTACATAAATTATCGTAAATGAGCTTTACTTACCCGAGATTATGCGATGGTGCACAAATCGAAGTTCTATCCGGCTCACATACGAGATTTCTCGTCGAACTGCACAATTTTATTTTTAATTCTGGGTAAATTTTTGATAAAATATAATTTTAAATTAAATTCTCGAAAATCAATTCGGTCACTTTTGACCTCTTACCGACTTACCCGAAGTCCGGTGTATCCCCAAAAATCTTCCCTTTTTTTCCTTTTCCTCTTTTTCTTTCTTTTTCTCCATTTTCCCTCTCTTTCTTGGCTGAACCGGTTCGGTCCGGTTCAGCCCGATTCAGACCGATCGGTTTAGCCCGGTTCTCTTCTTACTGAACTAATCCGTACCGGTTCAGACTTTCCCGTCGTCGTTCATCTCTTTGCCAGCTGGTTCTCAGGCCGTTTCTGGTGCCAATCGGTGCACCTGAAGCAGGGGAACATTCGGCTAGCCTTGGGTTGGACCGAAACCCCACCGGTGACCGCCGTTCCTCTCTTCTCCCTCTCGACCTTCTCTCCCTCGATCCGTCAAAATCTGACGTCGGTGCGACGCGTCACGGCTGCTGGTGGGTTGCGTGGTGCCGAGCAACGTTTTTCGGTGGTCGTGGGGCCTCGTCTGGTGCCGGTGGTCGTCCGGTGCTCTCGGTCTGGCTTCATCTTCCTTCGCTATTCGCCTGCTTCATTTTCTTTCTGTTTCAATTTCTCAATTAGCGAAATCTTTAGATTTCAGATTTATTATTATTATTATTTATAATTTATTTTATTATTATTATATTCATTAAAATACTATATTTTACCAAAATATCTAATAAACTATATATTTTATTATATAATTAATTTATTCAATTTATTTATTTTATTTTAATCCTTTTTCGGTGTAGTTTTCTTTGTATTTTTGGGATATTGTCCCGAGTGAATTTTCAATAAATCTTAATAATTCCGGATCTTGATTAATTGGACTCGAAATTCAATAATTTCTCCTTCATTGATCAAGATATCCTAAATCCCTATTTTTAATTAAAATTTTCTTATCGAATTTACACCGAATTTTTTTATCTTTTGATCTTTTGACCGTTTTACCCTTCTACACGTTTGGGACCAATTTAGGCCGACTTTCCTTCTTGGACCCACTATAATCTCTCATTTGAAATTCGTATCTCTATCTGGATAATTCGAATCTCATAAATTAAATTCGAAATTCCTTAACTATCCGTTTTTGGATTTTACGTACATTCGACTACTTCATTCATATTTATATGATCAAAATCATCCGTCTTATGATTACATTAACATATAACAATATCTATACAATGTGTGAATCATAAGGAAATACGATAAAAATTGGGTCTTACATAAGGAGCCAGAGAAAGTTCCTACAGTTACACCTCCTGCAAGGAAAAGAGCCACGACTAAAGAAAAAAGGGAAGCAAGTTGTGGGCTAAGGCAAGGTGTATGCGATAGACTAGGCATCGACAGATACCTCTTCTGAGGTGATAAAAGGTACAATTCTAATTTTCAATTTAGAAGCTATAGCTTTATTTGATTCTGGTGCTACGCATTCCTTCATATCAGCTGCATGTGCATCAAGGTTAACAGATTTTGTAAAACCCACATACCTAAAAGGGACTTTGTTAATAAGTACTCCGATGAGAGTTAGTCAATTAGCTGAACAAGTGTATAAAGATTGTAAAGTGAGGGTAGGAGATAAGTATACAACAACTAATTTGATTCTGTTAAATATGTATGATCTTGATATAATCTTGGGAATGGATTGGTTAGCTACCAATCATGTTATCTTAGATTGTCATTCTAAGTCTATTACATTTTCTCTACCCGAAGAATGTGTTGTAAGAATTTAAAAGAAGTAATGAAATCTTGAATTTTGTGACAAGTAAAGTGAATTGGTACATGACATGAATGTTGTTTTGAAGGTTTTATAACTTATGTGGTGGATTTGAACAAAACACATCCTGATATGGATGACATTCCAGTGGTTAGAGAATTTTTTGATGTCTTTTCAGATGACCTACTGGGATTGCCACAAGATAGTGAAATGGAATTTGGTATAGATTTGACACCTGAACAGAACCGATATCCAAACCACCATACAGAATGACTCCAGTTGAGCTAGAGGAATTGAGGAAGCAATTACAAGATATGCTAGATAAGAGGTTTATAAGACCGAGTGTCTCACCATGGGGAGCCCTGGTATTGTTTGTGAAGAAAAGAGATGGTAGCCTTAGGTTGTGTATCGATTATCGGATGTTGAACAAGGCTACTATCAATAATAAGTACCCCTTGTCGCGCATCGATGATCTATTGGATCAGCTTTGGGAAGCATGGATCTTTTTCAAGATAGACCTGAGATCTGGGTATCATCAATTGAAGATTCGAAAGGAGGATGTACCCAAGACAGCTTTTCGCACCCGCTATGGTCATTACGAATTCCTGGTGATGCATTTCGGGTTGACGAATGCGCCAATAGCTGTTATGACTCTAATGAATGAGATATTCAAGCCATACCTAGACCAGTTCGTGATCATTTTCATTGATAATATATTGGTGTATTCAAGGTTCGGGGAAGAGCATGAACAACACTTGAGGATTGTTTTGCAAACCCTTCGAGAGAGAAAGTTGTATGCCAAACTTGGTAAATGTGACTTTTGACTAGAGCAAATTTCTTTTTTGGGCCATGTTGTATCGAAGGATAGGGTGTCAGTAGATCCATCCAAGATAGATGCTATTGTTCTATGGGAATAGCCCAGGATAGTCACAGAGATAAAAAACTTTTTGGGTTTGGCAAGGTACTACAGGAGATTTGTGAGGGTTTCTCTAGATTGGCTGCTCCATTAACACGTCTTACAAGGAAGAATGTGGAGTTTACATGGGATGAAGCGTGTGAGAGGGGTTTTCAGGAACTTAAGTGCAGATTAACCACTGCGCCAGTTCTTATCATCCCTAACAGCTTAGGGAACTATTCTGTGTATACAGATGCTTCACATCAGGGATTAGGTTGTGTTTTGATGCAGAATGGAAGGGTAGTTGCTTATGGATCTAGACAGCTAAAAGATCATGAGAAGAACTATCTTACTCATGATTTAGAGTTGGCAGTCGTAGTATTTGCATTGAAGATATGACGCTACCACTTGTATGGTGAGAGATTTTAGATTTTTATGGATCACAAAAGTCTTAGATATCTGTTCTCACAGAAGGAGTTAAACATAAGATAGAGAAGGTGGTTAGAACTCCTCAAAGACTATGGTTGTGAGATTTTGTACCACCTGGGGAAGGCAAATATGGTTGCAGATGCATTGAGAAGAAAGAGTCTTGGGTTGGTATCATATATGATGATTAGGGAGCTCTAGTTGTTGGAAAAATTCACGAACCTTAGTTTGGATATGACCTTACTTGAGATTGGCAGTTATGGGATTATTGCTAACTTGAGATTAGAACCGGAGTTGATTGAGAGAATTCGGTAAGCTCAGTAAATTGATCAATGGTGTATTGATGTGATTAACCAACTCCAGAAGGATAAGGGTATGGAATTTATATTGTGTTCATATGGAATACTAAGGTTCGAGAATAAAAGATGTGTTCCTAAGATTCAGAGCTGAGGAAGTTGATCTTATCAGAGGCTCACTTATCGAGATATACAGTACACTCGGGGAGTAGTAAAATGTATCAGAATCTCTGGAAGGTATATTAGTGGTTTGGAATGAAGAGAGACATAGTTGAGTATATTGCTAGATGTCTCATCTGTCAGCAGGTTAACGTAGAGCATCAGAAACTTGAAGGATTATTGCAACCTCTACCGATACTGATATTGAAGTGGGAACACGTCACTATGGAATTTGAGATGGGGTTACCGAGAACCCGTAAGAACCATGATGCTATATGGGTTATAGTAGATCGGTTAACGAAATCGAAACACTTTTTAGCCATGAGATCTACAGATACCTTGAGTGCACTGGCGAACTTGTATGTACGGGAGATAGTGAGATTGCATGGAATCCCAGTGAGTGTTGTTTCTTATAGGGATGCCCACTTCACTTCCCACTTTTGGGGACATTTTCAGGAAGCGATGGGGACCCAATTGAGCTTTAGCATCGATTTTCATCCTTAGACAGATGGTCAGTCAGAGAGGACTATATAGACCCTGGAGGATATGTTGAGAGCGTGTGTGTTGGATTTTAGAGGCTCATGGGATGATCACTTGCTATTGATTGAGTTCACCTATAATAACAGTTATCACTCAAGTATTGGTATGGGGTCTTATGAGGCACTATATGGTCGTAGATGTCGATCACCTATTGGTTGGGAAGAGGTTGGTGACAGACAATTACTCGCTCCCAATTTGGTTAGACAAGCCTTCGAGGATGTTCAGATAATATGTGAGAGGCTGCGAACAACTCAAAGTCGACAAAAGAGCTATGCTGATAGGAGATGAAGACCACTTGAGTTTGATGTGGGTTAGTCTGTATTTTTAAGAGTATCTCCTTTTAAGAGAATAACGAGGCTTGGGAAGAAAGGAAAACTAAGTCCTCGTTACATCGGTCCCTTCGAGATTTTGGATAGAGTGGGAGATAGAGCATATAGGCTAGCTTTACCACCTGAGCTAGCAGAAGTTCACAATGTCTTCCATGTTTCTATGCTTTGAAAGTACTACCCGGATCCAACTCATGTAATTAGCTATGAGCCATTGGAGCTCAAGGAGGATATGTCGTATATGGAGAAATCGATCCGGATATTGGATAGAAAAGAGAAGGTGTTGCGGAGTAAGTCAATTTCATTGGTTAAAGTCCTATGGCAGCATCATACATCAGAGGAAGCCACTTGGGAGTTAGAGAAGCTGATAAAAGAGAAATATCCCCAACTTTTTGAGGAATAGACTTGGTTCAATTTGGATGATCAAATTTTCTAAGGAGGGGAGAAATGTAATGCCTATAATGCTACAAGGATATCTTAAGAGGCTATGATGTATATATGTATATGTACATTGTTACTAGTGTATAAATAATAAAAGGATGTAAGGAATTATGAGATTTAATGAAACATCCATGATTTTAAGTTGTGTGCACAAGTTTCATTAACTATGAACTCTGTGGAATGGATGCCATTGTGTGTTAAATGTGCATGGATTGTAAATTGAGGTATGAAGCAAATAAGGATGGATGTACATTGAAAAATCTGTAAAAAACTGCAGATTTGAAGGTGCAGGGGATGAGAGATCTATCTCACATGAAGGAGGGATTGATCTCCTCTCTTAAAATGCCTAGAATCAGTTCAAGGGAGCAAGGCAGATTGATCTCATGGGAAGACAGACCGATCTCCTTAAGTCTCTGTCTGGAAGAAATTGATCTCTCACAAGGCACAGATCGATCTCCTTAACTCTCGGCCTGGAAGAGATCGATCTTCTCTAAGCGACAGATCGATCTCATTAAGGTTCTGTAAAGAGCTGATCGATCTCCTACAAGAGGCAGATAGATCTCCAAGAAGAAACTTGCTTGCAAACAGATCGATCTCATTAGGGAAGAAGATCAATCTGGTAGTAGTTACGTTTGATAAAAAGGACTACCAAACCATTCAGAGATCGATCTCCACAAGGGCTAGATAGATCTCATGTCTTTGCATCTATAAAAAGGGCACGAGATTTGGACTGAAAACTCAAATTTTTCCCACCAAACCCGCACCTGCCATTTTCTCTCAAAACCACTAAGCTTTCTCACTCTAAAAATCACTACACTCCAGCAAGAATCTAAAGGAGGTCAAGAAGGGAAAGTTATTCCTTGAAGTGAGGAGAACAACATACCAAAAAATCACACATTGGTTTGACCAAAAGAAGGAGATTTTGGCTACTACAATTTTAGCTAAGGGAAAAGACTAAGCTAGGTAAGCTCTTCAACCTTCAAGCTTTAAATATGGATTTCTAGACATTTGTGGGTTGGATAATATATGAAATATTGATAGGAATGATGATTGTAGTGATGGGTGAGTGATATTAAGAGGGAATTATGAAGAGGAAATCCATGGAAAAGTAAGGGAAAGCTTAAGAGATGATAAAATGATATTAGTGGGAGGGTGAAACGTGATTAAAAGGTTTGAGAAGTATAAATAGCTAGATAAGTGAAATGAAAATGTCCAAGAGAAAGAAAAGGAAATAACTTAATGATTTAAACGTGTAGATTGAGATACTGGAGCACGATTAACCCGGATCGCGAACGGAGCAAACGAGACGGAGGAATACAAGCGCGATTCGAGGTAAGGGACTGTATGTTAGCGATAGAGATATTTGTACGTATTTTTACTGCGATTTTGGTAGTTATGACGCTAGAAATATTATGCTTGGCTATTGAACCATATGTGAATGGAAATGTATTATGGTATAATTTGTGGAAATGGGATGTGGGAAGGAAACTTGCCTGACATGCATGTTTTTAATGTTTTTACAACTATACTTTGTTTTGTGATTGAAAAATGATGATGGATAGGTTGGCTAGTCTTACATGTTTAGCATGAGACGGTATGCTACGTAAATAAACATGTTTTGGATTTTTAAAATAAAGAAAATAGCCACCTATCGGATTTGAGATGTGAATTGATGTTGGAGCTCTAACTCACACCCGTTTTAATGATTTTGACTATGCTGGAGTTTCATTCACATACGTCTACATGTTTTGATATGCCGTGCTAGAGTTCATCTCGCAAGATAGATTTGAAAAAGGTGCTAGAGCATTGCTCGCACTAGTTTTGCTGAGTTTGATATGACACAGTGCTAGAAGCAGTTGCTCGCACAGAGAGATACCGCGCTGGAGCCTTGCGATGACTGTGTGTCACGCTAATTTGCTCTTCTGGTATATGAGACATGGTTCAGGATGATGAGTCCATCGGAGTAGGGTGGATGGATCAGGTCCACGGTCGTACGTTGAACTGTGTAGTTGTCCATTAGAATACTATGTACCGTGCTGGGTGCACGTGAATACGAGTATCGCGTAGATGACACATGGCGTACATTATACCATGTGTGAGACCCCGTACATGTATATTTGTATCATGTGTAATTGGATCAATTAATGTGAATGGACTTGTAATGTAAAGCATAAGTGGTGTAAGTCCATGGATTCAATGTACATATGTTTAATATGATTTGTAATGTACACACAAGTTTTATTGTGTATGAATATGAAGAAATGAGTTCTTGTAAGTGATGAATGTGATTGGAACTCAAAATGAGTAGTGTGGTAAATAGAAGGAAGTTGCATGAATATAAATGCTTCCATTTGGTTTTATATGGTATACCTTTGGACATACAATGAATGCACACAAGTTTCAATGTGCATAAGGTATGAATGGATGCCATTTTCAAGTTATAAAGGTGGATGGATGAGAAAATGGCCATGGTAGCAGATTAAGGACAATTGGGTGTGAGTTGCAGCAGGAAAACTGTAGGAAATCTGGAAAACATGAAGGCCAGATCGATATCATAGGATGAGAGATCAATCTGAAAGAACCAGAATGCTCTTATTTGGGCAATGGAATAGAGCAGATCGATTTCCAATTGGGCCAGATCGATCTCCTAGGCATTCTGTAATGAAAAGATCGATCCTCAAGCATACAGATCGATCTCCTTAGCTCTATGTTTGGGAGCAGATCGATCTCATGCTTCGACAAATCGATCTCATGCTTAAAATGCCGTGAAAATGAGAGATTTAAGGGGACCAGATCGATCTCCTCTTGGACCAGATCGATCTCCTTAAGCTATTTCTATAAAAGGAGGGTTGAAAATCTGAAAATTTCGAGAAAAACACGAATCTTCCATTTCTAACCCAAAACCTAACTTTCTCTCTCTAAAATCAGCCATTTCCAGCAAGAATTGAGTGGAGGCCATTAGACACTAAGTTGTTTATCTTGAGGAAGAGAACAACATAGTTGGAACCCAAAATCCCATTGTTGGTATTAAAGGAGCTAAGGGCATTGACATTTGGAGCAAGAAGAAAAATCAGATTTTGGTAAGATTCTAATACTCCAATCCAAGTACATTGTTTATTTAAGTGATTTTGGAGTTGAGTTGGATGTATATTGATGGATAGATTTTCTAGAGGTGGTGGAATTGGTGGACCTAGAAAACCTAGAATGGGTATAATGTGAGAAGATATGGGTTGAATGAGTTTATGAATTTTGGGCATGCTAAAGTTGTATTGAGGTAATGTCTTTGATTTTAGATGGCTAAATGGAATTACATTGTGAGTTTGGAGGAATTGTAAAAATGAGTATGTATATGCTTGATAAATGCCATAGTGAGGGAATTCGTGAAATATGAACACTATGAGCTTAATGTCGATTTAATATCGATTTGAAATAAGTTAATAGGCCTAAGAAGATCCATAGACTCGAGTTATGGGTAAAGTAATAAAACGAGGCCTCATAAGCGTTAATAGAGGCTATAGATTGAATTGACTATAGCAAGCACAAAGGTTGCATTATATGGATCGAATATAATGTGAAATATGATTGTGTGTAGTCCCGAAGAGTTCGTGACGACGAATCGGACCACACGAGTGAGCAGCACTAAGGAAACGGAATCACGCGTCGCGATTCCAGGTAAGGAAATTCTGTAGGTATATAGAGGTAGCTGCTCGTATTTTGTGGGTATATAGGGCTTTAGAAATGTGCATGGATTTATAGAAATGTATTTTGACGATGTATGGATGTGACTATGAATAATTGTATGAGATTTAGTTGTTGAAATGGTATTGTAAAAAAAAAAGGGATAGTAAGGCTAATAATTGCATAAATCAAGTGTTTTGAATACTTTCACAAAACATGTGTTTGGTTTTAAACGAATTGATAGATAGGTTGGCTATTGTGGTTTGATGTTTGTGATAGCACATGTGAAGTGCCAAATATGTTTTGAGATTAGTTTTGAAAGCTTATGAGCCGCCTATCATGTTTATGTGAATTAAACCATGCTGAAGCCTAGCTCGTACCGGGTATTGATGTTGTCATTTGTATGAAACGTGCTGAAGCTTAGCTCGCACCTTGATTTGGAAACTATGATGATGTTTATAAATCGTACTAGAGCTTCTGCTCGTACGTGGCTTTTGAGTGGTTTGTCTTATGAGTATAACCGTACTAGAGCTATGCTCGTACGCGATCTCCTTATGATAGGATGCATGAGTCGTGCTAGAGCTTTGCTCACACAAGTTTGCACATTGTGATACGTATAAGGTTGTGAAAGTTGGTAAGATCCTTAAGCCCTACATCCTTAAGCTAACATCCTTAAGCTCGAAGAGGCAGGGAGGCTCTGTTCGGTGGGGAGGCTCTCTTATGGTAAGATCCTTAAGCCCTACATCCTTAAGCTAACATCCTTAAGCCCAAAGAGGCGGGGAGGCTCTGTTCGGTGGGGAGGCTCTCTTACGGTAGGATCCTTAAGCCAACATCCTTAAGCCCTGGAGGGGCGGGGAAGCTCTGTTCGGCAGGGAGGCTCTCCTTCACGGATATAGAAAACTCTTGGTATGGGGTAGGTAAGACCTAGGAATGGCACCCCCAATTACGATATGAGTCTGCGGAGTACGCTGTACCATGTATATCACATGGAGTACGATGTACCGCATGATGGTTATGTGATGAGAAAGTCTGGCGAGGGATAATCCATCTCCGTGCCAGCACGATACCCCGCACACCTGTATGCGTGTGGTCTGGGATGATTTATGATGTAGTTGGTCCACGTAGGCACTTTTGATATAGTGACCTGGTTTTTATACACATGTGTGAATTGTGAAATGAAAATGTGGTTGTGATTGTGAATTGATTTGATGAGATGGTATGTGTTCGAGAAAGAGTCTTATGATTTAAGCTTAAAAATGAGGTTTCTTAATGAATTATCCTTTTTATGAGTTTAAATGAGATTGAGCATGAGATGATTTATATATGATGTTTTTACTATGTTTTATATGCCAATGTACATGATTTTGATACATGATATATATGTATACTCATATGGCATAGTTTTATTCCTCATGCTCCTACCATAAATGATTTATGCATAACACTATCAGCATGTAGATAGAGTAGTTATCTACCATACTTGCATTATTGCCTTACTGAGCGTGTGGTTGCTCATCCCTCTCTATTTTCCCCCTCCTACAAAGTGTACATAGTAGCCCAGTGAGGACTAAGGCGCGGTATTTTGGACATCTGCTGCATCTCGAGTAGTCATTTGAAATGTAATTATGGGGGATGTAGATGTTTGTGAACATAACTTGTGTAAGTTAATGATTAACTTTCAAATGTATGACATTGCTTTACTTAACTAAGAATGAATGAGATGTGATGTTTATTATTGACTCACAGCCCAACAGTGTTGTGGTGAGTTTGTTCACGACCGAGTAAGGAAAGGAATAAACGCGAAAAATTTATTGAGATTTTCGATAAAAGGGAATGGAATTGGGTCGTGACAGAGATTGGTATCAGAGCCGTGTTGGCCTGATGTGAGTCACTAATAAAACGTAGGAAAGTACATCCCCATAGTACTGTGCTTTTGTTTAGATATAACTGTGTATACCATGATGGATTGAGCTTAATAAATTATTATAATATAGGAAGTTAGGCACTATGCCAGTTACACACAAAGGTAGAGGGGCGAGAGCACGTGCTAGAGGCCGTGGAGGTAGGCCTGAGAGTGACGAGCCCTAAGGGTATCTATCCGCAAGTGCACGGGTCGTTCAAGTAATAATGGGATTTGAGTCCCGGAATTATCGTCCCACAGATAAGTTGTTAGCCTAATTAACTACCGGTTACTTTTACCTTGAGTATATCCTAGCCAATTATGAAATGATGGAGGGTGATCTACTAAAGCTAATTAAAAATAATACTGGAAGGCAATAAAATAATAAGAAATAAAGAAAATAAAAACGAGTAAAATTACTTACAATACTTCAAGCAATTAAAAACAAAAACCTACAAAAGAAAATTAAAACAGTTAAAACGCAATAAAATGCAAATATAAAATTAAAGCAATAAAACTACTTAAATTATAATTAAACAAGTTTAAAATAAAATATGCATGTAACTAAACTAACTAAGAAAATGCAATTTAAGCTAACTTAAAATCTAATGAAAATAAATTTGCCCCTAATTTAATTCTAAACACTAGTTTATCACTAAACTTAAACTAATGAATGAAACATATTTGGAATTTTCACTAACACTTAAAATGCATGACTTTGTCTAAATTAATTAATCTAACTAAATGCATGAAAAATGGATTAAACCCCTATATCAACCAACCAAACATGGCCTTAGCAATTTAAACTTTTCCCTCCAACACTGTTCACGTCTTCACCAATTTGGATATTCTGGTTTCTAGCATTCTCGGTTCCAGGCGGTGCTCATGGTTTGGTTTGGCCTGCTGTCCAGATATGTTCTCAACCTCTGCCCATGTACAGCATACAACTTGCACGTTCTTGGTCTGCTTCAGGTGCTGCCGGAATGCCCAGATGTGCTCTCGGTCTGTTGCTGCTCTGCTTCCTTCACCAGGTACTGGCCACGTCCGCTGCACTGGGATTGTCCTGCTGCCTCTGCTACACGGTCATGCTCAGCTGCTGTACTGCTTCTCTTCCCAGGTACATTTCTCGGATTGTATAAGCTTGCTGGACTGCCTCGGTTCTGATTGTCACCAACACGTTCACAGCCTCTGCACTGCTACTGTCCGTCCGTTCCCAGCAATGCTCGTGTGGTTCAACAGAGAACGTTAACCAGAAACTATGCAAGGTGCGTTAAGTTCATAAAGAACATAGTAAAGGACTGAAAACAAAGACTACAACAGAATAAGGGATGAACAACAAATTAATGGGAAAACAGGGGAGAGCAGAGAATCCGTCAGCTTGCTGGTTGCTTCATTGATTCATCCAGCAATCTGTCAAACCTCACCTCTCGGTATTAAGCTTGATCATTACCACAAATCCAGAAACTAGGATGACTACACAGAAAACTAAAGCTAAACGGTAAAACACTAATGCAACAGAAATCTAACACAGGAAAATTTAGAAACTCCCGAACCGTGCTTCCTTCACTGCTGGTTCCTATTAATTTTCTACTATGCGGTTGATGTTAGGAAAATAATCTCTGAAAATACCAAAATAAATCTTATGGAAGGAAACCGAGAAGGTTGAAATCAATGAGAAACCGAGGGTAAGAAAACTAACAAAAAGAAAAACTGCAGAACAATATCAACGATGGAACCGAGAGAATGAAAATTGATTGAAATTCTATTGCAAATGAATTTAACAACTTGTAAAGAAGAACATGCAATGAACATTAAATAAATTGAAAAAGAAGAACAATGCCGAAAAGAAAAGCTGGAAGAAAAAACCAAAAAAATCTACTGTGCCGCCTTAATAAAAATAAAACAAGGAAGAAGAAAAACTTTTCTAAGTTAACCTAAAAATAAAACTATTCTAACCTATTTTTCTACCCCTACAATTGTCATCATTCTCTATTTATATACACACCTAGGGGTACAATTGTAATATTTCTATCCTAAATGAATTGGCATTGTTTGGCCACTTGTCTTCACACTATTGGCTCCTTGAAATAAATATTTTCATGTCATCTATCTTTTTGTCCAATTAAATGTGCTAGGCTCGTGTTGTCCACGTGGTCCAATCTCGATTTTAGCTCAATTCCGATCCATTTTCTACCGAAATATTCAAAATTCATCTGGATTTAATTTATCTGCAAACATGAAAATTTTAATTAAATACAGGGGATAATTAACAAAATAAATTGGAGATTTAAATAATTAATTAGGAAATTAAGCACAAATAATTCTAAAAATATAGAATTATCACACCTCCAAACTTGAGCTTTTGCTTGTCCTCAAGCAAAACAAAATAATTGTAGAAATGACAAGTACTAAACACAATAATTTCCCCAATATTATCCTCAAAGAAAAAGTACAGACTATGAAATCAAAGAGTCACAATTATAAGTCCAGCACTCAAAATCATTCAATCATAAGTCCTAACCCAAATTAGACTCCTCGTGAGTGTGTGAAAAATGTCAAAGTCACTTCACAATACATTATTCAGATTAGATTATGCAAACACAGTGAATGCAAAGTTAATGACATGTGATCATTTCCATAAGTTTGCTTTTCACTTCTCTCTCCACTAATGTAGTCACACTTAACTAAAGATCAATAGGACTTTATTAAGCTTGTAATGTAAGGCTGGGACTAAGGTATGATAAAGTCGATTTAGGTTTAATTACCCCTTAACATGCATTACTTTCAGGATCTTAATGTAAGAGCTCGAATTTATTCCCCCAAACTTATTTATTTCACTAAACTTTTTTTTTTTTGTATTTTTCTTCTATTTTTTTTTCTTTTTTTTTTGTTTTTTTTTTTTTGCTTCTTTTGTTTTTTTTTTTTGAATTTTCACTATGACCAGATACCCATATGTACAAAGCTCAAAATATATCCCAATGACTTTCATGCTTTCGGGGTAGGGGATAGGAACAAAGTATTTAAGATAAGGTAAATTATAAGCAGGTGTATTTACAGAGAAGGTCTTATTTGGCCCAGATGGGTGACTAGGGGTAAAATATGTACAGGGATGGCTCGAAAGGCTCAAACGATCCAAAGATGACCTAAATCATCTCCCTAATTAAGTGTGATCTAATATTTCGCCTCGAGATTAGATCAAACAAATTCTAAAATATGATACACAAAATCAACTGAACAAATGCAATCCTATGTCCACATAAGCTTTCTCTAAATAAATATACAGATTCATGACATGACATGTGCATAAAATGAGGAAATCATAATCCGAATCAAGACCCATTCAAGAACTCAACTTCATGCTTTTCCTATAATCATGCTTCTTAGTCAATCAAAATCATACTTAATCATGGGGTCATATCATCGGAATATGGGAAAGCTATATGCTAAGTATTAAATCATCCTAAAATCAAACAATTTAAGCTCAGATTTTCGAAAAAATTTTGAAAAATTTTCAATTTTGCCCAAATTTTCGAAAAATGCTCAAGTAATATCCCCTCCCCCAAACTTAAAGTGCACAGTGTCCTCAGTGTGCAGATAATATAAACAATTAAGCTCAAGAACAGAGTACTCCCCTATCTGATGTTGATGAACAACTGAAGCATTTTATTGAAAGCATAAAACTAGAAAATAAACCTGCAAAATAAACAAAGAAAACAACAGAAAAGAAAAAGAAAAAGAACTATATTCAAAAAGTGAAAAGGAAAACATAGCCACTTCATATGCAGCTAAAGAACACAACACTCAGCAGCAGTGCAAAGAGTAGGAGGATCATCCAGAATGGTGACAGAATGTTAACAGTTAGATCCTCCTAAGCTCTATCTACTTTCTTCTTTCTCTCAGATTTCCTATGCTCAAACATTTTATCTTCCTTAACCTCTATCTTAAAACACTCTTGAGAGCCATCAGGGAGCTTCAAAGGTTGAAAAACATTAAATGTCACCTCCTGATCTAAGACTCTCATGGTTAATTCCCCTTTTTGTACGTCAATTAATGTCCTACCAGTAGCTAGGAAAGGTCTGCCTAGAATAATGGGGACTTCCCTGTCTTCTTCCATATCTAACACGATAAAATCTGCAGGAAAAATAAACTTGTCCACCTTAACTAGCACGTCCTCAATGATCCCCTTCGGATATTTAATGGATCTATCAGCTAATTGAAGGGTCACTGTGGTGGGCTTTGCATCTCCTATTCCTAGCTTCTGGTATATGGACCAAGGCATAAGGTTTATACTAGCTCCTAGATTACAAAGGGCTCTACCAAAGAACTGATCTCCTATGGTGCAAGTATGGTAAAACTACCTGGATCTTTGAGCTTGGGGGGTAATTTCCTCTGAATAATGGCACTACACTCCTCAGTCAAGGCCACTGTCTCATAATCCTCTAATCTTCTCTTCCTCAAGAGGATATCCTTCAGAAACTTCACATAACTAGGCATTTGCTCTAAAGCATTTGCGAAAGGAATGTTAATGTGAAGCTTCTTAAAAACCTCAAGAAATTTAGCAAACTGCTGATCAAGCTTCTGGTTTTTTAACCTCTGAGGAAATGGTAATGAGGGTCTAACTGGAGGAAGTGTAGTGGTAACAAGTGTAACATCAAATGAAGAGGAAGGTTGTGAAGAAAAAGAAGAATGTAAAGATGAAGAAGCACCTGACTTAGAATCCTTTGCAGCTTGATCCTGATGTTCCTGCTCTTCCTGAGCTGCTTCATTAGAACTTAAGGATTCTTCAACTATGTAGTGTTCAGGTTGGAACTTAACTTTTGGTTTGTCATCTAGCTCTCTATCGCTCCTAAGGGTGATGGATTTTACATGTTCTTTACCCTCCCTTTGCCTAATAGGATTAACTTCAGTATTACTGGGGAGGGTCCCTTGTGGATTCTGGTTAAGAGCATTAGCTATTTGTCCTACCTGAACCTCTAAGTTCTTAATTGAGGCAGCTTGACTTTGCAGGATAGTCGTGAACATTTCCTCAAGCGAGTGCTTCTTCTCAGCTGCTGGTGCGTGGTAAAGTTGTTGTGGTGGTGGTGGATAAGGTGGATGATGTTGAAATTGGGGTGGATGGGGATGATGAGATGGATGGTATGGATATTGCGGCTGTGGTGGTACCTGAACCGGTGGAGCTTGAAAACCAGGGAGTCCTACAGGTCTAGAGCTAGAAGTTTGCCATTGGTTTTGGCTCCAGGAGAAGTTAGGATGGTTCCTCCACCCTGAATTATAGGTGTTTGAAAAATGGTTGTTCTGTTGCGTAGGGGGAGCAACATACTGAACCGATTCTAAGTTGAGCGGACACCTATCTACAGAGTGGGTACCACTACACAGCTCGCAGGAAAGAAAGGGACTTTGGACAGAATAAATCGGATTAGGACTGGTGGGAGTATTATGCTGGGTACTGAGTGACTCTACCTTCTTTGTAAGATTAGCTATTTGAGAAGTCAAGGTAGACAGTGTGTCTAACTCATATATACTCGCAGCTTTCTTAGGCAACTGCCTCTCCGACGACCATAGATAATTGTTAGCTGCCATTTTATCTAACAGATCATAAGCTTCCTCCTCTGTCTTACACATTAAAGCTCCTCCCGCAGCAGCATCTACTATGGTCCTATTCTGGCTAGAGAGCCCGTTGTAGAAGGTTTGGACTTGAATCCATAAGGGTAGGCCATGGTGGGGACACTTCCTAAGAAGGTCTTTGTATCGTTCCCATGCTTCATAAAGGGATTCAGAATCGAATTGAGCAAAGGAAGATATATCACTATGGAGTTTAGCCATTTTGGAGGGAGGAAAGAACTTAGCTAAAAATTGATGGGCTAACTCGTCCCAGGTGGAGATGGATCTCAGAGGTAAAGTGGTCAACCAGTGTCTCTATCCTTAAGAGAGAAGGGAAATAGTCTAAGCCTAAGTGCATCATCCGAGAGTCCATTATGCTTGAAACTATTGCACAGATCTAAAAATTGCCCTAAGTGAGCATGTGGGTCATCATGGGGAAGCCCACTGAACTGTAATGAACTTTGGATCATTTGGAGGATCGAAGGCTTAATTTCAAAATTGTTTGCAGGGACAGCTGGTGGCCTAATGCCGGAATAATATCCTCCAATCGTCGGCATTGCATAATCTCCAACGGTTCTAATTTCCCTATTTTCTGTCATTGTGTTTTGCAGCGGAGCTTTAAATTTCCTAGAGTCCTTTCGAATTTTTCTAAGAGTACGTTCAATTTCAGGATCTAGAGGAAAGCAATCAAAACTTTTGGCTCTACGCATGCAAACATCAGAAAGTCCTTAAATTTTTATTTTGTTTTTAAGTTTTTTTTTTTTAGAATTTTTCAAATTTTTAAATTTTTTTTTATTAACTAATCTAGATTAAACTTCTAAATATTTACACCCTAAATATTCACAAGCTAGAATTACACCTAAGCATAATTTCACCGATATTAATTAACGACTAATTAAAACTTCCCCGGCAACGGCGCCAAAAACTTGACGAGCCCTAAGGGTATCTATCCGCAAGTGCACGGGTCGTTCAAGTAATAATGGGATTTGAGTCCCGGAATTATCGTCCCACAGAGAAGTTGTTAGCCTAATTAACTACCAGTTACTTTTACCTTGAGTATATCCTAGCCAATTATGAAATGATGGAGGGTGATCTACTAAAGCTAATTAAAAATAATACTGGAAGGCAATAAAATAATAAGAAATAAAGAAAATAAAAACAAGTAAAATTACTTACAATACTCCAAGCAATTAAAAACAAAAACCTACAAAAGAAAATTAAAACAGTTAAAACGCAATAAAATGCAAATATAAAATTAAAGCAATAAAACTATTTAAATTATAATTAAACAAGTTTAAAATAAAATATGCATGTAACTAAACTAACTAAGAAAATGTAATTTAAGCTAACTTAAAATCTAATGAAAATAAATTTGCCCCTAATTTAATTCTAAACACTAGTTTATCACTAAACTTAAACTAATGAATGAAACATATTTGGAATTTTCACTAACACTTAAAATGCATGACTTTGTCTAAATTAATTAATCTAACTAAATGCATGAAAAATGGATTAAACCCCTATATCAACCAACCAAACATGGCCTTAGAAATTTAAAATTTTCCCTCCAACACTGTTCACGTCTTCACCAATTTGGATATTCTGGTTTCTAGCATTCTCGGTTCCAGGCGGTGCTCATGGTTTGGTTTGGCCTGCTGTCCAGATATGTTCTCAACCTCTGCCCATGTACAGCATACAACTTGCACGTTCTTGGTCTGCTTCAGGTGCTGTCGGAATGCCCAGATGTGCTCTCGGTCTGTTGCTGCTCTGCTTCCTTCACCAGGTACTGGCCACGTCCGCTGCACTGGGATTGTCCTGCTGCCTCTGCTACAAGGTCATGCTCAGCTGCTGTACTGCTTCTCTTCCCAGGTACATTTCTCGGATTGTATAAGCTTGCTGGACTGCCTCGGTTCTGATTGTCACCAACACGTTCACAGCCTCTGCACTGCTACTGTCCGTCCGTTCCCAGCAATGCTCATGTGGTTCAACAAAGAACATTAACCAGAAACTATGCAAGGTGCGTTAAGTTCATAAAGAACATAGTAAAGGACTGAAAACAAAGACTACAACAGAATAAGGGATGAACAACTGATGTTAACCTGGCTAAGCAGCAACAGGAATATACCTTCCACGTATTCGGATTGCACTGACGATAAGGAGATGACGTCGATGCAACTTGTTCCTCGTATAGTCTGCAAAAACAACAGGAGTCAGAGGGGGCAGGGATTTGTCCCTGCACGCGCACTCCGATGATTAAGTAAGAAATCGGGAGTTGTGTATGAAGGAATGAAGAAGAGAATGTATTACTTAATTTAGAGAGTTTAAGTTTTTTCCCTTCCTTCTTGTTTTTTCGTCCTCCTTTTCTGAGAGCTCACCTGGATATTTATAGGTTTCTCTAAGTTGGTTCGAGCTGAGGCCCAGGCGCGTGTCTGGGCCGCGACAGAGTCATAGAGCACTCTGTCGCGCTTCGGGTCAAGCAGCTTACGGGAGAGTCGGCAGGCGGCAGAGTACCCATGGACCTCTGCCGCAGACTATGCGGAAGACCTCTACCACAGACTGTGCGGGAGACCTCTACCGCGGCTGTGCGGGAGACCTCTACAACGACTGTGCTGGAGACCTCTGCCATGGGGGCAATGCGGGAGACCTATGTCGCAATAGAGGCGATGGAGGTCTGTCGCGCCTACTGTGCGGCACACATACCGAGTGACAGAGTGCCTATCGCCCCGAACACTCTGTCGTTTAACAGGCAACTGAGTCGCGTGGCGACTCTGACGCTGTAACAGCCACGTGGCTTATCTTGTGTTTGACACGTGGCGGTCTCCGATTGGTCGATCCTTGTGCACGTGGACTTTGGTGATAGGACCACTATCAATTGCTCCCCACTCTTTGGTAGGAATATTTCCTGCGAAAGAGGATTCTTAATAGAAAGATATATTTTCGGAAAGAATTTTACATACCTTTTTGAGGCCTGACTATCACGACGCGAGCGCGTCTTTAGTTCTTACGGCCTTTATGTTTCCATTGCCTGGCCACAGTGACGCATAGCGCCTCAGGCTCTTATGGCTAGTCGAATCTTTCACGCCTGGCCACAGTGACGCATAGCGCCTCAGGCTCTTACGGCTCTTCTGAATATACGCCTGGCCATAGTGACGCATAGCGCCTCAGGCTCTTACGGCTCTTCTGAATATACGCCTGGCCACAGTGACGCATAGTGCCTCAGGCTCTTACGGCTCGTCGGAATATACGCCTGGCCACAGTGACGCATAGCGCCTTAGGCTCTTACGGCTCTTTTGAATATACGCCTGGCCACCGTGACGCATAGCGCCTCAGGCTCTAACGGCTCTTCTGAGTATACGCCTGGCCACAGTGACGCATAGCGCCTCAGGCTCTTACAGCTCGTCTGATTGTACGCCTGGCCACAGTGACGCATAGCGCCTCAGGCTCTTACGGCTCGTCTGAATATACGCCTGGCCACAGTGACGCATAGCGCCTCAGGCTCTTACGGCTCGTCTGAATATACGCCTGGCCAAAGTGACGCATAGCGCCTCAGGCTCTTACGGCTCGTCTGATTGTACGCCTGGCCATAGTGACGCATAGCGCCTCAGGCTCTTACGGCTCTTCTGAATATACGCCTGGCCACAGTGACGCATAGCGCCTCAGGCTCTTACGGCTCTTCTGAATATACGCCTGGCCACAGTGACGCATAGCGCCTCAGGCTCTTACGGCTCTTCTGAATATACGCCTGGTCACAGTGACGCATAGCGCCTCAGGCTCTTACGGCTCGTCGGAATAAACGCCTGGCCACAGTGACGCATAGCGCCTCAGGCTCTTACGGCTCTTTTGAATATACGCCTGGCCACTGTGACGCATAGCGCCTCAGGCTCTTATGGCTCTTCTGAGTATACGCCTGCCCACAGTGACGCATAGCGCCTCAGGCTCTTACGGCTCTTTTGAATATACGCTTGGCCACAGTGACGCATAGCGCCTCAGGCTCTTACGGCTCTTCTGAGTATACGCCTGGCCACAGTGACGCATAGCGCCTCAGGCTCTTACGGCTCTTCTGAATATACGCCTGACCAGAGTGACGCATAGCGTCTCAGGCTCTTACGGCTCGTCTGATTTTCACGCCTGGCCACAGTGACGCATAGCGCCTCAGGCTCTTACGGCTCTTTTGAATATACGCCTGGCCACAGTGACGCATAGCGCCTCAGGCTCTTACGGCTCTTCTGAATATACGCCTGGCCACAGTGACGCATATCGCCTCAGGCTCTTACGGCTCTTTTGAATATACGCCTGGCCACAGTGACGCATAGCGCCTCAGGCTCTTACGGCTCTTCTGATAGATCTAAGCTTTTCCTTAGTGCTTGTGAATCCTTTTCTTCTACTAAGGGCACCATCTTGGGTGACAGTGCTCTAATTTCCATGGGAATCAATGCACCACCCTTGCCTCTCGGGGCTGTACCCTCTTCATTACTTCTTCTTGAGCCATATATTTATTGGCTCTAGCAAACAGGTCAGAAAGTGTCACCGGCTGGTCAAGGGAGAGGGATTCTTGTAACTTTTCAGACCCCGTCCCTTGCAACATTGCAACCGTGGCTACCCTTGCTGGTGGATCATCCACCTCCAAGGTTGCATTTCTGAACCAATCTACGTAGCTCTTCAAGGATTCTTTATTTCCTTGTTTAAGAGTGAGTAGGTAAGTAGCGTCCTTCTTTCTGTGGCTATGGATCATGAAGACTTCCAAAAATTCATTTCGCAATTGGTCGAAGGAGGAGATTGAACCTTCACTCAACCTGTTGAACCACTTCAGAGCGTGCCCGAACAGTGTGAGAGAGAAAGCTCTGCACATAATTTCGTTCTCCCACCCATGCAGCAGCATGAGGGACTCATAACTTTGTACATGGTCATAGGGGTCTACTTTGCCGGTTTAAGTGGCCATGGAAGGCATCTTGAACTTCTTCGGTAAAGGTTTGTTCATAATCTCCGGACTAAACGGATTCCTCCTTTTTTGGCTATCGTCTGGAGACACCAGCCTTCTCTTTTCCAAGATCTTTTGGACGACTTTCTCCACACTTTTCGACCCTCGAGTCGAGTATGCTCCCCTTCCTTCGGGACCAGAAGAGTCCGAATGGTAAGCACTCATTCTAGCAACTCTCGTTCTGGGATTTGATCTTGTGCCCTCGAAATAGTCTCGGGGGTCAGGACCCTTCTGTCTTCATTGCTCCCCAGACCCATGATATTCGAATTCATGCTCCAACTCCTCTGGAGAAATATTGGGCCATGCGGGAGAGTTCTGTCGCCTAAATGCCGCAGGAGAACTCTGCCGCCTATGATCTGCGGGTGAGCTCTGCCGTCTGCAATCTGCGGCTGAGCTCTGCCGCCTATGTGTTGCGAGTGAGCTCTGCCGCTTATGTGCTGCGGGAGTACTCTGCAGCCTGTGTGCTGCGGGTGAGCTCTGCGGTATGCCTGCTGCTGGAGATCTGTGAAGTCTACGGACCACGGACGAGTACTGCCGCCGATCGGCTGCGGGAGAGCTCTGTCGCATACAGTCCGCGGGTGAGCTCTGTCTCCTATCTGCTGCGGGTGAGCTCTGCCGCAAGGGTGCTGAGGGTGAACTCTGCGGTCTGCCAGCTGCGGGAGACCTTTGTCGCATGCGATCCGCGGGTGAGCTCTGCCGCACAGGTGCTGCGGACGAACTCTGCCGCCTGCTGTCCGCGGGTGACCTCTGTCTTGCAGGGTTTGTAGTAGCATTCACTTCCCGTAACTCCGTCCCAGGACGATTCCTTTGAAATGCGATAGAGTTTGGGGTCAATCCTGTGGCGTCATTTAGCGCTCCTGCTCCTTGTCCAACACTCACCAGGGTGGAGGGTTGACCTCTTTCATAGGTCTGCCTCGGGATGTTTTCCCCCACCAACTGCTGCACTTCATGGGGTAAGCTGAATTGGGGGAGAGCGTCTCTGAAGAAGCTCACCATAGCTTTCAATGCTGTCGTAGTCTCTTCATTTTTACGTTTCAGGGTCTCAAATTCTTCTAGAGAAACCAAGGCTTCTCTGTCACCTCTTTCACTATGTCTTCGTCTTTGTTCTGATCTAACGGGGGGACTCACAGAATTTTGCTCCCCTGTCAATTCTGCTGTAGAGCGTGTCCTCACCATTTTGATAGGGAATCCGACTTTTTGTTCTGATTCCCACAGACGGCGCCAATTGATGTTAACCTGGCTAAGCAGCAACAGGAATATACCTTCCACGTATTCGGATTGCACTGACGATAAGGAGATGACGTCGATGCAACTTGTTCCTCGTATAGTCTGCAAAAACAACAGGAGTCAGAGGGGGCAGGGATTTGTCCCTGCACGCGCACTCCAATGATTAAGTTAGAAATCAGGAGTTGTGTATGAAGGAATGAAGAAGAGAATGTATTACTTAATTTAGAGAGTTTAAGTTTTTTCCCTTCCTTCTTGTTTTTTCGTCCTCCTTTTCTGAGAGCTCACCTGGATATTTATAGGTTTCTCTAAGTTGGTTCAAGCTGAGGCCCAGGCGCATGTCTGGGCCGCGACAGAGTCATAGAGCACTCTGTCGCGCTTCGGGTCAAGCAACTTGCGGGGGAGTCGGCAGGCGGCAGAGTACCCATGGACCTCTACCGCAGACTATGCGAAAGACCTCTGCTGCAAGCTGTGCGGGAGACCTCTACCGCGGCTGTGCGGGAGACCTCTACCGCGGCTGTGCTGGAGACCTCTGCCATGGGGGCAATGCGGGAGACCTATGTCGCAATAGAGGCGATGGAGGTCTGTCGCGCCTACTGTGCGGCACACATACCGAGCGACAGAGTGCCTATCGCCCCGAACACTCTGTCGTTTAACAGGCAACTGTGTCGCGTGGCGACTCTGACGCTGTAACAGCCACGTGGCTTATCTTGTGTTTGACACGTGACGATCTCCGATTGGTCGATCCTTGTGCACGTGGACTTTGGTGATAGGACCACTATCAATAACAAATTAATGGGAAAACAGGGGAGAGCAGAGAATCGGTTAGCTTGCTGGTTGCTTCATTGATTCATCCAGCAATCTGTCAAACCTCACCTCTCGGTATTAAGCTTGATCATTACCACAAATCCAGAAACTAGGATGACTACACAGAAAACTAAAGCTAAACGGTAAAACACTAATGCAACAGAAATCTAACACAGGAAAATTTAGAAACTCCCGAACCGTGCTTCCTTCACTGCTGGTTCCTATTAATTTTCTACTATGCGGTTGATGTTAGGAAAATAATCTCTGAAAATACCAAAATAAATCTTATGGAAAGAAACCGAGAAGGTTGAAATCAATGAGAAACCGAGGGTAAGAAAACTAACAAAAAGAAAAACTGCAGAACAATATCAACGATGGAACCGAGAGAATGAAAATTGATTGAAATTCTATTGCAAATGAATTTAACAACTTGTAAAGAAGAACATGCAATGAACATTAAATAAATTGAAAAAGAAGAACAATGCCGAAAAGAAAAGCTGGAAGAAAAAACCAAAAAAATCTCCTGTGCCGCCTTAATAAAAATAAAACAAGGAAGAAGAAAAACTTTTCTAAGTTAACCTAAAAATAAAACTATTCTAACCTGTTTTTCTACCCCTACAATTGTCATCATTCTCTATTTATATACACACTTAGGGGTACAATTGTAATATTTCTATCCTAAATGAATTTGCATTGTTTGGCCACTTGTCTTCACACTATTGGCTCCTTGAAATAAATATTTCCATGTCATCTATCTTTTTGTCCAATTAAATGTGCTAGGCTCGTGTTGTCCACGTGGTCCAATCTCGATTTTAGCTCAATTCTGATCCATTTTCTACCGAAATATTCAAAATTCATCTAGATTTAATTTATCTGCAAACATGAAAATTTTAATTAAATACAGGGGATAATTAACAAAAGAAATTGGAGATTTAAATAATTAATTAGGAAATTAAGCACAAATAATTCTAAAAATATAGAATTATCAGAGAGCCGTACGGAGCCACAGACTGAGCAGGCTCCACAGAACCCTGCTGGGAGAGCAGAGGATACTGAGGCTCGCTTCGCTAGGTTAGAGCGGAGTATTGAGAATTTGGTGGAGATAGTCACGCAGGCCTTGGGCGCCGGTGACAGACGAGATCCCGCGGCACAGCCTACTACTGAACAGGCAGCTGCAGAGGCGGAGAGACCTCAGACCTCAGACTGCAGAGACTGCTACTGTTACACCACCCCCGGTATGGGATACAAATTCCCCTATCGCTCCACAGCAGAGCGGTAGTGATGTGGGTTATGACTGTGACTTGAGCAGGTTGCGAGAGTTTCAAGCTCTGAAACCCCCAGTGTTCAGAGGGGTGAAGGACCCGGTTGTCACGGAGGACTGGGTGTATGAGATGTAGAAACTGTATAGGTTTTTTCGATGCACTTCAACTGAGAAGGTAGCCTTTGCCGTGTTCATGTTGAAAGGCTAGGCCGAGCATTGGTGGCGGTCCATCGAGGTTATTTTGAGGGCCAGACACTCTGAGATCTCATGGGAGATATTTCTAAAGGCCTTCAGGAGATAGTATATCCTAGCCACCGCATAGAGAAAATTACGGATGGAATTTATGAATCTGGTTCAAGGAAACCGAACTGTGGATGATATGAGTCCAAGTTTATGTCCTTGAGGAGATACGACCCGGACACGATGGGTAGTGAGACCCGAAAGATACAGAAGTTCATGGATGGACTGAGATTGGCCATCCGAACTAAGCTAGCCCCATTTGATATTCAGACATATGAGGAAGCAGTACATAAGGCTCAGCTGTGTGAGTAAGACTTTGAACGAAATGCCTCCGAGCTTGGGAGGATTAGTGTCAGGAAGGACAGGGATCAGAAGAGATTCGGGTTTGATAGAGTGACCAAGAGAGGAGGCCAAAGGTTTTTCGAGAAGAGGCCTAAGATTGAGGAGGTGCAGGAGAGAGCTGCTAGACCTCCCATATACCCAGCCTTGACTACGTCGTGGGGTATGACTATTGGAGGACCACGACCTACTACTGATCAATGTAGGAGATATGGGAGATTTCATGGGACTAGGCCCTGTTTGATGATTCCTATGGTGTGTTTTAGATGCGAGAGACCAGGACATATGGCTAAGTATTATCTCGAGAAGATGAAGATTGCCCCACAGAAGGGCAAGGAGCCTGAGGGAGCTTTAGTTGAGACAGCAGCCCCGAGGAAGAGGGCTACAACTAAGGAAAAAGGGAAACAGGCTGTGGGTGTGAGCAGAGGAAGAGTACATGCACTGGATCAGGACACCGCAGATGCTTCGACGGATGTGATTAAAGGTACCATTCGAATCTTTGATTTAGAAGCATTGGTATTATTTGATTCTGGTGCCACGCATTCTTTCATATCACCTTCCTTTGCACATAAATTGTTTAAGCATGTGAAACCAACATTGTTGGATAAAATGTTGATGATTTCCACACCCATGAATGATAGTCAATTGACTGAGCATGTATGTAGAGATTGTAAGTTAAAGATAGAGGGGAAGGAAATGATAGCCAATCAGATTTTATTGAATATGAATGATTTCGATGTAATATTGGGAATGGATTGGTTGGCTACCAATCGGGTTGTTATGGATTGTCATGCCAAGACATTGATGTTTTCAGGATTAGACAATCTTATTGTAAATTTTGATGAAAAGAAATGATATGAAACTTGTATAATTGTGGTAAATAAAAGTGTATGATTTTTAAATGCATAATACTTGAGAGATAAATTTATTGTTTATGATAAATGTTGAATGTGGAGTAATGGTTTATGTTACTAACGATGGAGAGGATAATGTGAAGGGTTCATTGCATACGTGGTTGATATAGATGAGGCACGCTCGGAATTAAGGGACATACCCGTAATTGCGGATTACCCTAATGTTTTTCCGGATGAATTGTCAAGACTACCACCTGAAAGGGAAATGGAATTTTACATAGAGTTAGTGCCTGGTACAGGGCCAATATCGAAACCACCCTATAGAATGGCTCCGATAGAATTGGAAGAGCTGAAGAAATAATTGCAAGAGTTACTGAAGAAGGGGCTTATCAGACCGAGTGTCTCACCTTGGGGAGCACTAGTTCTATTTGTAAGGAAGAAGGATAGAAGCCTCCGACTGTGTATAGATTACCGATTGTTGAATAAGGCCACCATTAAGAATAAGTACCCCTTTCCAAGAATCGATGATTTGTTGGATCAGCTCTAGGGAGCCGAAGTGTTTTCTAAGATAGACATGCGGTTAGGGTATCATCAGTTGAGGATCAGGAGTGGAGATGTACCCAAGACAACATTTCGTTCCCGTTATGGCCACTACGAGTTTTTGGTAATGCCATTCGAATTGACGAATGCTCCCGCAGCATTTATGGCACTGATGAATGATATATTCAAGCCATACCTGGACAAGTTTGTGATTGTGTTTATTGATGACATTTTGGTGTATTCTAAGTCCAGGGAGGATCATGAGGAGTACTTAAGGATAGTTCTGCAGACCCTCCGAGAGAAAGAGTTGTATGCCAAACTCAGCAAGTGTAACTTTTGGTTAGAACAGATCTCATTTTTGGGCCATGTTATGTCGAAGGATGGGGTATCGGTGGATCCATCCAAGATAGAGGTAGTTGAACAGTGGGAATAGCCCAAGACAGTTACTGAGATCATAAGTTTTCTGGGATTGGCAGGATATTATCGGAGATTTGTAGAGGGTTTCTCCAGACTAGCTGCTCCATTGACACGCCTCACGTGAAAAGACCTTAAGTTTGTATGGGATGAGGCATGTGAGAGGAGTTTTGAGGAGCTTAAGCGTCGATTGACGACTGTTCCAGTTCTCACCATTCCTACCAGCTCAAGAGGATTCTCGGTGTATACAGATGCATCACACCAGAGACTGGGCTGTGTGCTTATACAGGATGGGAAGGTAATTGCCTATGGATCTAGACAGTTGAAAGATCATGAGAGGAACTACCCGACACATGATTTGGAGTTGGCGACCGTGGTATTTGCTTTGCAAATATGGCGCCACTATCTCTATGGTGAGAAATTTTAGGTGTTCACAGATCATAAGAGCCTTAAGTACCTGTTCTCGCAGAAAGAGCTGAATATGAGACAAAAGAGATGGCTCGAACTCCTGAAGGACTATGATTGTGAAATCATGTACCACCCAGGTAAGGCAAATGTAGTTGTCGATGCTTTGAGTAGAAAGAACCTTGGATTGGTGTCTTATATGATGGTAACACTTTGCGAACCTCAGTTTGGATGTAACCCCACCTGGATTTGAGAGACTTGAGATCATGGCTAGTTTGAGACTGGAGCTAGAATTGATTGGCCGTATTCGGCAAGCCCAGCAAAGTGATCGACGGTGCATCGATTGGCTGAGACAGATACAGACAGGTATGGGTAGTGATTTTGAGCTGAGTACAGATGGCTTATTGAGGTTCAGAGGCAGAGTATGCGTTCCCAAGGATCTTGAGATCAGGAGAATGATTTTATCGGAGGCTTACTCATCAAAGTATATGATACATCTGGGAAGTACCAAGATGTATCAAAACCTTCGAAAGGTTTATTGGTGGTCTGGAATGAAAAGAGACATTGCTGAATATGTCGCTAAGTGTCTTGTTTGTCAGCAAGTGAAGGTAAAGCATCAGAAGCCTGCAGGATTATTGCAGCCTCTACCGATACCGACATGGAAGTGGGAGCATGTCACCATGGATTTTGTGATGGGGTTGCCGAGGACCTGTAGAGGTCATGATGTCATATGGGTTATTGTGGATCGGTTGACTAATTTCGCCCATTTCTTGGCTATGAGAGCTACCGATATACTCAGTCAGTTGGCAGACCTGTATATTCAAGAAATAGTACGGCTAAATGGTGTACCAGTGAGCGTTGTTTCTGATAGGGATGCCCGCTTCACTTCCCATTTCTGGGAACATTTTCAGGAAATGCTGGGGACCCGACTGAGTTTTAGCACTACTTTTCATCCTCAGATAGATGGGCAGTTAGAGAGGACTATACAGACCCTGGAGGATATGTTGAGAGTGTGTGTGCTGGATTTTAGAGGCTCCTGGGATGACCACCTGCAGTTAGCCGAGTTCGCCTATAATAATAGCTATCATGCGAGTATCGGGATGGCACCCTATGAGGCATTGTACGGACGTAGATGCCGTTCCCCTATTGGATGGGAAGAGGTTGGTGACAGACACATATTTGCTTCGAACTTAGTGCAATAGGCATCTAAGGACGTCCAGTTGATATGTGAGAGATTACGGATAGCTCAGAGCCGGCAAAAGAGTTATGCTGACAAGAGACGGAGACCACTAGAGTTTGATGAGGGTGAGTCGGTATTTCTGAGAGTTTCACCATAGAAGGGTATTATGAGATTCGGTAAGAAGGGCAAGCTGAGCCCTAGATATATCAGACCCTTCGAGATTTTGGAGAGAGTGGGGGATAAGGCGTATAGGTTGGCATTTGTCCACAACGTCTTCCACGTCTCGATGCTGAAGATAAAAAAATAAGGTTTATAAGACCGAGTGTCTCACCTTGGGGAGCACCGGTACTATTTGTAAGGAAGAAGGATGGAAGCCTCCGACTGTGTATAGATTACCAGTTGTTAAATAAGGCTACCATTAAGAACAAGTACCCCTTCCAAGAATCGATGATTTGTTGGATCAGCTCCAAGGAGCCCAAGTATACGATACATCTGGGAAGTACCAAGATGTATCAAAACCTTTGAAAGATTTATTGGTGGTCTGGAATGAAAAGAGATATTGTTGAATATGTTGCTAAGTGTCTCGTTTGTCAACAAGTGAAGGTAGAGCATCAAAAGCCTGCAGGATTATGTAGCCTCTACCGGTACCGACTTGGAAGTGGGATCATGTCACCATGGATTTTGTGATGGGGTTGTCGAGGACCCGTAAAGGTCATGATGCCATATGGGTTATTGTGGACCAGTTGACTAAGTCCACCCATTTCTTAGCTATGCGAGCTACCGATACTTTGAGTCAGTTGGCAAACCTGTATATTTGAGAGATAGTATGGCTCCATAGTGTACCAGTGAGCGTTATTTTTGATAGGGATGCCCGCTTCACTTCCCATTTCTGAGAACATTTTCAGGAAGCACTGGGACCTAACTGAGTTTTAGCACCACTTTTCATCATCAGACAAATGGACAGTCAGAGAGGACTATACAGACCCTCGAGGATATGTTGAGAGTGTGTGTGCTGGATTTTAGAGGCTCTTGGGATGACCACCTGCAGTTAGCTAAGTTCGCCTATAATAATAGCTATCATGCGAGTATCGGGATGGCACCCTATGAGGCACTGTATGGACGCAGGTGTCGATCCCCCATTGGATGGGAAGAGGTTGGTGACAGATAAATCTTTGCTCCGAACTTAGTGCAATAGGCATCTGAGGACATCCGATTGATATGTGATAGATTACGGACAGCTTAGAGCCGGCAAAAGAGTTATGCTGACAAGAGACGGAGACAACTAGAGTTTGATGAGGGTGAGTCAGTATTTTTGAGAGTTTCACCATCGAAGGGTATTATGAGATTTGGTAAGAAGGGCAAGTTAAGCCCTAGATATATCGGACCCTTCGAGATTTTGGAGAGTGTGGGAAATAGGGCGTATAGGTTGGCATTGCCACCGGACTTGGCAAATGTACATAACGTCTTCCACGTCTCGATGCTTCGGAAGTATCACCCAGACCCGGCACACGTGATAAAATATGAGCCGTTGGAGCTCAATGAGAGTATGGCGTATGTTGAGAAGCCGGTTCAGATATTGGATAGAAAAGAGAAAGTGTTGCGGAATAAGACAATTCCCTTAGTGAAAGTTCTATGGCAACATCACATGGTGGAAGAGGCCACATGGGAATTGGAGAACTTGATACGGTAAAGTACCCTCAACTTTTTGAAGAGTGACATGGTTCTAATTTAGAGGACCAAATTCCTTGAAGGAGGGGAGAATGTGAGACCTCGTACATGTATATTTGTAACGTGTGTAATTAGATCAATTAATGTGAATGGACTTGTAATGTAAAGCATAAGTGGTGTAAGTCCATGGATTCAATGTACATATGTTTAATATGATTTGTAATGTACACACAAGTTTTATTGTGTATGAATATGAAGAAATGAGTTCTTGTAAGTGATAAATGTGATTGGAACTCAAAATGAGTAGTGTGGTAAATAGAAGGAAGTTGCATGAATATAAATACTTCCATTTGGTTTTATATAGTATACCTTTGGATATACAATGAATGCACACAAGTTTCAATGTGCATAAGGTATGAATGGATGCCATTTTCAAGTTATAAAGGTGGATGGATGAAAAACTGGCCATGGTAGCAGATTAAGGACAATTGGGTGTGAGTTGCAGCAGGAAAACTACAGGAAATCTGAAAACATGAAGGCCAAATCGATCTCATAGGATGAGAGATCGATCTGAAAGAACAAGAATGCTCTTATTTGGGTAATGGAATAGAGCAGATCGATCTCCAATGGAGCCAGATCGATCTCCTAGGCATTCTGTAATGAAAAGATCGATCCTCAAGCATACAGATCGATCTCCTTAGCTCTCTGGTTGGTAGCAGATCGATCTCATGCTTCGACAGATCGATCTCATGCTTAAAATGTCGTGAAAATGAGAGATTTAAGGGGACCTGATCGATCTCCTCTTGGACCAGATCGATCTCCTCAAGCTATTTCTATAAAAGGAGGGCTGAAAATCTAAAAATTTCGAGAAAAACACCAATCTTCCATTTCTAACCCAAAAACCTAACTTTCTCTCTCTAAAATTAGCTATTTCCAACAAGAATTGAGGGGAGGCCATTAGACACTAAGTTGTTCATCTTGAGGAAGAGAACAACATAGTTGGAAGCCAAAATCCCATTATTGGTATTGAAGGAGATAAGGGCATTGACATTTGGAGCAAGAAGAAAAATCAGATTTTGGTAAGATTCTAATACTCCAATCCAAGTACATTGTTTATTTAAGTGATTTTAGAGTTGAGTTGGATGTGTATTGATGGATAGATTATCTAGAGGTGGTGGAATTGGTGTGACCTAGAAAACTTAAAATGGATATAATGTGAGAAGATATCGGTTGAATGAGTTTATGAATTTTGGGCATGCTAAAGTTGTATTGAGGTAATGTCTATGATTTTAGATAGTTAAATGGAATTACATTGTGAGTTTGGAGGAATTGTAAAAATGAGTATGTATATGCTTGATAAATGCCATAGTGAGGGAATTCATGAAATATGAACACTATGAGCTTAATGTCGATTTAATATCGATTTGGAATAAGTTAATAGGCCTAAGAAGATCCATAGACTCGAGTTATGGGTAAAGTAATGAAACGAGGCCTCATAAGCGTTAATAGAGGCTATAGATTGATTTGACTATAGCAAGCACAAGGGTTGCATTATATGGATCGAATATAGTCTAAAATATGATTGTGTGCAGTCCCGAAGAGTTCGTGAAGATGAATCGGACCACACGAGTGAGCAGCGCTAAGGAAAAGGAATCACGCGTCGCGATTCCAGGTAAGGGAATTCTGTAGGTATATAGAGGTAGCTGCTTGTATTTTGTGGGTATATAGGGCTTTGTGCATGGATTTATAGAAATGTATTTTGACGATGTATGGATGTGACTATGAATAATTGTATGATATTTGGTTGTTGAAATGGTATTGTAAAAAAAAAAGGGATAGTAAGGCTAATAATTGCATAAATCAAGTGTTTTGAATGCTTTCACAAAACATGTGTTTGGTTTTAAACGAATTGATAGATAGGTTGGCTATTGTGGTTTGATGTTTGTGATAGCACATGTGAAGTGCCAAATATGTTTTGACATTAGTTTTGAAAGCTTATAAGCCGCCTATCATGTTTATGTAAATTAAACCGTACTGGAGCCTAGCTCGCACCGGGTATTGATGTTTTCATTTGTATGAAACATGCTGGAGCTTAGCTCGCACCTTGATTTGGAAACCATGATGATGTTTATAAACCGTACTGGAGCTTCTGCTCGTACGTGGCTTTTGAGTGGTTTGTCTTATGAGTATAACCGTACTAGAGCTATGCTCGTACGCGATCTCCTTATGATAGGATGCATGAGTCATGCTAGAGCTTTGCTCGCACAAGTTTTCACATTGTGATACGTATAAGGTTGTAAAAGTTGGTAAGATCTTTAAGCCCTACATCCTTAAGCTAACATCCTTAAGCCCGAAGAGGCGAGGAGGCTCTGTTAGGCGGGGAGGCTCTGTTCGGTGGGGAGGCTCTCTTACGGTAAGATACTTAAGCTAACATCCTTAAGCCCAAAGAGGCGGGGAGGCTCTGTTAGGCGAGGAGGCTCTGTTCGGTGGGGAGGCTCTCTTACGGAAGGATCCTTAAGCCAACATCCTTAAGCCCTGGAGGGGCGGGGAGGCTCTGTTCGGCAGGGAGGCTCTCCTTCACGGATATGGAAAACTCTTGGTATGGGGTAGGTAAGACCTAGGAATGGTACCCCCAATTACGATATGAGTCCGCGGAGTACGCTGTACCTTGTATATCACATGGAGTACGATGTACCGCGTGATGGTTATGTGATGAGAAAGTTTGGCGAGGGATAATCCATCTCCGTGCCAGCACGATACCCCGCACACCTGGATGTGTGTGGTCTGGGATGATTTATGATGTAGTTGGTCCACATAGGCACTTTTGATATAGTGACCTGGTTTTTATACACATGTGTAAATTGTGAAATGAAAATGTGGTTGTGATTGTGAATTGATTTGATGGGATGGTATGTGTTCGAGAAAGAGTCTTATGATGTGAGCTTAAAAAGGAGGTTTCTTAATGAATTACCCTTTTTATGAGTTTAAATGAGATTGAGCATGAGATGATTTATACATGATGTTTTTACCATGTTTTATATGCCAATGTACATGATTTTGATACATGATATATATGTATACTCATATGGCATAGTTTTATTCCTCATGCTCCTACCATAAATGATTTATGCATAACACTATCAGTATGTAGATAGAGTCGTTATCTACCATGCTTGCATTATTGCCTTATTGAGCGTGTGGTTGCTCATCCCTCTCTATTTTCCCCCTCCTACAGAGTGTGCATAGTAGCCCAGTGAGGACTGAGGCGCGGTATTTTGGACATCCGCTACATCTCCATCATTTAGAGGTATATACACAGTGATTTCTTTTTGTATTTAAACAATGTAAAAGCACAGTAGTCATTTGAAATGTAATTATGGGGGATGTAGATGTTTGTGAACATAACTTGTGTAAGTTAATGATTAACTTTCAAATGTATGACATTGCTTTACTTAACTAAGAATGAATGAGATGTGATGTTTATTATTGACTCACAGCCCAACAGTGTTGTGGTGAGTTTGTTCATGACCGAGTAAGAAAAGGAATAAACGCGAAAAATTTATTGAGATTTTCGGTAAAAGGGAATGGAATTGGGTCGTGACACCATGAGTATATGAAATATGTTAGGGAAGATGATGATTGAGATGAGTCAGAGGGTAGGACTGATCCATCCCCCTTCAGGCAAAGTGATGCCTTATGCACACTTGATCAGTGAGGCCTGGGATCACTAACTATAGCCATATGTCATGGATATTAGTTTGCCGAGAATTCCATGTCTATCTCAGAGATAATAGAAATTGAGAAACTCAGAAAAGAAAGGAATTCGATGAAAAGAAATGATTTGAGAAAAGCAAAGAGATATTGTGATTTGATAAATCTCTTGATTTGAATACTTGAGCTATGATAGCATTGTTTTATGATATGTTTTTAAATGGAAGTACTGAATCATAGTTTTATGAAAATGCTTATGAGAAATAACTGTTTAAATGCATTTTCTAGTAATATTTCCATTTATATTGAAACATGGTTTTGTTTATGCATGCATGGGCTATGTAGATAGTACAATATCTACCTGTTAGCATTTTTTTCCTTACTGAGCTGTGGTTTGCTCATCCCAATATTTTTCCCCTTTCAGATACTGAGAAGTAGAGCCATGTAGTGATCTCTAGATCCTTTTTTGTGTTGGACAGCTCCCACCAGTTGCAAAGGTATAAAGATTTGTATACACATGAGAATTTTGTATCTATTATAATGTATCGTACAGTTATGGATTGAAAATGTAAACAGTTGTATGGGGATGTTATGTAAAGATATTATATTATACAATTGATTTTGTTTATTTACACACACACCTGAGAGTGTGAATTAAAGTTTTAAATTTTTTCGCTATAAGTGTATGGAAATTTTAGTAATTACATTGACTCACAACCCAACCGTTAGTAGTATATGTATGGGCACCCAGAAGTAGGGTGTGACAACATCAATGTCACATTTCCTCAAATTATAGAGAACTAGGAGGATCTCATGATTTAAATGCCAATATGAAATCTTTATCTTATTTGGAACATTGGCCATATATAACCTTTTTCGAAACCTCTTTTCTACTCTAGTTGTTTCATTATTCTCCTTTCATTATCTAACATAAAGTAAGCACTTCTAACTCATAAAATGCCACTTTTTTTAGCACCTAAACAAACTTATCGGGTCTCTTTAATTGATTCAGTAACACAATTTCAATCATCTTAGCTTCTTCTTCTTCATTAAATAGGTGCATTGTTCCTTTCTGTAAGCTAAGAAAGCTGTTTGATGGGAGCCACCTCTCCTTCCATATTTAGACTTAGGTTTCACATTCCACTCTCCATCGAAGTCTAGCATTTACTATCTTTTTTGCTCTCTAGATACTCTGCCAAGTATAGAAAGCATTATGTCCAGGCCTTGAGTCCAAGGAGGTTAAGTTAGGAAAATATCTAACCTTCAATATAATACCTTGTAAACTAGAGAATATATATTCTTTATGAGTTAATGGCCACGTTTCCCTAGCATGGCTAGACTAAAACATTTTAAATCTTTGATACTCATCTCTTTCTTCTTTGCTCATGTATAATTTACCCTATTGGATCCAATGTATTCTATTATTATCTTTTTTTGAAGACCACAAATATCTTCTTATTGACTTGCTTATTTCATTACATAAAGTCTTTGAGAGAATGAAAATAGCCATAGCTTATGAGGGTAATGTAAGGCCCGTAAATTCATATGTATTCTTATGATTTCGTGATGTACAAACAAGTTACAGTTGATATGAATCATAAGAAATGAATGTTTTTAAGTTCCAAATGTGAATGAAATGCAAAACGAGTAGTGAAGTAAATTGAATATGAATATACCTTTGAATTTCTGGGAAAATTGCAACAGGAATGCTGTAGATGAAGGGCAGATCGATCTCATTAGCAAGGGGAGATCAATCTCATCGCCTTGAAATATAATGCTAAGCATTCTATAAGAGGGAGATCGATCCCTCATTCAAAGCAGATTGATCTTGGGTGAATTCTAGTTGAGACAGATCGATCTCTAAAGGGTTCTGGATAACACAGATCGATCTCTAAGTGATTCTGTTTGAGCCAGATCGATCCTACCTTCTCAAGGTCAAATTCTAAAGAGATAAACACAAGGCAGATCGATCTCTCACTGCTAGGAGATCGATCTCCTAAGGCAATTTTATATAAACCCAACTGCTGCATCTTTTTCCCCGAAACCAACCAATTCTCCATTTACAGAAAGTGAAAACCTAACTTTCTACTCTAAAAATTATCACCTTTCAATCAGTTTTAAGAGAGATTTGCTTCAACAAAGTTGTTCCTTGTGAGGAGGAGAACAATATAGTTGAAAACTAGAAGCTGAAATCAAGGATTGAAGGAGTAAGGTGAATTTCCCCCAAATTGACAAAAAGAGGAAAAAAACAAGCTAGGTAAGATTTCAATACACCAACTTCAAGTATGTTAATATAGGTATTTTGGTGAGTTGATTGGTGTATGTTTTGTTTGCTGAAAACACCCATGAACATGTTAATCCTCAATGACTGAGAATTTGGATTGGTGTGAGAAAATGAGAGAAAATTGATTTGGAATGGATTTAATGATGATTTAAGCATGTAGTGATGTTATTAAGCATGTATATATGATTGTAAGATAGTTTTGTGAAATACATATGTTGGAATAGATGAGGAATGAAAATAGGTATATGAGATATATGATGAAATGCTATAATAGGAGAAAATGATGAACTTGAGGCATTGGGAGATTTGTGACAGTTCATTTTAAATCAGTAGACTTGCTGAGTCTAATAGGTTATCGAGAAATGAATGGTAAAATCGAAATGGACTTAAGAGAGAGTAAAGTCCAATGAGATGTAATAAGGCTAAATGGGTAAAAAAGGGCTAAATGCATTGATTTGAAGTTCAGGCAAGTGAAAATTAAGTATATTAAGGTATATTGATGTGAATGATTATCCACAGCTTCGGAGTTTATATAGGAAGCTGATTGAACTGCGAGGTTTAGCAGCACCGAGGAAGTGAGGTCAGGTGACGTGATCCGAGGTAAGGGAATTTTGTAAGTAGCTAGAGGTAGCTATACGTAATTTGAATAGAATTTTGAATATTTAAAATCGTATATGGATTTTTGAATATGGAAAATTTCGGTAGGAACCGACAAGGTAAAATTGTGATTTTACCCCAATTAAGGGTAAAAAGCTTAGGAAGCATGTTTGTGACTAGTTTTGACAGTTGCATAGATAGATTTGGCTAATGTTTTCATAATACATGCGAAAACAGCACGTTATAGTGCCGATTTGATTTAATTGAGTGAATTTCAATTGAAATAAGTCATCTATCGGTTTGTGTGAAAAACCATTGGTGCTAGAGTAATACTTGCACTAGATTTTACCAGATATGCATCACATAGTACTTGAGTATTTCTCGTACTTGATTTTAATGCGATTTGTGCATGATAGAGTACTGGAGCGTTGCTCATACTCAGTTTTATTGATTGATGCATGATAGAGTATTAGAGCATTACTCATACTCAGTTTTACATGGCATAGTGCTGGGAGCATTGCTCGTACTAGATTTATGTGACTTGTGCATAAGGTAGTGCTGGAGTTTACTCGCACATACTGGTTTTGAAAGAGATAGCATGAAACAGCCATGCTGGGAGCCTGTGCAGACTGTGTGTCGCACCGATTATATGCTCGCACGTGCAAATTTTTGAGATATGGCCGAGGGCTATCGAAACTATTATCCATGGTATGAGGGTTAAGACCTATGACAGGCACCCCGACTATGAGGATTGGGTCCATGGAGTACTTTGTAATGAGGATTGGGTCCATGGAGTACTTTGTACCATGTATGTCACATGTAGTACGATGTACTGTGAGTACACGATGATATAGATTTATTGGCTGACGGTTGAGGATTTGGCCCACCTCTTGTTACAGCAAATGTGAGAACCCGCACACCGAGTACTGTGTGACACGCCCTAAAGGTATATTCCGCAAGTGCACGGGTCGTACAAGTAATAATGGGATTTGAGTTCCGAGTTATTGTCCCTCAGAGAAATTGGTTAGCCTAATTAACTACCGGTTAATCTTACCCTCAGTATATCCTTGCAAATTATGAGATTAAGGTGGTGATTTACTAAAGCTAATTAAACATACTGAAAACAATAAACATTAAGAATAAAGAAAATAAAATTGAACTAAGATTTGCTTACTGAACTCCGAGTAATTAAAGTAACTACCTACAAAAGAAATTAAAACAGTTAAAATGAATTAACGCAATTAAAATAAAATGCAAATATGAAATTAAAGCAATAAAACTAATTACACTGAAATTAAACAAGCTTAAAATAAAATGTGCATGTAATTAAACTAACTAAGAAAATGCAATTTAAACTAACTTAAAGTCTAATGAAAATAAATTTACCCCTAATTTAATTCTACATGAACACTTAATTAACTATCAACCTAATTAAAACTAAGTTCTAAACTATTAAACAAGAATACTAATAATGCAATTTAATCAAAGACTCTAAACTAAGCTAACAAATTAAATAGGAATTAAACTAAACTAACAATCCATGAAAATGAGTTAATTAACTATTATGCACTAGCCAAACAACCCTTAACAATTTAAACCATTCCCTCCAAACATTGTTCATGTTCTTCACCAAAACATTTCCAGTTGGTTCCGTTCTCAGCTTACTCGCTGCTCTCAGTTCCAGGCGTGTCTTCCTTTTCCAAGTTGTGTTCTTCCTCTAGGAGTTCACGGACTACCTAGCTAACTGCTCTTGTCCGCGTACTGCTATTGCTGGCCCTGTCATGTTCAGCTAGTGGTGGTGCTGCTGTACATGCTCAATGTTCTGCTTCGGCTGCTGTAACTGCTCTCGGTTTCACTCTGCTGTTCTTGCCAGGTCCTGCTTCTGCTGTTGCTAACCCAGCTCCTGATCTTGTCCTGTATTGCTACCAGTGTTGCTGATCTATTTCTCTTTACTGCTGTCTTTAGATGCACCCTATACACTCTCGGTACCGTGAGTGTTGTATATCACAGCATTCAGCATCAACAATTCTGCAAATCTCAGCAATGCAATTCTGTAAATAGATAAAACACAAACATTGAATTATAGTATGTAAGTTCAAGGTAGTGAATAAACTATGGTAACCTTAATATGACTGAATTGAACAGCTAGAATAGGAAAAGGAAATAACAGTAAATCACACATAAAACAGAGGAGAACAGAAAGGAAACACACAACCTTTCAATCACACATAAAACAGAGGAGAACAGAAAGGAAACACACAACCTTTCACTGCACTATTCATGGTAAGAGATGCTAATACTAACATGAAGCAAAGCTAAATTAATGGTAACATAACTTAGAAGCAAGGTGTGAGACCCCGTACATGTATAGCTATGTATATAGGAACATGGGAATGTAAATAGAATCATAAGTAAGATGACGTATTGTAATGTGAAGTGTATGCAATGTAAGTTCATAAGATTATGTACGCACTTGTAGTAAGAATTGTGATTATACGTACAAGTTGCATTATGAGTGAGTAGGAGGAAATAAACTTGAAACGAGAAGAATGTGATCAAAATGGGATATGAGTAGTATAGTAAAATGGAAGGAAAGATTTACATAAGTGTATAATTCCATTCGAATAATATCGTATATAATTGGTCAAACAAAGATTCTACACAAGTTTTAATGTGTATGTAGAGAGGATGGATCCCATTTTCAAGTCTCAAAGATGAATGAATGAGAAAATGATCATGGAAGCAAATTAAGGGTGCTTGGTAAGAGTTGTTGCAGAAAAACTGCAGGAAATCTGGAATTTGTGAAGGCCAGATCGATCTCATAGGATGAGAGATCGATCTGGGAGAGCCAGAATGCCCTTAGGTGAGAAATGGAAGGGGACAGATCGATCTCCAAAGGAAGCAGATCGATCTCCTTAGCTCTCGGGTTGGAAGCAGATCGATCTCCCATAAGGCCAGATCGATCCCCTTAAGCTTCTGTTTGACAGCAGATCGATCTCCAGCCTCGACAGATCGATCTCCTACCTTTAAAACGTCTCAGAAAAGAGGGATTTTTGAGGAACAGATCGATCTCCACCCAAGGAAGATCGATCTCATCAAGTCAAACCTATAAATGGGAGCAGTTGGATCATCAGAATTTCGGGACAAACATTTCCATTTCACTTCAACTCAAAGAAATCTAGTTTCTCACTCCTAAATCCAGCCATTTTCAGTGGGATTTAAGGAGAGGCTATTAGAGACAAAGTTGTTCACATCAAAGAGAAGAACAACATAGTCTAGAGGCATTTTCCCATTTGAAGGATTGAAGAAATAGAGGGCAATCCTAATTGGAGCAAGAGGAAATCCAATGAGGTAAGTTCTAATGCACAAATCCAAGTACATTGGTTTAGTTAATGATTATAAAGATATTTGGGTGTGCATATTGTGGATAGAACTACCTAGGATGGTATGAAATGCATATAGCTGAGAAAGAGTCAAGTGTGAGAAAGTGGAATGTGGGAGTATTTTTGATGAATGGGATATCTTGAGTGGATGAGTATGTTGTGGAAATGGTTTGGAAATGTTGATATTAGGATAAATTGGGAGATTTACCACAAAAGGTAAAAATGTGTAATTAAGGCATTGGATAAATGCTTAGTTGAATAAGAGTTAGAGTCATTGACTCAAATGTTGATGGATGAATTTCAGTTTCGGATGATACGCCGGAGCAAGTCAAGATGAGAACGCAAGAAGCATAAAGGCGGATAGTTGCACACAAGTAAAACGAGGTAAGGGACTGTGTGTTAGCTATAGAGATGTTCGTACGTAATTACAGCAATTTCGTAGATATATTGCTAGGACTAGTACGATATTATAAGTTTATGAAATGATGTGGAAGTATGAAAAGTACTATGATGTATATATATGTATTGAGAAATGGAATAGGGTAAGGAAATAGCATGATATGCATGTTTTCAATGAAATTCTCAATTTTACATGGTTATTGATGATTGAGAAATGTTGATGATAGTTTGGCTAATTTTACATGCTTTGGCATGAAAAGGCATGCTATGTGAATAAACGTGTTTTGAGTTTTAAAAAGAGAAAATAGCCATCTATCAGTTTTGAGATGAGATTTGGTGTCGAAGCGTTAGCTCACACCCGGTTTAAAGCCTTGATGTACCGTGCGGGAGATTAACTCGCACGGAGGTTTTGAGAAAGTGCGAGAACTATGCTCGTACCTATTTTGTTGAGTTAAGGTAAACCTGGGGGTCTGGGACCCAAGGGGATACCAGCCGACGGCCAATTGAACGGGCTGGGCCTTAACGATAGATCGTACCGCGCTGGAGCTTTGCGTTGACTGTGTGTCGCGCTGCTTGCTCGCCTGGTATATGAGACATGGTTTAAGGATAAAAAGTCCATCGGAGTTGGAGTATGGACTTGGGTCCACGGTTGTACGTAGAATAGTGTAGTCACCCGTTGGTATACTATGTACCGTGCTGGGTGCACGTGAGTACAAGTATCGCGTAGATGACACACGACGTATCTTCACCGTGAGTATACGAGGAGATGAGGTGGATTGAGATGAGCCGGAGGGTAGGACTGACCCATCCCCCTTCAGGCGAAGTGATACCCTGTGCACACCCGATCAGTGAGGCCTGGGATCACTGACTGTGGCCATAAGTCGTGGATATTTGATTGCCTAAAATTCCATGCCTGTCTCAGAGAATCGAGAAACAGAGACAATCTCAGAAAAGAAAGAGACTTGCGAAAAAGAATGATTTGAGAAATGAAAGGGATTTCATGTTTTAATAAATCTCCTATTTCACATTCGTGCCATGAGGGCACTATTTATGAGCATGTTTTAAATGGAAGTTTGACATTTGATTTACACGAAAATGCTCTTGAGAAATATGTATTTAAATGCATTGTTCGTATGATATTTCCATTTATAACGAAAACATGGTTTTGGTTTATGCATGCATGGGCTATGTAGGTAGTACGATATCTACCTGCTAGCATACATTTCCTTACTGAGCCGTGGTTTGCTCATCCCACTATTTTTCCCCCTCCAGGTACTGAGAAGTAAGGGAGCGGTGATCTCTAAGTCTTTTGTGTTGAACAGCTCCCGCAATCCGCAAAGGTATAAGATTTGTATACACGAGTATTTTGTATCTAATATATCGTATCGCACAGTTATATCTTAGGATTGTAATCAGTATTAAGGGGATGATATGTAAGCACATGGTATTTATACAATTAATTTTGTGTATTTACACACACACCTGGGAGTGTGAATTAAAGTTTTAAATATTTCGCTGTAAATAAATAAATTTTTAGTAATTGCATCTTCTCACAGCCCAACCGTAGTAGAGAATGTATGGATAGAAGGGTTCCCTAAAGCGGGGCATGACAGGCTTGGTACAGAGCTTGGTTGGTCTGATGTGAGTTGATGCTTAGGACTAAGAAAACATACATCCCCAAGTTACTGTGCGATATTTAGATACAAATGTGTATACGGAGCTGGTAGTGAATTAAATGTTTGTTATAACGCAGGAAAGTTATCAGGCTAGTGAGTTATGCCTGAGAGACACCGCAAGAGGGGAGAGAGCTCGAGGGCTCGAGGGCAAAATGACAGGATTGAGAGGCACAGTAGATCATCCTCTAGTCATGAGCCCTAGGAACAGATAGAGGCTTCTGATCCTCGAATCACTCGATTGGAGGAAGACATGCGCACGATGATGACCATGATGGGTCAGATCATGGCTAGGTTTGAGGGTACACCTGGTACAGCGGGACAGGCTGCACCGAATCCCCCAGCAGCTGCACCTGAACCTGAGAATGTTGCACCTGCGCAAGCTGAACCGGCTAGGCCACGGGAACCTCATATTCGACCGGTACCTCCTCCGGTAGCCCCACATCAGCATGATGATGATTTGGGGTATGGATATGATTGTGATATGGAAAGATTGAGGCACTTTATGGACTTTAAGCCTCCTTCGTTTAGCGGAGTAAAGGATCCGACGGTGGCTGAGGACTGGATCAGTCAAATGGAGAAGTTATTCGACTTCTGTAGATGTTCAGCTACGGAGAGAGTAGCACTTGCGGCCTTTGTATTGAGAGGCGAAGCAGAGCACTGGTGGAAGTCCGTCAGGCCGATGTTAAGAGCTTAAGGAATGGTTATCACGTGGGATATGTTCTTGGACGTTTTCAGAGAGCAATACATCCCAGATACTGCTCGACGGAGACTACAGATGGAATTTCTGAATCTGACTCAAGGGAATCGAACAGTCGATGAGTACGAGTCACGATTCACTTCACTGGGTCGATATGATCCGGACTCGATCAGGAGTGAAGCTGTCAGAGTCCGTAGATTTGTAGATGGACTGAGGCCTTCGATCCGAGCGAAGTTGGCCCCATTTGATGTCGCTACATATAGAGAGACTGTGCGACGGGCCCAGTTATGCGAGCAGGATCATGACTTACAGATCTCTGAGTTTAGTTGGGGAAAGGACAAGGGTCCGAGGAAGCTGGGAGATGGCAAGAGTGCCAAATTTGGTCGAAAATTCATGAGTAAACGTCGGAGAGAGGTAGATGAGTTCCAGAAAAAGGTTGCTAGACCTTTTATGCCTCCGACTCAGACACCAGCCAGGGGAATAGTGATTGGTGGACCCCGACCGACTACAGATCAGTGTAGGCTATGCGGTCGATACCATGGTGGTAGGCCATGTCATCTTCAGGGTACCCGATGTTTCAGATGTGGTAAATTTGGACATTATGCCAGAGAGTGCCCGGAGATAGTTGAGGCAGTTCCACAGAGGGGTAAAGAGCCAGAGAGGGTTCCTACAGTTGCACCTTCTGCAAGAAAGAAAGCCTCGGCTGAAGAGAAAGGAAAACAAGTTGTGGGTCAAGGCAGGGTGTATGCGATAGACCAGGCATCGGCTGATACCTCTTCTGAAGTGATAAAAGGTACAATCTTGATTTTCAATTTAGAGGTTATAGCTTTATTTGATTCTGGTGCTACGCATTCCTTCATATCACCTGCATGTGCATCTAAGTTAAAAGGTTTTGTAGAACCCACATACTTGAGTAGGACCTTACTAATAAGCACTCCAATGAGAGTTAGCCAATTAGTTGAGCAAGTGTATAAAGATTGTAAAGTGAGGGTGGGAGATAAGTGCATGACAGCCAACTTGATTTTGTTGAATATGTATGACATTGATGTAATTTTGGGAATGGATTGGTTAGCCGCTAATCATGCTGTCACAGACTGTCGTTCTAAGTCTATTAAGTTTTCTCTACTTGAAGAATGTGTTGTAAGATTTTAAGAGAAGAAATGAAATCTTAAATTTTGTGATTAGTAAAGTACTTTGGTATAAATGGCTTGAGTGTTGTTTTGAAGGTTTTGTTGCTTATGTGGTGGATTTGAACAAAGTACATCCGGATATGGAGGACATCTCAGTGGTCAAAGAATTCCCTGATGTCTTTCCAGACGATCTACCAGGATTGCCACCTGATAGAGAAACGGAATTCGGTATAGACTTGACGCCTGGAACCGAACCAATATCGAAGTCACCATATAGGATGGCCCCAGTTGAGTTAGAGGAATTAAGGAAACAGCTGCAAGAGTTGTTAGAGAAGGGGTTCATAAGACCGAGCGTCTCACCATGGGGAGCCCCGGTATTATTTGTGAAGAAGAGAGATGGGAGCCTCAGGTTGTGCATTGACTATCGGATGTTAAACAAGGCTACCATCAAGAATAAGTACCCCTTGCCACGCATTGATGATTTACTGGATCAACTTCGGGGAGCACAGATCTTCTCCAAGATAGATCTGAGGTCTGGGTATCATCAATTGAAGATTCGGAAGGAAGATGTGCCCAAGACAGCATTTCGTACCCGCTATGGCCATTACGAATTCTTAGTGATGCCGTTTGGGTTGACCAATGCGCCGGCAGCTTTTATGGCTCTAATGAATGAAGTTTTCAAGCCATACCTGGACCAATTCGTAATTATTTTCATTGATGACATATTGGTGTATTCAAGGTCCAGAGAAGAGCATGAGCAGCACTTAAGGATTATTTTGCAAACCCTCCGAGAGAAAAGGTTATATGCCAAGCTTAACAAATGTGACTTTTGGCTAGAACAGATTTCTTTTCTAGGCCATGTTATATCGAAGGATGGGGTGTCAGTAGATCCATCCAAGATTGAGGCAGTCGTTCAATGGGAACAACCTAGGACAGTCACAGAGATCAGAAGTTTTCTAGGTTTGGCTGGTTACTACAGGAGATTTGTAGAAGGTTTCTCTAGATTAGCTGCTCTATTGACACGTCTTACGAGGAAGAGTGTGGAGTTTTCATGGGATGAAGCATGTGAGAGGAGTTTTCAGGAGCTTAAGCGCAGATTAACTACCGCGCCAGTTCTTGTCATCCCTAACAGTTCAGGGAATTACTCGGTGTATACTGATGCTTCGCATCAAGGACTAGGCTGCGTTTTGATGCAAGATGGAAGGGTAGTAGCTTATGGATCTAGACAGCTGAAGGATCATGAGAAGAACTACCCCACTCACGATTTGGAGTTAGCGGCCGTAGTGTTTGCGTTGAAGATATGGTGCCACTACTTATATGGTGAGAGATTTCAGATCTTTACGGATCATAAGAGTCTGAAATATATATTCTCGCAAAAGGACTTAAACATGAGACAGAGGAGGTGGTTGGAACTCCTCAAGGACTACGATTGTGAGATCTTGTACCACCCAGGGAAGGCAAATGTGGTTGCCGATGCATTGAGTCGGAAGAGTCTCGGGTTGGTATCACATATGATGGTTAGAGAGCACGAGTTGTTGGAACAATTCACGAACCTTAGTCTGGATATGACCCTACCTGAGATTGGCAGCTATGGGATCATTGCTAGCTTGAGATTAGAACCGGAGTTGATTGAGAGAATCCGACAAGCTCAGCAAATCGATCAATGGTGTATTGTCATGATTAGCCAAATCCGGAAAGGGAAGGGTGCTGATTTATATTGAGTCCAGATGGAATACTAAGGTTTGGAGATAGAATATGTGTTCCTAAGGATTTAGAGCTGAGAAAGCTGATCTTATCAGAGGCACACTCGTCGAGATACACGATACACCCGGGGAGTGGTAAGATGTATCAAAACCTCCGAAAAGTATATTGGTGGTCTGGAATGAAGAGAGACATAGCTGAGTATGTCGTTAGATGTCTCACTTGTCAGCAAGTAAAAGTCGAACATCAGAAACCAGGAGGATTATTACAACCTCTATCGATACCAACATGGAAGTGGGAGCATGTCACCATGGATTTTGTGATGGGGTTACCGAGAACCCGTAAGAACCATGATGCGATATGGGTGATAGTAGATCGGTTAACGAAATCGGCACATTTCTTAGCCATGAGATCTACAGATACATTGAGTGCACTCGCGAATCTGTATGTGCGAGAAATAGTGAGATTGCATGGAGTCCCAGTGAGTGTTGTTTCGGATAGGGATGCCCGCTTCACTTCCCACTTTTGGGGACATTTCCAGGAAGCGATGGGGACCCAGTTGAGTTTTAGCACCACTTTTCATCCTCAGACAGATGGTCAGTCAGAGAGGACTATACAGACCCTGGAGGATATGTTGAGAGCGTGTGTGCTGGATTTTAGAGGCTCATGGGACGATCACTTGCCATTGATTGAGTTCGCCTACAATAACAGTCATCACTCAAGTATTGGTATGGCCCCTTATGAGGCACTATACGGTCGTAGATGCCGATCGCCCATTGGTTGGGAAGAAGTTGGTGACAGACAATTGCTCGCCCCCGATTTGGTTAAGCAAGCCTCCGAGGATGTTCATATAATATGCGAGAGGTTGCGAACAGCTCAAAGTCGACAAAAGAGCTACGCTGACAGGAGACGGAGACCACTTGAGTTTGATGTTGGCGAGTCCGTATTTTTGAAAGTATCTCCTTCTAAGGGAATAATGAGGTTTGGGAAGAAAGGAAAATTAAGTCCTGGTTACATTGGTCCCTTCGAGATTTTGGATAGAGTGGGAGAAGGAGCATATAGGCTAGCCTTACCACCTGAGCTGGCAGAAGTCCACAATGTCTTCCACGTTTCTATGCTTCGGAAGTACTACCCGGATCCGACACATGTAATTAGCTATGAGCCGTTGGAGCTCAAGAAAGATATGTCGTATGTCGAGAGACCGATCAGGGTGTTGGACAGGAAAGAGAAGGTGTTGCGGAACAAAACGATTTCATTGGTTAAGATTTTGTGGCAACATCACACTGTGGAAGAGGCCACATGGGAACTGGAAAGTTTGATGCGGGAAAAGTATCTCGAGTTATTCACAGATTGAATTGGTTCTAATTTGGAGGACCAAATTCTTTAAGTGGGGGAGAATGTGAGACCCCGTACATGTATAGCTATGTATATAGGAACATGGGAATGTAAATAGAATCATAAGTAAGATGACGTATTGTAATGTGAAGTGTATGCAATGTAAGTTCATAAGATTATGTACGCACTTGTAGTAAGAATTGTGATTATACGTACAAGTTGCATTATGAGTGAGTAGGAGGAAATAAACTTGAAACGAGAAGAATGTGATCAAAATGGGATATGAGTAGTATAGTAAAATGGAAGGAAAGATTTACATAAGTGTATAATTCCATTCGAATAATATCGTATATAATTGGTCAAACAAAGATTCTACACAAGTTTTAATGTGTATGTAGAGAGGATGGATCCCATTTTCAAGTCTCAAAGATGAATGAATGAGAAAATGATCATGGAAGCAAATTAAGGGTGCTTGGTAAGAGTTGTTGCAGAAAAACTGCAGGAAATCTGGAATTTGTGAAGGCCAGATCGATCTCATAGGATGAGAGATCGATCTGGGAGAGCCAGAATGCCCTTAGGTGAGAAATGGAAGGGGACAGATCGATCTCCAAAGGAAGCAGATCGATCTCCTTAGCTCTCGGGTTGGAAGCAGATCGATCTCCCATAAGGCCAGATCGATCCCCTTAAGCTTCTGTTTGACAGCAGATCGATCTCCAGCCTCGACAGATCGATCTCCTACCTTTAAAACGTCTCAGAAAAGAGGGATTTTTGAGGAACAGATCGATCTCCACCCAAGGAAGATCGATCTCATCAAGTCAAACCTATAAATGGGAGCAGTTGGATCATCAGAATTTCGGGACAAACATTTCCATTTCACTTCAACTCAAAGAAATCTAGTTTCTCACTCCTAAATCCAGCCATTTTCAGTGGGATTTAAGGAGAGGCTATTAGAGACAAAGTTGTTCACATCAAAGAGAAGAACAACATGGTCTAGAGGCATTTTCCCATTTGAAGGATTGAAGAAATAGAGGGCAATCCTAATTGGAGCAAGAGGAAATCCAATGAGGTAAGTTCTAATGCACAAATCCAAGTACATTGGTTTAGTTAATGATTATAAAGATATTTGGGTGTGCATATTGTGGATAGAACTACCTAGGATGGTATGAAATGCATATAGCTGAGAAAGAGTCAAGTGTGAGAAAGTGGAATGTGGGAGTATTTTTGATGAATGGGATATCTTGAGTGGATGAGTATGTTGTGGAAATGGTTTGGAAATGTTGATATTAGGATAAATTGGGAGATTTACCACAAAGGGTAAAAATGTGTAATTAAGGCATTGGATAAATGCTTAGTTGAATAAGAGTTAGAGTCATTGACTCAAATGTTGATGGATGAATTTCAGTTTCGGATGATACGCCGGAGCAAGTCAAGATGAGAACGCAAGAAGCATAAAGGCGGATAGTTGCACACAAGTAAAACGAGGTAAGGGACTGTGTGTTAGCTATAGAGATGTTCGTACGTAATTACAGCAATTTCGTAGATATATTGCTAGGACTAGTACGATATTATAAGTTTATGAAATGATGTGGAAGTATGAAAAGTACTATGATGTATATATATGTATTGAGAAATGGGATAGGGTAAGGAAATAGCATGATATGCATGTTTTCAATGAAATTCTCAATTTTACATGGTTATTGATGATTGAGAAATGTTGATGATAGTTTGGCTAATTTTACATGCTTTGGCATGAAAAGGCATGCTATGTGAATAAACGTGTTTTGAGTTTTAAAAAGAGAAAATAGCCATCTATCAGTTTTGAGATGAGATTTGGTGTCGAAGCGTTAGCTCACACCCGGTTTAAAGCCTTGATGTACCGTGCGGGAGATTAACTCGCACGGAGGTTTTGAGAAAGTGCGAGAACTATGCTCGTACCTATTTTGTTGAGTTAAGGTAAACCTGGGGGTCTGGGACCCAAGGGGATACCAGCCGACGGCCAATTGAACGGGCTGGGCCTTAACGATAGATCGTACCGCGCTGGAGCTTTGCGTTGACTGTGTGTCGCGCTGCTTGCTCGCCTGGTATATGAGACATGGTTTAAGGATAAAAAGTCCATCGGAGTTGGAGTATGGACTTGGGTCCATGGTTGTACGTAGAATAGTGTAGTCACCCGTTGGTATACTATGTACCGTGCTGGGTGCACGTGAGTCCAAGTATCGCGTAGATGACACACGACGTATCTTCACCGTGAGTATACGAGGAGATGAGGTGGATTGAGATGAGCCGGAGGGTAGGACTGACCCATCCCCCTTCAGGCGAAGTGATACCCTGTGCACACCCGATCAGTGAGGCCTGGGATCACTGACTGTGGCCATAAGTCGTGGATATTTGATTGCCTAAAATTCCATGCCTGTCTCAGAGAATCGAGAAACAGAGACAATCTCAGAAAAGAAAGAGACTTGCGAGAAAGAATGATTTGAGAAATGAAAGGGATTTCATGTTTTAATAAATCTTCGATTTCACATTCGTGCCATGAGGGCACTATTTATGAGCATGTTTTAAATGGAAGTTTGACATTTGATTTACACGAAAATGCTCTTGAGAAATATGTATTTAAATGCATTGTTCGTATGATATTTCCATTTATAACGAAAACATGGTTTTGGTTTATGCATGCATGGGCTATGTAGGTAGTACGATATCTACCTGCTAGCATACATTTCCTTACTGAGCCATGGTTTGCTCATCCCACTATTTTTCCCCCTCCAGGTACTGAGAAGTAAGGGAGCGGTGATCTCTAAGTCTTTTGTGTTGAACAGCTCCCGCAATCCGCAAAGGTATAAGATTTGTATACACGAGTATTTTGTATCTAATATATCGTATCACACAGTTATATCTTAGGATTGTAATCAGTATTAAGGGGATGATATGTAAGCACATGGTATTTATACAATTAATTTTGTGTATTTACACACACACCTGGGAGTGTGAATTAAAGTTTTAAATATTCCGCTGTAAATAAATAAATTTTTAGTAATTGCATCTTCTCACAGCCCAACCGTAGTAGAGAATGTATGGATAGAAGGGTTCCCTAAAGCGGGGCATGACACAAGGTTACTAATAAGTGAAGAAACTAAAAGAATTAAACTAATGGAACAATTGATCCGAACTGAAGAACTAAATAATAATAAAAGAAAAAGACGTTAACTGTAAGAATTGATGAAAAAGAGCATGAACTTTTTTATTAATCAAATAGTGGATCATGAAGAGTAGATGTTGAGGTATTTCTTCATTCACAAACATTGGATCACGGTGAAGAAGATTAATCAAACATCAACTGGTTTCTTCCAGTAGCTACGGTTTCTTTCAATAGTCACGGTTTCATTCATTCCTCCACCAAACCATTTTTGTTCCACCCTTCCAATATTATCACCAATCGATGCACAGAATCATCCCAACATTTTAGATCGGCAATAATGAATCAAAATCATGATCGGCATTGATGATTCAAGATTTACAAATACTTTAGACTATAACCAAAAGGGGATTAAAACATATAGCAAAAACAGGACGATGACAATTGAAACAAACTGAAATGATAAACAACTATTTCTAGGTAATGATACTGATAAACTAAAAACAAGAATTTTTCATAATAACTTCAGTTGAATAAAATAGTAGCTATTGAGAAAAGAAAATGGAAGCTAGAAGAAAAATGCTATGCGGCAGAATCCTCCAAAACAAGGAAAAAAACTTTTAAGTTAACCTAAAAATAAAACTATTCTACCATATTTTTTTCCACACTTTACAATTGTCATCATTTTTTTTATTTATATACTGTCACGACCCTCAACTTACCAAAATACGTACAAATTTTTCGCATTTTCATGCATCAATCCTTAATCATCCTTCCTCGATCGTGAACAACCACACACTTAACAGTTGGGCTGTGTGTCGACGTCTAACTCACTCCACCATACCAATTCAATTTGAAACACTATTTATGAGTAAACACTTGTATAAATGTATATATATCAGAGTTGTTACATGTGTTTACATTGTTTTACATCCCCAGTGGTTACATACAAAATGCTACTGTGCTATGTCTAGTTTAGATACAAAAAAATCAAGGTGTGTATACCTTTAGCGATGGGATGCAGCGAAATTACCAAAAAGGGAACGCCTCCAGTCACGTCCAATCTATACTCAAATCTCTATAGAGAGGGGAAAATAAGGGGGGTGAGCAAACCACACACTCAGTAAGGTAATCATGCGAACAGGTAGATACTGCACTATCTACGTGATCGTGATGCCATGCTCAAAAGCATTTAATTCATTGTTTATCTCAAAACATGAGTGTATGATTGTGTTAATGGTATGTAAAGCATTCATGCTATTTAAAATTCAGTGCACATTTCAACTCAAAGCATGGTATAAATCATCATGCATAATTCACAATAAAAGCATGACATTAAACATCATGCATTTTCACAATAAAGCATGGCATTAAACATCATGCATCCGTGCACTTTAAAAACCATTAACAAATCAATTCGTCACTGGTCAGGTCTCGGCCCATCCCTCGGGCTTTCCTGACCCACAATCATTTCAAACATGGATTTAATCTCAAATAGCAGTAGACATGTGAGATAGGCAGTTCAATAATAGGTAATAACCTCAAGGCCTATGTACATAACCTGTGATACCGGCTACACGGATCAGGTGTGCGGCATATCACCACCATCTGCTTCCACACAGGAGGTGGGTCAAATCCTACCCGTCGGTCCATAGCAGATCTCGTCCGAAGACGGCACATCACAACTCAACACGGTACAATGTACTCCATGCTACATGCACGGTACGACGTACTCCGTGGACCCAATCAACACATCATATCACGCCACATCTGAAACGCACGTGTGAGCCTATTTAATCGGGGCGACCTCTTGTCTATCCGAAGCTCCTAACACGGCTAATTAATCATGTCAACACAATGCATGTGTGAGCCTATTTAATCGATGTGACACCCAGTCTACTTGAAGCTCCAAACACGGCAACATACAATGTGGGCATCCAGTGCGAGACAAACTCGAGCACAATGCCAAAACAATTATGAAATCCATGTGAAAACTAGTGCCTCTTGCACTCTTTCATACTCACGAAATCATGTAGGTGGCTCAAAACTTACAAAATATGATTAACAAAACCAAAACACACTCATCTCTTTTGCAAATCATTTCAATATTAGCCAACCTACCAATCATTTGCTAAAAGCAATAAAACATGATTTTCAAAGCAATATGCTTTTGTTTTCATGCACATTTCTCAAACTCCCAACTTTTACCCTTCAATCACCTAACAACATTTCCTAGTCTCATGCATTCTAGCAAAACATTTAAGCGCCCAAATTGCGCACAGATATCTCTAAGAGTCCACACAATTCCCTTACCTCGATTTACTTGGTGTGACTCCTTTCCTTTTAGCTTCTCACGCTCTTGGCCCAACTCGCCTCGGCGTATCCTCGGAAGCTGCGATTCATTCATTAAATCGATTGAGTTAATGTATTTAACCCATAATTGACCTCACTAGTCAATATTATCCACTTATGCATTTTACAAATGCCTTAATCCACATTTTACCTCTTTTAGGTAAGTCTCACAATTTATCCACTAACCACATCTTAAAATCATACCACAACACTATAAATAACTTTTACATATCTCTTTCATCATTAATCTCCATACATTCCACTTTCTCACACTAAACCACTTCTAGGTCAAAATCATTCCAATGCATTCTAGATAGTTTCTAACCATCCATACTCATGCCAAACAACTCCAAAATCACTTAAATAAATAATGCACCATAGTTGGAGTGTTAGAATCTTACCCAATTTGATTTCTCCTCTTGCTCCAAATGGCAATGCCCTTAACTTCTTCAATATCGACAATGGGAAAATGCCTTCCAACTATGCTGTTCTTCTCTTTGATAGGAACAACTTTGCCTCTAATGGTCTCTCTTTAAACCTCACTGAAAATGGCTGATTTTAGAGAGAGAAAGTTAGGTTTTTGGGTTGAAAGTGGAAGGTTTGTATTTTTTCCGAAATTTTCTGATTTCCAGCACTCCTTATATAGAATTAGCTTGAGGAGATCGATCTGGTCCAAGAGGAGATCGATCTGGTCCCTTAAAATCTCTCTTTTTCACGGTATTTTTAAGCCTGAGATCGATCTGTCAAAGGATGAGATCGATCTGTCGAGGCATGAGATCGATCTGTCGAAGCATGAGATCGATCTGCTCCCAAACAGAGAGTTAAGGAGATCGATCTGGTCCATTGGAGATCGATCTGCTCTATTCTTTTGCCCAAATAAGAGTATTCTGGCTCTTCCAGATCGATCTCTCATCCCATGAGATCGATCTGCCCTTCAAAATTTTCAGATTTTTTGCAGTTCCTCTGCAACAACCTTTACCAAACATCCTTAATTTGCTACCATGATCATTTCCTCATTCATTCATCTTTGAGTCTTGAAAATGGCATCCATCCTCACTTCATACGCATTAAAACTTGTGTAGAATCTTTGTATGACCAATGGTACTTAATATAAACAAGAATGGAAGTGCACATCTTATGCAATTCTACTTCCATTTTACCAAACTACTCATAATCCATTCTACACACATTCTCCACATGTTTAAGTCCATTTCTTCACATTCATACATAATGTAACTTGTGTGTACAATTACCACTCTCATTACAAGTGTGTACATTACTTATGGACTTACATCACATATACTTCACTTATGAATTCATAGTACAACTCTATTTACATTTCTATGTACATATATACCCTTATACATATACGGGGTCTCACATTCTCCCCCACTTAGAAAATTTGGTCCTCCAAATTGGAACCAATTATTCTGTGAACAACTCGGGATACTTCTCCTGCATCAAACTCTCCAATTCCCATGTGGCTTCTTTTACAGCGTGATGTTGCCAAAGTATTTTCACCAAGGGAATTGTCTTTATCCTCAACACTTTCCCTTTTCTGTCCAATACCTGAACTGGCTTCTCAACATATGTCATACCCTCATTGAGCTCCAAAGGCTCATACCTAATCACATGTGCCGGGTCCGGGTGATACTTCCTCAACATGGATACGTGGAAGACGTTATGCACACTCGCCAACTCTGGTGGCAATGCCAACCTATACGCCTTGTCTCCTACCTTATCAAGTATCTCAAATGGCCCTATATATCGAGGGCTCAACTTTCCCTTCTTCCCAAATCTCATAATTCCCTTCGAAGGGAAAACTTTTAAAAACACTGACTCACCCACCTCAAACTCTAGTGGTCTCCGTCTCTTGTCAGCATAACTCTTTTGCCTGCTCTGAGCTGTCCGTAACCTCTCACATATCAATTGGACGTCCTTAGAGGCTTGTCTAACCAAGTCGGGAGCAATGATCTGTCTGTCACCAACCTCTTCCCATCCAATAGGGGAACGGCATTTACGCCCATACAATGCCTCATATGGTGCCATCCCGATACTTGCATGAAAACTGTTATTATACGCGAACTCTGCGAGTGGCAAATGGTCATCCCAGGAGCCTCCAAAATCCAATGCACACGCTCTCAACATGTCCTCCAGGGTCTGTATAGTCCTCTCTGACTGACCATCTGTCTGAAGATGAAACACGGTGCTAAAATTCAACTGGGTCCCCATCGCTTCCTGAAAATGTTACCAAAAGTGGGAAGTGAAGCGGGCATCCCTATCAGAAACAACGCTCACTGGAATTCCATGTAGCCTCACTATCTCGCGCACATATAGGTTCGCTAACTGGCTCAGAGTATCGGTAGCTCTCATAGCTAGAAAATGGGCTGATTTCGTCAACCGATCCACAATCACCCATATGGCATCATGACCTCTCCGGGTCCTCGGTAATCCCATCACAAAATCCATGGTGACATGCTCCCACTTCCATGTCGGTATCGGTAGAGGCTGCAATAACCCTGCTGGCTTCTGATGCTCTACCTTCACCTGCTGACAAACGAGACACTTAGCAACATACTCAGCAATGTGCTTTTTCATTCCCGACCACCAATAAACCTTTCGAAGGTTTTGATACATTTTGGTACCCCCTGGATGTATCGTATACTTCGATGAGTGAGCCTCTGTCAGGATCAACCTTCTGATCTCTGCGTCATCAGGAACACATATCCTACCTCTGAACCTCAGTAATCCATCCGAATTCAACCCAAATTTCGTCTCTAAACCCCTCTGTATCTGCCCGACAATATCACTACACTGCTGATCAACTCGCTGAGCCTGTCGGATTCGATCTACAGATCCGTTTCCAACTGCAGGCTAGCTATCATAAATCCACTATCAGCGTCAGGTGGGGTCATATCCAAACTGAGGTTCGTGAACTGTTCCAACAGCTCGTGTTCCCTGATCATCATAAATGATACCATCCCGAGATGCTTCCTACTCAATGCATCAGCAACCACATTTGCTTTGCCCGGGTGGTATAGGATTTCACAATCATAATCCTTTAGCAGCTCGAGCCATCTCCTCTGTCTCATGTTCAACTCTTTCTGTGAGAACAGGTACTTAAGGCTCTTATGATCTGTATAAACTAAAATCTCTCACCATAGAGGTAGTGGCGCCATATTTTCAACGCAAACACCACCGCTGCCAACTCCAAGTCATGGGTCGGGTAGTTCCTCTCATGATCCTTTAACTGTCTTGATCCATAGGCTACTACCTTCCCATCCTGCATCAATACACAGCCCAGTCCTAGGTGTGAAGCATCTGCATACACCGAGAAACCTCCTGAGCTGGTAGGAATGGTGAGTATTGGAGCTGTAGTTAATCTCCTTTTCAACTCTTCAAAACTTTCTTCACACTTTTTGTCCCACACAAACTCTACATTTTTCCTTGTGAGACGTGTCAATGGAGCAGCTAACCTCGAAAATCCCTCTATAAACCTTCGGTAATACCCAGCTAAACCCAAAAAACTTTTGATCTCTGTCACCGTCTGGGGTCTCTGCCACTGAACTACGGCCTTAATCTTAGATGGATCCACTGATACTCCATCCTTTGATACTATGTGACCCAGAAAAGAGATCTGTTCCAACCAAAAGTCGCACTTACTGAGTTTAGCGTACAACTTATTCTCTCGGAGGGTTTGTAGCACTATCCTCAAATGCCTTTCATGTTCCTCTCTAGACCTTGAATACACCAGTATATCATCAATAAACACAATAACAAATCGATCCAAGTGCTGGTGGAATACCTCATTCATCAAAGACATAAAGCTGCGGGAGCATTCGTCAACCCGAATGGCATAACCATAAACTCATAATGTCCATACCGGGTGCGAAAAGCTGTCTTGGGTACATCTCCATCTCGTATCTTCAACTGATGGTACCCTGATCTCAGATCTATCTTGGAAAAGACCTGCGCTCCCTTAAGCTGATCTAACAAATCATCGATGCGTGGGAGGGGACACTTATTCTTGATGGTGGCCTTATTCAACAACCGGTAGTCTATACACAGTCGGAGGCTTCCATCCCTCTTCCTTACAAATAGAACCGGTGCTCCCTAAGGTGAGACGCTCGGCCTGATGAACCCCTTCTCCAGCAACTCTTGTAATTGTTTCCTTAACTCCTCTAACTCAACTTGAGCCATTCTGTATGGTGGCTTGGACATCGGCTCTGTACCAGGTGCCAAATCTATACCAAACTCCATCTCCTATCTGGAGGTAACCCTGGTAACTCATCCGGAAAGACATCTGGAAATTCCCTAACCACGGGTATGTCTTCCAATTCCGGACGTGCCTTATCCATCTCAATCACAAAAGCGATGAATCCTTCACATTATTCTTTCCACCATTAGTATCATAAATCATCACATCACATACATAAATGAAATCAAATTTATCCTTCATACATCATGTATCAAGATTATACTCATCAAACTTATAAAAATCATGTTCTTTAATTTCATTTCACGAAATTAACTACAAGATTGTCTATCTTTGGAAACATCAAAGTTTTTGCATGACAATCCATAACAACATGATTGGCAGCCAACCAATCCATTCCTAGGATCACATCAAAATCACTCATGTTTAATAAAATTAAATCGGCTGCCATCTCTTTACCTCCTATCTTCATTTTACAATCCCTATATATATGCTCAGTCAACTGACTATCATTCATAGGGGTAGATATCAACAACATCTTATCAAGCAGCGTGGGTTTTACATGCTTCAACAATTTACATGCAAAGGATGGCGAAATAAAGGAATGCGTGGTACCAGGATCAAACAGTACATATGCTTCTAAATCAAAGATTTGGATGGTACCTTTTACCACATCCGATGACTGATCTGCAGTGTCCTGGTCCAGTGCGTGCACTCGTCCTCTGCTTACACCCACTGCTTGTTTCCCTTTTTCCTCAGCTGTAGCCCTCCTCCTCGGAGCAGCTGTACCAACTGGAGCTCTCTCTGGCTCCTTGCCCTTCTGTGGGGCTCTCTCTATCATCTTTGGGCAATCTCTGATTACGTGCCCTGGCTTTCCACATCTGAAGCATACAACCTGAGGTCCATAACATGGTCGAGTACCGTGGTACCTACCACACTTGCCACACTGTTCTGTAGTAGGCCGTGGTCCTCCAATCACGATTCCCTTAGCTGGAGCAATGGCCGGATACATGGGAGTATCAACTGTCCTCTCCCGGATCTCATCAATTCTCAGCCTCTTTCCAGAGAATTTCTTGCTTCCTTTATAGTTGAAGCCTCTATCCATCATAGGTCTCTTCTTATCTCTGTCCCTCATCTTACCAACCTTTCCAAACTCTGAGGCGATTCTATCAACATCTTGTTCACATAATTGCGCCCTGCGCACTGCCTCCTCATAGGTCGGTATATCCAGGGGAACCAATCTAGATCTGATGGTCGGTCTCAATCCATCCACAAACTTTTGGATCTTCTCGACCTCATTACCCATCGTGTTGGGATCATACTTGCCCAGGGATATAAAAGCAGTCTCATACTCATCCACAGTCCTGCTCCCTTGGGTCAGTCCCAAAAATGCAATCTTTAGCTTTCGCTGTGCGGTATCCGGGACATACTGTCTCCGGAAGGCCTCTAGAAACACATCCCAGCTGATCTCAGTATGCCGGGCTCTCAAAATAGGCCTGGTGGATTTCCACCAATGTTCTGCTGATCCCTTCAGCATAAAAGTGGCAAATGCTACCATCTCGGTAGTAGTGCACTCAAAGAACCCATATAATTTCTCGATCTTATTGATCCAATCCTCAGCCGCTACTGGGTCCTTTATTCCACTGAAAGACGGCGGTCCAAACTTCTGGAACTGCCACAGTCTATCCAGATCACATCCATATCCCCAACTTCTACTGCCTGGCATAGCAACCGGCGTAGGCACATCCTGTGTGGGTGGGGTATCTGTCGTCTGTGGCCTCTGGGCTTCCCTTGCCTGTGCCTCAGGAGCTGCCGCCTGCTCGGCATCACCCTGTGTAGTGGGACTCTGTCTACCGCCAATTCTAGGTAAAGATTGGGTGACCAACTCTACAATCATCTCAATGCTCCGCTCAATCCTCGCGAAGCGAGCCTCAGTACTCTCGGGCCTCTCTCTGGACCCTGTGGAGTGTGCTCAACATCAGCCTCCACCTCAACATTCTCCTGAGCCTCGTGCGTTTCTGGCTCAACACGACCCCCAGGCCTACCTCTACGGCCTCGAGCCTGTGCTCTCATCCCTCTACTGCGACTGGTATTAGGCATACTTACTCAATTCCCTACATTCACAACCAATTACTTAGTCAACCCATCGACATACACAATTTGTATCTAAACAAGCACAGTAACTTGGGGATGTAATTTTTTAACTTATTAAGTATTTTAGACACGACACATGTCAAACCAACTCGAGCTCTGATACCAACTTCTGTCACGACCCTCAACTTACCAAAATACGTACAAATTTTTCGCATTTTCATGCATCAATCCTTAATCATCCTTCCTCGATCGTGAACAACCACACACTTAACAGTTGGGCTGTGTGTCGACGTCTAACTCACTCCACCATACCAATTCAATTTGAAACACTATTTATGAGTAAACACTTGTATAAATGTATATATATCAGAGTTGTTACATGTGTTTATATTGTTTTACATCCCCAGTGGTTACATACAAAATGCTACTGTGCTATGTCTAGTTTAGATACAAGAAAATCAAGGTGTGTATACCTTTAGCGATGGGATGCAGCGGAATTACCAAAAAGGGAACGCCTCCAGTCACGTCCAATCTATACTCAAATCTCTGTAGAGAGGGGAAAATAAGGGGGGTGAGCAAACCACACGCTCAGTAAGGCAATCATGCGAACAGGTAGATACTGCACTATCTACGTGATCGTGATGCCATGCTCAAAAGCATTTAATTCATTGTTTATCTCAAAACATGAGTGTATGATTGTGTTAATGGTATGTAAAGCATTCATGCTATTTAAAATTCAGTGCACATTTCAACTCAAAGCATGGTATAAATCATCATGCATAATTCACAATAAAAGCATGGCATTAAACATCATGCATTTTCACAATAAAGCATGGCATTAAACATCATGCATCCGTGTACTTTAAAAACCATTAACAAATCAATTTGTCACTGGTCAGGTCTCGGCCCATCCCTCGGGCTTTCCTGACCCATAATCATTTCAAACATGGATTTAATCTCAAATAGCAGTAGACATGTGAGATAGGCAGTTCAACAATAGGTAATAACCTCAAGGCCTATGTACATAACCTGTGATACCGGCTACACGGATCAGGTGTGCGGGATATCACCACCATCTGCTTCCACACGGGAGGTGGGTCAAATCTTACCCGCCGGTCCATAGCAGATCTCGTCCGAAGACGGCACATCACAACTCAACATGGTACAATGTACTCCATGCTACATGCACGGTACGATGTACTCCGTGGACCCAATCAACACATCATATCATGCCACATCTCAAACGCACGTGTGAGCCTATTTAATCGGGGCGACCTCTTGTCATCCGAAGCTCCTAACACGGCTAATTAATCATGTCAACACAATGCACGTGTGAGCCTATTTAATCGATGTGACACCCAGTCTACTCGAAGCTCTAAACACGGCAACATACAAGGTGGGCATCCAGTGCGAGACAAACTCGAGCACAATGCCAAAACAATTATGAAATCCATGTGAAAACTAGTGCCTCTTGCACTCTTTCATACTCACGAAATCATGTAGGTGGCTCAAAACTTGCAAAATATGATTAACAAAACCAAAACACACTCATCTCTTTTGCAAATCATTTCAATATTAGCCAACCTACCAATCATTTGCTAAAAGCAATAAAACATGATTTTCAAAGCAATATGCTTTTGTTTTCATGCACATTTCTCAAACTCCCAACTTTTACCCTTCAATCACCCAACAAAATTTCCTAGTCTCATGCATTCTAGCAAAACATTTAAGCGCCCAAATTGCGCACAGATATCTCTAAGAGTCCACACAATTCCCTTACCTCGATTTACTTGGTGTGACTCCTTTCCTTTTAGCTTCTCACGCTCTTGGCCCAACTCGCCTCGGCGTATCCTCGGAAGCTGCGATTCATTCATTAAATCGATTGAGTTAATGTATTTATGTCACGACCCAATTCCATTCTCTTTAACCGAAATCACTGAAAATTTTTCGCGTTTTACTGTTACCTTACCCAGTCGTGAACTAAGCTCACCACACACTGTTGGGCTGTGAGTCAATAATAAACACCACATCTCATTCATTCTCAATTAATTAAAATGATGTCATACATGTGCATTTAATCGTGTACTTATACGAATACATGATTTACTGACATCTACATCCCCCATAAGTACAACTTAAAAGAATACTGTGCTTTTACATTGTTTAGATACAAAAAGAATCACTGTGTATATACCTCTTAGCGATGGAGATGCAGCGGAGTCCAAAATAATACGCCTCAGTCCTCACTGGGCTACTATGCACGCTCTGTAGGGGGAAAAATAGAGTGGGATGAGCAACCACACGCTCAGTAAGGCAATAATGCAAGCATGGTAGATAACTACTCTATCTACATGCTGATAGTGTTATGCATAAATCGTTTATAGTAGGAGCATGAGGAATAAAACTATGCCATGTGGATATACATATATATCATGCATCAAATCATGTGCATTGGCATATAAAACATGGTAGAGACATCATGCATAAAACATCTCATGCTCAATCTCATTTAAATTCATAAAAGGGCAATTCATTTAGAAACTTCCTTTTTGAACCAACAACATAACACCACCAAATCAACTCACAAACCACAACCACATTTACATTCCACAATTCACGCATGTGTATAAATCTAGGTCACTATATCAGAAGTGCCTATGTGAATCATTACATCATAAATCATCCCAGACCACACGCATCCAGGTGTGCGGGGTATCATGCTGGCACGAAGATGAATTATCCCTCGCCAGACTTTCTCATCACATAACCATCATGCGGTACATCGTACTCCATGTGATATACACGGTACATCGTACTCCGCAACTCATATCATGATTGGGGGTGCCATTCCTAGGTCTTATCTACCCCATACCAAGAGTTTTCCATATTCCGTGAAGGATAGCCTCCCTGCCGAACAGAGCCTCCCCGCCTAACAGAGTCTCCCTGTCTCCTCGGGCTTAAGGATGTTAGCTTAAGGATGTAAGGCTTAAGGGTCCTTTCCGTAAGAGAGCCTCCCCACCGAACAGAGCCTCCCCGCCTAACAGAGCCTCCCTGCCTCTTCGGGCTTAAGGATGTCAGCTTAAGGATGTAGGGCTTAAGGATCTTACCTTTACCATACCCGTGTAGGAGAGCCTCCCTGCCTAACAGAGCCTCCCTGCCTCTTTGGGCTTAAGGATGTCGGCTTAAGGATCCCACCGCAAGAGAGCCTCCCCACCAAACAGAGCCTCCCCGCCTAACAGAGCCTCCCTGCCTCCTCGGGCTTAAGGATGTTAGCTTAAGGATGTAAGGCTTAAGGATCTTACCCACTTTCATAACCCTATACGAATCCCATTGTACAAGCTTGTGCGAGCAAAGCTCTAGCACGACTCATGCATCATGCATCTTCTCATAAAGAGGCGTGTACGAGCATAGCTCTAGTACGGTTATACTCATAAGATAACCATTCACAATCCACGTACGAGCAGAAGCTCCAGTACGGTTTATAAACATCATCACAATTCAATTTCAAAGTGCGAGCTAAGCTCAAGCACGTTTCACACAAGTGGAAACATAGAAATCTCGCGCGAGCGAGGCTCTAACGCGAATTATATCACATACACGCGATAGGCGGCTTACATGCATTCAAAACATCTCATAATATGCTTAGTGCCTAGTATGGGCTATTTCACAACATCATTCAAGTACCAGCCAGCCTATCCTTTTATTTGCTCAAATCAAAGCATTGTGTTTTGTAAAAGCATTCAAAACACATGATTTATGCAATTATTAGCCTTACTATCCCTTTTCCATAACATCCACTTCAAAACCAAAACCACGCATATACCCATCATCTTTCACAAATACCATCAACATTTATTTGAGCAATTCATGCATTTCATACAACACCCAATATTCACCCAGTTCAAAATACGAGCAGCTATCTCTATATACTCACAAAATTCCCTTACCTGGAATCGCGATGCGTGATTCCACTTCCTTAAGCTGCTTACTCGTACGATTCGGTTCGCCTTCAACGAACTCTTCGGGACTGCACAAAATCGTATCCCGCATTATACTTGACCCATATATTGCAACCCTTGTGCTTGCTATAGTCAATTTAATCTATAGCCTCTATTAAAGCTTATTTGGCCTCATTTCATTACTTTATCCATAACTCGAGTCTATGGATTTTCTTAGGCCTATTAACTTATTCAAAGTCGATATCAAATCGATGTAAAGCTCATAGCGTTCATATTCCATGAATCCCCCCACTATGGCATTTATTCATCACATACATATCCATTTCCACATTTCTTCTAACCCACCATGTAATTTCATCTAACCATCTAAATCATAACATTATCCCAATGACAACTTTAGCATGCCATAAATCATAAGCTCATTCAATCCCACATATCCTCACATTATACCCATTTTAGATTTCTAGGTCACACCACTTCCACTACATTCTTAGGTAGTTTATCCACCAATACTCATACCAATCAACTCCAAAATCAATTAAATAGCTAATGCATTTAGATTGGAGTGTTAGAATCTTACCAATATGATTTCTCTTCTTGCTCCAATTGGTAATGCCCTCAACTCCTTCAATTCCAAAAATGGGAAAATGCCCTCTCACTATGTTGTTCTCCTCTTTGATAGGAACAACTTTGCCTCTAATGATCTCTCTCCAAATCTCACTGAAAATGGCTGATTTTAGAGAGGGAAAGTTGGGTTTTTGGGGTTGAAATTGTAGAGTTTGGTGTTTTTCCGAGATTTCTAGATTTTCAGCTCTCCTTATATAGAAATGACTTGAGGAGATCGATCTGGTCCAAGAGGAGATCGATCTGGTCCCTTAAAATCCCTCTTTTTCATGGTATTTTTAAGCCTGAGATCGATCTGTCGAAGCAATGAGATCGATCTGTTGAAGCATGAGATCGATCTGTCGAAGCATGAGATCGATCTGGTCCCAAACAGAGAGCTAAGGAGATCGATCTGGCTGCTTAAGGATCGATCTTTTCACTTACAGAATGCTTGGCAGATCGATCTGGCTCCATTGGAGATCGATCTGCTCTATTCGTTCACCCAAATAAGAGCATTCTGGCTCTTCCAGATCGATCTCTCATCCTAGGAGATCGATCTGGACCTCATGTTTTCCAGATTTCCTGCAGTTTCATTGCTGCAACTCATACCAACACACCCTCAACCTATTGCCATGGCCATTTCCTCATCCATCCACCTCTATAACTTGAAAATGGCATCCATTCATACCTTATGCACATTGAAACTTGTGTGCATTCATTGTATATTCAAAGGTATGCAACATAAAACCAAATGGAAGCATAACTTCATTCCATTTTACCACACTACTCATTTTGAGTCTCAATCACATCCATCACTTGCTAGAACACATTTCTCCGCATTCATATTCAATGAAACTTGTATGTACGTTACACTTTATATTACACATACATACATTGAATCCATGGACTTACATCAATCATACTTTACATTACAAGTCCATTCATATTATTTGATCCAAGTACACACATTACCCTTATACATATACGGGGTCTTACATTCTCCCCTCCTTCAAGGAATTTGGTCCTCCAAATTAGAACCAAGTCACTCTTCAAACAGTTGGGGGTACTTCTCCCGTATCAAGTTCTCCAATTCCCACGTGGCCTCTTCCGCCGTGTGGTGTTGCCAAAGCACTTTCACCAAGGGAATTGTCTTATTTCGCAACACTTTCTCTTTTCTGTCCAATATCCGAACCGGCTTCTCAACATACGTCATACTCTCATGGAGCTCCAACGGCTCATATTTTATCACGTGTGCCGGGTCCGGGTGATACTTCCGAAGCATGAGACGTGGAAGACGTTGTGGACATTCGCCAAGTCCGGTGGCAATGCCAATCTATACGCCTTTTCTCCCACTCTCTCTAAAATCTCGAAGGGTCCGATATATCTAGGGCTCAGCTTGCCCTTCTTACCAAATCTCATAATACCCTTCGATGGTGATACCCTCAGAAACACCGACTCACCCTCATCAAACTCCAGTGGTCTTCGTCTCTTGTCAGCATAACTCTTTTGTCGGCTCTGAGCTGTCCGTAATCTCTCACATATCAACTGGACGTCCTCAGATGCCTGCTGCACTAAGTCTGGAGCAAAAATCTGTCTGTCACCAACCTCTTCCCATCCAATGGGGGAACGGCATCTACGCCCGTACAATGCCTCATAGGGTGCCATCCCGATACTAGCATGATAGCTATTATTATAAGCGAACTCGGCTAACTGCAGGTGGTCATCCCAGGAGCCTCTATAATCCATCACACATGCTCTCAACATATCCTCGAGGGTCTGTATAGTCCTCTCTGACTGCCCATCTGTCTGAGGATGAAAAGCGGTGCTAAAACTCAATCGGGTCCCCAGCGCTTCCTGAAAACGTTCCCAAAAATGGGAAGTGAAGCGGGCATCCCTATCAGAAACAACGCTCACTGCTACACCGTGTAGCCATACTATCTCTCGGATATACAGGTTCGCCAACTGACTCAGTGTATCGGTAGCTCTCATAGCCAAGAAATGGGCGGACTTAGTCAACCGGTCCACAATAACCCATATGGCATCATGACCTCTACGGGTCCTCGGCAACCCCATCACAAAATCCATGGTGACATGCTCCCACTTCCATGTCGGTATCAGTAGAGGCTGCAATAATCCTGCAGCCTTCTGATGCTCTACCTTCACTTGCTGACAAACGAGACACTTAGCGACATATTTAGCAATGTCTCTCTTCATTCCAGACCACCAATAAACCTTCTGAAGGTTTTGATACATCTTGGTACTTCCCGGATGTATCGTATACTTCGATGAGTGAGCCTCTGATAAAATTATTCTCCTGATCTCAGGATCCCTGGGAACGCATACTCTGCCTCTGAACCTCAATAAGACATCAGCACTCTGCTCAAAATCACTACCCACACCTGTCTGTATCTGCCTCAGCCAATCGATACACCGTCGATCGCTCTGCTGGGCTTGCCGAATACGGCCAATCAACTCTGGCTCTAGTCTCAAACTAGCCATGATCTCAAGTCTCTCAGATCCAGGTGGGGTTACATCCAAACTGAGGTTCGCAAAGTGTTCTAACAATTCATGTTCCCTTACCATCATATAAGACACCAACCCAAGGTTCTTTCTACTCAAAGCATCGGCAACTACATTTGCCTTACCCGGGTGGTACATGATTTCACAATCATAGTCTTTCAGGAGTTCGAGCCATCTCCTCTGTCTCATATTCAGCTCTTTCTGCGAGAACAGGTACTTAAGGCTCTTATGATCTGTGAACACCTGAAATTTCTCACCATAGAGATAGTGGCGCCATATTTTCAAAGCAAATACTACGGCCGCCAACTCCAAATCATGTGTCGGGTAGTTCCTCTCATGATCTTTCAACTGTCTAGATCCATAGGCAACTACCTTCCCATCCTGCATAAGCACACAGCCCAGTCCCTGGTGGATGCATCCGTATACACCGAGAATCCTCCTGAGCTGGTAGGAATGGTGAGAACTGGAGCAGTCGTCAATCGACGCTTAAGCTCCTCAAAACTCCTCTCACATGCCTCATCCCATGTAAACTTAACATCTTTACGCGTGAGGCGTGTCAACGGAGCAGCTAGTCTGGAGAAACCCTCTACAAATCTCCGATAATATCCTGCCAATCCCAGGAAACTTCTGATCTCAGTTACTGTCTTGGGCTGTTCCCACTGCACAACTGCCTCTATCTTGGATGGATCCACTGATACCCCATCCTTAGACACAACATGCCCCAGAAATGAGATCTGTTCCAACCAGAAGTTACACTTGCTGAGTTTGGCATACAATTCTCTCTCTCGGAGGGTCTGCAGAACTATCCTCAAGTGCTCCTCATGATCTTCCCTGGACTTGGAATACACCAAAATATCATCTATGAAAACAATCACAAACTTGTCCAGGTATGGCTTGAATATATCATTCATCAATGCCATAAATGCTGCGGGAGCATTCGTCAGTCCGAATGGCATCACCAAAAACTCGTAGTGGCCATAACGGGTACGAAATGCTATCTTGGGTACATCTCCACTCCTGATCCTCAACTGATGGTACCCTGACCGCAAATCTATCTTAGAAAATACTTCGGCTCCCTGGAGCTGATCCAACAAATCATCGATTCTTGGAAGGGGGTACTTGTTCTTAATGGTGGCCTTATTCAACAACCGATAATCTATACACAGTCGGAGGCTTCCATCCTTCTTCCTTACAAATAGAACCGGTGCTCCCCAAGGTGAGACACTCGGTCTAATAAACCCCTTCTCCAACAACTCTTGCAGCTGTCTCTTCAGCTCTTCCAATTCTATCGAAGCCATTCTATAGGGTGGTTTCGATATCGGCTCTGTACCAGGCACTAACTCAATGCAAAATTCCATTTCCCTTTCAGGTGGTAGTCCTGGTAATTCATCCGGAAAGACATCAGGGTAGTCCGTAATTACGGGTATGTCCTTCAATTCCGGGTGTGCCTCATCTATATCGACCACATAGGCAATGAACCCTTCACAATATCCTCTCCATCGTTAGTAACATAAACCACCACTCCACATTCAATATTTATCATAAACAAGAAATTCATCTCTCAAGCAATATGAATTTAAAATCATACTCCTTTTATTTACAACAACCATGCTAGTTTCATATCATTTCTTTTCATCAAAGTTTACAATAAGATTGTCTAATCCTGAAAACATCAATGTTTTGGCATGACAATCCATCACAACACGATTGGTAGCCAACCAATCCATTCCCAAAATTACATCAAAATCATTCATATTTAATAAAATCAGATTGGCTATCATTTCCTTCCCCTCTATCTTTACTTTACAATCCCTACATACATGCTCAGTCAATTGACTATCATTCATGGGTGTGGAAATCATCAACATTTTATCCAACAATGTTGGTTTCACATATTTCAACAATTTATGTGCAAAGGAAGGTGATATGAAGGAATGTGTGGCACCAGGATCAAATAGTACTAATGCTTCTAAATCAAAGATTCGGATGGTACCTTTTATCACATCCGTCGAAGCATCTGCGGTGTCCTGATCCAGTGCATGAACTCTTCCTCTGCTCACACCCGCAGTCTGTTTCCCCTTTTCCTCAGCTGTAGCCCTCCTCCTCGGGGCTGCTGTCTCAACTGGAGCTCCCTCAGGCTCCTTGCCCTTCTGTGGGGCAATCTCCATCTTCTCGGGACAATACTTAGCTATATGTCCTGGTCTCTCGCATCTAAAACACACCATAGGGGTCATTGGACAAGGCCTATTCCCATGGAATCTCCCACATCTCCTACACTGATCAGCAGTAGGTCGTGGTCCCCCAATATTCATGCCCCTCGGCGTAGTCAAGGCTGGGTATACGGGAGGTCTAGCAGCTCTCTCCCGCACCTCCTTAATCTTTGGCCTCTTCTCGAAAAATCTTTGGCCATCTCTCTTGGCCACTCTTCCAATCCCGGATCTCTTCCGATCCTTGTCCTTTTTAACACTGACTCTCCCAAGCTCGGAGGCATTTCGCTCAAAGTCTTGTTCACATAATTGAGCCTTGTGTACCGCCTCCTCATAAGTCACAATATCGAAGGGAGCTAGCTTAGTCCGGATGGCCAATCTCAATCCATCCATGAACTTCTGAATCTTTCGGGTCTCACTACCCATCGTGTCCGGGTCATATCTCCCCAAGGACATAAACTTGGACTCATACTCGTCCACAGTACGGTTCCCCTGAACCAAATTCATAAATTCCATTCGCAGTCTCCTCTGTGTGGTAGCTGGGACATATTGTCTCCTGAAGGCCTCTAGAAATATCTCCCATGAGATCTCAGAGTGTCTGGCCCTCAAAATAACCTCGGTGGACCTCCACCAATGCTCGGCCTCGCCTTTCAGCATAAACACGGTAAAGGCAACCTTCTCACTTGAAGTGCATCAGAAAAACCTATATAGTTTCTCCATCTCATACACCCAATCCTCCGTAATCACTGGGTCCTTCACCCCTCTGAACACTGGGGGTTTCAGCGCTTGAAACTCTCGCAACCTGCTCAAGTCGCAGTCATAACCCACATCACTACCGCTCTGCTGTGGAGCGATAGGAGAATCTGTATCCTGGGCTGGAGGTGGTGTAACTGTAACTGTCTCAGCAGTCTGAGGTCTCTCCGCCTCTGCAGCTGCCTGTTCAGTAGTAGGCTGTGCCGCGGGACCTCGTCTATCACCGGCGCCCAAGGCCTGCGTGACTATCTCCACCAGACTCTCAATACTCCGCTCTAATCTAGTACAGCGAGCCTCAGTATCACCTGCTCTCTCAGCAGGGTTCTGTGGAGCCTGTTCAGTCTGTGGCTCCGCACGGCTCTCAGGCCTACCTCTACGACCTCTAGCACGTGCTCTCGCCCCTCTACCTTTGCGTGTAACTGGCATAGTGCCTAACTCCCTGTATTATAATAATTCATTAAGCTCAATCCATCACGGTATACACAGTTATATCTAAACAAAAGCACAGTACTATGGGCATGTACTTTCCTACATTTTATTAATGACTCACATCAGGCCAACACAGCTCTGATACCAATCTCTGTCACGACCCAATTCCATTCTCTTTAACCGAAATCACTGAAAATTTTTCGCGTTTTACTGTTACCTTACCCAGTCGTGAACTAAGCTCACTACACATTGTTGGGCTGTGAGTAAATAATAAACACCACATCTCATTCATTCTCAATTAATTAAAACGATGTCATACATATGCATTTAATCGTGTACTTATACGAATACATGATTTACTGACATCTACATCCCCCATAAGTACAACTCAAAAGAATACTGTGCTTTTACATTGTTTAGATACAAAAAGAATCACTGTGTATATACCTCTTAGCGATGGAGATGCAGCGGAGTCCAAAATAATACGCCTCAGTCCTCACTGGGCTACTATGCATGCTCTGTAGGGGGAAAAATAGAGTGGGATGAGCAACCACACGCTCAGTAAGGCAATAATGCAAGCATGGTAGATAACTACTCTATCTACATGCTGATAGTGTTATGCATAAATCGTTTATAGTAGGAGCATGAGGAATAAAACTATGCCATGTGGATATACATATATATCATGCATCAAATCATGTGCATTGGCATATAAAACATGGTAGAGACATCATGCATAAAACATCTCATGCTCAATCTCATTTAAATTCATAAAAGGGCAATTCATTTAGAAACTTCCTTTTTGAACCAACAACATAACACCACCAAATCAACTCACAAACCACAACCACATTTACATTCCACAATTCACGCATGTGTATAAATCTAGGTCACTATATCAGAAGTGCCTATGTGAATCATTACATCATAAATCATCCCAGACCACACGCATCTAGGTGTGCGGGGTATCATGCTGGCACGAAGATGAATTATCCCTCACCAGACTTTCTCATCACATAACCATCATGCGGTACATCGTACTCCATGTGATATACACGGTACATCGTACTCCGTAACTCATATCATGATTGGGGGTGCCATTCCTAGGTCTTATCTACCCCATACCAAGAGTTTTCCATATTCCGTGAAGGATAGCCTCCCTGCCGAACAGAGCCTCCCCGCCTAACAGAGTCTCCCTGCCTCCTCGGGCTTAAGGATGTTAGCTTAAGGATGTAGGGCTTAAGGGTCCTTTCCGTAAGAGAGCCTCCCCACTGAACAGAGCCTCCCCGCCTAACAGAGCCTCCCTGCCTCTTCGGGCTTAAGGATGTCAGCTTAAGGATGTAGGGCTTAAGGATCTTACCTTTACCATACCCGTGTAGGAGAGCCTCCCTGCCTAACAGAGCCTCCCCGCCTCTTTGGGCTTAAGGATGTCGGCTTAAGGATCCCACCGTAAGAGAGCCTCCCCACCAAACAGAGCCTCCCCGCCTAACATAGCCTCCCTGCCTCCTCAGGCTTAAGGATGTTAGCTTAAGGATGTAAGGCTTAAGGATCTTACCCACTTTCACAACCCTATACGAATCCCATTGTACAAGCTTGTGCGAGCAAAGCTCTAGCACGACTCATGCATCATGCATCTTCTCATAAAGAGGCGTGTACGAGCATAGCTCTAGTACGGTTATACTCATAAGATAACCATTCACAATCCACGTACGAGCAGAAGCTCCAGTACGGTTTATAAACATCATCACAATTCAATTTCAAAGTGCGGGCTAAGCTCAAGCACGTTTCACACAAGTGGAAACATAGAAATCTCGCGCGAGCGAGGCTCTAACGCGAATTATATCACATACACGCGATAGACGGCTTACATGCATTCAAAACATCTCATAATATGCTTAGTGCCTAGTATGGGCTATTTCACAACATCATTCAAGTACCAGCCAGCCTATCCTTTTATTTGCTCAAATCAAAGTATTGTGTTTTGTAAAAGCATTCAAAACACATGATTTATGCAATTATTAGCCTTACTATCCCTTTTCCATAACATCCACTTCAAAACCAAAACCACGCATATACCCATCATCTTTCACAAATACCATCAACATTTATTTGAGCAATTCATGCATTTCATACAACACCCAATATTCACCCAGTTCAAAATACGAGCAGCTATCTCTATATACTCACAAAATTCCCTTACCTGGAATCGCGATGCGTGATTCCACTTCCTTAAGCTGCTTACTCGTACGATTCGGTTCGCCTTCAACGAACTCTTCGGGACTGTACAAAATCGTATCCCGCATTATACTTGACCCATATATTGCAACCCTTGTGCTTGCTATAGTCAATTTAATCTATAGCCTCTATTAAAGCTTATTTGGCCTCGTTTCATTACTTTATCCATAACTCGAGTCTATGGATTTTCTTAGGCCTATTAACTTATTCAAAGTCGATATCAAATCGATGTAAAGCTCATAGCGTTCATATTCCATGAATCCCCCCACTATGGCATTTATTCATCACATACATATCCATTTCCACATTTCTTCCAACCCACCATGTAATTTCATCTAACCATCTAAATCATAACATTATCCCAATGACAACTTTAGCATGCCATAAATCATAAGCTCATTCAATCCCACATATCCTCACATTATACCCATTTTAGATTTCTAGGTCACACCACTTCCACTACATTCTTAGGTAGTTTATCCACCAATACTCATACCAATCAACTCCAAAATCAATTAAATAGCTAATGCATTTGGATTGGAGTGTTAGAATCTTACCAATATGATTTCTCTTCTTGCTCCAATTGGTAATGCCCTCAACTCCTTCAATTCCAAAAATGGGAAAATGTCCTCTCACTATGTTGTTCTCCTCTTTGATAGGAACAACTTTGCCTCTAATGATCTTTCTCCAAATCTCACTGAAAATGGCTGATTTTAGAGAGGGAAAGTTGGGTTTTTGGGGTTGAAATTGTAGAGTTTGGTGTTTTTCCGAGATTTCTAGATTTTCAGCTCTCCTTATATAGAAATGACTTGAGGAGATCGATCTGGTCCAAGAGGAGATCGATCTGGTCCCTTAAAATCCCTCTTTTTCACGGTATTTTTAAGCCTGATCGATCTGTCGAAGCAATAAGATCGATCTGTTGAAGCATGAGATCGATCTGTCGAAGCATGAGATCGATCTGGTCCCAAACAGAGAGCTAAGGAGATCGATCTGGCTGCTTGAGGATCGATCTTTTCACTTACAGAATGCTTGGCAGATCGATCTGGCTCCATTGGAGATCGATCTGCTCTATTCGTTCACCCAAATAAGAGCATTCTGGCTCTTCCAGATCGATCTCTCATCCTAGGAGATCGATCTGGACCTCATGTTTTCCAGATTTCCTGCAGTTTCATTGCTGCAACTCATACCAACACACCCTCAACCTATTGCCATGGCCATTTCCTCATCCATCCACCTCTATAACTTGAAAATGGCATCCATTCATACCTTATGCACATTGAAACTTGTGTGCATTCATTGTATATTCAAAGGTATGCAACATAAAACCAAATGGAAGCATAACTTCATTCCATTTTACCACACTACTCATTTTGAGTCTCAATCACATCTATCACTTGCTAGAACACATTTCTCCGCATTCATATTCAATGAAACTTGTATGTACGTTACACTTTATATTACACATACAAACATTGAATCCATGGACTTACATCAATCATACTTTACATTACAAGTCCATTCATATTATTTGATCCAAGTACACACATTACCCTTATACATATACGGGGTCTTACAATTTAACCCATAATTGACCTCACTAGTCAATATTATCCACTTATGCATTTTACAAATGCCTTAATCCACATTTTACCTCTTTTAGGTAAGTCTCACAATTTATCCACTAACCACATCTTAAAATCATACCACAACACTATAAATAACTTTTACATATCTCTTTCATCATTAATCTCCATACATTCCACTTTCTCACACTAAACCACTTCTAGGTCAAAATCATTCCAATGCATTCTAGATAGTTTCTAACCATCCATACTCATGCCAAACAACTCCAAAATCACTTAAATAAATAATGCACCATAGTTGGAGTGTTAGAATCTTACCCAATTTGATTTCTCCTCTTGCTCCTAATGGCAATGCCCTTAACTTCTTCAATATCGACAATGGGAAAATGCCTTCTAACTATGTTGTTCTTCTCTTTGATAGGAACAACTTTGCCTCTAATGGTCTCTTTTCAAACCTCACTGAAAATGGCTGAAAGTTAGGTTTTTGAGTTGAAAGTGGAAGGTTTGTGTTTTTCCCGAAATTTTCTGATTTCCAGCACTCCTTATATAAAATTAGCTTGAGGAGATCGATCTGGTCCAAGAGGAGATCGATCTGGTCCCTTAAAATCCCTCTTTTTCACGGCATTTTTAAGCCTGAGATCGATCTGTTGAAGCATGAGATCGATCTGTCGAGGCATGAGATCGATCTGTCGAAGCATGAGATCGATCTGCTCCCAAACAGAGAGTTAAGGAGATCGATCTGGTCTATTGGAGATCGATCTGCTCTATTCTTTTGCCCAAATAAGAGCATTCTGGCTCTTCCAGATCGATCTCTTATCCCATGAGATCGATCTGCCCTTCAAAATTTCCAGATTTTCTGCAGTTCCTCTGCAACAACCTTGACCAAACATCCTTAATTTGCTACCATGATCATTTCCTCATTCATTCATCTTTGAGTCTTGAAAATGGCATCCATCCTCACTTCATACGCATTAAAACTTGTGTAGAATCTTTGTATGACCAATGGTACTTAATATAAACAAGAATGGAAGTGCACATCTTATGCAATTCTACTTCCATTTTACCAAACTACTCATAATCCATTCTGCACACATTCTCCACATGTTTAAGTCCATTTCTTCATATTCATACATAATGTAACTTGTGTGTACAATTACCACTCTCATTACAAGTGTGTACATTACTTATGGACTTACATCACATATACTTCACTTATGAATTCATAGTACAACTCTATTTACATTTCTATGTACATATATACCCTTATACATATACGGGGTCTCACATATACACATTTAGGGGTACAATTATAATTTTTCCATCCTAGATGAGTTGGCATTATTTGGTCACTTGTCTTCACACCATTGGCTCCTTGAAAAATAATATTTTCATGTCATGTCTTTTTGTCCAATTGGATGTGCTAGGCTCGTGTTGTTCTCATGGTCCAATCTCGATTTTAGCTCAATTTCGATTCATTTTTTACCGAAATATTCAAAATTCATCCGGATTTAATTTATCTGCAAAAATGAGAATTTTAATTAAATAAAAGAGGATAATTAACAAAATAAATCGGGGATTTAAATAATTAATTAGGAAATTAAGCACAAATAATTCTAAAAATATAGAATTATCACACCCCCAAACTTGAGATTTTGCTTGTCCTCAAGCAAAACAAAATAATTGTAAGAATGACAAGTACTAAACACAATAATTTCCCCAATATTATCCTCAAAGAAAAAGTACAAACTATGATCTTAAAGATTCACAATTACAAGTCCAACACTTAGAATTATTCAATCATAAGTCCTAACCCAAATTGGACTCCTCGTGAGTGTGTGAAAAATGTCAAAGTCACTTCACAGTACATTATCCAGATTAGATTATGCAAACACAGTGAATGCAAAGTCAATGACATGTGATCATTCCCATAAGTTTGTTTTTCACTTCTCTCTCCACTAATGTAGTCACACTTAACTAAAGATCAATAGGACCTCATTAAGCTTGTAATGTAAGGCTGGGGCTAAGGTATGATAAAGTCAATTTAGGTTTAATTACCCCTTAACATGCATTACTTTCAGGATTTTAATGTAAGAGCTCAAATTCCCCCAAACTTATTTATTTCACTAAACATTTTTTTTAATTTTTCTTTTTTCTTCTTTCTTCTTTTTCTCTTTCTTTTTCTTTCATTTTTTTATTTTTTTTTATTTTTGAACATTCACTATCACCAGACACCCATATGTACAAAGCTCAAAATATATCCCAATGACTTTCATGCTTTCGGGGTAGGGGATAGGAACAAAGTATTTAAGCTAAGGAAAATTATAAGCAGGTGTATTTACAGAGAAAGATTTATTTGGCCCAGATGGGTGACTAGGGATAAAGTATGTACAGGGATGGCTCAAAAGGCTTAAACGATCCAAAGATGGCCTAAATCATCTCCCTAATTAAGTGTGATCTAATATTTCACCTCGAGATTAGATCAAACAAATTCTAGAATATGATGCACAAAATCAATTGAACAAAATGCAATCTATGTCCACATAAGCTTTCTCTAAATAAATATACAAATTCATGACATGACATGTGCATAAAATGAGGCAATCATAATCAGAATTACGACAAATTCAAGAATGCAACTTCATGCTTTTCCTATAATCATGCTTCCTAGTCAATCAAAATCAGACCTAATCATGGGGTCATATCATCGAAATATGGGAAAACTACATGCTAAGTACTAAATCATCCCAAAATTAAACAGTTTAAGCTCAGATTTTTGAAAAAATTTTGAAAAATTTTCAATTTTTGCCCAAATCAAATTTTTGAAAAATGCTGCTTAAGTGATATCCCCTTTCACCCCTAAACTTAAAGTGCACAGTGTCCTCAGTGTGCAGATAATATAAACAATTAAGCTCAAGAACAGAGTACTCCCCTATCTGATGTTTGATGAACAATTAAAGCTTTTATTGAAAGCGTAAAACTTAAAAAATAAACCTGCAAAATAAACAAAGAAGGAAACAATAGAAAAGAAAAAGAAAAAAGAACAATATACAAAAAGTGAAAAAATGAAGCTAAGTAGCAGGATCAGAAGTAGAAGGGTCAACTAAAGTGGTCACAGAATGCTGACGATTAAACCCTCCCCCAAAATAGTGTTTCAGTCTGCCCCCATTAACTTTAAAGGGTTGATTCGGGGTCTCATCCATAATTTCAATGGCTCCATGAGGGAATACTTGTGTAATGGTAAAGGACCTGACCACCTAGACTTAAGCTTTCCTGGAAACAGCTTCAAGCGTGAATTAAACAACAGAACCTGCTGACCTGGCTCGAAGTGTCTCTCTTTAATTTTCTTATCATGCCATCGCTTAGTCTTTTCCTTGTAAAGCTTGGCATTCTTATATGCCTGTAACCTGAACTCATCTAACTGATTAAGCTGTAGCAGCCTCTTCTCCCCTGCTGCCTCTAAATTGAAATTCAGGTTCTTAAGGGCCCAATAGGCCTTGTGTTCTAGCTCTACTGGTAGATGACAGGCTTTACCATAAACAAGCTGATAAGGGGACATTCCTAAAGGTGTTTTGAAGGCTGTCCTATAGGCCCAAAGTGCATCCTCTAACCTAATGGACCAGTCCTTCCTACTTGGGTTCACTGTTTTCTTTAATATCCCCTTAATTTCCCTATTGGACAACTCTACTTGGCCATTCGTCTGTGGGTGATAAGCAGTGGCTACCTTATGTTTGACCCCATATTTCTTTAACAGCCCATCAAAACTTCGATTACAAAAGTGGGATCCTCCATCACTAATGATAGCCCTAGGTGTGCCAAATCATGTGAAAATGTTCTTCTTTAAAAACCTTACTACCACCTTGGCATCATTAGTCGGTAAAGCTATCACTTCAACCCATTTTAATACATAGTCCACAGCCACTAAAATATAGAGATTGCCATATGAAGGAACGAATGGTCCCATGAAATCAATGCCCCAAACATCAAAGAGTTCTACTTCTAAAATATTAGTCAGAGGCATCTCATTTCTTTTGACAATATTACCTACCCTCTGACATCTATCACATTTCATCACAAAGTAGTGGGCATCCTTAAATAACGTGGGCCAGTAATATCCAGATTGCAAAACCTTGGCTGCTGTCCTCTCTCCTCCAAAATGCCCTCAATAATCAGAAGAATGGCAATGTCTAAGTATATCCTCTACTTCTTCCATGGGAACATACCTTCTCAAAATCTGATCTTTACATTGCTTGTACAGGAAGGGTTCATCCCAAACATAATACTTGACATCACTCAAAAACTTTTTCTTTTGCTGGGCAATTAAATCAAGTGGCATTACATTGCTCACTAGATAATTTACAAAATCAGCATACCAAGGCAATCTGGAGTGCCCGAAAGTAAATAGCTGCTTATCAGGAAATGACTCATTAATAGCTGTACCATCTTCTTTAAGTCCACTCTCTAATCTAGATAGATGGTTAGCAACCTGATTCTCTGTACCTTTCCTGTCCTTAATCTCCAAGTCAAACTCCTGTAGTAGGAGGATCCATCGAATCAGCCTCGGCTTTGCATCCTTCTTGGAGACTAAGTACTTAATGGTAGCATGATCAGTATATACTACTACCTTAGTACCTATGAGATAGGAGCGAAACTTATCAAAAGCAAATACCACAGCTAACGGCTCCTTCTCGGTAGTAGCATAGTTTATCTGTGCCTCATTAAGTGTTTTGCTTGCGTAGTAAATAGCATAAAAGACTCTTCCTTTTGTTTGTCCTAGTACAGCCCCGACAGCATAATCACTTGCATCACACATAAGTTCAAAAGGTAAACTCCAATCTGAAGCTATGATTACAGGGGCTGTAACTAATTTTTCCTTCAAAGTCTTAAATGCTTCTAAGCATTTCTCATCAAAGCAAAACACAATGTCTTTCTCAAGGAGATTACATAAAGGCTTAGTTATCTGAGAAAAATCCTTAATGAACCTTCTGTAAAATCCCGCATGGCCCAAGAAACTTCGAATTCCTTTTACAGTGGTAGGGGGAGGTAACTTCTCGATAATTTCTACCTTAGCCTTATCCACTTCTATCCCCCTAACAGAGATTTTGTGCCCTAGCACTATGCCTTCTTTCACCATAAAGTGGCATTTCTCCCAATTAAGCACTAAGTTTGTTTCTTCACACCTCCTCAGCACTAGTGCTAAATTCTGCAAACATATATCAAAGCTATCCCTAAATACTAAGAAATCGTCCATGAAAACCTCAAGAAAATCCTCCACCATATCATGGAATATGGCCATCATGCAACGCTGGAATGTAGCAGGTGCTTGCATAGGCCAAAAGGCATTTTTCTAAAAGCAAAGGTCCTATAGGGACAGGTGAAGGTAGTCTTTTCTTGGTCTTCTGGGTCTATAGCTATTTGATTGTACCCAAAGTATCCGTCCAGTAAACAATAGAATTCATGACCAGCTAATTGATCTAACATTTGGTCAATGAAGGGTAAAGGGAAGTGGTCTTTCCTGGTGGCCTTGTTGAGTTTCCTATAATCCATACGTACTCGCCAACCAGTGACAGTCCTAGTGGGGATGAGCTCATTATTTTTATTCTCGATCACTGTCATCCCTCCCTTTTTAGGGACACATTGTACTGGGCTCACCCAGGCACTGTCAGAAATGGGATAGATAATCCCTACATCTAACCACTTAAAGATCTCATTCTTGATAACTTCTTTCATTACAGGGTTCAATCGACGTTAGTGCTCTATGGATGACCTATACCCCTCCTTCAATAGTATCTTATGCATACAGATAGAGGGACTAATACCCTTAAGGTCAGAGATAGACCAGCCTATAGCCTTCTGATACTCTCTTAACACTTGTAGTAATTTTGCTTCTTGATCACTAGAGAGAGCAACAGATACTATTACCGGTCGTGTGGAGGATACACCTAAGTAAGCATACCTAAGGTGTTAGGGTAAAGGTTTGAGTTCTAATGCTAGAGGATCACTGGTGGATGGAAAGATATTTGAAACTGGAATAGATGAAAAGTCTAATGTCTCAAATTGGGCAATTTCCTCAAAAGGTGTGACCTCTAATAACTGTAAAGTCTCATAAACCTCATCATCATCTTCACTATACTCTCTAAGATCAACAGATTTCACTAAGGAGGCTTCTAAAGGGTTTAAAGGGTGTGTCTTGGAAAACTCCTCAGTGATGTCCTTATCCACTAAATTCATCCTAAAACAATCATGAGAGTCATCAGGGAACCTTAGAGATTTGAACACATTAAATTTGACTTCCTGATCTTGTACTCTCATTGTTAACTCTCCCTTTTGTACATCTATTAAAGTTCTACCAGTTGCTAGGAATGGCCTGCCTAGAATAATTGGGACTTCCCTGTCTTCCTCCATTTCCAACACAATAAAATTCACAGGAAAAATAAACTTGTCCACTTTTACTAAGACATCCTCAATGACCCCCTTCGGATATTTAATTGATCGATCAGCCAACTGGAGAGTCACTGTGGTGGGCTTAACATCCCCTATTCCTAACTTCTAATAGATAGACAATGGCATTAAATTTATACTAGCTCCTAAATCACACAGGGCTCTACTAAAGAATAAATTTCCAATAGTGCATGGTATGGTAAAGCTCCCTGGATCCTTGAGCTTGGGGGGTAATCTCCTTTGGATAATAGCACTACATTCCTCAGTTAATGCCACCGTCTCATAATCTTTCAATCTTCTTTTCCTAGAGAGAATGTCCTTCATAAACTTCACATAGCTTGGCATTTACTCTAAGGCATCTGCGAATGAAATGTTGATGTGAAGTTTCTTAAAAACCTCAATGAATTGCAAATTGTTAGTCCAATTTTTGATTTTGAAATCTCTTAGGAAAAGAGACAGGTGGTCTAACAGGAGGAGATGTAGTGGAAACTTTTGTAGCATCAGAGGATAAAGAAGGTTGTGACAAAGAAATAGGTAAAGGTGAAGAATTACCTGGCTTTGTTTCCTTTGTAGCTTGATCTTTTGATTCTTGCTCCTTCTGAGCTGCTTCACTAGAACCTATGGGTTTTTCAACTATGGGCTGGTCAGGTCTGGACTTAACAGGGGGAGTTACTAGCTCTCTGCCACTCCTAAGGGTGATGGCTTTCACATGTTCCTTCCTTTCCCTTTGCCTAACAGGATTGGCTTCAGTGTTACTAGGAAGGGTACCCTGAGGACGTTGACTAAGAGCATTTGCTATTTGTCCTACCTAAACCTCTAGGTTCTTAATTGAAGCTGCTTGATTTTGCAAGATTCTTGTGAACATTTCCTCAAGCGAGGGTTTCTTATCAGCTGCTGGTAAGTGTTGGGGTTGTGGTGGTGGTTGATGGAAGTGGGATGGATGGGAATGGTTAGGTGGATGATGTGGATACTGTGGTGGTGGGTGGTGAGGATATTGATGCTGTGGTGGTACCTGAACCGGTGGAGCTTGAAAACCTGGGGGTCCTACTGGTCTAGAATTAGAAGCTTGCCTTGGGTTTTGGCTCCAAGAAAAGTTAGGATGGTTCCTCCACCCTGGATTATAGGTGTTTGAAAAATGGTTGTTCTGTTGCTTAGAGGCAACGTACTGAACCGATTCTAAGTTGACACCTATCTACAGCATGGGTACCACTACACAGATCACAAGAGAGAAGTGGACTTTGAATAGAAAACACAGGGTTAGGATTGTTGGAAGGATTAGATTGGGTACTGAGTAACTCCACCTTCTTTGTAAGATTGGCGATTTGAGAGGTCAAGGTGGAAAGAGTGTCGAGCTCATATATACCCGCCGATTTCTTTGTCAATTGCCTTTTCGAGGACCATTGATAGTTGTTAGCCGCCATCTTATCTAGCAGCTCATAAGCCTCCTCCTCTGTTTTGCACATCAAGGCTCCTCCTGAAGCAGCGTCCACTATGGTCCTATTTTGGCTTGTAAGTCCATTATAGAAGGTCTGGACTTGCAGCTATAGAGGTAGGCTGTGGTGAGGGAACTTCCTAAAAAGCTCCTTATATCGTTCCTATGCCTCGTAAAGGGATTCAGAGTCGTACTGGGCAAAGGAGGATATATCGCTACGGAGTCTGGCCATTTTAGAGGGAGGAAAAAATTTGGCTAGAAATTGGTGGGCTAACTTGTCCTATGTAGAAATTGATCCTGGAGGCAAGGAGGTCAACCAGTGTCTCGTCCTATCCCTAAGTGAAAAGGGGAAAAGTCTGAGTCTAAGCGCATCATCAGATAATCCATTATGTTTGAACGTGTTGCACAAGTCCAAGAATTGCCCCAGGTGAGCATGTGGGTCATCATGTGGAAGCCCACTGAACTGTAAAGAAGTTTGGATCATCTGAAGGATGGAAGGCTTAATTTCGAAATTATTAGCAGGGACAGCTGGTGGCCTAATGCCAGTATAATATCCTTCAATCGTTGGCATCGCATAATCTCCAACGGTCCTACTTTCCCTATTTTTTGCCATCGTGTTTTGCTGCGGAGCTATAAATTTCTTAGAGTCCTTTCGAATTTTTCTAAGAGTTCGTTCAATTTCAAGATTTAGAGGAAAGCAATCAAAACTCCTGGCTCTACGCATGCAAGCATCAGAAAGTCATTAAAATTAATTTTTTTAATTAATTAATTATAAGAAAGTTAACTAAACTAAACTAAGGATCTAAATATTTAAAACCTAAATATTCACAAGCTAGAATTATACCTAAGCATAATTTTACCGATATTAATTAAGGACTAATTAAAACTTCCCTGACAACGACGCCAAAAATTTGACACTCCCTAAAGGTATATTCCACAAGTGCACGGGTCGTATAAGTAATAATGGGATTTGAGTTCCGAGTTATCGTCCATCAGAGAAGTTGGTTAGCCTAATTAACTACCGGTTAATCTTACCCTAAGTATATGTTAGCAAATTATGAGATTAAGTTGGTGATTTACTAAAGCTAATTAAACATACTGAAAACAATAAACATTAAGAATAAAGAAAATAAAACTGAACTAAGATTTGCTTACTAAACTCCGAGTAATTAAAGTAACTGCCTACAAAAGAAATTAAAACAGTTAAAATGAATTAACGCAATTAAAATAAAATGCAAATATGAAATTAAAGCAATAAACTAATTAAACTAAAATTAAACAAGCTTAAAATGAAATGTGCATGTAATTAAACTAACTAAGAAAATGCAATTTAAACAAACTTAAAGTTTAATGAAAATAAATTTACCCCTAATTTAATTCTACATGAACACTTAATTAACTATCAACCTAATTAAAACTAAGTTCTAAACTATTAAACAAGAATATTAATCATGCAATTTAATCAAAGACTCTAAACTAAGCTAACAAATTAAATAGGAATTAAACTAATCTAACAATGCATGAAAATGAGTTAATTAACTATTATGCACTAGCCAAACAACCCTTAGCAATTTAAACCATTCCCTCCAAACACTGTTCATGTTCTTCACCAAAACATTTCCAGCTGGTTCCGTTCTCGGCTTGCTCGCTGCTCTCGGTTCCAGGCGTGTCTTCCTTTTCCAAGTTGTGTTCTTCCACCAGGAGTTCACGAACTACCCAGCTAACTACTCCTGTCTACGTATTGCTATTGTTGGCCCTGTCGTGTTCAGCTAGTGGTGGTGCTGCTGTACATGCTCCATGTTCTGCTTTGGCTGCTGCAACTGCTCTCGATTTCACTCTGCTGTTCCTGCCGGGTCTTGCTTTTGCTGTTGCTAACCCAGCTCTCGGTCTTGTCCTGTATTGCTACCAATGTTGCTGATCTATTTCTCTTTACTGCTGTCTTCAGATGCACCCTACACACTCTCGGTACCATGAGTGCTGTATATCACAGCATTTGGCATCAACAATTCTGCAATTCTCAGCAATGCAATTCTGTAAATAGATAAAACACAAACATTGAATTGTAGTATGTAAGTTCAAGGCAGTGAATAAACTATGGCAACCTTAATATGACTGAATTGAATAGCTAGAATAGGAAAAGGAAATAACAGTAAATCACACATAAAACAGAGGAGAACAGAGAGGAAACACACAACCTTTCACTGCACTATTCACGGTAAGAGATGCCAATACTAACATGAAGCAAAGCTAAATTAATGGTAACATAGCTTAGAAGCAAGGTTACTAATAAATGAAGAAAATAAAAGAATTAAACTAATGGAACAATTGATCCGAACTGAAGAACTAAATAATAATAAAAAGAAAAAGACGTTAACTGTAAGAATTGATGAAAAAGAGCATGAATTTTTTTTATTAATCAAACAGTGGATCATGAAGAGTAGATGTTGAGGTATTTCTTCATTCACAAACATTGGATCACGGTGAAGAAGATTAATCAAACATCAACTGGTTTCTTCCAGTAGCCACAGTTTCTTTCAATAGTCACGGTTTCATCATTCCTCCACCAAACCATTTTTGTTCCACCCTTCCAATATTATCACCAATCGATGCACGGAATCATCCCAACATATTAGATCGGTAATAATGAATCAAAAATCATGATCGGCATTGAAGATTCAAGATTTGCAAATACTTTAGACTATAACCGAAAGGGGATTAAAACATATAGCAAAAACAAGATGATGACAATTGAAACAAACTGAAATGATAAACAACTATTTCTAAGCAATGATACTAATAACCTAAAAACAAGAATTTTTCATAATAACTTCAGTTGAATAAAACAGTAGCTATTGAGAAAAGAAAATGGAAGCTAGAAGAAAAATGCTATACGGCAGAATCCTCCAAAATAAGGAAAAAAACTTTTTAAGTTAACCTAAAAATAAAACTATTCTACCCTATTTTTTCCACACTTTACAATTGTCATCATTTTCTATTTATATACACATTTAGGGGTACAATTGTAATTTTTTCATCCTAGTTGACTTGGCACTGTTTGGCCACTTGTCTTCACACCATTGGCTCCTTGAAAAATAATATTTTCATGTCATTTGTCTTTTTTTCCAATTGGATGTGCTAGGCTCGTGTTGTCCGCGTGGTCCAATCTCGATTTTAGCTCAATTTTGGTTCATTTTCTATCGAAATATTCAAAATTCATCCGGCTTTAATTTATCTGCAAACATGAGAATTTTAATTAAATAAAAGGGGATAATTAACAAAATAAATCGGGGATTTAAATAATTAATTAGGAAATTAAGCATAAATAATTCTAAAAATATAGAATTATCACTGTGTAGCCTGGGATCACGAAAAAATGAGATATGATCATAATCTTTGAACATGTAGTCGTCTATCTCATCTCACTTCGTTTCACTCACTTGAGATTTCTAGTTTGAATTATCACATGATTTCATAAATTGGACATTTGACTTTGTGAATTGTGAAAGGGTAACCCGTGGGATGGGTGAGGCCCGGATTTTCATGTTTTTACATGATGCTATGCCATCTTTGTTTTAATTTAATTGATATGGCATAATAAAATGTGATTTACAGTATTTACATAGCAATGCAATGTTTTGCATAAATTGTTGAGGTTATTAAACTAACATGTTTTCAGTTCATACTGATGATTTGTATCTATATATATATATATACTTGCATAAATGTTTCAAGAAAGATACATGCTTTAAATGTGAATAAAAAAGGAAATGATTTATTGGCATGAGCATTATATTTTGTAGATAGTGTGGTTATCTACTTGCCTACCTTATTGCCTTACTGAGCTGTGAGCTCACCCCCTTTTTTATTTCCTCCTCTCTACAGAGCGTTCACAGTAGTTGAGTACAACTGAGGACGGGTATTCTTTTATCCGCTACATACCCATCTTACGAAAGGAATAAACATTTGAAATGTTTTGTACTGAACAATGTAAAAGCACAGTTATGTAACGAATGTACTGTCGGGGATGTATATGTACAAGTATTTTTATTAATGTATATGAGTTTACTTTTAGGAAAAGAGTACTATCGGTCAATGGATAATGGTATTGACTTGTATGCATGTTATGAAATGAATGTGGTTGAGGTGACTAATATCGAATCACAGCCCAACGGTTTGGTGATTGAATTGTGACAAAAGGAAAGGTAAGTAAAATGTAAAAAAAAAATTGTAGTGGATTTTGGTAAGTCACGGGCGGTCGTGATAGGTAAAGCTTGTAACATTGACTTTATAAAAATCTACTTACCACCTTATGACAAGACTTTATTACTCCAATGGTCGATCCTACCTTGCATTCTATTAATAATTTCTAAAATTATTTCTTTTTGTCTCAATCTATAATAGTTGATAATGGAAGATATTTTTCTGCTGATGAAATGTGAGATCTGAGAATTTTGTACATATATAAATTATGTAATGAGAACATGAAGTGTAATTGAATTGAACTAAATGTGATGTACCCCTATAATGAGATGGTATGGAATGAGATCTTTAAGTGATGAATGAGTAATGAATGAGAATTCAATCAATGGAGTAAACTATGGCCATTATATGTGGAGATTTTATGTTAAGTGTGAAACTATGAGGCCAGATCGATCTTAGAGAAGAGAGGATCGATCTGGTAGGCCACAGTGACAAGGAATGAGGAAATTAAGTGAGCAGATCGATCTCCAATGGAAGAGGATCGATCTCCTTATGATTCTGTAATGAAGAGATCGATCTCATGAGGAAGAAATCGATCTCATGAAGCATTCTGTAAGGAGAAGATCGATCTCCCCAAGGAGCATATCGATCTCATAAAGCATTCTGTAAACTAGAGATCAATCTCACAATTGGAGCAGATCGATCTCATAAAGCCATTAAGAGATCGATCTCACCCCACGGCATATCGATCTCCTAGGCATAAAATTGCCCTAAAACATTTCCAAATTCAAATGCAGATCGATCTCATCAAGGACCAGATCAATCTCCTACCCTCTGTCTATAAAAGGAACCCTGTGTTTTCCTGCATTTCATCGTTTCTCTCTCTTCCAAACCTCCTGCACGACCCATTTTCATTCCCTTTAACCGAAAATCACTATAAATTTTTCGCGTTTTATTGTTACCTTACCCGGTCGTGAACAAACTTACCACCACACTGTTGGGCTGTGAGTCAATAATAAACATCACATCTCATTCATTCTCAGTGAAATAAAACGATGTCATACATTCGTATTTAATCATGTACTTATACAAAAACATGTTTTACTGACATCTACATCCCCCATAATTACAACTCAAAAGAATACTGTGCTTTTACATTGTTTAGATAAAAAAGAATCACTGTGTATACACCTCTGTGTGATGGAGATGCAGCGAATGTCTAAATTACCACGCCTCAGTCCTCATAGGGCTACTATGCATGCTCTGTAGGAGGGGGAAAATAGAGAGGGATGAGCAACCACACGCTCAGTAAGGCAATAATGCAAGCATGGTAGATAACTACTCTATCTACATGCTGATAGTGTTATGCATAAATCGTTTATGGTAGGAGCATGAGGAAGTAAAACTATGCCATATGAGTATACATATATATCATGTATCAAAATCATGTACATTGGCATATAAAACATGGTAAAGACATCATGTATAAATCATCTCATGCTCAATCTCATTTAAATTCATAAAAAGGGCAATTCATTAAGTAACCTCTTTTTTAAACCCATATCACAAAAACTCTTTCTCACATACATACAATCCCATCACAAAACTAGTTTCTCAACCACAAACATCATCATCATTTCACAAAGCAAGTCCATAAGGCTCGACCCTTCCCTCGGGTCTACCCTGGTCAACCACAATCACACTTACAGATTAAAATCATGTGGTAGTAAGTAAATCAAGCAAGGAGACATGTTACTATAATTCATCTGACTATGTTGGCCAACTGTGTCACATATCATCCCAGACCACACGGATCCCGATGTGCGGGGTATCATGCTGGCATGAAGGTGGGTTAGTTCTCCGCCAGACTTTCTCAAATCAAGTAACCACCACGCGGTACATCGTACTCCATGTGATATACACGGTACATCGTACTTCGTAGACCCATAACATGGTTGGGGGTGCCTGCCGTAGGTCTTATCTGCCCCATACCAAGTGTAACCTTTATAGTCTCAAAAGCACATGGGAGTAACCTCAATACCAGGTCCTAGCCCCTTATGGCCTTGCTCGCCCATGTTGGGTTCCCTGATTCAGGTTCTAGCCCCTCACCCTCACCCCACTCAAGAGGTTTGTTAGGCTTGTTGGGTTCCTTGAATGGATTATGTCAGGTCCTAACCCCTTACCCTCACCCCACTCAAGAGGTCTGTTAGGCCTGTTGGGTTCCCTGAGTTAATCCGTATCTCTCACCACGGCCTCATACATCATAATAAATCACTTCGTACGAGCAACGCGCTAGTACGACATTTATGCATAAAAATATGAAGAAACCACATACGAGCATCGCTCCAGTACGGTTATATGCATAAGAAAAACCACTCAAATCCACGTACGAGCGTAAGCTCCAGTACGGTTTATAAAACATCATCACAATTCAAATCAAAGTGCGAGCTAAGCTCAAGCACGTTTCACACAAGTGAAAACATAGAAATCCAGCGCGAGCGAGGCTCTAGCGCGAATTAAATCACATACACACGATAGGCGGCTCACATGCATTCAAAACATCTCAAAACATGCTTAGCGCCTCACATGGGCTATTTCACAACATCATTCAAGTACTAGCCAGCCTATCTTTTTATTTTCTCAAATCAAAGCATTGTGTTTTGTAAAAGAATTCAAAACACGTGATTTATGCAATTATTAGCCTTACTATGCATTTTCAATAACCATTTCAAACAACCAAATCTCATATAAATACTCATAGTAATTTCCATACATCTTCAAACACATTTCTATAAACTCATGCACATTTTCAAAGCCCTATACACCCACAAAATACGAGCAGCTACCTCGATATACTTACAAAATTCCTTTACCTGGAATCGCAACGCGTGATTCCATTTCCTTAGCGCTACTCACTCGTGTGGTCCGATTCGTCTTCAATGAACTCTTCGGGACTGCACACAATCATATTTCACATTATATTCGATCCATATAATGCAACCCTTGTGCTTGCTATAGTCAATTCAATCTATAGCTTCTATTAACGCTTATGAGGCCTCGTTTCATTACTTTACCCATAACTCGAGTCTATGGATCTTCTTAGGCCTATCAACTTATTCCAAATCGATATTAAATCGACATTAAGCTCATAGTGTTCATATTTCATGAATTCAATCACTATGACATTTTATCAAGCATATACATACTCATTTTCACAATTCCTCCAAACTCACAAAGTATTTCCATTTAACTATCTAAAATCATAGACATTACCTTAATACAACTTTAGCATGCCCATAATTCGTAAACTCATTCAACCCATATATTCTCACATTATACCCATCTAGGTTTTCTAGGTTACACCAATTCCACCACATCCCTAGATAATCTATCCATCAATACACATCCAACTCAACTCCAAAATCACTTAAATAAACAATGTACTTGGATTGGAGTATTAGAATCTTACCAAAATCTGATTTTTCTTCTTGCTCCAAATGTCAGTGCCCTTAGCTCCTTCAATACCAACAATGGGATTTTGGGTTCCAACTATGTTGTTCTCTTCCTCAAGATGAACAACTTAGTGTCTAATGGCCTTCCCTCAATTCTTGCTGGAAATGGCTGATTTTAGAGAGAGAAAGTTAGGTTTTTGGGTTAGAATTGGAAGGTTGGTGTTTTTCTATAAATATTTTGATTTTTAGCACTCTTTTTATAGAAATCACTTGAGGAGATCGATCTGGTCTAAGAGGAGATCGATCTGGTCCCCTTAAAAACTCATTTTCACGGTATTTTAAGCATGAGATCGATCTGCTCCCAAATAGAGAGCTAAGGATATCGATCTGTATGCTTGAGGATCAATCTTTTCATTACAGAGTTCTTAAGAGATCGATCTGGCACCATTGGAGATCGATCTGCTCTATTTCATTGCCCAAATAAGAGCATTCTGGCTCTTTCAGATCGATCTTTCATCCTATGAGATCGATCTGGCCTTCATGTTTTCCAGTTTTCCTGTAGTTTTCCTGCTGCGACTCACACCCAATTGTCCTTAATTTGCTGCCATAGTCATTTTCTTATCCATCCACCTTAATGGCTTGAAAATGGCATCCATTCATACCTTATGCACATTGAAACTTGTGTGCATTACTTATATATCCAAAAGTATCACATTCCAAACTAAATGGGAGCTTAACTTCATTCCATTTTACCACACTACTCATTTTGAGTTCCAATCACATCTGTCACTTACAAGAACTCATTTCTTCATATTCATACTCAATGAAACTTGTATGTACACACCTGTCTGTATCTGCCTCAGCCAATCGATGCACCGTCGATCACTTTGCTGGGCTTGCCGAATACGGCCAATCAATTCTGGCTCTAGTCTCAAACTAGCCATGATCTCAAGTCTCTTAGATCCAGTGGGGTTACATCTAAACTGAGGTCCGTAAATTGTTCTAACAATTCATGTTCCTGTACCATCATATAAGACACCAACCCAAGGTTCTTTCCACTCAAAGCATCGGCAACTACATTTTCCTTACCTGGGTGGTACATGATTTCACAATCATAGTCCTTCAGGAGTTCGAGCCATCTCCTCTGTCTCATATTCAGCTCTTTTTGTGAGAACAAGTACTTAAGGCTCTTATAATCTGTGAACACCTGAAATTTCTCACCATAGAGATAGTGGCGCCATATTTTCAAAGCAAATACTACAGCCGCTAACTCCAAATCATGTGTCGGGTAGTTCCTCTCATGATCTTTCAACTGTCTAGATCCATAGGCAACTACCTTCCCATCCTGCATAAGCACACTGCCTAGTCCCTGGTGTGATGCATCCGTATACATCGAGAATCCTCTTGAGCTGGTAGGAATGGTGAGAACTGAAGTAGTCGTTAATCGACGATTAAGCTCCTCAAAACTCCTCTCACATGCCTCATCCCATACAAACTTAACGTCCTTACGCGTGAGGCGTGGCAACAGAGCAGCTAGTCTGGAGAAACCCTTTACAAATCTCCAATAATATCCTACCAATCCCAGGAAACTTCTGATCTCAGTAACTGTCTTGGGCTGTTCCCACTGTATAACTGCCTCTATCTTGGATGGATCCACTGATACCCTATCCTTTGACACCACATGCCCCAGAAATGAGATCTGTTCCAACCAAAAGTTACACTTGTTAAGTTTGGCGTACAATTCTCTCTCTCGGAGGGTCTGCAGAACTATCCTCAAATGCTCCTTATGATCTTCCTTAGACTTAGAATAAACCAAAATGTCATCTATGAAAACAATCACAAACTTGTCCAGGTATGGCTTGAATATATCATTCATCAATGCCATAAATGCTGCGGGAGCATTCATCAATCCGAATGGCATCACCAAAAACTCGTAGTGGCCATAACGGGTACAAAATACTGTCTTGGGTACATCTCCGCTCCTGATCCTCAACTGATGATACCCTGACCGCAGATCTATCTTAGAAAATACTTCGGCTCCCTGGAGCTGATCCAACAAATCATCGATTCTTGGAAGGGGGTATTTGTTCTTAATGGTGGCCTTATTCAACAACCGGTAATCTATACACAGTCGGAGGCTTCCATCATTCTTCCTTACAAATAGAACCGGTGCTCCCCAAGATGAGACACTCGGTCTAATAAACCCCTTCTCCAGCAACTCTTGCAGCTGTTTCTTCAGCTCTTCCAATTCTATCGGAGCCATTCTATAGGGTGATTTCGATATCGGCTCTGTACCAAGCACTAACTCTATGTAGAATCCATTTCCCTTTCAGGTGGTAGACGTGGTAATTTATCCGGAAAGACATCAGGGTAATTCGTAATTACGGTTATGTCCCTCAATTCCGGGCGTGCCTCATTTATATCAACCACGTATGAGATGAACCCTTCACATTATCCTCTCCATCGTTAGTAACATAAACTATCACTCTACATTCAACATTTATCATAAATAATAAATTTATCTCTTAAGCAACATGCATTTAAAATCATACTCTTTTATTTACAACAACCATACTAATTTCATATCATTTCCTTTCATCAAAGTTTACAATAAGATTGCCTAATCCTGAAAACATCAATGTTTTGGCATGACAATCCATAACAACTCGATTGGTAGCCAACCAATCCATTCCCAATATTACATCAAAATCATTCATATTCAACAAGATTAAATTGGCTATCATTTCCTTTCCCTCTATCTTTAACTTACAATCTCTACATACATGCTCAGTCAATTGACTATCATTCATGGGTGTGGAAATCATCAACATCTTATCCAACAATGTTGGTTTCACATACTTCAACAATTTATGTGTAAAGGAAGGTGATATGAAAGAATGCGTGGCACCAGGATCAAATAATACCAATGCTTCTAAATCAAAGATTTGGATGGTACCTTTAATCACATCCGTCGATGCGTCTGCAGTGTCCTGGTCCAGTGCGTGCACCCTTTCTATGCTCACACCCACAACCTATTTCCCTTTTTCCTCAGTTGTAGCCCTCCTCCTTAGGGCTGCTGTCTCAACAGGATCTCCCTCAGGCTCCTTGCCCTTTTGTGGGGTAGTCTCAATCATCTCATTGCAGAACCTCGATATGTGTCCTGGCCTCCCACATCTATAACACGAAACAGGGGGTATCTGACATGGCCTAGTCCCATGGTATCTCCCACATCTCCTACACTGATCTGTGGTAGGTCGTAGTCCTCCAATAGTTATACCCCTCGGCGCAGTCAAAGCCGGGTACATGGGAGGTCTAGCAGCTCTCTCCTGCACCTCCTCAATCTTGGGCCTCTTATCAAAATATCTTTGGCCTCCTCTCTTGGGCCCTTTATCCATCTCGGATCTCTTTCGATCTTTATCCTTTCTAACACTGATTCTCCCAAGCTCGGAGGCGTTCCGCTCAAAATCTTGCTCGCATAACAGAGCCTTATGTACAGCCTCCTAATAGGTCAAGATGTCAAAGGGAGCTAGCTTAGTCCGGATGGCCAATCTCAATCCATCCATGAACTTTTGAATCTTTCGAGTCTCACTAACCATCGTGTCTGGGTAATATCTCCCTAAGGACATAAACTTGGACTCATACTCGTCCACAGTTCGGTTCCCTTGAACCAAATTCATAAATTCCATCTGCAGCTTCCTCTATGCGTGGCTGGAATGTACTGTCTCCTGAAGGCCTATAGAAATATCTCCCATGAGATATCAGAGTCTCTTGCCCTCAAAATAACCTTGGTGGACCTCCACCTGCCTTTCAACATGAACACGACAAAGGCTACCTTCTCAGCTGAAGTGTATCGAAAAAACCTATACAGTTTCTCCATCTCATACACCTAATCCTCCATAACCAGTGGGTCCTTCACCCCTCTAAACACTGGGGGTTTCAGCGCTTGAAACTCTCGCAACTTGCTTAAGTCGCAGTCATACCCCAAATCACTACCGCTCTGCTGTGGAGCGATAGGAGAATCTGTATCCTGTACTGGAGGTGGTGTAGCAGTAGCTGTCTCAGCAGTCTGAGGTCTCTCCGCCTCTGTAGCTACCTGTTTAGTAGTAGGTTGTGCTGCGGGACCTCGTCTATCACCGGTGCCCAAGGCCTGCGTGACTATCTCCACCAAATTCTCAATACTCCGCTTTAACCTAGCGAAGCGAGCCTCAATATCCTCTACTCTCCCAGCAGGGTTCTGTGGAGCCTGCTCAGTCTGTGGCTCCACACGGCTCTCAGGCCTACCTCTACGGCCTTTAGCACGTGCTCTCGCCCCTCTACCTTTGCGTGTAACTGGCATATTGCCTAACTTCCTGTATTATAATAATTTATTAAGCTCGATCCATCATGGTATACACAGTTATATCTAAACAAAAGCACAGTACTATGGGGATGTACTTTCCTACGTTTTATTAGTGACTCACATCAGGCCAACACAGCTCTAATACCAATCTCTGTCACGACCCATTTTCATTCCTTTTAACCGAAAATCACTATAAATTTTTACATTTTACTGTTACCTTACCCGGTCATGAACAAACATACCACCACACTGTTGGGCTGTGAGTCAATAATAAACATCACATCTTATTCATTCTCAGTGAAATAAAACGATGTCATACATTCGCATTTAATCGTGTACTTATACAAAAACATGTTTTACTAACATCTACATCCCCAATAATTACAACTCAAAAGAATACTGTGCTTTTACATTGTTTAGATACAAAAAGAATCACTGTGTATATACCTCTGTGTGATGGAGATGCAGCGGATGTCCAAATTACCACGCCTTAGTCCTCACTGGGCTACTATGCACTCTCTGTAGGAGGGGGAAAATAGAGAGGGATAAGCAACCACACGCTCAGTAAGGCAATAATGCAAGTATGGTAGATAACTACTCTATCTACATGCTGATAGTGTTATGCATAAATCGTTTATGGTAAGAGCATGAGGAAGTAAAACTATGCCATATGAGTATACATATATATCATGTATCAAAATCATGTACATTGGCATATAAAACATGGTAAAGACATCATGTATAAATCATCTCATGCTCAATCTCATTTAAATTCATAAAAAGGGCAATTCATTAAGAAATCTCTTTTTTAAACCCACATCACAAAAACTCTTTCTCACACACATACAATCCCATCACAAAACCATTTTCTCAAGCACAAACATCATCATCATTTCACAAAGCAAGTCCACAAGGCTCGACCCTTCCCTCGGGTCTACCCTGGTCAACCACAATCACACTTATAGATTAAAATCATGTGGTAGTAAGTAAATCAAGCAAGGAGACAGGTTACTATAATTCATCTGACTATGTTGGCCAACTGTGTCACATATCATCCCAGACCACACGGATCCTAGTGTGTGGGGTTTCATACTGGCACGAAGGTGGGTTAGTTCTTTGACAGACTTTCTCAAATCAAGTAACCACCATGCAGTACATCATACTTCATGTGATATACACGGTACATCGTACTCCGCGGACCCAAAACATGGTTGGGGGTGCCTGCCATAGGTCTTATCTACCCCATACCAAGTGTAACCTTTATAGTCTCAAGAGCGCGTGGGAGTAACCTCAATACCAGGTCCTAGCCCCTCATGGCCTTGCTCGCCCCTGTTGGGTTCCCTGATTCAAGTCCTAGCCCGTCACCCTCACCCCACTCAAGAGGTCTATTAGGCCTGTTGGGTTCCCTGAATGGATTATGTCAGGTCCTAGCCCCTCACCCTCACCCCACTCAAGAGGTCTGTTAGGCCTGTTAGGTTCCCTGAGTTAATCCGTATCTCTCACCATGACCTCATACATACCACAGTGTGAAAACCAGCGCGAGCTACGCTCTAACCGATTTCATGCATCATAATAAATCACTTCGTATGAGCAACGCGCTAGTACGATATTTATGCATAAAAATATGAAGAAACCACGTACGAGCATCGCTCCAGTACAGTTATATGCATAAGAAAAATCACTCAAATCCATGTATGAGCGTAAGCTCCAGTACGGTTTATAAAACATCGTCACAATTCAAATCAAAATGCGAGCTAAGCTCAAGCACGTTTCACACAAGTGAAAACATAAAAATCCAGCGCGAGCGAGGCTCTAGCGCGAATTAAATCACATACACACGATAGGCGGCTCACATGCATTCAAAACATCTCAAAACATGCTTAGCGCCTCACATGGGCTATTTCACAGCATCATTCAAGTACTAGCCAGCCTATCCTTTTATTTGCTCAAATCAAAGCATTGTGTTTTGCAAAAGCATTCAAAACACGTGATTTATGCAATTATTAGCCTTACTATCCCTTTTCAATAACTAATTCAAACAACCAAATCTCATATAAATACTCATAGTAATTTTCATACATCTTCAAACACATTTCTATAAACTCATGCACATTTCCAAAGCCCTATACACCCACAAAATACGAGCAGCTACCTCTATATACTTATAGAATTCCCTTACCTGGAATCGCAACGCGTGATTCCATTTCCTTAGCGCTGCTCACTTGTGTGGTTCGATTCGTCTTCAATGAACTCTTTGGGACTGCACACAATCATATTTCACATTATATTCGATCCATATAATGTAACCCTTGTGCTTACTATAGTCAATTCAATCTATAGCCTCTATTAACACTTATGAGGCCTCGTTTCATTACTTTACCCATAACTCGAGTCTATGGATCTTCTTAGGCCTATCAACTTATTCCAAATCGACATTAAGCTCATAGTGTTCATATTTCATGAATTCCCTCACTATGACATTTTATCAAGCATATACATACTCATTTTCACAATTCCTCCAAACTCACAATGTAATTCCATTTAACTATCTAAAATCATAGACATTACCTCAATACAACTTTAGCATGCCCATAATTCATAAACTCATTCAACCCATATCTTCTCACATTATACCCATTCTAGGTTTTCTAGGTCACACCAATTTCACCACATCCCTAGATAATCTATCCATCAATACATATCAAACTCAACTCCAAAATCACTTAAATAAACAATGTACTTGGATTGGAGTATTAGAATCTTACCAAAATTTGATTTTTCTTCTTGCTCCAAATGTCAATGCCCTTAGCTCCTTCAATACCAACAATGGGATTTTGGGTTCCAACTATGTTGTTCTCTTCCTCAGGATGAACAACTTAGTGTCTAATGGCCTCCCCTCAATTCTTGCTAGAAATGGCTGATTTTAGAGAGAGAAAGTTAGGTTTTTGGGTTAGAAATGGAAGGTTGGTGTTTTTCCCAAATTTTTTTGATTTTTAGCACTCCTTTTATAGAAATCACTCGAGGAGATCGATCTGGTCCAAGAGAAGATCGATCTGGTACCCTTAAATCCTCATTTTCACGGCATTTTAAGTATGAGATCGATCTGTCGAAGCATGAGATCGATCTACTCCCGAACAGAGAGCTAAGGAGATCGATCTGTATGCTTGAGGATTGATCTTTTCATTACAGAGTTCTTAGGAGATCGATCTGGCACCATTGAAGATCGATCTGCTCTATTCCATTGCCCAAATAAGAGCATTCTGGCTCTTTCAGATCGATCTCTCATCCTATGAGATCGATCTAGCCTTCATGTTTTCCAGATTTTTTGCAGTTTTCTTGCTGCAACTCACATCCAATTGTCCTTAATTTGCTGCCATAGTCATTTTCTTATCCATCCACCTTAATGGCTTGAAAATGGCATTCATTCATACATTATGCACATTGAAACTTGTGTGCATTACTTGTATATCCAAAAGTATCACATTCCAAACTAAATGAGAGCTTAACTTCATTCCATTTTACCACACTACTCATTTTGAGCTCCAATCATATCCATCACTTACAAGAACTCATTTCTTCATATTCATACTCAATGAAACTTGTATATACATTACAAATCATATTACACATATGTACTTTGAATCCATGGACTTACATCAATTACAATATACCTTACAAGTCCATTGTCATTCATTAATCCAATTACACACATTACAACTATATATGTACAGGGTCTCACACCTCCATTTTAGCCGAGCCTTAGCTTTCTCTCTCCTCTAAAGCCCCCATTTTTATCCAAATCGAAGGTTGTAGCAAGAAGGAAAGTTGTTCCTCATCCAAAGGAGAACAACATATTTGGAAATCGTAGGATGAATCGAATCGAGGTGTGAATAGAGCACTCCACAAGTTTGGGTATGTTCTAAACTTTGATCTTGGATTTTAAAGTGATTTTTGGTGATTATAGTTGTTGACATTGTGATGAAATAGCTAGGAAATGATTAGAGATGGATGAAATTATTATTTTGTTGGAGTAAAGATAACGTTAGGCAATTTGTGGTAAATTAGGAATTTTTACTATAAATGTGGAATTGAGGCAATGAGGTGAGTTTAGCATGGAATATGGTATGAGAAATGTAGAATTTTGAGATGTAGTGGATGAGAATGTGAATTGTGATAAAGTTGTGAGAATTGAGTTATTTGAGGTGTTAATAAGAATATGAGCAAATGTGTGCTCAATAATGCGATTAAGTTGGGTTATTGTTGTTTTACATCGTTTGGACAGCTCGGAAGTTCCAGAGTGGAATGCGAGGCTAGTCCGTGATACGGGGAAATGATTGCACTATACAAGGTGCAGAGAGATAAGGGAAAACTTAAACTCATTTGTGTATGTGTTTTGATGTTAATTATAGCATGAAAAGTGATTTGAGCAAACAAACATGTTTTTATGAGTTGTGAATGAGTAGTGCACACGATTTTATAGTCGGTTGGGACCTAACTTTTATGAGTTATTATCTAAGCGTGAAAATGTTTTGCAATCGTTTTGTGTTTAAAACGTGAAAAGGGATTTGGGCTCTACATTAGGGTGTAATGAGATTGAGAAATGTGTGCGTGGTTTTACCGGTTAGAACTCGATTTTAACATATTTTGTGTTGGGTACACAAATGTCTTAAATGAGATTTATGAGAGAAAACCATTATGAGTTCTACGTGAAGGGAAAACGTTTTATTTGATAATGACTAATGATTGAGACTTAGGCATGTCATGTTGAATACACATCAGGCATTGCTTTGTTAGCATGTAAGACCGATATTATTCCCCTCTTTGGTAGCATTGGTAGGCATTGCTTTGGTAGCATGTAAGTCCAATATTCCTCCATTTTGGTAACGAGAGATGCCTCCGTATTGGTAACGTGAGATGACCCTCGTTTGTAATGCTGGGTGGCCTTGCTTTGGTAGCATGTAAGACCGATAGTGTGCATGAGGAGAGGGATTGCTTTAGTAGCATGTAAGGCCGGGCCTTATTTTGGTAACACGTAAGTCCAATATACCATGTACACGACCATATTGTTGACATTTCCCTCTTTTGAGGATGCCTAGGATGCGCACCCAGAGGAGATTTATTATGATGTGCCATGATGAGTTTTATATGTGTTTTATTGCCTAGTCTCCTTTTTATACACATGAGTTGTGTTTTGTGGTTGTGCCACGTGCATTCTATTGAGGTGATTTTTATCACGTTTTAATGAAAAAATCCATTATCGCATTTTGATTTCCACATGCTTGTGACTGTGATTTCTACTGAGTTATGTACACTCATGTTTTACATGATTTTAGAGAAATGAGATGAGAATGATGTTTTAATGAGTTCATGCTACGTTTTAATTGAGTTTCAACTACGAGATAAAATGATTGTGCTGTGCAAATCATTGTTTTATTAACGAGTCCCTTACCCCCTTACTGAGCGATTTAGAAGCTCACCCTGTTTTCTCTTCCCCCCAGATTTCTTCAAGTGAAGAGAGTTTTTCCTGCGACGTACGGAGTAATGGCTAGTTGAGAACTTGAGCTCCAGGCCATATATTGTATTTGAGGTACAATTTATCTTTTCATGTACCCAAACTAAAGTTGTAATTACAGACACTTGTTGTACAATGATGTATGAGATGTATTAGGATTAATTAACCTTAAATTGAGTAATGTAAATTGGATGAAATGTAATTATGAGATGATGAGATCTTGAGGTATGATGTCAGAGCCCGCTTTACATCCCCACAAGGCCGCTATCCTCACCCTCACTACCTCACTGGTAGACTTTTGGGCTTGTTAGATAACTCCAAGGGCGGACAACGCTACTCCACAACATCCACGTATTGTCCGCTTTGGCCCATTGGACCTCACGGCTTTGTTTCATTTGGGTACTCCAGCTCACATGGCCTGCTTCCCCTCAGAACGCGTCTTCGAAGGCTCGAACTCGGGTTAACACCTTTGTTCTCGCACTCCTGATGCCAATTGAGCCAGAAAAAATAGCAACTAGAGAGAAATACGACAATTAAAAGGGAAAATATAAGAAACAAGGTTTTTTGGTTGGTCATCGTGAGTAGCAGCAAATAATTTCACCAAGGCTATAAACCAGTCGAAACAGTAGAAGCAAATGGAGATAGATCGTTGAAGCAGCGGTGGTTAGAGCATAATGAAGAGGGAGACCCGCACATCCTTGGTAGTCTGACCCAACTTGTTCACATCTGACCAGTAGCTTCAGTTCTATAAGCCTTCAAACTACAGTTTTGTATCATCTCTAACTCGTCAATATACTGTAATTTCAATCTAGTTTCAATATTACTATTTCTGCTGAAGCCTAAGACATGAGCCAGTTTCATTCTAGTCTATAATCGGCCTTATCATTAATAACTTCAGCCTATTAACTTCAGTTTACTGCTTTGCTCCTTCAATCCAGCGTCTTCACCCCGATTGCTTTATTCCATAATTTTAAAACTCTAAAGTTTTAAGGTCCGAGCTAATGTGTACTACCTGGCTACTTCGATAAGAAAAATACGTAATCTTTCATTTCTTTTAGTTTAAGTAATGATTAAGTCTATTTGTTTTGTACTTATATGTCATAGCAAGGTTTTTGAACATGCAAATAACAAGAATAATGATTAAAAAAATGGCAATTAGGTTATGAAATAAATCAATAGTAATAAATGTAATAAACAAAGTGAATTAATCTTGATAGGGGTAAGAATAATAAAATATTGAATTAAAAATAAAATAATAATAATTATGATGATGATGATGATGATAAAATTCTGAAGTGTTACGAGCATGTAATATTAGAAAAATTTCTAAGGGTGAAATGATTATTTTAAGTCCACTAAGAGTGTTAAGGGATTTAAGAAAATAACTTCGATGCTAAAAGAATTTTCATTTATTCTAAAATATATTAATATTAGATACTATAAAGGTAAAAACTCCTCAAAAATAAGTATAGGAAATAAAAATAATAATAATAAAATTGGAAATAAATGGATAATTTATGTGAAAATCCTAATTTTCATAAATTGAACAAGTACAAGACCCAACTAAATAGTTACGATACCAAGTGAACTAAAAGGGATCATTAAATAATGAATTTTTGGTTTTGGGAAAAAAAGGTCAAATCTCGTACGGAGAGTTTCGTGGACCTTACAAGAGTGCACACCGAACCAGAAATATTCAAATCATATTAAAATGATATATAACCTCGGGTAAGCCATTTAGATCCACAAAATTACAATTACGACTTATCTCGAAAAATGTGTAACAAATGAAAAAACGACAATTTTGTCCTTAGGTCGGATTTTCACATTGCTTAAATGGACATTGTGCATTGATTTAAGAATATTAATTGAGTTATGTCAAGCCATTAAATTGTCATGACAGACATTGTAACGAAATTTAAAGAGTTATAACCAAAAAGGACCAAAATATGTGAAAACGGGCATAAACGCTATGTTTGAGAGACATGGTCAGGCACCCTAGATAATTTTCACCTAAGATACATTATTTGCATGTGACATGCATGTGAATAATGAATTTTTTACCAAGTATAAAGTGGTAGCCAATAAGAATTTAGAAAAATAATTAAGTGGAAAATGTGATTAAATGGAAATATCTCATTAAGCTTGTAACATAAGCTTCGTTTAATCATTAGACAAGGCCTATGATAAGCTAAATTTGCTAAAATGAGCCTAAAAAAGAGTTGGCCACCACCAAAAAATGCCATTTAAAGGCATAAAAATACATGAAAAATGGTGAAGAGTAAGAAAAACACATGAAACCTTAAGGAACCCTAAATTGTTGTGGTTTTCCCTCCCACTTCTAGGCCATTTCAGCTTTTGATTCCTCTAGAAAAATGTTCTACTAAGTTCCCTCTACAACATATCTTAAATTAGTAGCCTAATTCCCCAGTTTGATCAATTCAAAGGTAAGTAACATTCGGCCAAGGTTAGATCTATAGGGCTTGGCTTTGATTTGATTTCCTAATTTAATATATGATGATTAGGAGTTGATATGAAGTATTTCTATGGTTTTAGACTAAATCAAAAGGCTCCCATGATGGTGAACCAAATTTGGTCATAATGGGGAATTACTTGGTAAGCTTGTTTTCAAGCTTTAAGATTTAGATATATTGGATAATTCATGATATTAAGATGTTGTATGGTGTTAAATTTGATTGAAAATGCATGAATCATGCACACATATTGCTCAACCAGTGATTTCTAAGTGAATTTATGAGTGATTAATGGGGCTTTTGATATATGTTGTGTAACTCATGTAATTAAGCATGAAAATAATGATATTGTGGAATATAATTAATGATACGACATGTATATGCAACTAGCCAAATGAAAAGTTGTATGATAATTTCACAATTAAGGTGTAATTTCAATATTATGTTAGTGATCGACAAGTGACACTGTGATAGGTGTGATTGGAATGATTGAAAATTTAGGAAATGTGACCTTTGACACTTTGTTACTAATAGTAACAAAGTGATAAAATAAGTGAAAGTATAGTGTCATGGTGAAATAAATAAGTGTTAATATAATTATATATGAATTTTAAGTAAAAAATATGATATTGTAAGAATTTGGAACCCTGGTGGCGTGTAAAGCTTTTGACCAAGGCACTGGTCATTGAGAAATCAAAGTGTTTATGGTAAGTAAATCATAATTGCTATAATATGTATATCATACAGGGTATACTAACCATACATGATGCAAAACAACATCCTACAGTGTAAGTTATTCTTATAAGTTATAAGTGACTGTTATCTGAAATAAATGCAAGTATAAAATGTGTGATCGAATAATGCATAAGGCCTGTATATGTTAAGTGAATAAGTAAATGATAAAACTATGTATGATATTTATACATATAAGTATATGGCCATGTGATGTGGATAAGAAATATTGGATTGGAATTGTTATGTGGATTTTATTGCAACGTTGGGTAATGAGCTTGTATAGCCCAATTATATTATAGGAATTTCTTAGCTATTATAAGTTATAAGAATATGAAAGCATGTACATTCCTTATATTTTTTGACAGTTTCATACGTTTTCAAAACCATGCTTTGAGTTTATACTAAATCTTTATGCATAGCATGGTGTTTGTGGGATTTATAAGCTTGCATCAATTTTATTACATAAAGAAAAGTTTTAAAATATCATTTCTAGCATGTTTTGAAAGTTTATGAAATATATGGCTTATTTTGCCTATATCTATAGTTTGTGAAAGCATTGGGACAAAAAGGCATCTCATGATGACCTCTCTCAAGTTCACTGATTTATTATATGAAACTCGAAATATCATTATTATTATTTATTTGGAAAACCATAAAGAAATTAAGAGACTTGTTTTGATGTTGGTACAGGGCCCGGAGCAATCGAAGGGCTGGATTAGTGGCATGAAGCTTGGAACACGAAACCCGAGGTGGGATTCTAAATTTAAGTAATTCTTGAGAGTTATATGTATATAAGTATGATTTGATGCTTAGAAAGTAGAACCCAAGCTTTGGAAGTGAGAAAATTAGTGAAAACTCGGGTTACCATTAAACCAAGAAATTTTCCAAGAACTCGAAATAAATTCAAAATAAATTTTATAAATTTGAGAAAATTATTTTGAACCCATATGAAATCAATATGGTGTATATTTAAGTTGGAGAATTAAATTGAAGTGGAAAAAGTGAGGTTAAAACCAAGCAAACCGAAAATTTTAATGGTTTAACATCGGGAAAAGTTAAATAGCGTAAAAAGAAAAAATTTTCCAAAAAAAGTGGACCCCAAATTTCTTGGAAAATAACTAGAGACATAGGAGAACATTGGAGACGTGGGCAGCTTGCATAGTTTCTGCTGGGTTGAAGAAATGGCCAATTTAAGCTTTGGACTTGGCCTTTAAACCCAAGAAAGTAGACCCAATTCAGTATTTAGAAAGGTATCATATGTGAAACCCCATATATGTATCAGCACGACTTTGTATATATATGTAAATAGTGATGTGCTTGTAATGTGAAGTATAAATGATGTAAGTCCATTAGTTTAAGGTACACACATGTAATAAGAGTTGTGATTGTACATACAAGTTACATTACGTATGAATGTGAAGAAATGGACTTAAACATGTGGAGAATGTGAGTAGTGTGGTAAATGGAATGAAGATTTGCATGAGTATGCACTTCCATTTGGTTTATATTAAGTATCTTTGGTTATACAAAGATTCTACACAAGTTTTAATGTGTATGAAGTATTAATGGATGCCATTTTCAAGTCTCAAAGATGATTGGATGAGAAAATGACCATGGCAGCAAATTAAGGATGTTTTGGTATAAGTTTTTACAGGAAACTGCAGTAAAATCTAGAAATTATGCAGGCCAGATCGATCTCATAGGATGAGAGATCGATCTAGAAGAGCCAAAATGCTCGTATTTGAGCAATGGAATAGGGCAGATCGATCTCCAATGGAGCCAGATCGATCTCCTAAGCATTCTGTAATGAAAAGATCATTCCTCAAGCACCCAGATCGATCCTCAAGCACCTAGATCGATCTCCTTAGCTTTCTGTTTGGAGCAGATCGATCTCAAGCTTCGACAGATCGATCTCATGCTTAAAATGCCATGGAAAAGAAGAATTTAAGGGGAACAGATCGATCTCATCCTTGTGCAAATCGATCTCCTCAAAGCTATTTCTATAAAAAGGGCATTAAAAATCTATAGATTTCGGGACAAAACCATTTCCTTCCCTTTCCAACCCAAAACCTAGCTTTCTCTCTCTAAATCCAACCATTTTCAAGGAGATTTGAGGGAAGACTATTAGAGGCAAAGTTGTTCACATCAAGGAGAAGAACAACATAGTTTGGACGCATTTACCCATTTGTTGGATTGAAGGAACAAGGGGCATTTCTATTTGGAGCAAAGAGGAAATCTAAAGAGGTAAGTTTCTAGTGCACAAATCCAAGTACATTTGTCTAGTTGATGATTATGAAGTTAATTTGGGTGTGCACATTGTGGGTAGAACTACCTAGAAAGCCATGAAATGAATATAACCTAGAAATAGGTTAGTGTGAGAAGTGAAATGTGGTGGAATAAATGATGAATGGGATATCTTGAGATGATAATGGTGTTGAGGAGATAATTTTAAGATAATAATATGGAATGAATAGAGAGGCTTACCCAAAAAGGGTAAAATGAGCATTTAAGGCATTGGGTGGAATAAATAGTTGAATGAGAGTTAGCAATACTAACTCAAACGTATGATGAATACATTGCAGCTTTCGAGGATACGTCGGAGCGAGTTGAGCCAAGAGCGTGAGAAGCTAAGAGGAAAAGTGTCATACCAAGTAAATCGAGGTAAGGAAATTATGTGCACTCTTAGAGATATTTGTGCGCAATTTGGGCGCTTAAATGCTTTGCTAGATTGCATGAGATGTTAGGAAATGAAATTGGGTGATTGAAGGGTAAAAGTTGGGTGTTTGAGAAATGTGCATAAAAAAAAAACATATTGCTTTGAAAATCATGTTTTATTGCTTTTTAGCAAATGATTTGGTAGGTTGGCTAATATTTGAAATGATTTGCGAAAGAGTTGAGTTGTTTTGGTTTGTTAACCATACTTTACAAAGAATTGAGCCACCTACATGATTTCATGAGAATGAAAGCGTGCTAGAGCAGGACTTGCACGAGATTTGATGTGTTTTATATGCATGAGTGCTGGAGCTTAGCTCGCACTAGTTTTCACATGGATTTCATGCTGATTTTGGCATGGTGCTTGGAGCTTAGCTCGCACTAGATGCCCACCTTGCTTGTTGCTGTGCTTGGAGCTTCGGGTAGACTGGGTGTCATATCGATTAAATAGGCTCGCACGTGCATTATTTTGACATGATTGATTAGCCGTGTTAGGAGCTTCGGGTAGACAAGAGGTCGTACCGATTAAATAGGCTCACACGTGCGTTTTGAGATGTGGCGTGATATGATGTGTTATTGGGTCCATGGAGTACGTTGTACCGTGCATGTAGTATGGAGTACGTTGTACCGTGTTGAGATTGTGATGTACCGTCTTCGGACGAGATCTGCTATGAATCAACGGGCTGGATTTGACCCACCTCCCATGTGGAACCAGATAGTGGTGATATCCCGTACACCTGACTCGTGTAGCCGGTATCACAGGTTATGGCCATAAACCTAGAAGTTATTACCTATTATTGAATTTCCTATCTCACATGTCTAATGCTTTATGAATAAATCCATGTTTGAAATGAATTGTGGGTCAGGACAGTCCGAGAGATGGGCTGAGACTTGACAAGTGTTGGATTGATTTGTTAATGGTTTTAAAGTGGACCAATGCATGATGATTAATGCCTTGCTTTATTGTGAAAAATGCATGATGGTTAATGCCATGCTTTATTGTGAAAAATGCATGATGATTAATGCCATGCTTTATTGTGAAAAATGCATGATGGTTAATGCCATGCTTTATTGTGAAAAATGCATGATGGTTAATGTCATACTTTATTGTGAAAAATGCATGATGATTAATGCCATGCTTTCTGTGAAAAATGCATGATGATTCATACCATGCTTTGAAATGAATTGTGCACTGGATTTTAATAGCATGAATGCTTTACATACCATTAACACAAGCATGAACTCATTTTTGAGAAACGATGAAAAGTATGATTTGAGCATGGCATCACGATCACGTAGATAGTGCAGTATCTACCTATTCACATGATTGCCTTACTGAGCGTGTGGTTTGCTCACTCCCCTTATTTTCCCCTCTCTACAGAGTTTTGAGTATAGATTGAGCGTGACTGGAGGCGTTCCCTTTTGGTAATCTGCTGCATCCCATCGCGTAAGGTATACACACTATTGTAATTTTGTATCTAAACTTACGATAGCACAATAGCATTTTGTATGAAACTATTGGGGATGTAAAATAATGTAAACACATGTAACAACTCTGATGTATACATTTATACAAGTGTTTACTCATAAATAATATACAAATTGAATTGGTATGGTGGAGTGAGTTAGACGTTGACACACAGCCCAACTATTGAGGAGAGTTACTGTTCACGATTGAGGTAAGGACGAATAATAAATGATGCATGAAAATGCAAAAAATTTGTACGTATTTTGGTAAGTTGAGGGTCGTGACATCATATGTCCTGAAACTCGAAGAAACTAAAGAAAACCTCCCAAAGCGTTCTTCCCCTATTTCACATTGTGAGATTTTTATGACCATCTTCCAAATAGAATCAGAGTTTTCCCAAGAAGGACCGATTTTAGCCTTGGAAGTCTCCTACAAAATATTAAAATTTCAGCCAAAACAAAGGTCATTTTCCTAGTGAAAAGTTAGTGAGAAGAAATATGGGCAGAACTACCCTGTTCACCAAGGTGAGAGAAAGTGATTTTCTTCCTTCTTTGATGGATTTTTAAGTTTGTTTATGGTGTTTTTAAGTTGTATACTTGTGGTTATACAGCTGAGAAAGATTGTGGGTGGATGAATCTCGGGTCAAAGTTAGTCAACCCTAAGGTAAAGTTGTTGGAAGAAGATAAAGTTGATATATGTTGATGTATGTTAGATTTGTGTGATTTTGGCTAAAGTGAAATTTTGAATTAAGTTTTCTAAGATAATGCTATGTTGTAACTAGCCTAGGGTTTGCATGAAAAAGTTCAAATTTGGTTGAATTTGATGTTTGTATGGTGTTAGTTTAATATTGAAAAAGCTCAGTTTAAGCTCAGTTAAGTTTAAAACAATAAAAATGATGAAAATGATACTTTGACATGTTATCAATTGTTATAAAAAGGCTTAAAGTAAATGTTGTTTAACATGTATAAGAATTGAGTAAGTTTAAATTGAAGTGAATGAGCTAAACCGAAAAGGCTCGATATATACCTCAGTTTAACTAAATAATATGAAATGAGGCAAACTGACATACAAGTAAGTTGTAAAACATAAGTTATGGGCTGAAATGAATGAATGGCGTGCTATTTTGATAAGTTTAAGTTTAAAAAATAAAAATTATCGAAATGGCTAAATGACACGTTTATCGATAAAATCGAGTAAATAACAAAGTTAGTAAAAATGACCAAGTTTAATGAAGTTTATGTAGGTTGGTGTATGTTTAAATATATTAAGATGAATTTGAGTATTATTTGATGGTTTTGGAATTATCTTGGGCAACGCGAGGTGCTGGCACACAAATCGAGGCAAACCCGATATCCGACAATTTTGTGCTACCTTGTGATTCGATAGGTAAGGGATGCAATTTAAAGTAATAATGGCTTCTTTTACCTATTTATATTTCTTGAAATGATTTGATGTATGCATGAAGAATTAACATGAAACCTGAACCTTTCAACATAAGTCTCCGAAAGAAATGAAACCTCGATTTAACCCCGAACCTAAAACTTTACCGAAGTTCATATTTTTACTATGATGCAAAGTTTTTGAAATATTAATATTTTATAGTCGAAATGTATGATTTAATGATTAAAGTTTTCCATATGATTTTTAAGAAAGTATTTAAGCAAGTAAGAAAGGAAAATTTTTTTGAGACTAGAGGCTATTCTGATAGTGTATGCTGTGTGTATATCATGCTTGCTACTTGTGGTGCTCGTCTCTGCCTTTATGGTGCCCGTTTCCACCACTTGTAGTGCCTGTTTTGCTCGTGTAGTGTTGTTTCCTCCTTTATGTTGCCTGTTTTCACTATACGTGGTGCCAGTTTCATAGTATCTCGTGCCCGCGTAGCACGTATGTATGTTATGTTACCCATACGGAGAGTGCCATTGGTGCCCGTGCCATAGTTGTGTGATAATTTATTCAGATACTATGCCTATTTTGCTGTACAATCCTGATCCAGTCTACAGCCCCTACCATGACCATCGATCTTTTATTCCCTCTATGGAGGACGATATCTCTATTTTGCATGATAACTATATGGACCCAGCCCAAATTTTCATGTTTTTCACGTATGAATGTTTTGAATCATGAAAAATAAGTAAGTAAGTAAGTAACCTTTGTTATAGTGAGTAAGTAAGTATGTATACTTTGTTAAAGTAAGTAAGTATGTATGTTTTATTTCAAAGTAAGTAAGTATTGATTTTGCTAAAGTGAGTGAGTAAGCATATATGATTTGGATAAAGTAAGTTTAAAAACTTTTGAACGCATGATAATCATGATTTTCAATATGTTTTGGGGTTGTTAGGATTATTTTAAATACTTTCCTTACTGGGCTTATTCAGAAGCTTATCCCTCTATTTCTCCATTCCAGATTACCTGCAGTGATATCGTTTCAGCTATACGCGGAGTACTCGAGTTAGACTGGTGGATTTTGAGCCTCCCTAGGCTACCTTTGATACACGCTAAGGTATATCATCTAATGTTTATTTTTCAGACTTTGTATTGTACAGATACTGGTTTGTAATCACTTTTGGGATGTAATCTATTATTATGGATTTGTATATAAATGGTTTTGGAAGCAAATGAAATATTTTGATAATATTAAGTATGAGAACAACTTGGTTAGTTGAGAAGTATGGTAAATCAGGAGATAATAAGTTTAAGAAAAATAAAAACAACTACTTGAGGTTATAAACTGTAATATTGTCTATTTGCAAGGAGGTAGGTTAAAATATAAAAGGTTTTGTTGTTGAATTTGAAATGAACTTTAAATGATTAAAAGATTAAGTACAGAAAGAAACGAAGTAACCAACACTGTACAGGAAACCAAACCTAAGTAAGAAATTAAGTACAAAAAAAAAAGTTAGCCCCAATTTCTGCACTTCCAGGGTGTTACATATTGTAGGATTATCAGGTAATGTAGGTTTGACAATCATCGTAGACCTATACTAAAATCAAAACTACAATATAAGACAATATAAGTCTGACAATCGTTGTAAACCCATACTGAAATAAAAACTACAAGTCCGGCACTGCCATAGAGCTATTTCCCATATGAGGATTATCAGACCATGAAGCAGTATATGCTCGACAATCGTAGTAGACCTTTATTGAATCATACCCTTCTTCTGGGCTCTCCTGTTCGTTAAATTATTAGTGAGATAAGTTTTTATTGATCACTTTAAGAGAGTTGCCTAATCTTAATAAGAAATTAGTTACCAAACGAATATCGGTTATCGAATAGTGTTTTTTTTTTAAAAAATATTGATTCATAGAACATTATTATATGTAATTATAGTTTCGTGTTACCTATTTCAGAATTATAAGACTGATCAAAATACCGCTTATAAGAAATATATTTCAAAATGTATCATTGTTTCAGATCAAATGAAAGTTATCAGAAATATATTTTATGACATGTGTTATTGTTTTATTAGTGCATTGAAATGAAAGAAACTCTCAGTTTTATAAATGTACATTGATTGACAGTTTTCTAAATCATTTTATTGTACCAAACATTCATAACATGACATGCATTATCATGTTAAAATGTATATTATGAAGAAATCAGAATTACCGAGTTATAGTTCTGTGGTCAAGTCAAAAGAGAAACCAATGTGCTTCAAAGTATCCTTTCCCTCTGAAAGACCTAGACATCATCACTAGTATAATGATGACTTGTAAGGCCCATAAATTCATATGTATTCTCACAATTTTGTGATGTACTGACAAATTACATTCAATATGAATCATAAGAAATAAGTGTTTTTAAGTTCCAAATGTGAATGAAATACAAAACGAGTAGTGAAGCAAATTGAATATGAATATACCTTTGAATTTTTGGGAAAATTGTAGTAGGAATGCTGCAAATGAAGGGTAGATCGATATCATAGCAAGGGGAGATCAATCTCATGGCTTGAAATACAATGCCAAAGCATTCTGCAAGAGGGAGATCGATCCCTTATTCAAAGCAGATTAATCTTAGATGAATTCTGGTTGAGGCATATCGATCTCTAAAGGGTTCTGGACAGCACAAATCGATCTCTTCTCAAGGGCCAGATCGATCTCTAAGTGATTCTATTTGAAGCAGATCGATCTCATACTAAAGAGTAGATCGATCCTACCTTCTTAAGGTCGAATTCTGAAGAGATAAACATAGGGCAGATCGATCTTTCACTACTAGGAGATTGATCTCTTAAGGCAATTCTGTAAGACCCGTATTTCATGTATAACCTTATGAATTCATAAGTAATACATATGTGTTTGTAATGTGAAGCATAAGTGATGTAAAATCCATAGATTCAATGTACACACTTGTAATAAAAGTTTGGAAGGTACACACAAGTTTTGTTATGCAGGAATCTGAAGAAATGGACTTTGTATGTGATGAATGTGATTGGAACCCAAAATGAGTAGTGCAGCAAATGGAATGAAGTTGCATAAATCTTTGTACTTCCAATTAGCTTTGTATTGTATACCTTTGGTTACACAATGAATGCACAAAAGTTTTAATGTGTATAAAGTATGAATAGATGTCATTTTCAAGTCTTAAAGGTGGTTGGATGAGAAAATGACCATGACAGCAAATCAAGGACATTTGGTATGAGTTTCTGCAGAAGACTGCAGCAAAATCTGAAAAATATGAATACCAGATCGATCTGGAAGAGCCAAAAATACTCTTATTGAGCAATGGAACAAGATAGATGTCACGACCCTCAACTTACCAAAATACGTACAAATTTTTCACAATTTCATGCATCGATTATTAATCATCCTTCCTTGATCGTGAACAACCACACTCTCAACAGTTGGGCTGTGTGTCGATGTCTAACTCACTCCACCATACCAATTCAATTTGTATATTATTCATCAGTAAACACTTGTATAAATGTATATATATCAGAGTTGTTACATGTGTTTACATTGTTTTACATCCCCAATAGTTACATACAAAATGCTACTGTGCTATCATAAGTTTAGATCCAAAATTTCAACAGTGTGTATACCTTTAGCGATGGGATGCAGCAGATTACCAAAAAGGGAACGCCTCCAGTCACGGTCACTCTATACTCAAATCTCTGTAGAGAGGGGGAAAATAAGGGGGGTGAGCAAACCACACGCTCAGTAAGGCAATCATGCGAACAGGTAGATACTGCACTATCTACGTGATCGTGATGCCATGCTCAAAAGCATTTAATTCATCATTTATCTCAAAACATGAGTGTATGATTGTGTTAATGGTATGTAAAGCATTCATGCTATTAAAATCCAGTGCACATTTCAACTCAAAGCATGGTATAAATCATCATGCATAATTCACAATAAAAGCATGGCATTACCCATCATGCATTTTTCTCAAATAGCATGACATTAACCATCATGCATTTTCACAATAAAACATGGCATTAAACATCATGCATCTGTGCACTTTAAAAACCATTAACAAATCAATTCATCACTGGTCAGGTCTCGGCCCATCCCTCGGACTTTCCTGACCCACAAATCATTTCAAACATGGATTTATTCTCAAGCAATAGACATGTGAGATAGGCAGTTCAACAACAGGTAATAACCTCAAGGCCTATGTATATAACTTGTGATATCGGCTACACGGATCAGGTGTGCTGGATATCACCACTATCTGCTTCACACGGGAGGTGGGTCAAATCCTACCCGCCGATCCATAGCAGATCTCGTCCGAAGATGGCACATCACATCTCAACATGGTACAATGTACTCCATGCTACATGCACGGTACAACGTATTCCGTGGACCCAATCAACACATCATATCACGCCACATCTCAAACGCACGTGTGAGCCTATTTAATCGGTACGACCTCTTGTCTACCCGAAGCTCCTAACACGGCTAATTAATCATGTCAAAACAATGCACGTGTGAGCCTATTTAATCGATGTGACACCCAGTCTACTCGAAGCTCCAAACACGGCAACATGCAAGGTGGGCATCCAGTGCAAGACAAACTCGAAGCACAATGCCAAAACAATTATGAATTCCATGTGAAAACTAGTGCCTCTTGCACTCATGTGTATAAAACACGTCAAATCTCGTGCGAGTCATACTGTAGTACGTTTTCATACTCACGAAATCATGTAGGTGGCTCAAAACTTGCAAAGTATAGTTAACAAAACCAAAACACACTCATTTCTTTTGCAAATCATTTCAATGTTAGCCAACCTACCAATCATTTGCTAAAAAGCAATAAAACATGATTTTCAAAGCAATATGCTTTTGTTTTCATGCACATTTTATCAAACTCCCAACTTTTGCCCTTCGATCACCCAACATCATTTCCTAATGTCTCATGCATTCTACCAAAGCATTTAATGCGCCCAAGTTGCCCACAGATATCTCTAAGAGTTCACATAATTCCCTTACCTCGATTTACTTGGTGTGACTCCTTTCCTTTTAGTTTCTCACGCTCTTGGCTCAACTCGCCTCAGCGTATCCTCGGAAGCTGCGATTCATTCATTAAATCAATTGAGTTAATGTATTTAACCCATAATTGACCTCACTAGTCAATATTATTCACTTATGTATTTTACCAATGCCTTATTCCACATTTTACCTCTTTTAGGTAAATCTCACAATTTATCCACTAACCACATCTTAAAATCATACCACAACACTATTAATAACTTCTGCATATCTCATTCATCATTAATCTCCATACATTCCACTTTCTCACTCTAGACCATTTCTAGGTCATAATCATTCCAATGTATTTAGATAGTTTCTAACCATCCATACTCATGCCAAACAACTCCAAAATCAATTATATAGACAATGTACCATAGTTTGAGTGTTAGAATCTTACCCAATTTGATTTCTCTTCTTGCTCCAAATGATAATGCCCTTTGCTCCTTCAATACCAACAATGGGAAAATGCCTTCCAACTATGTTGTTCTTCTCTTTGATAGGAACAACTTTGCCTCTAATGGTCTCTCTTCAAATCTCACTGAAAATGGCTGATTTTAGAGAGAGAAAGTTAGGTTTTTTGGTTGAAAGTGGAAGGTTAGTGTTTTTCTCGAAATTTTCTGATTTTCAGCACTCCTTTTATAGAAATAGCTTGAGGAGATCGATCTGGTCCAAGAGGAGATCGATCTGGTCCCCTTAAATCCCTCTTTTTCACGGCATTTTAAGCATGAGATCGATCTGTCGAAGCATGAGATCGATCTGCTCCCAAACAGAGAGCTAAGGAGATCGATCTGGGTGCTTGAGGATCGATCTTTTCATTACAGAATGCTTAGGAGATCGATCTGGCTCTATTGGAGATCGATCTGCTCTATTTCATTGCACAAATAAGAGCATTCTGGCTCTTCCAGATTGATCTCTCATCCTATGAGATCGATCTGCCCTTCACAATTTCCAGATTTTCTGCAGTTCTTCTGCAGCAACACTTACCAAACTTCATACATTTTGTTGCCATGATCATTTTCTCATCCAATCATCTTTGAGACTTGAAAATGGTATCCATCTACACTTCATACACATTAAAACTTGTGTAGAACCTTTGTATGACCAAGGGTACTTAATATAAACCAAATGGAAGTGCATACTCATGCAAATCTTCTTCCATTTTACCACACTATTCATAATCCATTCCACTCACATTCTCCACATGTTTAAGTCCATTTGTTTACATTCACACATAATGTAACTTGTATGTACAATCACAACTCTTATTACAAGTGTGTACATTAATTTATGGACTTACATCACATATACTTCACTTATGAATTCATAGTACAACTCTATTTACATTTCTATGTACATATATACCATTATACATATACGGGGTCTCACATTCTCCCCACTTAGAAAATTTGGTCCTCCAAATTAGAACCAATTATTCTGTGAACAACTCGGGATACTTCTCCCGCATCAAACTCTCCAATTCCCATGTGGCTTCTTCCACAGTGTGATGTTGCCAAAGTATTTTCACCAAGGGAATTGTCTTTGTCCTCAGCACTTTCTCTTTTCTGTCCAATACCCGAACTGGCTTCTCATCATAGGTCATACCTTCATTGAGCTCCAAAGGCTCATATCTTATCACATGTGCCAGGTCCGGGTGATACTTCCTCAACATGGATACGTGGAAAACGTTATGCACACTTGCCAACTCTGGTGGCAATGCCAACCTATACGCCTTATCTCCCACTCTATCAAGTATCTCAAATGGCCCTATATATCGAGGGCTCAACTTTCCCTTCTTCTCGAATCTTATAATTCCCTTCCAAGGGGAAACTTTTAAAAACACTGACTCACCCACCTCAAACTCTAGTGGTCTCCGTCTCCTGTCAGCATAACTCTTTTGCCTGCTCTGAGCTGTCCGTAACCTCTCAAATATCAATTGGACGTCCTTAGAGGCTTGTCTCGGGAGCAAAGATCTGTCTGTCACCAACCTCTTCCCATCCAATAGGAGAACGGCATCTATGCCCATATAATGTCTCATATGGTGCCATCCCGATACTCGTATGAAAACTGTTATTATAGACGAACTCTGCAAGTGGAAAATGGTCATCCCAGGAGCCTCCAAAATCCAATGCACATGCTCTCAACATATCCTCCAAGGTCTGTATAATCCTCTCTGACTGACCATCTGTCTGAGGATGAAACGCGGTGCTAAAACTCAACTGGGTCCCCATCGCTTCCTGAAAACGTTTCCAGAAGTGGGAAGTGAAGCGGGCATCCCTATCAGAAACAACGCTCACTGGAATTCCATGTAGCCTCACTATCTCGCGCACATATAGGTTCGCTAACTCGCTTAGAGTATCGGTAGCTCTCATAGCTAGAAAATGGGCTGATTTCGTCAACCGATCCACAATCACCCATATGGCATCATGACCTCTCCAGGTCCTCGGTAATCCCATCACAAAATCCATGGTGACATGTTCCCACTTCCATGTTGGTATCGGTAGAGGCTGTAATAACCCTACAGGCTTCTGATGCTCTACCTTCACCTGCTGACAAACGAGACACTTAGCAATATATTCAACAATGTGCTTTTTCATTCCAGACCACCAATAAACCTTTCAAAGGTTTTGATACATCTTAGTACTCCCTGGATGTATCGTATACTTTGATGAGTGAGCCTCTGTCAAGATCAACCTTCTGATCTCTGCATCATCAGGAACACATATCCTACCTCTGAACCTAAACAATCCATCCAGACTCAATCCATAGTCCGTGTCTGTACCCCTCTGTATCTGCCCGACAATATCACTGCACTGCTGATCAACTCGCTGAGCCTATCAGATTTGATCTACCAGATCCAGTTCTAACTACAAGCTAGCTATCATAAATCCACTATCAGCGTCAGGCGGGGTCATATCCAAACCGAGGTTCGTGAACCGTTCCAACAGCTCGTGTTCCCTGACCATCATGAATGATACCATCCCGAGATGCTTCCTACTCAATGCATCAGCAACCACATTTGCTTTATCCGGGTGGTATAGGATTTCACAATCATAATCCTTTAACAGCTCGAGCCATCTCCTCTGTCTCATGTTCAACTCTTTCTGTGAGAACAGGTACTTAAGGCTCTTATGATCTGTATAAACTTGAAATCTCTCACCATAAAGGTAGTGGCGCCATATCTTCAGCGCAAACACCACCGCTGCCAACTCCAAGTCATGGGTCGGGTAGTTCCTCTCATGATCCTTTAACTGCCTTGATCCATAGGCTACTACCTTCCCATCCTGCATCAATACACAGCCCAGTCCCAGATGTGAAGCATATGCATACACCGAGAAACCTCCTGAGCCGGTAGGAATGGTGAGTATTGGAGTTGTTGTTAATCTCCTTTTCAACTCCTCAAAGCTTTCCTCACACTTATCGTCCCACACAAACTCTACATTTTTCCTCGTGAGACGTGTCAAAGGAGCAGCTAACCTCGAAAATCCCTCTACGAACCTTCGATAATACCCAGCTAAACCCAGGAAACTTATGATCTCTGTCACTGTCTGGGGTCTCTGCCACTGAACTACGACCTCAATCTTAGATGGATCCACTGACACTCCATCTTTTGATACTATATGACCTAGAAAAGAGATCTATTCCAACCAAAAGTCGCACTTACTGAGTTTAGCGTACAACTTCTTCTCTCGGAGGGTCTGTAGCACTATCCTTAGGTGCCTTTCATGCTCCTCTCTAGACCTTGAATACACCAGTATATCATCAATAAACACGATCACAAATCGATCCAAATACTGGTGGAATACCTCATTCATCAACGACATAAAAGCTGCGGGGGCATTCGTCAACTCGAATGGCATAACCATAAACTCATAATGTCCATACCGGGTGTGAAAAGCTGTCTTGGATACATCTCCACCTTGTATCTTCAACTGATGGTACCCTGATCTCAGATCTATCTTGGAAAAGACCTGCGCTCCCTTAAGCTGATCCAACAAATCGTCGATGCGTGGGAGGGGATACTTATTCTTGATGGTAGCCTTATTCAACAATCGGTAATCTATACACAGTCGGAGGCTTTCATCATTCTTCCTTACAAACAGAACCGGTGCTCCCCAAGGTGAGACGCTAGGTCTGATGAATCCCTTCTCCAGCAACTCTTGTAATTGTTTCCTTAACTCTTCCAACTCGACTTGAGCCATTCTGTACGGTGGCTTGGACATCGGCTCTGTACCAGGTGCCAAGTCTATACCAAACTCCATCTCCCTATCTGGAGGTAACCCTGGTAACTCATCCGGAAAGACATCTGGAAATTCCCTAACCACTGGAATGTCTCCCAATTTCGGACGTGCCTTATCCGTCTCAATCACAAAAGTGATGAATCCTTCACATTATTCTTTCCACCATTAGTATCATAATTCATCACATCACATGCATACATGAAAATCAAATTTATCTTTCATACATCATGCATCGAGATTGTACTCATCACACTTATAATAATCATGTTCTTTAATTTCATTTCACAAAATTAACTACAAGATTGTCTATCTTTGGAAACATCAAAGTTTTTGCATGACAACCCATAACAACATGATTTGCAGCCAGCCAATCCATCCCTAGGATTACATCAAAATCACTCATATTTAATAAAATCAAATCGGCTGCCGTTTCTTTACCTCCTATCCTCATCTTACAATCTCTATATACATGCTCAGTCAACTTACTATCATTCATAGGGGTAGATATCAACAACATCTTATCAAGCAGTGTAGGTTTTACATGCTTCAACAATTTACATGCAAAGGATGGTGATACAAAAGAATGCGTGGCACCAGGATCAAATAGTACATAAGCTTCTAAATCAAAGATTTGGATGGTACCTTTTACCACATCTGATGACTGATCCGCAGTGTCCTGGTCCAGTGCGTGCACTCGTCCTCTGCTCATACCCACTGCTTCCTTCCCATTTTCCTCAGCTGTAGCCCTCTTCCTCGGAGCAGCTGTACCAACTGGAGCTCTCTCTGGCTCTTTGCCCTTCTGTAGGGCTCTCTCTATCATCTCTGGGCAATCTCTGATTATGTGCCTTGGCTTCCCACATCTAAAGCATACTACAGGAGATCTATAGCATGGTCGAGTACCATGGTACCTGCCACACTTGCCACACTGTTCCGTAGTAGGTCGTGGTCCTCCAATCACGATTCCCTTAGCTGGAGCAATGGCCAGATACATGGGAGTATCAACTGTCCTCTCCTGAATCTCATCAATTCTCAGCCTCTTTCCAGAGAATCTCTTGCTTCCTTTATAACTGAAGCCTCTATCCATCATTGGTCTTTTCTTATCTCTGTCCCTCATCTTACCAACCTTTCCAAACTCTGAGGCGATTCTATCAACATCTTGTTCACACAATTGCGCCCTACGCACTGCTTCTTCATAGGTCGGTATATCCGGAGGAACCAATCTCGACCTGATGGTCGGTCTCAATTCATCCACAAACTTCTAGATTTTCTCGACCTCATTACCTATCGTGTTGGGATCATATCTGTCCAGGGATATAAAAGCAGTCTCATACTCATCCACAGTCCTGCTCCCTTGGGTCAGTCCCAAAAATACCATCTTTAGCTTTCGCTGTACGGTATCTGGGACATACTGTCTCCGGAAGGCCTCTAGAAACACATCCCAGTTGATCTCAGTATGTCGGGCTCTCAAAATAGGCCTGGTAGACTTCCACCAATGTTCTGCTGATCCCTTCAGCATAAAAACGGCAAATGCTACCATCTCGGTAGTAGTGCACTCAAAGAACCCATATAATTTCTCGATCTCATTGATCCAATCCTCAACCGTTACTGGGTCCTTTACTCCACTGAAAGACAACGGTCCAAACTTCTGGAACTGCCACAGTCTATCCAAATCACATCCATATCCCCAACATCTACTGCTTGCCGTAGCAACCGGCGTAGGCACATCCTGTGTGGGTAGGGTATCTGTCGTCTGTGGCCTCTGGGCTTCCCTTGCCCGTGCCTCAGGAGCTGCTGCCTGCTCGGCATTACCCTGTGTAGCGGGACTCTGTCTACCGCCAACTCCAAATAAAGATTAGGTGACCAACTCCACAATCATCTCAATGCTTCGCTCAATCCTCGCGAAGCGAGCCTCAGTACTCTTGGGTCTCTCCTTTGGGCCCTGTGGAGCGTGCTCAACATCAGCCTCCACCTCAACATCATCCTGAGCCTCGTGTGTTTCTAGCTCAACACGACCCCCAGGCCTACCTCTACGGCCTCGAGCCTGTGCTCTCATCCCTCTACCGCGACTGGTATTAGGCATACTTACTCAATTCCCTACATTCACAACAAATTACTTAGTCAACCCATCGACACACACAATTTGTATCTAAACAAGCACAGTAACTTGAGGATGAAAATTTTCAACTTATTAAGTATTTTAGACACGACACACGTCAAACCAACTCGAGCTCTGATACCAACTTCTGTCACGACCCTCAACTTACCAAAATACGTACAAATTTTTCGCATTTTCATGCATCGATTATTAATCATCTTTCCTTGATCGTGAACAACCACACTCTCAACAGTTGGGCTGTGTGTCGATGTCTAACTCACTCCACCATACCAGTTCAATTTGTATATTATTCATCAGTAAACACTTGTATAAATGTATATATATCAGAGTTATTACATGTGTTTACATTGTTTTACATCCCCAATAGTTACATACAAAATGCTACTGTGCTATCGTAAGTTTAGATACAAAATTTCAACAGTGTGTATACCTTTAGCGATAGGATGCAGCGAATTACCAAAAAGGGAACACCTCCAGTCACGCTCACTTTATACTCAAATCTCTGTAGAGAGGGGGAAAATAAGGGGGTGAGCAAACTACACGCTCAGTAAGGCAATCATGCGAACAGGTAGATACTGCACTATCTACGTGATCGTGATGCCATGCTCAAAAGCATTTAATTCATCATTTATCTCAAAACATGAGTGTATGATTGTGTTAATGGTATGTAAAGCATTCATGCTATTAAAATCCAGTGCACATTTCAACTCAAAGCATGGTATAAATCATCATGCATAATTCACAATAAAAGCATGGCATTACCCATCATGCATTTTTCTCAAATAGCATGGCATTAACCATCATGCATTTTCACAATAAAGCATGGCATTAAACATCATGCATCCGTGCACTTTAAAAACCATTAACAAATCAATTCATCACTGGTCAGGTCTTGGCCCATCCCTCAAACTTTCCTGACCCACAAATCATTTCAAACATGGATTTATTTTCAAACAATAGACATGTGAGATAGGCAGTTCAACAACAGGTAATAACCTTAAGGCCTATGTACATAACCTGTGATACCGGCTAAATGGATCAGGTGTGCGGGATATCACCACTATCTGCTTCCACACGGGAGGTGGGTCAAATCTTACCCACCGGTCCATAGCAGATCTCGTCCGAAGACGGCACATCACATCTCAACACTGTACAATGTACTCCATGCTACATGCACGGTACAACGTATTCCGTGGACCCAATCAACACATCATATCATGCCACATCTCAAACACACATGTGAGCCTATTTAATCGGTACGACCTCTTGTCTACTTGAAGCTCCTAACACGGCTAATTAATCATGTCAAAACAATACACGTGTTAGCCTATTTAATCGATGTGACACCCAGTCTACTCGAAGCTCCAAACACGGCAACATGCAAGGTGGGCATCCAGTGTGAGACAAACTCAAAGCACAATGCCAAAACAATTATGAATTCCATGTGAAAACTAGTGCCTCTTGCACTCATGTGTATAAAACACGTCAAATCTCGTGCGAGTCATACTCTAGCACGCTTTCATACTCACGAAATCATGTAGGTGGCTCAAAACTTGCAAAGTATAGTTAACAAAACCAAAACACACTCATTTCTTTTGCAAATCATTTCAATGTTAGCCAACCTACCAATCATTTGCTAAAAAGCAATAAAACATGATTTTCAAAGCAATATGCTTTTGTTTTCATGCACATTTTATCAAACTCCCAACTTTTGCCCTTCGATCACCCAACATCATTTCCTAATGTCTCATGCATTCTAGCAAAGCATTTAATGCGCCCAAGTTGCGCACAGATATCTCTAAGAGTTCACACAATTCCCTTACCTCGATTTACTTGGTGTGACTCCTTTCCTTTTAGCTTCTCATGCTCTTGGCTTAACTCGCCTCGGCGTATCCTTGGAAGCTGCGATTCATTCATTAAATCAATTGAGTTAATGTATTTAACCCATAATTGACCTCACTAGTCAATATTATTCACTTATGCATTTTACCAATGCCTTATTCCACATTTTACCTCTTTTAGGTAAATCTCACAATTTATCCACTAACCACATCTTAAAATCATACCACAACACTATTAATAACTTCTACATATCTCATTCATCATTAATCTCCATACATTCCACTTTCTCACTCTAGACCATTTCTAGGTCATAATCATTCAAATGTATTTAGATAGTTTCTAACCATCCATACTCATGCCAAACAACTCCAAAATCAATTATATAGACAATGTACCATAGTTGGAGTGTTAGAATCTTACCCAATTTGATTTCTCTTCTTGCTCCAAATGACAATGCCTTTTGCTCCTTCAATACCAACAATGGGAAAATGCCTTCCAACTATGTTGTTCTTCTCTTTGATAGGAATAACTTTGCCTAATGGTCTCTCTTCCAATCTCACTAAAAATGGCTGATTTTAGAGAGAGAAAGTTAGGTTTTTGGGTTGAAAGTGGAAGGTTAGTATTTTTCTCAAAATTTTCTGATTTTCAGCACTCCTTTTATAGAAATAGCTTGAGGAGATCGATCTGGTCCAAGAGGAGATCGATCTGTCCCCTTAAATCCCTCTTTTTCACAGCATTTTAAGCATGAGATCGATCTGTCGAAGCATGAGATCGATCTGCTTCCAAACAGAGAGCTAAGGAGATCGATATGGGTGCTTGAGGATCGATCTTTTCATTACAGAATGCTTAGGAGATCGATCTGGCTCTATTGGAGATCGATCTGCTCTATTTCATTGCCCAAATAAGAGTATTCTGGCTCTTCCAGATCGATCTCTCATCCTATGAGATTGATCTGCCCTTCACAATTTCCAGATTTTCTGCAGTTCTTCTGCAGCAACACTTACCAAACTTCATACATTTTGTTGCCATGATCATTTTCTCATCCAATCATCTTTGAGACTTGAAAATGGCATCCATCCACACTTCATACACATTAAAACTTGTGTAGAACCTTTGTATGACCAAGGGTACTTAATATAAACCAAATGGAAGTGCATACTCATGCAAATCTTCTTCCATTTCACCACACTATTCATAATCCATTCCACTCACATTCTCCACATGTTTAAGTCCATTTCTTTACATTCACACATAATGTAACTTGTATGTACAATCACAACTCTTATTACAAGTGTGTACATTAACTTATGGACTTACATCACATATACTTCACTTATGAATTCATAGTACAACTCTATTTACATTTCTATGTACATATATACCATTATACATATACGGGGTCTCACAATAGATCGATCTCCAATGGAGCCAGATCGATCTGCTAAACATTTTGTAAGGAGAAGATCGATTTTGATGCAGACAGATTGATTTCCTTAGCTCTCGGGTTGAAACAGATCGATCTCCCTTGGAAGCAAATCGATCTCCTTAAGCTACTGGCTGAGACAGATCGATCTCAAGCCCTCGACAGATCGATCTCATGCATTCAAATTGGCATGAAAATGAGGGATTTAAGAGGACCAGATCGATCCCATACCTAGACAGATCGATCTCATCAAGCAATTTTTATAAATAGGAGCAGTGAAATCTGCAGATTTCGGGAAACAATCTCTCTCTTCCATTTCAACCTAAAACCTCACTTTCTCACTCCTAAATCCACCCATTTCTAGTAAGATTTGAGGAAAGACCATTAGATACAAAGTTATTCTTATCAAAGAAAAGAACAACATACCGGGGAATCAAAGCCCCATTTATGGTATTGAGGGAGCAATGTGTATTTTCATTTGGAGCAAGAAGAGAAACTAGATTTGGTAAGTTTTTAATACTTCAGCCCAAATACATTGGTCTATTTATTGATTGTGGAGTTGAATTGTATGTGTATTGATGGTTAAGACTACCTAGGATGTGAGAGAATTAGTGTGACCTAGAAAACGTAGAATAAATCTAGTATGAGAAGATATGGGTTGAATGAGTTGATGATTTATGGGCATGCTAAGTTGTTATAGAAGTAATATAAATCATTTGAAATGATTAAATGAAACCACATTGTGAGTTTAGAGGATTTATGGAAATGAGTATGTAAGATGTTTGATAAAATGTCGTAGTGAAGAAATTGATGAGATATGAACACTATGAGCTTAATATCGATTTAATATCGATTTGGTATGAATCAATAGGCCTAAAAGAGTCAATAAACTCGAGATTTGAGTAGAACAATAAAAAAAATAGGCCTTATAAGTGTTAATGGAGGCAATATGTTAAATTAACTATAGCAAACACCTGAGTTAAGCAATATGGACTAAATCGATGTGATATACAACTTTGTACAGTTTTGAAAAGTTTGTTGGAGACGAATCAGATCCGCACAAGTAAGCAGCTCTAAGGAAGTGGAATCACGCGATTCGATTCTAGGTAAAGGAATTCTGTAAGTATATGGAGGTACCTGCTCGTATTTTGTGGATGCATATAGGGCGTTTATGAAATGCATGATTGTTTGAGAAAATGATTGATGATGTATGTGAATAGCTACGAGTATGTATGAGATTTGGTTTTGAAACGATTATTATAAAAGGGATAGTAAGGCTAATAAATGCATAAATCATGTGTTTGAAATGTTTTCACATAATTCAATGCATGGTTTTGAACAAATTAATGGATAGACTGGCTAGTGTTTGAATGATTGCATGAAATAGCACTTGTGAGGTGCTAAACCTGATTTTAGGATTGTTTTGATGGTGTATGAGTCGCCTATCGTATTTGTGTGATATAAATCACGCTGGAGCCTCTCTCGCGTTAGATTTTGATGCCTTCATTTGTATGAAACGTGTTGGAGCTTAGCTCGTACCTTGATTTGGAAACTATGATGATGTTTTATAAACCGTACTGGAGCTTCTGCTCGTACGTGGATTTTGAGTGGTTTTCTTATGCATATAACCGTACTAAAACTGTGCTCGTATGTTGTTTCTTCATGATTTGATGCATAAATGCCGTATTAGAGTGTTGCTCATACGAGGTGGTTTAGTTATGAGACGCCCCGAAAACGCGAACAATAGGGCAAATTCAAAACTTTTTACTCATCAAATCACAATTAAGGGTACATTCCTGTATAGTGTCATACATCATCATACTTATCATGCCTCAAGATCTCATTATAAATTAGTATATATGATATCATATACATTACTCAATTTCGAGTTAATTAATCCAAATACATCACATACATCATTGTACAACAAGTGTCTTAAATATAACTCTAGTCTGGATACATGGATATTAAATATCTACCTCAATACAGAAAATATGGCTTGGAGCTCAAGTCCTCCACTAGCCTCAAATCCGTACGTCGTAGGGAACTCACTTCACTTGAAGAAATCTGGAGGGGAATAAAACAAGGTGAGCTTCTAAATCGCTCAGTAAGGAGGGTAAGGGAACTCAGTTATATAAACCATATCACACATCACAAATATGTATTTGTATATGAAACTCAGTATACTCATTTGAAATCGTAGCATGAAAGTTCTCAAAACATCATCATCTCATAGCTTATAAATCATGTGAAAACATGAAGGTAAAAAGGCTCAATATAGAGCATCCACAAGCATTTGTAAATATATGCGATAATGGCTTTTCCCAAAATGTGATAAAATTACCTCAGAAAATAGCACGTGACAAGGTCACAAAACACAACTCATGTGTAAAACGAGATTAGGCAATAAAACTCATATAAAACTCGTCATGGCACATCAATTATATAATCTCCTCTAGGTGCGTATCCCAAGGATCCTCGTAAGAGGGAACGTCGACAATATGGTCGTATGCATGGTATATTGGACTTATATGTTACCAGAACAAGGCCCGACCTTATATGCTACCAGAGCAATGCCTCGCCTTATGCACACTATCACGTGGTCCCTGGGTCAGTTCCCAAGTGGCCCACTATATCGGTCTTACATGCTACCAAAGCAAGGCCTCCCAACGCTACCAAAGCGGAGGAATAATCAGACTTACATTTTACCAGAACAAGGCCACCTAGTGTTACCAGAATGGGGGTCATCTCACATTACTAAAACGGAGGCATCTCTCGTTACTAGAACGGAGGAATATCGTACTTACATGCTACCAGAGTAATGCCCGGACTTACATGCTACCAAAGCAAGGCCCGATGTGTATTCAACATGACACGCCTAAGTCTCAATCATTAGCCATTATCTTAAAAAACGTTTTGCCTTCACGTAGAACTCATAACAGTTTTCCCTCATAAAACTCATTTAAAACATTTGTGTACTCAACACAAAACATCTTAAAACCAAGTTTCAACCAGCAAAACACGCACACATTTTCTCAAATCTCAATATTGCCTTAACGTAGAGCCCCAGTTACTTTTCACGCAAACTCAACGGTTTATAAAGTAATTTCACACTTAGCTTTTAAACTCATAAAACAATGGGCTCCAACCGGCTATAAAAATCATGTGCAATCATATCACAACACAACAGCAAACATGCTTGTATTCTCAAATCATGGTTCATGCTACAATAGTTCATCAAACACATACACAAATGGTTTAGTTTTCCCTTACCTCTTTGCACCTCGTATAGTGCAATCGTTCCCCCGTATCACAAACTAGCCTCGCATTCTCTGAAACTCCCAAGCTGTCCAAACGATGTTAAAAACATCAATAACCTAACTCAATCGCATTATTGAGCACACATTTGCTCATTTTCTCATTAACACCTCAATTAACTTAAATCTTCATAATTCTATCATAACTCATAATCTCACCCACTACATCTCAAAATTCTACATTTCTCGTACTACATTCTACGCTAAATTCACCACATTGTCTCAATTCCAATTTATAGCCATAATTCTCAATGTTACCATAATTGCATAAAAACATCTCTACTCCAACAAAATCATAGTTTCATCAATCCTTAATCATTTCCCAACTATTTCATCACAATGCCCATGCTCACAATCACCAAAGATTACTTCAAAATCAAGGATTAAAGTTTAGAGATTACCCAAACTTGTGGAGTGCTCAATTCACACCTCGATTTGCTTCGTCTTTCGATTTTCAAGTATGTTGCTCTCCTTTGGATGAGGAACAACTTTCTTTCTTACCATAACTCTTGATTTGGACGAAAATGGGTGATTTGGAAGAGAGAGAAAGTTAGGGCTTGGCTAAAATGGAGGTTTAGAAGAGAGATAAAAGATGAAATACAGGAAAACACAGGGGTTCTTTTATCGACAGAGAGTAGAAGATCGATCTGGCTCTTGATGAGATTGATTTGCATGTGAATTTGGGGTAATTTTATGCCTAGGAGATCGATCTGTCATGGGGTAGGATCGATCTCTTAATGGCTTCAGGAGATCGATCTACTCCATTTATGAGATCGATCTCTAGTTTACAGAATGCTTCATGAGATCAATCTGCTCCTTGATGAGATCGATCTTCTCCCAAACAGAAACATTTTGAGATCGATTCCTTCCTTATGAGATCGATCTCTTCATTACAGACTCATAAGGAGATCGATCCTCTTCCATTGGAGATCGATCTGCTCACTTAATTTCCTCCTTCCTTGTCATTTTTAACTTACCAGATCGATCTTTCTTCTCTAAGATTGATTTGACCTCATAGTTTCCCACTTTGGTTAAGCAGTTACACATAAATCTCCACATATAATTTCTAAAATTCACTACTTTGATTATTTCTCATTCATTACGTATACATTTCACTCAGCTCAATAAATTACACTTCAAGTTCATATTACATAATTAAAATATGTCTAAAATTCTCAGATCTCACATCCTCTCCACCTTAAAAAGAATTTGTGTGAGACCCCGTACATGTATAGTTACAACATGTGTAATTGGATCAATGAATGCCAATGGACTTGTAAGGTAAATTGTAATCGATGTAAGTCCATGGATTCAAAGTACATATGTGTAATATGATTTTGTAATGTACATACAAGTTTCATGGTGTATGAATATGAAGAAATGAGTTCTTATAAGTGATGTGTGTGATTGGAACTCAAAATGAGTAGTGTGGTAAAATGGAATGAAATTATGCTCCCATTTAGTTTGGAATGTGATACTTTTGGATATACAAGTAATGCACACAAGTTTCAATGTGCATAAGGTATGAATGGATGCCATTTTCAAGTCATTAAGGTGGATGGATGAGAAAATGACTATGGCAACAAATTAAGGACATTTGGGTGTGAGTTGCAGCAGGAAAACTACAGGAAATCTGGAAAACATGAAGGCCAGATCGATCTTATAGGATGAGAGATCGATCTAGAAGAGCTAGAATGCTCTTATTTGGGCAATGGAATAGAGCAGATCGATCTCCAATGGGGCCAGATCGATCTCCTAAGCATTCTGTAATGAAAAGATCGATCCTCAAGCATACAGATCGATCTCCTTAGCTCTTTGTTTGGGAGCAGATCAATCTCATGTTTCGACAGATCGATCTCATGCTTAAAATGCCGTGAAAATGAGGGATTTAAAGGGACCAGATCGATCTCGTCTTGGACCAGATCGATCTCCTCAAGCTATTTCTATAAAAGGAGTGCTAAAAATCTAAAAATTTCGAGAAAAACACCAATCTTCCATTTCTAACCGAAAAACCTAACTTTCTCTCTCTAAAATCAGCTATTTCTAGTAAGATTTGAGGGGAGGCCATTAGACATTAAGTTGTTCATCTTGAGGAAGAGAACAACATAGTTGGAACCCAAAATCCCATTATGGGTATTGAAGGAGATAAGGGCATTGACATTTGGAGTAAGAAGAAAAATCAGATTTTTGGTAAGATTCTAATACTCCCATCAAAGTACATTATTTATTTAAGTGATTTTGGAGTTGAGTTGAATGTGTATTGATGGATAAATTATCTAGGGATGTGGTGGATTTGGTGTGACCTAGAAAAACCTAGAATGGGTATAATGTGAGAAGATGTGGGTTGAATGAGTTTATGATTTATGGGCATCCTAAAGTTGTTATTGAGGTAATGTGTATGATTTTAGATGGTTAAATGGAATTACATTGTGAGTTTAGTGAAATTATGAAAGTGAGTATGTAAATGCTTGATAAATGTCATAGTGAGGGAATTCATGAAATATGAACACTATGAGCTTAATGTCAATTTCACATTGATTTGGAATGAATTAATAGGCTTAAAAGAATCCATAGACTCGAAATATGAGTAGAGTAATGAAACGAGGCCTTAAGAGCGTCACTAGAAACTATAGGTCAAATTGACTATAGTGAACGCACGATGTCATATTATATGGATCGAATATAATGCGGAATACGATTTTGTGCAGTTTTGAAGAGTCCATTGGAAATGAATCGAGTTGTACGAGTAAACAGCTTTAAGGAAGTGGAATCACGCAACGCGATTCCAGGTAAGGGAATTCTATAAGTATAGAGGTAGCTGCTCGTATTTTGTGGGTGTATAGGGCTTTGGAAATGTGCATGAGTTTATAGAAATGTGTTTGAAGATGTATGGAAATTACTATAGGTATTTGTATGAGATTTGGTTGTTTGAAATGGTTATTGAAAAGGGATAATAAGGCTAATAATTGCATAAATCACATGTTCTGAATGCTTTTACAAAACACAATGCTTTGATTTGAGCAAATAAAAGGATAGGCTGGCTAATACTTGAATGATGTTGTGAAATAGTCCATGTGAGGCGCTAAGCATGTTTTGAGATGTTTTGAATACATGTGAGCCGCCTATCATGTGTATGTGATTTAATTCGCGCTAGAGCCTCGCTCGCGCTGGATTTTTATGTTTTCACTTGTGTGAAACGTGCTTGAGCTTAGCTCGCACTTTGATTTGAATGGTAACGATGTTTTATAAACTGTATTGGAACTTACGCTCGTATGTGGATTTGAGTGGTTTTTCTTATGCATATAACCGTACTGGAGCTATGCTCGTACGTGGTTTCTTCATTGTTTTATGCATAAATACCGTACTAGAGCGTTGCTCGTACGAAGTGATTGGTTTTGATGCATGAATTCACGCTGGAGCGTAGCTCGCGCTGGTTTTCACACTGTGGTATGTATAAGGCCATGGTGAGAGATACGGATTAACTTAAAAAACCCAACAGGCCTGATAGACCTCTTGAGTGGGGTGAGGGTGAGGGGCTAGGACCTGACGTAATCCATTCAGGGAACCCAACAGGCCTAACAAACCTCTTGAGTTGGGTGAGGGTGAGGGGTTAGGACCTGAATCAGGGAACCCAACGGGGGCGAGCAAGGCCATGAGGGGCTAGGACCTAGTATTGAGGTTACTCCACGCGCTCTTGAGACTATAAAGGTTACACTTGGTATGGGGTAGATAAGACCTATGGCAGGCACCCCCAACCTTGTTATGGGTCCGCTGAGTACGATGTACCGTGTATATCACATGGAGTATGATGTACCGCGTGGTGGTTACTTGATTTGAGAAAGTCTGGCGGAGAACTAACCCACCTTCGTACCAGCATGATACCCCGCACATCGGGATCCGTGTGGTCTGGGATGATATATGACACAATTGGCCAACATAGTCAGATGAGTTATAGTAACCTGTCTCCTTCCTTGATTTACTTACTACCACATGATTTTAATCTCTAAGAGTGATTGTGATTGTTCAGGTAGACCCGAAGGAGGGGTCGAGCCTCGTGGAATTGATTTGTGAAATGAAAATGAGGTTGTGATTGTGAATTGATGTGATGGGATTGTATGTGTTTGAGAAAGAGTTTTATGACGTGGGTTTAAAAAGGAGGTTTCTTAATGAATTTCCCTTTTTATGAATTCAAATGAGATTGAGCATGAGATGATTTATACATGATGTTTTTACCATGTTTTATATGCCAATTTTACATGATTTTGATACATGATATATATGTATACTCATATGGCATAGTTTTACTTCCTCATGCTCCTACTACAAATGATTTATGCATAACACTATCAGCATGTAGATAGAGTAGTTATCGACCATGCTTGCATTATTGCCTTACTGAGCGTGTGGTTGCTCATCCTTCTCTATTTCCCCCTCCTACAGAGCGTGCATAGTAGCCCAGTGAGGATTGAGGCATTGTAATTTGGACATCCGCTGCATCTCTATCACACAAAGGTATATACACAGTGATTCTTTTTTTATCTAAACCTTGTAAAAGCACAGTATTCTTTTGAGTTGTAATTATTTGGGATGTAGATGTCAGTAAAACATGTTTTGTATAAGTACACGATTAAATGCAAATATATGACATCGTTTTATTTAACTGAGAATGAATGAGATGTTATATTTATTATTGACTCACAGCCCAACAGTGTGGTGGTAAGTTTGTTCACGATCGGGTGAGGTAACAGTAAAACGTGAAAAATTTATAGTGATTTTCGGTTAAAGGGAATGAAAATGGGTCGTGACAATTTGGTCCTCCAAATTCAACTTAACTCGTCTAATAGATGGGGGTATTTCTACTTCATAAGACTCTCCAATTCCCACGTTGCCTCTTCCATTGAGTGATGTTTCCACAAGACTTTCACTAATGGGATGCTCTCGGTTCTAAGTACCTTCTCCTTTCTATCGAGAATCCGGACGGGTTTTTCAGTGTAGCTCATGTCCCTTTGTATGTCTATCTCTTCATACTCTATGACATGAGAAGGGTCTGGGTGGTACTTCCTCAACATAGACACATGAAAGACGTGTATTCCAGACATCTGTGGGGGTAACGCCAATCTGTAGGCTACCTCTCCCACTCTCTCAAGAATCCCGAATGGTCCTATGTATCGAGGACTCAATTTTCCTTTCTTCCCAAATCACATGATACCCTTGTTCGGTGATATCTTCAGAAATACTGCACCACCAACATCAAACTCGAGTGGCCGTCTACGCACATCCGCGTAGCTTTTCTGCCTACTCTATGCAGCCCGTAACCTCTCACATATGAGTTTCACACTCTGTACAGCTTGCTCAACAAGCTTGAGAGCATTTATCTTTCTGTCACCGACTTCTTCCCAAGCTACAGGGGATCTACACCTCCTACCATATAGAGCCTCAAAAGGTGCCATTCCAATACTCGCATGATAGCTGTTATTGTACGTAACTCTGCTAGGGGCAGGTGATCATCCCATAATCCCTTAAAATCCATCGTACACGCCCTCAACATATCCTCCAGGGTCTAAATAGTCCTCTCTGACTGACCATCTGTCTGAGGATGATAGGCGGTACTGAAACTCAATCGAGCTCCCATGGACTCTTGAAATTGGGTCTAAAATCTAGAAGTAAATCGAGAATCTCTGTCAAAAGTAATACTCACTAGAGCCCTATGTAATCTAGCTATCTCGCTGATATACGACTTAGCTAAGGCATCCACCGTATCTGTGCTCTTGATGGCAAGGAAGTGGGCACTCTTGGTCAGTCTATCCACTATGTCCCATATCGCATCACAACCTTTCCGAGTCCTCGGTAAGCCCATAATAAAGTCCATGGTGACATGCTCTCATTTCCATGTAGGTACAGGTAAAGGTTGTAGTAGTCCTCCGGGCTTTCGATGATCAGCTTTCACTTGCTGGCATACTAAACATCTAGCCACATAATCTGCCATGTCTCGCTTCATACCACTCCACCAGTACACCTTTCTCAAGTCTTGGTACATCTTAGTACTCCCTAGGTGCATGGTGTATCGAGAGCAGTGAGATTCTCTCAGTATCTGTCTCTTTAGGGCATCATCGTCCGGTACACAAATTTGTCCTCTTAACCTCAACAATCCATCCTCACTGATTGTGAGATCTGACTGCGAAGTCTGCTCAGCTTGGCTAACCATATCTATCAACCTCTGATCACTGTGCTACCCAGTTCTAATTTGATCCATAATTCTAGGCTCTATTCGCAGGCTAGCCAAAAATCCAATCTCTACCTCTTTAACTCTGATACGAAGTTCGGCAAACTGCTCCAGTAAATCCCATTCCCTGATCAGCATGGTAGATATCATACTCTTTCTGCTCAGGGCATCAGTAACTACGTTTGCCTTACCTGGATGGTATAGAATCTCACAGTCATAATCCTTAAGGAGTTCCATCCATCTCCTTTGTCTCATATTTAACTCTTTTTGATCAAAGAAATACCTTAAACTCTTGTGATCGGTGAAGATCTGGAATCTTTCCCCATATAAGTAGTGTCGCCAGATCTTCAAGGCAAATACCATAGCGGCCAACTGCAAATCATGCGTAGGGTAATTCCGCTCATGGTCTTTCAACTGTCGCGATCCATATGAGACCACTCTTCTGTGCTGCATAAGCACACACCCCAATCCTTGATGGGATGCATCATTATAAACAGAAAATCCTCCTGATCCCTCAGGAATAGTCAGCACAGGTGCTGCTGTCAATCTCCTCTTCAATTCTTGAAAATTGAGCTCACATTGATCAGTCCAGATAAACGAAGTCTCCTTACGCGTGAGCTTAGTCAAGGGAGTGACAATTTTGGAAAATCCTTCCACAAATCTTCTGTAATATCCTGCCAAACCAAGGAAGCTTCGTACTTCAGTAACTGTTCTTGATCTTTCCCAGTTAAGCAGAGCCTCTACTTTACTTGGATCCACTTATACTCCTTCCCCTGAGACTATATGACCAAGGAAAGCTATCTGATCCAACCAAAACTCACACTTACTAAGCTTTCCATATAATTGCTTATCTCGGAGTATCTGAAGTACTAACCACAAATGCTGTGTGTGATCCTCATATGACCGAGAGTACACCAGGATATCATCAATAAAGACTATCACAAATTTATCTAGATAGTCTCTGAACACCTCGTTCATTAATCTCATAAATGCCGCAGGGGCGTTCTCAGTCTAAAGGACATCACTAGAAATTCATAATGGCCATACCTTATCTCGAAGGCCGTCTTCGAAATATCTTCTTCCTTAATCCTCAATTGGTGATAGCCTGATCTCAAATCAATCTTAGAAAAGACCGAGGCCCCTCTCAGTTGATCAAGTAGATCATCAATCCTCCGCAATGGATATTTATTCTTCACCATGGCTTTATTTAATAATCGATAGTCTACACATAATCTGAGACCACCATCCTTCTTCTTAACAAATAAGACTGGTGCTCCCCACGATGAAACACTGGGTCTAATAAACCCTTGATCCAATAACTCCTGTAGTTGTTTCTTCAATTCCTCAAGTTCCACTAGTGTCATCCTATATGGAGGTCTAGAGATAGGCTGAGTATTTGGTACCAAATCAATGGTAAACTCCAGCTCTCTCTCTGGTGGCAAACCTGGCAACTCATCTGGGAAAACATCCAAAAATTTGCACACCACAGGTATATCCTCCATCCTCGGATGTTCTCGCTCATCATCTGAGATGAGTGTTTCATAACCTTCACATGAACAATCATATTTAATACTCTCAAGAATAATATTAAAATTTCAAATTACTTACTAGAATTCTACATATTCATTTCCTCAATATCTCAACCGTACACTATAAGGTTCAGGTAGGGAGAAAGTTACAATCTTAGTGTAGCAGTCTAAACTCACTCGATTAGTTGCTAGCCAATCCATTCCCAAAATTACATCAAACCCATGTATATTTAACATTATTAGATCTGCTAACATTACTCTATCTCCCACCTTTATTTCACATCCTCTACAGATTAACTCAGTTCTCTGGGATTCACGCATAGGGGTATTTACATGTAGTATATACTCTAGAGGTTCAAACTTCAAATTTAATCTACATGCAAAATACTTAGAAATAAATGAATGTGTGGATCCTAGATCAATCAACACATGAGCCTTATGATTACAAACAGAGAGTGTACTTCTTATAGTTTCTATAGAAGTGTCCACAGTTTCCTTATCCAGGGCAAACACACGTCCCTGTGTAACAGGCTTTTTCCTTGTCTTTGCAGTAGTGGCACGTCTCTGGGGATTCACTCTCTGAGGCTGCTGTCTAGTAGGCTCCGAAGCATAGGGTATCTGAGGTTGAGGACAATCCTTCACTCTGTGACCTATGTCACCACATCTAAAACATCCGCGGATCGACCCAATATAACTTCCCTCATGCGATTGGCCACAGTCTCTACAAACCCTTATCTCAGGCCTGCCATATCGAGGGGTCTCCTTGATAATAGGATAAGCTCTGGGTCTCTCCAATCTGCCCTTCTGTACCTTAATCCTTCCTCTCCTGAAGGAACCTCTCCAAACATCTACCTGGGACATCGCTGGCCTCTTACCATTATCCCTAGTTACTGCTCCGAACTCATTATGGGATTGTACAATTTCAATTCCCCTATCAATCTCTTGTGCTCATCTCAAAGCATCTCTAAACTCAGTAATACACAACCCAATCAATCGATCTCTGATGATGGGCTTCAATTCATACAAAAATCTCTCAGTACGGAGCTCTTTATTCTTGAAGGTTTTTGGGTCATATCTCAGCAGAGCAGTTAATCGGCTCTCGTAATCATCCACAGACATGTCGCCCTGTACCAAACTCAAAAACTCTGCTTGCCTTCTTCTTTGGGCAGCTTGTGGAACGTATTGGGCTCTGAAGGCTGTCTGGAATTCTTCCCAACCAATTACATCCTAGAGGGACATCAGAGTACCCTGGGTAGTACCCCACCAATCTCGAGCTCTCCCTTTCAACATATAAGCACTCATACTGATCCTCTTAGCATCGATGCACCCCAGATAGTCAAATATAACTCTCAACTTCATCAGCCATTCCTCAACCTCTGTAGGATCCTTCTTCCCCCTAAATGCGGGTGGATTCATTTTCAAAAAGTCCTTCAGTCGGACCATACTTCTATCATCAGGCTGAGTGACGGGAGGTATTGGTTCCATCTGTACTGGGGGTACGGGAGGTCCTTGTGGTGGTGTAGGAGTAGTACCCGAGGCATTAACTCCAAAATGTTTTGCGAATAGCACTGCCATTTGCTCAAATCCCTGCCTCACATCGGTTTCAATCCGGTTAAATCGAGAGTTAGGACTCTCTAGTTGTGGGGCAGGTGGCGGAGGGGACCCTACCTACCTCCTCAAACGACCTCGTCATTTACTCATTCTCTATCTCAACTCGTCTCCTGCGCGTACATATCAAAATCGACTAAAATCTCAATCCTCAATTTCAGTTCATGACCAGACTTATACAAACACTTGGGATGTATTCTATTTCACTTAACCGACACTGACAGTACTAGACACCAAAGGCTCTGATACCAAGAAAACTCTAGACGCCCTGGAAAGGCTAACAATAGGGAAAATTTAAAACTTTTTACTTATCAAATCACAATTAAGGGTACATTCTTGTACAGTGTCATACATCATCATACTTATCATGCCTCAAGATCTCATCATAAATTAGTATATATCATATCATATACATTACTCAATTTCGAGTTAATTAATCCTAATACATCCCATGCATCATTGTACAACAAGTGTCTGTAAATATAACTCTAGTCTGGATACATGGATATTAAATATCTACCTCAATACAGAAAATATGGCCTGGAGCTCAAGTCCTCCACTAGCCTCAAATCCGTACGTCGTAGGGAACTCATTTCACTTGAAGAAATCTGGAGGGGGAATAAAATAGGGTGAGCTTCTAAATCGCTCAGTAAGGAGGGTAAGGGAACTCAGTTATATAAACCATATCACAAATCACAAATATGTATTTGTATATGAAACTCAGTATACTCATTTGAAATCGTAGCATGAAAGTTCTCAAAACATCATCATCTCATAACTCATAAATAATGTGAAAACATGAAGGTAAAAAGGCTCAATATAGAGCATCCACAAGCATTTGTAAATATATGCGATAATGGCTTTTCTTAAAATATGTGATAAAATTACCTCAGAAAATAGCACGTGACAAGGTCACAAAACACAACTCATGTGTAAAACGAGATTAGGCAATAAAACTCATATAAAACTCGTCATGGCACATCAATTATATAATCTCTTATGGGTGCGTATCCCAAGCATCCTCGTAAGAGGGAACGTCGACAATATGGTCGTATGCATGGTATATTGGACTTATATGTTACCAGAACAAGGCCCGACCTTACATGCTACCAGAGCAATGCCTCGCCTTATGCACACTATCACGTGGTCCCTGGGTCAGTTCCTAAGTGGCCCACTATATCGGTCTTACATGCTACCAAAGCAAGGCCTCCCAACGCTACCAAAGCAGAGGAATAATCAGACTTACATTTTACCAGAACAAGGCCACCTAGTGTTACCAGAATGGGGGTCATCTCACATTACCAAAACGGAGGCATCTCTCGTTACCAGAACGGAGGAATATCGTACTTACATGCTACCAGAGTAATGCCCGGACTTACATGCTACCAAAGCAAGGCCCGATGTGTATTCAACATGACACGCCTAAGTCTCAATCATTAGCCATTATCTTAAAAAACGTTTTGCCTTCACGTAGAACTCATAACAGTTTTCCCTCATAAAACTCATTTAAAACATTTGTGTACTCAACACAAAACATCTTAAAACCAAGTTCCAACCAGCAAAACACGCACACATTTTCTCAAATCTCAATATTGCCTTAACGTAGAGCCCCAGTTACTTTTCACGCAAACTCAACGGTTTATAAAGTAATTTCACACTTAGCTTTTAAACTCATAAAACAATGGGCTCCAACCGGCTATAAAAATCATGTGCAATCATATCACAACACAACAGCAAACATGCTTGTATTCTCAAATCATGGTTCATGCTACAATAGTTCATCAAACACATACACAAATGGTTTAGTTTTTCCTTACCTCTTTGCACCTCGTATAGTGCAATCGTTCCCCCGTATCACAAACTAGCCTCGCATTCCACTCTGAAACTCCCAAGCTGTCCAAACGATGTTAAAAACATCAATAACCTAACTCAATCGCATTATTAAGCACACATTTGCTCATTTTCTCATTAACACCTCAATTAACTTAAATCTTCATAATTCTATCATAACTCATAATCTCACCCACTACATCTCAAAATTCTACATTTCTCGTACTACATTCCACGCTAAATTCACCACATTGTCTCAATTCCAATTTATAGCCATAATTCTCAATGTTACCATAATTGCATAAAAACATCTCTACTCCAACAAAATCATAGTTTCATTAATCCTTAATCATTTCCCAACTATTTCATCACAATGCACATGCTTACAATCACCAAAGATTACTTCAAAATCAAGGATTGAAGTTTAGAGATTACCCAAACTTGTGGAGTACTCAATTCACACCTCGATTCGATTCGTCTTTTGATTTACAAGTATGTTACTCTCCTTTGGATGAGGAACAACTTTCTTTCTTACCACAACTCTTGATTTGGACAAAAATGGGCGATTTAGAAGAGAGAGAAAGCTAGGACTCGACTGAAATAGAGTTTTAAAAGAGAGAGAAAAGATGAAATATAGGAAAACACAGGGCTCTTTTTATAGACGGAGAGTAGGAGATCGATCTGGCTCTTGATGAGATCGATCTGCATTTGAATTTGGGGATGATTTGGGGTAATTTTATGCCTAGGAGATCGATCTATCGTGGGGTAGGATCGATCTCTTAATGGCTTCAGGAGATCGATCTGCTCCATTTATGAGATCGATCTCTAGTTTACAGAATGCTTCATAAGATCGATCTGCTCCTTGAGGAGATCGATCTTCTCTCAAACAGAAACATTTTGAGATCGATTCCTTCCTCATGAGATCGATCTCTTCATTATAGAATCATAAAGAGATCGATCCTCTTCCATTGGAGATCGATCTGCTCACTTAATTTCCTCCTTCCTTGTCATTTTTAACTTACTAGATCGATCTTTCTTCTCTAAGATCGATCTGACCTCATAGTTTCCCACTTTGGTTAAGCAGTTACACATAAATCTCCAAATATAATTTCCAAAATTCACTACTTTGATTATTTCTCATTCATTACTTATACATTTCACTCAGCTCAATAAATTACACTTCAAGTTCATATTACATAATTAAAATATGTCTAAAATTCTCAAATCTCACAAGTTATGATGCATGAATCGTGCTAGAGCTTTACTCACATAGGTTTTTCACACTGTGGTACATATGATGCCATGGAAGTTGGTAAAATCCTCAAGCCCTACATCCTCATGCCAGAGAGGATGGGGAGGCTCTATTCGGTAGGGAGGCTCTCTTACTGTAAGACTCTCAAGCACAATATCCTCAAGCCAGAGGAGGTGGGGAGGCTTTATTCGGTAGGGAGGCTCTATTCGGTAGGGAGGCTCTCTTACATATATCCTCAAGCCAGAGGAGGTGGGGAGGCTTTATTCGGTAGGGAGGCTCTATTCGGTAGGGAGGCTCTCTTACATGGGTACAAAAAGCTCCATGTGCACTTGAGACATTGGAGGTTACACTTGGTATGGGGTAGATAAGACCTACGGCTGGCACCCCCAACCCTGATATGGGTCCGCGGAGTACACTGTATCATGTATAACACATAGAGTATGATGTATCGTGTGATAGTTATGTGATGAGAAAGTCTGGAGAAGGACTAACCCACCTTCGTAATTGCATGATACCCCGCAGACCTGGATGCGTGTGGTCTGAGATGATTTATAACATAGTTGGCTAGCATAGTCCATTGAGATATGGTGGCCTGTCTCATATGATATTACATGTTACCACATGGTTTTGATACATGAGTGTGATTGTGTTTTGTCCAGGGTGGGTCGAGCCTTGAGGGATTTGTGATTTAAAGAGATTTGTGATGAGATTGATGTGTTTTGAAAAGTGATAACTCTTGTGAGATGTTTTGTGTAAGAGATGGATTTAAAAAGATGTTTCTTAAATGAATTCCCCTTTGTGATGAGTTTTAAATGAGGTTGAGCATGAGCTAATTTTACATGTTGATATTCCATGTTTTATGCATGTTTGCATGACTTTCCATACATGATGTATGTATACTCATATGACATAGTTTTATTTCCTTGTGCTCCGATTATAATGATTTATGCATAACACTATCAGCATGTAGATAGAGTAGTTATCTATAATGCTTGCATTATTGCCTTACTGAGTGTGTGGTTGCTCATCCCTCTCTACTTTCCCCCTCTACAGAGTGTACATAGTAGCCCAATGAGGACTGAGGTGTTGTATTTCAAACATCAGCTGTCGTCCATTGCTAAAAGATATACACATGAAGATTCTTTTTGTATCTTTTGTATCTAAACAATTGTAAAAGCACAGTAGTCATTTTGTATCGTAATGTGGGGGATGTTAAAGTTGGAAAATGTGTCATGTATAAGTGTATAACTTAACTTTCAAATGAATGACACTTAATTAGATTTATTTGAGAATGAATGATGAGTGATGATTATTATTGACTCACAGCCCAACTGTGTAGTGGTGAGTATGTTCACGATCGGGTAAGGAAAGGAAAATGCAAAAAATTTATAGTGATTTTCGGTTAAAAAGGATAAAAAGGGTCATGACAAATTCTATATAAACTCGATTGATGCACCTTCCTTCTCCGAGAAACAGAAATCCCCATTGAAACCAAGTGAAAACCTAACTTTCCTACTCCAAAAATATCACCTTTTAATCAATTTTAAGAGAGATTTACTTCAGCAAAGTTGTTCATTGTGAGGAGGAGAACAACGTAGTTGAAAACTAGAAGTTGAAATCAAGGGTTGAATGAGCAAAGTGGATTTCCCCCAATTTGGCAAAAAAATGAAAAATTAAGCTATGTAAGATTTCAATACACCAACTTCAAGTATGTTAATATAAGTATCTTGTGAGTTGATTGGTGTATATTTTGTTGGCTGAAAATATCCATGAACATGTTAATCCTCCATGACCTAGAATTTAGGCTAGGTGTGAGAAAATGAGAGAAAGTTGATTTGGCATGGATTTGATGATGATTTAAGCATTTAGTGATGTTATTAAGGATATGCATATGATTATAAGATAGTTTTGTGAAATACATGTGTTGGAATAGATGAGGAATGAAAATAGGTATATGAGATGCATGGTGAAATGCCATAGTGAGAGAAAATGATGAACATGAGGCATGGGGAGATTTATGCTGGTTCAATTCAAATCAGTAGACTTGATGAGTCTAATAGGTTCTTGAGAAATGAGTTGTAAAATCGAAATGGACTTAAAAGAAAGTAAGGTCTAATGAGATGTAATAAGGCCAAATGGGTGTAAAAAAGGGCTAAATGCGTTGATTGAAATTCATGCAAGTGAAAATTAAGTATATTAAGGTATACTGATGTGAATGGTTATCTACAGCTTCAGAGTTTATATTGGAAGTTAATCAGATTGCCAGGTTTAGCAGCATCGAGGAAGTGAGGTCACGCGACATGATCGGAGGTAAGAGAATTTTGTGAGCAGCTAGAGGTAGCTATACTTAATTCGAATAGATTTTGAGTATTTAAATTGTATATGGATTTCTGAATATGAAAAATTTCAGTAGGGAACCAACAAGGTAAAATTGTGATTTTACCCCAATTAAGGGTAAAAAGCTTAGGAAGCATGTTTGTGACTATTTTTGACATTGTTTGACGGTTGCATAGATAAACTGGCTAATGTTTTCATGTTATGTGAAAACAACACATTATAGTGTCGATTTGATTTAATTGAGTGAATTTCAATTGAAATAAGTCATCTATCGATTTGTGTGAAAACCATTAGCGCTAGAGTAATACTCGCACTAGATTTTACCAGATATGCATCACATAATCCTTGAGTATTTCTCGTACTTAATTTTAATGCAATTTGTGCATGATAGAGTACTGGAGCATTGCTCGTACTCAGTTTTATTGATTGATGCATGATAAAGTGTTGGAGCATTGCTCGTACTTAGTTTTGCATGACATAGTGATGGGAGTATTGCTCGCACTAGATTTATATGACTTGTGCATGTGGTCGTGTTGGAGTTTACTCGCACGTACCGGTTTTGAAAGAGATAGCATGAAACAGCCATGCTGGGAGCCTGTACAGACTGTGTGTTGCATCGATTATATGCTCGTACGTGCAAATTTTTGAGATATGGTCGAGGGCTATCAAAACTATTATCCATGTTATGATGGCTAAGACCTATGGTAGGCACCCCCACTGTGAGGATTGGATCCATGCAGTATTTTATACCATGTATGTCACATGGAGTACGATGTACCGTGAGTACACGATGATATAGTGTTGTTGGCTGACAGTTGAGGATTTGACCCACCTCCCATTACATCAAATGTGAGGCCTCGCACACCGAGTACTGTGTAGCTTGGGATCACAGAAAAATGAGATATGATCATAATCTTCGAACATATAGTCGTCTATCTCATTTCACTCACTTGAGATTTCTTGTTTGAATTATCACATGATTTTATAAATCAGACATGTGACTTTGTGAATTGTGAAAAAGTAACATGAGGGATGAGAGAGGCCTAGATTTCCATGTTTTTACATGATGATATGTAAGACCCGTATTTTCATATGTAATCCTTACGATTCCCTAAGTATACATTTGTTCATGTAATATGAATCATAAGAGTTGTAAGGTCCATAAATTTGATGTACACACAAGTTTCGTGAATTCATGATGTACACACAAGTTTCGTTATGTATGAATTATAAGAAATGGACCTTTTTAGGTGATAAATATGGAATGAATGCAAAAGCAGTAGCGAAGTAAATCAATAGGAAGTTAACTTTAAGAATCTGGGATAAATTTCAGCTAAGTATACTGCAGAGCAAAGGGAGATCGATCTATCCTTCAAGCCAAATCGATCTCGGTAAGCTTCTGCTAAGCAAGGATCGATCTTCTCCTCAAGCAGACCGATCTCATTATGTCTCAGCTAGAAGCAGATCGATCTCATTATGTCTCAGCCAGAAGCAGATCGATCTCATCCCTCTGGCAGATCGATCTCTGAAGCTCTCTGCCTGGCTAAGATTGATCTTACCCTTCATAACAGATCGATCCCTCATGCTTGAAAACTGAATGTCGAGAGACTTAAAACAAGAGAAGATCGATCCCTCACTTATGGAGATCGATCTCATCAAGCCATTTCTATAAAAACTGGGCAGCTGAACTGCATTTCACGAAAACAACTCAAAACCTTCCCTTCGTGAAGTAAAGTAACCTAGATTTTCTCCTTAAACTCTCAACACTTTCCTTAGAGATTTTAGAGAAGTTCATTTCAGTAAAGTTGTTCCTGGAGAGAAGGAGAACAACATAGTGGAAAACGAGAGGTCAAATCATTGGATTGAAAGAGGAAAAGAACTTTCCCCCAATTTTGGTGAAAAAAGAGAAAAGCTGAGATAGGTAAGACAATACAACAATCTCATGTATGTTAGTCTAGGCATGATGATGAGTGATTTAGTATATAGATTGATGGTTGAAACATCTTAGTTCATGCCTAATCTTCCAAGACCTATAAATGGCTTGATGTGCCAAAACGAGAGGAGGATTAGTAGGCATGGATTCAATGATGAATTTGAGGGTGCATTGATGTTATTGAACATATATATATATGCTTGTATGATAGTTTGGTGAAATCCATGTGCTAGAAACAATAATGGTTAAAAATAAGCATATGAGGTATTTGATGAAATATCAAAATGAAATGAAATGATGAACTAAAGGCATTGTAAGCTTAATGTCGGTTCAATATGAATCAATAGACTCAAGGAGTCTAAGAGATTCTCGAAAAAATGAGTTATATACTTGAAATGGACTTAAGAAAGAGTAAGGTCCAATAATGATGTAATGAGGCCAAATGAGATATGAATGGCCCAAATGCATTGATTTGAATATCATGCAAGTGAAATGAAGTATATGAAAGTATACGGATGTGTGTAATACACAATTTCAGCTCCAAAAGATATAATTGGAGTCGATAAGATTAGGTCACGAGCTTTGGGAATCGAAGGAAAGTGATTCGAGCATGATTCGAGGTAAGGGACTTATGCGAGCTATTAGAGATAGCTATACATAAGTTTTCCTACCTGCTATGTGCGAATGTATGCGACAAGTATGTAGATATTGATATATCTAGGTGAAAACTACGTATGAGAATCAGCTTATAAGTATGAGTTGCATGACTTCTATGTTATTGTTGTGAAAAGAGGATTTGCAAACATTTTGAGAAAGAGTAATGATAGACGGGCTCCGGTTTAGTAAATTGCATAAAAAGCTTTTAACAAGTGATTGAAGGGAGATTGCCCTCTCACTCATACTTGGTGAATGGTGAAATTATGCTAGATCCTAAGTGGCAATGGTTGATTTACCATCCCTATTCGCACATCATTTTTAAAAAGGGATTTTGAGAAAAAGCAAAAAGGGTGCTCGATGACCCGAGTGATGCTGTGTGTTCCACTCGAGAGCTCGCACTAGATTTTTAGGAATCATGCTGGAGCCTTCGAGTATTACTGTGTGTCTTACTCTGACTATGCTTGCATGTAATTTCCTAATAAAATCATGCTAGATGCCTCAGGTATGTTGTGTGCTCTTACGCTGAGTTGCTCAGACGAGGTTTTTATGATTGTGTTGTGTGTTGAGTAAAATCGTGCTTGAGCCATCATGTATTGCTGTGTGTCTTGCATTGACCTGCTCGCACATGGTTTATGGATGTGATGTAATGAGTACAAAATCGTGCTTGAGCCGTCGTGTATTGCTGTGTGTCTTAAACAGATTTCCTCGCACAAGATTTTGAGGCAATGGAAATGGGTGATAAGGATCCACAAGAGCACGATGTCACGACCCTCAAATCACTAAAAATCCACTACAAATTTTGGCTATTTTTAAATTTAATGTTTAACCCGTTATTTATTAATTGATCTTTACCTTTACTTTACCTGATTGTGAACAGCTACACCACCAACAGTTGCGCTGTGTATCGATGTCAATCTCATTCAATCAATCATTTGAAATTTCAATTCATTTAAATGTAAACACTTGTATTTCTAAATCAAAGTTGTCCTTTACAGGTGTTTACAAACTCTCTACATCCCCACAATTACATTTAAATGAATTGAAATTTCAAATGATTTGGTTGAATGAGATTGACATCGATACATAGCCCAACTGTTGGTGGTGTAGCTGTTCACGATCAGGTAAAGTAAAGGTAAAGATCAATTAATAAATAACAGGTCAAACATTAAATTTAAAAATGGCCAAAATTTGTAGTGGATTTTCAGTGATTTGAGGGTCGTGACATCGTGCTCCCGTGGATCCTTATCACATATTTTCATTGTCTCAAAATCTCATGCGAGCAGGTCTGTGCAAGACACACAATAATACATGATGGCTCAAGCACGGTTTTGTACTCATTACACAATGCAAGACACACAGTAATACACGACGGCTCAAGCACATATTTACTCAACACACAACATATCGATCCCCCATTACAAACTTGAGAATTTGAGAGTTAAAAACCACGGGAAGATCGATCTCTTCACCCTAACAGATCGATCTCATCACTCTTAATCTATAAATACGCCACGATAAAAATCCTCTTCTTCAACAAACCAATACACCTCTTCCATTTTTATCCAAAATACTAAGCTTTCTCTCTCTAGAATACATCATCTTCCAAAAAGAATTGGGAAAAAGCTATTAGAGTTAAAGTTGTTCATTTTGAAGAGAAGAACAACATATCTTGGAGCCAACATTCAACTTATTAGATTGAAGGAGCTAAGGAGTCTTCCAAACTTGGAAAAGAAGAAATTCAAGCTAGGTGAGTTTCCAATACACCAACTCTAAGTATATTCATCTATTTGTTGTTGTGAGTAGATTGGTGTATGCATTGATGATTAAAACTACCTAGAATGTAATGAAACAAGTATAACCTAGTATATATTAAGTGTAAGGAGATAAAATGTGATTGATTAAATGATAAAAAGGATTATATCAAGATGTTAGTGAAGTAATGTGCATAACTTTAAGACGATTGGATGAAGGCACATTGTGAGATTAGCCAAGTGATAAAACATGCATAAATGGTGTTGTAGAGAATGCATAAATGATGAAAGGTTATGGATAATCATTTATGCCAAGTAATTGATAAGTAACCAAGTGTGGCTAGTTGAATTGACTAGAATGGCATAATGAGGGCCAAAATTGAAGATACAGGCTCGAGGAAATATATCGGGTTGTTGAAGCTTGAATATGAGTTATCGATATTGACTTATATGATTTATGAATGCGTGTAGCTCCCAAGGATACATTCAGAGCAAGTGAGCCAAATCGCGAAAGGCGGGAAAGGAAGGAAGGGATTGCTTCCAAGAGAATCAAGGTAAGGGAAATGTGTGGACTCTTAGAGATATCTGTTCGCATTTTGGGAGCATTATGGTTTTCTAGAATATTTGTGGTAGTAGGAATGAAATAGGTGTTTGAAGGGCAAAGAAAGGGAATTTGGGAAATGTACATGAAAACAAGAGCATGATGCTTTGAAAATCCTTTTACTGATTTTTAGCATGTGACTGGTAGGTTGGCTAGCATTTGAAATAATTTGCATGAAAAATAACTTGATTTGGTTTTATAACCATGTTTTGCAAAGAATGAGCCACTTACATGAGTTTGTGGAAATGAAAACGTGCTAGAACGTTGCTCGCACAAGATTTGACATGTTTACACATGCATTAGTGTTGGAGCAATGCTCGCACTAGAGTTTTACATGGATTTTATGACATTGTGCTGGAGCCTAGCTCGTACTAGTTTTCATACGAGTTTTGACATGGTGTTGGAGCATAGCTCACACTAGATGTCTATTATACTTGTTACAGTGCTTGAGACTACTCGCACGTGGTTTTGTGACATGTTGGGAGTCGTGCTGGGAGCTTCGGGTAGGCTGTGTGCCATACCGATTAAATAAGCTCGCACGGGCATATTGAGATATGGCAGTGTATGATGTGATGATATGGGTCCACGGAGTATGTTGTACTGTGCAAGTAGCATGGAGTACGTTGTACCGTGTGTGATATATATGCTATCTTCGGACGATGGATTCTGCTATGGACCAACAGGCTGGAAGTGACCCACCTCTCGTGCGGAAGCAGATAGAGGTGATACCCCGCACACTAGGATCCGTGTAGCCTGGGATCACAGAGGATATGGCCATAGTCCTAGTTATTACCCTTATTATATTATATGCCTATCTCACATGTCTATTGATGAGTGATAAATCCATGTTTTGAAATGAGTTTTGTGGGTCAGGATAGTCCATGGGAGGGACTGAGTCCTGACGAGTGAATAATTTTGTATTAGCTTGTGTTAAGAATTGGAAATGCTTTTAACTGCACTGTGCATGATGATTTTCCATGCTTTGATTTTGATTACGCATGATGATTTTTCCATGCTGTGCTTTAATAACTGTGCACTGGTTTATATCGCATGATTTGCTTTACATGGCATAGACACAAGCGTGAGCATGCGTTTTGGAGTACGACAAATAAACATGTGGTTTAAGCATGACATCACGATCACATAGATAGTGTAGTTATCTACCTGTTCGTATGATTGCCTTACTGAGCGCGTGGTTTACTCACCCCCTTATTTTCTCCCTCTACAAAGTACTTATAGTAGATAGTGGGCAACTGAGGACTGGATTTTGGTGTTCGCTGCATCCCATCACACAAGGTATACACATTTGTATAGTTTTTGTATCTAGATATGTACAATCATGGTGATATCTTTAAATGTAATTTTGAGGATGTAGAGAGTTTGTAAACATCTGTAAATGACAGCTCTGATTTAGAAATACAAGTGGTTACATTAAAATGAATTGAAATTTCAAATGATTTGGTTGAATGAGATTGACATCGATACACAGCCTAACTGTTGGTGGTGTAGCTGTTCACGATCAAGTAAAGTAAAGGTAAAGATCAATTAATAAATAACGGGTCAAACATTAAATTCAAAAATGGCCAAAATTTATAGTGGATTTTCGGTGATTTGAGGATCGTGACACTTGATGTACCGTAAGCGTTAGCCATAGGGGACGATGTGCTGTGATTTTAGTATAAGCTGAAGGGATTGTTGATCTGCCTCCCCAAGCATAGGGTTCTCGCACATCTGATCAGTGTTACCTGAAATCCAACTTTGGCCATAATTCCTTTATTTATCTAGTGATATGACATTGTCACTACTGTGTGTGGTGATATATATTTCCCTTGTTGTATGTCTGGGGATATGATAACCCATAGTTATGTCTCATGTACATTGATTTGCTGAGTGCAAAGTGATTTTTAAATGTGTACTGTGTGAATTTAAAGATAAGATATGTGAAAAGAGTATGTTGTGTAAATATGCATATACCCATCTGGCAAATTAATGATTTCGCATCGATGGAAGCTATTTTAAAGAATGCATATGTTTTATAAGGAAAATAATTATATATTTTTAGCATGTAGATAGTGTAGTTATCTTTTTGCTTTCGTATTTTCCTTGCTGAGCATGTTAGCTCACCCCTTATTTCTCCTCCACAGATTCTATGCAGTAGTGAGTGCACTGCAATCGTTCCTGTTATTGTGTTTCTTCGGTCATCCAGCAGTATAGAGAGGTATACACTTGAGATGAAAAATTTTGTATAAATTAATGCACAGTAAAGTTTGTATTTTGTATTTTGGGGATGTATATAATAGGAACTAATGTAAACGCTTCCACACATATATATCTAAAAGTCAAGTTTCTATTCTACTTTATTTGTATGAATTTATTAAACTATAATGGATGAGATATGGATTGGATGTTGACTCACAGCCTAATTGTAAGTGGTAAGGTAAAAGTCACAAACAGAGAGAGAGAGAGGGTCGTGACAGAATTAATGGTATCAAAGCAGAGTTGGTCTAATGTGAGTCAGTATCCATAGTTAGGAAATTATACATCCCCAAAGTACTGTGCATTATTAGGATACAATTGTGTATACAAAGCTGAAAAATGTGACTGAGACACTTATTTTGAGTATGCAGGATGTCTGATAAATGACGTACTAGTATAGGAGAGAGTTCGCTCTCTCAAGGGCATAGAGATAAGCCCGAGAGACGTAGTGGGTCTAGTTCTAGTAGAGATCCACCCGGTCTTAGTGAGGTCGCTGAGGAACATATAGCGCAATTACAGCGTAGTGTGAACACAGTTATGGAGATGTTTACACAGGCAATGGCCATATTTGAGGGTAGACAAGAGAACCCTACTGGTCAGGCTGCTGCACCTGAGAGACATGAGCCAGCATAGCCTGCACTGAGACCACAAGATGTAGAGGCAGAGATTCTTGCACCCCCTTCAGTTTAAGACATTCCCCCACCAGTTCAGGATCCTGTAGCTCTATAACAGGTTGGTGGTGAAGGAGTGTATGATTGTGATCTGGGTAGACGGAGAGAGTTCCAGAAGTTCAGACCACCTTCATTTAGTGGGGTGAAGAACCCAGTGTTAGCTGAGCATTAGATACGTAGTATGGAGAAGCTCTACTAATTTTTCCATTGCTCCACCACCGAGAAGGTCACCTTCGTGACTTTTGTATTAGAGGATGAGGTTGAGCATTAGTGGATAGCCACACAGCCGATGTTGAGTGAACGACACCCAGTTGTGACATGAGATATATTCTTGGATGCCTTTAGGAGGCAGTATATTCCAGCCACTGCTCAGAGAAAGATGTAGATGAAATTTATGACATTGACTCAAGGAACCAAACAGTGGATGAGTATGAGTCTAGATTCACATCCCTGGGCAGATATGATACAGTCACTATGAGCCTTGAGGACAGAAAGGTTCAAAAATTTCTTGAGGGACTGAGACCTTCCATCAGAGCTCGATTAACTTCATTGGACATTACCACCTATGATGAGGCAGTACGCAGAGCTCAGCTATGTGAGCAAGATTATGAATTGCATGCCATGGAATTGAGCAGGAGTGGTAAAGGCAGAGATAGAGACCGGAAGAGGTCAATTGAGGATAGAGGGTTCAAAAAGGATTGAAGGTTATTCGATAAGGGGCCTAAGATTAAGGAGGTACGAGAGAGGCCCGCGAAGCCTCTATTTCATCCAGCTTTATATCTAGCTTTGAGAGGCATAGTTATTGGCGGACCTTGACCTACCACAGAGCAGTGTAGGTTATGTGGTAGATATCATGGGGGTAAACCATGCCCGTTATCGATGAGATCATGTTATAGGTGTGGTAAACCAGGACACATAGCTCATGAATGCCCAGAGTTGATTGATACAACCCCACAGAAGGGCAAAGAGCCAGAGAAGGCTACAGTTGAGACACCTACACCTAAGAGGAAGGCCACAGCTGAAGAGAAAGGGAAGCAAGCTGTTGGTCGAGGACGAGTGTTTGCATTGGACCAGGTATCTGCAGAGGCATCCTCGGATGTGATTAAAGGTACCATCCTTGTCTTTGATTTTGAAGCATTAGCATTAATTGATCTTGGTGCCACGCATTCATTCATATTGCCTTCATTTGCATGTAAACTGTATGAACCTGTGAAACCTGTACTCTTAGGTAGAATCTTACTTATAAGCACTTCTGTGAGAGACAATGTAATGATGGAGTATGTATGTAAGAGTTGTAAGCTAAAAGTAGGGGAAATGAACATGTCGGCTGATCTCATCCTATTAACTATGAAGGACTTCGATGTAATACTAGGAATGGATTGGTCGGCTGCAAACCAAGTTGTTTTAGACTGTTATGCTAGGACAGAAATGTTTTCCATCCCTGAAAAGTATGTTGTAAGATTTGAAAAGTAATGAAAGAAGTAGTAGATTATTTCTAAGGATGGATGATTTTGCTAACAAATGTAATGATAATGTGTTGAAGGTTTTATCGCCTATGTGGTTGACTTGGATAAGATGTACTCGGATATAGCTGACATCCCAGTGGTTAGAGAATTCCCCGATGTTTTTCCAGAAGAATTACCAGGGTTGCCACCAGACAGAGAAATGGAATTCTGTATTGATTTGGTGCGTGGAACCGAACCGATATCCAAGCCACCGTATAGAATGGCTCCAATTGAATTGAAGGAGCTAAAGAAACAATTGCAAAAGTTGTTGGACAAGGGGTTCATCAGGCGGAGTGTATCACTTTGGGTAGCATCGGTTCTGTTTCTAAAGAAGAAAGATGGGAGTCTCTGACTGTGTATAGACTATCGATTGTTGAAAAGGCTACCATCAAGAATAAGTACCCGCTTCCATGGATAGATGATCTATTGGATCAGTTGCAGGGAGCACAAGTCTTTTCGAAGATTGATTTGAGGTCTAGGTATCATCAGTTGAGGATTCGAAGTGGAGATGTACCCAAGACAGCATTTCAGACCTGTTATGGCCATTATGAGTTTTTGGTTATGTCATTTGGGTTGAAAAATGCTCCTGCAACATTTACGGCTTTAATGAATGATGTATTTAAGCTATACCTGGATAGATTCGTGATTGTCTTTATAGATGGCATATTGTGTACTCGAAGTCTAGGGAAGAGTAGGAGTAGCATTTGAGAACAGTGTTAAAGACCCTTCGAGATCAGAAGCTGTATGCTAAACTCAACAAGTGTGATTTTTGGCTGAGTGAGATATCATTTTTGGGTCATGTAGTCTCAAGAAACGATGTATCAGTGGATCCGTCTAAGATAGAGGCTGTGATACAGTGGGAAAGACCTAAGACGGTTACAGAGATCCACAGTTTCCTGGGTTTAGCAGGTTAGTACCAACGATTTGGGATTCTCTAAGCTGGCTGCTTCGTTGACACGTCTTACTCGAAAGAATATGACATTTGAGTGGGATGATAAATGTGAAAGAAGTAAGTTTCTATAAGTTAAAGCACAGACTGACCACCGCACCTATTCTCACCATAACCACCAGCTCAGGAGGTTACTCAGTGTATACAGATGCCTTGGGATAAGGACTGGGCTGTGTGTTGATACAAGACAGGAAGGTAGTAGTAGCCTATGGATCCAGACAGCTTAAGGACCATGAGAGGAACTACTCGACCCATGATTTAGAGTTGGTAGTCGTGGTATTTGCATTGAAAATTTGGCACCACTACTTGTACAGTGAGAAATTTCAGGTGTATACAGATCATAAGAGCCTCAGGTATCTGTTTTCATAGAAAGAGTTGAATATGAGGCAGAGATGATGGATAGAGCTTCTAAAGGATTATCAGTGCGAGGGACTATACCATCTAGGGAAGGCTAATGTTGTGGTTGATGCCCTGAGTAGAAAGAGCCTCGAAATGGTATCGCACATAATGATCAGGGAATATGAGCTGCTCGAGCAGTTTGGTCACCTCAGGTTGGATATAAACCCTTTTGATATTCACAGAGACTGTGTGATAGCTAGCCTGCGAGTGGAACCAGATTTGATTGATCGGATACACCAGGCTCAACATGCCAATCTACTGTGTGAGGATCGTGTGAGTCAGATTCAAATGGGTGATGTGGCCGATTTCTTAGTGAGTGATGATGGCATACTGAGGTTTAGAGGTAGGATTTACGTTCCCAATGACCCAGAGTTAAAGAGATTAATTTTGATAGAAGCTTATTCATCGAGATACACATTGCATCCGAGGAGTAATAAGATGTATCAAAACCTCCAAAAAGTGTATTGGTGGTCAGGGATGAAAAGAGATATCGTAGAGTTTGTGGCAAGATGTCTTGTTTGTCAGCAAGTGAAGGCAGAGCATCAGAAGCCTGCATGGTTATTACAGTCTCTACCTATACCAACTTGGAAATCGGAGCATGTCGCCATGGATTTCATCATGGGAGCCAAGGACTAAGAGGAACCATGATGCTATCTGGGTAGTGGTGGACAGATTAACGAAATCTGCCCACTTTTTGGCTATGAAATTGTCACGACCCAATTCCATTCTCTTTAACCGAAAATCACTGAAAATTTTTCGCGTTTTACTGTGACCTTACCCGGTCGTGAACTAAACTCACCACACACTGTTGGGCTGTGAGTCAATAATAAACGCCACATCTCATTCATTCTCAATTAATTAAAACGATGTCATACATTTGCATTTAATCGTGTACCATACGAATGCATGTTTTACTGACATCTACATCCCCCATAATTACAACTCAAAAGAATACTGTGCTTTTACATTGTTTAGATACAAAAAGAATCACTGTGTATATACCTCTTAGCCATGGAGATGCAGCGGAGTCCAAAATAATACGCCTCAGTCCTCACTGGGCTACTATGCACGCTCTGTAGGGGGAAAATAGAGTGGGATGAGCAACCACACGCTCAGTAAGGCAATAATGCAAGCATGGTAGATAACTACTCTATCTGCATGCTGATAGTGTTATGCATAAATCATTTATAGTAGGAGCATGAGGAATAAAACTATGCCATGTGAATATACATATATATCATGTATCAAATCATGTGCACTGGTATATAAAACATGGTAGAAACATCATGTATAAATCATCTCATGCTCAATCTCATTTAAATTCATAAAAGGGAAATTCATTAAGAAACCTCCTTTTTAAACCAACATCATAAACACCACCAAATCAACTCACAATCACAACCACATTTTTCGTTCCACAATTCACGCATGTGTATAAATCTAGGTCACTATATCAAAAGTGCCTATGTGAACCATTACATCATAAATCATCCCAGACCACACGCATCCAGGTGTGCGGGGTATCATGCTGGCACGGAGATGGATTATCCCTCGCCAGACTTTCTCATCACATAACCATCATGCGGTACATCGTACTCCATGTGGTATACACAGTACAGCGTACTCTGCAACTCATATCGTGATTGGGGGTGCCATTCCTAGGTCTTATCTACCCTAAACCAAGAGTTTTCCATATTCCGTGAAGGAGAGCCTCCCTGCCGAACAGAACCTCCCCGCTTAACAGAGCCTCCCCGCCTCTTTGGGCTTAAGGATGTTGGCTTAAGGATGTTAGCTTAAGGATGTAGGGCTTAAGGATCCTTCCGTAAGAGAGCCTCCCCACCGAACAGAGCCTCTCCGCTTAACAGAGCCTCCCCGCCTAACAGAGCCTCCCAGCCTCTTTGGGCTTAAAGATGTTAGCTTAAGGATGTAGGGCTTAAGGATCTTACTGTACCCATGTAGGAGAGCCTCCCTGCCTAACAGAGCCTCCCCGCCTCTTTGGGCTTAAGGATGTTGGCTTAAGGATCCCACCGTAAGAGAGCCTCCCCACCGAACAGAGCCTCCCCGCCTAACAGAGCCTCCCCGCCTAACAGAGCCTCCCCGCCTCTTTGGGCTTAAGGATGTTAGCTTAAGGATGTAAGGCTTAAGGATGTAAGGCTTAAGGATCTTACCAACTTTCACAACCTTATGCTTATCACCATGTGCAAACTTGTGTGAGCAAATCTCTAGCACGACTCATGCATCCTCTCATAAAGAGACGCGTACGAGCACAGCTCCTAGTACGGTTATACTCATAAGACAACCACTCAAAAGCCACGTACGAGCAAAAGCTCCAGTACGGTTTATAAACATCAACATAATTTCCAATCAAGGTGCGAGCTAAGCTCCAGCACGTTTCATACAAATGAAAACATAGAAATCCAGCGCGAGCGAGGCTCTAGCGCGATTTATGTCATACAAGTACGATAGGCGGCTCATACACAATAAAACAATCTCGGCAATCGGGTTTAGCACACACAAATGCTTTTCCACAACAACCATACAATACTAGCCGACCCATCTACTAGCTTGCTTAAAACCAAGCAATTTTGTTTTGAAAAGCATCAAAACATTAGATTTATGCAATTATTAGCCTTACTATCCCATTTCATAAAATCCACTTTAAATCCAAAACCACGCATATACTCATCATCATTCACGAATACCATCAATCATTTATTTGAGCAACCATGCATTTCATAAAACACCCAATATTCACCCACAAGTTCAAAGTACGAGCAGCTACCTCTATATACTCACAAAATTCCCTTACCTGGAATCGCGATGCGTGATTCCACTTCTTTAAGCTGCTTACTCGTACGGTTCGATTCGTCTTCAACGAACTCTTCGGGACTGCACAAAATCGTATCCCACATTATATTCGATCTATATAATGCAACCCTTGTGTTTGCTATAGTCAATTTAATCTATAGCCTCTATTAAAGCTTATTTGGCCTTGTTTCATTACTTTACCCATAGCTCGAGTCTATGGATCTTCTTAGGCCTATTATCTTATTCAAAATCGATATCAATTCGATATTAAGCTCATAGTGTTCATATTTCATGAATCCCCTCACTATGGCATTTATCACTCATATACATACCCATTTTCACAATTCCTCCAACTCACCATGTAATTCCATCTAACCATCTAAAATCATAAACATTACCCCAATAACAACTTTAGCATGCCATAAATCATAAGCTCATTCAATCCCACATATTCTCACATTATACCTATTTTTGATTTCTAGGTCACACCAATTCCACTACATTCCTAGGTAGTTTATCCATCAATACTCATACCAACCAACTCCAAAATCAATTAAATAGCTAATGCATTTGGATTGGAGTGTTAGAATCTTACCAATATGATTTTTCTTCTTGTTCCAAATGAAAATGCCCTTAACTCCTTCAATTCCAAAAGTGAAAAAAATGCCCTTTCACTATGTTGTTCTTCTCTTTGATAGGAACAACTTTGCCTCTAATGATCTCTCTTCAAATCTCACTGAAAATGGTTGATTTTAGAGAGGGAAAGTTAGGTTTTTGGGTTGAAAATGGGAGGTTAATATGTTTTTCCGAGATTTCCAGATTTTCAGCCCTCCTTATATAGAAATAGCTTGAGGAGATCGATCTGGTCCAAGAGGAGATCGATCTGGTCCCTTAAAATCTCTCTTTTTCACGGCATTTTTAAGCATGAGATCGATCTGTCGAAGCATGAGATCGATCTGTTGAAGCATGAGATCGATCTGTCGAAGCATGAGATCGATCTGGTCTCAAACAGAGAGCTAAGGAGATCGATCTGGCTCCATTGGAGATCGATCTGCTTTATTCTTTCGCCCAAATAAGAGCATTCTAGCTCTTCCAGATCGATCTCTCATCCTATGAGATCGATCTGGCCCTCATGTTTTCCAGATTTCCTGTAGTTTCCTTGCTACAACTCATACCAATACATCCTTAATCTATTTCCATGGCCATTTTCTCATCCATCCACCTTTTATAACTTGAAAATGGCATATATCCATACCTTATGCACATTGAAACTTGTGTACATTCATTGTATGTTCAAAGGTATGCTACATAAACCAAAAGGAAGCATAACTCCATTCCATTTCACCACACAACCCATTTTGAGTTTCAATCACTTCTATCACTTATAAAAACTCATTTCTTCATATTCGTACTCAATGAAACTTGTATGTACGTTACAATTCATATACACATACATACATTGAATCCATGGACTTACATCAATCATACTTTACATTACAAGTCCATTCAAATTATTTGATCCAATTATACATATTACCATCATACATATACGGGGTCTTACAATCTCCCCTCCTTCAAGGAATTTGGTCCTCCAAATTAGAACCAAGTCACTCTTCAAAAAGTTGGGGGTACTTCTCCCGTATCAAGTTCTCTAATTCCCACGTGGCCTCGTCCGCCGTGTGGTGTTGCCAAAGCACTTTCACCAAGGGAATTGTCTTATTTCGCAACACTTTCTCTTTTCTGTCCAATATTCGAACCGGCTTCTCAACATACGTCATACTCTCATGGAGCTCCAACGGCTCATATCTTATCATGTGTGCCGGGTCCGGGTGATACTTCCGAAGCATCGAGACGTGGAAGACGTTGTGGACATTTGCCAAGTCCGGTGGCAATGCCAACCTATACGCCTTATCTCCCACTTTCTCCAAAATCTCGAAGGGTCTGATATATCTAGGGCTCAGCTTGCCCTTCTTACCAAATCTCATAATACCCTTTGATGGTGATACCCTCAGAAACACCGACTCACCCTCATCAAACTCCAGTGGTCTTCGTCTCTTGTCAGCATAACTCTTTTGCCGGCTCTGAGCTGTCCGTAATCTCTCACATATCAACTGGACGTCCTCAGATGCCTGTTGCACTAAGTCCGGAGCAAAAATCTATCTGTCACCAACCTCTTCCCATCCAATGGGGGAACGGCATCTACGCCCGTACAATGCCTCATAGGGTGCCATCCCGATACTAGCATGATAGCTATTATTATAAGCGAACTCGGCTAACTGCAGGTGGTCATCCCAGGAGCCTCTAAAATCCAGCACACACGCTCTCAACATATCCTCGAGGGTCTGTATAGTCCTCTCTGACTGCCCATCTGTCTGAGGATGAAAAGCAGTGCTAAAACTCAATCGGGTCCCCAGCGCTTCCTGAAAATGTTCCCAAAAAAGGGAAGTGAAGCGGGCATCCCTATCAGAAACAACGCTCACTGGTACACCATGTAGCCGTACTATCTCTCGAATATACAGGTTCGCCAACTGACTCAGGGTATCGGTAGCTCTCATAGCCAAGAAATAGGCGGACTTAGTCAACCGGTCCACAATAACCCATATGGCATCATGACCTCTACGGGTCCTCGGCAACCCCATCACAAAATCCATGGTGACATGCTCCCACTTCCATGTCGGTATCGGTAGAGGCTGCAATAATCCTGCAGGCTTCTGATGCTCTACCTTTACTTGCTGACAAACGAGACACTTAGCGACATATTCAGCAATGTCTTTCTTCATTCCAGACCACCAATAAACCTTCCGAAGGTTTTGATACATCTTGGTACTTCCCAGATGTATCGTATACTTCGATGAGTGAGCCTCTGATAAAATCATTCTCCTGATCTCAGGATCCCTGGGAACGCATACTCTGCCTCTGAACCTCAATAAGCCATCAGCACTCTGCTCAAAATCAATACCCACACCTGTCTGTATCTGCCTCAGCCAATCGATACACCGTCGATCGCTCTGTTGGGCTTGCCGAATACGACCAATCAACTCTGGCTCTAGTCTCCAACTAGCCATGATCTCAAGTCTCTCAAATCCAGGTGGGGTTACATCTAAACTGAGGTTCGCAAAGTGTTCTAACAATTCATGTTCCCGTACCATCATATAAGACACCAACCCAAGGTTCTTTCTACTCAAAGCATCGACAACTACATTTGCCTTACCCGGGTGGTACATGATTTCACAATCATAGTCCTTCAGGAGTTCGAGCCATCTCCTCTATCTCATATTCAGCTCTTTCTGCGAGAACAGGTACTTAAGGCTCTTATGATCTGTAAACACCTGAAATTTCTCACCATAGAGATAGTGGTGCCATATTTTCAAAGCAAATACTACGGTCGCCAACTCCAAATCATGTGTAGGGTAGTTCCTCTCATGATCTTTCAACTGTCTATATCCATAGGCAACTACCTTCCCATCCTGCATAAGCACACAGCCCAGTCCCTGGTGTGATGCATCCGTATACACCGAGAATCCTCCTGAGCTGGTAGGAATGGTGAGAACTGGAGCAGTCGTCAATCGACGCTTGAGCTCCTCAAAACTCCTCTCACATGCCTCATCCCATGTAAACTTAACATCCTTACGCGTGAGGCGTGTCAATGGAGCAGCTAGTCTGGAGAAACCCTCTACAAATCTCCGATAATATCCTGCCAATCCCAGGAAACTTCTGATCTCAGTAACTGTCTTGGGCTGTTCCCACTGTACAACTGTCTCTATCTTGGATGGATCCACTGATACCCCATCCTTTGACACAACATGCCCCAGAAATGAGATCTGTTCCAACCAGAAGTTACACTTGCTGAGTTTGGCATACAATTCTCTTTCTCGGAGGGTCTGCAGAACTATCCTCAAGTGCTCTTCATGATCTTCCCTGGACTTAGAGTACACCAAAATATCATCTATGAAAACAATCACAAACTTGTCCAGGTATGGCTTGAATATGTCATTCATCAATGCCATAAATGCTGCGGGAGCATTCGTCAATCCGAATGGCATCACCAAGAACTCGTAGTGGCCATAACGGGTACAAAATGCTGTCTTGGGTATATCTCCACTCCTGATCCTCAATTGATGATACCCTGACCGCAGATCTATCTTAGAAAATACTTCGGCTCCCTGGAGTTGATCCAACAAATCATAGGGGGTACTTGTTCTTAATGGTGGCCTTATTCAACAACCGGTAATCTATACACAGTCGGAGGCTTCCATCCTTCTTCCTTACAAATAGAACTGGTGCTCCCTAAGGTGAGACACTCGGTCTTATAAACCCCTTCTCCAGCAACTCTTGCAGCTGTTTCTTCAGCTCTTCCAATTCTATCGGAGCCATTCTATAGGGTGGTTTCGATATCGGCTCTGTACCAGGCACTAACTCAATGCAAAATTCCATTTCCCTTTCAGGTGGTAGTCCTGGTAATTCATCCGGAAAGACATCAGGGTAATCCGTAATTACGGGTATGTCCTTCAATTTCGGGTGTGCCTCATCTATATCGACCACATAGGCAATGAACCCTTCACATTATCCTCTCCATCGTTAGTAACATAAACCATCACTCCAAATTCGACATTTATCATAATCAATAATTTATCTCCTAAGCAATATGCAATTTAAAATCATACTCCTTGATTTACAACAATCATACAAGTTTCATATCATTTCTTTTCATCAAAATTTACAATAAGGTTGTCTAATACTGAAAACATCAATGTTTTGGCATGACAATCCATCACAACACGATTGGTAGCCAACCAATCCATTCCCAAAATTACATCAAAATCATTCATATTCAATAAAATCAGATTGGCTATCATTTCCTTCCCCTCTATCGTTAACTTACAATCTCTACATACATGCTCAGTTAATTGACTATCATTCATGGGTGTGGAAATCATCAACATTTTATCCAACAATGTTGGTTTCACATATTTCAACAATTTATGTGCAAAGGAAGGTGATATGAAAGAATGCGTGGCACCAGGATCAAATAATACCAATGCTTCTAAATCAAAGATTCGGATGGTACCTTTAATCACATCCGTCGATGCGTCTGCAGTGTCCTGGTCCAGTGCATGTACTCTTCCTCTGCTCACCCCCGCAGCCTATTTCCCTTTTTCCTCAGCTGTAGCCCTCCTTCTCGGGGCTGCTGTCTCAACTGGAGCTCCCTCAGGCTCTTTGCCTTTCTGTGGGGCAATCTCCATCTTCTCGGGACAATACTTAGCTATATGTCCTGGTCTCTCGCATCTAAAACATACCATAGGGGTCATCAGACAGGGCCTATTCCCATGAACTCTCCCACATCTCCTACACTGATCAGTAGTAGGTCGTGGTCCTCCAATAGTCATGCCCCTCGGCGCAGTCAAGGCTGGGTATACGGGAGGTCTAGCAGCTCTCTCCTGCACCCCCTCAATCTTTGGTCTCTTCTCGAAAAATCTTTGGCCATCTCTCTTGGCCACTCTTCCAAACCCGGATCTCTTCCGGTCTCTGTCCTTCCTAACACTGACTCTCCCAAGCTTGGAGGTATTTCGCTCGAAGTCTTGTTCACACAACTGAGCCTTATGTACAGCCTCCTCATAAGTCAAGATGTCAAAGGGAGCTAGCTTAGTCCGGATGGCCAATCTCAATCCATCCATGAACTTCTGAATCTTCCAGGTCTCACTACCCATCGTGTCAGGGTCATATCTCCCCAATGACATAAACTTGGACTCATATTCATCCACAGTTCGGTTCCCCTGAACCAAATTCATAAATTCCATCCGCAATTTCCTCTGTGCGGTAGCTGGAATATACTGTCTCCTGAAGGCCTCTAGAAATATCTCCCACGAGATCTCAGAGTGTCTGGCCCTCAAAATAACCTCGGTGGACCTCCACCAATGCTCGGCCTCGCCTTTCAACATAAACACGGCAAAGGCTACCTTTTCAGCTGAAGTGCATCGAAAAAACCTATATAGTTTCTCCATCTCATACACCCAATCCTCCGTAATCACTGGTTCCTTCACCCCTCTAAACACTGGGAGTTTTAGCGCTTGAAACTCTCGCAACCTGCTCAAGTCGCAGTCATAACCCAAATCACTACCGCTCTGCTGTGGAGCGATAGGAGAAGCTATATCCTGAGCTGGAGGTGGTGTAACTGTAGCTGTCTCAGCAGTCTGAGGTCTCTCCGCCTCTGCAGCTGCCTGTTCCGTAGTAGGCTATGCCGCGGGACCTCGTCTGTCACCGGCGCCCAAGGCCTGCGTGACTAGCTCCACCAAACTCTCGATACTCCGCTCTAACCTATCGAAGCGAGCCTCAGTATCATCTGCTCTCTCAGCAGGGTTCTGTAGAGCCTGCTCAGTCTGTGGCTCCGGCTCTCAGGCCTACCTCTACGGCCTCTAGCACGCGCTTTCACCCCTCTACCTTGGCGTGTAACTGGCATAGTGCCTAACTTCCTGTATTATAATAATTCATTAAACTCAATCCATCACGGTATACACAGTTATATCTAAACAAAAGCATAGTACTATGGGGATGTACTTTCCTACGTTATATTAATGACTCACATCAGGCCAACACAGCTCTGATACCAATCTCTGTCACGACCCAATTCCATTCTCTTTAACCGAAAATCACTGAAAATTTTTCACGTTTTACTGTGACCTTACCCGATCGTGAACTAAACTCACCACACACTGTTGGGTTGTGAGTCAATAATAAACGCCACATCTCATTCATTCTCAATTAATTAAAACGATGTCATACATTTGCATTTAATCGTGTACCATACGAATACATGTTTTACTGACATCTACATCCCCCATAATTACAACTCAAAAGAATACTGTGCTTTTACATTGTTTAGATACAAAAAGAATCACTGTGTATATACCTCTAAGCGATGGAGATGCAGCGGAGTCCAAAATAGCACGCCTCAGTCCTCACTGGGCTACTATGCATGCTCTGTAGGGAGAAATAGAGAGGGATGAGTAACCACACGCTCAGTAAGGTAATAATGCAAGCATGGTAGATAACTACTCTATCTACATGCTGATAGTGTTATGCATAAATCGTTTGTAGTAGGAGATGCAGCGGAGTCCAAAATAATACGCCTCAGTCCTCACTGGGCTACTATGCACGCTCTGTAGGGGGAAAATAGAGTGGGATGAGCAACCACACGCTCAGTAAGGCAATAATGCAAGCATGGTAGATAACTACTCTATCTACATGCTGATAGTGTTGTGCATAAATCATTTATAGTAGGAGCATGAGGAATAAAACTATGCCATGTGAATATACATATATATCATGTATCAAATCATGTGCACTGGTATATAAAACATGGTAGAAACATCATGTATAAATCATCTCATGCTCAATCTCATTTAAATTCATAAAAGGGCAATTCATTAAGAAACCTCCTTTTTAAACCAACATCATAAACACCACCAAATCAACTCACAATCACAACCACATTTTTCGTTCCACAATTTACGCATGCGTATAAATCTAGGTCACTATATCAAAAGTGCCTATGTGAACCATTACATCATAAATCATCCCAGACCACACGCATCCAGGTGTGCGGGGTATCATGCTGGCACGGAGATGGATTATCCCTCGCCAGACTTTCTCATCACATAACCATCATGCGGTATATCGTACTCCATGTGGTATACACGGTACAGCGTACTCCGCAACTCATATCGTGATTGGGGGTGCCATTCCTAGGTCTTATCTACCCCATACCAAGAGTTTTCCATATTCCGTGAAGGAGAGCCTCCCTGCCGAACAGAGCCTCCCCGCTTAATAGAGCCTCCCTGCCGAACAGAGCCTCCCCTCTTAACAGAGCCTTCCCGCCTAACAGAGCCTCCCCGCCTCTTTGGGCTTAAGGATGTTGGCTTAAGGATGTTTGTTGAGTTAATGTATTTTGAAATGACAAAACAAGTTAATTCGATAATATTAAGTTGATATAGAAACATGTTTAGAGGTTATTAGTACCAGAACTTAGAGTTCTGCTGATGAGAGATCGATCTGGCTGATGAGAGATCGATCTCCTGGGTTTTTACTTGATGAGAGATCGATCTCATGATGGAAGAGATCGATCTGGCAAGCCTTAAACCTTTACAAAGGGACTTAGGTAGAATGAGATCGATCTGCAAGGGTTAAGAGATCGATCTGGCTAAAGCTAGAGTTGAGAGATCGATCTGATCTAGGAAGAGATCGATCTCCCTTAAGAGCTTAAGACTATAGATCGATCTGAGAGATCGATCCACACTCAAACAGAGAACTTATGAGATCGATCTGGTAAGGAAGAGATCGATCTCCTCAAAGTCAGAGAGCTAAAGAGATCGATCTGTGTTGTTGAGAGATCGATCTCCTCTCTACGAGATTGCATGGCAGATCGATTTGGAGATCGATCTTGCCTCAAACAGAGAGATTAGGAGATCGATCTGCCTATTCGACAGATCGATCTGCCTCATTATTTTTTAAACTAACAGATCGATCTGCTAACCTATGAGATCGATCTCCTTGTGTATTTGTGCTTCAATCTTGTGGGATTTATAACTAAGAGATCGATCTGGCCAAGATGGCAGATCGATCTGGCCAAGATGGCAGATCGATCTGGCACTCTACTGGAGGTACCCAACGGCTAGTTTCTGCAAATCACAACGGGAAAAATAGCATTTAATACTCCAACTACCAATCCTTCAGTATTTAACCAAGCATTGAAGACAAAGAGAATAGAGACACTATTGCTGAACATTCCAAACATTCTCAAGCTTTAATTCATTCATTCTTTGTGTCCCTATTGCTCATCAATTGAAATTTATTGTACAAGCTGAAGTGCAACAAGCTTTGTTAGCACTACCCATTGTAAAGCCTTATTCTGTATTCATCCATACCCAAAAAGAAAAGAGGATTGTTCCTCAGTGAGAGACATTGTAAAAGGGTGAATACATTTCTGTATTGCTAAGGGTAAAGAGGTTATTCCTTAACTTGTAAAAGGAATATTGTAAGCTCTATTGAAAGAGAGAAAGAAAGCACTTGACAAGAAGGTCAAGGAGAGAGGACGTAGGCAAGAGTTTGGCCGAACCTCTATAAACGATTGTGTTTGTTTCTCTCTTCCCTACTTTGCATTAAATTGTTATATTGCACTATATTGCTCATTATCATTTGTGATTAAATTGTGATTAATTTTTAATTTTTCATAATTGTTAGAAAATCGATTCACCCCCCCTCTCGGTAGAGCCAACAATTGGTATCAGAGCAAGGACTCTTTAATCACATAGGAACAACTTCCTAAGAGTTAAAAATGATCAAATGGCTCTTAACAATGTAGCAACTAGTTTGGTAGGAGAGGGGCACTCTACAGTTAGACCTCCCATGTTCAATGGTGAACATTATTCGTATTGGAGGACTAGGATGATGCTATTTATTCAAGCAAATGATTATGAAGTATGGAGAATTATAGTTAAGGGACCTCAAATCCCTACAAAGAGAATAGAGGGAAGAGATATCCCCAAAGAAGAAGATGAATGGGATTCTAATGACATTAAATGTGCACAACTAAATGCTAAAGCTATGCACACATTATTTTATGCTTTAGGTCCTAATGAATGCAATAGAGTCTCCGGGTGTGATAATGCCAAGCAAATATGGCATAAATTGGCAATAACTCATGAGGGTACAACCCAAGTGAATGAGATAAAAGTAGGTATGCTCACTCATGACTATGAGCTTTTTAGGATGAAGGAAGGAGAATCAATTAGTGATATGTTCACTAGATTCACAGATGTAATTAATGGATTAAAATCTTTAGGAAAAATATATTCTAATATTGAAATGGTAAAGAAAATTTTAAATAGCTTACCTAAATCATGGGAAGCTAAAGTGACGGCAATTGAGGAATCTAAGGATCCTCACACATTGTGCCTAGATGAATTGATAGGATCCTTGCTCACTTATGAGATGAAACTTAAAAGAAATGAAGAGCCACCCAAGAAAGTGGGAGTTGCTCTAAAATCCACTGCTCAAGAGGAGATTAAAAATGAGAGTGGCAGTGAGGAGGATATTGAGATGGCAATGTTTGCCAAAAGATTTAATAAGTTCATGAGGATGAAAGCTAGTAGTAGTAATAGGAGAAATAATAGGAGAGAACAAGAGGAAGTAGGTAGAAAAGACTCTATTGTGTGTTATGAATGTAAAAAACCTGGACACATAAAATTTAACTGCCCTCTTCTTAAAAGGTCAAATGATAGGTTCCATAAAAAGAAGGCAATGGTGGCAACATGGAGTGACAGTGATTGCTCCGATGATGAATCAAATGAGGACATTGCCAACTTATGCTTCATGGCTGTTGATGATGATCAAAAGGTAACTTCTAATCTCAATGAATACTCTTTTGATGAATTGCAAGATGCATTTGATGATCTAGCATTAGAGTATGAATGTATGAGCATGAAGTATAAAAAGTTAATATCTAAATTAAAAAAGGAAAATGAGATAATGTTAAAAGATAAATTAGAATGTGAAAAGAAACTAGAGATTTAAAATCTAGAAATTTGTGACCTTAAGGAGAAAAAGAACAATCTACATAACTCCTTTAATAGATTTCACATGGGGCAACAAAAGCTAGATAGCATGCTTGAAACCCAAAGGGCATTTTTTGACAAAAATGGCTTAGGATATAATGCACAAAGTAGGGAGACCCATCTTAAGAGTTTTATTGCTAGGAAGAGCATGAATAAACCTGCAGTTACTTGTTCATATTGTAATAGAAAGGGACATAAGTCACATTATTGCAATATAAAGATGAGGAATCTTAAAGGAAAAAGAGTAAAAAGGATATGGATTCCAAAAGAGGTAATTCATTCCAAGGACTGTAATGCATTAGCAAAATGGATCCCAATGGGATCAAGAATTGCATTTACTAACCTCCAAGGACCCAAGAAAATTTGGGTACCTAAGACTTGAGTTTGATTTTTTGTAGGTAATTGAGCATGGCCACAAAGCTAAAACAAAAGATGCTTGGTACTTAGATAGTGGATGCTCAAGGCACATGACGGGTGATAAAAGCCATTTCAATTCCTTCAAATCAAAAATTGGTGGAGAAGTCACTTTTGGGGACAACTCCAAAGGCCAAGTGGAAGGAAGTGGCTCAATAGGTAATGATCATTTCTCTTTAGAAAAAGTATTACTTGTTAGGGGTCTTAAGCATAACTTGTTAAGCATTAGTCAACTTTGTGACAAAGGTTACAAAGTAATTTTTGATTGCATGAAGTGTAATGTTATAGATCCTAAGTCAAATAAAATTCTTTTTCTAGGTCATAGGCAAGGTAACATATATATTGTCTATCTTAATGAACTCAAAAATGAAAACATATGCTTAATGGTAGACAACAAAAAGGAATCTTGGTTATGGCATAGAAGACTAGGCCATGCTAGCATGAGTGTGCTATCCAAGTTAGCTAGAAAGGATCTAGTAATAGGCTTACCCAAAATACCTTTTGATCATGAAGAAATATGTGAAGCTTGTGTTAAAGGAAAACACAAGAGGACAACTTTTAAGCCTAAGAATAGTGTATCCACCACTAGGCCTCTTCAATTACTGCATTTAGACTTATTTGGACCAACTAGAACCACTAGCTTAGGTGGGAAACACTATGGATTTGTAATAGTTGATGATTACACTAGGTACACATGGGTGTTCTTTTTTAGAGTAAAAAATGAAGCCTTAGAGAAATTCATAGCCTACTCAAAGGTGACTCAAAATGAAAAAGGATACACAATAACAAGCATTAGAAGTGATCATGGCAAAGAATTTGAAAATATAGGATTTGATGAGTATTGCAATGATCAAGGAATTAGCCATAATTTTTCAGCCCCTAGGACACCACAACAAAATGGTGTAGTTGAGAGAAGAAATAGAACTTTGGAAGAGATGGCTAGAACTATGTTATGTGAAAATAACTTACCAAAGTACTTTTGGGCTGAAGCTATAAACACATCATGTTATATAATTAATAGAGCTATGATAAGACCCATGCTAAAGAAAACTCCCTATGAGCTCTACAAAGGTAAGAAGCCTAACATTAGTTACTTCCATCCTTTTGGCTGCAAATGTTTTGTTCTAAATAATAGGAAAGACAATTTGGAAAAATTTGATGCCAAGAGTGATGAGGGAATATTCCTAGGATACTCATTGAATTCAAAGGCTTATAGAATATATAACAAAAGAACATTAATGGTTGAAGAGTCTATTCATGTTATATTTGATGAGTCAAATAATATATCAAAAGATTCAGCCAATAATGAGAATGTTGGAATATTTGATGAAAACTTAGAAGATGACTTTCTAGAAAAGCTTGACTTGAATAAAGAAGATGAAAAAGATATAGAGGTTTTAGAAAGAGAGCCTAGAGCACCAAGAGAGTTAGGATATGTAAAAGATTGTGAAATAGTAGGAGATCCAACTCTTGGAGTTAGAACTAGATCATCCCTAAGGAATATGTGCCAATATATAGCCTTTGTATCTCAAATTGAGCCTAGGAATGTCAATGAAGCCTTAGAAGACAATAATTGGTTCCTAGCAATGCAAGAAGAATTAAATCAATTTGAGAGAAGCAAAGTATGGAAACTAGTTCCTAGGCCTAGTGATCACTCAATAATTGGAACTAAATAGATATTCAAGAACAAAATGGATGAAAATAGTGTGATCACAAGGAATAAGGCTAGGCTAGTTGCTCAAGGCTATAGACAAGAGGAAGGCATAGACTATGATGAAACATATGCACCGGTAGCTAGATTAGAGGCAATAAGAATGTTACTTGCCTTTGCATGTTATAAAAACTTCAAGTTATATCAAATGGATGTAAAGAGTGCATTCTTAAATGGTTTTATTAATGAAGAAGTATATGTTGAGCAACCTCCCGGATTTGAAAATCATGAATTTCCTGAACATGTTTTTAAATTATCAAAGGCACTTTATGGGTTAAAACAAGCTCCTAGAGCTTGGTATGAAAGGTTGTCAAAATTCTTAATAGAAAAGGGATTTTCAAGAGGAAAAGTGGATACCACCTTATTCATTAAGAATAAAAATAAGGATTTATTAGTTGTATAAGTATATGTAGATGATATTATTTTTGGTTCAACTAATGAGTCTTTATGCCAAGAGTTTGCTAAGATCATGCAAGGAGAATTTGAGATGAGCATGATGGGAGAACTCATATTCTTCTTGGGACTTCAAGTGAAGCAAACAAAGGATGGAACCTTCATCAATCAAGCAAAGTATACAAAGGACTTGCTCAAGCGATTTGGAATGGACAATTGCAAACCTCAAGCCACTCCAATGGGCACCAACATCAAGCTTGATAAAGATGAAAGTGGTAAGTGTGTAGACACTAAACTTTATAGGTCTATGATTGGCTCATTGCTTTATTTAACTGCAAGTAGACCAGATATTCTGTTTAGTGTATGCCTTTGTGCTAGATTTCAATCCTCTCCTAAGGAATCACATCTATTGGCAACTAAGCGAATCTTTAGATACCTCAAAGACACTCCCTTACTAGGACTTTGGTACCCCAAGGACTCCACTTTTGCCCTTCATGCATTTTCAGATGCTGATTTTGGAGGATGCAAAATAGATAGGAAAAGTACTTCAGGTACTTGCCAATTCTTAGGAAATAGGTTAATTTCTTGGTTCTCCAAGAAACAAAACAGTGTGGCTCAGTCCACAACTGAAGCTGAATATATAGCAGCTGGTAGTTGTAGTGCTCAAGTGTTGTGGATTAAACAACAAATGAGAGATTATGGTATTGACATGAAGCAAGTCACTATTAAATGTGATAATACCAGTGCCATTAATCTGTCTAAGAATCCTATTCAACACTCCAGAACCAAGCACATAGAAATTAGACATCACTTCCTTAGAGACCATGTACAAAAAGGGGATATAATTTTAGAGTACATTGACACTCTACATCAAATAGCTGATATATTCACCAAACCCCTTGATAGAGATAGGTTCTGTATCCTTAGAGGTGAATTAGGACTCATGGATATGCCTTAGGACTTTCATGTTTTAAAAATCTTGGTTTCAAGTTGATTTTAAAAGAGTTTTTGCAAAGATTTTCTGGCAATGAGGATGAGAGATCGATCTCCTTGCAATATAGATCGATCTCCATACCTCTAACAAGCCTAAATCATCAAGGTTAAGCTAAGCAGATCGATCTTCTAACCATAAGATCGATCTCCTTACGTCTCTGTTTAAAGGAAGATCGATCTGTCAACACGACAGATCGATCTCTTCAAGCTTCCGCATTCTGCAGATCGATCTTTGCATTGGGCAGATCGATCTGCCTAAGCCTCTGTTTGCGACCAGATCGATCTGGCCTTACGACAGATCGATCTCTATTAGATTCTGGAAATGACAGATCGATCTGTCACCTCGACAGATCGATCTCCTGTGCCCTGGAGTATAAATACCCGCGTAAAATTCCCAAAATTCGGAAACCCAATTTTCAAAATTCCCAAATTTCCCTCGCATCCTTTCCTTCGATTCCTCCTCAGATCGATCTCCGTACGGACCTCCTTGAGTCTTGGTGTCAAATTCCGGTATTGTAACCAACATTCCTTACTGATTTTCTCAAAATTTTTCTTTAATTTGTGTTCATTTTAATTCTAGGGCAAACCTAGGTACTGTTTCATTGCTTTTCTTGTTTTTGAATCTATTTAGCACATCTTTAGAGTCTAGAATCATGCCTAGACTTAAGATAGTAGGTCACAAACCTCCTAAAACCAATGTAGAGGCTGGTTCATCCTCCCAACCAATTCCTCCATCCTCCATCGCTTCCTTCAATCGGTGTTTTAAAACACCAGCAAAAAGAAAGCGATATGAGGAATACTTCTCAACCATGCCAATCAAGCATTGGCGTACTATCGATTTTTCCTTCCTCAATCGTATAGATTTTCCTTACGTGTCAAAGTTTGAGGAATTTGGTTGGATGAATTTCTTAAAAATCAACACTCCCATCCCTCCAAATCTAGTTCGTGCATTCTTTTCCAATGCCGAATTACTTTTTGACCCAAATGACACTTGCAAAATTGTCGGTTTCAAAACATATGTCATGGGTAAACCCATTATAATAGACACTGAAGTTCTAGCCAAAGCGTTTGATATACGCGATGAAAGCTTAACAAATGAGGATGAGGAAGTCTCCTTGGAGTTTGATCTCCCTGGGGACAAGGCGAGTGACCTGCCGATGCATCCTCGGTTACTCCACCTCATAATCTCTTGGAACCTCCGCCCTTTCGGTACTCGTCATTCTACCGTTAGGCGCTTAGATCGTTTTTGGCTCCATCACATTCACACCACAAGCCAAAAACCTAACCTCCCTCACTTTATATACGAAGATTGGCTGAAGATTGTGCGTGGACAAGCTACCACGATCGTTTTTCCACAACCGGTAGCTTATCTTCTCCACCGCCTTGGTATCGACTGCAGCGGCGAGACTGGCGAACTCCCCTCTCCTAAGAGCGTGCTTAACATTGGGACCCTCCATCATATGGGGTACTACAAAGACTTTCGGGGAGAGTGGACGAAAAAGAGGGACCAACAACCTGCTGAGGCTATGGAGGAGGACCCCACCAATGAACCAGCGCACCCATCTGCTGCACCAGCTCCGGAACCATCGTCTTCAATGGCTCCGCCCACTGCACCTACAGCCCCACCGGGAGAAATGGAGATCTTTATGAAGATGCTGAGTGACCTCACTCAAAAAATTGATGACGGATTTGCATATTTAAACCAAAGAGTGGATAAGATTCAAGAGGCGATGTTCGATGAGCTCCAAGTAACACGCACGCATGTTGAGCATCTTTTGGATCGTGATCCTCCCTTACAATAGGCCTTAGGTGTTTTGATTTAGTGTAGTTACAACATTTTAAGCTACTTGATGTTATCTGTGAGGAATTTGCTTGAATGAAATGTTGATTGACTTGTGTTAATGAAATGTCATTAGTTGTGTTAATGAGAAAGTTCATTTTGAAATGATGAGTATTCTATTCTTGTGTTCTTAATATGACAAAAAGGGGGAGAAGACACATGTGATTGTGTTAAGATACATAAAGGTGTCTAAGAATGATTAAATTGAGGGGGAGTTAAGCAAGTAATAAAACCCTAAAGCTAAAAGAAAGGGGGAGCTCACAAAAAGGGGGAGCTTTTGCAAAAATTCACTAAACATGTTTGTTTTATGTTTTGTCATATCAAAAAGGGGGAGATTGTTGAGTTAATGTATTTTGAAATGACAAAACAAGTTAATTCGATAATATTAAGTTGATATAGAAACATGTTTAGAGGTTATTAGTACCAGAACTTAGAGTTCTGCTGATGAGAGATCGATCTGGCTGATGAGAGATCGATCTCCTGGGTTTTTACTTGATGAGAGATCGATCTCATGATGGAAGAGATCGATCTGGCAAGCCTTAAACCTTTACAAAGGGACTTAGGTAGAATGAGATCGATCTGCAAGGGTTAAGAGATCGATCTGGCTAAAGCTAGAGTTGAGAGATCGATCTGATCTAGGAAGAGATCGATCTCCCTTAAGAGCTTAAGACTATAGATCGATCTGAGAGATCGATCCACACTCAAACAGAGAACTTATGAGATCGATCTGGTAAGGAAGAGATCGATCTCCTCAAAGTCAGAGAGCTAAAGAGATCGATCTGTGTTGTTGAGAGATCGATCTCCTCTCTACGAGATTGCATGGCAGATCGATCTGGAGATCGATCTTGCCTCAAACAGAGAGATTAGGAGATCGATCTGCCTATTCGACAGATCAATCTGCCTCATTATTTTTTAAACTAATAGATCGATCTGCTAACCTATGAGATCGATCTCCTTGTGTATTTGTGCTTCAATCTTGCGGGATTTATAACTAAGAGATCGATCTGGCCAAGATGGCAGATCGATCTGGCCAAGATGGCAGATCGATCTGGCACTCTACTGGAGGTACCCAACGGCTAGTTTCTGCAAATCACAACGGGAAAAATAGCATTTAATGCTCCAACTACCAATCCTTCAGTATTTAACCAAGCATTGAAGACAAAGAGAATAGAGACACTATTGCTGAACATTCCAAACATTCTCAAGCTTTAATTCATTCATTCTTTGTGTCCCTATTGCTCATCAATTGAAATTTATTGTACAAGCTGAAGTGCAACAAGCTTTGTTAGCACTACCCATTGTAAAGCCTTATTCTGTATTCATCCATACCCAAAAAGAAAAGGGGATTGTTCCTCAGTGAGAGACATTGTAAAAGGGTGAATACATTTCTATATTGCTAAGGGTAGAGAGGTTATTCCTTAACCTGTAAAAGGAATAATGTAAACTCTATTGAAAGAGAGAAATAAAGCACTTGACAAGAAGGTCAAGGAGAGAGGACGTAGGCAAGAGTTTGGCCGAACCTCTATAAACGATTGTGTTTGTTTCTCTCTTCCCTACTTTGCATTAAATTGTTATATTGCACTATATTGCTCATTATCATTTGTGATTAAATTGTGATTAATTTTTAATTTCCCATAATTGTTAGAAAACCGATTCACCCCCCCTCTCGGTAGAGCCAACAATGTTAGCTTAAGGATGTAGGGCTTAAGGATCCTTCCGTAAGAGAGCCTCCCCACCGAACAGAGCCTCTCCGCTTAACAGAGCCTCCCCGCCTAACAGAGCCTCCCCGCCTCTTTGGGCTTAAGGATGTTGGCTTAAGGATGTTAGCTTAAGGATGTTAGGCTTAAGGATCTTACTATACCCATGTAGGAGAGCCTCCCTGCCTAACAGAGCCTCCCACCTCTTTGGGCTTAAGGATGTTGGCTTAAGGATCCCACCGTAAGAGAGCCTCCCCACCGAACAGAGCCTCCCCGCCTAACAGAGCCTCCCCGCCTCTTTGGGCTTAAGGATGTTAGCTTAAGGATGTAAGGCTTAAGGATGTAAGGCTTAAGGATCTTACCAACTTTCACAACCTTATGCTTATCACCATGTGCAAACTTGTGCGAGCAAATCTCTAGCACGACTCATGCATCCTCTCATAAAGAGACGCGTACGAGCACAGCTCCTAGTACGGTTATACTCATAAGACAACCACTCAAAAGCCACGTACGAGCAAAAGCTCCAGTACGGTTTATAAACATCAACATAATTTCCAATCAAGGTGCGAGCTAAGCTCCAGCACATTTCATACAAATGAAAACATAGAAATCCAGCGCGAGCGAGGCTCTAGCGCGATTTATGTCATACAAGTACGATAGGCGGCTCATACATAATAAAACAATCCCGGCAATCGGGTTTAGCACACACATATGCTTTTCCACAACAACCATACAATACTAGCCGACCCATCTACTAGCTTGCTTAAAACTAAGCAATTTCGTTTTGAAAAGCATCAAAACATTAGATTTATGCAATTATTAGCCTTACTATCCCATTTCATAAAATCCACTTTAGATTTTGATCAACTTACCTGAATCTCAAGTCGTCCCCGATAAAATTTCTTTCCTTTTTCCCATTTCTTTCTTTCCTTTTCCTTTTTCTTTTTCTTTTTCTTTTTCTTCCCCTTTCCGGCTACGGTGCTGTTTTGCTCCCCTCACCATCACCGGCGTTACCAGCCGTTTCGCCGACCGCTATCGATACCAAAGTACTACCTCGGCTAGATCGTCTCTCGGCTCGATCGAATCGGAGCTGAATCGTCGTAGATTGTCGGCAATCAACTCGGTTCCCTCTCGGATTTCCTTTCACCGATTCACTGGAATCAGGCGTCGTCGATGCGCGTCACCGGTACCAGAAGGTTTACCGAGTTGTCCTCTCTCTTCTCCGGCCCTCGCTTGGCCTCCTCGATCGCTGGTGGTTGTCGGTGGTTCTCGGTCTTCCTCGGCTTCTCCGTTTTCTTTCTCTCTCCTCGCGTTTTTTCAAATTTTTCATTTCTTTCTCTCTTTTTTTATTTATTTATTAATTTATTTTATTATTATTTTAATCCATTAAAATATATTAAAAATCCTAAATATCTTCAAAAAATATTATTTTATTCATTTAATCAATAAATGAATTTATCTGTCTTATTTCGTCTTTTCGATATGTTTTTTCAATATTTTCGGGATAATTTTTTGATGTGAAAATTTCGATTAATTTCAATAAATTCATATCTTGATCAATTGGACTCGAAATTTAATATTTTCCTCGTTATTGATCCAGATTCTCAATTCCATATTTTTTAATGAAATTTTCTTATCTAATTTATACTGAATTTTAGTCTTTTGACCATTTTACCCTTGTATGTGTTCGGGACCAAATTGAACCGACTTTCCTTCATAAACTCACAATCTTTTCTTATTTTAAATTCTTATTTTTTGTCAACTTGATTAAATTCCTTTCACTAAATTTTTGGGTCCTTACTTTCCTGATTTACCCTTATGCGATTTTACGTACGTTATTTCATTTCATCCACATTTATCAGATCCAAATCAACCATCTTATGAATCCATTAACAGATAATACCTTCATACAATGTGGAAATCATAAGGAATGTCATACAAAGATGCAGATCTCACAAGAAGGCTCGACAATCAGGTCCTTTTTATAGTAATCGCGTTATGAGATCGATCTCCAAGGGTGGAGATCATTCTCCCCTTGCTTAAATCCCTTTAGAATTTAACAATGCAAGCTAGGGGATCGATATGCCTCTTGCATGAGATTGATCTGCTCAAAGGGATAGGATCTATCTTTGTTCATGGGATGGGGTCGATCTCAGCCAGATAAAAGGCTTCAGAGATCGATCTGGCCTATCCAGAGGCAACTAGAGATTGATTTCCTTTGAGTGATGGATCGATCTCCCTCTTCCAGAATGCTTGGCATCGTGTTTCCAGGCCATGAGATCGATCTTCCTCGCATATGAGATCGATCTGGCCTTCATCCTGCAGCATTTCAGTTGCAATTTTCTAGATTTTCAAAGTTAAACTCATATCCAATCACGTGAACACCCAATTTACATTTCATTCACACTTAACACTCAAAAGTATCCAATTCTTATGATTCATATATTGTGTAACTTGTCTGTACATTATGAAAATCATAAGATTACATTGAAATTCACGAGCCTTACATTCCTCCCCTCCTTCAAGAAATTTGGTCCTCCAAATTAGAACTAAGTTAATCTGAGAACAACTCCGGGTACTTTTCTTGCACCATACTTTCCAACTCCCAAGTGGCTTCCTCCGAAGTGTGATATTGCCAAAGAACTTTCACTAAGGGAATCGTCTTCGACCTCAGCACCTTCTCCTTCCTGTTCAATATTTGAATCAGCTTCTCAACATACGACATACTCTCATTGAGCTCCAATGGCTCATATCTTATCACATGTTTCGGGTTCGTATGGTATTTCCGAAGCATAGAGACGTGGAAGACATTATAAACACTTGCTAACTCCGACGGCAATGCCAACCTATAAGCCTTATCTCCCACTCTCTCCAGAATCTCAAAGGGTCCGATATGCTGAGGGCTCAATTTACCTTTCTTACCAAACCTCATAATCCCTTTCGAGGGAGAAACTTTCAGGAATACTGACTCACCCATAGTAAACTCCAGTGGTCTCCGTCTCCTGTCAGTACAATTCTTTTATCGGCTCTGAGTTATCTGTAACCTCTCACATATCAACTGGACGTCCTTAGAGGCTTGCTGCACTAAATCGGGAGCAAAAATCTATCTGTCACCAACCTTCTCCCATCTAATAGGGGATTGGCATCTACGTCCATACAGTGCCTCATATGGTGCCATCCCGATACTCGCATGATAATTGTTATTATAGGCGAACTCGGCTAACGATAGGTGATCATCCCAAGAGCCTCTAAAATCCAGCACACATGCTCTCAACATGTCCTCTAGGGTCTATATAGTCCTCTCTGAATGATCATTTTTCTAAGGATGAAAAGCGGTGCTAAAACGGAGTTGGGTCCCCATCACTTCCTAAAAGTGTTCCCAAAAATAAGAAGTGAAACGGGCATCTCGATTAGAAAAAATGCTCACTGGAACACCATGCAACCGAACTATCTCTCAAACATACAAGTTCGTCAACTGACTCAAAGTATCGGTAGCTCTCATAGCTAAGAAATGGGCTGACTTTGTCAACCGATCCATAATCACCCAAATGGCATCATGACCTCTGCGGGTCTTTGGTAAACCCATCATAAAATCCATGGTGACGTGCTCTCACTTCCATGTAGGTGTTGGTAGAGGCTGCAATAACCCTGCAGGCTTTTGATGCTCTACCTTCACTTCCTGATAGACGAGACATCTAGCGACATATTTACTAATGTCTTTTTTCATTCCAAACCACCAATAAACTTTTTGAGGGTTTTGATACATCTTGGTACTCCCCGGATGTATCGGATACCTTGATGAGTGAGCCTTTGATAAAATCAATCTCCTGATCTCTGGATCCTCGGGAACACATATCCTGCCCTTGAACCTAAGCAATCCATCTGTACTCAGCTCAAAATCAGTACCCACACCTGTCTGTACCTATCTCAGCCAATCGATACACTATCGATCACTCTGCTGAGCCTATCGAATGCGACTAATCAACTTTGGCTCCAATCTCGAACTAGCCACAACATCAAATCTCTCTGTATTAGGTAGGGCTACATCCAAACTGAGGTTTGAAACTGCTCTAACAACTCGTGTTCCTGAACAATCATATAAGACACTATCCCGAGGTTCCTCCTGCTCAGTGCATTAGCTACTACATTCGCCTTACTCGGGCGGTATATGATTTCACAATCATAATCCTTCAGGAGTTCAAGCCATCTTCTCTGTCTCATATTCAACTCTTTCTGCGAGAACATATACTTAAGGCTCTCGTGATTCGTATATATCTGAAATTTCTCACTATAGAGATAGTGGCGTCATATCTTCAACGCAAACACTACGGTCGCCAACTATAAATCGTGAGTCGGGTAGTTCCTCTTGTGATCCTTTAATTGTTTGGATCTATAGGTAACTACCTTCCCATCCTCTATAAGTACACAGCCCAATCCTTGGTTTGATGCATTCGTATACACAGAGAAACCTCTTGAGCTGTTAGGAATGGTGAGAATCGAAGCGGTGGTCAACCGACGCTTATGCTCCTAAAAACTCCTGTCACATGCCTCGTCCCACACAAACTTAACATCCTTCCACGTGAGATGTGTCAACGAAGCAACCAGTCTGGAGAAACCCTCTACAAATCTTCGATAATAACCTGCCAATCCCAGAAAACTTTTGATCTCAGTAACTTTCTTGGGTTGTTCCCACTTTACAACTACCTCAATCTTGGATAGATCCACTGATACCCCATGCCTCGATACAATATGGCCCAAAAATGAGATCTGCTCCAACCAAAAGTTACACTTACTGAGTTTAGCATATAATTCCTTCTCTCGGAGGGTCTGCAGAACTATCCTTAGGTGCTGCTCATGATCTTCCCTGGACTTAGAATAAACCAAAATATCATCAATATACACAATCACAAACTGGTCCAGGTATGGCTTAAATACATTATTCATCAAAGCCATAAATGCTGCAGGGGCATTCGTCAATCCGAATGGCATAACCAAGAACTCGTAGTGGCCATAACGGGTACGAAATGCTATTTTGGGTACATCTCTACTCTGTATCCTCAACTGATGGTACCCAGATTATAGATCTATTTTAGAAAAGACTTGTACTCCTCGGAGCTGATCCAACAAATCATCAATGCGTGGAAGGGGGTACTTATTTTATTAATGGTGGCCTTATTCAACAACCGATAATCTATACATAGTCGGAGGCTTCCATCCTTCTTCCTCACAAACAAAATCGAAGCTGCCCAGGGTGAGACGCTCGGTCTAATAAATCCCTTCTCTAGCAACTCTTGGAACTGCTTCTTTAATTCTTCCAATTCAATCGGAGCCATTCTATACGGTGGTTTAGATATCAACTTTGTACCAGGTACCAACTCTATACAAAACTCTATTTCCCTGTCAGGTGGTAACCTTGGTAAATCGTCCGCAAAGGCATCAGAAAACTCTGCAACCACTGGAATGTCTCTCAATTTCGGATGTGCCTTATCTGTGTCAACCACGTATGCAATGAACCCTTCACATTATCCTTTCCACCATTAGTAACATAGGTCATCACATTAACATTCATGATTAATAAGTAGATTCATCTCTTAAATATGATAAATAAAATTATACTCTTCTCATATACAATAATCATGTCTCTTCATTTCTTTTCAACAAAGCTTACAATAAGGTTATCTATCTCTGAAAACATCACTGTCATAGCAAAACAGTCCAAATTAGTATGATTTACAGCCAACCAATCCATTCCTAAAATTACATCAAAATCACTCATATTGAGTAGAATAAGGTCGATTGTCATATCTTTCCCTCTTATTTTCAGTCTACAATCCTTATACACATATTTAGTCAATTGACTATCATTCATAGGTGTAGAAATCAATAACATTCTATTTAACAATGTAGGCTTTACATGCTTCAACAACTTATGTGCAAAGAAAGGCAATATAAAGGAATACGTGGCACCAGGATTAAATAATACAAATGCTTCTAATCAAAAATTAGGATGGTACCTTTAATCACATACGTTGAAGTGTCTGTGGTGTCCTGGTCCAGTACACGTACTCGCCCTCTACTAACCATTTATTTCCCTTTTTCCTCAACTGTAGCTTTTCTTCTTGGGCAGAAGTCTCAACATAAGCTCTCTCTGACTCCTTGCCCTTTTGTGCGGCAATCTCGATCATCTCTGGATAATACCTCGTGATATGTACTGGCTTCCCACATCTTATAACACACGACAAAGGTTGTCGGATAAGGTCGGGTACCATGAAATCTACCACATCTCCTACACAGCTCGGTAGTAGGCCGTGGTCCTCCAATGACTACACCCCTCAGTGGAGCTAAAGCTAGGTACATAAGAGGTTTAGCAGCTCTCTCCTACACCTCCTCAATCTTTGGCCTCTTCTCAAACAGTCTCTGACCTCCTCTCTTGGCCACTCTATTAATCCCGGATCTCTTTCGGTCTCTACCTCTCCTGCCACTAACCTTTCTAAATTCAGAGGCATTATGCTCAAAGTCCTGTTCACATAGCTGTGCCTTGCGTATTGCCTCTTCATAAGTGAGGATGTCAAACGAAGCCAATCTAGATCTGATGGCTGATCTCAGTCCATCCATGAATTTTTGGTCCTTCATAACCTCACTGCTCAATGTATCAAGGTCATACCTCCCCAAGGATATGAACCTCGACTCATTTTCCTCCACGAAATGGTTCCCCTAAACCAGATTCATAAACTCCATTTGCAACTTCCTCTGTGTAGTGGCTGGAATATATTGCCTCCTAAAGTCCTCCAAGAATATCTCCCATGTAATCTCGAAGTGTTGGGCTCTTAGGATAGATACGGTAGATCTCCACTAGTGCTCTGCCTCTCCTTTCAACATAAATACGGTAAAGGCAACCCTCTCAGTCGATGTACATCTGAAGAACCCATACAATTTCTCCATCTCATATACCCAATCCTCGATTATAACTGGGTCCTTCACCCCTCTAAAGACTAGAGGTTTCAACTTCTAGAACTGTCGTAACCTGCTCAACTCACAATCATAACCCAGGTCACTTCCACTCGTTTGTGGAGCAATAGGAGAAGCCGTATCCTAAACTAGGGGTAATGTAACAGTCCTTGTAGTCTGAGGTCTCTCCTCCTCTACAGCTACCCATTCAGTAATAATATGCTGCACGATTGGACCTTGTCTATCACCATTACCCAACACCTGCTTAACTATCTCCACCAAATCTGAAATATTTTCACAAAATATACAGATGATTTGGTAATTTCTCAGATACCAGATTTTAGAATTCGAAAAACAGATTTAGTATCAACAAAAGCACAAATACCAAGAACAGATTTTCAGAAATAGAACATATATCAAAAATAAATTTAGCTACTGTTGCAAATCCAGAAGTTCAAAGTTTTCTAGTAGAAAAACAGACAGATTTTTAGATATCTCAGTTTAAACAGACAATTCAGAAAAATATTTCAAATAGACACAGAAGCACTGCCTGTTCCGAAAAATCAAAGTTAAAAAATTCATGGCAAATTCAGTATGAAAATGGAACTGAAATCAATACCATTTTTAAAGCGTTAAACAACTTTTAAAAGCGACGATCGTGTGGCACTTGCTCCCGTAGGATTCAAGAGGTGGCCCCACGGTCTTTTGTGCATTAAAATAATCAGTTCCATACGATATAAAATCATGAATCAATTCAGAAGTTCAAATAGAAAAGATAAGGCAGACATGCTATATCAGATATCAGAAATGACTATTGGCCAATGTCGGTGACTCTGGGCAATTCATGGGCCAGGTGTACCGGGATGTCAATCGCCGTGGGAGTGGTCAGCTACCCAAACGGCTCACAGATCAAAATGTACGAAGACCAAAAACATAATCAAAAACTCGGTACATCGTACTCGTGGACCACAGATACAGATACAGATACAGAACAAAAGTGCAACATGATCTCACCAATGCCTTTGTCTCAAAATCAATGCGAGAAAGACCGTACGACACACAGTTAGTACGCGCTCAAGCACATTTTATCAGAATAACTTTATAACAGATCATTTTTCTTTAAATCATATGTAAATTCATTTGTTTTATGAAATCGTTCAAAACAGACTAACTAGCCCTTTTCCAAAAAAATCTCAAAAAACGGTATATGAAAATTCAAAAATTTAGAATTTTCGATATTTAAAACAGAATTCAAGCCATATCATAATTTATACAAACCATTTAAATTCAATTCGTAAAATTTGATTGTTCAACTAAGCTAAAATCTCTAATGTTCAAAGTCATAAAATTCAATCTAGTATTTTCGATAATTTTGGTATTGCGAAATTCAACCTAAATTTTATATCTACAAATATACAAAAATTATGCATATTTATCTCTAACAGCGAGGAGAATTTTCCTTACCTCGGTGTTTGTCTGCGGTTATCGATTGTCTTGACATAGCGAGTCGACAGATCTGGTCCACTCGGGTTATTTCGATCAGAGCCTTTTTCCCCGGGTTTTCAAATTTAGTACACTTATTTTCCTTCTCCGATTTTCCTCTATTTTCTATAATATATATATTAATAAATATATATTTTTATTACTTTTTTTTTCTTCTTTTTTTTCTTTTCCTTTGAATTTTCCCGTCATTCTTTTCTTCCTCATTTTCTTTTCTTTTGGAGTGCCTGAGGCATTGTTCTTCTTCTTCCTCTCCTCGGCACGGCACTTCTTTCTCCCCTGATTGCATTCTGTTAGACGTTGGTGGTTCCTCGGCTCACCTCGTCACAGCTCGTCTTCTTCCAGTTTCCAATTTTTAGCTCTTGCCCGAGACCCAACTACCTGTTCCCGATGTCATGCTCTGCTTTAGCTTCACCTCAGCACTTCTCGGTTTGTTCCTCGGCATTGCCTTCCTGCCGATGTCACCACTCCCTTCAGCTTACCTTCTGCCATCATCAACATCATCTTACCCACCTCCATCATTTTGTTCTGTCTCTGCCCGATGACTAACCTCCACCATTCATCCCCTGTTTTACCTCATCACCAAAGCTTTCGGTTTCCTAGCCTCTCTCTCCATTCATCTTTCTCAATAATCTCTCATGTTCGTGCTCCTTAAAGTCTTCTCAACATCTCTGTGACCGCTTCTTCCTCGGTCCCAACTATTTTCCTCCTTAAATTTCCTTTCCCAGTTTCCAGCCCTTCTTCTCCTTGTTGTCTCTTTCTCTCAGCTCACTCTCTGTTCTGGCTTTTCTATTCACGTCTCACTAGTTCCTTCTCCCTCATGCTATCTCCCTCGGTTTTCACTTGGTTTATAGGCTAACCTCTTGCCTACGCCTTCATATATTTGTTTAGTTTCTTTTTTTTGTCACATGATTCTCCTACCGACCCCCCTGCTATTGGATTTTATTTTATTTTGTTTTATTTCCAGGCTTCAGTCACCCTCGGTATTGATCTACCTACGCCACTGCCTCCTTTCCTATCGATCTGCTCCAGTTGCAGACTTCCAATTCATTTTCCTTCTGTTTACTGCCATGGCCAGCCCTTTCCCCCATGGTTTTATCTCGATTTCCAGCGACCCCCTTCAATCCTCTTCCAAACAGCAACGTGGCTCCTTTTGTTCCCGTTAAAATTTGTTCAGTCCTACCTATAGCCCTGCACTGGCAGGACATAGATTGCATTTTCGTTGCTGCCTTTTCCACTGTACATAGCATGGTTCTAACCTTTACCTATACATTTTATGTTTATTTACTCTTTCCGAGGATTAAACTACCTCCACTAACTCCTAACCCATTTCAATTGCTTGAATTATTTTCAGACTTGCAACACTGAGCTTCTGCCATCACCATTCCTTTGGTCATAAAATTTTCATGGTTTCCTTCCAGCCTTTCCCGACTTCACTTCTCTGGTTCCTTTCTCAATTTCCTTATCCCACATTTTTTTCTTCACTTGTGGGCACTCGATCCCGGCCCCGTACCCATGCACTTATATATATATACACACACACACACATATATATATTTTTTTTTTCTCTCATGTGCATTTATATATATATATATATATATATACATATACTTACATATATACCTATATGCATGTGTACATTTATTTCTATTTATATCCATATATATATATAAATATATATATATATATATACACACATATATACACCTATATATGTGCATACTTATATGCTTTTGTACACTTATACCTATCTATACATAAATCTTGAGGAGTAAATAACATTATAAAAATAATGTTAGTCTTAATACTTATACCTAAATTAATTCTCCCATTTCCACACATTTATCCTCAATTGTCTAAATTATTATTTTTGGACAATTATCAAATACACTGAGAATTTTTTGGTATTTACATATGGAGCCTGATTAGTCTGTGGCTCTGCACGGCTTTCGGGCCTACCCCTACGGCCTCTAGCACGTGAGCTCACCCCTCTACCTCGGCGTGTAACAGGCATAATGCCTAATTTCCTATTTCCATGCCATATATTAGTCTCATACCATCTCGGTATACACAGTTATATCTAAACAAAAGCACAGTAATACGGGGATGTAATTTTCCTACTTATTAATACCGACTCATATCAGGCCAACTCAACTCTAATACCAATCTTTGTCATGACCCCTTTTAATCCTTTTCACTCGAAAATCACCATAAATTTTTCACTTTTTTATTTCCTTTCCCAATCGTGAACAATCTCACCGACAACAGTTGGGCTATGAGTCAGTATTAATCACCATTACCATTAATCTTTCAGTTAATCAAGAGCAAGCACGTGCATTTAAAAGTTTAAGTTCTACATTTATACATGTTTACTAACACTTACATCCCCCATAATACAATTCAAAATGATTACTGTGCTATTACATGTTTAGATACAAAAAGAATTCTTGTGTGTATACCTCTTGGCGATGGAGAGCAGCGGATATCCAAATACAACACCTCTGTCCTTCACTAGGCTACTATGTGCGCTCTGTAGAGGGGGAAAATGATAGGGATAAGCAACCACACGCTCAGTATGGCAATAGTACAAGTATGGTAAATATCTACACTATCTACATGCTTATAATATCATGCATAAAAAATCATTTATATCCAGAGCATGAGAAATTATTAAAACTATGCCACATGTATATATATATATATCATGGATTGAAAAACATGAAAATAGGCATGTAAACATAGAAAAGATCGTCATGTAAAACATCTCATGCTCATCATAATAAAACTCATCATAAAAAGAAAACTCATCACAAAATTATCCCTCAGGATTTAGCACTTTCTCAAAACATATTGAAACTCATTACAAATAGCAATACCACCTCTTTAAAAACATCCTTCAAGGCTCGACCCCTCCCTAGGGTCTACCCTGGACAACACAATTTATGATCAGTATATAAAATCATGTGATATCATGTGAGACAGGTGGTCACTATATAATCGAGGACTCTGTTGGCCAACTATATCATTATCATCCCAAACCACATGGATCTCGGTGTGCAGGGAATCATGTTGGAATGGAGGTGGGTTAATCCTACGTTAGACTTTTAAATCACATCATAACCTCACGGTACAACGTACTCTATGTGATATACACGGTACAATATACTCCATGGACCCATATCATGGTTGGAGGTGTCTGCCGTAGGTCTTATCTACCATATGCCATGTATAACCTACTCAGTCTCAAGTGCACATATGAGCATCTCATCCGTGTGACTAGCAGTCTACATGAGGCATCCAGCACGACTCGTACGAGCATCTCATCCATGTGACACAAAGTCTACATGAGGCATTCAGCACAACTCATTACATATCATAGTGTGAAAAGCCCAATGCGAGTAAAGCTCTAGCACGATTTCATGCATCATCATTAAATACCCTCATACAAACAACGCTCTAGTAGGGCTTTATGCATAACAACTAGTGAGAAAATCATGTATGAGCATAGCTCCAGTACAGTTATATGCATAAGAGAATCAATGGAAACCCACATACGAGCAAAAGCTCCAGTACGACTTTTAAAATATCACATAAATCTTATATGTGGCTCTATTTCAACAAAACATGTTCAAACCACAGTTAGCACTGGACTTGTGCTATTTCACAAAATCATGAAGTCAATAGCCAGCCTATCCACAGATTTGCTTAAACCAAAGCAATGTATTTTGTAAAAATATCAAAACAGGATGTTTGTGCAATTATTAGCCTTACTACCCTTTTTTGTAAGATTCACTTCCAAAACAAAAATCATCTATATCTGAAATCATTCTTACAAATCATTATTTCTTTTCTAGATAACTGAGCAGTTACATAGCCCTATAAACACCCTCAAAATACATGCAGCTACCTTTAGATACTCATAAAATTCCCTTATTTTCTGATAGTTTCAGATGTTTTAAGAATCTTGCTTTAAGTTTATACTGCATCTTTATGCATAGCATGCTATTTGCGGGATTTATAAGCTTGCATCGATTTTTATCTACATAAATAAAAGCTTTAAAATCCCATTTATGGCGTATTTTGAAAGTTTGTGAAACATATGGCTTAATTTGCCTATGTCTACTACTTACAGATTTAAGGTTATTCTGCTTTTTATCTACACCGTTATCATACTTGAAAACATGTGATCAGACTGTTTTAGAAACTTTCAGAATGTATTTTAAATGTTTTAGAGATATATAGCACTTCATAATGTTATAAGATTAATAAAACAATTGGGATAAGAAGGCATCTCAAGATGACCTCTCTCAAGCTCGCTGATTTATCAATGGGATTATCAAGTAGTATAGGTTCGACAATCATCGTAGACCTATCTCTATAGTATCAGCTAGTCTAGGTCTTACAATTGTCATAAACTTATACTAAAATTAAAACTATAGGTCTGGCACTACCGTAGACCTATTTCCATATTGGGATTTTCAGACTATCAGGCACCATAGGTCCGATGATCATTATAAACCTTTACTGAATCATATCCTTATTTCAGCATTTCAAGCTCGCTGAACTATCAGGAGGACATGTCTTTATTAATCACTTAAGGAAGTTTCCTAATCTCAATGATAAATCAATTGTCAAACAAACATTGTTTACCGAATAGTGTTTTTCCAAAAAGAACATTGATTGAAAGAACATATTTATAAGAAATCAGATTTTCGCAAGTGTTACCGATTTTTAAAATTATAAGACTGGTCAAAGTACTGCTTATAAGAAATATGTTTTAGAATGTATCACTGTTTCAGATCAAATGAAAGTTTTAAGAAATGTATTTATTGCTTTATTAGTGCATTGAAATGAAAGAACCCTCAGTTTTATAAGTGTACATTAGTTGACTGTTTCCTGCATTGTTTTGCAACATTGAACATTTATAACATCGCATGCATTATTATATTAGAATCTATATGTGTCAGGAAGTCAAAATTACTGGACTAGAGTTCTGTGGTCAGGTCAGAAAGGAAACCAATGCGCTTCAAAGTATCATCTCCCCTTGAAAGATTTAGACAACGCACTATTATAATGATGTCTAGTATAAGAATATCATAGATTATCGGAATTAAGAAAGGTCACATGGAAAGAAATATGGATTTTATTATTATATGTATTCAGTTTGTGAATAGCTATAAATTTACTACTTACTGTACTGTTGTACAGTTTTAAAATAGTATAAAATGACTAAAATGCCCTTTATGTCTATTTTGGTGCAAAAAAGGCAACTTGCATATGAAAATGTTTATGGGCCCCATAGGAGTGCGCACCTACTCAAGCATCTCCAAATCATAAAAGATGATAATATTAGGTTTCGGGTAAACTGTTTGAACCCTCAGAATTTGAATTTTTGAGTTATCTCGGTGAACGTGCAACAATTGCCAAAATGACGATTTTATCTGTAGGTTGATTATTCACATTGACCAAATAGACACTACGAATGGATTTAAAGGTATATAATGAGTCATGCCAAGCTCTATAATCTTTATGTCAAACTTCGTATAAAGATGTCAAATGATAGAACGAAAACAATAAAATTAGGGAAAATTTGGTTGTAACTTGTAAATGAAATTGTAGAACCCTATGGATTATTTTATTCTTAAAATGCACCAATGGTGCTAACACACACCACCAAGGGTTGGCTACCCCATTAAATTGCCAAAAATCCATTTGAAAATTCATACAAAATTAGAAAAAGAGAGAAACCACCATTTTTACCTTGTAACCACCAAAATTGCCACCTCTTAAGGCTTTTCTAGCCATTTTCAACCTTTACTTATTTTCTACAAACTTGTCATACTATATCTTCTCTACAACATACTAAAATTTGATAGCCTAAATCCCTTGTTTGATCAGTTTTAGCTAAGCATACCAAAGTTATACTAGTTTCGACAAAGGCTAGATCTAAGGGATTTTTTGTTTTTTTCAATTCCCAAGTTCAATATATGTTTAATAAGGACTAATATAGAGTATTTGTGTGTATTTAGATTAAAGAAAAAGGCTTCCTGAGATTTGTTATAAGGTTCCACCACTTTCGGTTCCCTGAGGTAATGTTATTTCCAATGCTTAAATTATATTTATATATATATATATTTATATATATATATATACACAGATGTATGCATGATGCTAAGATGATTTATGAAGTTAAAGTGAAATGTTGATGAGTGTAGCTAGGGGTTATAGTTTTGATCCTAGGTTTTTAAGGTAAAGTGTGTGAATTCCATAAGGGTTTTGCTATATAGTGTGCAATACATGTAATTAGGCATGAATTAAGCATTATTGGCAATTAAAAAATGGTTCTATGGCAACACTATTATTAGGCTTGAGAAAGCCAAATTGAGGTATGAAAAGTACACCAAGTTGAATGAATCTTGAGCCCCTATTCTTGCCGCCATTGAAATGTTCGGTTTACTTAATTTCCTAAAGAAAATTATTGAGAATTTTGGGAGAGATTTAGATGCCTACTATAGCTTTCATTTTGCTCATAGGCATCCAACTAAGAAGTGTAGAGAGATGGGGGACCAGTTAAAGAAATTGGCTCATGATAGAACGATTGACCTCTTTATCTGAAGAAATGAAAGGGTGTGTTACCCCCCGTGGGATTGAAAGGACAACTGACCATAAAACAAGCTAAATGACAATAGAAGGAATGAAGGTAGAAACGACCCAAAACGTGAGGAAATAGTTAAAACTGGCCACAGAGATCGCTAGGAAGATAATGAGCTAATTGGGCGAGCCATCAACGTGATTTTTAAAAGAGACTCAATAGTTGAAAGCTCTTTTGCCTCCTGCAAGACTTATGTGAGACACGCATATCAGGTTCACTCTAAAATAGAGAAAATGGCAGATGAGGAACCTTTCACCTTTACCCCAGCGAATAGAAAGGACGTCATCTTTCCCTATGATGATCCTACGGTTATCTCAGTAGTGGTAAACACCTAATTAGCAAGATTCTAGTCGATAATGAATGTTCGATGAACCTAATCTGCTGGAATTATTTCAAAAAAATAAACATATTAGAGGATAGGTTGAGGCCTGTGGTGACACCATTGTATGACTTTATGGAAGAAAAGGCGAAAGTGGTTGGATCTATTCAATTACCCATAACTTTTGGAGAAACCCCAAAAATGTAACCTGGTAGGTATTGTTCATAGTAGTGAAATCAACTTCGGTGGTATACAATATGATTTTGGCAAGACCTTTGTTGAACGACATGAAGGCATTGATCTTCTTCTGTTACTTATTAATGAAATTCCCTATTCCTAACGAAGTGGGACAAGTGTGAGGGTACCAAAAGAAGGCCCAAACATGTTTTATTTCCTTCACTACCTATAAGCAGATATAGAGAAAGGAGACTTCGATGATAGGTAATCCTCTAAAGCCTCAACCTATCGAAGAAATGGAAGCCATTGAGTTAGTCAAGGTGGATACAGAAAAGAAAGCCTTCATGGGGAGCCAGTTGGATGAACAAATTAGAGGAAATATAGTGGAGTACCTTAAGGAGAACTGGGACATTTTTGCTTGGACTCTCGTTGACATGCTAGGAATTAGTCTTGAGGTGATCAATCATAGACTCAACGTCTTACTTGGAGCTAAACTGTGAAATAGAAGAAGAGGAATTTTGTTCTTGAAAGATTATAGAAAATTTATGAAGAGATCAGTAAGCTTTTAGAAGCAGGTTTCATTAGAGAAGTAAACTAACCGAAATGGCTTGCCAACAAGGTAAAGGTGAACAAATCCAATAGGAAATTGAGGATGTGTGTGGACGTCATTAAAATAAGTAAAACCTCTTCTAAGGATTCATATCCCTTACCCTAGATTGACTAATTGGTGGATGAGATGTCGAGTTCTGAATTGCTCAGCTTCTTAAACACTTTTTTCATATACCATCATGTCACGACCCTATTTCATTCCTCTTTAACTAAAAATTACTATAAATTTTTCGCGTTTTTTCTTTCCTTACCTGGTCGTGAACAACTCATCACCACACAGTTGGGCTGTCAGTCAATAATAATCCACTCTTAACATTCATTCCCAATTAATAAAAGTGATGTCATACATTTGAAGTTAAATCATTCACTTATACAGAACATATTTGCTGACATCTACATCCCTCATAATTACAATTCAAATGACTACTGTGCTCTTACAATTGTTTAGATACAAAAAGAATCTTTGTGTATATACCTCTGAGTGATGGAGATGCAGCAGATGTCTCAACAAAATGCCTCAGTCCTCACTGGGTCACCATGTATGCTCTGTAGAGGGGAAAATAGAGAGGGATGAGCAACCACACGCTCAGTAAGGCAATAATGCAAGCATGGTAGATAACTACTCTATCTACATGCTGATAATGTTATGCATAAATCTTTTATAACAGAAGCATGAGGAATTAAAACTATGCCATATGTGTATATGTATATCATGTATATAAATCATGGAAATTAGCATATAAAACATGGTAAAATCATCATGTACAAACCATCTCATGCTCATCAATCGTCAAATCCCATATAAAATGGCAATTCATTTAAGAAACATCATTTTTGAAATCACATCTCTTTCTCAATACATATCATCCCATCACAAATCATTTTGTCAATCACAAACATCATCACCATTTCACAAATCAAATCCCATAAGGCTCGACCCCTCCTTCGGGTCTACCTTGGGTAATCACAATCACACATATGTATAAAAATCATATGGTATTATGCATTATCAAGTGAGACGGGTCACTCTATATCAGAGACTATGTGGGCCAACTACATCATAAATCATCCCAAACCACGCGTATCAAGGTGTGCGGGGTATCGTGCTGGCAAGAAGGTGGATTATCCCTCGCCAGACTTTCTCATAAAAAAATCACCACGCGGTACATCGTACTCCATGTGATATACACAGTACATCGTACTCCGCGGCCTCATATCGTGGTTGGGGGTACCAATCGTAGGTCTTATCTACCCATACCAAGAACTTGTTGTACTCATGTAGGAGAGCCTCCCAGCCGAACAGAGCCTCCCCACCCCTCCAAGTCTTAAGGATGTTGGCTTAAGGATCCTTCCGTAAGAGAACCACCCCACCGAACAGAGCCTCCTCGTCTCGTTGGACTTAAGGATGTAGGGCATAAGGATCTTACCATAAGAGAGCCTCCCCACTGAAGAGAGCCTCCCTACCGAACAAAGCCTCTCCACCCCTCTAGGGCTTAAGGATGTTGGCTTAAGGATGTAGGGCTTGACGATCTTACCAACTCTATAGCATCATACGTACCACAATGTGCAAACTTGTGCGAGCAAAGCTCTAGCATGACTCATGCATCATATCATAAAAAAAATTACGTACGAACAGAAGCTCCAATACGGTTTATAAAACATCACCACAATTCGAATCAAAGTACGAGCTACGCTCCAGCACGTTTCAAACATGCGAAAACATCAATATACAATGCAAGCTAGGCTCCAGCATGGTTTAATTCTCATAAACATGATAGACGGCTCATAAACAACCAAAACATTCACAAAACGTTCAAACATTTACCAACCTATTAGTCAATTTGCTTAAAACAAAGCAAGATGTTTTGTGAAAACATTCAAAACATGTGATTTATGCAATTATTAGCCTTACTATCATTTCTTTACAATACCATTTTAAACAACCAAATCTCATACGAATACTCGAAACAATTTCCATACATTATCAAACATATCCTATAAACTCATGCACATTTTCAAAGCCCTATATATCCACGAGTTTAAAATACAAGCAGCTACCTCTATATACCCACAAAATTCCCTTACCTGGAATCACGACGCATGATTCCACTTCCTTAAAGCTGCTTACTCGTGTGGTTCGATTCATCTCCAACGAGCTCTCCGAAACTACGCATAAACGTATTTCACAACATTTTAGCCCATTATAATCCGACTCTTGCATTTACTATAGTTGATTCAACCTGTAGTCTCTATTAACGCTTATAAGGTCTCGTTTTATTATTCCCCTCATATTTCAAATCTATTGATCCGTAATAAACCGATATTAAGCTCATAGTGTTCATATTTCATCAATTTCCTCACTATTGCATTTTATCAAGCATCTCATATACCCATCTTCATGAATTCTCTAAACTCACAATATAACTCCACATAACCATTTCAAATCACCCACATTACTTAAATAACAACTTAACAAATCCCATAAATCACCAACTCATCCAATTTATACTTTCTCACACTAGACTTATTCCATTTTCTAGGTTTAACTTATTCAAATACATCTTAGGTAGTTTTCAACCATCACTACCCATAAAAATCAACTCCAAAGTTAATAAATAAACAATGTACTGGGGTTGGAGTATTAGAAACTTACCAAATCTAGTTTCTCTTTTTACTCCAAATGAGAAATGCTCCTTGCTCCTTCAATACAAACATTTGGACATTGGTTCCAAACTATGTTGTTCTTCTCTTTGAAATAAATAACTTTGTGTCTAATAGCTCCTTCTCAAATCTTAATGGAAATGGGTGGACTTAAGAGTGAGAAAGTTAGGTTTTGGGTTGAAAATGGAAAGGGTGATGTTGTTTCCCGAAAGTTACAGATTTCAGCACCTTTTTTTATAAAACTAACTTGATGAGATCGATCTGCACTAGGAGGAGATCGATCTGGTCCCCTTAAATCCCTCTTTTTCACGACATTTTCAAGCATGAGATCGATCTGCTCTAACCAGAGAGCTAAGGAGATCGATCTGTATGCTTGAGGATCGATCTTTTCATTACAAAATGTTTAAGAGATCGAGTTGGCCCCACTGGAGATCGATATGCTCTATTCCATTGCTTAAATAAGAGCATTTTGGCTCTTCCAGATCGATCTCTCATCCTTTGAGATCGATCTGGCATTCATATTTCCATATTTTTGCTGCAGTTTTCTGCAGTAACTTCATACAAAACATCCTTAATCTGCTACCATAGTCATTTTCTCATCCAACCACCTTTAAGACTTGAAAATGGCATCCATCCATAACTTATACACTTTAAAACTTGTGTGCATTCCTTGTATAACCAAAGGTATGCGATGCAACACCAAATGGAAGTACAAAAACTTATGCAATTCATGCAACTTCCTTCCATCTTACCACACTACTCATTTTGAGTTCCAAGCGCATTCATCACTTATAAAAGCTCATTTCTTCATATTCATACACAATGAAACTTGTATGTACATTACAAACTCATATTACATGTATGTACTTTACCTTTATGAACTTTACATCAATTGTACTTCACATTACAAGTACATTACCATACTTATGAATCCATAAAGTTACACATGAAATACGGGTCTTACAATCCCCCTCTCCTTCAAGGAATTTGGTCCTCCAAATTAGAACCAAGTTACTCTTCAAAATGTTGGGGGTACTTCTCCAGTATCAATTTCTCCAATTCCTAAGTGGCCTCTTCCACTGTGTGATGTTGCCAAAGAACTTTCACCAAGGGAATTGTCTTATTCCATAACACTTTCTCTTTTCTGTCCAATATCCGAACTGACTTCTCAACATACGTCATACTCTCATTGAGCTCCAACGGTTCGTATCTTATCACATGTGTCGGGTCCAAGTGATACTTTCGAAGCATAGTGATGTGGAAGACGTTGTGAACATTTGCCAAGTCTGGTGGCAACGCCAAACTATACGCCTTATCTCCCACCCTCTCCAAAATCTCAAAGGGTCCAATATATCTAGGGCTCAACTTTCCCTTCTTACCAAATCTCATAATACCCTTCGAGGGTGAAACTCTTAGAAATACCGACTCATCCACATCAAACTCTAGTGGTCTCCATCTCTTGTCAACATAACTCTTTTACCGGCTCTAAGCTATCCGTAATCTCTCACATATTAATTGGACGTCTTTAGATGCCTGCTTCACTAGTCAGGAGCAAAAATTTATCTGTCACCAACCTCTTCCCATCCAATGGGGGATCGACATCTGCGTCCATACAATGCCTCATAAGGTGTCATTCTGACACTCGCATAGAAATTGTTATTATAGGTGAACTTAGCTAACTGCAGGTGATCATCCCAGGAGCCTCCAAAATCCAGCACACATGCTCTCAACATATCCTCCAGGGTCTGTATCGTCCTTTCTGACTGCCCATCTGTCTGAGGATGAAAAGAGATGCTAAAACTTAAGTGGGTCCCCATCGCTTCCTGAAAATGTTTCCAGAAATGGGAGGTGAAGCAGGCATCCCTATCAGAAACTACGCTCACCGGTACACCGTGTAGTCGTACTATCTCTCGAACATATAGGTTCACCAACTGACTCAGAGAATAAGTAGCTCTCATAGCTAAGAAATGGGCTGACTTAGTCAACCGATCCAAAATGACCCATATGGCATCGTGACCTCTGTGGGTCCTCGACAATCCCATCACAAAATCCATGGTGACATGCTCCTACTTCCATGTCGGTATCAGTAGAGACTGCAATAACCCTGTAGGCTTCTGATGCTCTATCTTCACTTGCTGACAAACGAGACACTTAGCGACATATTCAACAATGTCTCTTTTCATTCCAAACCACCAATAAACCTTCTGAAGGTTTTGATACATCTTAGTACTCCCCGGATGTATCATGTACTTCGATGAGTGAGCCTCTGATAAAATTAGTCCCCTGATCTCAGGATCCTCAGGAACACATACTCTGCACCTGAACCTCAATAACTCATCAGCACTCAGCTCGAAATCAATACCCATACCTGTCTGTATCTGCCTCAGCCAATTGATGCACCGTCGATCGCTCTGCTGGGCCTGTCGAATACAGCCAATCAACTCTAGCTCTAATCTCATACTAGTCATGATATCTAATCTCTCTGATCCATGTGGAGTTACATCCAAACTGAGGTTAGTAAAGTTTTCCAACAATTCATGCTCTCGTACCATCATATAAGATACCAACCCAAGGTTCTTTCTACTCAAAGCATCGGCAACTACATTTGCCTTACCCCGGTGGTACATGATTTCACAATCATAATCTTTTAAAAGTTCGAGCCATCTCCTCTATCTCATGTTCAGTTCCTTCTGTGAGAACAGGTACTTAAGGCTCTAATGATCCGTGAAAGCCTGAAATCTCTCACCATAGAGATAGTGGTGCCATATTTTCAAAGCAAACACCACGGTCGCCAACTCCAAATTATGTGTAGGGTAGTTCCTCTCGTGATCTTTCAACTGTCTAGATCCATAGGCAACTACCTTCCCATCCTGCATAAGCACACAGCCTAGTCCCTGGTGTGATGCATCCGTATACACCGAGAATCCTCCTGAGCTGGTACGAATGGTGAAAACTGGAGCAGTGATTAATCGATGCTTAAGCTCCTCAAAACTCCTCTCACATGCCTCATCCCATACAAACTTAACGTCTTTTTGTGTGAGGCGTGTCAATGGAGCAGCTAGTTTGGAGAAACCCTCTACAAATCTTCGATAATACCCTGCCAATCCCAAAAAGCTTCTGATCTCAGTAACTATCTTGGGCTGTTCCCACTGTACAACTACCTCTATCTTGGATGGATCCACTAATACCCCATCCTTCAACACGACATGGCCCAGAAATGAGATTTGCTCTAACCAAAAGTTACACTTGCTGAGTTTGGCATATAACTTTTTCTCTCAGAAGGTCTGCAGAACTACTCTTAAGTGCTCCTCATGATCTTTCCTGGACTTGGAATATACCAAAATGTTATCGATAAACACAATCACAAACTTGTCTAGGTATGGCTTAAACATATCATTCATCAGCGCCATAAATGCTACGGGGCATTAGTCAATCCGAATGGCATCACCAAGAACTTGTAGTGGCCATAACGGGTATGAAATGTTGTCTTGGGTACATCTCCACTCCTGATCCTCAACTGATAGTACCCTGACCACAAATCTATCTTTGAAAATACTTGGGCTCCTCGGAGTTGATCCAACAAATCATCTATGTGTGGAAAGGGGTATTTTTTCTTAATGGTGGCCTTATTCAACAACCGGTAGTCTATACACAGTCGAAAGCTTCCATCCTTCTTCCTTACAAATAGAACTGGAGCTGCCCACGGTGAGACACTCGGCCTAATAAACCCCTTCTCTAGCAATTCTTGTAGCTATTTCTTTAACTCTTCTAACTCAATAGGAATCATCCTATACGGTGATTTTGATATCGGCTCGGTACCAGGCACTAACTCTATGCGAAATTCTATTTCCCTTTTAGGTGGTAGTCCTGGTAATTTATCCAGAAAGACATCAAGGTAATCCGTAATTACGGGTATGTCCCTCAATTCCGGATGTGCCTCATCTATATCGACCACGTAGGCAATGAACCCTTCACATCATTCTTCCACCTTTAGTATCACAAGTCCTCACATTAATATTCAAAATAAACAGTACATTCATCTCTCAAGCATTAAAAATTAAATCATACTCATTTCATTCATCATAATCATGTGATTTTATTTTATTTCATAAATCTTACAACATGGTTTCCTATCTCGAAAAACATCAAGGTTTTAGCATGACAATCCATAACAACACAATTGGTAGCCAACCAATCCATTCCCAATATCATATTAAAATCACTCATATTCAATAAAATTAAATTGGTTGTCATTTCCTTTCCCTCTATCATCAGTTTACAATCCCTACATACATGCTCAGTCAATTAACTATCATTCATGGGTGTGGAAATCATCATCATTTTATCCAACAATGTAGGTTTCACATGCTTCAATAATTTACGTGCAAAGGAATGTGATATGAAGGAATGCGTGGCACCAGGATCAAATAATACCAATGCTTCTAAACCAAAGATTATTATGGTACCTTTAATCACATCCGTTGAAGCATCTGCGGTGTCCTGATCCAATGCATGTACTCTTCCTCTGCTCACACCCGCTGTCTACTTCCCTTTTTTCCTTAACTGTGGCCCTCTTCCTAGGGGTAGCCGTCTCAACTGGAGCTCTCTCCGACTCCTTGCCCTTCTATAGGGCAGTCTTTATCTTCTCGGGATAATACTTAGCTATATGTCCTAGTTTCTCGAATCTGTAACACACCATAGGGGTCATCGAATAGGGCCTAGTCCCATGAAATCTATCACAAGGTCGTGGTCCTCCAATAACCATACCCCTTGGTGTAGTCAAAGCCGAGTATACAGGAGGTCTGACAGCTCTCTCCTGCACCTCCTCAACCCTAGGCTTCTTCTCAAAATATCTCTAGCCTCCTCTCCTGGCCACTCTATCCACCCCGGATCTCTTTCGATCTCTATCTCTTTTTACACTAATCTTCCCAAGTTCGAAGGCATTCTGCTCAAAATCTTACTCGCATAACTGAACCTTATGCACAGCCTCCTCATAAGTCTGAATATCGAATGAGGCTAGCTTAGTTCGGATGGCCAATCTCAATCCATCGACAAATTTTTGAATCTTTCGAGTCTCACTACCGATGGTGTTCGGGTCATATCTCCTCAGAGACATAAACTTGGACTCATATTCATCCACAGTACGATTCCCTTGAACCAGAGTCATGAATTCCGTCCGTAATTTCCTCTGTGCGGTGGTTAAAATATACTACCTCCTGAAGGCCTCCAAAAATATATCTCATGTAATCTCAGAGTGTCTAGCCCTCAAAATAGCTTCGGTGGACCTACACCAATGCTCTGCCTCGCCTTTTAACATAAAAACGGCAAAGGCTACCTTCTCAGCTGATGTGCATCTAAAGAATCGATACAGTTTCTCCATCTCATACACCCAATTCTCCATAATCACTAGGTCCTTTACCCCTCTGAATGCTAGAGGTTTCAACCCTTGGAACTCTCGCAACCTGCTCAACTCGCAGTCATAACCCAAATCACAATCGCTCTGCTATGGAGCGATAGGAGAAGCTGTATCCTGAACTTGAGGTGGTGTAACAATAGTAGTATCACAATCTAAGGTCTCTCCTCCTCTGCAGGTGCCTATCCAGTAGTAGGTTGTGCTACGGGACCTCGTCTATCACCGACACCCAGTGCCTATGTGACAATCTCCAGTAGGCTCTCTATACTCTGCTCTATCCTAGCTAAGTGAGCCTCAGTATCCCTTGATCTCTCAGCAGAGTCCTGTGGAGTCAGATCAGTTCGTGGCTCCGTACGGCTCTCAGGCGGCCTCTAGCACGTGCTCTCACCCCTCTACCTTGGCGTGTAATTGGCATAATGCCTAACTTCCTGTATTAAAATCATTTATCAAACTCAATCCATCACGGTATACACAGTTATATCTAAACAAAAGCACAGTAATATGGGGATGTAACTTTCCTACGTTTTATTACTAACTCACATCATGCCAACACAGCTCTGATACCAATCTCTGTCACGACCCTTTTTCATTCCTCTTTAACCGAAAATCACTATAAATTTTTCACGTTTTTTCTTTCCTTACCCGGTCGTGAACAACTCATCACCACATAGTTGGGCTGTGAGTCAATAATAATCCACTCTTCACATTTATTCCCAGTTAATAAAAGCGATGTCATACATTTGAAGTTAAATCATTCACTTATACAGAACATGTTTACTGACATCTACATCCCTCATAATTACAATTCAAATGACTACTGTGCTTTTACAATTGTTTAGATTCAAAAAGAATCTCTGTGTATATACCTCTGCATGATGGAGATGCAGCGGATGTCTCAACAAAATGCCTCAGTCTTCACTGGGCCACTATGTACGGTCTGTAGAGGGGAAAATAGAGAGGGATGAGCAACCACACGCTCAGTAAGGCAATAATGCAAGCATGGTAGATAACTACTCTATCTACATGCTGATAATGTTATGCATAAATCTTTTATAACAGAAGCATGAGGAATTAAAACTATGCCATATGAGTATATGTATATCATGTATATAAATCATGGAAATTAGCATATAAAACATGGTAAAATCATCATGTATAAACCATCTCATGCTCGTCAATCGTCAAATCCCATATAAAAGCGCAATTCATTTAAGAAACATCATTTTTGAAATCACATCTCTTTCTCAATACATATCATCCCATCACAAATCATGTTATCAATCACAAACATCATCACCATTTCACAAATCAAATCCCATAAGGCTCGACCCCTCCCTCGGGTCTACCTTGGGTAATCATAATCACACATATATATAAAAATCATGTGGTATTATGCATTATCAAGTGAGACGGGTCACTCTATATCAGAGACTATGTAGGCCAACTACATCATAAATCATCCCAGACCACACGTATCAAGGTGTGCGGGATATCGTGCTGGCACAAAGGTAGATTATCCCTCGCCAGACTTTCTCATCAAAACAAAATCACCACGCGGTATATCATACTCCATGTGATCTACACGGTACATTGTACTCCATGGACTCATATCGTGGTTGGGGGTGCCAGTCGTAGGTCTTATCTACCCCATACCAAGAACTTGTCATACCTACCGAACAGAGCCTCCCCACCCCTCTAGGGCTTAAGGACATTGGCTTAAAGATCCTTCCGTAAGAGAAACTCCCCACCGAACAGAGCCTCCCCGCCTCTTCGTGCTTAAAGATGTAGGGCTTAAGGATCTTATCATAAGAGAGCCTTCCCACCGAACAAAGCCTCCATGTTGAACAGAGCCTCCCCACCCCTCTAGGGCTTAAGGATGTTGGCTTACGGCTGTAGGGCTTGACGATCTTACCAACCTCCATGGCATCATACGTACCACAATGTACAAACTTGTGCGAGCAAAGCTCTAGCACGACTCATACATCATATCATAAAAAAATTGCGTATGAGCAGAAGCTCCAGTACGGTTTATAAAACATCACCACAATTCGAATCAAAGTGCGAGCTACGCTCTAGCACGTTTCAAACATGCGAAAACATCAATATCCAATGCGAGCTAGGCTCTAGCATGATTTAATTCTCATAAACATGATAGGCGGCTCATAAACAACTAAAACATTCACAACCCATGCTGAGCACCTCACATGTGCTATTTCACAAAATGTTCAAACATTTGCCAACCTATCAGTCAATTTGCTTACAAAAAAAGTAAGATGTTTTGTGAAAACATTCAAAACATGTGATTTATGCAATTATTAGCCTTACTATCATTTCTTTACAATACCATTTTAAACAACCAAATCTCATACGAATACTCGAAACAATTTCCATACATTATCAAACATATCCTATAAACTCATGCACATTTTCAAAGCCCTATATACCCACGAGTTTAAAATACAAGCAGCTACCTCTATATACCCACAAAATTCCCTTACCTGGAATCGCGACGCGTGATTCCACTTCCTTTAAGCTGCTTACTCGTGTGGTTCGATTCATCTCCAACGAGCTCTCCGAAACTACGCATAAACGTATTTCACAACATTTTAGCCCATTATAATCCGACTCTTGCATTTACTATAGTTGATTCAACCTGTAGTCTCTATTAACGCTTATAAGGTCTCGTTTTATTATTCCCCTCATATTTCAAATCTATTGATCCGTAATAAACCGATATTAAGCTCATAGTGTTCATATTTCATCAATTTCCTCACTATTGCATTTTATCGAGCATCTCATATACCCATCTTCATGAATTCTCTAAACTCACAATATAACTCCACATAACCATTTCAAATTATCCACATTACTTAAATAACAACTTAACAAATCCCATAAATCACCAACTCATCCAATTTATACTTTCTCACACTAGACTTATTCCATTTTCTAGGTTTAACTTTTTCAAATACATCTTAGCTAGTTTTTAACCATCACTACCCATAAAAATCAACTCCAAAGTTAATAAATAAACAATGTACTTGGGTTGGAGTATTATAAACTTACCAAATCTAGTTTCTCTTTTTGCTCCAAATGAAAAATGCTCCTTGCTCCTTCAATACAAACATTGGGACATTAGTTCTAAGCTATGTTGTTCTTCTCTTTGAAATGAACAACTTTGTGTCTAATAGCTCCCTCTCAAATCTTAATAAAAATGAGTGGATTTAAGAGTGAGAGAGTTAGGTTTTGGGTTGGAAATGGAAAGGGTGATGTTGTTTCCAGAAAGTTACAGATTTTAGCGCCCTTTTTATAGAACTAACTTGATGAGATCGATCTGCACTAGGAGGACATCGATCTGGTCCCCTTAAATCCCTCTTTTTCACGACATTTTCAAGCATGAAATCGATCTGTCAAAACTTGAGATCGATCTGCTCCAACCAGAGAGATAAGGAGATCGATCTGTATGCTTGAGGATCAATCTTTTCATTACAGAATGTTTAGGAGATCGATCTCGCCCCATTGGAGATCAATCTGCTCTATTCCATTGCCCAAATAAGAGCATTCTGGCTCTTCCAGATCGATCTCATAAATCGATCTCTCATCCTATGAGATCGATCTGGCATTCATATTTTTAGATTTTGCTGTAGTTTTCTATAGTAACTTCATACAAAACATCCTTAATTTGCTGCCATAGTCATTTTCTCATCTAACCACCTTTAAGACTTGAAAATGGCATTCATCAATATCTTATACACATTAAAACTTGTGTGCATTCCTTGTATAACCAAAGGTATATGATGCAACACCAAATAGAAGTACAAAAACTTATGCAATTCATGGAACTTCCTTCCATTTTACCAAACTACTCATTTTGAGTTCCAAGCACATTCATCACTTATAAAAGCTCATTTCTTCTTATCCATACACAATGAAACTTATATGTACATTACAAACTCATATTACACGTTTGTATTTTACATTTATGGACTTTACATCAATTGTACTTCACATTATAAGTACATTACCATACTTATAAATCCATAAAGTTACACATGAAATACGGGTCTTACACATCAAGTTATAATGCATCTTGAGGATGAGGAGAAGACGTCCTTCATTACTAACGATGGAACGTATTGTTACCGTGTGATGCTATTCGGTCTGAAGAATGCTGAAGCAACCTATCAGTGAATGGTCAATAAAGTTCTTCTAGGAAATATTGTGGAGGCTTACGTAGATGACATAATCATCAAAAGTAGATGGGATGAGGTTCACGCTTAGCAAATGTCTAAGGTGTTTGTTGTGCTGAGAAATTCAATATGAGGTTGAATCCCAACAAATGCTCCTTTGAGGTTAGATTTGAGAAGTTTTTTATGTTTATGATCGCTAATAGGGGCGTTGAAGCAAAATTTGAGAAAGTCCAGGCCATTATAGATATGAAGCCTCCAGCCACAGTGTGAGAAATGCAATGGCTGACGAGGAGGATAGTCGCTTTGAATTGATTTATGTCCACTGAGAGAAGCTTGCCATTCTTCAAAGCCTTATGAGGTGGAAAAAATTTTAAGTGGATAGACGAGTGTTAAGAAGCCTTCGAAGAGTTGAAGGAATAGTTGAAAGAATTTTCTTTACTGACAAGACCCTAAACTAGGGAGCATCTGTTCATGCATTTGAGTGTTGGAGATTATGTTGTCAGTGCAGTGTCGCTAAGAAAAGATGAGATGGTAGATCGCTTTGTCTATTATGTGAGCATGGTGCTATTGGATGCTAAAACATGTTATCCATTGGTTGAGAAACTTGCATTGACCCTTGTGATGACCTCTGAAAAGTTACATCCTTTTCAAGCACATCCTATCAATGTGTTAATAGACCAACTGTTAAGACAAATCCTTGATAAGCCTAAACACTCAGGTAAATTAATGAAGTGGGCAGTGAAATTTGGGAAGTATGACATTACTTATTAGCCCTGACATGCGATTAAATGCCAGGCCTTGGCAGATTTCATGTTAAATATACTAGCCCAGAGAGTAATGGTGAAAAAAGGACACAATTGTGGATGCCGTCGTTGAAAACTCTATGAAAATAGAGTTATTTTGTGCTTAATTTCTTAATTAATTATTTTAATCCCCCTATTATTTTATTAATTATCCATTCATTTTATTTAAATTCCTTATGTTTTATAGATAAATAAGTTTCAAATGATTTTTAGTCATTTCGATAGAAAATGGATTGAAAATGGGCTAAATAGGAGATTGAGCCTCTACAACTTTGTCTTGTAGCATGAGTCATCATCTCTCTCTTCCCTTGGCACCTATGATGCCAAGTGTCCATTTCTTTTACATTCTTGAAGGATAAGAATAAGGGACATCTTAAGCAACAAATAGGGGACACATGCCCTTCCCACCTTGCATGTTTATGTGGATAAGAAGACAAAAGGAAGGTGCTAGAAGAAGGAAAGGTGTCTATGACTGTTTGGAGGCTTTGATGACATGAACATATCTTCTTTGATGACATGAAGACAAGTGGCCAACCATTGCCAACCATCTAGGATAGGAATTCCACTTTGTACCCCTCATTTTAATGACTATTTAAACAAAAATATGAAAGAACGAAGAAAGATGGGCTATTAGCTTTTCATTTAGCTATTTTTTTATGTTTCATTTAAGGTTTTCTAAGTTTTACAAGCAGCCACCATTTTTATTTTACAAGTTTTTTTAATTCCTTCTTGTTTTGGCAACTTTATAACTATTTTAGTGCAAGACTTTATCTCCTTTCTTTAGCTTGATGTTTGCTTTTATTTCCAGCACCTTAATACTCTTCTCCATCTTCTTTTTCATCTCATTTTGGTATGATTAAGTCTATGAGGATGGGAACTTGGGAGGTTGCAAAATCACTTCTATAGTTTTTGTTCTTAAGCTTGATCCATTTCTATTTTTCCTAATTTTATTTTCCTATTTTTCACTTTATTTTGGTTGTTTATAAATTCTTAATTGTTGTTTTATAAGGTTACTTCAGTATTACATTTTTGTTTATTTTAAGTTTCATTAATAAAAATGTATAATACTTGGAGTTACGTATTATACAACGAAGTATACTACTTGCGGGTGCTTTTGGGTATTGTATGCATCTTGGGTTTTCTCATCATTGAAGTGGTAGCAGTCCTTAAGTTCCGGTTAGAGTCGGCTCTTACTAATTGTGCATGAGTTAGGAAACATTAAAATATTATATAAGATGGTATTGGTTTATCTAGCAAAGAGGTGAATTTATCTTCTTTCTATTTTACGTCTTTTAATCCATCGCGTCGACCTATTTTCACATGATTTCAAGTCCTTTTAGTTGTTGTATTAGCTTTAGTAGAATAACTTCTTTAGTAGTTTATAGAAGTTTCTAAGTCATAGTTTAATTAGGAAAGTTTTAGTTCTCATTAATATAAGGTTACGGTTTTAAAGTATTTAATCAACGTGCATTTCATTCCTAAGTAGCACAATTTAGGCATAGGATGTGGAACTTTTCTTGTTCCGTTTTTGTTTCATTTTGAACTTCATTTAGGTTCATTAGAGTCTTAGGTAGTTCATATAATTTTTAGGGATTTTTAGAAATTTATTTAGATAAGGTCTCATACATATTTTTAGGGTTAGTGCACTTGAGCTCACTGTTTTACTGAACAAGTTTAAAAGGTTGTTTACATTTAGGACATATCAAGGTTATAATAGATCATATTTATGTTATATAATTATTAAAAAAATTATGGAATAGAGTAGCATGCATTTTTAGGTCTTAGATCATGTTTGTATTTCATTCTCACATATTCTACAGTAGTTGGGGTTCGTTATGGTTTGTTTCAAGAGGTTGTCTTGGTTAGTTTTTAGGGACATTTATGGTGTTTTAGAATTTTTAAATACCATTTATATAGTTAACTTATTTTAGGATGCATTAGGTGAATTTTTAGGAGGCATAGGTTAAATAGTAAACTATTCAGGTTTCATTTCAGGGTTGTTTGGAATTATTTTAAGGGTTGTTTTAGGGTTGAGAAAAATTAGTTGGTTAGTTTCATTTAGGGTTAGGTTAACGTAGGGTTAGATTACATATTTTTCATTATTACCACTTAGGTTTTAATTTTCACTTTTATAGTCATTTAAATCATTATTTTAGGAGTTTATTAGTAGTAGTCAGTGTTTAATTCACGCATTTAGGTTTAACTTTAGATTAGATATCATTTCATGCATTTTTAGCATTTAATTAATTTTCATTCAAAAATTCCAAAAAGATTTCATTTTCATGCAACATATTAATTTTATTTAATTAGTTAGGAGTTGATTAATGATGTTTTAGTGTCATTTAGGGTTAGACATCATTTTAGGTTATACTTTAGGGTATTCTAAGGTTAAAAGTTAAAGTAGAGTTTTTAAGTTTAAAATTAGGGTTTTGTAATTCTCATGCATTAGATTAATTTTCATATATTAGTTTTAGTTTTATTCTCATATAAATTACATTTTTAAGATTTTAAGATATATTTTCATTAATTAAATTATAGGCTTATATTTTCTTATATTTGTTTTTTTGGCCCATTGGTATTTCTAAATCTAATTTATTATTTTTCTTTTGCAAATTAATTTGTTATGTTACTTAGAGCTCTGTTAGTATTTCTGCTCTACTTTATTTTATTTTTACTTTCTAGTATTTTTAATATAACCTTGGTAGATCACATTTAAAAATTATTCATAATTGGTTAAGATATACTTAGGGTAAGATTAACTGGTACTTAGTTAGGTTTCACGTTTTCTCTGTGAGATGATAATCCGGGACTTAAATCCCTTTATTATTTGTGTGACTCGTGCACTTATGGTGTAGACGTCTAAGATGCATCACACGTTGATGGAGTGTCAAGTACGAATGATAGTGGAGTCGACATAGTTTTGGTGTCTCATGAATAGAAAGCTCTGGAATATTCCCTACGCTTCGGCTTCCCAAGTTCAAATAATTTAGTCGAGAATGAAACCTTAATTGTAAGGATGAAGCTAGCAAAGAAATTGCAAGTTCGTAATCTGATTGCACATAGTGACTCTTAGTTGGTGGCAAATTAGTTTCATGGGTAGTATGAAACGTGAGAACCAACATTAGTCCCATACTTGAGAAAGTTTCAATCATTGGCATAGACCTTTCGGAGCTTTTGTTAGTACAATTCAATGGATCCAAGAATACATATGCATACCCATTGTCTAAACTAGCTTCCTCAAAAGAAAAGAATGAAGGGTGGTGAAAGTGGAGAAGCTATAGAAGCTTAGCATTGAAGAAGTTGAAGTATATGATATTGAAGTTGGAAGTATTTAGAAGACATCGTTCAAGCAATATGTGATAGATGAAAGATTCCTAGTCGATAAGGAGGAAGCTCGATGGTTGAAAATACAGAGAGGCGAAATTCACATTGATTAATGGGGAGTTTTATAAGAGAGGTTATACTTCACCTTTGTTGAAGTGCTTGAGGTTGGAGCAAGCTAATTATGTCTTGGCAGAGGTGCATGAAGGAATTCGTGGCGAACACTTGGGAGCTAGGTCTCTCATCTCCAAGATATTGAGGTCCGAATTTTATTGGCCAACACTTAAGAAGATTACGGTTAATAGGTTCACAAGTGTGATAAGTGCCAAAGGCATGTGTCGGTGACTATAGCTCTAATAACTTCTCTCTAAAGCATAATACAGCCAACGCCCATCGCACAATGAGGGATCAACATCTTGGGGCCTTTCCCTATAGCTACATGTAGAGGAAGTTCTTATTAGCAGCCACTGATTACTTCGTAAAGTGGATAGAATCGGAGTCGTTGGCTACCATCACTGAGAAGAAAGTTGAAGTAATGGTCTGGAAGGACATTATTTGTCGATTTGGAGTGTCATACATGTTAAACGTCGAACAAGGGAAGCAATTTGACTTTGATACTTTTCGAGAATTCTGCAATGGCCTCAACATTCAGCTAATAATCTCTTTTGTTTTGTATCAATAAGCAAATAGACAGGTAAAAGTTAGTAATCAAACCATTCTACATGGTTTTAAAACCTGGTTAGACAAAACTAAAGGATAATGGCTGTATGGATTACCTAATGTTTTATGGGCATACAAGACGACTACCCAAGTGCCAATTGGAGAAACACCTTTTAACTTGGTGTATGGTACCAAAGCCTTAATACCGATTGAAATTGGGGTGTTTTTGCCAATAATACTTCTATTTGTGAAGGAAGAGAATTTACAGGGGTTGAGGGAAAACCTAGATTCACTAGATGAGCATAGAGAGATCACTGCCATTCGGTTAGCATATTATCACTAAAGGGTAACCAAGGTATTGTTGTTTGATTATTATGTAATAAATAAGTTGAGGAATCTCTTTTTTTTTTATCAATTCTTCTAACCCTTGTCAATGGACATAAATCTTGTGGCAAGAATAAATAAAGTGCAAAAATCTTAAGGCGCGACATAGAGGTTAAGCACTCAAAGATAAACTGCAAAAACCTAAGGTGCGACAAGCGTCATGGAGGCTCAGCACTTGAAGATAAAGTGCAAAAGAGCTTGAGGCGCAACATGCGTCACGAAGGCTAATGACTCGAAGATAAAATATGAAAGAGTTTAAGGCACGACATGGGTTACGGAAGCTAAGCACTCAAATATGAAGTGCAAAAAGCTTGAGGAATGAAAAATGTGATAAAGGCTAAGCACTCTAGATAAAGTGCAAAAAGCCAGAGGCAAGACATGAGTCAAGAGGCTAAGCACTTGAAGAAAAAGTTCATAAGAGCTTGAGAAGCAAAATACGTCCCGGAGCCCAAGCACTCAAAGATAATGTGTAAAAAAATCTAAGGCGCGAGCACAAAAATGCCTAAGACGTGAAATGAGTCATTGAGGCCAAACACTCAAAATTTTAGAAATCAATTACATGACCTAAAACTAACATCATTAAAGGTAAATTAAGTGTGCATAACAAAGAAAAGGGTTTTTCTTATTAATACTTTACCAATAACTTGAAGAGCATATGGCATACATATACAAGAGCAATACAATCTACATATACAATAATCGCAAGGTAAAGAACAAAGTGAAGCATAAAAATAAAGCATATACACAACAAAGTGAAATCAAAATCAAGTTCCATTTCTTGAATTCAAAATTTTCATTTTTCTACTTATCTGCTTTACAATCTGCCCATTGAAAGGAAATATTCAAGAAAAAACTAGCGAAAAAAGAAACATTTAGTCCAAATCAAGAGAGTTTGAAGCAAAGGTAACTCGAGATTCGCTCCTACATTTCCACATGAAAAATGATAACAGCTGAGTTTATGACATTATGATCCTGAGCTGTCGTAATAGGCTGAGTAGCACCCGAAGCTAGCGAGTTCTCACTGTTCAAGTCATCAAGGGTACCTATGGCCCCGCGGGTGTTATCGGAGTTAAAAGGCTCCCAAGGCTCAGTCAGGTTGGCTAGGTCTGTGAGACCCCGTATATGTATAATTATAATATGTACATAAAAATGTAAATAGGGTTATACTATGAATTCATAAGTGAAGTATATGTAATGTAAGTCCATAAGTTTAAGATACACACATGTAATAAGAGTTGTAAGTGTACGTACAAGTTTCATTATGTATGAATGTGAAGAAATCGACTTAAACATGTGGTTGAGTAGAATGGATTATGAGTAGTGTGGTAAAATGGAAGGAGAATTACATAAGTTGTGCACTTCCATTTGGTTTATATTAAGTACCTTTGGATATACAAAGATTTCACACAAGTTTAAATAGATATAAAGTATGAATTGATGCCGTTTTCAAGTCTCAAAGGTAAATGGATGAGGAAATGACCATGGTAACAAAATGTATGAAGTTTGGTATGTATTGCTGCAGAAAAACTACAGAAAATCTGGAAATATGAATGACAGATCGATCTCATAGGATGAGAGAGCAATCTGGAAGAGCCAAAATGCTCTTATTTTGAGCTATGGAAAAGGACAGATCGATCGATCTCCTAACACAATCTGTAAAATGCATATCGATCCTTAATGGAACAGATTGATTGCCTTAGCTCTTGGGTTAGAAGCAGATCGATCTCCCCTAAGACCAGATCGATCTCCTTAACCTTCTGTTTGAAGCAGATCGATCTTCCCTACTCGATAGATCGATCTCCTGTCTTCAAATATCGTGGAAAAAATGGGATTTTAAGAGGACCAGATCGATCTCCACCCAAGGCAGATCGATCTCATCAAGCTGAATCTATAAATATGGAGCAGTTAGATCTGCATTTTCGAGACAAAAACCAATCTTTCCCATTTCCAACCTAAAAATCTAGATTTTTCTTTCTAAATCCGACCATTTTCAAGAAGATTTGAGGGAAAGCTATTAGAGATAAAGTTGTTCACATCGAAGAGAGGAACAACTTAGCTTGGAGGCATTTCCCCACTTGTTGGATTGAAGAAACAAGGTGCATTTCCATTTGGGGCAAGAGGAAAACAAGCTAGGTGAGTTTCTAAAGTAAATATCCAAGTACATTATTTAGATATTGATTTTGGAGTTGTTTAGTATACATAGAAATGATAGAAACTACCTAAAAAATAATGAATCCACCATGACCTAGAAATGGTCTAGTGTGAGAAACTGGAATGAATTGAGATTAATGATGAATGGGATATATTGAGGTTAATATAGGGTCATGAGAGTGATTCTAAGGTGTTGTTAGTGAATAAATTGTGGGATTCACCAAAGAGGGGTAAAATGTGGGTTAAGGCATTGGTAAATGCAAAGATGAGTTATATTGACTAATGAGGTCAAATGTGAGTTAACAGCTTAAACTCGAGTGGTTTGAATGAATGAATCGTAGCTCCCGAGGATACATCGGAGCAAAGCGAGCCAAGAGCGCAAGAAACTAAGAGGAAGAGAGTCGTACTCAAGTAAATCAAGGTAAGGGAATTCTGTAGACTCTTAGAGATATCTGTGGGCAATTTGGCTGCTTAAATGCTTTGCTAGTATGCATGAGATATTAGGAAATGATATTGGGTGATTGAAGGGTAAAAAGTTTGATGTTTGAGAAATGTGCATGAAAATAAAAGCATAATGCTTTAGAAAATCATGTTTTATTACTTTTTAGAAAGTGATTGGTAGGTTGGCTAACATTTGAAAATGAATTGCAAAAGAAATGAGTTGTTTTGGTTTTGCTAACCATACTTTGTAAAGAATTGAGCCACCTACATGATTTCGTGAGAATGAAAGCGTGCTAGAGTATGACTCGCATGAGATTTGATGTGTTTTATACGCATGAGTGCTGGAGCTTAGCTCGCACTAGTTTTCACATGGATTTCATACTGGTTTTGGCATGGTGCTTGGAGCTTAGCTTGTATTAGATGCCCACCTTATTTGTGTCGTGCTTAGAGCTTCGGGTAAACTGGGTGTCACACCAATTAAATAGGCTCGCATGTGCATTTATGATATTTTGACATGTTGATAGCCGTGTTAGGAGCTTCGGGTAGACAAGAGGTCGTACCGATTAAATAGACTCACATGTGCGTTTAAAATGTGACGTGATATGATATGTTGATGTGGGTTCACGGAGTACATTGTACCGTGCATGCAGCATGGAGTACGTTGTATCGTGTTGAGATGTGATATGCTGTCTTCGGACGAGATCTGCTATGGACCGACGAGTAAGATTTGACCCACCTCCCATGTGGAAGCAAATAGTGGTGATATTTCGCACACCTGATCCTTGTAGTCGGTATCACAAGTTATGGCCATAGACCTAGAGGTTATTTCCCTTATTAAATTGCCTATCTCACATGTCTATTGCTTTGAGAATAAATCCATGTTTGAAATGTTTTGTGGGTCAGGATAGTCCAAGGGAGGGACCCAATCCTGACTAGAGTTGAATTGTTTTTAGATGAAAGTATGTTAATGATTTTTAAAGTGCACTGATGCATGATGTTTAATGTCATGCTTTACTTGTGAAATATGCATGATAATTAATGCCATGCCTTACTTATGAAATATGCATGATGGTTAATGCCATGCTTTGAATGGGATTTCGTAAACTAAATTTTTATTAGCATGAATGCTTTACATACCATTAACACAATCATACACTCATATTTTGAGATTAAAATGATGAACTAAATGCTTTGAGCATGGCATCACGATCACGTAGATAGTGTAGTATCAACTTGTTCGCATGATTGCCTTATTGAGCGTGTGGTTTGCTCACCCCCCTTATTTTCCCCCTCTCTACAGAGATTTAAGTATAGAGTGAGCGTGACTAGAGGCTTTCCTTTTTGGTATCTGCTGCATCCCATCGCTAAAGGTATACACACTCGAATTATTTTGTATCTAAACTAGACATAGCACAGTAGCATTTTGTATGTAAACATTGGGGATGTAAAGCAATGTAAACACTTGTAAATAGTAGCTCTGATGTATTTATGAAAGTGTTTACTTTTGAAATTAAATTGTTATGGATGGATGAGATAGACATTGACACGCAGCCCAACTATTGAGTGTATAGCTGATCACGATCGAGGTAAGGATGATTTATAAACAACGCATAAAAATGCAAAAAATTTATACGTATTTTAGTAAGTTGAGGGTCATGATAGAAGTTGGTATCGGAGCTTGAGTTGGTCTGTCGTGTGTCATGTCTAAAATACTTAATAAGTTGAAAAATTATATCCCCATGTTACTGTGCTTGTTTAGATACAAATTGTGTGTGTGTCGATGGGTTGACTAAGAATTTGATGTGAATGTAGGGAATTGAGCAATTATGCCTAATACCAGTCACGGTAGAGGGGCGAGGGCGCAAGTTAGAGGCCGTAGAGGTAGGCTTGGGGGTCGTGTTAAGCCAGAAACACATAAGGCTCAGGATGAGGTTGAGGTGGAAGCAGAGGTTGAGCATGCTCCATAAGGTCCAGATGAGAGACTTGAGAGTACTAAGGCTCACTTCGCGAGGATTGAGCGGAGCATTGAGATGATCTTGGAATTGGTCACTCAGTCATTGCTTAGAGTTGGAGGTAGACAGAGTCCCGCTACACAGGGTGATGCCGAGCAAGCAACAGTTCCTGAGGCACGTGCACGGCCAACCCAAAGACCTCAGATGACAGAGACACCTACACCCCCACCTGCACAGGATATACCTACACCTATTGCTACACCACAGGCTAGTAGAGGCTGGGGTTAAGGTTGTGACTTAGATAGACTACGACAATTTCAAAAGTTTAGACCGCCATCTTTTAGTGGAGTTAAGAACCCAGTAGCTACTGAGGATTGGATAAATGAGATCGAGAAGCTGTATGGGTTCTTTGAGTGCACTACTATCGAGATGGTAGCGTTTACCGCTTTTATACTGAAAGGATCAACAAAACATTGGTGAAAATCCACCGGGCCTATTCTGAGAGCCTGACATACAGAGATCAGCTGGGATATGTTTTTAGAGGCCTTTCGGAGACAGTATGTTCTGGATACTGCACATAGAAAAATGAAGATGGCATTTTTGGGACTGACCCAAGGGAGTAGGATAGTGGATGAGTATGAGACGATTTTTTTCTCCCTGGGCAGGTATGATCCCAACACGATGAGTAATGAGATCGAGAAAATCCAAAAGTTTATGGATGGATTGAGACCGACCATCAGGTCCAAATTGGTTCCTCTGGATATACCGACCTATAAGGAGGCAGTGCGTAGGGCACAATTGTGCAAACAAGATGTTGATAGGATTGCCTCAAAGTCTGGAAAGGTTAGTAAGATGAGGGACAGAGATAAGAAAAGACCAATGATTGATAGAGGCTTCAGTTATAAGGGAAGCAATAGGTTTGCTGGAAAGAGACCGAGGATCGAGGAGATCCGGGAGAGGACAGTTAATCCTCTCATATATCCAGCTCTAGGTCCAGTGAAAGGAGTTGTGATTGGAGGGCCACGGCCTATTACCGAACAATGTGGCAAGTGTGGCAGGTACCATGAAACTCGACCATACTATAGACATCTTGTTGTATGCTTTAGATGTGGGACACCAGGGCATATAATCCGAGATTGCCCAGAGATGATAGAGAGAGCCCCACAGAAGGGCAAGGAGCCAGAGAGAGCTCCAGTTGGAACAGCTGCTCTGAGGAAAAGGGCTACAGCTAAGGAAAATGGAAAGCAGGCAGTGGGTGTGAGTAGAGGACAAGTGCACGCACTGGACCAGGACACTGCAGATCAATCTTCAGATGTGGTAAAAAGTACCATCCAAATCTTTGATTTAGAAGCATTTGTATTGTTTGATCCTGGTGCCACGCATTCCTTTATATCGCCATCCTTTGCATGTAAGTTGTTGAAGCATATAAAATCCACACTGTTTGATAAGATGTTGTTGATATCTACCCCTATGAATGATAGTTAATTAACAGAGCATGTATATAGAGATTGTAAGATGAGGATAGGGGGTAAAGAGATGGCAGCCGATTTAATTTTACTAAATATGGATGATTTTGATGTAATCTTAGGGATGGATTGGCTGACTACAAAGCATGCTGTTATGGATTGTCATGCAAAAATTTTAATGTTTCCAAAGATAGACAACCTTATTGTAAATTTGGTGAAATGAAATGAAAGAATATGTTATTGCAATTGAGAAGAGTATAATCCAGTTACATGATAATTTAGAGATGAATCTAATTTACAAATTATATATGTTGATGTGATGATTTATGATTACTAATGGTGGAAAGAATAATGTGAAGGATACATTGCTTATGTGGTTGAGACGGATAAGGCACATCCGAAGTTGATGGACATCCCAGTGGTCAAGGAATTTCTAGATGTCTTTCCGGATGAATTACCAGGGTTACCTCCAGATAGGGAGATGGAATTTGATATAGATTTGGCACCTGGTATGGAGTCGATATCCAAGCCACCATACAGAATGGCTCAAGTTGAGTTGGAAGAATTAAGGAAGCAGTTGCAAAAGTTGCTGGAGAAGAGGTTCATCAGGCTGAGGGTCTCACCTTGGGGAGTACCGCTTCTGTTTGTAAGGAAGAAGGATGGAAGCCTCTGACTGTGTATAGATTATCGGTTGTTAAATAAGGCTACCATCAAGAATAAGTATCCCCTTCCACGCATCGATGACTTGTTGGATCAGCTTAAGGGAGCGCAAGTCTTTTCCAAGATAGATTTAAGATCTGGGTATCATCAGTTGAAGATACGGAGTGGAGATGTACCCAAGACAGTTTTTCACACCCGGTATGGATATTCTGAGTTTATGGTTATGCCATTCGGGTTGACGAATGCTCACGCAGCTTTTATGTCATTGATGAATGAGGTATTCCATTAGTATTTGGATCGATTTGTAATCATGTTTATTGATGATATACTGGTGTACTCAAGATCTATAGAGGAGCATGAACGACACCTAAGGATAGTGCTACAGACCTTACGAGAGAAGAAGCTGTATGTTAAACTTAGTAAATGCGACTTTTGGTTGGAACATATCTCTTTTCTAGGTCATATAGTATCGAAAGATGGAGTGTCAGTGGATCCATCTAAGATTGAGGTCGTGGTTCAGTGGCAGAGACCCCAAACAGTGACAGAGATCAGAAGCTTCCTGGGTTTAGCTATGTATTATGGACGATTTGTGGAGGGATTCTCAAGGTTAGCTGCTCTTTTGACACGTCTCACGAGGAAAAATGTGGAGTTTGTTTAGGACGATAAGTGTGAGGAAAGTTTTGAGGAGTTGAAGAGGAGATTAACTACAACTCCGATTCTCACCATTCCTACCAGCTCAGGAAGTTTCTCGGTGTATGCGGATGCTTCACACCAAGGACTGGGATGTGTGCTTATGCAAGATGGGAGGGTAGTTGCATATGGATCAAGGCAACTGAAGGATCATGAGAGGAACTACCCGACCCATGATTTGGAGTTAGCGACCGTAGTGTTTGCATTGAAAATATAGTGCCACTATCTCTATGGTGAGAAATTTCAAGTGTTTACGGACCACAAGAGCCTTAAATACCTGTTCTCACAGAATGAGTTAAACATGAGACAGAGGAGATGGCTCGAGCTCTTAAAGGATTATGATTGTGAGATCATGTACCACCCGAGTAACGTAAATGTGGTTGCTGACGCATTGAGTAGGAAACATCTTGGGATGGTATCATTCATGATAATCAGGGAACACGAACTGTTGGAACAGTTCATGAACCTCAGCTTGGATGTGACCCCGCCCAGTGCTGGTAGTGAAATTATGGTAGCTAGCCTGCAGTTGGAATCGGATTTGGTAGATCAAATTCGATAGGCTCAGCAGATTGATTAGCGGTACAGTGATATTGTTGGGCAAATACAGAGGGGCACAGAGACTGATTTTGAGTTGAGTTCAGATGGATTATTGAAGTTCAGAGGTAGGATAAGTGTTCCTGATGATGTGGAGATCAGAAGGTTGATCTTAACAGAGGCTCACTCAACGAGGTATACGATACATCCAAGAAGTACCAAGATGTATCAAAACTTTCGAAAGGGTTATTGGTGGTCTGGGATGAAAAGGCACATTGTTGAATATGTTGTTAAGTGTCTCGTTTGTCAGTAGGTAAAGGTAGAGCATCAGAAGCCTGCAGGATTATTACAGCCTCTACCGATATCAACATGGAAATGGGAACATGTCACCATGGATTTTATGATGGGATTGTCGAGGACCCGCAGAGGTCATGATGCCATATAGGTGATTGAGGATCGGTTGACGAAGTCAGCCCATTTTCTAGCTATGAGAGCTACCGATACTCTAAGCCAGTTAGTGAACTTGTATGTGCGCGAGATAGTGAGGCTACATGGAATTCCAATGAGCATTGTTTCTAATAGGGATGCTCGCTTGCCATTTTCAGTAAGATTTGAGGAAAAGCTATTAGAGACAAAGTTGTTCACATCAAAGAGAAGAACAACATAGTTGGGAGGCATTTTCTCCATTTGTTGGATTTAAGCAACAAGGTGTATTTCCATTGGAGCAATGAGGAAATCAAGCTAGGTGAGTTTCTAATGCAAATACCCAAGTACATTTGTTGGATATTGATATGGGAAATGATTAGTATGCATAGATATGATAGAAACTACCTAGAAAGTAAAGAATCCACCATAACCTAGGAATGGTCTAGTGTGAGAAAGTGGAATGTAGAAGTGTTAATGATGAATGAGATATCTTGAGAGGATGATTATGTTGTGAGCATGGTTTGGGCATGTTGATATTGAGATAAAGATTATGAGATTTACCACAAGGGGTAAAATGTATATTTAAGGCATTGGATAAATGCTTAATTGAACAAGAGTTAGAAACGTTAACTCAAGTGTTTGATGGATGAATTTCAGTTTCGGATGATACGTCGGAGTAAGTCGAGAGGAGAACGCGAGAAGCATAAAGGCGGATAGTTGCACACAAGTAAAGCGAGGTAAGGGACTGTGTGTTAGCTATAGAGATGTTCGTGAGTATTTTACAGCAATTTCGTAGATATATTGCTAGAACTAGTACGATATTATAATTCTATGAAATGATATGGAAGCATGAAAAGTACTATGATGTATATATGTATTGAGAAATGGGATAGGGTAAGGAAATAGCATGATATGCATGTTTTCAATGTTTTTCTCTAATTTACATTGATATTGATGATTGAGAAATGTTAATGATAGGTTGGCTAATTTTACATGTTTTAGCATGAAGAGACATGCTGTATGAATAAACATGTTTTGAGTTTTAAAAAGAGAAAATAGCCACCTATCAGTTTTGAGATGAGATTTGGTGTTGAAGCGCTAGCTCACACCCGTTTTAATGCCTTTATGTATCGTGCTGGAGTTTTAACTCGCGCGAGGATTTTGAGAAAGTGCGGGAACTTTGCTCGCACCTGTTTTGTTGAGTTGAGGTAAACCTAGGGGTCTGGGACCCAAGGGGATACCAGCCGACGGCCATTTGAACAGGCTGGGCCTTAACGATAGATCGTACCGCACTGGAGCTTTGCATTGATTGTGTGTCACGCTGCTAGCTCGCCTGGTATATGAGACATGGTTTAGGATGAAATGTCCATCGGAGTTGGAGTATGGACTTGGGTCCACGGTCGTACGTAGAATAGTGTAGTTATCCGTTGGTATACTATGTACCGTGTTGGGTGCACGTGAGTACGAGTATCACGTAGATGACACACGACGTATCTTCACCGTGAGTATACGAGGAGATGAGGTGGATTGAGATGAGCCGGAGGGCAGGACTGACCCATTCCCCTTCAGGCGAAGTGATGCCCTGTGCACACCTGATCAGTGAGGCCTGAGATCACTGACTATGGCCATATGTCATGGATATTTGATTGCCGAAAATTCCATGCCTGTCTCAGAGATTCGAGAAACAGAGATAATCTCAGAAAAGAAAGAGATTTGCAGAAAAAGTGAATTAAGAAAAGAAAGAGATTTTGTGTTTTGATAAATCTCTAATTTCCCATTCGTGCCGTGAGGGCACTATTTATGAGCATGTTTTAAATGGAAGCTTGATATTTGATTTACACGAAAATGCTATTGAGAAATATATGTTTAAATGCATTTTTCGTATGATATTTCCATTTATAACAAAAAACATGGTTTTGGTTTATGCATGCATGGGCTATGTAGGTAGTACGATATCTACCTGCTAGCATACATTTCCTTACTGAGCTGTGGTTTGCTCATCCCACTATTTTCCCCCTCCAGGTATTGAGAAGTAAGAGAGCGGTGGTCTCTAGGTCTTTTGTGTTGAACAACTCCCACAATTCCGTAAAGGTATAAGAATTGTATACACGAGTATTTTGTATCTAATTTATCGTATCGCACAGTTATATCTTGGAATTGTAAACAGTATTATGGGGATGATATGTAAGTACATGGTATTTATACAATTAATTTTGTATATTTACACACACACCTGGGAGTGTAAATTAAAGCTTTAAATCTTCCACTGTAAATGAATGAAATTTTAGTAATTGCATCTTCTCACAGCCTAACCGTAGTAGAGAATGTATAGATAGAAGGATTCCCAGAAGTGGGGTGTGACACAAAGATTTCACACAAGTTTAAATAGGAATAAAGTATGAATTGATGCCATTTTCAAGTCTCAAAGGTAAATGGATGAGGAAATGACCATGGAAATAAAATGTATGAAGTTTGGTATGTGTTGCTATAGAAACACTGTAGAAAATCTAAAAATATGAATGACAGATCGATCTCATAGTATGAGAGATTGACCTGGAAGAGCCAAAATGCTCTTATTTTGAGCTATGGAACAGTACAAATCGATCTCTAAGGGAGCCAGATCGATCTCCTAACACATTTTGTAAAATGCAGATCGATCCTTAATGGAACAGATCGATCTCCTTAGCTCTCAGGTTGAAAGTAAATCGACATCCCCTAAGACCAGATCGATCTTCTTAACCTTCTGTTTGAAGCAGATTGATCTTCCCTACTCGACAGATCGATCTCCTACCTTCAAATACCGTGGAAAATGAGGGATTTTAAGAGGACCAGATCGATCTCCACCCAAGACAGATCGATCTCATCAAGCTGAGTCATAAATATGGAGCAGTTGGATTTGCATTTCCGAGATAAAAACCAATCTTTCCCATTTCCAACCTAAAAACCTAGATTTTTATTTCTAAATCCGACCATTTTCAAGAAGATTTGAAGGAAAGCTATTAGAGATAAAGTTGTTCACATCGAAGAGAGGAACAACTTAGCTTGGAGGCATTTCCCCACTTGTTGGATTGAAGAAACAAGGTGCATTTTCATTTGGGGCAAGAGGAAAACAAGTTAGGTGAGTTTCTAAAGCAAATACCTAAGTACATTATTTAGATATTGATTTTGGAGTTGTTTAGTATGCATAGAAATGATAGAAACTACCTAGAAAATAATGAATCCACCATGACCTAGAAATGGTCTAGTGTGAGAAAGTGGAATGTATTGAGATTAATGATGAATGGGATATATTGAGGTTAATATAGGGTTATGAGAGTGATTCTAAGGTGTTGTTAGTGAATAAATTGTAGGATTCACCAAAAAGGGGTAAAATGTGGGTTAAGGCATTGGTAAATGCAAAGATGAGTTATATTGACTAATGAGGTCAAATGTGAGTTAACAACTTTAACTCGAGTGGTTTGAATGAATGAATTGTAGCTCCCGAGGATACACTGGAGTAAGGCGAGCCAAGAGCCCAAGAAACTAAGAGGAAGAGAGTCGTACTCAAGTAAATCAAGGTAAGAGAATTCTGTGGACTCTTAGAGATATCTGTACGTAATTTGGGTGCTTAAATGCTTTGCTAGTATGGATGAGATATTAGGAAATGATATTGGATGATTGAAGGGTAAAAAGTTGGGTGTTTGAGAAATGTGCATGAAAATAAAAGCATAATGCTTTGGAAAATCATGTTTTATTACTTTTTAGCAAGTGATTGGTAGGTTGGCTAACATTTGAAAATGAGTTGCAAAAGAAATGAGTTGTTTTGGTTTTGTTAACCATACTTTGCAAAGAATTGAGCCACCTACATGATTTCATGAGAATGAAAGCGTGCTAGAGTATGACTCGCACGAGATTTGATGTGTTTTATACGCATGAGTGCTGGAGCTTAGCTCGCACTAGTTTTCACATGGATTTCATACTAGTTTTGGCATGTGCTTGGAGCTTAGCTCTCATTAGATACCCACCTTATTTGTGTCGTGCTTGGAGCTTCGGGTAAACTGGGTGTCACACTGATTAAATAGGATTGCACGTGCATTTGTGATATTTTGACATGTTGATAGCCGTGTTAGGAGTTTCGGGTAGACAAGAGGTCGTACCAATTAAATAGGCTCACAAGTGCGTTTGAGATGTGGCGTGATATGATATGTTGATGTGGGTCCACGGAGTACGTTGTACCGTGCATGTAGCATGGAGTACGTTGTACCGTGTTGAGATGTGATATGTCGTTTTCGGACGAGATCTGCTATGAACCGACGGGCAGGATTTGACCTACTACCTATCTGGAAGTAGATAGTGGTGATATCCCGCACACCTGATCCGTGTAGCTGGTATCACAGGTTATAGCCATAGACCTAGAGGTTATTTCCCTTATTGAATTGCCTATCTCACATGTCTATTGCTTTGAGAATAAATCCATGTTTGAAATGTTTTGTGGGTCAGGATAGTCCGAAGGAGGGACCAAATCCTAACTAGAGTTGAATTGTTTTAAGATGAAAGTATGTTAATGGTTTTTAAAGTGCACTAATGCATGATGTTTAATGACATGCTTTACTTGTGAAATATGCATGATGATTAATGCCATGCCTTACTTATGAAATATGCATTATGGTTAATGCCATGCTTTGAATGGGATTTTGTGCACTAAATTTTTATTAGCATGAATGCTTTACATACCATTAACACAATCATACACTCATATTTTGAGATTAAAATGATGAACTAAATGCTTTGAGCGTGGCATCACGATCACGTAGATAGTGCAGTATCTACTTGTTCGCATGATTGCCTTACTGAGTGTGTGGTTTGCTCACCCCCTTATTTTTCCCCTCTCTACAGAGATTTGAGTATAGAGTGAGCGTGACTGGAGGCTTTCCCTTTTGGTATCCGCTGCATCCCATCGCTAAAGGTATACACACTTGAATTATTTAGTATCTAAACTAGACATAACACAGTAGTATTTTGTATGTAAACATTGGGGATGCAAAGCAATGTAAACACTTGTAAACAGTAACTCTGATGTATTTATGAAAGTGTTTACTTTTGAAATTAAATTGTTATGGATGGATGAGGAAGACATTGACACACAGCCCAACTGTTTAATGTGTAGTTGATCACGATCGAGGTAAGGATGATTTATAAACAACGCATAAAAATGCAAAAAATTTATACATATTTTGGTAAGTTGAGGGTCGTGATAAGGTCATCATAAGCACCCCTCATAATAAACTCGCTCGAGGGCTCAAAATCTAGCTTGTAGTGAGACCAATTGGGGGCCTCAAATAATTCAACCTCTGGAGTGCATAGAAGCTTTGAAAACAACTCACATTTTCTATGTTTCTTTTACCAAGACTGAGCTAGATAGAAACCATACTTCATGAAGCCCAAAGAGTAATCTTCTTTCCCTCTTGAAGCAATCTATAAAAAGTCGGTACTCCCTTACAGCCTCCATTCAAATTCGATCTATCTTTGCTTGACTAAAAAAAAGAAAAAGGTCGGCCATATAGATCAGTAATATGCTACTTCAACTCTTTATTCCGATTATCTAACTTGCTGAAGTTTAAAAAAAGAGAATCATACTTGGACTTTAGTTTGCCAAACTTTGTTTTGGTTGCAAAAAAAATCTTCCTTAAAATGCTCTAAAGACTCGACCTTAGATGTTTCCACCGTGAGGTAGCCTTTGGTGAGAGTCAGCTCCTGAGACATCTTAATGAGTTCATCCTTAAAATCCTTGACCCGCTACAATAGCTCGATTAGCTGGTTGTTGGAGTTCACTAGTTTCATCTTCTTATTCCTCAACTGATCTATTTCCTTCTTAGCTTTAGAGCTGTAAGCGTGCTTTTGCATATTGACCACGATACCCTTCTACATGGCCTAAAAATGAAACAAGGTAAGACAAACAAACTACAGAACATCAATAGTAAAGTACTGTAGACTAGAGGATTACCTTCATCAACTCTAGATCTTTTAAGTCCTTACCATTCAAGAAGTTCCTAAAAAGTTGTTTATCATCTCAAAGAAGAACGGTGGACCAACCTAAACGAGAAGCTACCCTGAGAGTCTCTAGATTGTCATTATCATGTACCCTGAGGTATACCCAAAACTCTTTGCCTCTCATAGTATATCCCTCATCTACTTGTTGAGGCTCATTGTCCACTGGATCGATTTTGGAAAGAAAGGGCTTGTGTATCATCGCCCCCTCAATGTGGAGATGTTTATGGTTCTTTTGCTTAGGCAGGGCCATGTTACACTTCACTTGGTCCTCAGAGAATGGTTATTCAGTTGATTGTTGAACTAATGTATTAAAGGTATGTGGGGAGTGTGAAGACGCTTTCCTTTGACCCCAAACAAGGTCTCGTGAAGAACTCTCATAAACAAAGGTATAGGCATGAGGCGAATTTCGATGCCTAGAGGGAGGTGGCATTGGAGCAAGCGGTAGCGATGATAGAGTTGGAGTGCAATTTGCCTCGGGACTAAATCTTTATTTAGTAGTTGCTTTTAGGGAGGATCATTAGAGGGGTCCCCTTTAGTCCTCTTATGCAACAAAGCGTGTCTAACGTTACTTAGCTCTGCAAAAGAAAAGATATTGGATAAGCATGAAACAATAGTTGTAAAAGCAAAAAGGTTACCATCAGAAGAATTTAGATAATCCTGAATAGAATCTATATTTAGCGACTCGTCCTTTGGAAGGACCATGGAGGTTAAGCCATGTCTATCCCAATCGCCTTTTTCATCGAAGGGGCATGCACAGAACTGGATTCCTTATTGGTGCTCTCTCTATCCTCTCATGAACTAAAGTTTTTAGGATCTGGTTCAGGAGGTATGAGTAGTTTGGGCTTTAAAGGAGGGTTAACAAGGGCAATAACAGGCGCTTTTTGGATACCCCAACCGCTAGCCGCAAGATTTTCTTGGGTCAAAAAGGTGAAAAGTTTAATTAGGTTTTTCACAAGCAACTGAGCAATAGATGTAAAAAGATTGGCTATTGAGGTCTTAAATACAAGGAGTTTTTAGGATTTTCAATTTAATCATCCAACGGGTGAGGAATCTTAGACGCTCAGGTATTTCCACAATGAGCCACTCTGGCTTGAATCCATAAAGTTAGTTAATGAGTTTTTGGAATATTCTATTAAGAAAAGTTGGGCTCCTACACCCTTTGTATAGAGAAAGGAACTAAACCTAAACTACCTCGAACTCTCAAAAATGCACTAGGAAGTAGGAGTGAAACTTCAACACCCTTTATTCGACAATGCATTGTAAAGCCCATTAATTGAGCCCAACCATGAAGGTAGAGTTAACAAGGAGCAATGCCTTAATCCCTAAGAAGGATGCTCTAAAGTTAGATAAAGGGAAGTAATGCCCTAACTCTAAGGAAACCTTAAAAACAGTCACTCTACTAGACATACTAAATAGGCCTCTCTCTTTAGGGCTAGGAATTTGTATGCGCATCCCTCTGATAAGGTAAACTTATTGCTAATATCTTGTAAATTGACCTCTGTTAAAATGGAGTTGAGACCTAACTCTAATTGCTTCATGACACCATGATTAGCCATGGTAGGTTCTACTAGACACTTAAAAAGCCAAAGTTAGTCTAAGGAACCAAGGTTGAACCAAAGTCATGGTATGGTTAGACTAGGGTTGCAATAAGGTTAGTGTGAGAATTGAGAATTTTGTATACCCAGTTATGATAATTGTAATTTGGTGTATGTAATCATGATATGTTAATGTACACGCAAGTTTTAAATATGATGAAGTATAAGAGAATGAGGTCTTTAAGTCTTGAATGTGTATGGATTGAAATATGGACTATGGGGTAGATTTTGGGAAGTTTTACATTGAGTTTTCTGCAATTGATGCAGCAGCAGTACAATCTATAAAGGCCAGATCAATCTCCAAGGATGAGAGATTGATCTCATGGCTCCAGAATGCAGAAAATGTGTAAAAACTGATAGGCAAATCGATCTTATAGACAAGCAGATCGATCTCCAAATGTTTCTGTAAAAAGAAGATCGATCTTCTCAAAGAGTAGATTGATCTCATAAAGTATTCTGTAAACAAAAGATCGATCTCCTCAAGGAGCAGATCGATCTCATGAAGCAATTATGAGATCGATCTCACCCCACGACAGATCGATCTCCTAGGCATAAAATTATCCCAAAACATTCCCAAATTCAAAAAGAGATCGATCTCATCAAGGACCAAATCGATCTCCTACCTTTGGCCTATATAAGGACCCCTTTATTTTTTTGGAAATCGATCTCTCTCTCTCTCTCTCCAAATCACCATTTTCACAACCCTAGCTTTCTCTCTCCTTTAAAACCCTCATTTCCATCCAAATCTCAGGCAGAGGCAAGAAGGAAAGTTGTTCCTCATCCAAATGAGAACAACATACTTGGAAATCGAATGACGAATTGAATCGAGGTGTGAATAGAGCTCTCCATAAGTTTTGGATGAATTTCTAACTTTTAATCTTTGATATTGAGGTGGTTTTGTAGGAAATGATTAGAGTTGATGAAATTATGATTTTGTTGGAATGATGATGATGTTATACAATTTGTGGTAATTTTGGTATTTTGGCTATAAATTGAAATCGAGGCAATGAGGTGATTTTGGCATGGATATTATGCATGAAAATGTAGGATTTGAAATGTAGTAGATGAGAATGTGGATTAGGATAGGAATATGAGAAAAATGAGGTTTGTAGTATTTAACGAGAATATGAGCAAATGTGTGCTCGATGATGTGATTGAGATGAATTATTGATGTTTTAGCATCGTTTGGACAGCCCGAGAGTTTCAAAGAGGAATGCTAGGGTAATCCATCGTTTGGGGGAACGATTGCACTATACGCGGTGCAACGAGGTAAGGGAAAACTTAAACTCATTTGTGTATACGATTTTGTGATGATATTGTATCATGAAATGTGATTTGAGAAAACAAGCATGTTTTTATAAGTTGTGAATGAGTTATTGCACAAGTTTAATAGTCGGTTGGGGCCCAATTTTGTGAGTTGTAAACTAAATGTGAAATTGTTTTACAACCATTTTGAGTTTAAAAAGTGAAAAGCGATTTAGGCTCTACGTTAAGGCGTACTGAGATTTGAGAAATTGTGTGCGTGGTTTTGCCAGTTTAAGCTTAGTTTTGACATGTTTTGTGTTGAGTACAAAATGGTTTTGAGATGAATTTTATGAGAAAAACCATTATGAGCGCTACGTGAAGGCAAATCGATTTTATATGATAATGGCTATTACTGAGACTTAAGCGTGTCATGTTGAATACATATCGGGCTTTGCTCTTGTAGCATGTAAGGTCGGGCCGTGCTCAAGTAGCACGTAAGATCAATGCCTCTATTCTAGTAACGCGAGATGACCCCGTTCCGCGGTAGCAATGGGTGGCATTGCTTTGATAGCATGTAAGATCGACGACTGTACAACTCTGATAAAGTCTACAGTGAACCATGGCCATGGGTGTATTATTATCGACGAAATCCCTCAATTGGGGATGTCCGCCTAAGAGACGAGTTCAATCGTTTGGATGTGCCATGACGAATTTTTATGAGTTTTATTTGCCTAGTCTCGTTTTACATATGAGATTGTGATTGGTGGCTACGCCACATGCATTACTATTGCAGTGATTTTCATCACGTTTTATGAGAAAAGTCATCATCGCATCTTGTTTTATACATGCTTGTAATCATGGTTTGAGCCATTTATTATCATGTTTCTACATAAGCTTTGAGAAATGAGTTGAGATGATGTTTTAATTATTCATACTACACTTTTCTACTGAGTTTATTAGGTTTTCACCCACAAGATAAAATGATTGTGTTGTGCAAATCATTATTTTGTTAATAAATCCCTTACCCCCTTACTGAGTGATTTAGAAGCTCATCTTTTTTTATCTCCCCCCAGATTTCTTCAAGTGAAGAGAGTTTCCCTGCAACGTACGGAGTAGTGGCTAGTGGAAGACTTGAGCTCCAGGCCATATATTGTACTTTGAGATATATTTTAATATTTCATGTACCCAGACTTAAGTTGTATTTACAGACACTTGATGAACAGTGATTTATGGGATGTATTAGGATTAATTAATTCGGAATTGAAGAATGAATATGATGTAATATATAGATGTTGGATGATGAGATCCTGAGGTGTAAATTATAATTTATACATGATGATGCATGACACTGCACAAGAATGCACCTAGAATTGTGAAATGATGTAAATAAATTTTAAATTTGCTATGTTTTTCGCACTTCCAGGGCGTCACAATTAGACTAGTGTATTGTAATAGGGTTAGACTAAGGTCGCGACAAGGTTAGACCAAGGTTACGATAGGGTTGACCAAGGTTGCTATAAGGTTAATGCGATAGACCTCAAGAAGAGCTTACTCTGCAGCAGAGTAAGTGACAGTGTTTGAGATAGATGTAACAGGAGAGGTTTTTTTAGAACTTACGCTGCGATACCTTACCTTATATAGCCATGTTAGAGGTAACTGAAGTGTCGTGTTCCCAAGGAAAGTAAACGATCTTTTGCAAACAAAATGTCACGTCTTTAAGGCAATTGAGGAAAAACCTAAAAACCTTTTTTTTATACTATTCCACAAGGAATTTCCTTATGCAAGAGTGGAAAGCAATTGATGGAGATCATACTAAGAATGTACATCTTGGATCCACGCAGGGCAGCGTCTATTGATAGGGAAACGCCATGTGTTAGGGCTAAGGTGCCACGTGGCTTCAGGCACGCAACGTGTCGCCCCTAATATGATAGATCCCCTTTGGCAGAACCCTACCGTAATCCTGTGCGACAAAACCCTGGGGCGAACCCCTACTGCGAGGCTATGCTGCAGAACCCTACCGCAAGGTCGTGCTGCAGACCTTTGTCATAGTACCCTACTACAGACCCTCTATCGCAAGATGAGGTGTGCTCCTAGAGGCCCTATGCCTTACCTATGACAAACCAGACGCGTACCTAAGCCTGGGGATTCAGTTGACCAACTTAGAGAAAGCCCAATAGCATTAATGAGACATTTGTCTTAAGGCTTAATAGATAATTACTAGATTGCTGATCTATATAAATATCCCGTAGGTATCATCAAAAATCCATAAGCTCTATTTTACTTATTGAAACTTTGCTCAAACTATTCTCTGACTTAAGTATTAGAGTGCATGCGTAAAGACAAATCCTTGCGCCTTTTTTTTTATTTTTATTGTTTTTACAGAGCTTTTGGTATACATGGATAAGAAGACTCGAACTGACACGTCAACATCTACTCATTGTTGTTTTCAACAACAACAATTATATATTTTTCTTATAATAAGAAAAAGAGTAAGTTTCATTTAAATTATTGAGATTTGAACTTAATTCAACTTTAATAAATTATTATTAAAAATAAATATTTCACCACAAATAATTTAATATCATTAACAAAAGTTAATAGAATGTGAGCATTTACAAAATTATCTAACCCTAAACTTTTCAATCTAAATAATTCCCCTTTCTTCTAATTTTCCTCTATTTTCTAATTTTGTTGTCACTATCAACAATTATGTGTTGCTGACGTATCCACCTCGATCTTCGTACCACGTGCTTCAGATCATTCTGTAAAAAAAAAAAAGAAATGATCAGAGGGATGCAGGGGTTGTTCCCTGCATTTGCACTCCGATGCTTAAGTTAGAGAATAATTTTTTGAGAGTTTCAGTAGAAAATTGTCTTCTAGTCCAAAGAATCATACATGACCCCTATTTATAGGGAGTTTCCTTGTTCCTTAATTACGCTTTTGTCTTTTTATAAAAATGTCTCAATATGTCAAATCATCCTCAGATATCAGATCATCCTCAGATATGCCACGTGGTCCAGTATAATTGGCTGAAATAATATTAAAATTATTATTCATAACAATTGCTCCACACTCTTTTGCGAGTAAATTATTGCTAAGCAAAAGAGTATACTTTGTTTATAATAGGTAATTTTTAATTTTTTTATTGAAAGGTCGGCGCGGTCGTCACGTTGTAGTTGGCGCGGCCTGCGGTACATATATATTGAAGTGGGGTCGTTTCTTCATTTCATGTAGTCTCTTGGTTTTAAATGCGGCAACCCATAGACTTTCGCGGCAAGCTCTAAACATTCACGACAAGATATCACGATAAAGTACTCTCATTCGTGGCAAGCTTACACTTTGCGGTAATCCTTTAATCTTCACGGCGAGATTACCTTTCGCGGCAAGATTAACCATTCACGGAAAGGTTGACTCATCGAGGTAACCCTTGATCCTTAGCGGCATCCTTATCCTTCGTGACAAGCATTGATCATTCGCGACAATCATTGATCCTTCGCGGCATCGCGACAGCCTTGATCCTTCACGGTAATCATTGATCATTCGCGGCATCGTGGTAGCCTTGATCCTTCGTGACAATCATTGATCCTTCGTGGTAAACCTATTATTTGTGGCAAGCATTGACCCTTCGCGGCAGACCTATTATTCACGGCAAGCAGTGACCCTCCGCAGAAAGTTTTGGTCTTTCGCGGTAAGCTTTGATGGCTAGACGAGGTACCGACAAACAAATAAATTTAGGTTCCCCTTCTAGACTTAGGGAATCTGACCTTGAGTCCATTCGCAGTAATTTTCCTCTGCCTGAGGGTTATTTTTATAGACTTCCAACTGATAGAGAATGCTCCCCTCAAGCAGTCAGTAGTGGCGTTCCCGTTCACTTAGCTTCGCTAGATTTTGGACTTCGTTTTCCCTTACTTGACTTTGGAGTTGCTTTTCTCCAACATTTCAGTATAGTCCCCGCTCAACTTCATCCTAATGGATGGGCGCAAGTGGTCGGGTTTACAATCATATGCCATAGATGCGGTGTTACGCCTACTGTTCCTTTGTTTAGTTCATTTTTTTGAGTTCGTAATGTCCCGAACTCGACTTGCTTTAGTATTCATAGGGTTGTTGGGGTAGGACAAAGTAGTAAGCTTTTTGGAAGACTACCATCTAAGTTGCACAATTACGCTTCAGATTGGATTATTGTTGAGTTTCCATCGTCTTTAAACATTCCCACTCATTGGTGTCTTCGTGAACCTCCTAACATTTGTCGTCCTTCTGACTTAAGACATTTATACGGCTCTTTAATCTCCCAGCTACAAGTAGATGATGGGAGTACTTTGTTATCTTTACTAACTTCAGAGAATATAACTGCTGCTGGCTAGGGGCGCATTTCCATTGTTCCCGTTTTTGCACTCGCGCCCGTCTTGCCTCTACTTTCGTGGAAGAGGGTCAGGGTGTGAAGAACCCTTCCGGGTCTTCTGAAGGAAATTCTGATGAAAACTTGGAATGGGGTCAAGGGGAGGCTTTTGGAAGCCCTTTTCTAGATTTTCCTTCCGATGAAAGTTTGGCTAACATTAATTCTCTTAATGCTTATCTTAATTTAGGTGATTTCACATTGCATTCACATATACACATAATTGTTCATTTCTTAAGTGGTCGTTTTGATTCTTTTTGGTTTCTTTTCTTTCAGGAACGAGCGCACTCGGAAGAGCTTTTACCCAACGAGATGAAACGGAGAGTGCTCCTGAAGCTGTTCGTCCACAAAAGCGAAGGCGTCCACAGGGTTCTGGACAAGTTAGGAAAACTTCTTCTCGAGGTCGAGCTCGAGATGTAGATCAAGATCCCCCTGCAACTTCTTCACTACATCATGAAGGATCGAGTTCTCGAACTCAGGGCAAGGGCAAACAACCTGCGGTAGAAGCCCTGCCTCTTGATCCCGAATTAGAGGAACATCATCGGAGGAATAGGGTAGAATGCAACCTTACTCGTCCTTCATGCACTGATAGGCGGTTATTACATATTGAATCGATCATGCGAGATTCTCCAGTGCTTCCACAGATAGCGGAACTGAACACGTCTCGGTATCAAGTAGATGGTGGCACAGTCGTTCGGGGAAAGAACTTTATTGTTTATCCTGGTGTTAATGATAATGACTCAATCCATGATCTAAGAGTAGCATCTCGTCTGGGATAGTCGACCATTCTTCCTCGGGACGAGGTGGAGTTATTTAAGAATTTCTCTACTTCTGATGACCGATTTGATTATTTGGTCATACAGGTACTTTTCTGTCTTTTTCATTGTTTCCTTCTTTGTTAATTGTATCTTGATATTTGTTGTTAATTTCAGGCCGCTCAACAAGTGATTGCTAACAATGCGTGGCATAGAGCCTATCGATCTCATGCGGATGTTGAACTTGCCCGATTAAGAGCTGAAAGGGCTGAATGATAAATGAGAGGACCCAATACATAAGGCTCCCCGAACGTCTTGATAGATTGAAGAAGGAAAAGGAAGAGTTGAATCTTGAGCACCTCCACCTTCAAAGAGAGCATGCTGCCACTTGTGAAGAGCTGAACTCTTTCAAGTCTAATTATGATGTTGTTCTTGCTCAATTTCAAGACCTTCAGACTAATTTTAGTAAGTTGGAAGAAGAGAATTTGAAGCTGCGTCAAGAATCTCAATCTTCCACCGTTAATCTAGAGGTGCATGATCAGATTCGTTTCGAAGCTGTCAGAGAGTATTGTCTATCATAGGACTGTTACGATAAGAAGGTTTTATTCTATACTGCTTTCGTGAAATATGGTTTTTATATGGCGCGCTCCTGGTTGGAGAAAGAGAGATTTGGCGAGTCCTATTCCGAACTGCAACAGTCCAAGCAAGTGGAACAGTATACAAATGAATTTCTGGATTGGACAAACTATGAGCCTAACGGTGAAGACTTTGCCACCTACATGGCGAAGGGGGCTCACGACAATCTTTCTAATCTGACGGGTCCTTGGGAGCCTCGTCGGTAAGAATGAGTGATTGATGCATTAGGTGATTTGGACGATGAAGATCTAGATTCTCCCAACGGAAGTGCTTCTCTGGTTGTAAAGGAGTATATTTTAGACGTGTTTTTTATCTTACATATTTGTTGTTGCCTCTTTTTTCCTTTTTTTTTAAATATATACACATGAAGTATGGTTTGGTACTTATATATTTATGGTGTGATTTTATTTATGACTTACCTCGCGCCCTTTTCGCTTCAAACCCTTGCACTATGTTTTATAGCTTACCTCGCGTATTTTTCGCTTCAAGCCCTTTGTTTGTTGAGCGCGTGGCTTACCTCGTGCATTTTTCACTTTAAGCCCTTGCACTATTTTTTATTGCTGACCTCGCACATTTTTTCACTTTAAGCCCTTTATTTGTTGAGTGCGTGGCTTACCTCGTGCATTTTTTGTTTCAAGCCCTTGCACTATTTTGTTTTTATAACTTACCTCACGCATTTTTCGCTTCAAGCCCTTGATTGTACATAATTAAGATAGCTAAAAAGAAAAATCTTGATAAGCAATGTAATATCATCATTCATGAAACAGCAAATTATTTTCCTTCGAGCAATAAATCATAAAGAAAATAAAGTAATCAATAAAAGATTGTTACTGCAAATAAGGCTTCAAATGGTTACCGTTCCATGTTTTCAACATCTCCTTGCCCTATAGATTCTCCAGAATGCACGTGCTGGGTCCAATCATCTTTTTAACTCTGTATGATCCCTCCCAATTTGCTCTAAACTTGCCATCCTCTCTCTGAACATTGGTGATGATTGTTTTTCGCAATACTAAATCTCCCTCCTGGAAAAGTCTATCTTTTACCCGCGAGTTGTAATAACGAGCCACCCTTTGTTGGTAAGCTGCAAGCCGTATGACTGCTAAATCCTGTTACTCATCAAGTCCAAATTCTCCCTGAGGCCTTGAGAGTTCTCTTCATGTTCATAAGGAATTATCCTTGGAGAAACAGCCCCAATCTCTACTGGAATTAGTGCCTTTATCCCATATACCAAGTTGAATGGCGTCTCCCCCGTCGGTACCCGACTAGTAGTTCTGTACGCCAACAAGATGCTGGGAAGTTCATCCACTTAAGCTCCCTTTGCCCTGTCAAGGCGAGTCTTAAGGCCATGTAGTATGGTTCTGTTGCTGACCTCAGCTTGACCATTGGCTTGTGGATATGATACTGATGAAATCTTCAGCTGAATATGAAGTCCTTCACAAAAATTTCAGAAAGCATCACAATCGAACTGTTTTCCATGATCAGCATTTAAAATCCGTGGAACTCCAAAGCAGTAGATTATGTCTTTCCACACCATTGCCTCGATCTTCCTTTTCGTGATTAACGCTAGCGGCTCTGCTTCTATCCACTTAGTGAAATAATCCGTAGCTACTAACAAGTATTTCCTTTGCCTTGTGGCCATCGAAAAATGTCTCAATATATCTAATCCCCACCGAGCGAATGGTGTTGGTTGAAAGATACTTTGGAGTGCTGTTACTGGTGCAGCTGTTAAGGGAGCGAACCTTTGACATGTGTCACATTTTTGTACTTTGTATGCCGCATCTTGCTTTAGTGTTAGCTAGTAAAACTCTGCTCTGAGTATTTTCGTTGTCAGGACTCTGGCTCCCAAGTGTTCTCCACATATTCCTTCATGAACCTCAGCTAAGGCATAATTTGCTTGCTCTGGACTTAGACATTTCAATAGTGGCATGGTGAACCCTTTCTTGTAAAGCTCCTTATTCACTAAAGTAAACCTTGCACTCTGTATTCTGGTCTTTCGAGCAGCTTCTTTGTCTTCCGGAAGAGTCCCTTCCACCAAGTATCGTTTGATCGGGGTCCTCCAATCTTCGCCAACTTCGATGTCTAGCACATTATCCTCCTCTATACTAGGCCTCTCTAGCCTCTCTACTTTTACTAATCTTCCAATTGTTTCTTTGGAAGACGTCAGCTTAGACAGAGCATCAGCTTGATTATTTTCTGATCGGTTAATTTAAGTAAGCTAAAATTTATCAAATGATTGGGCTAAAGTCTGGACCTTCTGCAGATATGGAACAATGGAGGATTCTCGGGTTTCAAATTGTCCATTGAGCTGATTGACCACAAGCTGAGAATCACTATGGGCTAACAAGTTTTTAACCTAAAGCTCCTTCGCCAACTTCTTTTGAGAAGCATGGGAAATTGAAATGTAGGGAATATTCTAGCATTTCTCCTCTCAGAGATTCTAGTACAATACCAACTCCACTTCCTTGGTAGTTGGACGCTCCATCAACAAACAGCTTCCACCATTCAATTGCCTGTTCTTTTGGGACTTCCCGACAAGTTCATTCAACTACGAAATCTGCCAATGCTTGTGCTTTATGGCTTGACGAGGCTGAAAACTGATGTCATACTCACTGAGCTCAACAGCCCATTTCACTAATCGTCCTGAATGTTCAAGCTTTTGTAATGTCTGTTTCAGAGGCTGATCTGTCAATACCACTATTGAATGTGCTTGAAAATAGGGACGTAGCTTCCTTGCAGCCATGACCAGTGCTAAAGCTACTTTCTCAACTTACGGGTACCGTGTTTCCACATCTAGCAGTACTTTACTCACATAATAGATTGATCTATCTCCGTCAACGGTTTTTCTTAACAGCACAGCACTCACTGCCTTGTCTCCTATACCTAAGTATACGAACAAACGCTCCCCGATTAGAGGTCTCGATAGCAATGGGAGTTCCCTTAAGTACTCCTTCAATTCCTCAAAAGCCTTTTGACATTCTTCGGTCCATTGAAAGTTCTGTCCACCTCGAAGTGTCTTGAAGAAAGGTAGGCTTCGCTCGACTGATTTCGACAAAAAGCGATTTAGTGCAGCTAATCTCCCTGTTAATCTTTGCACTTCTTTGAGGGTAACTGGGGGCTTCATATCCATAATGGCTTGTACTTTTTCGAGATTAGCCTCAATCTCTTGACTAGTTATCATAAAGCCCAAGAATTTTTCGGATTGAACCCCGAAGGAGTATTTACTGGGATTAAGCTTCATATCATACTTTCTCAAAACTGTCAGGACCCTGGATAATTTCGAGGCATGCGATTCTCCTTCTCTACTCTTCACAATCATGTCATCTACGTACGCTTCCATGGTGTCTCCAAGCAAATCCTTGAATATTTTTGTTCACCATGCATTGATACGTAGCCTCTACGTTTTTAAGCCAAAAGGCATCACTCTGTAACAATAAGTGCCCTTGTCCCTAATGAAAGACGTTTTTTCTTCATCAGCAAGATGCATCGAGATCTGATGGTAACCAGAAAAAGCGTCTAAAAAGCTAAGCAACTCGTACCCGAAAGTTTCATATACCAATTTGTCAATTCGAGGTAGCGGGTACGAGTCTTTTTGGCATGCCTTATTTAGATCGACGAAGTCTACACACATTCTCCATTTTACATTTGCCTTCTTCACCATCACCACATTAGACAACCAGTTCGGATATAAAACTTCTCGAATGAATCCGGCTTTAAGCAGCTTTTCAATCTCTCCTTCTATGATTTGCTGTCTTTCTGGGGAGAAGTTCCTCTTCTTTTGCTTGATAGGTTTAGCCCCAAGCAGCACATTAAGCTCATGACAAATCACTGTGGGATCAATTCCAGGCATGTCAATGGGGGTCCATGCAAAAATATCAGTATTGTCTTTCAAACATTTTACCAATTCCTCCTTGGCCTCGGATTTCAGTTGGCTCCCGATATACAACTTCTTTTCCTTATCAGCTGTCAACTTAGCCTCCTCCAATTCTTCCATAGGCTTAGGTTTGGGTGATTCAACAATTGTAAGGGTTTCCTTTCTTTGCATACCCTTACATGTGGTAGATGCAACATTGCATGTTCTCGCCCTCCTTTGATCTCCCCTTACCAGTCTTATTCCTTCAGGAGTGGAAAACTTCATCAGCAAATAGCAAGAGGAAAACACAGCCCTCATGTCGCTCAACAACGGTCTTCCAAAGATAATGTTATACGCCAGGGAAGTTGATCTTACCACCATAAATAATACTTGCCTTGTCACACATCTAGGACTCTCTCCCAAGGTAACAACCAGTTCAATGGATCCGGCTACTTTCACCTTCTCACCTGCAAATCCAAAGAGCGGGGTGGTTCACTCAAATTCATTTTTTCGAAACAATTCCAATAGATAAGATTCACTGAACTCCCATTATCTATCAGAATCTGACTCACTGGATGTTTGGCTACCACTGCCGATATGACCATGGGGTCCTCGTGAGGAATAATCACGTCCCCTTGATCGACAGGTGTAAACATAATTCCTTCTTCATTCTTGCCAACTCTCACAACAGAACGGATCTGATACGCCTGTCTAGCGTAAGTCTTTCTTGAGGTCGATGAGTCACCTGCTCTTCCCTCTCCACCTGAGATTACATTAATAACAGGTCTGGTAGGTTCATTGTTAACCTCTTGATTCCTATGCTCCCTTGGTCTCACTCCATTTCTCCTTTCTTCATTTCTCCTCTCGTCTTCCTTGTTATTAAAGTGCCTGTCGCGCAATCTACGATCTTCTTGGCCCTGTGGAAGGTTCTGATTCCTTCTAGTCATCCGTAAAAAGTGATCTAATCTCCCTTTTTTAGCTAACTTCTCCAATTGGTTCATTAAATCTCGACACCTCTCAGTCGAGTGACCATAGGCTGCATGAAAACTGCAATAAGACCTCAAGTCTCGTCCTAAACTCCCTTCAACTTTTCTAGGGAATTGAATCATTCTCGACCTCTCTATTACTGCCAATATTGAAGCTCGTGACTCAGTGAATGGCGTATAAGTATAGTACTTCAACTTGAGAGCTTTACTCGATTTATCTGGTCTTCCCGTGCTTTTATCATTGGGCTCCCTCTCTCATTTCCTATCATCTTTAGTGTCTCTGGTCGAGATTGACTTCATCACCTCTTCTTGAGCAACATATTTGTTTGCTCTGGAAAATAAGTCTGATACCGTTGTTGGCTGATCCAGAGATAAGGACTCCTATAGCCTCTCGAACCTCATTCCCTGCAACATGACCGTCACTGCTACCCCAACTTGTAAATCCTGAATCTCCAGTGTGGCATCACGGAACTGGTTAATGTAACTCTTGAGTGACTCTTTATTTCCTTGTTTCAAGGTCAACAGATAAGTAGCATCTCTCCTCTTTTGACTGTTCATCATGAAGGCCCGTAGGAATTCATTCCATAGTTGATCAAAAGATGAAATAGACCCTTCTAGCAAACTATTGAACCACTTTAGCGCATAACCGGTTAAGGTCAGGGAAAATGCCCTGCACATAATCTCATCCTCCCATCTGTGTAACAGCATCAGTGACTCATAGTTCTGAATGTGGTCATAAGGGTCGGTTCTTCCTGTATATGCTATTATCTGAGGCATTTTGAACTTCAGAGGCAATGATTTTCCCATAATAGCTGCAATGAATAGAATCCTCCTTCTCTGATTTTCTTCAATTGGAACCAATCTCTTTTCTTCTAGAATACGTTCCACCATTTTCTTCATGTTGGTAGCATCCTATGCGACTGAATCGGCTTGATCGTAATTTACCACTGTAGTTTCAAGATTCCAAGTTGGATCTATCTCCAATCTTCTTCTTTCAGCCTGTGATCCCACCATTCCTACCTCTTCCTCATTGATGTATCCTGAGTCCACTCTTTCGGGACTTTTGAGACTCATCATATTCCGACGCCTCGAACTTCTAGTAATTTCTCGTGCCGAGTCTCTCATTCTATGACGCTTTTGTCCCACCTCGACATGATGCCTTCCACCCGTTACTGTTCTACGCATGAGCTCTTGTATACCTTGGCGTCTCACTCCTTTTGCAGCCTCCTGCGTAAGATTTACTACCGCCTCTTGTAACATATCTCCTGCGGCTATGCCAACAGGGTCTCGGGTGGTGCTGCCAGTTTCTCTTATGTAAGACCCGATTTTATGGTAAGAGCAAAAGGGAATTAATAGAAATTTTTTAGTGCATTTAAAAAATGCAAAAATGATTTAAATGGTATTCCCGAACACGTGCAAGGGTAAAACGGTCAAAAGATCAAAATTTGGTATAAATCGGGACAAGAAAATTTAATTAAAAATAGGGATTTGAGAAATCTTGATTAATAACGAAGAAATAATTAAATTTCGGATTAAATTGATCAAGATATGAATTTATTGGAATAAATCAAAATTTTCATTTCGAAAAATAATCCCGAAAATAATCGAAAATTATACCGAAAAGGTAAAATCGGACTGATAAATTTATTTACAGATTAAATGAATAAAATAGAATTTTTTTAGATATTTTGGGAATTTTATTATTATTTTATTGAATAAAATAATAATAAAATTTAATTATAAATAAATAAATAAAGTTTAAAAAAAACAGAAATGAAATCAGATTTCGCGAAACAGAGAAGAAATAAACGTGAAACCAACAGGAAGCCGAGACCAAGGAAGAGGGTAGCCGGCGAGCCACCGGTGGGGCTGAGGGGCCGACGAGGACCGGCGAACGCAGCCCAGCACCGGGCAAGCCACCAGCGACAGCGCCGCGCCGTGGAGTCGTCGAAATCGGCAGATCGACGGAGTGAAAGCCGCAGGAGAGAAACCTGGTTTCGCCGGCGATAGCTGCATTTTCACACCACCCGAGGGCCGATTTTGGAAGCCCAGGTGATGACGCGTCGAACGGCAGTGGAATCACGCCGGGAACCGACCGGACGGCGTCGAAACGACAAGAGGATGACTGAACCGACCGAACCGGATTGAACAGGTCGAACCGAACCGGCGGTCCGAACTGGGTTGAACCGGACCGGACCGGTTCAGCCAAAAAGAAGAGGAAAAAAGGAAAAAAAAAAGAGAAAAAATTGAGAAAAATTTCAGTGATCCAATCGAGCTTCAGGTAAGTCGGTAAGCGGTCGAATTGACCGATTTAATTTTTGAAATATTTAATTCGATAAATAATCGACTGAAAGTTTACTCGGAAATATATCTAATTGTGTAGCTCGACAATTGGCATCTACCGAGAGCTCGAGATAGCCTCAATTTGAGTACTATCATGGAATCACAGGTAAGTAACTCTTATTTACGCAATTTACATCGTTATGCGTGTTGATGAATTACGAATTTAATTTCAGGATTAAATTATTAAATTCTGAAAATTGAGATAAATTGTCGTAAATATTAAATTGAAATATCTGAGAATTTAGAACGAAGCTAAATAAATACTGCTGGGCCCAATGAGCCCAATAGGCCTCGATAAAGTGTGGTAAACAGGCTTAAGGTCGATTAAGGTCCATTATGGTGCAATCGGGCCCAATATGGGTAAACGGGCCCAATGATTTAAATTAAGCCCAGAAAATTATGAAATACAATTAATTGTATTGTAATTGACCTGATGAATGTGTATCTGCAGTTCCGGAGATTGGATTCGGAGCAAATCGGACTGCGTGACGAGTCATCAGTGGGAAGGTCAGACTGTACAGAAAAATGAGTTAAGGGAATTGTGTGAGTAGCTAGAGGTAGCTACGCATATTTTAATAGTTTTTGTATACACTGATTATGTATGTATACACTGTTATTGTATAATGATCCTAAAAATGGTTTAAATGATTTTAAGGATCAAAATAGGTGAAAAGTCTATTTTACCCCTATTGAGGGAAGTTCACCTAAGGATGGTGAAAGCATGACATGCATGAAATGCATGATTTAAGGAAATTTATAGTTTAAGGATTTTATTGGTTTTAATCAAAGCAAATTGATAAATTGGCCAGTAATTGCATGAATTTCACATGATAACACTACGTAAGTGTTATTTATATTTATATTTAAATGGACATTTCTTTGGAAAATAGGCCAACTATCAAGTTTATATGGAAACAGATAGTGCCGATACATAGTTCGCACTATATCTACGTTTGTGAATGTGCATAAATGTGCTTGAGCGGTTGCTCACACCGATTTGTGTGACATCATATGCATAAAATGTGTTGGAGCGGTTGCTTGCACTAATTTTATGATTTGATATGCATGAGAGCTACTGGAGCCTAGCTCGCACTCTGTTTTGACATGTTTGACATGTTTTGACTTATTTTGACTGAATATACATAAAGAAGTGCTGGAGCGATTGCTCGCACTAGTTTTACTGATTTGATATGCATGAGAGATGCTGGAGCTTAGCTCGCATCCAGTTTTGAAATGATAATTGCATAAAAGCCGTGCTGGAGTGTAACTCGCACGAGATTTGATTTAACTATGCATAAAGCCGTGCTGGAGTGTAACTCGCACGAGATTTGATTTATTTGAGCATTCACTCGTGCTGGAGCGTTGCTCGCACGAAGTTTTATATGGATTTATAACTCATTCATTTTTAAGTCGTACTGGAGTTTTTCTCGTACGAGATTTTCATTGAGTTTTTATACATATTCGTACTTGAGCATTTCTCGTACGTGGATTTTACTTGAATTTATAATCAGTTTAAGTCGTACTGGAGCGCTGCTCGTACGCAGATTTTACTGATTTTTATGAAATCGTGCTAGAGCTTCGCTCGCACGAGGTTTTCTGATATCATAAATATGCATGGAGCCGTGCTTGAGCTTCGCTCGCACAGGGATTTATATTACATGCATATAGCTGTGTTGGAGCCTCTTATAGACTGTGTGTCACAATGTAATGATATGCTCACACGTGCATATTGAGACAGAGATGATATGGGTGGATAATACCTATTACAGGCACCCCTGATTGAGCTTGGGTTCATGGAGTACGTTGTACCGTGTATATCACGAGGAGTACGCTGTACCGTGGGGATTGTTAGAGTGAAGTGGCATTAGCCACGATGCAGCAAGCCTTGCCCTCGCAATCCTGGTGTTATGCTGTTCTGGCACCTCCCGTTTCAGGTGTGATACCCTACACACTAGGTACCGTGTTGCCAGGGATCACTAGGATATGGCCATAGTCCTCGATGTTACCGATATAATCAATTACTTGTCTCACATGATATAACTATTAGTCGATAGACCAGGGTAGACCCGAAGGAGGGGTCAGGCCCCCGATTTTATGATTTTATGATATGTGACCCTGAAAGAAGGGTGGTTTCATAACCGGAGTTTTATAATGAATTTTAACGAATTGTTTTATGAGTTTGAAATGGAATTATGAGATTGTTTTATGAGTTGATTGACCCGGAAGGGTTAGTTTTTACTGCAGTTTTAATGTATTGATTTAAATGCAGTAGCATGTGAAGTTTTCCATGCTTTCATTTGAAATCCATGATTTGTCTTACATGACATGAAAGATTGCATGATCTTAATTAAATTCATGCTTAGTATGATTTAATGATGTCACATAAAAAGCTTTGAATGCATGAATTACATGATTTATATATGCACAAATAGTTTTGGATAAACTATGGCATTGAATATGCATGACTTTATGCGTGAAATTTTAAATGAAAAGAAATAGATTTAAGGGCATGGCATTATGAGCATGTAGATAGTGGAGCTATCTACTTACTTGTATAATTGCCTTACTGAGCATGCGGTTTGCTCACCCCCTTATTTTTCCATCCTTTCAGAGCACTCGTAATAGTTATTGAGCGGCTGAGGACTTGCATGCTTGGTATCCGCTGCTTCCCATCGAGAGACAAGTATACACAGTTGTATAGTTTTGTATCTAAATATGTAATGCACAGTACTGTAAACGGATATGATGTCGGGGATGTAGAGTTATAAATACCATTGGGTATGTATTTATTTAAAGTCAAAGAATAGTAAACTCTGATATATGAATGTGATTATGGAAATGGAATGGTAATAGGTGAGAGGTGACTAACACCGAATCATAGCCCAACTGTGTTATAGGATGGTCACGATGGGACAAAGGTAAGAATTAAATAATAAATGAAAAAGTAAAAAATTTACTCTGATTTTTAGGTAATTTGGGTCGTGACAGGTTTAATGGTTTCAGAGGTGAGTTGGCCTGATATGAGTCGGTGTTAGTGGCTAAGGAAGTTTACATCCCCATGTACTGTGCATTGTTTAGATACAATTGTGTATATCGAGATGGAAGTGCAGCTAAGAATTTAGTTTTAAATGCAAGAATAGACTCATTAATTGATAGCCGCTACGATTGAAAGGCAAGTACACGAGCTCAAGGCTGTAGAGGTAGGCCCGAGAGTTGTACTGAGTCGCCATATGAGACTCGAGATGAGATTGACGTGGAGGCTGGTATTAAGTATGCCCCACAGAGTCCGAGAGAGAGATCAGACAGAGTCTGACAAAGAGATCGGACAGTATTGAGATACGCTTCGCTAGGTTGGAGCGGAGTGTGGAGAATTTTGTGCACTAATTGCTCAAAGTATGCATGAGATTTGAGGGCGAGTTGGAGTATTGATTGAAATCCGCTCGACCCATCCTAAGAGTTAGACATCCAGAATGGACATGGAGAAATATTTCTAGATGTATTCCGGTGACAGAATATCTCGGACACTGTTTTAAGGAAATAACATATGAAATTCTTTACTCTGACCCAGAGGAATTGGTTGATTAACGAGTATGAAACTCAGTTTATATTCCTGGGCAGATATGACTCCGACACTATGAACAGTGAGAGTCGAAATGTATGAAAGTTCATGGAAGGGCTCAGATTGTCAATTAGAGTCCGATTAGCCCGTTAGATATCACTACCTATACCGAGGCAGTGCGCAGACTACAGTTGTGTGAATAAGATTATGTGTTGCATGCCTCTGAGATTGGGAAAGGTAGTAAGGGTCGAAATAGAGAGAAAAAGAGAATAGAAAATGACAAAGATGTCAGAACGGGAAAAAGGTAGTTTGTAAAAGCTTAGAGTTGATGAGTCACGGGGTAAGTTGATTGATAAGCCCTAGTGTATCCAATTTCAATACTTACGAGGGGTATTGTGATTTAAGGACCCCGACCTGCTACGTAACAGTATAACAGAGTAGCAGTGTGAACAGTGTAAGATGTGCGGTAGTTACCACGAAAATAAGATGTTGGACGAGGGCGAATGTATGCCTTGGACCAGGACACTTTTGATGTTTCATTGGATGTTGTTGGCTCTACCGAGAGGGGGGTGAATCGGTTTTCTAACAATTATGGCAGATTTTAAATTAATCGCAATTTAAACACAAATGATAATGAATAAAACAGTGCAATATAACAATTTAATGCAAAGAGAGGGAAAGAGAAACAAACACAGCGACTTATAGAGGTTCAGCCAACTCTTGCCTACGTCCTCTCTCCTTGACCTTCTTGTCAAGTGGTTTCTTTCTCTCTTTCAATAGAGTTTACAAAGTTCCTTTTACAGGTTAAGGAATAACCTCTCTACCCTTAGCAATACAGAAAATGTATTCACCCTTTTACAATAACTCTCACTGAGGAACAATCCTCTTTTCTTTTAAGGTGTGGATGAATACAGAATAAGGCTTTTCAGTGGGTAGGACTAACAAAGCTTGTAGTACTTAAGCTTGTACAATAAATCTCAATAAATATGCAATAGAGACACAAGGAATAAAAGAATTAAAGCTTCAGAATCTTGAGAATGTGCAGTAATAGTCTCTCTTTGCTTTGTCTTCAATGCTTGGTTATATACTGAAGGTTGGGTAGTTGGAGCATTAAATGCAGTTTTTCCCGTTGAGATTTGAAGAAAATAGCCGTTGGGAACCTCCAGTGGTCAGACAGATCGATCTCCTATCTTGGCCAGATCGATCTCCTAGTTTTAAATCCTGCAATGACAAAGCACAAATACACAGGGAGATCGATCTCATACATTACCAGATCGATCTGTTAGTTTGAATAGGCAGAGGCAGATCGATCTGTCGAATAGGCAGATCGATCTCCTATCCTCTCTGTTTGAGGCAAGATCGATCTCTCAAGCTCTCTGACTTTGAGCAGATCGATCTCCTCCTTACCAGATCGATCTCCTAAGTTCTCTGACTTAGAGCAGATCGATCTCTTAACCCTTGCAGATCGATCTCTTTTTACCTTAAACCCTTTACACCGTTTTAAGGCTTGCCAGATCGATCTCTTCCATCATGAGATCGATCTCTCATCAAGTATAAACCCAGGAGATCGATCTCTCATACCCCAGATCGATCTCTCATCAGCAGAACTCTAAGTTCTGATCCTGATATCTTCTAAACATGTTTGTATACCATCTTAACATTATTGTATTAACTTGTTTTGTCATTTCAAAATACATTAACTCAACAATCTCCCCCTTTTTGATATGACAAAACTCATCCAATAAACATGTTTAGTGAATTTGCAAAATTCCCCCTTTTTGTGAGCTTTTGACTTTGTTAAAGATTTAACTCATCCTTAGTTAAATCTTAACTCCCCCTTAGTTAGCTCTAGCTCTTAACTCCCCCTCAATTAAATCATCCTATAACTCCCCCTCAATTAAATCATCCTAACTTCCTTTTAAACATTTAACACATGTTTCTTCTCCCCCTTTTTGTCATATCAATAAGACAAGAATGGAATACTCATCATTTCAAAATAATATTTTGCATTAACACAAGAATGACATTTCATTAACACAAGTCAATCAACATTTCATTCAAGCAAATTTTTCACAGATAACATCAAGTAGTTTAACAATGTTGTAACTACACTAAATCTAAGCACCTAATGCCTAATGTGAGGGAGGATCACGATCCAAAAGCTCCTCAACATGCGTGCGTGTTACTTGGAGTTCATCGAACATCGCCTCTTGAGTTTCTTGAAATTTATCGAACATCGCCTTTTGAGTGTCTTGAATCCTATCCACTCGTTGAGTTAAGTCCTCGATCATACGCCGCTGAGTGGTATGTCCTTCATCGATCCTCTGACTGAGGTCGCTTATCATCTTCACGAGCAGCTCCAAGTCAGCAGGAGACGATGTTTGTGCAGTTGGCGCAGCCGTGGAGGACGACGGTTCTGGAGCGGGTGCTGCAGGTGGGTGTGCTGGTTCAGCAGTGTGGTCATCCTCAGCCTCAGCAGGTTGCTGTTCTTGCTTTTTCGTCCACTCTCCCCGGAAATCTTTGTAGTACCCCATATGATGTAGGGTCCCAATATTGAGGACGCTCTTGGGAGAAGGGAGTTCGCTAGATTCACCGCTGCAGTTGATACCAAGGCGGTGGAGAAGATAGGCTACCGGTTGTGGAAAAACGATCGTGGTAGCTTGTCCACGCACAATCTTCAGCCAGTCTTCGTATATGAAGTGAGGGAGGTTAGGCTTTTGGCTTGTGGTGTGAATGTGATGAAGCCAGAACCGATCTAGACGCCTGACGGTTGAGTGATGGGTACCGTAAGGGCGGAGATTCCACGAGATTATGAGGTGGAGTAACCGAAGGTGCATTGGAAGGTTACTCGCCTTGTCCCCGGGGAGTTCAAACGCAAAGGGGACTTCCTCATCCTCATTAGTTAAGCCTTCATCGCGTATATCAAATACTTTGGCTATAACTTCAGAATCAATTAAAATGGATTGACCCATGACGAAGGTTTTGAAAGCAAGGATTTTGCAGGTGTCATCGGGGTCATAAACGAGTTCGGCATTTGAAAAGAATGCACGAACGAGATTTGGAGGGACAGGAGTGTTGATTTTCAAGAATTTCGCCCAACCAAATTCCTCAAATTTTGACAGGTATGGAAAGTCTATGTGATTGAGGAAGGAAAAATTAATGGTGCGCCAATGCTTGATTGGCATTGTTGAAAAATATTCCTCATACCGCTTTCTTTTTGCTGGTGTTTTAAAACACCGATTGAAGGAAGCGACAGGAGGTGGAGGAATAGGTTGGGATGAGGAACCTGCCTGAGTGGTTCTAGGAGGTTTGTTTGCTACTGACTTCCTAGGCATGATTCTAAACTATAGATTTGCGCTAAACAGATTCAACAGTGAGAAAAGCAATGAAACAGGACCTAGGTTTGCCCTAGAATGAAAAGCAACGCAAATCAGAGAAAATTTTTGAGAAATTAGTGAGAAATGTAGGTTACTATACCGGAATTTGACACCGAGACGCAAGGAAGACCGTACGAGGATCGATCTGAGGAGGAATTGAAGAAGAGGATGCGAGGGAATTGGAGAATTTGAAAGTTAGGTTTTGTGAGAATTGAGGATTTTTTGCGAGATTTTATACTGCAGGACACAGGAGATCGATCTGTCGAGGCAACAGATCGATCTGGTACTTCCAGAATCCAAGAGAGATCGATCTGTCGCAAAGCCAGATCGATCTGGTCGCAAACAGAGGCTTAAAGAGATCGATCTGCCAAATGCAAAGATCGATCTGCAGAATGCGGAAGCTTTGAAGAGATCGATCTATCGTGGGGACAGATCGATCTGCCTTTGGACAGAGACGTAAGGAGATCGATCTTATGGTTAGAAGATCGATCTGCTTAGATTAACCTTGACGATTTAGGCTTGATAGAAGCATGGAGATCGATCTATATCACAAGGAGATCGATCTCTCATCCTCTTTGCCAGAAAATTTTTGCAAAAACTCTTTAAAAATCAACTTGAAATCAAGATTTTTACAACATGAAAGTCCTAAGGCATATTCATGAGTCCTAATTCACCTCTAAGGATACAGAACCTATCTCTATCAAGGGGTTTGGTGAATATATCAGCTATTTGATGTGTAGTATCAATATACTCTAAGATTATATCCCCTTTTTGTACATGGTCTCTAAGAAAGTGATGTCTAATTTCTATGTGCTTGGTTCTGGAGTGTTGAATAGGATTCTTAGACAGATTAATGGCACTGGTATTATCACATTTAATTGAGGCTTGCTTCATGTCAATACCATAATCTCTCATTTGTTGTTTAATCCACAACACTTGAGCACTACAACTACCAGCTGCTATATATTCAGCTTCAGTTGTGGCTGAGCTACACTGTTTTGTTTCTTGGAGAACCAAGAAATTAACCTATTTCCTAAGAATTGGCAAGTACCTGAAGTACTTTTCCTATCTATTTTGCATCCTCCAAAATCAGCATCTGAAAATGCATGAAGGGCAAAAGTGGAGTCTTTGGGATACCAAAGTCCTAGTGAGGGAGTATCTTTGAGGTATCTAAAAATTCTCTTAGTTGCCAATAGATGTGATTCCCTAGGAGAGGATTGAAATCTAGCACAAAGGCACACACTAAACAATATATCTGGTCTACTAGCAGTTAAATAAAGCAAAGAACCAATCATAGACCTATAGAGTTTAGTGTCTACACACTTACCACTTTCATCTTTGTCAAGCTTGATGTTGGTGCCCATTGGAGTGGTTTGAGGTTTGCAATTGTCCATCCCAAATCTCTTGAGCAAGTCCTTGGTGTACTTTGCTTGATTGATGAATGTTCCATCCCTTGTTTGCTTCACTTGAAGTCCCAAGAAGAATGTGAGTTCTCCCATCATGCTCATCTCAAATTCCCCTTGCATGATCTTAGCAAACTCTTGACATAAAGACTCATTAGTTGAACCAAAAATAATATCATCTACATATACTTGTACAACTAGTAAGTCCTTATTTTTATTTTTGATGAATAATGTGGTGTCTACCTTTCCTCTTGAGAACCCTTTTTCTATTAAGAACTTTGACAACCTTTCATACCAAGCTCTAGGAGCTTGTTTTAACCCATAAAGTGCCTTAGACAATTTGAAAACATGTTCAGGAAATTCATGATTTTCAAATCCGGGAGGTTGCTCTACATAGACTTCTTCATTAATGAAACCATTCAAGAATACACTCTTTACATCCATTTGATATAACTTGAAATCTTTATAACATGCAAAGGCAAGTAACATTCTTATTGCCTCTAATCTAGCTACCGGTGCATATGTTTCATCATAGTCTATGCCTTCCTCTTGTCTATAGCCTTGAGCAACTAGCCTAGCCTTATTCCTTATAATCACACTATTTTCATCCATTTTGTTCTTGAATATCCATTTAGTTCCAATTATAGAGTGATCACTAGGCCTTGGAACTACTTTCCATACTTGCTTCTCTCAAATTGATTTAACTCTTCTTGCATTGCTAGGAACCAATTATTATCCTCTAAGGCTTCATTGACATTCCTAGGCTCTATTTGAGATACAAAGGCTATATATTGGCACATATTCCTTAAGGATGACCTAGTTCTAACTCCAAGAGTTGGATCTCCTACTATTTCACAATCTTTTACATATCCTAACTCTCTTGGTGCTCTAGGTTCTCTTTCTAAAACTTCTATTTCTTCTTCATCTTCTTTATTCAAATCAAGCTTTTCTAGAAAGTCATCTTCTAAGCCTTCATCAAATATCTCAACATTTTCATCATTGTTGGTTGAATCTTTAGATATATTATTTGATTCATCAAATACAACATGAATAGATTCTTCAACCATTAATGTTCTTTTGTTATAAATTCTATAAGCCTTTGAATTCAATGAATATCCTAGAAATATTCCCTCATCACTTTTGGCATCAAATTTTCCTAAATTATCTTTTCCATTATTTAGAACAAAGCATTTGCAGCCAAAAGGATGGAAGTAACTAATGTTAGGCTTCTTACCTTTGTAGAGCTCATAAGGAGTTTTCTTTAGCATGGGTCTTATCATAGCTCTATTGATTATATAACATGATGTGTTTATAGCTTCAGCCCAAAAGTACTTTGGCAAGTTATTTTCACATAACATGGTCCTAGCCATCTCTTCCAAAGTTCTATTTCTTCTCTCAACTACACCATTTTGTTGTGGTGTCCTAGGGGCTGAAAAATTATGGCTAATTCCTTGATCATTGCAATACTCATCAAATCCTATATTTTCAAATTCTTTGCCATGATCACTTCTAATGCTTGTTATTGTATATCCTTTTTCATTTTGAGTCACCTTTGAGTAAGCTATGAATTTCTCTAAGGCTTCATTTTTTACTCTCAAAAAGAACACCCAAGTGTACCTAGTGTAATCATCAACTATTACAAAACCATAGTGTTTCCCACCTAGGCTAGTGGTTTTAGTTGGTCCAAATAAGTCTAAATGCAGTAATTGAAGAGGCCTAGTGGTGGATACACTATTCTTAGGCTTAAAAGTTGTTCTCTTGTGTTTTCCTTTAACACAAGCTTCACATATTTCTTCATGATTAAAGGGTAGTTTGGGTAAGCCTATGACTAGATCCTTTCTTGCTAATTTGGATAGCACATGCATGCTAGCATGACCTAGTCTCCTATGCCATAACCAAGATTCCTTTTTGTTATCTACCATTAAGCATATGTTTTCGTTTTTGAGTTCATTAAGGTAGACTATATATATGTTACCTTGCCTATGACCTAGAAGAAGAATTTTATTTGACTTAGGATCTATAACATTACATTTCATGCAATCAAAAATTACTTTGTAACCTTTGTCACAAAGTTGACTAATGCTTAGCAAGTTATGCTTTAGACCCCTAACAAGTAATACTTTTTCTAAAGAGAAATGATCATTACCTATTGAGCCACTCCCTTCCACTTGGCCTTTGGAGTTGTCCCCAAAAGTGACTTCTCCACCAATTTTCGATTTGAAGGAATTGAAATGGCTTTTATCACCCGTCATGTGCCTTGAGCATCCACTATCTAAGTACCAAGCTTCTTTTGTTTTAGCTTTGTGGCTATGCTCAATCACCTATAACAAAAAAAATAAACACACTCAAGTCTTAGGTACCCAAATTCTCTTGGGTCCTTGGAGGTTAGTAAATGAAATTCTTGATCCCATTGGGATCCATTTTGCTAATGCATTGCAGTCCTTGGAATGAATTACCTCTTTTGGAATCCATATCCTTTTTACAATTTTTCCTTTAAGATTCCTCATCTTTATAGTGCAATAATGTGACTTATGTCCCTTCTTATTACAATATGAACAAGTAATTGCAGGTTTATTCATGCTCTTCCTAGCAATGAAACTCTTAAGATGGGTCTCCCTACTTTGTGCATTATACCCTAAGCCATTTTTGTCAAAAAATGCCCTTTGGGTTTCTAACATGCTATCTAGCTTTTGTTGCCCCATGTGAAACCTATTAAAGGAGTTATGTAAATTGCTATTTTTCTCCTTAAGGTCACAAATTTCTAAATTTGCAATTTCTAGTTTCTTCTCACATTCCAATTTATCTTTTAACATTATCTCATTTTCCCTTTTTAATTTAGATATTAACTTTTTATACTTCATGCTCATAGATTCATACTCTAATGCTAAATCATCAAATGCATCTTGCAGTTCATCAAAAGAGTATTCATTGATATTAGAAGTTACCTTTTCATCATCATCAATAGCCATGAAGCATAGGTTGGCAATGTCCTCATTTGATTCATCATCGGAGCAGTCACTGTCACTCCATGTTACTACCATTGCCTTCTTTTTATGAAACCTATCATTAGATCTTTTGAGAATAGGGCAGTTAAACTTTATGTGTCCAGGTTTTTTACATTCATAACACACAATAGAGTCTTTTCTACCTACTTCCTCTTGTTCTCTCCTATTGTTTCTCCTATTGCTATTACCAGCTTTCATCCTCATGAATTTATTAAATCTTTTGGCAAACATTTCCATCTCGATATCCTCCTCACTGCCACTCTCATTTTTAATCTCCTTTTCAGCAGTGGATTTTAGAGCAACTCCCACTTTCTTGGGTGGCTCTTCATTTCTTTTAAGCTTCATCTCATAAGTTAGCAAGGAACCTATTAATTCATCTAAGGACAATGTGTGTGGATCCTTAGATTCCTCTATTGCTGTCACTTTAGCTTCCCATGATTTAGGTAAGCTATTTAAAATTTTCTTTACCATTTCAATATTAGAATATATTTTTCCTAAAGATTTTAATCCATTAATTATATCTGTAAACCTAGTGAACATATCACTAATGGATTCTTCTTCCTTCATCCTAAAGAGCTCATAATCATGTGTGAGCATACCTACTTTTGTCTCCTTCACTTGGGTTGTACCCTCATGAGTTATTGCCAATTTATCCCATATTTGCTTGGCATTATCACACCCGGAGACTCTATTATATTCATTAGGACCTAAAGCACAAAATAATGTGTGCATAGCTTTAGCATTTAGCTGTGCACATTTAATGTCATTAGAATCCCATTCATCTTCTTCTTTGGGAATATCTCTTCCCTCTATTTTCTTCGTAGGGATTTGAGGTCCCTTAACTATAATTCTCCATACTTCATAATCGTTTGCTTGAATAAATAGCATCATCCTAGTCCTCCAATATGAATAATGTTCACCATTGAACATGGGAGGTCTAACCGTGGAGTGCCCCTCTCCTATCAAACTAGTTGCAACATTGTTAAGAGCCATTTGATCGTTTCTACTCTTAGGAAGTTGTTCCTATGTGATTAGAGAGTCCTTGCTCTGATACCAATTGTTGGCTCTACCGAGAGGGGGGGTGAATCGGTTTTCTAACAATTATGGCAGATTTTAAATTAATCGCAATTTAAACACAAATGATAATGAATAAAACAGTGCAACATAACAATTTAATGCAAAGAGAGGGAAAGAGAAACAAACACAGCGACTTATAGAGGTTCGGCCAACTCTTGCCTACGCCCTCTCTCCTTGACCTTCTTGTCAAGTGGTTTCTTTCTCTCTTTCAATAGAGTTTACAAAGTTCCTTTTACAGGTTAAGGAATAACCTCTCTACCCTTAGCAATACAGAAAATGTATTCACCCTTTTACAATAACTCTCACTGAGGAACAATCCTCTTTTCTTTTAAGGTGTGGATGAATACAGAATAAGGCTTTTCAGTGGGTAGGACTAACAAAGCTTGTAGTACTTAAGCTTGTACAATAAATCTCAATAAATATGCAATAGAGACACAAGGAATAAAAGAATTAAAGCTTCAGAATCTTGAGAATGTGCAGTAATAGTCTCTCTTTGCTTTGTCTTCAATGCTTGGTTATATACTGAAGGTTGGGTAGTTGGAGCATTAAATGCAGTTTTTCCCGTTGAGATTTGAAGAAAATAGCCGTTGGGAACCTCCAGTGGTCAGACAGATCGATCTCCTATCTTGGCCAGATCGATCTCCTAGTTTTAAATCCTACAATGACAAAGCACAAATACACAGGGAGATCGATCTCATACATTACCAGATCGATCTGTTAGTTTGAATAGGCAGAGGCAGATCGATCTGTCGAATAGGCAGATCGATCTCCTATCCTCTCTGTTTGAGGCAAGATCAATCTCTCAAGCTCTCTGACTTTGAGCAGATCGATCTCTTCCTTACCAGATCGATCTCCTAAGTTCTCTGACTTAGAGCAGATCGATCTCTTAACCCTTGCAGATCGATCTCTTTTTACCTTAAACCCTTTACACCGTTTTAAGGCTTGCCAGATCGATCTCTTCCATCATGAGATCGATCTCTCATCAAGTATAAACCCAGGAGATCGATCTCTCATACCCCAGATCGATCTCTCATCAGCAGAACTCTAAGTTCTGATCCTGATATCTTCTAAACATGTTTGTATACCATCTTAACATTATTGTATTAACTTGTTTTGTCATTTCAAAATACATTAACTCAACAGATGTGGTGGAAGATACCACACTGGTAGTGAATAATGAAATAATTATTTTAATGGATCCTAGTGCCACGCATTTATTTATATCGCCTTCAATTGCTAATAAGCTAGCGAAAGATGTGAAGCCTGTACCCTTAAGCAAGATGATGCTAGTTAGCTGATTTCCACTAACTGAATATGGGTATAGGGATTGTAAGTTGAAAATAAGGGTGAAAACATCACTGAAAAAGTGAATTGTAAGTTTGACAATTAATGAAAGAGTTTGTTATAAGTGATATATGAAAGGAGATAAGCTTTGGAATGTGATAGATCCTGTATACAAGACATATTGGAAAAGAGACGTATGCAAGGTAAGGATATCATTGATATTCAAAGTAAGGATTAAGCAATATGTAGTGTATATGGATTGCGACCAAGATAAGGGGTAGATATATCTACACCCACTCGATGTGGTCAAATCTGAGGGTTAATAAAGGTATTTTAAAATACTTCCATGCCTGAAGATTTGATATCGTCTAGAAGCGCACACATAACCTATAAATTGAAATCGACAGTCGTAAAATTTGGGTACCTTTGCTGGTACGATAAAGAAATATAGAAATCGATTAATCGTGAAGTTTTAAAAATTAAAATTTTATAAAAAGCCGTTAATATAAGGAAAAGGAAATGACGTGGGTTAGTATCTTGAACGGAAAACGATTTCGAAATGACATTGTACGTTTATGCGTACATAGGTCAAGGATATGAGTGATTAAAATATTTAGTGGAACTCAACTACGATGAGGTATTTAAACCTTACCTGGACCAATTGGTTGTCATCTTTAGCGATGATATTTTGATGTATTCGAAGTCCAGGGAAGAGCATGAGTAGCAACAGGAAACTGTCTTACAGACGAGTGTTATGAGTTTCTTGAAATGGGCTACTCAGTTGACACATTTGTTCAGAAAAAAGGATTGAATACGAGTGGTATGATAAATATGTAAGTAGCTTCGGTAAGTTTTGGTATATTAAAGTGATAAACTGACCACCGTAAGTATTCTCACCATAACTAACAGCTCAAGAGGTTTCAGTGAGTATGGATACCTCAAATAAGGATTGGGCTGTGTATTGATGTAAAATGGGGAGATAGTCGTTTATGGATCCAGTTAGTTCAAGAATCATGACAAAAACTATCCGACCCATGATGTAGAGTTGGCAGTCGTAGCGTTTATACTAAAAGTATGACGCCACCACTTATACGGTGAGACATTTCGGGTATGCACTAATCGTAAAAGCCCCGAGTATCTGTTTTCACAGAAAGCGCAGAATATGAGATAACCATAGGGGTTAGAGCTTCTAAGGATTATGATTATGAACATTATACCACCCATGAAAGGCTAATGTAAAGGCTGATGCCTTGAATAGAAAGAGCCTCGAGATGGTATCACATAAGATGGTTAGGGAGCATGAGCTGCTAGAGCAGTTATGAGCCTCAGTAGTGATGTGATCCCTTCTGATGATGACGGTGATTTTGTGACAGCTAGCCTGAGGTTAGAACTGGATTTTGTGTGACCGGATTTGCCAGGTTTAGCGTGATGATCGGCATGATGTCGATAGTGTGGGTCAGATTCAGAAGGGTATAGTGACAGAGTTCACAGTGAGTGATGATGACTTACAAAGATTCAGAGAAAGTATAAGTGCTCCCCAGGACCACAGTTCATGATATTGTGTTATTGTCAGAAGCTCACTCTTCGGGATATACAGTGCATCCGAGAAATAATAAACATATTTGAATCTCTGAAAAAGGTATTGGTGGTCAGGTATGAAAAGTGATATTGGGGAGATTATGGAAGAAGTGTCTCCTATATCAGCAGAGTAAGGTAGAGCAATAGATGTATGCAGAGTCATTGTAGTCTCTACCTATAGTGACACGGAAATGGGAACAAGTTACCATGAATTGCGTGATGGGTTACAAAGGACTCGGATAAATCACGAGGCTATCTGGGTGATAGTCGATAGATTGATTTAGTTACCCACCTTCTGTTTATGGAAATCCCCAAATACTCTGAGTGTGTAGGCGGATTTTTGTGTATGAAAATTGTGATACATGATGTAGCGTTCCAGGGAGCATGATATCAGATAGGGATTTCCTCTTCACTTCCCACTTCTGGGAATGTTTTTCAGGAAGCTAGAGGAACCCGATTGTGTGTTAGCACAGCTTTCATCCTCAGATAGATGGTCAGTCAGAGAGGACTGTACAGGTTCTAGAGGATGTGATGAGAGCGTGTGCCATTGATTTGATGAGCTCCTGGGATGATCAGTTGTTACTAGTTGAATTCGCCAATAATGACAATTGTCACTTGAGTATCGGGATAACATTTTATATGAGTCATGGTATGGCCGTAGGGAGTTGTTCCCTAACTTGGATAAGAAGAAGTGGGTGACAGATAGAAAATTGTTCCCGAATTGGTAAGACAAACTTCTGAGGATGTTCAGTTGATTTTTGAGAGATTAAGAACACCTCAGAGCAAATAGAAAAGCTATGCTGACAAGAGACAGAAAATCATTGGAAATTCACCGAGGGTGAATTAGTATTGTTGACAGTTACTTGTCTTAAGGACGTAACGAGATTCAGAAAGAGATATTGGACAAAGTGGAAGGTAAGACCTGTAGGTTGGTATTACCACTTGAATAAGCAGGCATCCACAATGTGTCCTATCTTATGATGCTTCGAAAATATTATCCGAACCCGATATATGTAATTGGATATGAGCTCCAACAATTTAGCTCAATGAAAGTATAACATATGATTGGAAAAATCGATTCAGGTATTAGACGGAAGGAGAAAGTATTAAGGTTTAAGATGATCTCCCTAGTTAAGTATGATAGAAATATTACACTCCGGAGAAAGTCACTTGAGGATGACAGTATATGATATGATAGATGTACCTGGAGTTGTTATGGACTTATTTGATTTGGTTCTAATTTGGAGGACTAAATTTCTTAAGTGGAGGAGATTGTAAGACCCGGTTTTATGGTAAGAGCAAAAGGGAATTAATAGAAATTTTCTAATGCATTTAAAAAATGCAAAAAGGATTTAAATGGTATTCCCGAACACGTGCAAGGATAAAACGGTCAAAAGATCAAAATTTTGTATAAATCGGGAAAAGAAAATTTAATTAAAAATAGGGATTTGAGAAATCTTGATCAATAACGAAGAAATAATTAAATTTCGGATTAAATTGATCAAGATATGAATTTATTGGAATAAATCGAAATTTTCATTTCGAAAAACAGTCCCGAAAATAATCGAAAATTATATCGAAAAGGTAAAATTGGACTGATAAATTTATTTACAGATTAAATGAATAAAATAGAATTTTTCTAGATATTTTGGGAATTTTATTATTATTTTATTGAATAAAATAATAATAAAATTTAATTATAAATAAATAAATAAAGTTTAAAAAAACAGGAATGAAATCAGATTTCGCGAAACAGAGAAGAAATAAATGCGAAACCAACAGGAAGCCGAAACCGAGGAAGAGGGTAGCCGGCGAGCCACCGGCGGGGCTGAGGGGCCGACGAGGACCGACAAACGCAGCCTAGCACCGGGCAAGCCACCAGCGACGGCGACGCGCCGTGGAGTCGCCGGAATCGGCAGATCGACGGAGTGAAAGCCGCGGGAGAGAAACCTAGTTTCACCGGCGATGGCTGCGTTTTGACACCACCCGAGGGCCGATTTTGGAAGCCCAGGTGATAGCGCGTCGAATGGCGGTGGAATCACACCGGGAACCGGTCGAACGGCGCCGGAATGACCAGAGGATGACTGAACCGGTCGAACCGGATTGAAACGGTCGAACCGAACCAGACTGAACCGGCGGTCCGAACCGGGTTGAACCGGATCGGACCGCTTCAGCCAAAAAGAAGAGGAAAAAAGGAAAAAAAAGAGGAAAAATTGGAAAAAATTTCAGTGATGCAATTGAGCTTCGGGTAAGTCGGTAAGCGGTCGAATTGACCGATTTAATTTTTGAAATATTTAATTTGATAAATAATCGACTGAAAGTTTACCCGAAAATATATCTAATTGTGTAGCTCGACAATTGGCATCCACCGAGAGCTCAAGATAGCCTCGATTTGAGTACTATCATGGAATCACGGGTAAGTAACTCTTATTTACGACAATTTACATCGTTATACGTGTTGATGAATTATAGATTTAATTTTCGGATTAAATTATTAAATTCTGAAAATTGAGATAAATTGTCGTAAATATTAAATTAAGATATCTGAGAATTTAGAACGAGGCTAAATAAATACTGCTGGGCCCAATGAGCCCAATAGGTATCGATAAAGTGTGGTAAACGGGCTTAAGGCCGATTAAAGCCCATTATGGTGCAATCGGGCCCAATATGGGTAAACGGGCCCAATGATTTAAATTAAGCCCAGAAAATTATGAAATACGATTAATTGTATTGTAATTGACTTGATGAATGTGTATCCGCAGTTTCGGAGATTGGATTCAGAGCAAATCGGACTGCGTGACGAGTCATTAGTGGGAAGGTCAGACTATACAGAAAAATGAGGTAAGGGAATTGTGTGAGTAGCTAGAGGTAGCTACGCATATTTTAATAGTTTTTGTATACACTGATTATGTATGTATACACTGTTATTGTATAATGATCCTAAAAATGGTTTAAATGATTTTAAGGATCGAAATAGGTGAAAAGTCTATTTTACCCCTATTGAGGGAAGTTCACCTAAGGATGGTGAAAGCATGACATGCATGAAATGCATGATTTAAGGAAATTTATAGTTTAAGGATTTTATTGGTTTTAATCAAAGCAAATTGATAGATTGGCCAGTAATTGCATGAATTTCACATGATAACATTACGTAAGTATTATTTATATTTAAATGGACATTTCTTTGGAAAATAGGCCAACTATCAAGTTTATATGGAAACAGATAGTGCCGACACGTAATTCACACTATATCTACGTTTGTGAATGTGCATAAATGTGCTTGAGCGGTTGCTCACACCGATTTGTGTGACATCATATGCATAAAATGTGCTGGAGCGGTTGCTCGCACTAATTTTATGATTTGATATGCATGAGAGCTGCTGGAGCCTAGCTCGCACTCTGTTTTGACATGTTTGACATGTTTTGACTTATTTTGACTGAATATGCATAAAGAAGTGCTGGAGCGATTGCTCGCACTAGTTTTACTGATTTGATATGCATGAGAGATGCTAGAGCTTAGCTCACATACAGTTTTGAAATGATAATTGCATAAAAGCCGTGCTGGAGTGTAACTCGCACGAGATTTGATTTAATTATGCATAAAACCGTGCTGGAGTGTAACTCGCACGAGATTTGATTTATTTGAGCATTCACTCGTGCTGGAGCGTTGCTCGCACGAAGTTTTATATGGATTTATAACTCATTCATTTTTAAGTCGTACTGGAGTTTTTCTCGTACGAGATTTTCATTGAGTTTTTATACATATCCGTACTTGAGCATTTCTCGTACGTGGATTTTACTTGAATTTATAATCAGTTTAAGTCGTACTGGAGCGCTGCTCGTACGCAGATTTTACTGATTTTTATGAAACCGTGCTAGAGCTTCGCTCGCACGAGGTTTTCTGATATCATGAATATGCATGGAGCCGTGCTTGAGCTTCGCTCACACAGGGATTTATATTACATGCATATAGCCGTGTTGGAGCCTCCTGTAAACTGTGTGTCACAGTGAAATGATATGCTCACACGTGCATATTGAGACAGAGATGATATGGGTGGATAAGACCTATTACAGGCACCCTTGATTGAGCTTGGGTTCACGGAGTACGTTGTACCGTGTATATCACGCGGAGTACGCTGTACCGTGGGGATTGTTGGAGTGGAGTGGCATTAGCCACGAGGCAGCAAGCATTGCCCTCGCAATCCTGGTGTTATGTTGTTCTGGCGGGTAGGACGACCCACCTCCCGTTTCAGGTGTGATACCCCGCACACTAGGTACCGTGTTGCCAGGGATCACTAGGATATGGTCATAGTCCTCGATGTTACCTATATAATCAATTACTTGTCTCACATGATATAACTATTGGTCAATAGACCAGGGTAGACCCGAAGGAGGGCTCAGGCCCCCGAGTTTATGATTTTATGATTTTATGATATGTGACCCTGAAAGAAGGGTGGTTTCATAACCGGAGTTTTATAATGAATTTTAACGAATTGTTTTATGAGTTTGAAATGAAATTATGAGATTGTTTTATGAGTTGATTGACTCGGAAGGGTTAGTTTTTACTGCAGTTTTAATGTATTGATTTAAATGCAGTAGCATGTGAAGCTTTCCATGCTTTCATTTGAAATCCATGATTTGTCTTACATGACATGAAAGATTGCATGATCTTGATTAAATTCATGCTTAGTATGATTTAATGATGTCACATAAAAAGCTTTGAATGCATGAATTACATGATTTATATATGCACAAATAGTTTTGGATAAACTATGGCATTGAATATGCATGACTTTGTGCGTGAAATTTTAAATGAAAAGAAATGGATTTAAGGGCTTGGCATTATGCGCATGTAGATAGTGGAGCTATCTACTTACTTGCATAATTGCCTTACTGAGCATGTGGTTTGCTCACCCCCCTTATTTTTCCATCCTTTCAGAGCACTCGTAATAGTTATTGAGCGGCTGAGGACTTGCATGCTTGGTATCCGCTGCTTCCCATCGAGAGACAGGTATACACAGTTGTATAGTTTTGTATCTAAATATGTAATGCACAGTACTGTAAACAGATATGATGTCGGGGATGTAGAGTTATAAATACCATTGGGTATGTATTTATTTAAAGTCAAAGAATAGTAAACTCTGATATATGAATATGATTATGAAAATGGAATGGTAATAGGTGAGAGGTGACTAACACCGAATCATAGCCTAACTGTGTTATAGGATGGTCACGATGAGACAAAGGTAAGAATTAAATAATAAATGAAAAAGCAAAAAATTTACTTTGATTTTTAGGTAATTTGGGTCGTGACATCTTATACCATGAATGTCAGGTGGAATGCCAGCATGATTCAGCATTCCCTAGGGGCTTCGCATCGTGCTACCAATGTCTCCCCGGTCGCGGATGTCTTGAGTCCTAGGAATGTCTGCAGTGCCGAGAATGGATTGCGGCATGCCTTCAGCATTCTCCATGTCAGGAAAGGTCCACGACATGAATCCAGCATTCCCCATTCCAGGAATGGTTCGCGACATGCCTCCAACATGGTTCACTCCTTCAGCATTCCCCATGCCGGGAATGGCTTGCGACATGCCGCCAATATTCCCTATGCGCGGCATGCCTCCAGCACTCTCCATACCGGGAAGATTTTGTGTCACGCCTTCGGCATTCCCCATGCGCAGCATGCCTCCAACACTCTCTATGCCGGGAAGGTTCCGCGTCAGGCCTTCGGCATTCCCTATGCTGGGAAGGGCCCGCGGCATGCCTCCAACATTCTGTAAACTCCGGCTTTCTCCTACCAAATGTTGGACTGTTGGCAGCAAATTCGCAAGCAGGAACACACCCTTGAATAGGTCCACCATCGTCCACAAAGCTTGGACGGTCTCTTCCCTTTGCTTCCGCTTAGCTTCGAATTCAGCGACGGGAATTTCCATCGTATTCACTGCCCTTGGCATCATCGTTGCCTCTCCGAACTCAGTCGTGGGAGAACTCGCCATGTCTTCACTGTCCCTGCGTCTGACGGCTGCTGAACGTGTTTGTACCATCTTTTCAGAATGACTTTTTGCTTCAGATTCCCACAGACGGCACCAATTGTTGTTATCGCTATCAACAATTATGTGTTGCTGACGTATCCACCTCGATCTTTGTACCACATGCTTCAGATTATTCTGTAAAAAAGGAAATGATTAGAGGGACGCAGGGGTTGTTCCCTGCGTTTGCACTCCGATGCTTAAGTCAGAGAATAATTTTTTGAGAGTTTCAGTAGAAAATTGTCTTTTAGTCCAAAGAATCGTACCTGACCTCTATTTATAGGGAGTTTCCTTGTTCCTTAATTACGCTTTTGTCATTTTATAAAAATGTCTCAATATGTTAAATCATCCTCAGATATCAGATCATCCTCAGATATGCCACGTGATCCAATATAATTGGCTGAAATAATATTAAATTTATTATTCATAACACTACTATTCTTTACTCTTTTCACAATTTTTGCACTTTTTTTCCAGGAGTACTATTCAATGATTAATTTTCTTCTCAAATGTATTATATTTAATCTTATAATCTTTAGAAATAAAATTATACTTATTTAAATTTTAATAATTTTAATCAATGTTTCAAATTTCAAATTATTTTGATTTTAAATAATTTTAAATATATATAATTTTGTGTTATGTTATTTTAATTTAAGTTATTTACATTTATTAAAACAATTTAAATGAATTTGAATAAAATTTTTTGAGCCTATATCAATTTTGAACTCTCTACATTATTTGACTTGTAATAAAAAAAGCAAAATAGAAAATAATTATAATGTGCTACTTACTTAATATTGAACCCAACAAACATAATTCTTTTTTTAATAAATCTCATAAATTTCATATGATAGGTGAGTATTAATATGATATTTTTTTTAAAAATGTTCATATAATAAATAATAAACAAATAAATAAAAATAAATTAGAAGTAAAAAAAACTTTTCAAAACTTTGATATCTCTTCAACATTTCCTTTTACATTATTATTTGATTTGGAGTATTTAATTATTCCAAATAATTTAGGAGCTAAATAACCTTAAATTAAAATTTTTAACTGTTAATTTAACAATTAATTAAAAAACTTATTTGTCTCATAAAATAGAAAAATTTAAGTGTGAAGTGTCTATTTTCATATTAATATGCTAAAATTAAATTAAATTAAAATTTTAAAATTTTAAATGAAATTTAACCAAAAAAAATTATTATCCACTTGAAAAATTAAAAGCCAAAAAGGAAAAAAAAAAAAAGAAAATGGCGGGCTAAAGCGCAAAAAAATTGACCTTTTTCATTCAAATCCAAGCGCTCTCATTGTACCAAAAAAAAAAAAAAATCAAAGCGCTCTCTCTCTCTCTCTCTCTCTCGCAAATGGAGAGCGAAACAGGGCAATCTCCAAGGACGAAAATGGAGTCCCTGAGAACGATCTGCGACAGAGAGCTTCCGGTCCTACAACAGAGGATAGATTCTTTTACGATGTCGTTTCATACTTCTCTTCATTCCATCAAGGCCCTGGCGATGGATAATGCCCAATATCATGGTCAGTAACCTTACTTCTTTATTTTTAGGGTTTCTACTCTCTCTCTCTCTCTCTCTCTTTAAATATACTATAATTCGAGTGAAACTAGGGTTTTGGCAAGAATCGGGTTTAGATAATTCGGGGATCCTCTTCTTTTACTGCGTTGCAGCTACAGTCGCAAAAACGAAAGCTAATTTGAGAGAAGCGGAGAATGAGCTTGTCAAAGTTTTAGCAGGTATTTCTCCCTCTATTTTCAACCTTTTTTATGAAGTTGAATTTATCTTAATTGTTATGAACTGGAAAGCAAAAATTATGGAGGTTTTTGAACGCTTTATAATTTTTTCGGGAAATATGTTGGTGTATAGCGAAGACCCGTAAAGAGGCAAAGCAGATGGCTACGAGGGACTCAATATCTGCTATAAAATGGAGAGTTGGAGAACTTAAAAGGACTGTCCAACTTCAAAGGGGTAGGAGGGAGGGGTATGAAGCAATTATATCTCAAAAATCTCTAGGTAATTATCTATCCTTGCAAGATGGATGATATTTCTGGTTCATGTATTGCTCAATGGGTTGATACTTAGGGTTCACGCATTACAGTTTTGCATTCACGGTCTAAAAATTTTGAATTATAGTGCTTTCCTGACGCACATTGTAATTGTTGTTTTCGGGTGGTTTATGGGACTGAGCTTTGACAATATTTTTGCGATAGTTTTTATATGTTGGATAGCGCATTTCATACATTGTGATTGTGATGAAGCCAGGATACATAGGTTGCTGTGAATACATTGGCGTGCCAATTGTACTGCTAAGTCTCCTTTCCTTGATGGACTTGCCTTTTTTTTTATTTTTAAATCCCCAGAAATTTGTTCTTGTACAGTTGTACTGTCCTTGTTAATTTTCCTATGGTTTTTTATGTCAACTTATTGTTAATTTGCCAATGGTTTCTTAATTTGAATCTGTACTACCTATGAGTGGCAAGGAATTTTATGGTATCACGAGATTTGCTTATGCAGCTATTTTGGATTACCACGCTGCTTAAATGGTCCAAAACCTGCTCCAAGCAAAGGAGCAACAAGAAAACTTCTTGTCTGCGCTCCAATTTACTGGAATATATCTTATTATCCCATTTTCTGTTATTCCCTAAATATTTGGGTTGTTATTTCCTGCTTTCCTTTTAATTATGTCTTGTGCGTTTGTTAATTATTTTCACAAATTCCATATTGAAAGGGGTCTCTGAAGTTACTGCTTATTCTGTGCTTCCTTTCTTTTTCTCTGATTGGTGTTGTCCACAGCTTTGGAAAAAGCTCAAGAGGAGGCAAAGCATGAAATTGAAGAAAATGGAGAAACTCAAGAGGCTATTTCATGGTACAATCGGGTTCTTGGGTTTCAGATTGAAGGTGGTCATGGTAAGAGAGTTTGTTTGGTTGCAAAACAATTAGAATCCCCTTTGTTGTCCGTCTTGTTATCTTCTTACTCGCTCTTTTGTTTGTCTAGGGGTGAAATTCACATTCACTGATATTAACATAAAAAATCTAAAGCAAGAATATTCTTTTACCATTCGTCATGCAAATGATGCCTACACCTGTAAGTAATGTCCTTATAGATGCTATATTCTAAAGTGTTATATACTAACATATTTATTTAATTTCTTTCTTCCTCATGATCTTAAGTGTTAGATTGCAACCCACACTTGAATGGAGTCAAAGAGTTGATTAATGAGTTGAACAGAGCAAATGGCTTATTCAAATTTGTTAGAATCATGAGAGAAAAGTTTCAAGAATTTGCAGCACTTGGTACGATTTCATTGTATTCTTTTCACCTGGTATGCTTGGTGCTTAAATTTGACACTCCTTAATTTCATGGACATGGTTCATGTTTGTTAAGACCTTTTCTGTTATTGCTAGTAAATTAAGAGCAAAAATCAAATTTCTACATAGCCCCTCCAATCTGAGTTCTGACTCATTTTTCTTGATGAAATATTCCATTATAACCCAGCAGAATTGCAGCCCCAATCGACAAGTTTTCATCAGGATTTTTCTGCAATCTCTATGTCTGGTCCAGCTCTATCAATTTCAACTGCTAGAAGTGAATCTTCTGCCAAGAAAAATGAGCATCACATCCCTCTTCGAGATCTAAATAAGCAATTCAAGAAAGTCAACCATGGAAGTAAATCTCCAGCCAAGATAAATGAAAATCAAATTCATGATGGAGAATTAAATAGACATCCCAAGAAAGTAGCTAAATCGGATATTTTATCACCATCTGTTCGTCGGTCCCCTCGGCTTAAGGTATTCTCTTCAAACTTGCATGTAGCCTGCCTGTTTTGACATTATACAGAAAGTAGCACATATCTTTATGTCTGTTTGGCACCAGATTATAAGTAGAAGAGCTTTACTTTTGTTTTCTTTGAAGAATTAAACCCCTGCTCAGGTATATTATCCAAAAAAGAAAGGATTTGGGTAGCCGGTTTTCCTACTTGCAAGCCAAACTAGCAAAAGGTTGAAGTCTGGTTCATTGCTGCCAAAATGTCAAACCTTAGATGTTCTAAAATTTATCAGGGTATAACAAATAGTTGAGGGAGATTGTAGTATGTTGGATGTGGATAGGATGGGGATTGAGGTATGAGTATGAGCTTTCAAAGGTTGGCCTGGTTTCATAGCTTTGGAAATAATCTGCCAGCTCACCTACAGGATTCTCATGCTTGTCGCTTCAAAGCAAGTCTTATCGTGAAATACTATGTTTATCCAATGGTTTTCATCCCTTTAAGTCGGAGATGCATATTATTTGTAGGATGAGTTGAGGGTCTCTCTCTCTCTCTCTCTCTTACTCACTCTTTGCAATAACTCCCAAACTTTCTTATCTCGTTCAAAAATAGAGCAAGTTCATGAATTATGTAGATTAAGGTATTTGTGTTATATCCTTGGGATCTTGGGTTAAGGTGTTTGTGCACATGATGAACTTGTATGGTGTTGGATCTGCATGTAAACTACATAATTTATTTTACAGAAGATGATATTCTAATTCTAGATATTGGAATATATGTCAGGCTAAGAAATAAAGTTAAAGTGGAGACTGCTTCATTGCTTCAAATTTGCTACCATTCTTCATTGATTTTGACACAACTTCTTACTAGCTTGTGTGGCATTTAACATGCGAGGCATGGAAACTGATTCATGTATGTTCTATAGAACTTAGATGAGCAAATTGAATGCTTCAACGAACCAAGTTGTGCCACTAACCCGGTATTACCTACCGAGGCTTGTATTATACATCATTACAGAAATGAAGCAACTGCAGATGACAAGTCAAGCGATAATATCTAAGAGCTTTAGCATTGTCAAGTGTTAGTATTTTCACTGTATCTTTTGGATGGTTGTATTATCATTTTATCCTTCTAATCATCTGCATGATTCACAATATCGTCTGGTTAGACTTTAGCGTTCTAATTTCTAGTAGAAGAAATTAGAAAGTCTGTAAATCAGGGTTCAGAAACATGTTCTTGTCCATTTTATATTTGCTATGCTATATTTGCTTTCCGGTGCTTGAGCTCGTAGGATGTCATTCTATGGTGCAAATTTCGAGCTTTGTTTATATATATATATATATATATTATGGTTAATAGTGAGGTAGAAAGGGTAAGGAGATTTGAATATTGAATTTAATTCTTTTAAAAGAGGTAACAATTATCGTGATAAGCTTTTTTGCTTTTTTTTTTTTTTTCTCTTGGGTTAATGCTTTTTTTACCCTCAGACTTTAAGCTATTAGTTTTAATAAAAAGAAACTTATTTAATACATCATCGAGCATGACTGGAAAGTTGATACATATTATCTTAAGCATTAGTATTTATTGATGTACTTTTACGTGAATATTTGTTATTATTTGAATGTATACTTGTATGTTTTATAAATAAATAAAATTAACAAAGTATATAGTAATTAAAATTTGCATTAACATGTAAAATTTGTTATGTAAATTATATCAAATTAAAATTTATTATTTCTAATGTTAATATAAAATTAAAGTTATGAATTTTATTTTTTAAGAATAAAATTTATTTACTTTTTAATATTAAAGGAAAATTAAAATTACGAAGATAAAACAATTAAATGTATTTTAAAAATAAATTTTATATTTGATGCATTGCTATTTTATAAATTTCATATACTGTTAATAACTTATAATTTTATTAATTTATAAATTTTAAAATAAAATTCTTAAAAAAATATTTTTAAATATACTAATTGATGAATTAGTTAGAGAATTATAACTGAAGAGTATAGATTAAAAAGGATGTAAGATGCAGGGTTGTATTAGTTTAAAAACTACAAAGATTAAACAAGAATGGTGTAAGACTGTTGAAAAACAATATGAAGAGAATTTTACAAAATATAGGTTAGTTAAGAAGGTAAAGAATGTAGTGGTAGAAGTAGACCCGGAAAATGTACACATGACACGAGTGATATGACATGAACACGATATGAAAAAATCGTGTACATGTTTAAAAAATTTGTGTTTCGTGTTTAACCGTGTCGACACGAATTTTGACACTGTAATTTTCGTGTTTAGCCATGTCTGACACGACTAAACACGTATAAGACACGAAAACACGTGTTCTTAAATCGTGTCACACGAATACACGGTTAATACGTACACGACACGAGAAACACGTTTTTTTTAAATTGTTATTTCTTGCATTGTATTGAGTTGATATTTACGAATTTAATGTTTGAATGTTTGTTGAATATTTATGTTTTATAACTTAATGTTAACTCTTTATGTTTTGTTTGTATATATTGTAATTTTAAATAAATATTATAGATGGTATGGATTGAAAATTATTATTATGTTATATTTGTTAATAATATTTGAATGTATGTAAATTAAATTATTGCTGTAAATCAGTAAATATTATGATTTTTTTTCATTTTTAATTATATTTTATTTTTAATCGTGTCATTCGTGTCTATTTGTGTCGTGTCGTGTGACACGAATAATTATAACGTGTCAACTGTGTCGTGTCACGTGTCATACGTATAAAATATGTATCGTGTTCGTGTTTACGTTTCAGACATGTTTTATAATTCATGTCGTGTTTGTGTTTCATAAATTTGTGTCGTGTTGTGTCGCCATGGATTGTCAGGTCTAGGTAGAAGCTAATTGAAGGTTATGAAAAAGATATATGAAAGTTGGAGATAAAAGATGGGAAAAAAGAGATATACAGATCGACGTGAGTAAGGAAGAAGAGAAGCCATGACTTAAGAGTTGTGAAATATATTAAGGATGAGTATAAAAAAGCTTCGTTAAGAATAATGACATTAAAGAAAAATGGTGTGATTATTTCGACAAACTATTTTGTAATGGATAAATGATTTATGCCTTCCTTTGTTTGAACAAGCTTTCTTGTTAAGGTTGATAGAACCACATTTCTTTATGCCCTAACAAACCCTCTTGTTAAGGTGATGGGCTTCATACTTAGCCATTTTTTTAAACTTGGATGATGATCATCCCACTTTGCCCTAACAAAGCCTTTTGTTTAGATGGCATTCCACACTTATCCATTTTTTGATACTCAAGGATGGTGGTCAAACTTGCCTTACCAAAGCCTCTTGTTCGGGTAGCATTCCATACTTAGGCTTAGTTTAGTATCCTAGTGCCTGTCAGTGCAAAGCGCTTGGCACTGCTAAAAGACAAAAATTTGAGGGTAAATTTACCCCCTTACCCCTCAATCTAATTTTTTATTACTTTTTATTAAAAATATATATTCTTAAAAGTCTTTTCATTATTATCAATCTCATCGGAACCAATTATTATTGTCAATCTCATCAAAACCAATCATTATTGTCAATCTCACTGGAACCAATCTCATCGTCTATCCAAACTAACCTTAGCCATTTTCTGGAAGGTCGAACTTGTCTTAACAAGTCCTCTTGTTTGGGTGGCACTCCATACTTAGCCATTTTTTGAACTTGATAGACTCAAGCCTCTTTATGTCCTAACAAACCCTTCTGTTAGGGTAATGATTAACTATACTTAGTCATGTCTCTAAGTTTGATTGATGCACGTCTCCTCTTGCATGAACAAGGCTTTTTGTTGGGACGACTTGCACAAATTTAGCATACTTAGCCATTTTTAAGCTTTGGAAGACACGTGCCCCTTGTGCTCAAACAAACCTTTTTGTTAGACTGGAGCTTAGCCATACTTAGTCATTTCTCTAAGGTTAAAAGGTCCATGCTTCCTTTTATCTAGATAAAGCTCTTCATTCGAGCAATGCTTACACACTTAGCCAAATAGGAAACTCCTTTGGTCGAACCATGTCTCAATGGCTAAACCTTACTTTGTTATTTAGTTGTTTTGCAAACTTGAAGTGATGGACGACATATTCATTTAAACAATGTCTCTTGTTCGGGTAGTCCTTTCATACTTACTTTTTTTCTCTTTTCGACCCACCAACACTTCTTTGTTTTGATAATATCTTTTTGTTTGGGCAACATCCTCTTACTTAGTCACTATGGTCTCTCTAAAATACTTGATCATTTTGACTCATTTTGTTCATTAGGGATGATATTGGCTAAACATGGCTACTTGTTCACGTGCATCTTCAGGGCTTTTTGTGTATATAGTCGATTTTGGACAAGAAAAATCTTCATAGTTTAACAAAGTCTTTTAACCAAGTGCATCTCAAGGTGATTATTCTCAATACTTGGCCACTTTGAATCATAGACGTGACCCTTATTCAGACAAGTTACCTTGTTTGAGTGATTTTCCAACACTTGGTCGTTGAAACACTTAGTTGCTTCATCCTCTCTTAAATCATGGATGCGAATAGGGTTGTAAACGAGTCAAGTTACTCGTGAGCTACTCGAGTTCGGCTCGATGATTACTCAAATTTGACTTGCTTATTTTCGAGCCAAGCTCGAGCTCGAGCTATTCGAGTAACGAGTCGAGCCGAGTTTAGGCTTCTAAATACCCAGTTCGAATGGCTCACGAGCCTTATCGAGCTCTTTTAATATATATTTTTTAATATTTTATTATTAATTTACTATTTTACCCCATAATATATCATTGAAAACTGATAAATTGTGCTTAACGAGTCAAGTTCGAGCCTAATGAGTTAAGTTCGAGCTTGTAAACCCCACAAAATTTTTATATTTAATTAGACTATGTAAGAATAAAAATAACATGATTTAATGGAAGTGTGAATATTCATTATAGGGCTCGGAGAGTACAGGAGCCGAGAGGCCGGTGAATGGAAAGGAATCCGAAAATATAGGAAGTGATGAAGCAAATGCAAGCATGGAGGGATCGAAAATAATATTTGATGTAAAGACTTTGTTGAGTTAATATATTTTGAAATGACAAAACAAGTAAATTCAATAATATAAAGATGATACAAAAACATGTTTAGAGGTTATCAGTACCAGAACTTAAGTTTCTGAAGATGAGAGATCGATCTCCTGAGTTTTCTTGGATAAGAGATCGATCTGGGTTATGAAAGATCGATCTCCTGGGTTTTCTTGGATGAGAGATCGATCTCATGAAGACATGAGATCGATATGCTAAGCTTTGAAATTGTTCAAAAGTATTAAGGAAGATTGAGATCGATCTATAAGGGTTATAAGATCGATCTGCCTAGTACAGGATGCTGATGAGATCGATCTGGTATAGCAAGAGATCGATCTCCCCTAAAACAAAAGGTAAAGGCAGTAGATCGATTTGTAAGATCGATCTGTACGCAAACAGAGAGTTCATGAGATCGATCTGGTATAGGAAGAGATCGATCTCCTTAAAGTCAGAGAGCTAAGGAGATCGATCTCCTCACTAAGACAATACCTGGAAGATCGATCTATAGATCGATCATGCCTCAAACAGAGAGGATGGAAGATCGATCTGCCTATTCGACAGATCGATCTCTTCTAACATTTTCAAATTAGAAGATCGATCTGCCAGTTGGACAGATCAATCTCCTTGCTTCATTTTGCCTTGATCTTACAGGAACTATAACTAAGAGATCGATCTGGTCAAGATGGCAAATCGATCTGGCATTCTACTGGAGGTACCCAACGGCTATTTCTGCAAAAATCTCAACGGGAAAAATAGCATTAAATGCTCCAACCACCAATCCTTTAGTATATAATCAAGCATTGAAGACACTGAGAACATAGACACAATTGCTGCACATTTCTTACATTCTCAAGAGTTTAATTCCTACATTCTATTTGTCTTCAATTTCATTTATTGAGTTTGTTGCTCTAAGCTTGTGCAAAAAGCTGTATTTGTCCTACCCACATTAAAAGCTTGATATTGTATTCATCTTATCTTTAAAAGAGAAGAGGATTGTTCCTCAGTGAGATAAATTTTGTAAAAGGGTGAATACATCATTGTATTAGAAAGGGTAGAGAGGTTATTCCTTAACCTAAAAAAGGGATTGTGTAACTTTCATTGAAAAAGTGCAAGAAAGCTCTTGACAAGGAGGTCAAGAAGAGAGGACGTAGGCAAGAGATTGGCCGAACCTCTGTAACTCACTGTGTTTGATATTCTCTTCCTTATCTTGCTTTAATTTGTTTCATTACATTATACATTAGTTGTGAATTAAGTTTAAATTAGTTTAAATTTGCCATTAACATTAGAAAATCGATTCACCCCCTCTCGGTAGAGCCAACAATTGGTATCAGAGTTAGGACTCTTTGATCACATATGAATAACTTCTTAAGAGTTAGAAACGATCAAATGGCTCACAACAATATAGCAACTAGCTTAGTAGGAGAGGGGCACTCTACGGTTAGGGCTCCTATGTTCAATGGGGAACATTATGCTTATTGGAAGACTAGGATGATGTTATTCATTCAAGCAAATGATTATGAAGTATGGAGGATTATCACTAAAGGACCTCAAATCCCTACAAAAAGAATAGAGGGAAGAGATATCCCTAAGGAAGAAGATGAATGAGATTCAAACGATATTAAATGTGCTCAGCTGAATGCTAAGGCCATGCACACTCTCTTTTGTGCTTTAGGGCCAAATGAATACAATAGAGTCTCTGGATGTGACAATGCTAAATAGATTTGGGATAAATTGGCAATAACTCATGAAGGTACAACCCAAGTGAAGGAGACTAAGGTAGGAATGCCCACACATGACTATGAGCTATTTAGAATAAAAGATGGAGAGTCAATCAGTGATATGTTCACTAGATTCACTGATGTAATTAATGGATTAAAATCATTAGGAAAAATATACTCTAATATAGAAATGGTCAAGAAAATATTAAATAGCCTACCAAAATCATGGGAGGCTAAAGTGACTGCAATTGAGGAATCTAAGGATCCTCACACATTGTCTTTAGATGAATTAACAGGATCACTACTCACTTATGAGATGAAGTTGAGAAGAAATGAAGAGCCACCCAAGAAAGTGGGAGTTGCTCTAAAATCTACTGTTCAAGAGGAGATTAAGAATGAGAGTGGTAGTGAAGAGGATCTTGAGATGGCAATGTTTGCCAAAAGATTTAACAAGTTCATGAGAATGAGAGCTAGTGGTAATAATAGGAGAAACCTCAAGAGAGATCAAGAAGAGGTAGGAAGAAAAGATACAATCGTGTGTTATGAATGTAAAAAACCAGGGCACATTAAGTTTAACTGCCCTCTTCTTAAAAGGTCCAATGATAGGTTCCACAAAAAGAAGGCAATGGTGGCTATATGGAGCGACAGTGACTGCTCCGATGATGACTCAAATGAGGACATTGCCAACTTGTGCTTCATGGCTATTGAGGATGAAAAGGTAACTTCAAACCTCAATGAATATTCTTTTGATGAATTACAAGATGCCTTTGATGATCTTGCATTGGAATATGAATGCATGAGTATGAAATATAAAAAGATAATATCTAAATTAAAGAAAGAAAATAAGTTAATGCTAGAGGACAAATTAGAATGTGAAAAGAAACTAGAAATTACAAATCTTGAAATTTGTGACTTAAAAGAAAAAAATAGTAATTTACATAATTCCTTTAATAGATTTTATATGGGACAACAAAAGTTAGATAACATGTTAGAAACTCAAAGAGCATTCTTTGATAAAAATGGGTTAGGATATAATGCAAAAAGTAGAGAGACTCATCTCAAAAGCTTCATTGCTAGAAAGAGCATGAATAAACCTTCAACTACTTGTTCATATTGTAATAAAAAGGGACATGCATCACATAATTGCAATATGAAGTTGACCACTATTAAGGGAAGGATAGTAAAAAGAATTTGGGTACCAAAAGAAATAATTAATTCAAAAGACTTTGATGCATTGGTAAAATTGATCCCAAAGGGATCAAGAATTGCTTTCACTAACCTCAAAGGACCCAAGAGAATTTGGGTACCTAAAACTTGAGTTGAATGTTTTGATTATAGGTGATTGAGCATAGTCACAAAGCTAAAACAAAGGAAGCTTGGTACTTGGACAGTGGATGCTCAAGGCACATGACAGGTGATAGAAGCCACTTCAACTCATTTAAATTAAAGGTTGGTGGAGAAGTCACATTTGGGGACAACTCCAAAGGCCAAGTTGAAGGGAGTGGCTTAATAGGTAATGACTATTTTTCTTTAGAAAAAGTATTGCTTGTTAGGGGCCTAAAGCATAACTTACTAAGCATAAGTCAACTTTGTGACAAAGGTTACAAAGTAATTTTTGATTGCATGAAATGTCATTTATAGATCCTAAGTCAAATAAAATTCTTTTTCTAGGTCATAGGCAAGGTAATATATACATTGTCTATCTTAATGAACTTAAGAAGGAAAACATATGCCTAATGGTAGATAAAGAAAAATAATCTTGGTTATGGCATAGAAGACTAGGTCATGCTAGTATGCATGTACTATCTAAGTTAGCTAGAAAGGATCTAGTTATAGGCTTACCCAAAATGTCCTTTGACTATGAAAAAAATATGTGAAGCTTGTGTTAAAGGAAAACATAAAAGGACAACATTTAAGCCTAAGAATAGTGTATCCACCACTAGGCCTCTTCAATTACTCCACTAAAACTTATTTGGACCAACTAGAACAAGAAGCCTTGGTGGGAAACACTATGGATTTGTAATAGTTGATGATTACATTAGGTTCACTTGGGTGTTCTTTTTGAGAGTGAAAAATGAAGCCTTAGAAAAATTCATAGCTTATACAAAAGTAACTCAAAATGAAAAAGGATACACAATAACTAGCATTAGAAGTGATCATGGCAAGGAATTTGAAAATATAGGATTTGATGAGTATTGCAATGATCAAGGAATTAGCCATAATTTTTCAGCCCCTAGGACACCACAACAAAATGGAGTAGTTGAGAGAAGAAATAGAACATTGGAAGAAATGCCTAGAATCATGTTGTGTGAGAATAATTTACCAAAATATTTTTGGGCTGAAGCTATAAACACATCTTGCTATATAATTAATAGAGCTATGATTAGACCCATGCTAAAGAGAACTCCTTATGAGCTTTACAAAGGTAAGAAGCCTAACATTAGCTACTTCTATCCTTTTGGCTGCAAATGTTTTGTCTTAAATAATGGGAAAGATAACTTAGAAAAATTTGATGCCAAGAGTGATGAAGGAATCTTTCTAGGATATTCCTTGAATTCAAAGGCTTATAGAGTATATAACAAAAGAACATTGATGGTTGAAGAATCAATTCATGTTATATTTGATGAGTCAAATGATGTAGTTAAAGATTCAACCAATGATGAGGATGTTGGAATATTTGAGGAAATTTCAAATTTGGAAGAAGATTTATTAGAAAAACTTGACTTAAATAAAGAAGATGAAGAAGAAATAGAGATATTAGAGAGAGAGTTTAGAGCACCAAGAGAGTTAGGATATGTAAAAGATTGTGAAATAGTAGGAGATCCAACTCTTGGAATTAGAACTAGATCATCTCTAAGGAATGTGTGTCAATATATAGCCTTTGTATCTCAAATAGAACCTAGAAATGTCAATGAAGCCTTAGATGACAATAATTGGTTCTTAGCAATGCAAGAAGAATTAAATCAATTTGAGAGAAGCAAAGTGTGAAAACTAGTTCCTAGGCCTAGTGATCACTCTATAATTGGAACTAAATGGATATTCAAGAACAAGATGAATGAAAATAGTGTGATCATAAGAAACAAGGCTAGATTAGTTGCACAAGGATATAGACAAGAGGAAGGAATAGACTATGATGAAACTTATGCACCGGTAGCTAGATTAGAAGCAATTAAATGCTACTTGCCTTTCATGTTATAAAAACTTCAAGTTATATCAAATGGATGTAAAGAGTGCATTTTTAAATGGTTTCATTAATGAAGAAGTGTATGTTGAACAACCTCTCTGTCACACCCCGAAAATGCGAAAAATAGGGCAAATTTAAAACTTTTTACTCGTTAATTCACAATTAAAGGTGCATTCCTGTGCAGTGTCATACATCATCATAATTATTATGCCTCAGGATCTCATCACTAGGATTTATATATCATATCAAATACATTAATCCATCTCAAGTTAATTAATCCTAATACATCCCATATAATGTTATACATCGAGTGTCTGCAATTACAATAATAGTCTGGGTACATGAAAAGATAAATATACCTCAAGTACAAAATATATAGCCTGGAGCTCGAATCCTCCACTAGCCACTACTCCGTACGTCGCAGGGAAGTCCTTATTCACTTGAAGAACTCTGGGGGGAAAGAAAAACAGGGTGAGCTTCTAAATCGCTCAGTAAAGGGGGGTAAGGAACTCATTTCATAAACCAAAATGCACATCACAAAAGGTTTATTTGTATGTGAAACTCATTTGAAAACCATAGCATGACAGTACTCAAAACGACACTCTCATGTGTCAAGTCATGGGAAAACATGAAGTAAAAGGCTCACTCTAGAGCAATAGCAAAGCATGTGAAAACAACGCGTTAAACTCTTTCTCAAATACGTGATAAAATCACAGTAAAAGTAATGCACGTGGCACAGCCACTAAACACACGTGGCATAGCCACTGTTTTAATTTCTCACGTGGCATAGCCACAAAACACACGTGGCAAAGCCACTGATTTAATTTCTCGCGTGGCATAGCCACAGAATAGGGTTTCTCAACGTGGCACAGCCACCAATGGGGTATAACGTGGCACAGCCACCAATGGGGTTTCTCAACGTGGCACAGCCACCAATGGGGTATAACGTGGCACAACCACCAATGGGGTTTCTCAACGTGGCACAGCTACCAATGGGGTTTTTAAACGTGGCACAGCCACCAATGGGGTATAACGTGGCACAGCCACTAATGGGGTATAACGTGGCACAGCCACCAATGGGGTTTCTCAACGTGGCACAGCTACCAATTTTACGTGGCATAGTCACAGAAAATTGGTTATTCTCACGTTACCAGAACGGAGGAGAATTCGGGCTTACATGCTACCAGAGCAATGCCCGGTGTGTACTCACAACTACACACCTAAGTCTTATCACATAAGACTGGTTTGCCTTCACGTAGAACTCGTAATGGTTTTCTCTCATAAAACTCATTTGAAATCGTTTTGTACTCAACACAAAACGTAATAAAATCGAGTTCCAACCGGCAAAGCACACGCACACATTTCTCAAATCTCAATGTTGCCTTAACGTAGAGCCCAGTTATAAACTCATAAAAACATTGAGCTCCAACCGGCTATAAAATCGTGTGCAATTTAATCTCAACACAAAACTCAACATGCTTGTTTTATAAACCACAATTCATGCTAAAATAGTTTACAATTCACATACACAAATGGTTTAGATTTCCCTTACCTCTTTGCACCTCGTATAGTGCAATCGTTTCCTCCGTATCACGGACTAGCCTCGCATTCCACTCTGAAACTCCTGAGCTGTCCAAACGATGTTAAAACATCAATACTCAATTATCGCATCAACCCTCAATTCTCAAAATCGAGCATAATTGCTCATAACACCTCAAATCTCTTGATTTCTCGTAACTCAACCCTAAACTACAACCTCATTCACAATATCTCAATGTCCTACATTCCTCATGCCAATTATCTAGGCTAATTCTCCACATTGTCTATATTTCCATTTACAGCACAAATTCTCAAAATTACCAAAATTATCAAATATCTACATTACTCCAACTACATTGCAATTTCATCAATTCCCTAATCCTTTCTCAACTATTTCAACGCAATGACAACCACCAATAGCATCAAAATCAGCTCAAATACCAAGATCGAGGTTTAGAAATTACCCAAAGCTTGTGAGACGCACAACTCACGCCTCGATCCGATTCGTCCTTCGATTTTCAAGTATGTTGTTCTCCCTTTGATGAGGAACAACTTTCATTCTTACCACAACAGCTGATTCGGCTGGAAATGGGGGATTTGGATGAGTGAGAAAGTTAGGTTTTCGAAAAAATGGGGGTTGGAAGAGAGAGAAAGTGAAATTTCAGGAGAAAACACGGGTTCCTTATATAGACTGGAGGTAGGAGATCGATCTGCCTCTTGATGAGATCGATCTGCGTTTGAAATTTGGGGACGATCTGGGCAATTTTATGCCTGGGAGATCGATCTGTCGAGGGGTGAGATCGATCTCTTTATGGCTTTATGAGATCGATCTGCTCCTAAGGAGATCGATCTTCTCCCCAAACAGAATCATTTGGAGATCGATCTCTTCCTCATGAGATCGATCCTTTCTCAAACAGAATCATTTGGAGATCGATCTCTTCCTCATGAGATCGATCTTCTCTCAAACAGATTCATAAGGAGATCGATTCTCTTCCATTGGAGATCGATCTGCTCCTTAAATTTCTCCTTCCTTGTCATTTATAACTCACCAGATCGATCTCTCCTTCTCCCATATCGATCTGTCCTCATAGTTCATGCTTATTTTACACACTTAACATATAAATCTCCAATTATAATTCCCACAATTTACTTAGCTCAATAAATTACACTTCAAATTCTTATTACATCATTAAAATATGTCTGAAATTCTCAGATCTCACATCCTCCCCACCTTAAAAAGAATTTGGTCCTCCAAATTCAACTCAACTAGTCAAATAGATGGGGGTATTTCTCCTTCATGAGACTCTATAGTTCCCACGTTGCCTCTTCCATTGAGTGATGTTTCCACAAAACTTTCACTAATGGGATGCTCTTGGTTCTCAGTACCTTCTCCTTTCTATCGAGAATCCGGACGGGTTCCTCAGTATAGCTCATATCCTCTTGAATGTCCATCTCGTCATACTCTATGACATGAGAAGGGTCCGGGTGGTACTTCCTCAACATAGACACATGAAAAACATTGTGTATTCCGGACATCTGTGGGGGTAATGCTAATCTGTAAGCTACCTCTCCCACTCTCTCAAGAATCTCGAATGGTCTTATGTATCGAGGACTCAATTTCCCTTTCTTCCCAAATCGCATGATACCCTTGCTCGGTGATACTTTCAGAAATACCGCATCACCAACGTCAAACTCGAGTGGCCGTCTACGCACATCCGCGTAGCTTTTCTGTCTACTTTGTGCAGCCCGTAACCTCTCACATATGAGTTTCACACTCTGTACGGCTTGCTCAACAAGCTCGGGAGCATTTATCTTTCTGTCACCGACTTCTTCCCAAGCTACAGGGGATCTACACCTCCTACCATATAAAGCCTCAAAAGGTGCCATTCCAATACTCGCATGATAGCTGTTATTGTACGCAAACTCTGCTAGGGGCAGGTGATCATCCCATGATCCCTTAAAATTCATCGTACACGCCCTCAACATATCCTCCAGGGTCTGAATAGTCCTCTCTGACTGACCATCTGTCTGAGGATGATAGGCGGTACTAAAACTCAATCGAGATCCCATGGACTCCTGAAACTGGGTCCAAAATCTGGAAGTAAACCGGGAATCTCTATCAGAAGTAATACTCACTGGAGCCCCATGTAATCTAGCTATCTCGCTGGCATACAGTTCAGCTAAGGCATCCACAGTATCTGTGCTCTTGATGGCAAGGAAGTGGGCACTCTTGGTCAATCTATCCACAATGACCCATATCGCGTCACGACCTCTTCGGGTCCTCGGTAAACCCATAATAAAGTCCATAGTGACATGCTCCCATTTCCATGTAGGTACAGGTAAAGGCTGTAGTAGTCCTCCGGGCTTTCGATGCTCAGCTTTCACTTGCTGGCACACTAAACACCTGGCCACATACTCTGCAACGTCTCGAAACCGAGAGTAGCTATAACCGAAAGAAGTTTATAGAAGGAGTTAGAGCGAGCTGTTTGCAACATTCGTCGTTGGGGTTAACAGGAGTGAAGTAAGGCTGTTAGGCAGGCCAAAAACAAGAGCTGGAAGTGAGGTTGTAGGCGTGGCAGTAGCAAGAAATAGAACCACAAGTGCAGGGAGCTTAACCGAGAGTTGGAAACAGCCAATGCCCTTCAGTTTGAAATAAGCTTGGCAAAGCTTGATTGATAAACCAAAAGCATCACTCTCAAGAGTCGAATTTGTTGTTATGTTTTTTTTTTTATAGACTTTTGGAGGAAGCTTAAAAGAAATTATTGAGGAAAAACATAAGGAAAACATGTTTGGTGTATTAGGCCAAATCTTTGGAAACAAGCGAACGAAACTAGAACGAACTGACCGAATTTCAGTACTGAGATATAAAAGAATTATCATCTACTATCGGCGTAAAGAAAATTTTGTAAGCTGTTAGAGATATTTTCACGTATTTTTCGTTGAACTGTAGATATATATATATATATATATATTCTATGTCGATTTTATAGTTATGAAAATTATAGAATTTTAGCCTTAGTTAAATGGTCTAACCTTACCGATATATATATATATTATATTTACATAGACACCGATAAGGCCTAAATTATTGTTTTAAATAGAAAATCCCTAGTTTTAATTGCTACATACTGTATACTAGGATTTTTAATCGAAAAATGATGAGTTAGCTCCTATTTAAATTGTTTTATATATTGAATTGAGTTTAGAATTGTTTTAGTAAAAATGAGTTACTTATCGATCTGTATCGAATAAAGATGCTTGATCCGCGTGCTAACTATGTGTTGCACTGCCTGGTTCGCACTTACTGGAGACAATGGACTTAATTAAGACATGGTACATTGTTACTGTTACTTTTACTGATACTGTTACTATGGTCCATGGAGTACGATGTACCATGTGACACGCACGTGAGTACGTTGTACCATGTTTCTATCTTCGGACATACTATATTGTGAGCCGACCGGGTAGCTGACCACTTCCACGGCTATTGATATCCCAGCACACCTGATTAGTGATGCTTAGAGTCATCGACATTGACCAATTGTCATACTGTCTATAGCATGTTCTGCATTATCTCAACTGTTTTGATTTACTGAACCGACTGAATGAACTGTATTATCGCATGGAAATTATTATATCCTACTGTGTAAAGCTTTTAGAACTCATGATGTATTCATCATAATGTTTGCTCTACTGATAATTCTATTTTTAATAGAATTATTTGTGCTTAATTGCATAATTAATTATTTAAATCCTCATATTATTTTATTAATTATCCCCTTAATTTAATTAAAATTCTTTAATGTATAGGTAAATTAAATCCGGATGAAACTCAGTCGTTTCAGTTAAAAATTAGGCTGAAAACGGGCTAAAGGAGATTGGACCACTTCCAATTTGCAAACCGAGTCACCAGTCATTGGGACACACGTGATGTTAGGTGTCTGTATTTTATTCGCTCCGAAAAGATAAGATCGATGGACATCGAGTCAACCTTCTGGAAGACACACGTCAGGCCACATCGCACAGCCAACTTTACAAACAGACAAGTGACGTGGAAATATCTACTCTGCAGCAAATCAAAGGAAGACAAGTGACCAAACAATGCCAACTCATCTATGATGAAAAATTACCATTGTACCCCTATGTTTGTGTATAAATAGAACATGATGAGCAATTGAAAATTGTGTAGCCTAGTGTAGCTTAGGGTAATTTTAAGGTAGTTTTAGGGTAGAGTAATTTTAGGAGTAGAGTAATTTAGTTTAGAGTAGCCTAGGGTAATTTTTAGAATAGTTTTAGATTTCTCGCAGCTACCATTTTTATTTTTCATCTCTTCTCGATTTTGCAAGCTCTTTTTCTTTGTTACTATTCATCACATTTAAGTTTTAATGAAAAAGCTTTCATTTTTCCTTTCTTTGCTCTCGGTTTTGTATCTTAAACTTGTCTATTTTCTTGATTCACCGATTGTTGGACATGAAGAAGTAAGAAAGTTTAGCTGGTGACAGTGGTCATAGTCTTCATTCCTGTTCAACATTTTATTTTTATGTTTTAAGTAGATAATTTCAAGCAGAAAATTTTCTTCACTGTTGTCTTGTTGCATTTTCGTTTCTTGCAATTTGTGTTTTACATTTTGCAGTGCTTCATAACTATGCAGTGTAGCTCCATGTATTTAGTATGATGGCAAGGGGACCAAGCTTCATTTTCTGTTACATGTGTTCATTGTTTTTATTTCCTCAGCATTTTATAATTATTCATAGTGTTAATATTTCTTAGATTCCTCCTCTGTTCGGCTCTGCTTTAGTTTAGTTTTACTGTTCATCTTAGCTATCTTATTATCATGCATTGCTGTCGACTCTAAATGGTGATCTAGTAGTTTACTGGGCTGCTGTTAGGTTCTCTTATATTTTTGTTTTAAGTGCAGTAGGTCCAAGAGCATTTTATTTCTTTTCTCTTTTGTTTCTTTTTATTTTCTGTCTTAGCAGGAGTTTCGTTTTCTTTGATATTTTCTATTCTGTTAATTCTTTGTTGTCTGCTAAAGATTAGGTGATTGAATGTGGCGGTAGTCGGCTGAGTGCAGTTGAGCCTTGTGTGGATAGTCGGAGCAGGTTACTAAAGTCGTAGCAGATGTTGCTAATTGTCCTCTGGTGTGCTCTGTGCTGTTGAGGATGGCAACAAGCTGTTGCATGTTTTAACTAATCTGTTAGCCGCTATTCTTGGAGGTAGACACAAAGTGGAAAGGTAGCAGAGAATCGGGCAGCACTTGGAGCAGGAGCACTTTTCCCAGGATGTGGTGCTGGTGCATGCAGACAGACCAGACACCAGATGCAGAAGCAGCTGGAGCACTTGAAGGCAGTACCTATACATTACTTGGTTAGGACCGAAAGCAAAATGGAGAAGAACATGCATAGTACTATTTACAGGACCACTCAGCTGGGAATATTTGCTAAGGCCATGTTTGGCTACACTTATCTTCATAGATTAATATTTCATGCAATTATTTTGCTTTGTCTAATTTTTGTTATGTCTTTTATTACTTTTTAGTTTAGTTATACATAATAGTTTAATTCTCTTAGTTTATTATTTTAAGATTTAGTTTAATTTCATTAATAGTTAATTGGTGACTAAATTAGGATTTAAGAATTATATTTTGCATTTAGAATTAAATTAGAGGAATATCATGTTATGCATTTTTTATTTTTCATTTTAAAATTGAAAAATCCAAAAATTTTAGTTCTCATGCATTATTTAGATTTTGTTTTATTGTTAGTAATTAGTTAGAGTTAGATGAAATTTAGGATCATTTTAGAGGTAAGTAGTTTCTTAGTTAGATTTTAGAATTTCTTTAGGTTAATAGAATTTTATTTTATTAAACTTTAGATTAGTTTAATTTGCATTTTTATTAATTAGTTTAATTACATGCATATTTTATTTTTGGCTTGTTTAATTTTAATCTAATTAATTTTGTTTCTTTATTTTCATATTTTGCATTTTAGTTTATTTTCGTTAATTATTTTTAACTTTTTAATTATCTTTTGTAGATTATTGCTTTTAATTTTTTGGAGTTCTGTAAGTAATTTTAGCTCAGTTTTATTGTCTTTAGTTTACAATTTTTATTTTCAGTATTTTTTTTAATTCTAGCCTTGTAGATCACTCACCAAAAATTCATAATTTGCTAGGATATATTTGGGTAAGAATAACCGGTACTTAATTAGGCTATTCAGCTTCTCTGTGAGACGATAATCCTAGACTCAAATCTCATTATTACTTGTACGACCCATGCACTTGCGGATACACGTCTACGTCACTTAGAGTGGGCGTAGCTCGTATTATCTACTGAGACTAATACTGTTATCGTTTTTTCGACTCTGATTTTTACTACATGCCAAAGGCTTGGTATTTTCTACATGATAAACCTTTTGTGCACATATAATTAATGTATTTATCTACCTGCCACATTTTTCTTACTGGGCACGTTGAGCTTGCCCATTTCTTTCCTCCACAGAGTCTAATCAGTAGCTGGGACTGCTTTTGTAAGTAGGATTCCTTTGCACAGCCTTATTTCCACGGAATACTCTTCTACGTTAAAGGTATACCCATAGTAGACTTTTTTTGTATCTAAATTTTGTAAGTATAGTAATGTGTCTGATGATATATTTGGGGATGTAAACGTGATTATTTTGTAAAGAATGATTAACCTGATTAATTGAAAAATACTTTCTTTGGATTTTACTAAGAAATGTTATCATGTAGTATTGTCATGATTAAACTGTATAAGAGATCTACTGTTTGGATCTAGTATCGACTCATAGCCCAACCAAATTGTACTGAAAAATGGGTCGTTAAGATCAAGAAGCCTCACTCAAGTAGATTTGCATTTAGAGATGTAATCGAGTTGAGATAATTTAGTATTAGACTCGAGCTTGGCTCAACTTGAAAATTTGAAGCTCAAAGCTCAACTCGAGTTCGACTGAACTTTAGAAGCTCGAGCTCGACTCAACATAATACTCGAACTGCTCAAATTCTGCTCGATAGGCTCTGTAACGACCCTTGACCTTTGAAAATCGGGGAATTTTTTTTTTGAACTTAATTTACCCACTTATTCTTTTATTAACTTAGGTTACATTCCTGCTCAGTGTCAAATCATTTTTCCTAATTCTTAATCCGTAATTATATTTAAATTCCATATTTTGACTTATAAGGCCGATAAAAATTTCGGCAGCATAACGACTTACATATGAGCTTACCCACCTGCAAATCAATTGTTTCAACAATTCTAGATATCTACAACTGCCAAGCATGCTTTTCAACAATCCTAGATATCCACAACTATCAAGCATACTTTCCAAATCCACATTTACAATTCAATACATCTATTTCGATTTAATACTAGTCATCTCAAATTATAATCCCACAATAATAATGTTTACATCGCTTTTCTTACAAATTACATCCTAAAGAAATATTCTCAATATATGTCTGTGCGTATAAATGTGTCTGGTAAAGGAATGTAATTGTATACCTTGACTGCGTGTACAAAAAATAGCCTAGGGTAGCTCTTTCCCACCAGCCTACGTCGTGTACGCGGCAAATAGCATCTATAGATCACTGCAAATAATCTGAAAGGTAGAGGGGTGAGCTTTCAGGAAAAAGTCCAGTAAGAAACACATTTAAAATGATCATGGTGGCTAAATCACATTGAATGCATGATAAAACCAAGAGATACGTTCCTTTACAAATATCACATAGCTTTCAAAGAGCGTATATATAAAACATAGTCGATAGAAATATAATTTCGAAGAACAAATCTATTCAGTTACATCACAATCTATCGAAACACATAGAACTCCAGAATATTTCAAAACCGATAGAACTTCAAAAGCATAACTGATGCAAAAACATATATCGGAGGATCAAAATCATATAGCATAGTTTATATCGGATGGAGACTTGGCTAACTTATAGAGGGAAATCATAAATATGCCCGAAGGTAGGATTCATATACGCCATAAAGGTGCGCATGACAAAAATGCATTGACCGTATGGCACTTTGCATCTGTAGGACTCAAGAGGTGGCCCCCACAGTAACATAGATCGTATGGTACTTTGCTCCCACAGAACTCAAGAGGTGGCCCCTACGATCGCATGTCTTTGTGAACCACGTGGCACTTTGCTCCCGTCGGACTCAAGAGGTGGCCCCCACGTTCGCATGTCTTTGTGAACTGTGTGGCACTTTGCTCCTACAGAACTCAAGAGGTGGCCCCCACATTCGCATGTCTTTGTGATTCGTGTGGCACTTTGCTCTTGTCGGACTCAAGAGGTGGCCCCTACGTTCGCATGTCTTTGTGATCCATGTGGCACTTTGCTCCCGTCGGACTCAAGAGGTGGCCCCCACGTTCGCATGTCTTTGTGATAATTGCGTGGCACTTTGCTCCCATCGGACTCAAGAGGTGGCCCACAATTCCACTATACAATGCCCTTTTTGTCTCAAAACAGAGTTTTCAAAATCTTACTTGAGTTTTTATAGCTCATAAACTCATATCGAGTAATAAAATCGAATTTCTTGAAATCTGAAAACTCTTTCTTAAAACAGAAAGACTGTGTGGCACTTTGTTCGCGTAGGACTCAAGAGGTGACCCCCACAATCGCCTTTTCGAAAACAAATTTCATTTCATTCAGAAACACGAAATCAATCATACATAAGTCGAAACCATGACATTTATTCAGAAATCATGTTTGAAACTATGCATTTAATCTTATATAGCATTTCTTTATCTCGAAAACATGATCAAATAAATCTTGGGCTTATTAGGTGTCGGGTTTTGTTTTACAATCAAGGGTTGCACGAGAAAGGCACGAAAACACATAAATAAATCGAAGTCTAAGGGTAGGGATACCATTATCATATTAAATTACACCCCTTACCTCGATTTATCGAAATTTCCGAATTCGAGTGGTGACGCCTTCTAGTAACTCCTTTAATTCCTTCTACGATCACCTACACCGAAGTTGTATACTTAGCACCCTATTCATACGAATTGTCCGAATTGCGTTAAAATAGTAACCTATGCGTTACTACTTCACGTGTACGTATTATTGTACATATTTAGGCCAACACGCACGTTTATATATTTTCATTACTATCTATATTTGTACATACAAATATTGACATACACCTTATTATATACATCTACATGTATATACTCATGAATATATATATATATATATATACATATACTCATATATATAAATATATATATTATTTGTCTTCATTTTTTCCTATCTCATATATATACATTCTATGTATGTACATATACTAGCACACATTCATCTTATATACACCCACATGTATATGCACCTAAATAAATAAATAAATAAATAAATATATATATATATATATATATATATATATATATATATATATATACACTCCTATTTATATATATATATTATCATTGTTTTCCATTTTTCCTTATCACATATGCATACTTATTTTTTTTTTATGTACAAATACTAGCATATCCATTCATTATATACACCCATATGTATATGCACCTAAATAAATATATATATATATATATTATTATTATTGTTTTCCATTTTTTTCTCCTTATCACATATACATACATATTTGCCTACTTCTCATCATTCCCATTTTTGTCTAATTAAATCTACCTTATCATACTTATAAACATAATCACATACATATACATGTACATTAATTACACATATATACATATAGATTTTTACCTTTCTTTTTCCAATTTCAGCTTTTCCTTTTCTTTTTCTTTTCCTTTCTCCTTACTTCCCTCTCGGTTCCAGCCTTCACTGTCCCAATTGCTCTTCTTCTTCCTCCTTCAGCTCTCGGTTTTGGTCTGCTTCACTCTCGGTTCTAGCCTCTTCTCCCTCTTTCTCGATTTGTCCTGCCTTCTCCCCCCTTCGATCTTGCTTCAGCTTTGCCTCACTATCCCCTGCCTCTCGGTTTCCAGCTCCAAATCTCAGTTTTCTTCTTCCCTTCGATTCTCCTATCTCTTCAATCCCGGTTCTGTTTCAGGTTCTCCTCCCTTGCCTTTGTTCCAACCCTCATTTCCAGCCCTCTCATCTTCCTTTTCTTTTCTTTCTTTTCTCTCCCGACCAGCAGCTTCCCTTCTCTTCTTCTCTTTTCTGGTTTTGCTTCCCGCCCAGCTCCCTCTGTTTCTTGCTTTCCTTTCCCCCTCAGCAGAATCGGCTTCCTTCTCCTCTCCCTTCCCTTCTCTTCTTTCTCTTCCTTTCTTTTCCTTCTCCTTCTTCTCCAGCCGACCAAGCCTCTCCTTCCTTTCTCCTCTTTTGTTTCCCGCTCCCCGCTAGTCTCTCTGTTTATGTTTTCAATTTGAAAACATAGCAGACAGGATTAGCTTTTCTAAGCCAATTTCGTACATGCTATGTTTTATATATATATATATATTTATTTGTTTATTTATTTTGTATTATTATTTTTGTTTGTTTGTCTTTTTGTTTTTGCTTCCATTTTTATTTTAAATTGTCTCATGCTTTATTTATTATTTTTTTAACACATATATATTAAATGCTATACATTACATAATATATATATATATTTGTTATATATATATTATTGCCTATCCATTTAAATTTGTTTAGTATATATAGATATATACATATACACCTATGTATATATCTATATATACATTTTCTTGTATAATTTATCCAAAGACATAATATCGTGCCTTTCATGAAATTTTCATTATTCTGAAATGAAATCTTATTGACATTTCATCATTTTTCATAAATTCCCGATACAAGTCTGTTGGCTCTACCGAGAGGGGGGGTGAATCGGTTTTCTAATGTTAATGGCAAATTTAAACTAATTTAAACTTAATTCACAACTAATGAATAAACAATATAATGTAATGAAACAAATTAAAGCAAGATAAGGAAGAGAATATCAAACACAGTGAGTTATAGAGGTTCGGCCAATCTCTTACCTACATCTTCTCTTCTTGACCTCCTTGTCAAGAGCTTTCTTTCTCTTTTTCAATGAAAGTTACACAATCCCTTTTTCAGGTTAAGGAATAACCTCTCTACCCTTTCTAATACAATGATGTATTCACCCTTTTACAAAATTTATCTCACTGAGGAACAATCCTCTTCTCTCTTAAAGATAGGATGAATACAATATCAAGCTTTTAATGTGGGTAGGACAAATACAGCTTTTTGCACAAGCTTAAAGCAACAAACTCAATAAATGAAATTGAAGACAAATAGAATGTAGGAATTAAACTCTTGAGAATGTAAGAAATGTGCAGCAATTGTGTCTATGTTCTCAGTGTCTTCAATGCTTGATTATATACTGAAGGATTGGTGGTTGGAGCATTTAATGCTATTTTTCCCGTTGAGATTTTTGCAGAAATAGCCGTTGGGTACCTCCAGTAGAATGCCAGATCGATCTGCCATCTTGACCAGATCGATCTCTTAGTTATAGTTCCTGCAAGATCATCGATCTGTCGAACTGGCAGATCGATCTTCCAATTTGAAAATGTTAGAAGAGATCGATCTGTCGAACAGGCAGATCGATCTTCCATCCTCTCTGTTTGAGGCATGATCGATCTATAGATCGATCTTCCAGGTATTGTCTTAGTGAGGAGATCGATCTCCTTAGCTATCTGACTTTGAGGAGATCGATCTCTTCCTATACCAGATCGATCTCATGAACTCTCTGTTTGCGTACAGATCGATCTACTACCTTTACCTTTTGTTTTAGGGGAGATCGATCTCTTGCTATACCAGATCGATCTCATCAGCATCCTGTACTAGGCAGATCGATCTTATAACCCTTATAGATCGATCTCAATCTTCCTTAATACTTTTGAACAATTTCAAAGCTTAGCAGATCGATCTCATGTCTTCATGAGATCGATCTCTCATCCAAGAAAACCCAGGAGATCGATCTTTCATAACCCAGATCGATCTCTTATCCAAGAAAACCCAAGAGATCGATCTCTCATAACCCAGATCGATCTCTCATCTTCAGAAACTTAAGTTCTGGTACTGATAACCTCTAAACATGTTTTTGTATCATCTTTATATTATTGAATTTACTTGTTTTGTCATTTCAAAATATATTAACTCAACAATCTCCCCCTTTTTGATATGACAAAACCTATTTAATAAACATGTTTAGTTTCCTACTTGTATGTGTGCAAAAAAAAAACTCCCCCTTTTTGTAAGCTCCCCCTCACTATTGGCTTTTGGCCTCTTGACTCCCCCTCAATTTAATCATTCCTTTAAATCATAGCATGTTTAACATGTTTACTTATTCTTATTCTTCTCCCCCTTTTTGTCATATCAATGACATTGAAAGTTAAGCAATACTCTGTTCATTTCAAAATAGCATTTCATTAGAGCTCATTGCAACAATAACTTAGATGACATCTCATTCAAGCAAATGCAGTTTAAACAACAACTAGTAATTACAAAACATAGCGAAACTAGACCTATCAAATACGTCCTACGGTGGAGGAGGAAACCGATCCATAAGATCCTCAACGTGAGTACGAGTGACTTGAAGCTCATCATACATCGCCTGCTGAGTAGCATGAAGATTTGCAAAGCCTTCATCTATTTTGCGGTTCAGCTCCATGATCATTGTCTGCTGAGTGGCATGAAGGTTTGTAAAACCTTCATCTATCTTCCGGTTCAGCTCACTCATCATCGTCACAATGAACTCCATGCCAGCGGGTGAGGGAGTAGGTGCAGTGGGCTGAGCAGTGGAAGATGATGGACGCTCAGTCGGTGCAGCCGGTGGATCTATGAGCGCATCTGAGGGATCTTCCTCCATGACTGCAACAGGCGTTTGTTCTCGTTTTTTTGTCCATTCGCCTCAGAAGTCCTTGTAGTAGCCCATGTGGTGGAGTGTCCCGATGTTTAAGACGCTCTTTGAGGAGGGCACTTCACACGTTTCACAGCTGCAGTCCACTCCAAGTCGTTGTAGAAAGTACGCCAACGGTTACAAAAAAACTATCGTGGTGGCTTGCCCACGTACGATCTTCAACCAATCTTCATAGATAAAATGGACAAGGTTGGGTTTTTGACTTGTGGAGTGGATGTGGTGGATCCAAAAATGATCTAACCTCCTAACGGTGGAATGACGAGTACCGAAAGGATGAAGATTCCATGAGATAATGAGGTGGAGTAACCGTGGGTGCATCGGTAGGTCACTTGCCTTATCCCCGGGAATATCAAACTCCAAGAGGACTTCCTCATCTTTATCGGTCAAGCCTTCATTGCTTATGTGGAAAGCTTGGGCTAAGACATCAAGGTCTATTGCAATGGACTTACTCATGACATACGTTGTAAACTCGAGAATTTTACAAGTATCGTCAGGATCATATGTGAGTTCGGCATTTGAAAAGAATGCCCTGACGATGTTTGGGGGTACGGAAGTATTGATTTTGAGAAACGAAATCCAACCAAACTCTTCAAATTTGGGTAGATAGGGAAAATCAATGCGGTTTAAGAAAGAAAAATCGATGGTTCGCCAATGTTTAATTGGCATGGTGGAAAAGTACTCTTCATATCTCTTTCTTTTTGCAGGTGTTTTTAAACACTGGTTAAAGGTAGTGACTGAAGGGGGGTTTGATTGAGAGGAGGACCCTTGATCTACACTTAGTCTAGGAGATTTTTAGCCTACTCTCTTAAGTCTTGGCATTGTTCTAGACACTGGAAAAACTCTAGATAATCTTAAAACTAGTTCACTAACAACCTAACCAATGAAACAGTAACTAGATTCGACCTAGAGAGAAATTGAGCACTTATCTAAGAAATTTGAGAGAAAATTTTGCAATGTAGGTTACTAGATCAAGAATCGAAGAGAAGATTTGACAATTTTCTTATCGAAGATCGATCTGGAGGGAGAATCGAGAGATGAGGAGCGACAGGAGTTTAGGGATTTAAAATTTTGGAGATTTGAAATTTGGAAATTTTTCGCCAATTTTTATAGTCCAGGGCACAGGAGATCGATCTGTCGAGACGACAGATCGATCTGTCATTTCCAGAAGCCCGAAGAGATCGATCTGTGGTACCACAAGATCGATCTTCAGAATACAGAAGGTTAATGAGATCAATCTGTCGTGTACCCAGATCGATCTGTTGTTTGACAGAAGCTTAAGAAGATCGATCTGCCAAATGCATAGATCGATCTGTCGTTTAACAGAGGCTTAAGGAGATCGATCTGCCAAATGCATAGATCGATCTTCTATTTAAACAGATGCTTAAGGAGATCGATCTTATGGATGAGAAGATCGATCTGCCTAGCTTAACCTTAATGCTTTAGGCTTATTTGAAGTATGGAGATCGATCTATATTGATAGGAGATCGATCTCTCATACTCTTTGCCTAAAAAAATCATTGAAAAATTCTTTTAAAACTAACTTGAAATCAAGATTTTGAAGCATATACATCTTAAGGGACATTCATGAGTCCTAATTCACCTCTAAGGACACAAAATCTATCTCTATCAAGAGGTTTGGTAAATATATTAGCTATTTGATGTACAGTGTCAATATACTCTAGAATTATATCCGCCTTTTGAACATGGTCTCTAAAGAAATGGTGCCTAATCTCAATGTGCTTAGTTCTAGAGTGTTGAATAGGATTTTCAGATAGATTGATAGCATTGGTATTATCACATTTAATGGAGATTTGTTTCATGTCAATACCATAATCTTTCATTTGTTGTTTAATCCACAACACTTGAGCACTACAACTACCTGCTGCTATGTATTCAGCTTCAGTTGTGGACTAAGCCACACTGTTTTGTTTCTTAGAGAACTAGGAGATTAATCTATTCCCTAAGAATTGGCAAGTACCTGAAGTACTTTTCCTATCTATTTTGCATCCTCCAAAATCTGCATCTGAAAATGCATGAAGTGTAAAAGTGGAGTCCTTGGGGTACCAAAGTCCTAGAGAGGGAGTGTCCTTAAGGTATCTACAGATCCTTTTGGTTGCTAATAAGTGTGATTCCCTAGGAGAGGATTAAAACCTAGCACAAAGGCATACACTAAACAATATATCTGGTCTACTTGCAGTTAAATATAGCAATGAACCAATCATAGACCTATAGAGTTTAGTGTCTACACACTTACCACTTTCATCTTTATCAAGCTTGATGTTGGTGCCCATTAGAGTTGCTTGAGGTTTGCAATTGTCCATTCCAAATAGCTTGAGCAAATCCTTAGTATACTTTGCTTGATTGATGAAGGTTCCATCCTTTGTTTGCTTCACTTGAAGTCCCAATAAGAAAGTGAGCTCTCCCATCATGCTCATTTCAAATTCACCTTGCATGATCTTAGCAAACTCTTGGCATAAAGATTCATTAGTTGATCCAAAAATAATATCATCTACATACACTTGAACAACTAGTAAATCTTTATTTTTATTTTTAATAAACAAAGTGGTATCTACTTTTCCTCTTAAAAATCCTTTCTCTATTAGGAATTTTGACAATCTTTCATACCAAGCTCTAGGAGCTTGTTTCAAACCATAGAGTGCCTTAGATAGTTTGAAAACATGTTCAGGAAATTCATGATTTTCAAAGTCGAGAGTGTGAGATCTGAGAATTTCAGACATATTTTAATGATGTAATAAGAATTTGAAGTGTAATTTATTGAGCTAAGTAAATTGTGGGAATTATAATTGGAGATTTATATGTTAAGTGTGTAAAATAAGCATGAACTATGAGGACAGATCGATCTGGGAGAAGGAGAGATCGATCTGGTGAGTTATAAACGACAAGGAAGGAGAAATTTAAGGAGCAGATCGATCTCCAATGGAAGAGGATCGATCTCCTTATGAATCTGTTTGAGAGAAGATCGATCTCATGAGGAAGAGATCGATCTCCAAATGATTCTGTTTGAGAAAGGATCGATCTCATGAGGAAGAGATCGATCTCCAAATGATTCTGTTTGGGGAGAAGATCGATCTCCTTAGGAGCAGATCGATCTTATAAAGCCATAAAGAGATCGATCTCACCCCTCGACAGATCGATCTCCTAGGCATAAAATTGCCCAGATCGTCCCCAAATTTCAAACGCAGATCGATCTCATCAAGAGGCAGATCGATCTCCTACCTCCAGTCTATATAAGGAACCCGTGTTTTCTCCTGAAATTTCACTTTCTCTCTCTTCCAACCCCCATTTTTTCGAAAACCTAAATTTCTCACTCATCCAAATCCCTATTTCCGGCCGAATCAGCTGTTGTGACAAGAAGGAAAGTTGTTCCTCATCAAAGGGAGAACAACATACTTGAAAATCGAAGGACGAATCGGATCGAGGCGTGAGTTGTGCGTCTCACAAGCTTTGGGTAATTTCTAAACCTCGATCTTGATATTTGAGCTGATTTTGATGCTATTGGTGGTTGTCATTGCGTTGAAATAGTTGAGAAAGGATTAGGGAATTGATGAAATTGCAATGTAGTTGGAGTAATGTAGATATTTGATAATTTTGGTAATTTTGAGAATTTGTGCTGTAAATGGAAATATAGACAATGTGGAGATGGCATGAGGAATGTAGGACATTGAGATATTGTGAATGAGGTTGTAGTTTAGGGTTGAGTTACGAGAAATCAAGAGATTAGAGGTGTTATGAGCAATTATGCTCGATTTTGAGAATTGAGGGTTGATGCGATAATTGAGTATTGATGTTTTAACATCGTTTGGACAGCTCGGGAGTTCCAGAGTGGAATGCGAGGCTAGTCCGTGATACGGGGGAAACGATTGCACTATACGAGGTGCAAAGAGGTAAGGAAAATTTAAACCATTTGTGTATGTGAATTGTAAACTATTTTAGCTTGAATTGTGGTTTATAAAACAAGCATGTTGAGTTTTGTGTTGAGATTAAATTGCACACGATTTTATAGCCGGTTGGAGCCCAATGTTTTTATGAGTTTATAACTGGGCTCTACGTTAAGGCAACATTGAGATTTGAGAAATGTGTGCGTGTGCTTTGCCGGTTGGAACTCGGTTTTATTACGTTTTGTGTTGAGTACAAAACGATTTCAAATGAGTTTTATGAGAGAAAACCATTACGAGTTCTACGTGAAGGCAAACCAGTCTTATGTGATAAGACTTAGGTGTGTAGTTGTGAGTACACACCGGGCATTGCTCTGGTAGCATGTAAGCCCGAATTCTCCTCCGTTCTGGTAACGTGAGAATAACCTATTCTGTGGCTATGCCACGTAAAATTGGTGGCTGTGCCACGTTGAGAAACCCCATTGGTGGCTGTGCCACGTTATACCCCATTGGTGGCTGTGCCACGTTGAGAAACCCCATTGGTGGCTGTGCCACGTTAAGAAACCCCATTGGTGGCTGTGCCACGTTATACCCCATTGGTGGCTGTGCCACGTTGAGAAACCCCATTGGTGGCTGTGCCACGTTATACCCCATTGGTGGCTGTGCCACGTTGAGAAACCCTATGCTGTGGCTATGCCACGCGAGAAATTAAATCAGTGGCTTTGCCACGTGTGTTTGTGGCTATGCCACGTGAGAAATTAAAACAGTGGCTATGCCACGTGTGTTTAGTGGCTGTGCCACGTGCATTATTTTTACTGTGATTTTATCACGTATTTGAGAAAGCGTTTAACGCGTTGTTTTCACATGCTTTGCTATTGCTCTAGAGTGAGCCTTTTACTTCATGTTTTCCCATGACTTGACACATAAGAGTGTCGTTTTGAGTACTTTCATGCTATGGTTTTCAAATGAGTTTCACATACAAATAAACCTTTTGTGATGTGCATTTTGGTTTATGAAATGAGTTCCTTACCCCCCTTTACTGAGCGATTTAGAAGCTCACCCTGTTTTTCTTTCCCCCCAGAGTTCTTCAAGTGAATAAGGACTTCCCTGCGACGTACGGAGTAGTGGCTAGTGGAGGATTCGAGCTCCAGGCTATATATTTTGTACTTGAGGTATATTTATCTTTTCATGTACCCAGACTATTATTGTAATTGCAGACACTCGATGTATAACATTATATGGGATGTATTAGGATTAATTAGCTTGAGATGGATTAATGTATTTGATATGATACATAAATCCTAGTGATGAGATCCTGAGGCATAATAATTATGATGATGTATGACACTGCACAGGAATGCACCTTTAATTGTGAATTAACGAGTAAAAGTTTTAAATTTGCCCTATTTTTCGCATTTTCGGGGTGTGACAAAGTTTTCTTGGTATCAGAGCTTAGGGTATCTAGTACTGTCAGTGTCGGTTAAGTGAAATAGAATACATCCCAAGTGTCTGTAATAGTCTGGTCATGAACTGAAATTGAGGATTGAGATTTCAATCAATTTTGATATGTACGCGCAGGAGACGAGTTGGGATAGAGAATGAGTAAACGACGAGGTCGTTCGAGGAGGCAGGCAGAGTCCCCTCCGCCACCTGTCCCACAACCAGAGAGTCTTAACTCTCGATTTAATCGGATTGAGACCGATGTGAGACAAGGTTTTGAGCAGATGGCAGCGTTATTCGCGCAACACTTTGGAGTTAATGCCTCAGATACTACCCCTACACCACCACAAGGACCTCCCATACCCCCAGTGCCTCCCGTCACTCAGCCTGAGGATAGAAGTATGATCCGACTAAGGGATTTTCTGAAGATGAATCCACCCGCATTTACGGGAAAGAAGGATCCTGCAGAGGCTGAGGAGTGGTTGACGGAATTGAGAGTTATATTTGATTTCCTGGGGTGCACCGATGCTGAGAGGGTCAGTATGAGTGCCTATATGCTGAAGGGGAGAGCTCGAGATTGGTGGGGTACTACCCAGGGTATTTTGATGTCCCACCATGATGTGATTGGTTGGGAAGAGTTCCAGACAGCCTTTAGGACCCAATATGTACCACGAGCCGCCCAGAGAAAGAAACAAGCTGAGTTTTTGAGTTTGGTACAGGGTGACATGTCTGTGAATGACTATGAGAGCCAATTCACAGCGCTATTGAGATATGACCCAGAGACCTTCAAGAGTGAAGAGCTTCGCACAGAGAAGTTTGTGTATGGGTTGAAGCCCGTCATCAGAGATACATTGATAGGGCTATGCATTACTGAGTTTGGAGATGCTCTGAGATGAGCACAAGAGATTGAAAGAGGGATTGAGATGGTACAATCCCAGAATGAGCTCAGAGCGGTGAATAGAGATAAGGGCAAGAGGCCAGCACTTTTCCAAACAGAGGCTCGGAGAGGTTCCTTCAGAAGAGGAAGGATTGAGGTACAGAAGGACAGATTGGAGAGACCCAGAGCCTATCCTATTATCAGGGAGACCCCTCGATATGTCAGGTCGGAGATAAGGGTTTGTGGAGACTGTGGCCGATCGCATGAAGGAAGTTGTACTGGGTCGATCCGTGGATTTTTAGATGTGGTGACATGGGTCACAGAGTGAAGGATTGTCCCCAACCTCAGATACCACATGCTCCGGAGCCCACTAGACAACAGCCTCAGAGAGTGGATCCCCGGAGACGGGCCACTGCGGCAGAGAAAGGGAAGAAACCTGTGGCACAGGGACGTGTGTTTGCCCTGGATAAGGAGACCGCAGACACTTCGGCAGAAACTATAAGAGGTACACTCTCTGTCTGTAATCATAAAGCTCATGTGTTGATTGATTCAGGATCCACGCATTCGTTTATTTCTGAGCATTTTGCATGTAGATTAAACTTGAAGTTTGAACCTCTAGAATATATACTACATGTAAATACCCCTATGCGTGAATCCCAGAGAATTGAGTTAATCTGTAGAGGATGTGAAATAAAGGTGGGAGATAGAGTGATGTTAGCAGATCTAATCATGTTGAATATACATGGGTTTGATGTAATTCTGGGGATGGATTGGTTGGCAACCAATCGAGTGAGTTTAGACTGCTACACTAAGATTGTAACTTTCTCCCTACCTGAACCTTATAGTGTACGATTGAAATATTGAGAAAATGAATATGTGGAATTCTAGTAGTACTTTGAGAATTTTGATATTATTTTGGAGAATATTAAATATGATTATTCATGTGAAGGTTACGAGACACTCATCTCAGACGATGAGCGGGAACATCCGAGGATTAAGGATATACCTGTGGTGTGTGAATTTCTGGATGTTTTCCCAGATGAATTGCCAGGTTTACCACCAGAGAGAGAGCTGGAGTTTACCATTGATTTGGTACCAGATACTTAGCCGATCTCTAAACCCCCTTACAGGATGGCATTAGTGGAACTCGAGGAATTGAAGAGACAACTACAAGAGTTATTGGATCAAGGGTTTATTAGACCCAGTGTTTCGTCGTGGGGAGCGCCAGTACTATTTGTTAAGAAGAAGGATGGTAGTCTCAGATTATGCGTAGACTACCGGCTGTTGAATAAAGCCACGGTGAAGAATAAATACCCACTACCCAGGATTGATGATCTACTTGATCAGCTGAGAGGGGCATCAGTCTTTTCTAAGATTGATTTGAGATCGGGCTATCACCAATTGAGGATCAAGGAAGAAGATATTCCAAAGACGGCCTTCAGGACAAGGTATGACCATTACAAATTTTTGGTGATGTCCTTTGGGTTGACAAACGCCCCTGCAGCATTTATGAGGTTGATGAACGAGGTGTTCAGAGACTATCTAGATAAATTTGTGATAGTCTTTATTGATGATATCCTGGTATACTCTCGGTCGTATGAGGAGCATGCACAGCATTTGTGGTTAGTACTTCAGATACTCCGAGATAAGCAATTATATGGAAAGCTTAGTAAGTGTGAGTTTTGGTTGAACCGGATAGCTTTCCTTGGTCATATAGTCTCAGAGGAAGGAGTATCAGTGGACCCAAGCAAGGTGGAGGCTGTGCTTAATTGGGAGAGACCGAGGACAGTCACTGAGGTGCGAAGTTTCCTTGGTTTGGCAGGGTATTACAGGAGATTTGTGGAAGGATTTTCAAGGATTGCCGCTCCTTTGACTAAACTCACGCGCAAAGAGACTCCATTTATATGGACTGATCAATGTGAGCTCAGTTTTCAGCAATTAAAGAGGAGGTTGACAGCGGCACCTGTGTTAACTATTCCTGAGGGATCAGGAAGATTCTCAGTGTATAGTGATGCATCTCACCAAGGATTAGGGTGTGTGCTTATGCAGCATGGAAGAGTGGTCGCATATGGATCGCGACAGCTGAAAGACCATGAGCGGAATTACCCCACGCATGATTTGGAGTTAGCCGCTGTGGTATTTACTTTGAAGATCTGGCGACACTACTTATATGGGGAAAGATTCCAGATCTTCACTGATCACAAGAGTTTGAGATATCTCTTTGATCAGAAAGAGTTAAACATGAGACAAAGGAGATGGATGGAACTCCTTAAGGATTATGACTGCGAGATTCTATATCATCCGGGTAAGGCGAATGTAGTTGCTGATGCCCTGAGCAGGAAGAGTATGATATCTGCTATGATGATCAGAGAATGGGATTTGTTAGAGCAGTTCGCCTAACTTCGAATCAGAGTTAAAGAGGTAGAGACCGGATTTTTGGCTAGCCTGCGGATAGAGCCCAGGATCATGGATCAGATTAGAACTGGGCAGCGCAGTGATCAGAGATTGATAGATATGGTTAGCCAAGCTGAGCAGAGTTCGCAGTCGGATCTCACCATCAGTGAGGATGGATTATTGAGGTTCAGAGGACGGATTTGTGTACCGGACGATGATACCCTAAAGAGACAGATACTGAGAGAATCCCACTGCTCGCGATACACCATGCACCCAGGGAGTACTAAGATGTACCGAGACTTGAGAAAGTTGTATTGGTGGAATGTTCAAGTTCCAATGTTAGCTCTCTGCTAGTTTCTTCGATACTGTCTTCCTTCTTTCTCTCGTCTCTACCTCTCGTACTCACTCTATCTCTCGGCTTCGTTTTCTTTACATCATCAGCCTTGCTTTTATTTCTTTTCTACATGCTTTCAGTTCAATTATCTCTTTTAGCTCGCCACTCATATTCATTTCAGAGGAAATTGAGTCCTCTGTTTCCTCTAAATTCTTTTTTCCACTCGTATTCACTACATTCACTCCATTCATTCTCGGCTTCATCAATTTCTTCTCTTTCTTTTCGTTTCAAATGAGAGCAGAGAGTTGACGAGATGATGATGAGAACTGAGAACGATGAAAGACGAATAAGGGAGGTGGGCTTCCTTTCCTTTTCTGTACTGCTTTCCAGCAACCTGTGCACGTTATCTCTGCTTCCTTTCTTTCATTTCATTCTCCATTCTCCTGTATTCAGCTTCAGTTTTTTTTTATATATATATATATATATTTTAATAGTGCAGTACAGTAGTCTATCACCAGCTTCTTCTCTCGGCTAAACACTCACCCGAATGCCCCATCAATTTGGTTTGCCAAACCTGTTGTAGCTATTGCATTTCTGCCCAGCTTTCATCACATTCCCTGACTTGCTGCTCCTTCCATCGTTTCGATCTGTTCCTTCACACGCCACTAGCCTTTCATCTCAGTCTTCAGACTTCAATCAACTGATTCTGTCTTCATGTTTTACCGCTTCTGTCTTCTTTCACTTCTTTGCTGCTTTTGTTTCTAGCCCCTGCCACTCACGTTTCCTTTCCTGCAACAAAATCAGATCACTTGCAGGCGGTATAACCTCATCTTTGGTCCTTTCTTACTGTTTTAGTAATATATGTTATATATATATATATCTATACTTTCTACCTTATGGTTTTTGTTTAACAGGCCATCCCAAGTCCTACAGCTTTTTTCACGTCTTTGTCTCTCGATTTTTAGCCACCAACTCTTCCTCCTTTCCTCTTCGGTTTCGTCAGACACCATCACTGTCATCTTCACATTGTTCCTTCTTTTCTTTCACTTCACCATTCGGCCTATTCTTCATTCCTCAACCGTAGCCACAGTCCTAGCTCTTACATATATATTTTTATATTCCCTCTTACCGAGAACTTAAACTACCTCCACTATCTCAATTTCCCACTTCAGGTACTTGGTTTAATGAATTGTTTTCGGACTTTGCAGCAGTGAAACTTCTGCCATCCCACTACCTAGGCTGCTGTGTCACGTTTTCTTTATTTCCTTTCTCTTGTCTACACCGTAACCATCATCAATCTTCTCCCTTCTTCACGTTTTTCACTGGAAACCAAACCTTCAGCTAGTAGTTTCATTTCTCTTCAAGTCGCCCATGCCGATCAACCATCACCTTCAGCACACTCAAACTATGTTTCCTACTGAACAGAATCATCACCATTCCTTGTTATCTTTTCTTTCTCCACCGATCAACTCCTTCTCTCTTTTCATACCATTCCCGTCAATGTATCCTATATCCCTACATTCATATACCATTGATGGAGGCTCTCGGGGTTGGCTTCATTTGGAAGCCAGTCTGTTTTGTTTTCTTTCAACCAATGCAAGTCATACTATCATTCCCATTGCACATGTTTCCTAGGCTCATGTTATTCCTTTAGTCATTCTTAATATATGTTACATTACAACATGCCTATGTGCTACTACTAGCACTTGTATTTCTTCCATCTATCCCATGCTTGCCGAGCCTTCATCGGAGTAAATCGGGTTGGCCTTTAAAGAAGCAAATCCTTATTTCCTTTAATCAATTAAATGGTTTAATAATTAAATTAACGGAAGTATAATTTTCCACATTGTATTCAACTTAGTGCTATATATGGTTTATATTCATTCATACTTCAAGATAAATTTTATGAGTTAATTAAGATCCCCCATACCATATTTAAGTTAAATTAATCATCTATAAACACATTTTTTAAATCCCAATGGTTTAAATTGTTATTTATTGACAAAACCAAACTCATGAAAATTTACTATGTTTACATTCTCTCCACTTTAGAAAATTTGGTCCCCAAATTTGATCTCACATCAGCCTTCGAACAAGTGTGGGTATTTCTCTCGTACTAAACTTTTCAATTCCCACGTGGCCTCCTCCGAAGTGTGATATTGCCAAAGAACCTTGACTAGAAGAATTGTCTTAGACCACAATGCCTTCTCTTCCGTCTAGTATCCGAATCGGCTTCTCTACATATGGTCATATCCTCCTTCAATTCTAATGGTTCATATTTAATCACATGCGTCATATCTGAATGGTATTTGCGTAGCATCGAAACGTTGAAGACATTATGGATACTCGTTAACTCTGGTGGTAAGGACAACCTATATGCTTTGTCTCTCACTCGGTCTAAGATTTTGAAGGGTCCAATATATCAGGGACTTAACTTTCATTTCTTCCAAAACCTCATTATACCCTTGGAAGGAGATATTTTCAGAAACACCGAATCTCTTACTGAAAATTCCAAAGGTCTTCGTCTTTAGTCAACATAACTTTTTTGTCCACTTTGAGCTATTCCCAACCTCTCACAAATTAGTTGCATATCCTCAAAAGCTTGCTTAACCAGATCAGGAGCAAATATTTTTCTTTCACCCACTTCTTCCCATCTAATCGGAGAGCGACACCTTCGACCATACAACGCTTTATACAGCGCCATTTCGATACTCGAGTGATAGCTATTATTGTACGCGAATTTTGTCAATGGCAAATGGTCATCCCATGAGCCTTTAAAATGTTGAGTACATGCTCTCAACATATCCTTTAAGTCTGAATAGTTTTCTCTGATTGACCCTGTCTGAGGATGGAAAGCTGTGCTAAAATTCGATTGAGTCCTCATGACTTCTTGAAAATGTTTTAAAAAATGAGAGGTAAATCAGGAATCTCTATCAAACACAATACTCACTGATACACCATGTAGTCTTATAATCTCTCGTACTTACAGATTCGCTAGAGCACTTAAAGTATCAGTGGACTTCATCGTCAGGAAGTGGGCGGACTTCGTCAATCTATCAATAATTACCCAAATCGCATCATGATTTCTTCGAGTCCTTGGTAAAGCCATAATGAAATCCATGGTGACATGCTCCCATTTCCATGTTGGTGTTGGTAGAGGTTGTAAAAACCCTACAGGTTTTTGATGCTCTACCTTTATTTGCTGACACACAAGACATCTAGGCACAATTCGGCAACATCCTTCTTCATACTTGTCCACCAATATACCTTCCGTAGATTTTGATACATCTTATTACTTTTCAGGTGCAAAGTATACCTCGAGGAATGAGTTTCTATCAATATTAATTTCTTCAACTGCGAATCATTGGGAACACAAACTCTACCTTTTAACCTCAATAGACTGTCAGTGCTGATTTCAAAATCTGTCACATTACTCACTTGAATCTGACTAGCTATATCTATACAATACTGATCATTACGCTGAGCCTGTTGGATTCTATCAATCAAACCTGCTTCTATTTTCAAGCTAGTTATCACATCATAACTGGCAGTGTCAAATGGTTCAAGGTCTAAGTTGAGGCTCGCAAACTGTTCCAGCAACTCTTATTCTCGAATCATCATATAGGATACCATCCCGATATTTTTCCTACTCAAGGCATTTGCTACTACATTTACCTTTCTCAGGTGTAAAGGATTTCACAATCATAATCCTTCAGAAGCTCTATCCATCTCCTCTTCCTTATATTCAACTCTTTTTGGAAAAATAAGTTGTCACGACCTAATTTACCTAAAACCACTACAAATGTTTTGCTTTTTTTCTTACCTTTCCTTTTGTGACAATTTCAAACATCTGTTGGGCTGTGATTTGATATCGGTATCATCTCCTTTACTTACCATATCATCCATTTTATATCATGCACACATGTCAGTATAAACTATCTATTGACTGTAAATACGTTTATACCATAAGTGAGCTCACATATATTTATACACAAATACGTCCCCAATATTACATTCATTTACATCACTGTGCGGTGTTATGTTAAGATACAAAATTGTACGTGTGTGTATACTTTTCGCTCGATGTGAATACAGTAGACAAAAGGAATGCAAATCCTTAGTCGCACTCTATCTACTGTGGGTGCTTTATAGAGAGGGAAAATCAAATGGATGAGCTCACTAGCTCAGTAAGGAAATCAAGCAAGCAAGTAGATAACCACACTGTCTACATGAATATAATGCTATGCCTTAAAATATTCCTTTTCATTTCGCATTTAAAGCATGTATCTTTCTATGTAAAACTTATGTAAAGTATGTACACATTCATTCATGTATAATGAAATCATGCTTATTTATAAACATCAGTAATTCATGCAAAAATGTTGCATTCTCATGTAAAGCTTATAAATCATATCATATCATGCTATTTCGATTAAATCATAAGAAAATATGGCATTTCATCATGTCAAAATATGAAAATCGGGGCTCAACCCATCCATCGAGTTTACCCTGGTTGATAAACATTTATAGTTATATAAAAACACAAAATCACATGTCGAGGCTCAACCCATCCCTTGGGTCTACCCTATTTGTATAAAATCATGTGACATATCAAGCAAGAAATATAAGGTGAGATTGACGACTACTTGTATAGTTTCGAGGATTATGATCATATCCTAATTTTGGTGATCCCAGGCAACACGCTACCCGGTGTGCGGGGCATCACTGCTGTAATGGGAGGTGGGTCAAATCCTACCCGCCAGCTAACAACTCCACAACACCATGTACTCATCGTACAACGTACTCCGTGTTCCATATACGGTACAAAGTACTCCATGGACCTAATTGCAGTTTCGATAGTCCTTTGCCATATCTCAAAATGCACACGCGAGCATATCAAATCGGTGCGACACACAGTCAGCACAGTTGTTTCATGTCATCTCTTTTAAAACTGGTACATGCGAGTAAACTCCAGCATGACCTCATGAATAAATCATATAAAATCGAGTGCAAGCAATGCTCCAGCACTATATCATGCACAATCATGTAAAACTGAGTACGAGTAATGCTCTAGCACTCTATCATGCATAAATCACATTAAAATCAAGTACGAGCAACACTGCAGTACTATGTTATGCATCTCATGAAAATCTAGTGCAAGTAATACTCCAGCACTAATTTATGTAGAAAACATATAAAATCCAGTATGACCAGTATTCCAACACGATTTATTTTCACACAACTCGATAGATGACTCATTTAAAAAAGATTCACTCAATTAAATCAAATCGGCACTATATTGTATTGTTTTCGCATATAACATGAAAACATCGACTAATCTATCAATGCGTTTGCTGAACAGCAGTAAAAACACTCAAAAATATGCTTTCCATGTTTTTTAGAATTTTTCCTAACTTTTGACTTTTTACCCATAATAGCGGTAAAATCGTAATTTATCCATATCAGGTCGCTATAAATTTTATTTACTTTCTCTGACCCTCAAAATTTTTATGTGAATGTAAAAGCAGACGAAAATACACGCAGATATCTCTAACTACCCGCAAAATTCCCTTACCTGGAATCGCGTCAAGTAATTCCACTTTCTTAGAGCTGTTCGATCTCGCAGTCCGATTAGCTGCCAATATAAACTCTAGAGCTGCATATAACCATTTATTTGGTTAGTTACACTTTTGCATCTGTATTTCACCTTAAATACAGTCTATTTCACTTAATGGGCCATTTTTCTCTTATTGGGCTTTAATGGGCCTAACACCGTCTTAAACCCATTTCACTTTATTATTCATTTCATATGGGCCTATTGGGCTTATGGGGCCCATTAACATTTATTGAGCTTTTTCGAGGCCCATCAATGCTTATTAGGTCGAAACCAATTCAGCTTGGCCCATTTGGCCTCTCGACCATGGCATGTGGTCGAGAGCCATGCATGCCGCCCATGGCTGACGGTCACGCCACCCATCGCCAACCTTGGCCATTTGCTTAGCCATTCACTTAGATATTTCACCAAACACATACTATGCATGACTTAGCCTTTCCTATAGTTTATGTTGACATTTTATTAAACACCTTACATGCCAACATTATGCAACCATTCAAATGAACAAATTGATTAAATCTAAGTATGCCATCATCCTGTATACATGCTTACCAACCTATCCATGTCTTGAAATCACATGCTTGTTCATCAAAACACAAATACCCATTTTTGGCCATCACTTGTTCATGCTGATTTTTTATGTTTTGATCCATAAAACATACACTAATCAACTCCATAGAACCCCTAGATAAACATATATGAAGTTGAAAACTTGAAAACTCACCTAGCTTGGTGTTCTCACTTTGGCCAAAACTTTGGAGAATTTCGGGTTATTCAATATGGCTATTTGATGGCTGATTCCAAGATATGTTATTCCTGTCTCAATATGAAACAACTTTCATGGAGATCACTTAACACAAATATGTCTCTAGGTAGGTGATTTCTAGAGAGAGAAAGCTTAAAAGCTTATGTTTCCATGGTGGTTTGGACTTTGCTTAATGAAGAAGAAATTTCCTACTTAGCCAATTCTGATTTTGCTTCCTAAATATCAGCCCATGGGTTGGGCTTATCAATTGGTTTTGGGCTTGGTAACTTTGGGCTTAAGTTTTGGGCTTAGACATTTAACTAATGGGCTTGAATTTGGGCTTTCCAATTGGGCTTTCGGTTTGGGCTTTTCTTTTGGGCTGAAAATTTTCCTACAATTTGAGCCTTTAATTGGCTTAATATTGGGCCTACCAAATGGCCAAACAATTCGGCCCATTGGGCTTACAAAATTCGGCCCACACTTATTGCACCTTAATAGGCTTTAAATTTTTCATCGTTGGCCCATTGTTGTGCTCAATTGGAACACTACTGCAAGTGCACAGGTCAGTTTTCGAGTATAGAGTAAATATAAGTATCGTCCCACAGGGAATTGTGTCTACCGCAAATCACTGTAATCAACAACCTTAAACTTTATTTAGAAAAAGTAATTTATATTGGTTAAGATCCTATTTACTATTCTAACTATTAATTACGGAACAAATTAATTAAAACAAATCACAATTATTACGAATGAAAATATCAATGGCAAAATATTCCTAGAACTCAATTTCACCTAACTAGAGTTCATATAATTCCTTTGATCAATTGTTCTTTTGATTTCAAATTGTTTATATCCGAAACTATTTCCTGTTTATCTCTTTCGAGTTTTAAACATTCATACCCAAATTACCTAATCCTAACCTCCCGATTCAGAATTAAATAATAGAGTTCATTAAGCGATAGTAATCCGTTTCTCTATGGCTCATAAGAATTGTCAACCTCCTGATTCAATAATGTCATATGTTAATCTACCATTGTGCATATAAATAATCCCCTCTCCCGAGTGCCAGATTCCTATACTAATTCATCCAATTGGTGGCCAATCAACTAGAGCATTAAAAACAAGTAGATTAAATAAACACAATTGAAATCATCCAAACAATCATCACAAAGTAATTGTAATCATCCCAAAGTTGGTTACATCGATTCTAGGAAAAAAGAGTTTAGTTCCTAGAAATCATAATAAACATCCAATAATTCCAAATTATCATCACAAGAATAAACATTGGTAGAAAAAGATGTAAAAGATGGAGTTTCTATAGAGCTAAATCAATCTTGAAGCCTTCTGCCGCTGCCTCCTCGAAATTCTTATAAAAAGACTATTTATAAGGTTTCCAAGCACTTAAACGCGGAAGGCCACGTGAAAAAATAGTGTTGCCCTAATCAGACTGCTATGCTGCGACAATGGTATTAATTCCTCATATCTGCTCTGCACTGTTCAGTTTCTTCTATTGCTGCAGCATAAGTCACGATCATTAGAACCAGCTCTAAAAGCTTTAACTTCTCCAAATTGTTCTTTTTCCTGCACAAATACACAAAACACATAAAACATACCTAATATTACAAAGAACAAATCAAATAACTAAGTAAAAAGGGTTCTAAACATATATAAAATTCAGTGCTAACACCCATCGAGTTTTACCCATTTAATTTAATCCGAATTTTGATTAAATTAATTTTCCATATTTAATGAGATGAAGATTTAGTGTATTAACCAAAAATATTTCTTCCTCACTTTTTAACCTTACTTGGGGGTTAAATTTTAACTAGGATTAGTTCTTTATGGTCAAAGTCAACATTTCTTAACTAGCCTCAACTTTTCTTGACCATTGACCATGTTTGAATTTTTTTCAAAAATAAAAAAGTGTCAATTTCCATGGTTTACACTCTCATCTCTGTGTTTTGGCCGCTTTCGGGAGGTGAAAATGTCAAAAACACCTTAAACGGACCATTTCGAGTTCGTTTAACCCTTTTTGGGCATTTCTTTTACTTCAATGATTTTGGGACCAAATCAATCCGACTTTCCTTCATGAGCCCTCTTTATTTTCACATTTTAAGTTCTTATCTTTAGTCAGAATGATTTAAATCCATTCGGTTTAGCCTGTGGCTCTTATAGCCCTTATTTGACTTTTATTCGACTTATATGCATTTTTTACTTCCTTTGCATTTTCACTTTAGTAAATACTCTTCTTATGATTCAACTAACATAATAGAATATTTTACATGTAGAAATCATAAGGAATAAGCTACAAAAATTACGAGTCTTACATAAGTACTTGAGGCTTTTATGATTGGTGAAGATCTAGAACTTCTCTCCATATAGATAATGGCGCCAGATTTTCAGTGTAAACACCACGGCTGCTAATTCCAAGTCATGGGTCTGATAGTTCTTCTCATAGTCTTTTAGTTGTCGGGAACCATAAGCAACTACCTTCTCGCTCTGCATCAACAAACATCCTAGACCTTGACTAGATGCATTCGTATACACCGAGAAGCGTTCTAAACTAGCGAGTATAGTCAAAATGGGTGTAGTAGTCAGTTTTTGCTTCAATTCTTGTAAACTCTTCTTACATAAATCATTCCACTCAAACTTTACATTCTTCCTTGTAAGTTGTGCCAGAGGAGCAGCCAACTTAGAGAAACCCTCGACAAACCTTCTGTAATATCCGACCAACCTTAGAAAACTCTAAATCTTAGTGATGATCTTGGGTCTTTCCTACTAAACTATAGCCTCGATCTTAGACAGATCCATAGACATCCTGTCCTTTGATATAATATGACCCAAAAAGGCTATATGATCTAGCCAGAAATCACACTTGCTAAGCTTGACATATAGCTTCTTCTCCCTGAGGGTTTGCAGAACCATTCTCAAATGTTGTTCATGTTCTTCTCTGGACTCGGAATATACCAGAATATCGTCTATAAAAACTATGACGAATCTGTCCAGGTAAGGCTTAAATACTTCGTTCATCGGTGCCATGAAAGCTGTAGGAGCATTCGTCAACCCAAAATGCATAACCAATTATGCCTTTGGAGGGAGAGGCTTTTAGGAACTCTGAGTCTTCAACTGAAAACTCCAAAGGTCTTTGTTTTAGGTCAGCATAACGTTTCTGCCTGCTCTGAGCTATTCTCACTCTCTCATAAATTAGTTGCACATCCTCAAAAGCTTGCTTAAACAGATCAGGAGCAAATATATTTCTTTCACCCATTTCTTCCCCTCCAATTGGTGAACGACATCTTCGACCATATAATGCTTCATACGGTGCCATCCCGATACTTGAGTGATAACTGTTATTATATGCAAACTCTGCTAGCGGTAAATGGTCATATAGGAGTCTTTAAAATCTTAGGCACATGCTCTCAACATATCCTCTAATGTCTGAATAGTTCTCTCTAATTGACCATCTATCCGAGGATGGAAATCTGTGCTAAAATTTAATTGGGTTCCCATGACTTCTTGGAAATGTTCCCAGAAGTGGGAAGTAAATCGAGAATCCCTATCAGACACAGTGCTCACTGGTACACCATGTAATATTACAATCTCCTGTACATATAGATATGCTAAAACACTCAATATATCGATGGATTTCATAGGTAGGAAGTTGGCTAACTTCGTCAGTCTATCAACTACTACCAAAATAGCATCACGGTTTCTACAGATTCTTGGCAATCCCATAATGAAATCCATGGTGACATGCTCTCATTTCCATATTTGTATTGGTAGAGCATATAACAACCCTACAAGTTTTTGATGCTCTACCTTAATTTGCTGACACACAAGACATCGAGCTACAAATTCAGCCACATCTTTCTTCATTCCTGACCACCAGTAAATTTTTCGTAAATTCTGATACATCTTATTACTTTTCGGATGTAAGGTATACCTTGAGGAATGAGCTTCTGTCAATATCAGTTTATTCAACTGTGCATCATCAGGAATGTAAACTCTACCTTTGAACCTCAGTAAGCCATCATGGCTAACTTCAAAATCTGTCACAGTTCCTAATTAGATCTAACTAGCGATATCTATACAATATTGATCAATACGCTGAGCCTGTCGAATTATGTTAATCAAATCTAGTTCTATTCTCAGGCTAGCTATCACACCACAACTGGCAGTGTCAGATGGTTCAATGTCTAAGTTAAAGTTCGCAAACTGTTCCAGCAGCTTATATTCCTGAATCATCATGTAAGATCCCAACCCGATATTCTTTCATCTTAAGGCATCTGTCACTACATTCGCCTTTCCCGGGTGGTACAAGATCACAGTCATAATCTTTCAGAAGCTCTATCCACCTCCTCTGCCTCATATTCAACTTCTTCTGCGAAAATAAGTACTTAAGGCTTTTATGATCTGTGAAGATCTGGAGCTTTTCTCCATATAAATAATGATGCCATATTTTCAGTGTAAGCACCATGATTGCCAATTCTAAATCTTGGGTCGGATAATTATTCTCATAGTATTTTAGTTGTCAAGAACCATAAGCAACTACCTTCCTGTTTTGCATCAACACACATCCCAGACCTTGACTTGATGTATTTGTGTACACCGAGAAGCCTCCCGAACTAGCGAGTATAGTCAATACAGGAGTAGTGGTCAATCTATGCTTTAGTTCCTGGAAACTCCTTTCACACGAATCACTCAACTCAAACTTTACATTTTTCCTCATAAGCCGTGTCAGAGAAGCAACCAGCTTAGAGAAACCCTCGACAAATCTTCTGTAATATCCAACCAAACCTAAAAAACTTCGAATCTCATTGATAGACTTGAGTCTTTCCCATTGCACTACAACCTCAATCTTAGACGGATCTACAGACACCCCGTCTTTCGACACAATGTGACCTAGGAAAGCTATATGATTTAACCAAATATCACACTTGTTGAGCTTAGCCTACAACTTATTCTCCCTGAGGGTTTATAGAACCATTCTCAAATGCTGCTCATGTTCTTTTTTGGACTTGGAATATACCAAAATATCATCAATAAAAACTATGAAGAATCTGTCCAGATACTGTTTGAGTACTTTGTTTATCAGAGCCATAAAACATGCAGGACCATTTGTTCAACCCAAAAAGGCATAACCAAAAACTCATAATGTCCGTATTGGGTTTTGAAGGCCATCTTGGGTACATCTTCACTCTTAATCTTCAACTGATGGTACCTTGACCTCATATTAATCTTGGAAAAGATTTGTGCTCCTCGCAGTTAGTCGAACAAATCGTCGATACGGGGTAAGGGATATTTGTTCTTGATGGTCGCTTGTTGAGCAATTTATAGTCAATGCACAACCTAAGACTCTCCTCTTTCTTCTTGACAAATAATACTGGTGCACCCCATAGTGAAACACTTGGTCTGATTAACCCCTTATCTAGTAACTCTTGTAATTGCTTCCTCAATTCTTCCAACTCAACTGGGCTCATTCTATAAGGTGGTTTAGATATTGGCTCAGTACCAAGTACCAAGTCAATACAGAACTCCATCTCCCTATCGGAGGTAACCTTGGTAAGTGGTCTGGGAAAATGTCGAGAAACTCCCTGACCACGGGAATATCACTTAACTTCGGACTTGCCTTGTCCATATCGATAACATAGGCAATGTAACATTAAAAACATTATCCATATAGTTAGTAAAAATTTCATCATTAAACTACTAATTCTCTTTCATTACTTTTCAGAAAAACTTATAACATATTCTTTGGGCAAAAATGTTAATGTCCTATTATGACAATTAAGAATAGCTTGATTTGTTGCTAACCAGTTCATGCCCAATATTACATCAAAATCAAACATAACCAATAAGATGGGGTCGACTACACCCACTCTAGGTGACCTAGACGTGTATCCGTAAGTGCACGGGTCGTACAAGTAATAATGAGATTTGAGTCTCGGATTATCGTCCCACAGAGAGTCTAATTAGCCTAATTAAGTATCGGTTAATCTTATTAGGTATATCCTAGCAAATTATGAAGTTTTCAGTGGGTGATCGACTAAGTCTAAAATTAAAATTACTGGAAAACAATAAAATAATAAAAACTAAAAATAAATAAAACATAGCTTAAAATTACTTACAGAGTTCCAAGGAATTAAAAGCAAATACCTACAAAAGATAATTAAAATAGTTAAAATTAATTAATGCAAATAAACTAGATTGCAAATAAGAAATAAAATTAACTTGAATAAAATGTGCATGCAATTAATCTAATTATGAAAATGCAATTTAAACTAACTTAATTCTAATGAAATAAAATTCTCAAAATAACATTTCTAAATATATTTATAAATCTAAATGCCTAAAGTAGTGAATCTAAATCCTAACTATAACTAAATACTAACTTAATAATAAAATCTAAATAATGCATGCGAAATATTTTTGGATTTTTAAATTTAAAGTCAAACAAACTTAAAATTACATAAAGTAATTCTACTACTAATTTTAATTTTGCATTACCTAAGCACTAAATTTAATTCAAAATTCCTAATTAAAACTAAGTGTATACTAATAAGCAAGGAACAATAATATGCAAATTAAATTAAGACTATAATCTAAGCTAACAAATAAAATTAAAAGGGATAATAAGAATATAGTAATAGGCATGCATAAAAAAAAATGGAATGTGCAGAAATGGAATGCCAAACGTGGCCTTAGCCATATTGCCAGTTCAATTGGTGAACTCGTGCATGCACTGTGCACGTTCCAGCCTTCTGCTCCAGGTGTTGCTCCAGTACTGCTATTGATGCATGTTCCTCGGCATGCCCAACGGTGCTGTACTGTCCAGCTGCTTTTGCATCCAGGTGTTGTCCGACTGCTCCTGCTGCAGCATTCGGGCATTGTCTAGACGGTTGCACCAAGTCTACCTTACGTCGCTTGTACCAGCATACAAGCCCGAGCAGAATTAATCACCACGTCCTGCGTTACTTCAACATGCAAACATGATTAACTTGTGAATCTAAGACAATGAATGAAAATAGAAAACATGAAATGATTAAAACCAGTAGTTAAAATAGAAAATTAGAACAAGGGAGAACAGAGAAGGATGATGATCCTTATCTACTGCAGCAATGTAACCCGACTAGCTTCTGTTCTGCTTAGCAACCATCTTGTTCTGCCTCCTGTTAAGTCCATTGGCCTGCACAGCTAGCAGGTACGTCCTCCTCGGCTACACGGGTAGCTGCAGCAGAATGTACACGCAGTAGTACCTCTTGCATTTGTCTAGTACCCAACAGAAGTGCAGGCTACATTCGCATCCTACCTCCCTAAGAAGCAGCTCACTAATCGTGAAAACCCAAAGCCACGATAACCTACAACTAGTAAATACAAGGCTAGTGCAGAATAAAAACACACAAAGAAATGAACAGTACAAAAATCTGATAAAGAGCAAAATCGGTGGCTATTGGATGCTAAAAAAAATATAAACATTAACAACAAGAATAAAAAAAATTGAACTAATGGGTACTATGACAACCACGTGAACAGAACATTTAAGTAGAATGAAAGCTAAGGTCTCAGTTCCTTAATCGTGCTTCCTTGACTCCTCAGAACTGTTAATGTAAAAATGATAGATTTGTAAACAAAGGAAATAAAGGACCAGTGCTATGTAGCGGAGCAAGGAGAGGATGCTTAGCCACTGTCACCAGCTATATATAGCCTCTCACACTACTCGGCTACACCATGATTCCATGAACCCGAATGAACAATGGAGAAATAAAGTAATAAAACCAACAAAAAAGCAAACCAAGAACACAATAGAAAAATAAAAACTTTTCATTAAAACTTAAACAGTAAAACAATAAAGGAATGAAACTTGAACAAAATCGAGAAGAAATATGGTGACTGTTGTCACCAACCACCATGAAAGGCTTCAAAGAAAACTTAAAGAAAATAAAAAACCTAGCAATAAAATCTTAACCTAAAAAAAAAACTAAAGCTACCCTAAAAAAAAAACCTCCTCCTTTTCAATTGCTCATCATATTCTATTTATAAACAAAATTGGGGGTACAATTGTAATTTTCAATCCTAGATGAGTTGGCATTGTTTGGCCACTTGTCTTCATTCCATTCGCTTCACAGAAGATATTTTCACGTCACTTGTCTTTTTGTCCACTTGGATATGCGATGTAGCCCGACGTGTGTCTTCCAGAAGGTGGGCACGATATCCGTCGATTTTATATTTTCAAGGTGAATAAAATACGAACACCTGACATCACACGTCTCTACAACGAATGGTGACTCAAACTGTGAAATGGTAGTGGTCCAGTTTCTTTTAGCCTATTTTCAGCCCATTTTCTATTGAAAAGATTGAAATTCATCCAGATTTAATTGACATGCACAGAAGAGAATTTTAATTAAATAGAGGGGATAATTAAAAAAATAATATGGGGATTAAAATAATTAATTAAGAAATTAAGCACAAACAATTCTATTTTAATAGAATTATCACACCCGCAAACTTGAGCTTTTGCTTATCCTCAAGCAAAACAAAATAAATGTAGGAATGATAAGTACCCAACATAATAATTTTTCCAATATTATCCTCAAAGAAAAAAAATACAAACTCTGATATCAAAGATTCACAATTATAAGTCCAACATTCAGAATCATTCAATCATAAGTCCTAACACAAATTGGCATTTACTCTAAAACATTTGCGAAAGGAATGTTGATGTGAAGTTTGTTAAAAACCTCAAGGAATTTAGCAAATTATTGATCCAGTTTTTGATTTTGGAACCTCTGAGGAAAAGGTACTGGTGGTCTAACTGGAGGGGATGTAGTGGAAACATGTGTAGCATTAGAGGACGAGGAAGGTTGTGAAGAAGAAATAGGTAAAGATAAAGAAGCGCCTAGCTTTGTTTCCTTTACAGCCTGATCTTTATGTTCCTGCTCTTTCTAAGCTGCTTCGTTAGAATCTATGGGTTCTTCAACTATGGTCTTTTCAGGTCTGGACTTAACTTTTGGATCGACTAGCTCTCTGTCGCTCTAAGGGTGATGGCTTTAACATGTTCCTTACCCTCCCTTTGCCTAACAGGATTAGCTTCGGTGTTACTAAAAAGGGTCCCTTGAGGATGCTGACTAAGAACATTCGCTGTTTGTCCCACCTGAACCTCTAAATTCTTAATTGAAGCAGCTTGATTTTGCAGGATCGTTGTGAACATTTCCTCAAGTGAGGGCTTCTTCTCAGCTGTTGGTAAGTGCTGGGGCTGTGGTGGTGGTGGTGGTGGTTGATGAATGAGGTGGATGGGTATGATTAGGTGGATGATGTTGATATTGAGGTGGTGGATGGAACCCGGAGGTAAAGAGGTAGGAGCTTGAAACCTAGGGGTTCCTACAGGTCTGGAATTAAGAGGTTGCCATTGATTTTGGCTCCAGGAAAATTTAAGGGTTGTTCTGTTGCTTTTGAGGTGGGGTAACGTACTGAATCGGTTCTAAGTTAAGCGGACACCTATCTACAGAGTGTGTACCACTACACAGATCGCATGAAAGAAAAGGACTTTGTACATAATAAACAGGGTTAGGACTAGTGGCAGGATTATGCTGGGTACTGAGTGACTCTACCTTTTTCGTAAGGTTAGCTATTTGAGAGGTCAAGGTAGACAGTGTGTCTAGCTCATAGATACCTGTAGCTTTCTTAGGCAACTGCCTCTCCGATGACCATAGATAATTGTTAGCTGACATCTTATCTAATAGATCATAAGCTTCCCCCTCCATCTTACACATTAAAGCTCCTCCTGCCGCAGCATCAACTATAGTCCTATTTTGGCTAGTGAGTCCGTTATAGAAGGTTTGGACTTGAAGCCATAAGGGTAGGCCATGATGGGGACACTTCCTAAGAAGGTCTTCATATCGTTCCCATGCTTCATAAGGGATTCAGAATCGAATTGGGCAAAGGAAGATATGTCACTACAGAGTTTAGCTATTTTGGAGGGAGGGAAAAACTTAGCTAAAAATTGATGAGCTAACTCGTCCCAGGTGGTGATGGAACTTGGAGGTAAAGAGGTTAACCAGTGTCTTGCTCTATCCCTAATAGAAAAAGGAAATAGCCTAAGCCTAAGTACATCATCCGAGAGTCCATTATGCTTGAAAGTGTTGCACAGATCTAAAAATTGCCCTAAGTGAGCATGTGGGTCATCATGGGGAAACCCACTTAACTATAGCGAAGTTTGGATCATTTGGAGGATCGAAGACTTAATTTCAAAATTGTTTGCTTGGACAGTTGGTGGCCTAATGCTAGTATAATAACCACCTATAGTCGGGACAACATAATTACCTACAGTCCTAATTTCTCTGTTCTCTGCCATGGTGTTTTGCAGCGGAGCTACTAATTTCCTAGAATCCTTTCTGATTTTTCTAAGTGTTCGTTCTATCTCAGGATCTAAAGGAAAGCAATCATAGCTCTTGGCTCTATGAATGCAAACATCTAAAAGTCCTTAGATTTTTTTTTTAATTTTTATTTTTTTTCAATTTTTAAATTTTTTTTATATAGGGAGAAAAAATTAACTAAACTAATTTAAGGGTCTAGATATTTACAACCTATATATTTAAAAACTAGAATTATACCTAAGCATAATTTCACCGATATTAATTAATGGCTAATTATCTTCCCCGACAATGACTTCAAAAACTTGATTGTCAACTACGCCAACTCTAAGTGACCTAGACGTGTATCCACAAGTACACGGGTTGTACAAGTAATAATGAGATTTGAGTCTCGGATTATCGTCCCACAGAGAGTCTAATTAGCCTAATTAAGTACTAGCTAATCTTACCCTAAGTATATCTTAGCAAATTATGAAGTTTTGAGTGGGTGATCTACTAAGTCTAAAATTAAAATTACTGGAAAACAATAAAACAATAAAAACTAAAAATAAATAAAGCAAAGCTTAAAATTACTTGCAGAGTTCTAAGGAATTAAAAGCAAATACCTACAAAAGATAATTAAAATAGTTAAAATTAATTAATGCAAATAAACTAGATTGCAAATAAGAAATAAAATTAACTTGAATAGAATGTGCATGCAATTAATCTAATTATGAAAATGCAATTTAAACTAACTTAATTCTAATGAAATAAAATTCTAAAAATAACATTTCTAAATATATTTATAAATCTAAATGCCTAAAGTAGTGAATCTAAATTAATCCTAACTATAACTAAATACTAACTTAATAATAAAATCTAAATAATGCATGAGAAATATTTTTGGATTTTTAAATTTAAAGTCAAACAAACTTAAAATTACATAAAGTAATTCCACTACTAATTTTAATTATGCACTACCTAAGCACTAAATTTAACTCTAAATTCCTAATTAAAACTAAGTGTATACTAATAAGCAAGGAACAATAATATGCAAATTAAATTAAGGCTATAATCTAAACTAACAAATAAAATTAAAAGGGATAATAAAAATATAGTAATAGGCATGCATAAAAAAATGGATATGCGCAGAAATGGAATGCCAAACGTGGCCTTAGCCATATTGCCAGCTTAATTGGTGAACTCGTGCATGTACTGTGCACGTTCCAGCCTTCTGCTCCAGGTGCTGCTCCAGTACTGCTGTTGCTGCACGTTCCTCGGCATGCCCAATGGTGCTGTACTGTCCAGCTGCTTTTGCATCCAGGTGTTGTCCGACTGCTCTTGCTGCAACATTCAGGAGTTGTCCAGACGGTTGCACCAAGTGTACCTTGCGTCGCTTGTACCAGCACACACGCCCGAGCAAAATTGATCACCACGTCATGCGTTGCTTGAACATGCAAACATGATTAACTTGTGAATCTAAGACAATGAATGAAAATAGAAAACATGAAATGATTAAAACCAGTAGTTAAAATAGAAAATGAACATGAACAATATATAAAAACTTAGAACAGGGAAGAACAGAGAGGGATGATGATCCTTGTCTACTGCAGCAATGCAACTCGGCCAGCTTCTGTTCTGCTCAGCAACCATCTTGTTCTGCCTCTTGTTAAGTCCATCGGCCTGCCTAGCTAGCAGGTACGTCCTCCTCGGCTACACGGGTAGCTGCAGGAGAATGTGCATGCAGCAGTAGCTCCTGCGTTTGTCTAGTACCCAACAGAAGTACAGGCTACATTCGCGTCCTACCTACCTAAGCAGCAGCTCAATAATCGTGAAAACCCATAGCCACGATAACCTACAGCTAGTAAATACAAGGTTAGTGCAGAATAAAAACACACAAAGAAATGAACAGTATAAGAATTTGAAATAGAGCAGAACCGGTGGCTACTGGATGCTAAAAAAAAAAATATAAACATTAACAACAAGAATAAAAAAAATTTAACTAATGGGTACTATGACAGCCACGTGAACAGAACATTTGAGTAGAATGAAACCGAGAGCTAAGGTCTCAGTTCCTTAATCGTGCTTCCTTGACTCCTCACAACTGTTAATGTACAAATGATAGATTTGTAAACAAGGAAATAAAGGACCAGTGCTAATGGATGCAGCGGAGAAAAGAGAGGATCTTAGCCACTGTCACCAACTACATTTAGCCTCTCACACTACTCGGCTACACCATGATTCCATGTACCCGAATGAATAATGGAGAAATAAAGTAATAAAACCAGCAAGAAAGCAAACCGAGAACACAATAGAAAAATAAAAACTTTTCATTATAACTTAAATAGTAAAACAATAAAGGAATTGAACTTGAACAAAACTGAGAAGAAATATGGTGGTTGCTGTCACCAACCACTGTGAAAGGCTTAAAAGAAAACCTAAAGAAAATATAAAACATAGCAATAAAAGCTTAACCTAAAAAAAAAAAAATAAAGCTACCCTAAAAAAAAACTCCTCCTTTTCAATTGCTCATCATATTCTATTTATAAACAAAATTGGGGGTACAATTGTAATTTTCAATCCTAGATGAGTTGGCATTGTTTGGCCACTGGTCTTCATTCCATTCACTTCAGAGAAGATATTTCCACATCATTTGTCTTTTTGTCCACTTGGATGAGCGATGTAGCTCGACGCGTGTCTTCCAGAAGGTGGGCATGGTATCCGTCGATTTTATATTTTTGAGGCGAATAAAATATGAACACCCGGCATCACACGTCTCTACAACGAATGGTGACTCAGATTGCGAAATGGTAGTGGTCCAGTCTCTTTTAGCCTATTTTCAACCCATTTTCTACCGAAACGATTGAAATTCATTCGGATTTAATTGACCTGCACACAAGAGAATTTTAATTAAATTGAGGGGATAATTAATAAAATAATATGGGGATTAAAATAATTAATTAAGAAATTAAGCACAAATAATTATATTTTAATAGAATTATCATAAGATCAGGTCTACTAACATATTCTTGTCTCTTACTTTTAGTTTATAATTTTTATATACTTGTTCTGTCATTCGACTATCTTTCATTGGTGTCTTAATCAGTAACATCTTTCCTAATGGTTTAGGTTGTACATAGTAAGATAATTTATATGCAAACATAGGTGATATAAATGAATGAGTTGCATCAAAATCAAATAAAACCACTGCTTTAATATAAAAAATCAGAATAGTACCTTTAAACACTTCAGCTAGTGCATCACTTTCAGTTGCCTCATGCTCAAGAACGTATACGCGCCCCTGTCCCACAACTAGTTTCCCATTTTCTTCCACTGTAGTCTTTCTCTTCTGAGTGGAGGCAGTAGGAGGTGCTTTTACTTGTTCTTTACCCTTAGGCGGAGCTGAGTCGATATTTTTGGGACAGTATTTGACCATGTGTCTCATTTTACCACATTTGAAGCAAGCCCTAGTCATCAAATAGCAGGGCTTGTTACCATGATTATTCCCATAATGTATGCACCTCTCAATATTAGGCTAGGATCCTCCAATCACAATTCCCTTAGTGAGAGCTATCACGACCCATTTTTACCTAAAATCGCTACAAAATTTTCACTTTTTCCTTTCCTTTCTCAGTCGTGACCATTCTCACCACCAAACAGTTGGGCTATGAGTCAGTATTAGTCACCCTTTACCATCTACCATGCCATCTATATTTTAAATTTATTCAAAAGCAAACACGCATATTTTATAATTGAGGTTCAATACTTGTACATGTTTACTAATATTTACATCCCCCATATTACATTCCAAAATGATTACTGTGCTATTACATGTTTAAATATAAAAAGATACCAGTGTGTATACCTCTTAGTGATGGGAAGCAGCGGATATCAAGATGCAACACCTTATCCACTCACTAACTACTGTGTGCTCTCTGTAGAGGGGGGAAATGAAAGGGATAAGCTCACTAACTCAGTAAGGCAATAATACAAGCAGGTAGATAACTACACTATCTACATGCTTGTAATGTCATGATAGAAAAATCATTTATATCCAGAGCATGAGGTATAATTAAAACTATGCCATGTGTATATACATATATCGCGTACTGAAAACATGAGAATAGGCATGTAAACATGGAAAATCATCATGTCAACGTCTCATGCACAACACATTGAAAAACTCATCATAAAACAACCCCTCAAGGTTTAACACATTATCAAAACTTAGTAAAACTCGTCAACATATCATTAAAGCCACATTTCATTTTAAACATGAGGAAATAGATAAAACTATGCCGCATGTGTATAAATATATCATCCTTTAAAAACATCCCATAAGGTTCGACCCTTCCATCGGGTCTACCCTGGATAACACAAATCATGTTTAGTGCATATAAAAATCATGTGATATCATGTGAAACAGGTGGTCACTGTATACAATCGAGGACTTTGTTGGCCAGCTATGTCACTATCATCCCAGACCACACGGATCTCGATGTGCGGGGCATCATGCTGTAACAAGAGGTGGGTCAAATCCTACCCGCCAGAATATAAATCAACATCATCACCATATGGTACAATGTACTCCATGTGATATATATGCTACAACGTACTCCATGGACCCATATCACGGTCGAGGGTGCCTGTTGTAGGTCTTATCTACCCTATACCATGTATAACCGACTTAGTCTCAAGTGCACGTGCGAGCTTCTCATCCGTGTGACTAATAGTCCACAAGAGGCATCTAGGATGGTTCGTGCGAGCATCTCATCCGTGTGACACACAGTCTACACGAGGCATCCAACACGACTCAATACATATCATAGTATGAAAAGTCCACTACGAGCAAGGCTCTAACACGATTTCATGCACAATTAGTAAAAATCCTCGTACGAGCAATGCTCCAGTACGACTTTATGCAAAATAAATAATGGTAAAATCATGTACGAGCAAAGCTCCAATACAATTATATGCATAAGAAATAAATGAAACCCACGTACGAGCAAAAGCTCCAGCACGACTTGCATGCATCTCAACTGAAAATATGGTGCAAACTATGCTCCAGCACATTACATGCATGTAAAAATATCTAAATCCAGTGCGAACAAAGCTCCAGCACGATTAAACTCATATAAATATGATAGACGACTCTATTTCAATAAAACATGCTCAAAATCAAAGTTAGCACCTAACTCAAGCTATTTCATGAAATTATGAAATCAGTAGCCAACCTATCTGTAAATTTACTTAAATTGAAGTAATATATTTCATAAAATATCAAAAACATGATATTCGTACAATTTATTAGCCTTACTACCCTTTTTGTAAAAATTTGCTCCGAGGGGCAAAAATCATCCTTACACCTATATCCGAATTTTTTTCGTAAAAATTATTATTTCTTTTCTAGGTAACTAAGCAAATTTAATGCCCTGTAAATACCCTCAAAATACGTGCAGCTACCTCTAAATACTCGCAAAATTACCTTACCTGGAATAGCGTCGAGTAATTCCACTTCCTCAGAGCTGCTCGATCGTTCAGTCTGTTTCGCTCCAAATATAATCTCCGACGTTGCACAAAATTATTTTTTTATCATATTAAATACAATTTATTTATATGTATTTCACATTCACTACAATCGATTTAACTTATTGGGCCCATTTACTCTTATTGGGTCTTACTTTCTCTTAAGTCCATTTCAATTATACTATTCATTTCTTGAGAATCTATTGAGCCCATCAAGTCTACTGATTCATATTGGGCCGACCTGAGGCCCATAATGCCTTATTGAGCCGAATACTCAATGCTTGGTCCACCTGACGATTCGGTCATGCATGGTGCGCCACGCCTAGCCATGGTCGACACCATGGTTGCCTAGCTCTCATGACATTTCGGCAAACACTTGGTGTGCTTGCCTTAAGTTCATCACTTTTCTTCACTAAGGCATTTCATCATACACCTCTTATGCCTACTTTAAATCATCATCTATTCCAACATATTGGTTTCACAAAACCATCTCAAAATCATGCATATAACATCACCAACACCATATTATAATCAATTCATCATTAAATCAACCATAGCTCACTTTCTCACACTAAACCCATATTAGGTCAGGGATGATTAAGCATGCTCAAGGATGTTTTAGCCAACCATACATACACCAATCAACTCATAAAAATATTTAGCTTAACATAATTGAAGTTGGTGTATTGAAATCTCACATAGCTTAACCTTTCCCTTTTGGCTAAAAAAGGGGGAAACACTGTGAGACCCCGTATATATATAGCTAGGTATATAGGAACATGGGAATGTAAATAAAATCATAAGTATGATGATACATTGTAATGAGAAGTATATGCAATGTAAGTTCATGAGATTATGTACGCACTTGTAATAAGAATTGTAATTATACGTACAAGTTGCATTACGCATGAGTAGGAGGAAATAAACTTGAACACGAGAAGAATGTGATCGAAATGGAATATGAGTTGTATAGTAAAATGGAAGGAAAGATTTACATAAGTGTATATTTCCATTCGAGTAATATCGTGTATATTTGGTTATACAAAGATTTTTCACAAGTTTTAAAATACATTAAGTGGGATGGGATGACATTTTTAAGTCTCAAGGAGCGATGAATGAGGAAAGGAATATGAAGGTAAATTGAGGAAGTCTTGAAGGGAGTTGTTGCAGAAAAACTACAGGAAATCTGGAATTTGTGAAGGCCAGATTGATCTCATAGGATGAGAGATCGATCTGGGAGAGCCAGAATGCTCTTATGTGAGTAATGGAAGGGAACAGATCGATCTCCAAAGGAAGCAGATCGATCTCTTTAGCTCTCGGGTTGGAAGCAGATCGATCTCCCCTAAGACCAGATCGATCTCCTGAAGCTTCTGTTTGACAGCAGATCAATCTCTAGCCTCGACAGATCGATCTCCTGCCTTTAAAATGTCTTAGAAAAGAGGGATTTTAGAGGACCAGATCGATCTCCACCCAAGGGAGATCAATCTCATCAAGTCAAAACTATAAATGGGAGCAGTTGGATCTGCAAAATTTCGGGATAAACCATTTCCTCTCACTTCAACTCAAAGAAAACTAGCTTTCTCACTCCTAAATCCAGCCATTTTCAGTGAGATTTAAGGAGAGCCTATTAGAGACAAAGTTGTTCACAACAAGAAGAAGAACAACATAGTCTAGAGGCATTTCCCCAATTGATGGATTGAAGAAATAAAGGGCAATCCTAATTGGAGCAAGAGGAAATCCAATGAGGTAAGTTCTAATGCACAAATCCAAGTACATTGGTTTAGTTAATGATTATAAAGATATTTGGGTGTGCATATTGTGGATAGAACTACCTAGAATGGTATGAAATGAATATAACTTAGAAATAGTCAAGTGTGAGAAAGTGGAGTGTGGAAGTGTTTATGATGAATGAGATATCTTGAGTGGAGGAACATGTTGTGAGAATGATTTGGACATGTTGATATTGGGATAAAATTGTGAGATTTACCACAAAGGGTAAAATATGTATTTAAGGCATTGGATAAATGATTAGTTGAGTAAGAGTTAGAAACGTTAACTCGAGTGTTTGATGGATGAATTTCAGTTTTGGATGATACGCCGGAGCAAGTCGAGATGAGAACGCAAGAAGCATAAAGGCGGATAGTTGCACACAAGTAAAACGAGGTAAGGGACTGTGTGTTAGCTATAGAGATGTTTGTACGTATTTTACGACAATTTCATAGATATATTGCTAGAGCTAGTACGATATTATAATTCTATGAAATGATATGGAAGCATGAAAAGTACTAGGATGTATATATGTATTGAGAAATGGGACAGGGTAAGGAAATAGCATGATATGCATGTTTTCAATGTTTTTCTCTATTATACATTAATCTTGAGGATTGAGAAAACGTTGATGATAGGTTGGCTAATTTTACATGTTTTAGCATGAAGAGGCATGCTGTATGAATAAACATGTTTTGAATTTTAAAAAGAGAAAATAGCTATCTATCAGTTTTAAGATGTGATTTGGTGTTGAAGCGCTAGCTTACACCTGTTTTAATGCCTTGATGTACCGTGTTGGAGTTTTAACTCGCACGGGGGTTTTGAGAAAGTGCGAGAACTATGCTCGCACCTGTTTTGTTGAGTTGAGGTAAACCTGGGGGTCTGGGACCCAAGGGGATACCAGCCGACGGCCATTTGAACGGGCTGGGCCTTAATGATAGATCGTACCGCGCTGGAGCTTTGTGTTGACTGTGTGTCACGCTGCTTGCTCGCCTGGTATATGAGACATGGTTTAGGATAAAAAGTCCATCGGAGTTGGAGTATGGACTTGGGTCCACGGTCGTACGTAGAATAGTGTAGTCACCCGTTTGTATACTATGTACCGTGCTGGGTGCACGTGAGTACGAGTATCGCGTAGATGACACACGACGCATCTTCACCGTGAGTATACGAGGAGATGAGGTGGATTGAGATGAGCCAGAGGGTAGGACTGACCCATCCCCCTTCAGGCGAAGTGATACCCTATGCACACCTGATCAGTGAGGCCTAGGATCACTGACTATGGCCATATGTCATGGATATTTGATTACCAAAAATTTCATGCCTGTCTCAGAGATTCGAGAAACAGAGACAATCTCAGAAAAGAAAGAGATTTGCATAAAAAGAGTGATTTGAGAAGTGAAAGAGATTTTGTGTTTTTGATAAATCTCTGATTTCACATTGGTGCCATGAGGGCACTATTTATGAGCATGTTTTAAATGGAAGTTTGACATCTGTTTTACACGAAAATGCTATTGAGAAATATGTGTTTAAATGCATTGTTCGTATGATATTTCCATTTATAACGAAAACATGGTTTTGGTTTATGCATGCATGGGCTATGTAGGTAGTACGATATCTACCTGCTAGCATACATTTCCTTACTGAGCTGTGGTTTGCTCATCCCACTATTTTCCCCCTCCAGGTACTGAGAAGTAAGAGAGCGGTGGTCTCTAGATCTTTTGTGTTGAACAGCTCCCACAATTCCGTAAAGGTATAAGATTTGTATACACGAGTATTTTGTATCTAATTTATCGTATCGCACAATTATATCTTGGAATTGTAAACAGTATTATGGGGATGATATATAAGTGCATGGTATTTATACAATTAATTTTGTATATTTACACACACACCTGGGAGTGTAAATTAAAGCTTTAAATATTCTGCTGTAAATGAATGAATTTTTAGTAATTGCATCTTCTCACAGCCCAACCGTAGTAGAGAATGTATGGATAGAAGGGTTCACAAAAGCGGGGTATGACAAACACCTTGCTCCTTCAATCTAGAGATTTAACTACTAGTTTTTGATTATGTTGTTCTCCTCATCACAAGGAACAAGTTTGCTAAAAGCAACCTTTCTTAAATCTGTTTGGAAGGTGATGATATTTAGAGTGAGAAAACTTGCTCACTTTGCTAAAATGGAGGGATATGTGTTAATCTGAGGAAGAAGACTCGTCTGTCGGCCTTTTAAATAGAAATAGGCATTGTGAGATTGATCTCCTAGGGTGAGAGATCGATCTTCCTTTGGTTCAACTACACAATTATTCAGTAAGTTAGCTACGGGATCGATCTGCTCCTAAGAAGGGATCAATTTGCTCTTGGGATGGGATCGATCTGCTATTGGGAAGGGATCAATCTTTTCTGGCCAAAAACCATTCAAGATCAATCTGTGTTTGGGTAGGGATCGATCCTCTCTATGCAGAATCACCTTGAGATCGATCTGATTGCCTATAGAACCTTTGTGATTTCATTCTGGAATTACAAGATCGTACCTATCGTGAAAGGAGATCGATCTGACATTCATTTGCAGGATTCCAGCTGCTCATTTTTCCAGAATTCCAAAAGAAAAGATTGTATTTAACTGTTTCACTAATCATTTTGCATTTTATTCACACTTAGAGCAGAAAAATGTCCATTTCTTATGATTCACATATTATGTAACTTGTGTGTATAATATGGAATCATAAAGGGTACATGTAAAAGTATGGGCCTTACAAGAGTTGAGGCCGGATAAATAGGATGCTTAATAATCTTATCCCGTGACTTATCATAATTCTTATGTCGCTTAACAAAGGGCCTTCTGCCCTTTCTGACACCTATATCCTCAGTGGACCTCTTTCGATCTCGGTCCTTACCTTGCCCACCTTACTAAAATCAGAGGCATGCATCTCATAATCCTGTTCGTATAGCTGAGCTAGGCGAACTGCCTCCTCATAGATGTTGATATCCAATGGGGCTAGTCTGGTTCTAATTGACGATCTTAATCCATCCATAAACTTTCAGACTATCCTCGCCTCATTATTCATAGTGTCCAGATCATATCTTCACGGGGAAGTGAACTTGGACTTATATTCATCCATAGATTTGTTCCCCTGAGTCAAGTTCAAGAATTTCGCCTGTAGTCTCCTCTAGGCAGTATCTAGAATGTATTGTCTATAGAAGGCATCAAGGAAGATGTCCCATGAAATCACCCGATGTCTAGTCCTTAAGATCGGTCAAGTAGACTTCCATTAATGCTCAACCTCTCCTTCCAACATAAAGCCAGCAAAGGCTACTTTCTCTGTGGTTAAACACCGGAAGAATCCATATAACTTTTTCATTCTATTAATCCAGTCCTTTGCTATTATCAGATTCTTAATCCCACTAAATGATGGTGGCTTCATCTTTTGAAGTTGTCTCAATCTATCCAACTCGCAATCATACCCCATCTCATCACTACTCTACTGTGGGGCTTCTGGCGCCGGTGATTGTGGTACAAGTGGGGTTTGTGGCAATGTAGTAGGTGGTGATGTAGATGGTTCTTCTGTCGGTGGCATGGGCGTTGTCTGAGCAGGAGTAGGTGTATCAGGTGTGGCTCTCGGAGTAGTCGGTGCAGCCTAGCCAGCATTACCCAGTGTGTTATCCAATCTCGCCATCAATTGCCCAATCAAATTCAGTATCAACTCCATGCCACGTTCCAAGCTAGTGATTCGGGCTTCGGAGCCTTCAACAGGATTACGAACAGTCTGCTTGAATGAGGAACCACCCTATCCCTCAGGCCTATCCTCACGGCCTCGGGATGACATGCCCTATCATCTTCTCGGTCGACTACGTGGTCTACCAGCCATATCTACATGTCTTGTATTCAGTAACAATTTCTCAGTAAAACACAGCCAGTTATACTCGTTTGTATCTAAATAATGTATAGTAATTGTCACACCCCACTTTCAGGTGTCCTTCATCCATACATACACTACTTACGGTTGGGCTGTGAGACGATGTAATTACTAAATTCCATATAATTTACAGCGAAAATATTTAAAACTTTAATTCACACTCGCAGGTGTGTGTGTAGATATACAAAATCAATTGTACAATATAATATCTTTACATAACATCCCCATACAACTATTTACATTTCTTAACTGTGCGATACATTATAATAGATACAAAATGCTCATGTGTATACAAATCTTGTACCTTTGCAACTGGTGGGAGCTGTCCAACCCAAAAGGAATATAGAGACCACTGCACTGTCCTACTTCTCAGTATCTGGAGGGGGAAAATAGTGGGATGAGCAAACCACAGCTCAGTAAGGGAATGGATGCTAACAGGTAGATATTGTACTATCTACATAGCCTATGCATGCATAAACAAAATCATGTTTCAATGTAAATGGAAATATTACTAGAAAATGCATTTAAACATGTAATTCTCATAGGCATTATCATGAAAACTATTATTCAATACTTCCATTTAAAAACGTGTCATAAAACAAGGCTATCACAACACAAGCATTCAAGTCAAGAGATTTATCAAATCACAAAATCTCTTTGCTTTCCTCAAATCATTTCTTTTCATTAAAGCTCTTTCTTTTTTCGAGTTTCTCAATTTTCCTTATCTTTGAGACATGCATGGAATTCTCGACAATCTAATATCCACGACATATGGCCATAGTCAGTGATCCCAGGCCTCACTGATCAGGTGTGCACAGGGCATCACTTCGCCTAAAGGGGGATGGGTCAGTCCTACCCTCCGGCTTATCTCAATCAACATCATCTCCCTCATCATATCACATATACTCACGGTACAAGGTACGCCATGTGTCATCTAAGCGATACTCGTACTCGCGTGCACTTAGCATGGTACATAGTATATCAACGGATAACTACATAGTTCAACGTATGACCATGGACCCAGTCCATCTACCAACTCCAATGGACTCATCATCCTGAACCATGTCTCATATACCAGGCGAGCAAATGAGCTAGACACACAGTCATCACAAGGCTCCAGCGTGGTATCTCTCAGTGCGAGCAATAACTTCTAGCATTGTATCAACTCAAACTCAGCAAAACTAGTGCGAGCAATGCTCCAGCACCTTTCTCAAATCTATAGTACGAGATAAACTCCAGCACGGCATATCAAAATCATGGAAACATGTGCGAGCTAACACTCCAGCACATTATCATTATAAAACCACGTGCGAGTCACGCTCTAGCATGGTTTATCAAAACACGAAGACGTATGCGAGTGAAACTCCAGCATAGTCAAAATCATTAAAACGGGTGTGAGCTAGAGCTCCAATACCGATTCACATCTCAAATCCGATAGGTGGCTATTTTCTCTTTTAAAAACTCAAAACATGTTTGCTTACGTTGCATGCCGTCCCATGCTAAACATGTAAAACTAGCCAACCCATCCATCATTTCTCAATCACAAAACAACATATAGTTGTAAAAACCTTAAAAACATGCATGTCATGCTAATTTCCTTCCCACATCCCACTTTCACAAATTATACCATAATACATTCCCATTCACATATGGTTTAATAGCTAAGCATAATATTTCTAGCGTCATAACTAATCAAAATCGCAGTAAAAATATGTACGAATACCTCTATTGCTCACATACAGTTCCTTACATCAAATCGCGCCCGTATTTCCTTCGTCTTGTTTGCTTCGTTTGCGACCCGGGTTACTTGTATTCCACGTATTTCAATCTACACGTATAAACCATTACGTTATTTTCTTTTACTTCTTCTAAATATACTCATTGTCATTTACTTATCTATTCATACTCCTTACACCTTTAAATCATATTTCACCTCCCCATTAATATATCATTTTATCTTCTCTTAAGCTTGCCATCACTTCCCCATGGATTTCCTCTTCACAAATCTCTCTTAATATTACTCATTCATCACTACACTCATCATTTCTAACAATAGTTCACATATCATTCAACCCATAAAATGTATGGAAATCCATATTTAAAGCTTGAAGGTTGAAGAGCTTACCTAGCTTAGCCTTTTTCCTTAGCCCAAACTTGTGATAGCCAAATCTCCTTCTCTTGATCAAACCAATGTGTGATTTTTGGGTATGTTATTCTCCTTACTTCAAGGAACAACTTTCTCTCCTTGAGCTTCTCCCAAATTTGGCTGGAATGTAGTGATTTTTTTAGAGTGAGTAAGCTTAGTGGTTTAAGAGAAAATGGCTGGTGGGGGTTTGGTGGAAGGGAAATCTGATTTTCAGTCCAGCTCCCGTGCCCTTTTTATAAACGCAGAGACATGAGATCGATCTGGCCCTTGAGGAGATCGATGTCATGTCCCTTAACTTACCAAAATATGTACAAATATTTTGCATTTTCATATGTCATTTACTAATCATCCTTCCTCGATCGTGAACAACCACACTCTCAACAGTTGGGCTGTGTGTCGATGTCTACCTTATCCATCCATTACAATTTAATTTCAAAAGTAAACACTTTCATGAATGCATCGGAGTTAATGTTTACAAGTGTTTACATTTCTTTACATCGCCAATGTTTACATACAAAATGCTAATGTGCTATGTCTAGTTTAGATACAAAATAATTCAAGTGTGTATACTTTTAGCGATGGGATGCAGCGGATACCAAAAAAGGGAAAGCCTCCAGTCACGCTCACTTTATACTCAAATCTCTGTAGAGAGGGGGAAAATAAGCCGAGTGAGCAAACCACATGCTCAGTAAGGCAATCATGCGAACAGGTAGATACTGAGTACGTGATCGTGTAGCCATGCTCAAAACATACATTTCCTCGTTTCTCAAAATATGAGTTCATGCTTGTCTTAATGGTATGTAAAGCATTCATGCTATTAAAATCCAGAGCACAATTCAATTTAAAGCATGGCATTAACCATCATGCATAATTTATAAGTGAAGCATGGCATTAATCATCATGCATATTTCACAAGTAAGCATGGCATTAAACATCATGTGCCAATGCACTTTGAAAACCATTAACATGCTTTCATCTCAAAACACTTAAACTCTAGTCAGGATTCGATCCCTCCCTCAAACTATCTTGACCCACAAAACATTTCAAACATGGATTTATTCTCAAACCAATAGACATGTGAGATATAGGCAATTCAATAAGGGAAATAACCTCTAGGTCTATGGTCATAACCTGTGATACCGACTACACGGATCAGGTGTGCGAGATATCACCACTATCTGCTTCCACACGGGAGGTAGGTCAAATCCTGACCGTCAATCCATAGCAAATCTCGTCCGAAGACGACATATCACATCTCAACACGGTACAACGTACTCCATGCTACCTACACGATACAATGTACTCCGTAGACCCACATCAACATATCATATCACACCACATCTCAAAGGCACGTGTGAGCCTATTTAATCGGTACGACCTCTTGTCTACCTGAAGCTCCTAACATGACTATCAACATGTCAAAATATCACAACTGCACGTGCGAGCCTATTTAATCGGTGCGACACCCAGTCTGCTCGAAGCTCCAAGCACGGCAACAAATAAGGTAGGCATCTAGTGCGAGCTAAGCTCCAAGCACCATGCCAAAATTAGTATGAAATCCATGTGAAAACCAATGCGAGCTAAGCTCTAGCACTCATGTGTATAAAACACGTAAAATCTCGTGCGAGTCATACTCTAGCACGATTTCATTCTCACGAAAACAATGTAGGTGGCTCATTTCTTTGCAAAGTGTGGTTAACAAACTAAAATAACTCATTTCTTTTGCAATTCATTTCAAATGCTAGCCAACCTACCAATCACTTACTAAAAAGCAATAAAACATGATTTTCCAAAGCATTATGCTTTTATTTTCATGCATAATTCTCAAACACCCAACTTTTTCCCTTCAATCACCCAATTTCATTTCCTAACATCTCATGCATTCTAGCAAAGCATTAAGCGCCTAAATTGCGTACAAATATCTCTAAGAGTTCGCACAATTCCCTTACCTCAATTTACTTGAGTGCGACTCTCTTTTTCTCTTAGCTTCTTGCGCTCTTGGCTCGCCTTGTTCCGATGTATCCTCAGAAACTGCTATTCAATCATCCAAACCACTTGAGTTAAAGGTGTTAACTCACATTTGACCTCATTAGTTAATATAACCCATCTTTGCATTTACCAATGCCTTAATCCACATTTTAGCCCTTTTTGTTAAATCCCACAATTTATTCACTAATAACACCTTAAAATCATACCACAACACTATTTTTAACTTCAGTATATCCTATTCATCATTAATCTCAACACATTTCACTTTCTTACAGTAGACCATTCCTAGGACATGGTGGATTCATTACTTTCTAGGTTGTTCCTATCTTTCATATGCATACCAATCATTTCCCACATCAACATCCCAACAATGTACTTAAGTATTTCATTAGAAACTCACCTCTTTGGATTTCCTCTTTGCTCCAAATAGAAATGCACCTTGTTCCTCAAATCCAACAAATGAGGAAAATGTCTCCAAGCTAAGTTGTTCTTCTCTTCGATGTGAACAACTTTATGTCTGATAGCCTTCCCTCAAATCTTCTTGAAAATGGTCGGATTTAGAGAGTAAAATCTAGGTTTTAGGTTGGAAATGGGAAAGATTTGTTTTTGTCTCGAAAATGCAGATCCAACTGCTCCATATTTATAGATTCAGCTTGATGAGATCGATCTACCTTAGGTGGAGGTCGATCTGGTCCTCTTAAAATCCCTCTTTTCCAAGACATTTTGAAGGCAAGAGATCGATCTGTCGAGTAGGGGAGATCGATCTTGCTTCAAACAGAGAATCAAGGAGATCGATTTGGTCTTAGGCGAGATCGATCTGCTTCCAACCCGAGAGCTAAGGAGATCGATCTATTCCATTAAGGATCAATTTGCATTTTACAGAATGTGTTAGGAGATCGATTTGGCTCCCTTGGAGATCGATCTGCTCTATCCCATTGCTCAAATAAGAGCTTCCTGGCTCTTTCAGATCGATCTCTCATCCTATGAGATCGATTTGACCTCATATTTCCAGATTTTTTGCAGTTTTTCTGCAGTAACTCATACTCAAACTTCATCCCGTTTGTTGCCATGGTCATTTCCTTATCCAATCATCTTTGAGACTTAAAAATGACATCCCATAATACTTCATACACATTAAAACTTGTGTAGAATCTTTGTATATCCAAAGGTACATGGTATAAACCAAATGGAAGTGCACAACTTATGTAATCTTCCTTCCATTTTACCATCTACTCATATTCCATTCTACTCATATTCATCACATATCAAAGTCCATTCCTTCACATTCATACATAGTGTAACTTGTATGTATAATCACAACTCTAATTACATGTGTGTACATTTAATTTATGGACTTTACATCATTTATACTTCACATTACAAGCACATCACTATTTACATATATATACAAAGTCGTGCTTATACATATATGGGGTCTCACATTCTCCCTCACTTAGAAAATTTAGTCCTCCAAATTGGAACCAATCATTCTGTGACCAACTCAGGATATTTGTCCTGCATTAAACTCTCTAATTCCTATGTGGCTTCTTCCACCGTGTGATGTTGCCAAAGAACCTTCACTAAGGGAATTGTCTTTATCCTTAACACTTTCTCTTTTCTGTCTAATACCCGAACTGGCTTCTTAACATATGTCATACCCTCATTGAGCTCCAATGGCTCATATCTTATCACATGCGTCAGGTCTGAGTGGTACTTCCTTAACATGGATATATGGAAGATGTTATGCACACTTGCCAACTCTGGTGGCAATGCCAATCTATAGGCCTTATCTCCCACTTTATCAAGTATCTCAAATGGCCCTATATACCGAGGGCTCAACTTCCCCTTCTTTTCGAATCTCATAATTCCATTCGAAGGAGAAACTCTAAAAAACACCAACTCACCCACATCAAACTCTAGTGGTCTCCATCTTCTGTCAATGTAACTCTTTTGCTGGCTCTGAGCTATCCGTAATCTCTCACATATCAATTGGACGTTCTTAGATGCCTGCTGCACTAAGTCTGGAGCAAAAATATGTCTGTCACCAACCTCTTTCCATCCAATAGGGGAACGACATCTACGCCTATACAATGCCTCATATGGTGCCATCACGATACTCGCATGAAAACTGTTATTATAAACGAACTCTGCGAGTGGTAAATGGTCATCCCAAGAGCCTCTAAAATCCAATGCATACGCTCTCAGCATATCCTTCAGGATCTATATAGTCTTCTTTGACTGACCATCTGTCTGAGGATGAAACAAGGTGCTAAAACTCAATTGGGTCCCCATCGCTTCCTGAAAACGTTCCCAAAAATGGGAAGCGAAGCGAGCATCCTTATCAGAAATAATGCTCATTGGAATTCCATGTAACCTCACTATCTCGCGTACATATAGATTCGGTAACTGGCCCAGAGTATCGATAGCTCTTATAGCTAGAAAATGGGTTGATTTCGTCAATCGATCCATAATCACCCATATGGCATCATGACCTCTGCAGATCCTCGACAATCCCATCACAAAGTCCATGGTGACGTGCTCCCACTTCCAAGTCGATATCGATAGAGGCTGCAATAACCCTGCAGGTTTCTGATACTCTACCTTCACCTGCTGACAAACGAGACACTTAACAACATATTCAGCAATGTGCTTTTTCATCCCAGACCACTAATAAACCTTTCGAAGGTTCGGATACATCTTGGTACTCCCTGGATTTATTGTATACTTCGATGAGTGAGCCTCTGTCAAGATCAACCTTCTGATCTCTGCATCATCAGGAACACATATCCTACCTCTGAACCTCAACAATCCATCTGAACTTAACTAAAAGTCCGTCTCTGTACCCCTCTGTATCTGCACGACAATATCACCGCACTGCTGATCAACTCGCTGAGCCTATCAGATTCGATCTATAAGATTCGGTTCCAACTGCAGGCTAGCTATCATAAATCCACTATCAGCGTTAGGCAGGGTCATATCCAAATTGAGGTTCGTGAACTATTCCAACAGGTCATGTTCCCTGACCATCATGAATGACACCAACTCGAGATGCTTTCTACTCAATGCATCAACAACCACATTTGCTTTACCCAGGTGGTACAGGATCTCACAATCATAATCCTTTAAGAGCTCTAGCCATCTCTTCTATCTCATGTTCAACTCTTTCTGTGAGAACAGGTATTTAAGGCTTTTGTGATCTGTAAACACTTGAAATTTCTCTCCATAAAGGTAGTGGCACCATATCTTCAGAGTAAACACCACCACTACCAACTCCAAGTCATGGGTCGGGTAGTTCCTCTCATGATCTTTTAACTGCCTTGATGCATAGGCTAATACCTTCCCATCTTGCATTAGTACACAGCCCAGTCCTTAGTGTAAAGCATCTGTATACACCGAGAAACCTCCTGAGCTGGTAGGACTGGTGAGGATCGGAGCTGTGGTTAATCTCCTTTTTAACTCCTCAAAGCTTTCCTCACACTTATCATCCTGTACAAACTCTACATTTTTCCTCATGAGACGTGTCAATGGAGCAGCTAATCTTGAGAATCCCTCTACAAACCTTCGATAATACCCAGCTAAACCCAGGAAACTTTTGATCTCTATACTATCTGGGATCTCTGCCACTGTGTCACTGCCTCAATCTTTAATGGATCCATAGATACTCCATCCTTCGATACTATATGACCCAGAAAGAGATTAGTTACAACCAAAAGTCGCACTTATTGAGTTTAGCATACAACTTCTTCTCTCTGAGGGTTTGTAGCACTATCCTTAGGTACCTTTCATGCTCCTCTCTAGACTTTGAGTACACCAGTATATCATTAATAAACCGATTACAAATCGATCCAAATAATGGTGGAACACTTCGTTCATCAACGACATAAAAGCTGCGGGAGCATTTGTCAACCTGAATGGCATAACCATAAACTCATAATGTCCATACCAGGTGCAAAAAGCTGTCTTGGGTACATCTCCACTCTGTATCTTCAACAGATGATACCCTAATCTCAGATCTATCTTGGAAAAGACTGCGCTCCCTTAAGCTGATCCAACAAGTGATCAATGCGTGGAAGGAGATACTTATTCTTGATGGTGACCTTATTCAACAACCGATAATCTATACACAGTCGGAGGCTTCTATCCTTCTTCCTTACAAACAAAATCGGTGCTCCCCAAGGAGAGATGCTTGGCCTGATGAACCCCTTCTCCAGTAACTCTTACAGCTGTTTCCTTAGTTCTTCAACTCAACTTGAGCCATTCTGTACGGTGGCTTGGATATCGACTCTGTACTAGGTGTCAAATCTATACCAAATTCCATCTCTCTACCTGGAGGTAACCCTGGTAACTCATTCGAAAAGACATCTTAAAATTCCTTAACCATAGGTATGTCTCCCAATTTCGGATGTGCCTCACCCGTCTCAATCACATAAGTGATGAACCCTTCACATTATTCTTTCCACCATTAGAAATAAAAAATCATCACATCAACATATATAAATTATAAATTAAATTCATCTCTAAATTATCATGTAACTAGATTATACTTTTCTCAATTGCAATAACATATTCTTTCATTTCATTTCACCAAATTTACAATAAGGTTGTCTATCTTTGGAAACATAAAAGTTTTTGTATGACAATCCATCACAACATGATTGGCAGTCAGCAATCCATCCCTAGGATTACATCAAAATCACTCATATTTAATAAAATTAAATCGATTGCCATTTCTCTACCTCCTATCCTCATCTTACAACTTCTATACACATGCTCAATCAATTGACTATCATTCATAGGGGTAGTATCATCAACATCTTATCTAGCAGTGTTGGTTTTACATGCTTCAATAATTTACATGCAAAGGATGGCGATATAAAGGAATGGGTGGCACCAGGATCAAACAGTACAAATGCTTCTAAATCAAAGAATTAGATGGTACCTTTTACCACATCCGAAGACTGATCTGAAGTATCCTGGTCTAGTGCGTGCACTGGTCCTCTGCTCACACCCACTACTTGCTTCCCTTTTTCCTCAGTTGTAGCCCTCTTCCTCGAAACAGCTACTCCAACTAGAGCTCTCTCTGGCTCCTTGCCCTTTTGTGGGGCTCTCTCTGTCATCTTTGGGCAATCTCTGATTATGTGCCCTGGTTTTTCACATCTAAAGCACACTACCTGAGGTCCATAGCATGGTCGAGTACCATTGTACCTGTCACAATTATCGTACTATTCTGTCGTAGCCCGTGGCCCTCCAATCACACTTCCCTTAGCTGGAGCTATGGCCGAATACATGGGAGTATTAACTGTCCTCTCTCGGATCTCTTCGATCCTCGGTCTCTTTCCAGAAAACCTCTTGCTTCCTTTATAACTGAAGCCTCTATCCATCACTGGTCTTTTCTTATCCCTGTCCCTCACTTTACCGACTTTCCTAAACTTTGAGGTGATTTTATCAACATCTTGTTCACACAATTGCGCCATGCGCACTACCTCCTCGTAGGTCAGTATATCCAGGGGAACCAGTCTAGACCTGATGGTCAGTCTCAATCCATCCAAAAATTTCTAGATTTTCTCGGCCTTATTACTCATCGTATTAGGATCATACCTGTCTAGGGAGATAAAAGTCGTCTCATACTCATCCACAGTCCTACTCCCTTGGGACATCCCAAAAATGCCATCTTTAGCTTCTGCTGTGCGGTATCTGGGACATACTGTCTCCGAAAAGCTTCCAAAAATACATCCCAGCTGATCTTAGAATGTCAGGCTCTTAAAATAGGCCTGGTGAATTTTCGCCAATGTTCTACTGATCCCTTCAGCATAAAAGTGATAAACGCTACCATCTCGATAGTAGTGCAATCAAAGAACTTGTATAGCTGCTCAATCTCATTGATCGAATCCTCTGTAGCTACTGGGTCATTAACTCCACTGAAAGAAGGCGGTCTAAACTTTTGAAACTACCGCAGTCTTTTCCAATCACAACCGTAACCCCAGCCTCTACTAGCCTGTGGTGTAGCAACAAGTGTAGGCATATCCTGTGCAGGTAGGGGTGTAGGTGTCTCTATCGTCTGAGGTCTCTGGACTGGCCAGGCCTATGCCTCAGGAACTGTCGCCTGCTCGGCATCACCCTGTACAGTGGGACTATGTCTACCGCCAACTCCATGGAAAGATTGGGTGACCAACTTCAATATCATCTCAATGCTTCGCTCAATCCTCGGGAAGCAAGCCTCAGTACTCTCAGGTCTCTCCTCTGGACCCTGTGGAGCATGCTCAACCTTAGCCTCCACCTATATATCATCCTGAGCCTCATGTGTTTCTAGCTCTACACGACCCCTAGGCCTACCTCTACGGCCTCTAACTTGTGCCCTCGCCCCTCTACGAGCTGGTATTAGGTATAATTGCTCAATTCCCTACATTCACATCAAATTCTTAGTCAACCCATCGACACACACACAATTTGTATCTAAACAAGCACAGTAACATGAGGATGTAATTTTCCAACTTACTAAGTATTTTAGACACGACACACGTCAGACCAAATTTAGCTCTGATACCAACTTCTGTCACGTCCTTTAACTTACCAAAATAAGTATAAATTTTTCGTATTTTCATACGTCATTTATTAATCATCCTTCCTCGATCGTGAACAACCACACTCTCAACAGTTGGGCTATGTGTCGATGTCTACCTCATCCATCCATAACAATTTAATTTCAAAAGTAAACACTTTTATGAATACATTAGAGTTACTGTTTACAAGTGTTTACATTGCTTTACATCCCTAATGTTTACATACAAAATGCTACTGTGCAATGTCTAGTTTAGATACAAAATAATTCAAGTGTGTATACCTTTAGCGATGGGATGCTGCGGATACTAAAAAAGGGAAAGCCTCCAGTCACGCTCACTCTATACTCAAATCTCTGTAGAGAGGGGGAAAATAAGGGGGTGAGCAAACCACACGCTTAGTAAGGCAATCATGCGAATAGGTAGTGATGGACCCTAATGGTATCTATCCGCAAGTGCACGGGTCGTCCAAGTAATAATGGGATTTGAGTCCCGAGATATCGTCCCACAGGGAAGTTGTTAGCTTAATTAACTACCGGTTACTATTATCCTAAGTATATCCTAGCAAATTTATGAATTTTCAAGGGTGATCAACTAATCTAGAATTGAGAATACCAAAAGCAATAAAATAATAAAACTATAAAATAAAGTAACTAAAACTGAGCTCAGAGTGCTTACAAAACTCCAAGCAATTAAAATCGGAAACCTGCAAAAGAAATTAAAAACAGTTAACACGAATTAAAGCAATTAACACAAATAAAATAAAAATATGAAATAAAACAATAAAGCTAATTAATCTAAAATTAAACAATCTTAAAATCAAGTTAATCTAACAACGAATGAATTAAAATTTACTCCTAGATAAATCTAAATGCTAATTTAACACTAACTAATGCATGAACATATTTTTAGTATTTTTATCTAAAACTAAAAATGCATCAATTGACTTAATCTAAATTAATGTTTAACAAATTCCTAATGCTAGATTAAAATTACTTAGAAAACTAATTAAATCTAAATTAACTAATTAAACTAGATTAACTACACCTATATGCATAATTAAAACTATTAACTAAACTAACTAAATCATCTAACTAATCTTAAAATTAATCTAACATTAACTATGTAGAAAAATGAGTTAATTCTGTAACTATCAACCAAACAAGGCCTTAGTATTTAAACAAATAAAATTTTCCCTCCAACACTGGTCATCACTCTCGGCAATTTTGGTTTTCCTTCCAGGAAGGGCTGCCCGAGTGCTCTGGTCTGCTTCAGTTTCGTGCCATCAGCAACACGTATTCTTCCTGCACAGGTCGCAAACGAACACAGCAGTAACTTCCAGTAGGTGCTTCACGATCCTGCTCGGCACCACGTCCTGCTCAGCTCCTCGGTGGCGCCTGTCAACGAGATCCGACTGTCTAAACTGGAGTGGCAACAATTAAAGGAAATCAAACATGCAAAAATTATCAAATGGTGAGTTTAAAACAATGAATGAAATGAGAAAACAATAAAACCAGCAATGAACATAGTAAATGACGATGAGCAGTAAAGAAAACTAAAAACAGGGGAGAACAGAGCTGTGTTCTTCAAGCTACTGTTGTTGCCGGCTTAGCAGTCCAACCTCCTATGATTCACTCCCTCGGCTCACCAAATAACATCACCATCGTTTTCCTCGTTTCTAGCTTCTTAATGCACAGGTTTCACATTGCTGGAAGCAAATTCCAGCACCAAAACCATTTAGCATGAATACCGGAAGAAGTAGGAACCGAATGCCCCTTTTTGTGAGGTTAACCGAGAACAAAGCTTGTGTGATTTGTGAAAAATAAACAGAAAACCGAGAGCATGAAGATTAATGGAGGCGAAAACCGAGAGCTCCCTTTGATGAATTAACAAAATAAAATCAACACTGAGAACTTAAACAACAATGGTGCAACCGAGAGAAAGCAACTAAAAAAAATAAGATTGATGAAAAATAATAATGAGAACTGAAAATTGGATTGAAAGGAATTGAATTAAAGTAAAACTTAAAAGAAAAATATTGAATGAACAGTAGCATGAATTGTAAAAGAAAAAGACTATGCCGAAAAGAAAAGCTGGAAGCAAAAACAATCGAACCCTACTGTGCCGCCTCCCAATATAAAAACAAGGAAAAAGATAAAAGCTCTTTAAATTAACCTAAAATAAAACTATTCTAACCTAATTTATCTACTCCTCTTACAATTGTCATCATTCTCTATTTATATACATACTTAGGGGTACAATTGTAATATTTCTATTCTAAATGAATTGGCATTGTTTGGCCACTTGTCTTCACACCATTGACTCTTTGAAAAATAATATTTCCATGTCATTTGTCTTTTTGTCCAATTTGATGTGCTAGGCTCGTGTTGTCCGCGTGGTCCAATCTCGATTTAAGCCCAATTCCGGTCCATTTTCTATCGAAATATTCAAAATTCATCTAGATTTAATTTATCTGCAAACATGAGAATTTTAATTAAATAAAGGGGATAATTAATAAAATAAATTGGGGATTTAAATAATTAATTAAGAAATTAAGCACAAATAATTCTAAAAATATAGAATTATCACACCCCCAAACTTGAGCTTTTGCTTGTCCTCAAGCAAAACAAAATAATTGTAGGAATGATAAGTACACAACATAATAATTTCCCCAATATTATCCTCAAAGAAAAAGTACAGACTATGAAATCAAAGAATTACAATTATAAGTCCAGCACTCAAAATCATTCAATCATAAGTCCTAACCCAAATTAGACTCCTCGTGAGTGTGTGAAAAATGTCAAAATCACTTCTCAGTACATTATCCGGATTAGATTATGCAAACATAGTGAATGCAAAGTCAATGACTTGTGATTATTTCCATAAGTTTGCTTTTCACTTCTCTCTCCACTAATGTAGTCACACTTAACTAAAGATCAATAGGACTTTATTAAGCTTGTAATGTAAGGCTGGGGTTAAGGTATGATAAGGTCGATTTAGGTTTAATTACCCCTTAGCATGCATTACTTTCAGGATCTTAATGTAAGAACTCGAATTTATTCCCCCAAACTTATTTATTTCACTAAACTCTTTTTTTTTTCCTTTTGTATTTTTCTTCTTTCTTCTTTTTCTTCTTTTTTTTTTCTCTTTTTTTTTTCATTCAATATATATATATATATATATTTTTTTGAACATTCACTATCACCAGATACCCATATGTACAAAGCTCAAAATATATCCCAATGACTTTCATGCTTTCGAGGTAGGGGATAGGAACAAAATATTTAAGCTAAGGAAAATTAATAACAGGTGTATTTACAGAGAAAGTCTTATTTGGCCCAGATGGGTGACTAGGGGTAAAATATGTACAGGGATGGCTCGAAAGGCTCAAACGATCCAAAGATGGCCTAAATCATCTCCCTAATTAAGTGTGATCTAATATTTCGTCTCGAGATTAGATCAAACAAATTCTAGAATATAATACACAAAATCAACTAAACAAATGCAATCCTAAGTCCACATAAGCTTTCTCTAAATAAATATACAGATTCATGACATGACATGTGCATAAAATGAGGAAATCATAATCAGAATCAAGACCCATTCAAGAACTCAACTTCATGCTTTTCCTATAATCATGCTTCTTAGTCAATCAAAATCATACTTAATCATGGGGTCATATCATCGGAATATGAGAAAACTACATGCTACGCACTAAATCATCCCAAAATCAAAACAGTTTAAGCTCAGATTTTCGAAAAAATTTTGAAAAATGTTCAATTTTGCCCAAATTTTTGAAAAATGCTCAAGTAATATCCCCTCCCCCAAACTTAAAGTGCACAGTGTCCTCAGTGTACAGATAATATAAACAATTAAGCTCAAGAACAGAGTACTCCCCTATCTAATGATGATGATGACAACCGAAGCTTTTATTGAAAGCATAAACTTAGACACTAAACCTGCAAAATAAATAAAGAAAGAAACAACAGAAAAGAAAAAGAACTATATACAAAAAGTGAAAAGAAAAAATACAACCACTTCATATGCAGCTAAAGAACACAACACTCAGCAGTAGTGCAAAGAGTAGGAGGATTAGCCATAGTGGTGACCGAATGTCGACAGTTAACTCCTCCTGAGCTCTCTCTACTTCCTTCTTTCTCTCATATTTCCTATGCTCAAACATTTTATCTTCCTTAACCTCTATCTTAAAACACTCTTGAGAGTCATCTGGGAGTTTCAAAGGTTGGAAAACATTAAATGTCACCTCCTGATCTAAGACTCTCATGGTTAATTCCCCCTTTTGTACGTCAATTAATGTCCTACCAGTAGCTAGGAAAGGTCTGCCTAAAATAATAGGGACTTCCCTGTCTTCCTCCATATCTAACACGATAAAATCTGCAGGGAAAATAAACTTGTCCACCTTAACTAGCACATCCTCAATGATCCCCTTCGGATATTTAATGGATCTGTCAGCTAATTGAAGGGTCACTGTGGTGGGCTTTGCATCTCCTATTCCTAGCTTTTGGTATATAGACCAAGGCATAAGGTTTATACTAGCTCCTAGATCACAAAGGGCTCTACCAAAGAACTGATCTCCTATGGTGCAAGGTATGGTAAAACTACCTGGATCTTTGAGCTTAGGGGGTAATTTCCTCTGAATAATGGCACTACACTCCTCAGTCAAGGCCACTGTCTCATAATCCTCTAATCTCCTCTTCCTCAAGAGGATATTCTTCATAAACTTCACATAACTAGGCATTTGCTCTAAAGCATCCGCGAAAGGAATGTTAATGTGAAGCTTCTTAAAAACCTCAAGAAATTTAGCAAACTGCTGATCAAGCTTCTGGTTTTTGAACCTCTGAGGAAATGGTAATGGGGGTCTAACTAGAGGAAGTGTAGTGGTAACAAGTGGAACATCAGATGAAGAGGAAGGTTGTGAAGAAGAAGAAGGTAAAGATGAAGAAGCACCTGTCTTAGAATTCTTTGCAGCTTGATCCTGATGTTCCTGCTCATTTTGAGCTGCTTCTTTGGGACTTATAAGTTCTTCAACTATGGGCTCAACAGGATTGGACTTAACTTGAGGTTCCACTAGCTCTTTGCCACTCCTAAGGGTAATGGATTTCACATGTTCTTTACCCTCCCTTTGCCTAACAGGATTAACTTCAGTATTACTGGGGAGGGTCCCTTGTGGACGCTGATTAAGAGCACTAGCTATTTGTCCTACCTGAACCTCTAAATTCTTAATTGAAGCAGCTTGATTTTGCAGGATAGTCGTGAACATTTCCTCAAGCGAGGGCTTCTTCTCAGCTGCTGGTGCTGGTGCAAGTATATGCGGTGGCTGGATAGGTGGTGGTGGTGGTGATGGATGATATGGGTATGGGTGATGTGGTGGATGGTGTGGATATGGAGGTGGTGGGTGGTGAGGAAATTGATGCTGTGGTGGTACCTGAACCTGTGGAGCTTGAAAACCTGGGGGTCCTACTGGTCTAGAATTAGATGCTTGCCCTTGGTTTTGGCTTCAAGAAAAGTTCGGATGGTTCCTCCACCCTGGATTGTAGGTGTTCGAATAAGGGTTGTTCTGTTGCTTAGGGGCAACGTACTGAACCGACTCAAGGTTAAGTGGACACCTATCTACAGTGTGGGTACCACTGCACAGATCACAAGATAAACACGGACTTTGGACAGAAAACACGGGATTAGGACTGTTGGAGGGATTAGGTTGGGTAGTGAGCGCCTCCACCTTCTTTGTAAGATTAGCTATTTGAGAAGTCAAGGTGGACAGTGTGTCAAGCTCATATATACCCGCCGATTTCTTTGGCAGCTGCCTTTCCGAGGACCATTGGTAATTGTTAGCTGCCATCCTATCTAGTAGCTCATAAGCCTCTTCCTCCGTCTTACACATCAATGCTCCGCCCGAAGCAGCGTCCACTATCGTCATATTCTGGCTTGTAAGCCCATTATAGAAGGTTTGGACTTGAAGCCATAGAGGTAGGCTGTGGTGAGGACACTTCCTAAGAAGCTCCTTGTATCGCTCCCATGCCTCGTAAAGAGATTCAGAGTCGTATTGGACAAAGGAGGATATATCGCTACGAAGTCGAGCCATCTTAGAGGGTGGAAAGAATTTTGCTAAAAATTGATGGGCTAGTTCATCCCATGTGGAAATGGATCCTGGGGGCAGTGAGGTCAACCAGTGTCTTGCCCTATCCCTAAGTGAGAATGGGAATAGTCTAAGCCGTAGTGCATCGTCCGATAATCCATTATGCTTGAAGGTATTGCATAAGTCCAGGAATTGCCCAAGATGGGCATGTGGGTCATCATGTGGAAGCCCACTGAACTGCAAAGAGGTTTGGATCATTTGAAGGATGGATGGCTTAATTTCAAAGTTATTAGCAGGGACTGCTGGTGGCCTAATGCCAGTGTAGTATCCTTCAATCGTCGGCATCGCATAATCCCCGACGGTCCTGATTTCCCTATTATCTGCCATTGTGTGTTGTTGCGGAGCTATAAAATTCCTAGAGTCCTTTCGAATTTTCCTAAGAGTTCGTTCAATTTCAGGATCTAGAGGAAGGCTATCGTAACTCTCGGCTCTACGCATACAAACATCTAAAAGTCCTTAAATTTTTTTTTTTTTTTTTTTTTTTAAAGAAAGTGAACTAAACTAAACCAAGGATCTAAATATTTACAAACTAAAATTACACCTAAGCATAATTTTACCGATATTAACTAAGGACTAACTAAAACTTCCCCGGCAACGGCGCCAAAAACTTGATGGACCCTAATGGTATCTATCCGCAAGTGCACGGGTCGTCCAAGTAATAATGGGATTTGAGTCCCGAGATATCGTCCCACAGGGAAGTTGTTAGCTTAATTAACTACCGGTTACTATTATCCTAAGTATATCCTAGCAAATTTATGAATTTTCAAGGGTGATCAACTAATCTAGAATTGAGAATACCAAAAGCAATAAAATAATAAAACTATAAAATAAAGTAACTAAAACCGAGCTCAGAGTGCTTACAAAACTCCAAGCAATTAAAATCGGAAACCTGCAAAAGAAATTAAAAACAGTTAACACGAATTAAAGCAATTAACACAAATAAAATAAAAATATGAAATAAAACAATAAAGCTAATTAATCTAAAATTAAACAATCTTAAAATCAAGTTAATCTAACAACGAATGAATTAAAATTTACTCCTAGATAAATCTAAATGCTAATTTAACACTAACTAATGCATGAACATATTTTTAGTATTTTTATCTAAAACTAAAAATGCATCAATTGACTTAATCTAAATTAATGTTTAACAAATTCCTAATGCTAGATTAAAATTACTTAGAAAACTAATTAAATCTAAATTAACTAATTAAACTAGATTAACTACACCTATATGCATAATTAAAACTATTAACTAAACTAACTAAATCATCTAACTAATCTTAAAATTAATCTAACATTAACTATGTAGAAAAATGAGTTAATTCTGTAACTATCAACCAAACAAGGCCTTAGTATTTAAACAAATAAAATTTTCCCTCCAACACTGGTCATCACTCTCGGCAATTTTGGTTTTCCTTCCAGGAAGGGCTGCCCGAGTGCTCTGGTCTGCTTCAGTTTCGTGCCATCAGCAACACGTATTCTTCCTGCACAGGTCGCAAACGAACACAGTAGTAACTTCCAGTAGGTGCTTCACGATCCTGCTCGGCACCACGTCCTGCTCAGCTCCTCGGTGGCGCCTGTCAACGAGATCCGACTGTCTAAACTGGAGTGGCAACAATTAAAGGAAATCAAACATGCAAAAATTATCAAATGGTGAGTTTAAAACAATGAATGAAATGAGAAAACAATAAAACCAGCAATGAACATAGTAAATGACGATGAGCAGTAAAGAAAACTAAAAACAGGGGAGAACAGAGCTGTGTTCTTCAAGCTACTGTTGTTGCCGGCTTAGCAGTCCAACCTCCTATGATTCACTCCCTCGGCTCACCAAATAACATCACCATCGTTTTCCTCGTTTCTAGCTTCTTAATGCACAGGTTTCACATTGCTGGAAGCAAATTCCAGCACCAAAACCATTTAGCATGAATACCGGAAGAAGTAGGAACCGAATGCCCCTTTTTGTGAGGTTAACCGAGAACAAAGCTTGTGTGATTTGTGAAAAATAAACAGAAAACCGAGAGCATGAAGATTAATGGAGGCGAAAACCGAGAGCTCCCTTTGATGAATTAACAAAATAAAATCAACACCGAGAACTTAAACAACAATGGTGCAACCGAGAGAAAGCAACTAAAAAAAATAAGATTGATGAAAAATAATAATGAGAACTGAAAATTGGATTGAAAGGAATTGAATTAAAGTAAAACTTAAAAGAAAAATATTGAATGAACAGTAGCATGAATTGTAAAAGAAAAAGACTATGCCGAAAAGAAAAGCTGGAAGCAAAAACAATCGAACCCTACTGTGCCGCCTCCCAATATAAAAACAAGGAAAAAGATAAAAGCTCTTTAAATTAACCTAAAATAAAACTATTCTAACCTAATTTATCTACTCCTCTTACAATTGTCATCATTCTCTATTTATATACATACTTAGGGGTACAATTGTAATATTTCTATTCTAAATGAATTGGCATTGTTTGGCCACTTGTCTTCACACCATTGACTCTTTGAAAAATAATATTTCCATGTCATTTGTCTTTTTGTCCAATTTGAGGTGCTAGGCTCGTGTTGTCCGCGTGGTCCAATCTCGATTTAAGCCCAATTCCGGTCCATTTTCTATCGAAATATTCAAAATTCATCTAGATTTAATTTATCTGCAAACATGAGAATTTTAATTAAATAAAGGGGATAATTAATAAAATAAATTGGGGATTTAAATAATTAATTAAGAAATTAAGCACAAATAATTCTAAAAATATAGAATTATCAGGTAGATACGCACTATCTACGTGATCGTGATGCCATGCTTAAAACATACATTTTCTCGTTTCTCAAAAAATGAGTTCATGCTTGTGTTAATGGTATGTAAAACATTAATGCTATTAAAATCCAGTGCACAATTCAATTTAAAGCATGGCATTAACCATCATGCATAATTTATAAGTAAAGCATAACATTAATCATCATGCATATTTCACAAGTAAGCATGGCATTAAACATCATGCGTCAGTGCACTTTGAAAACCATTAACATACTTTCATCTCAAAACACTTCAACTCTAGTCAGGATTTGGTCCCTCCCTCGGACTATCTTGATCATAAAACATTTCAAACATGAATTTATTCTCAAAGCAATAGACATGTGAGATAGGCAATTCAATAAGGGAAATAACCTCTAGGTCTATGACCATAACCTGTGATACCGACTACACGGATCATGTGTGCGGGATATCACCACTATCTGCTTCCATACGGGAGGTAGGTGAAATCCTGCCCGCTGATCCATAGCAGATCTCCTCTGAAGATGGCATATCACATCTCAACACGGTACAACGTACTCCGTGGACTTACATCAACATATCATATCACGCCACATCTTAAATGCACGTGTGAGCCTATTTAATCGGTACGACCTCTTGTCTACCCGAAGCTCCTAACACGACTATCAACATGTAAAAATATCACAAATGCACGTGCGAACATATTTAATCACTGCGACACCCAGTCTGCCTAAAGCTCCAAGCACGACAACAAATAAGGTGGGCATCTAGTGCAAGCTAAGCTCTAAGCTCCATGCCAAAACTAGTATGAAATCCATGTGAAAACCAGTGTGAGCTAAGCTCTAGCACTCATGTGTATAAAACACGTCAAATCTCATGCGAGTCATACTCTAGCATGCTTTCATTCTCACGAAAACAATATAGGTGGCTCATTTCTTTGTAAAGTGTGGTTAACAAGCCAAAACAACTCATTTCTTTTGCAATTTATTTCAAATGCTAGCCAACCTACCAATCACTTGCTAAAAAGCAATAAAACATGATTTTCCAAGACATTATGCTTTTATTTTCATGCACATTTCTCAAACACCCAACTTTTGTCCTTCAATCACCCAATTTCATTTCCTAACATCTCATGCATTCTAGCAAAGCATTAAGCGCCCAAATTGCGCACAGATATCTCTAAGAGTCCATACAATTCCCTTACCTCAATTTACTTGAGTGCGACTCTCTTTTCCTCTTAGCTTCTTGTGCTCTTGGCTCGCCTTATTCTGGTGTATCCTCGGAAGCTGCGGTTCAATCATCCAAACCACTCGAGTTAAAGTTGTTAACTCATATTTGACCTCATTAGTCAATATAACCCATCTTTGCATTTACCAATGCCTTAATCCACATTTTACCCCTTTTTGGTAAATCCCACAATTTATTCACTAACAACACCTTAAAATCATACCACAACACTATTATTAACTTCAATATATCCCATTCATCATTAATCTCAACACATTTCACTTTCTCACACTAGACCATTCCTAGGTCATGGTGGATTAATTACTTTCTAGGTTATTCCTATCATTTATATGCTTACCAATCATTTCCCACATCAACATCCCAACAATGTACTTAATTATTTCATTAGAAACTCATCTCTTTGGATTTCCTCTTTGCTCCAAATAGAAATTCACCTTGTTCCTCAAATCTAACAAATGAGGAAAATGCCTCCAAGCTAAGTTGTTCTTCTCTTCGATGTGAATAACGTTATGTCTGATAGCCTTCCCTCAAATCTTCTTGAAAATGGTTGAATTTGGAGAGTAAAATCTAGGTTTTAGGTTGGAAATGGGAAAGATTGGTTTTTGTCTCGAAAATGCAGATCCAACTGCTCTATATTTATAGATTCAACTTGATGAGATCGATCTGCCTTGGGTGAAGATCGATCTGGTCCTCTTAAAATCCCTCTTTTCCAAGACATTTTGAAGGCAGGAGATCGATCTGTCCAGTATGAGAGATCGATCTTGCTTTAAACAAAGAGTCAAGGAGATCGATTTGGTCTTAGGCGAGATCGATCTGCTTCCAACCTGAGAGCTAAGGAGATCGATCTGTTCCATTAAGGATCGATATGCATTTTACAGAATGTGTTAGAAGATCAATCTGGGTCCCTTGGAGATCGATCTGTTCTATTCCATTGCTCAAATAAGAGCTTCCTGGCTCTTTCAAATCGATCTCTCATCCTATGAGATCGATCTGACCTTCATATTTCTAAATTTTTTACAGTTTTTCTATAGCAACTCATACTCAAACTTCATCCCCTTTGTTGTGATGGTCATTTCCTCATCCAATCATCTTTGAGACTTGAAAATGACATCCCATAATACTTCATACACATTAAAACTTGTGTAGAATCTTTGTATATCCAAAGGTATATGATATAAACCAAATGGAAGTGCACAACTTATACAATCTTCCTTCCATTTTACCATACTACTCATATTCCATTCTACTCATATTCATCACATATCAAAGACCATTCCTTCACATTCATACAAAATGTAACTTGTATGTACAATCACAACTCTTATTACATGTGTGTACATTTAATTTATGGACTTTACATCATTTATACTTCACATTACAAGCACATCATTATTTACATATATATACAAAATCGTGCTTATACATATATGGGGTCTCACAATCGATCTCTGCATGGTTTGGTAGTCCTTTTTACTAAACACAACCACTACCAGATCAATCTTCTTCCATGATGAGATCGATATGTTTGCAAGCAAATTTCTTTTTGGAGATCGATCTGCATCTTGTTGGGGATCGATCTGCTCTTTACAGAGTCTTAATGAGATCGATCTATTGCATTAAGGATCGATCTCTTCATTACAAAATGTTTAGAAGATCGATTTGACCCCATTGGAGATCGATCTGCCCTATTTCATCGCTCGAATATAAGCATTTTTGGCTCTTCCAGATTGATCTCTCATCCTATGAGATCGATCTGTAATTCATATTTTTGAGATTTTACTGCAGTTTTCTGTAGAAACTCACACACATACATCCTTAATTTGCTGCCATAGTCATTTTCTCATCCAACCACCTTTGAGACTTGAAAATGACTTTTATTCATACTTTATACACATTAAAACTTGTGTGCATTCCTTGTATACCCAAAAGTATACAATACATAACTAAATGGAAGTACCAAGATTTATACCACTTATGCAACTTCACATTACAAGTACATCACCATAACTATGAATTCTTTATTACTTGGTCCAAAATTATCCATATTATAGTTCCATCTACATATATACAAGGTTAAACATATACGGGGTCTCACAGTAATGTTGGGGATGTGAACTTTCCAAATTTTCTCTTACTTCTAATATCGACTCATATCAAGCCAACCTTGCTCTGATACCAACTTCTGTAATGACCCTTATTACAATGCAATATGGTTGGGCTATGAGTCGATATTAGATTAAAACAATGAATCCGTCTGTTTAAAATACATTTCGTAGTAACAATTGAAACAAAACTAATGGAGGTGCTTTCCAATTTAATCAGTATAATTGTTCTTTTACAAATAATCACGTCCATATACGTTAGATATATTTTCATAAACATTATTGTACTTACAAAAAAATTAAGATACAAAAGAATACTTAATCTGGGTATACCTTTGACGCAGAAGGATGCTCCACAGAAATATGGCTGTGCAAAAGAATTCTACTCACAAAAGCAGTCCAAGCTATTGATGAGGCTCTGTAGGGGGGAAGTAAGAGGATGAGCTCAACATGCTCAGTAAGAAAAATATACAGCAAGTAGATAAATACACTATCTATATATTTGCATAACAGACTTATTATGAAAATATACCAAGTTTTTGGCCTGTAGAAAATATCTGTATCGAAAACAATAACAATTTCAGATTCAGTAATGTAAACATTATGCAGAAATAAATTCTAAAGTTTTATTCAATAAGAAATAATAAAATTGCTTGAAATAATCCAGTTCATTCAATCTGTTTAGTAAATCAAATAGAAGAGACAAGGTAGAACATGTTATAACAATAATCAGTTTGACAAATGGCCAATGTCGGTGAGTCCAAGCATCACTGATCAGGTGTACTGGGATGTCAATCGTCGTGGGAGTGGTCAGCTATCCAAACAGCTCACAATATAATATGTCCGAAGACAGAATGCACGATACAACATACTCACATGCATGTTGCATGGTACATCTTACTCTATGGACCACAATAACAATAACAATTCAGTAGACAGTAACAATAATAATGTAGCATGATTAATTGTTGCCTTTGCCTCAAAAGCTAGTGCAAGTCAGGTCGTGCGACACAGAGTCTTCACGCGGCTCAAGCACATTTTATTCAGTATCAATTTATAAACAGCTCACTTCCTTTTAAAACAGTTCTAAACTCGGTTCAGTACATAAAACAATTTAAAAAGAAGCTGACTCATCCTTTTTTCGGTTAAAAATCTCGGTATACAGTTTATGGTAATTAAAATTTGAGATTTTTTATTTAAAACAATAACTTAAGCTGTAACGGTATCTATGTAAATAAATTAAATTTATAACGGTAAGGTTTGACCGTTTAACTAAGGCTAAAAATCTATAATTTTCATAGCTATATAATTGGCCTAGTACTTTTACCTTCAATTTAATAGTAACAAAATGCGTATAATTATCTCTAATAGCTTACAAAATTTTCCTTACCTCGGTATCTATCAGTAGTCCTCAATGCCTTAGTGACGTGAGTTAGTGGGTCCATTCTAATTGGTTTATTTCTTCGGAACCTAGATTTATATTTGTATAATATTTCTGAACCGTTCTTGTAAGACCCACTTTTGGTGATGTATTACTTATGATTCATATGATGTAACATATTTCCATATGTTAATTGAATCATAAGAAGAGCTTTTGGCTTGAATGAAATTGCAAAAGGAATGAATGAGCATTCATGAATTCATGTAATGGATAAATAAGGGTTGAAGTGGCCACTGACTAAACAAATGGAACTCAAAACATTCAGACTGATTATAAGGACTCAAACGTGAATTTTAAGTATCTTTTATGATTCTAAGCAGTACACACAAATTCCTTAACACGAGAATCATATGAAATGAACCTTTTTATCCTTTAAGTGTGACTAGAATGCAAAATGACTAGTGAAACAATCAAAGGCAAGTTTTCTTTAAATTTTTAAAAAATTCTACAGTTGGAAACCTGCAGATGAAGGCCAGATCTATCCCCTAGTCAAAGCAGATCGATCTCAGTTTGGTTTTGTCTAGAAAAGATCGATCCCTTCCCAAGTGCAGATCGATCTCCTTTTGATTCTGCCAAGAGCAGATCGATCTCTCCCCATAAGCAAATTGATCTCCATTTACTTCTGCCTAGCAAGGATCAATCCCTTTTAACAAGCAGATCGATCCCCTCCTCAAAATAGATCGATCTCCACTTGACTCTACCAAGAAAGGATCGATCTCTTCCCAATGAGCAGATCGATCTCACACTTACATACCTGAATATTTCAATAGTTTAAACCAAGGGAAGATTGATCTCTTACCCTAGGAGATCGATCTTACAACACCTATTCTATAAAAACCCAAAGACAAAGTCTTCTTCCTCAAAAAAATAGAACACCTTTCCATTTTTACCCAAAAAGAATAAGCTTTCTCACACTAGACTACCATCCCATTCTAAAAAGATTTGAGAAAAGTGGCTTTGAGCAAAGTTATTTATTATGAGGAGGAGAACAACATAGTTAGGAATCAACATTCAACTTGTTGGATTGAAGGAGCAAAAGGGTCTTCCAATTTTGGATAAGAGAAAAGATAAGCTAGGTGAGTTTTCAATACACCAACTCTAAGTATGTTTATCTAGACAATGTTATGAGTTGATTGGTATATGTATTGTTGGTTGAAACTACCCAGAACATAATGAATCAACCATGACCTAAAAATGGGTTTAGTGAGAGAAAACGAGCTAGGGTAGATTTAATGATGAATGGATTATACTAAGGTGTTAGTAATGTTAGATGCATGATTTTGAGATAGTTTAGTGAAATCAACTTATGGAAATGGATGAAGTTATGAAGGGTGCATATAAAGTGTTTGTGAAAATGCATGAATGATGGAAAACTAAGGATAAAGCATGTATGCCAAGTGCTAGATAGTATAACTAAGTGAGTTTGTTAGCCGAATTGGCTAAGAATGGCATGATGGGTGTTCGACCACCATGCCATGGCCAAATGTGAAAATAGGCCTAGCATGATGAAATCGACTCGATAAGGTCAATGGACCTAGAATTCGATCCAACGAGAGATAATGAGCCTAAGGAGCCTAATGGGCCTAGGTGAAATAAATAGAACAACCAAAATAAACTTAAGAGAGAATTAGGCTCAATAAGATATATTGACTAGGATGAAGTAAGAATATGAGTTATTAGTAATTGAATCATGTGATAAATGAATGTTTACAGCTCCTAAGGATATATCCAGAGCAAATTGAGCTCAATCACAAAAAACGAGAAAGGAAAAAGAAGTTACTTCCGAGTGAATTGAGGTAATGGAATTTTGTTGGCTCCTAGAGGTATCTGTATTTGTTTTCGGGCGCATTTGTAATCTCTTAAAGTGTCTAAGGGTCTTAGAAAAGAAAAGAATGTTTGAAGGGCAAAGAAAATTTGGATTTTAGAAAAGTTCATGAAAAGCAAGAACAAGATGTTTTTCGGTATTTTTACTACTTTTTAGCATGTGGGTAGGTAAGCTGGCTAGCATTTAAATGATTTGCATGAAAATAACTTGATTTGGTTTTAATAACCATGCTTTGCAAAAGAATTAGCCACCTAATGAGTTTTATGGAAATAAAGCGTGCTAAAGCGTTGCTCGCACAAGATTTGATGTGTTTATACATGCATTAGTGCTAGAGCGGTGCTCGCACTAGATTTTTACATGCACGAGTACTGGAGCGTTGCTCACACTAGATGTCTACTATACATTTATAGCCGTGCTAGAGATTACTCACACATGATTTTTATGACATGTTAGGAGCCGTGCTAGGAGCTTTGGGTAGACTGTGTGTCACACCGATTAAATAGGTTCGCACGTGCGTATTGAGATGTGACACAATATGATGTGATGATATGGGTCCACGGAGTACGTTGTACCGTGCATATAGTATGGAGTACGTTGTACCGTGTATGGATATATATATATATACCGTCTTCGGACGAAGGTTAGGTCTGCTATGGACCAGCGGGTTGGACGTTACACACCTCCTGTGCGGAAGCTGTCAGACCCGGATTTTTTGTAGCTTGTATCTTATGATTCCTATGTGTATGAACACTATGTAATTATAGTTGAATCATAAGAAGAGTATTTACTATCATGCAATCGACTATTTGAGAAATTAAAAATGCATGTAAGCTACATAACAGCGAGATAAGGGTTAAGTTAATTCCCGAACGAGTGCAGGGGTAAAACGGTCAAATGACTGACATTCGGTATAATTTCGATAAGAGAATTTCATTAAAAATATGAAATTGAGGAATCTTGATCAAAATCGAGGAAAATATTTAATTTCGAGCCCAATTGATCAAGATATAAATTTATTAGAATTTATCGGAATTTTTACCTCGAAAAATGAGCCCAAAAATAGTGGAAAAATATACCGAAAAGGTAAAATCGGACTGATAAATTTATTTACGGATTAAATGAATTTAATATGATTTTTCTAGATATTTATGGGATATTTATGGGATTTTTATTATTATTTTATAGTAAAATAATAATAAAAATATATTATAAAAAAAAAAAGAGAAACAGATTGAAAATCGGGGAGAGAGAACAGAGAAAACGCGTGGAAGCCGACCGAGGGAGAAGGCCACCGGACGGCGAGCACAGGCCACCCCACGGCCAGCCAAGCGGCCGGAAAGGAAGAGCAGGACCGTGCGCACCCATCGGCACCGGTCACGATCTCCAACGACGCCGGACGCCGGCGAATCGAAGAGGAGAAGCCGCGGCGAAAAAGAAGAGATTCGACGGCCACCGGCGGTGCTTGGTCCCGATCAAGCCTAGCCGAGTGTTTCCCAGGCTTAGGCGCGCCGAACGGCGGTGGTTATGCGTCGGGAACCGGTCGGAATACGCCGGCACGGCCAAATGATGCCTGAACCGGTCGGCGGTTCAGGGGAGAAGGTTCTGTGCTGAACCGGACCGGACCGGTTCAGCCAAGGAGAAAAGAGGAAAAAGAGGAAAAGGAAAGAAAAAGGAAAAGGAAAATTTTTGGGATTTCACCGGACTTCGGGTAAGTCGATACGAGGTCAAAAGTGACCGATTTGATTTCCGATGAATTTATTTAAATTATATTTAATCGGAAATTGACCCGGAGTTAAATATAATAAATTGTGCAGTTCGACGATTAATTCCGAACGGAAGCCCGATCGAACTTCGATTTGCGTACCATCGCATATTCTCGGGTAAGTAAAGTTCATTTACGATAAATTATGTGATTATTGCGTATTTAAGATTTAATTTACGCATTTTGGATTAAATTCGGTATTAGTGAATTATATTCGAAATTTTGAATTAAATGTCGTAAATGATATACGGGCTATCCAAAGAGCTTGGAATAAAGCCCAATGGGTATTGATAGGCCCAATGAGTCGATAGACCCTGATGAAGGGAAATAATAAGTGGAAAACGGGCTTAATACGGATTAAGGCCCATTAAGGATTTTTAAGGCCCATTAAGGGAAATTAAACTGTATTAATGTGTAATACAGTAGGAAAATGATAATTAACCTGAGGAATGGTTATTTACAGCTCCGGAGTTTACATCGAGAGCTGATCGGACTGCGGGATTTAGCAGCACCGAGGAAGCGAGGTCACTTGACGTGATCCGAGGTAAGGGACTTTTGCGAGTAGTTAGAGATACTTGCACGTATTTTCAACTGCTTCTGCATTCACTTAAAAACTCTGAGGGTCAGAGAAAGTGAATAATAATTATTGCGACCCGATAGTGGCAAATTACGATTTTGCCCCTAGTTAGTCAAAAAGTCAACTTTTGTGAAAAGTTGCAAAAAGCATGGAAAATACTATTGTGAGTGTTTAATTGCTATTAGCATGAAAATAAATAGATGGGCTAATGATTTTAAGGTTGGTATGACTTAAGCACACTTTTAGTGCTGATTTTACTATTTTGTAAACAATCCCTTTTTAAATAGCCATCTATCATATTATGTGAGAATGAATCGTGCTAGAGCACAGCTCGCACTGGGATTCATATGTTTTCCACATAATATTAGTGCTGGATTTTGATACGCACTAGATTTTCATGACATGCATGATAGAGTACTGGAGTTTTACTCGTACTCAGCTTTGAATGATATATGCATGACAGAGTGCTAGAGCGTGGCTCGTACTCGATTCTTCATGGTTTATACATGACATAGTACTGGGAGCTATTGCTCGTACTTGATTTTGATATTGTGCATAGCATAGTACTGGGAGCTATTGCTCGTACTTGATTTGATACATAAACTATGCATTGACCTAGTTGCTGGAGGTTTACTCGCACTAGAGTTGAGTTTTATGATATGAAACAGTGTTGAGAGGAGTGACGACTGTGAGTCGCACTCAAGACGCTCACTGTATGTGATATGTAATACATGTTGAAACCCATGCCTGATTTCTGGTGTGACTGTGTGTCATAGCTAGAGAGGATATCCGCATGAGGTTGATATAGACGTGGTATACTTATTTCCATGGTTTCGAGGGCTAAAGACCCTGGCTATGAGGATTTCCATGGTTTCGAGGGCTAAAGACCCTGGCTGTGAGGGTCCACGAGTGTACTTTGTACCATGCCCGGGGCATGAGGTGTACGCTGTACCGTGTGTTACGTAGCTGGCGGTTGACATTGGACTGACCATCCTCCCGTTACAGCAGTGATGCCCCGCACACCGAGATCTGTGTTGCTTGGGATCACATTTTAGGATATGATCATAATCCAGGATACTATTTGTATTTACCACAGAGTCTCACATGATATATCACATTGATTGACTGATTTAAACTGCGGACAGACCTGAGGGATGGGTCGGACTCCGATTTGTGTTGTGAATCATTTGATGCCATATTTATATGTGATTTAAATATACATGGCATGATTTACATAAAGGCATGATTTATATATAAATGCATTGTGTTGCACTACATGCCTACTTTTGAGAAATAAAGCATGATTTCTGTACATGGGATTTATTCTGTACAAGTATATATATTATATTTCAAGACATGCTTTTAAAGTGAGTTAAGGAAATAATGTTTTCAAGGCATAGCACTATTTTGAGTAGATAGTGTGGTTATCTACTTGCTTGCCTGATTTCCTTACTGAGCGCGTTATGCTCACCCCCTTTTCTTTACATCTCTCTACAGAGCGTCAGTAGAGCGAGAGTTATCGTGGGAGAGTGTCCCAGAGTCCACTACTAGTTCCTATCGATTCATCAGGTATACTTATTATGTACAGTTGTGTATCTAAACATAGAAACAGCACAGTGATGTATACGTTATATATTATGGGGAATGTAATCGTATTAGATTTTATAAAATCTTACATGTATAATAAAAGCAACTACAGTCAGACTTAATATATTGACATGTATGTATGAGAATGGATATTATGGTAAGTGAAGACTCTGACATCGAATCACAGCCCAACCAGAGAAGAGAAGAAAGGTAAGTTAAAAATGCGAAAAATTTATTGTGGTTTTTGGTTAAAGTCAAGGATTGAAACTGGGGTCCTGACAGAAGCAAATAAAGGTGATACCCTGCACACTAGGATCTGTGTAGCCTGGGATCACAGAGGATATGGCCATAGTCCTAGTCATTACCCCTTATTATTATTATTTGCCTAATCTCACATGTCACTTGGTTTATGATGAATCCATGTTTTTAAATTGTTTTGTGGGTCAGGATAATCCAAGGGAGAGGCTGAGTCCTGACGAATGTTGATTTGTACTGATTTGTGTTGAGTATGAACTGCTTTTAAGTGCACCTCACATGATGATTTTTCATGCTTTAATTATGACTTGCACATGATTTTTCATGCTTTATTTACGACTTGTGCACTGATTTGAATAACATGAACTGCCTTACATATCATGAACACGTGCATGAACTGATGTTTTTGGGTATGATGAGTAACTGCGTGGTTTTATGCAAACTGCGTGGTTTTACGCATGGAATCACGATCATGTAGATAGTACAGTTATCTACTTGCTCTCATGATTGCCTTATTGAGCGTGTGGTTTGCTCACCCCCTTATTTTTCCCCTCTATAAAGCACTTTCAGTAGACTGATCAGAGCAACTGAAGATTTAATTTTTTGGAGTCTGCTGCATCCCATCATACGAAGGTGTATTTGTACAGTTTTGTATCTAGACATGCAATAGCATAGTAATATTTTGAATGTAACATTTGGGGATATAAAGAATTGTAAACACTTGTAAATCGTAACTCTGATTTAAGAAATGTTAGTGTTTACCTTTAAATAAAATATAAATTGAAATGGTATGGTTGGATGAGATTTACACCGATGCACAGCCCAACTGTTAGTGGTGAAGCTGTTCACGATCAGAGGAAGGTAAGAATAACAGATTAAATAATAAACGAAAAATGAAAAATTGGTAGTGATTTTCGGTTGACTGAGGGTCGTGACAGTTCTTCCCTTAAGTTTCCCGACTTCTCTACGCGCCCTTCTCTGCCTTCATTATCTCTTTTTTTCTTTTGTTTTTGCTTTTGCTTTCGCGCCTTCTTCTTCTTCTTCGTATTCTTCTTCTTCTTCTTCTTCTATGCATTGTTCGCCCACTTGTTCTTCCTCTTCGTCATTATCTCAACTATACCGTCATCTTCATTATCCTCATGTTTCTGCCTACTTCAGTATGCTTCTGCCACCTCTGTTTCCAGCTCGCAATCTTCCAACCGAGAGCCACCATTGTTGTCCCCTGCCGAAAGCCTCCATAGCTCGCAACTCTAATTTAAGAAATGTTAGTGTTTACCTTTAAATAAAATGTAAATTGAAATGGTATGGTTGGATGAGATTTACACCGATGCATAGCCCAATTGTTGGTGGTGAAGCTGTTCACGATCAGAGGAAGGTAAGAATAACGGATTAAATAATAAACGAAAAATAAAAAATTGGTAGTGATTTTTGATAGACTGAGGGTCGTGACAGTTCTTCCCTCAAGTTTCCTGACTTCTCTACGCGCCCTTCTCTGCCTAAAACTATCTCTCTTTTTTCTTTTGTTTTTTGCTTTTGCTTTCGCGCCTTCTTCTTCTTCTTCTTCTTCTTCTTCTTCTTCTTCTTCTTCTTCTTCTTCTTCTTCTTCTTCTTCTTCTTCTTCTTCTTCTTCTTCTTCTTCTTTGCATTGTTCGCCCACTTGTTCTTCCTCTTCGTCATTATCTCAACTATACCATCATCTTCATTATCCTCATGTTTCTGCCTACTTCAGTGTGCTTCTGCCACCTCCGTTTCCAGCTCATAATCTTCCAACCGAGAGCCACCATTGTTGTCCCCTGCCGAAAGCCTCCATGGTAGTAGCTCTTATTTCACTGTTTTCTAGCGTCATATCTTCAATTCTTTACTTCCCTTCTCATTTGAAATCAGCCTATACAATAGTTTCAGTTTGCTTCGGTTCAAGCCAACCTTTACCCATTTCCTCTGCCTCTTCATCACTTTGGTCTGCTAAGCTTTAGCTTTCTTTTGTTCCTTCTTTGCTCTCTTTTTTTTTTTTTTTGCAAAACTCCCTCATTCACGTTGCTGCCTCACTCTTTCATCTTTCTCGACTTCTATCTCTCTTTCTCATCTCTTTTGCTTCAAATTCCAAAGGGTGGAACTCCTCTGTTCTAGTATTCTCTTCTCACTGCAAGTTTTCGGTGCCAGGAAATGGGAAGCAAAGGATGGGGGTTTGGGCGTTATGAAGATTAATGGAGAAAAGGCTTTGCCTTTGACAGAGCAGGTAGGGAAATCAGGTCTTCAGCTCGTCATTCATCACTCAATTCATTCAGTCAGATTACCAACCACCCTTCTGTTCTCGTGTCAACTTCATCGCCTACCCCTGCTCTAGCTTCATTTTCTTTCTTCTCTTGCTCGCATTATATCTTTCTGTTCTTCACCTTCATATACGTTCAGGGTACAAGGCAGAGTGTTTGGTGAGAAAATATGATGGGAATGAATCTGGTGGCGTGAGGATGGAGAGGAATTGGGAGTCGGTCTCGTCACAGACTTCCCCGTCCTTTACTGCTCATTTCTCTTCTTCTTTTCTGTTTGTCAAGTTTCAAACTCTCTCACGTTTTCTTCTATTCCCTTCTCTGTATACTTTAGTCCACCATCTCCTTCCTTCACGTTTTCTTCTCCTCTTCCCTACTGACTTCTTTCTGTTCTTGGTCTATTCCTCTACTGCTCTCGATAGCTTAAGCTAGTGTTAATATTATTATTATTATTATTATTATTATTATTATTATTATTATTATTATTATTATTATTATCATCATCATCATCATCTTTTCCTCCTTCCTTGCATTTACCTCCACCAACTCAGCTTTTCCTTAAAAAATGGATATGTAGATGATGGGACAACTCCTTCACACTTCCCATTTTTAGGCTACAGAAGTAGTGCCCTTGGAGGTCTTCTCCTTACCATACCGCTGCAGGTTCCCAGATAACTCTTCTTGTTTCCAGACTATCACCAACTGCTTCTATATCATTTTTTCCTTTTGTCTTTTACCATTTTTTTGTCTGAATTAGTCAAGATCCCTCATACCATATCTAAATTAAATTAATCATCCACAAAAGCACATTTTTAATCCCAATGGTTTAATTGTTATTCACTGATAAAATCGAGTACATGAAAATTTATGGTATTTACAGTAAAACTGTAAAACATGAATTAAGAAAGAGAACATAAATATAAAATAAACACTAATTGGAAATATCTCATAAGGCTATGAGAACAAGCTTTATATGCTGTATTGACCATTGACTCTGTGTATTAAGAAACCAAATGCATAAGAAATAAGAGGAAGTGCTCAGTATTTAGTGTGAAAATGGGAAGGAAAGAAAAAAATAGGGAGAAAGAAAAATTAGGAAGAAAATGTGAGGGGACCTTGAGAAAAACCTAAAGAAAAGTTTGAGATTTATCCTTTTATGTTAGATTAAGCTTTCTTTGGCGAGCTTACCAAACCTTATTGGTGTCTTTAGCTTGATGGAAGTTGAAACATGCTTTGTTTATGTCGAGAAAGCATTGGGCCAAACATAGTTTTTAAAGGAAGTGGAGTTTGCTTTATACCATCTTCACATATGTTGTATAATTAAAACCACTAAGATGAATTATGATGTTATTTTGAAGAAAAAACCAAGGATCTCCAAGCTTACCATTCAACCAAATCAAGATTTATAAAGATAAGATGTTATCTTAACTTTGTTTTAAGATATATGACATGTTTGCTGCTACAAAGCATGAATATGGTGTGTTTTTGAATCAAATCCTAAGGTATAAAGGAGCTAGGGTTTCAACCACCTACGACTTTCATAGGGAAGTTATTTAGTTGTGAAATTAAGTTATGAGATATGTTTGGTATTGATGAGAATGAATATGATGTCATTTTGGATTAAAATCGTGTGAATCATACCTTAATATTTTTGGCTAAGGTAAAAGGCACTAGTGAAATGGAGTGATCTTGTTGTGATTTTAAGATATGTTATATGAGTTTAAGTGGGAAAACCTTAAGAGGATAAGTTTTACCATTTAACCCTAATTATGAACTAAGGGAAAGTATATAAGGTGTAATGTGTTTTATTGAATTATTGATGTGAACATGATAATTGACATGTGATCGTATATTTTCATGCAGCCCAACATAAGGAAAACACTTGTGGAAGCTAACGACCAGGGCATTGTGGGATTATATACTAAGTGCTTGGGAGTGTTGGTAAGTGACATGTATAAATTGAATTACAATCATGTTGCTTATGTTTGATACTTACTTGAAATGATGAGTTTTAGCCTGATAAATATAATTGTGGAATTGTGTTAATAAGGAAGATTATAAGAAAATTTTGAAGGATACCTTAGAGTATCTAGTAGAAATGATATATCAAAGTGATAAGTCATAATCATGGATAAAGTTATCTCATGGATTGATAAGCTTGGGTTAGAAATATCTCAAGATATGCCTTTGATTATGATAGTTTGAGAACTATATTATTACGTTGAGGTATATTATGTGAATGAAAATATAGTTATTATATGATTGAAGTGTATACTAGTAATATAATACAATGATATTACTTAACTACATGTGAACTACTGCCAAAAGAGAGCATAATAACCTATGTGGTGCATGTAACGTGATTGGTAGGTGATTAAGATAGTGAGACCTCATAGGCATACCATATTGTATCAGCCTAGGCATGCACAACATGGGTTTATAAGATTTGAAAAGTATGTTTTCGAACCATACTTTTATGGCATTGTTTTACCTTTGCATAGCATGGGATTTCTAAGCATTGAAGGTGTGTTATAAAACATGATTTGATTACATATGACATATTTATACATAGCATAGGTTTAAGAGGTTTGAAATGTGCATTCGACCATGTTTTATTTGTATATTAAACTACTTATGGATAGCATGGATTTATAACATTGATAAGTTTTGAAATTATGCTTCGAACATGCTTTTATTGCACGCAACATATTATGTATGAGCATGTTTTCTCTAACATCTATGATTCAAACATGATTTTAAAAGTCATGACATTGTTTATAAGCATTGCATCAAAATTTTAAGCCTAAGTAATATTGAGAGGTTTTAACACCCATGTACCACTGTAACGCCACGAAAACGCAAAAATTAGGGCTAATTTAAAATTTTCTTTTATTACTTAACTTCTTACTTAAGGTGTATTCTTGTCTAGTGTCAATTTATAACTTATCTTTTAATTGTTAACCTTTCTTATATTCGACAATTCCTATTTTACCCTTTCACTAATTTCCAGCGGTATAACCTTTATACATAACCTTATCCACCTGCAAGTTTCCAAATCGACAATATATAACCACAAGCAGTTGATTTTACCTATTCTTTCTAAATTTGATACTCGAGCATCCATAAAATGCTTATAATATTCATTCATCTCTTAATCTCAATATGCACTGCAGCATCATGGGCTACATATATCTTCATTCTTACACGTATACAAAAAGTGATTACATCCCAAAATGTTTATTTATATATAAGTATCTATAGTGTACATGATGTTTGGATATAAAGTGAAATATACCTGAGGCGTGTACAAAAAGTAGTCTGGGGAGAGTCGCTTCCGCCAGCCTACGTCTTGTATACGGTAGGCAAGGAAGTGATCAGTGTAAATAATTTGGAAGGATGGAAAAGAAGGGGTGAGCTTCTGTATTGCCCAGTAAAGAGTGCATTTGAAATAGCAATAGTATCCAAAACATTTAATAAAATGATGATGCTAAAAATAAAGTACATTATTTGATCATAAGCGTTAGAAAACATAAAATGGCATAGTACATATCCTTTTATATATAAAAAATATACTTTATATATTTCTTAATTCAAAACAAAACTTCAAAGTCACATATTAAAACGAAACATAATCGAAACATAATTGAATAACTATACATAAATCATAATCAAATCGTACTTAAAAACGATACACAATGTCAAAACGTGGAGACTAGACAATCAATATCACTTTTATGTGGATAATAACCATATCATCCTCAAAAGGGAATGGAAGACCTATGGCCATGGTAGGGCTGTAGATTGGGCCAGAGTCTTACAGCATAACGAAAAACACTACACAGGTGAAAATAGAAATACGCATGTTATTGTCAAGGCCTAGCCCATTCATAGGCAGTCGGCTAGCATTCCCTAGGGCCTTTAGGTCGACCCCCAGGTTTACCTTGACTCACACACTATAGAAAGCCTTTAGTCTCAAATCATGCTTATTATCATACTGAAATCGTTTTCAAACTTATTTGTACAATAGCTTATGGAAATCGTGCCTAAAAAATCACATATATACATGCGCGTTACACAAATAATCATAGTTATAAAATTGTACAAAAATCATACACTCGTAAGTAAGCAAATATGGGACTAAGGTCGTTTGAAATTCGTGCTTATTTTACTAAAAGGGTTTCATGAAATTTTTTTCATTAACTAAGGGTTTTCACATGTTTTTAAACATCAAATAAATATTTATTTGCAGGAAGGGAACACCATTACCACAATAAATTACATCTTTTACCTATACGAAATTGGGGTAGTACGAATCACTCGGATATCGACTTGCCTTGATTTACGTGCCTACACCTCGCCACAAATAGTCCAATTATATCCAACTAGTATCCAATTTATCTTTATTTACATTCACAAACATTTTACAACTTAAACGTTGCTAACTGACCCATTTTCGCCAACTTTTCTTACTTTTTCGATTTTACCGATAAACATGCAGGTGTTAGCTATTTCGATAAATTCTTTTCCTTTAACTTCAAACTTATCAACTTAATAGTTTAAACACTTATTCAAGTCTCAAGTCAACACTTTACAACTTATCAAATTACTAAAATTTCACACTTTTACAGCATTCAATTAAACCAGCTATAAACCAAACTTTTTGGTATTAAACTAACATTCCACAACACTTAATTCAATCAAATTTCATCTTCTCTATATTATCCAAGGGCTGCTGAAATTCAAGTTCACTGTAGGAAATATATCTTCAAATTCTACTTTAGTAAAAATCACCTAAAATTATTAAACATCAACATATATCTCAATCATCATCTTTCATCAACTTCCTCACCTTGTTGACCAACTTTGACCTCACTTTCTTCCTCCACAAATGTTCCTCAGCAGTAAATATACATGCATACAACTTAGAATCATCTTAAACAAGCTCATAAACTAGCTAAGAAATCAAAATTTCCAAGTTTCTTTTACCTCTGAAATAGGGCAGATTTTGGCCTTTTTCTTCTCTATAATTTTTCACCTAACAAATCAACTGGTATGAAACTGAATTTTTTATATGTGTTAGAGGACTTCAAGAGGAAGATTTTGTTCTTTTGACCAACTTCTAAAAATGGTTGGAAGGCGCTAAAAAAAATCTACAAATAGAAACAGCTAAGGATGCCTATGGGAACATTGAAAAGGGATAACTCTCTTGTTTTAGGTCGGTTCAGGTTGTATAATACCTTTCTAGAGACTTTCTTCTGTATACTATAACCTGAAAATAAAATCAGACTTAAACACCTTTTGAAACCCCTTCAATTTGGGCCTTTTTGTTTGGCATGCAGTGTGCTAGATTTGGGCTGTCAGCTGCTCTACACTTAGAAAAATTCCAAAAATTATTTTCAGCCCATTTTCTTCTAAATTTTTGCCTCTCATGTGTTATACTAAGTTCCTAGTATGTTCCATAAAAGTTTTAGGTCCACTTGTTTAAGAAACGTTTTCTGTTTTGGGCCCATTTTACCCAATTTAGTCATTACTGATAAAATTCCTTAAAGTTTTCAATTTACTTAAAAATTTTATTTAACCATCGAAACCTAAATATTTCCACTAAATTTAACTCTCCAAGTCAAATATACCTTATATTAATTTCCTATGGCCTCAAAGTAATTTTTTTTTTACGAATTTATGAAATTTATTTCGAAATTATTTCAATTACTAAGCCCAATTTCTTGGTTTAGTACGAACTCGAGATTTACAAACTTATTTAACTCCAGTCACTTTAGTTTCACCTTTCATCCATAAAATCATGCTTATACGAATATCAATTCTTAAAGAACTCTTACTTTGACACCTTACCTCTGTTTTTATGCCCCAAGCTCAACTCTCAATTATCTGAGCTCTTAGCTTCCTTCGGGGCCTACATGAACACTTAGGTAAGTTTTGAATTTCTCTCTTAGCTTTTAAATAAATAATAGTATGACAAAAATTAGGTTTCACATTTCTCCCCACCTTTTAGGAATTTGGTCCTCCAAATTTAGCTAGGTCCGTCAAACAAACGGGGATACTTCTCTCTCACAAGGTTTTCTAGCTCATTGGTTGTTTCCTCTACTGAATGGTGCTGCTAGAGAACCTTTACTAATGGAATTGTCTTCATGCAAAGTACTTTCTCTTTCTTGTCAAAGATCCGAACCGGTTCTTCCACATAACTCATATCTCCCTAAATGTCTGAGGATTCATACTCAATGACATGAGAGTGATCCGGATTATACTTCCTCAACATGGAGATGTGAAATACATTATGTATCTTAGAAAGCTGTGGTGGTAAAGCTAACCAGTAGGCAACATATTTCGCTCTCTCTAATGTCTCAAACGGACCAATGAAACATGGACTCAACTTTCCTTTCTTTCTGAAGTGTATGATACCCTTGCTTGGAGATACCTTATGAAACACAGAGTCCTCAACCTGAAATTCAAATGGCCATCTACGCACATTGACATACCTTTTCTGTCAACTTTGAGCAGCCTTGAGTCTGTCACAAATAATCTGAACACCTTAGCTACCTGTTCCACAAGATCGAGAGCCAAAATCTTTCGGTCACCTACTTCTTCCCAAGCCACTAGAGATTTGCATCTCCTACCATATAAAGCCTCATAAGGTGCCATCTCGATACTGGCATGATAATTATTATTGTAGGCAAACTCTGCAAGGGGCAAATGATCATCCCATGAACCTTTAAAATCTAATGCACATGCTCTCAACATATCGTTCAATGTCTAAATGGTTCGCTTAGACTGACTGTCAGTCTAAGGATGATAGGCGGTGCTCAAATTCAGTTGAGATCCCATAGCTTCCTAAAAATGAGTCTAGAATCTGGAGGTGAACCTAGAATCCCTATCAGATGTAATACTTACGGAAGCCCCATGTAATTGATCTATCTCTCTAACATATTGTCACGACCCTTTTTCATTCTCTTTAACCGAAAATCACTAAAAAAATTTTGCAAATTTCTTTCCTTACCCGATCGTGAGCTAACTTACTGTCACACTATTAGGCTGTGAGTAAATAATAAACATCACATCTCATTCATCCTCAATTAAATAAAGCGATGTCATACATTTGAAAGTTAATCATTAACTTACACAAGTTATGTTCACTGACATCTACATCCCCCATAATTACAACTCAATAATTATTGTGTCATTACATTGTTTAGATACAAAAAGAATACTGTGTATATACCTTCGGCGATGGGAGCAGCGGATATCCAAAAATACAACACCTCAGTCCTTACTAGGCTACTATGCATGCTCTGTAGGAGGGGGAAAATAGAGAGGGATGAGCAACCACCGCTCAGTAAGGCAATAATGCAAGCATGGTAGATAACCACTCTATCTACATGCTGATAGTGTTATGCATAAATCATTTATGATAGGAGCGTGAGGAATAAAACTATGCCATATGAGTATACATATATATCATGTATCAAAATCATGTAAAATTGGCATATAAAACATGGAATATCAACATGTGAAAACATCTCATGCTCATCTCATTAAATTCATAAAAAGGACAATTCATTTAAGAAACCTCCTTTTTTAAAATTACATCTCTATCTCAAATACGTAAATCCCATCAAATCAATTCACAATCACAACCTCATTTTCATTTCACAAATCAATTTCACAAGGCTCGACCCCTCCTTCGGGTCTACCTTGAACAATCACAATCACACATATGTAAAAAAAACCAGGTCACTATATCAATAGTGCCAATGTAGACCAACTATGTCATAAATCATCCCAGACCACACGCATCCAGGTGTGCGGGGTATTATGCTGGCACGAAGGTGGATTATCCATCGCTAGACTTTCTCATCACATAACCATCGCGGGCTACATCGTACTCCATGGATATACACGGTACAGCGTACTCCGGGGACTCATATCGTGATTAGGGGTGCCATTCCTAGGTCTTACCTACCCCATACCAAGAATTTTCCATGTCCATGTAGGAGAGCCTCCCTACCGAACAGAGCCTCTCCGCCTCTCCTAGGCTTAAGGATCCTTCAATACCCATGTAGGAGAGCCTCCCTGCCGAACAGAGCCTCCCCGCCTCTCCAGGGCTTAAGGATGTTGGCTTAAGGATCCTTCCGTAAGAGAGCCTCCCCATCGAACAGAGCCTCCCCACCTAACAGAGCCTCCCCACCTAACAGAGCCTCCCCGCCTCCTCGGGCTTAAGGATGTTGGCTTAAGGATGTAGGGCTTGAGGATCTTACCAACTTTCACGACCTCATATATATCACAATGTGCAAACTTGTGCGAGCAAAGCTCTAGCACGACTCATGCATCCTACCTTAAAGAGACCACGTACGAGCATAGCTCTAGTACGGTTATACTCATAAGAAACACCACTAAAAAGCCACGTACGAGCAGAAGCTCCAGTACGGTTTATAAACATCATCATAGTTTCCAAATCAATGTGCGAGCTAAGCTCCAGCACGTTTCATACAAATGAAAACATCGAAATCTAGCGCGAGCGAGGCTCTAGCGTGAATTAAATAACATACACACGATAGGCGGCTCAAATACATTCAAAACACATCACAAACATGTTTAGCACTTCACATGTGCTATTCAATAACATCAATAAAACACTAGCCAGCCTATCCTTTTATTTACTCAAATCAAATCATTGTGTTTTGTGAAAAAGTTCAAAACACGTGATTTATGCAATTATTAGCCTTACTATCCCCTTTTCAAGAACCATTTCGAAAACCAAATCTCACACAATTTCTCACAGCCATTCACGCATATCAACAACCATTTACTTAAACATTCATTCATTTCATAAATGCCCTATATTGACCCATAAAATACGAGCAACTACCTCTATATACTTATAGAATTCCATTTCCTTAGCGCTGCTCACTCGTGTGTTCCGATTCATCTTCAACGAACTCTTCGAGACTGCACACAATCATATTTCACATTATATTCGATCTATATAACAGGACATCGTGCACTCACTATAGTCGATTCGACCTATAGTTCTTATTAATGCTCATAAGGCCTCATTCCATTTCTCGAGTCTATGGATTCCTTTTAGGCCTATTAACTCATTCTAAATTGATATTAAATCGATGTTAAGCTCATAATGTTCATTTTTCATGAATTCCCTCACTATGGCATTTATCAAGCATTTACATACTCATTTTCACAATTTCCTCCAAACTCACAATGTGGTTTCATTTAACCACTCCACATCATTCATATTGCTTTAATAGCTACCTTAGCATACCCACAATTCATCAACTCATTTGACTTTCACTTTCTCACACTAGGTTCAATCCATTTTCTAGGTTACATTTGTTTCTAACACAACCTAGGTGTTTCCAGCCATCTATACTCATGCCAAACAACTCCAAAATCAATTAAATAAACAATGTACCAGAGTTGGAGTGTTAGAATCTTACCAAATCTAATTTCTCTTCGTGCTCCAAATGTCAATGCCCTTAGCTCCTTCAATACCAACAATAGGATTTTGGGTTCTAACTATGTTGTTCTCTTCCTCAAGATGAACAACTTAGTGTCTAATGGCCTCCCCTCAATTCTTACTGAAAATGACTGATTTTAGAGAGAGAAAGTTAGTTTTTGGGTTGAAAATGGAAGGGTGGTGTTCTCAAAATTTTTAGATTTTCAGCACTCCTTTGATAGAAATCACTTGAGGAGATCGATCTTCACCAAGAGGAGATCGATTTGGTCCCATTAAATCCCTCTTTTTCACGGTAATTTAAGCATGAGATCGATCTGTCGAAGCTTGAGATTGATCTGCTCCTAAACTGAGAGCTAAGGAGATCGATCTGTATGCTTGAGGATCGATCTTTTCATTACAGAATGGTTAGGAGATCAATCTGTCCCATTGGAGATCGATCTGCTCTATTCCATTGCCCAAATAAGAGCATTCTAGCTCTTCCAGATCGATCTCTCATCCTATGAGATCGATCTGACCTTCATTCTTTCCAGATTTTCTGTAGTTTTCCTGCTACAACTTATACCAAAACATCCTTAATCTGCTGTCATAGTCATTTTCTCATCCATCCACCTTTATGACTTGAAAATGACATTCATTCATACCTTATACACATTGAAACTTGTGTACATTCCTTGTATATCCGAAGGTATACTATATAAAACCAAATGGAAGCATTTATATTCATGCAACTTCCTTCCACTTACCACACTACTCATTTTGAGTTCCATTCACATTCATCACTTATAAGAACTCATTCCTTAAGATTCATACACAATGAAACTTGTATGTACATTACAAATCATATTACACAGATGTACATTGAATCCATGAACTTACATCAATCATACTTTACATTACAAGTCCATTCACATTTATTACACATTACAACTATACATGTACGGGGTCTCACACATATAACTCTGCCAAGGCACTTAAAGAATTTATACTCTTAATGGCAAGGAAGTAGGCACTCTTAGTCAATCTATCTACTATCACCCAGATTGCATCATAACCTCTCCAGGTCCTCAGTAAACCCATAATAAAGTTCATCGTTCTATGCTCCAATTTTCATGTAGGCACGAGCAAACATTTAAGTAGTCTTGTAAGCTTTTGGTGCACAACTTTAACCTGCTGACAAACCAAATATCTGGCTATTTATTCTACCACATCTCGTTTAATACCAATACACCTTACGCAGATCATGGTACATCCTGGTACTGCCTGCGTGCATGGTGTAACGAGAACAGTGTGACTCTCTCAAAATCTGTTGCTTCAGGATATCATCACTCGAAACACAGATACAACCCCTGAACCTCAACAAACCATCATCACTAACCGAAAAGTCTGACTACAAGCTTCGCTCTGCTTGGCTGACATCTCGAATAATCTCTGATCATTTTCTACCATGCTTTGATCTGACCCAAAATATTGGGCTCTATCTATAGGCTAGCCATAAATCCAACATCCACTTCCTCAACACAGATACTGAGTTTGGTGAACTGTTCCAATAAGCCCCATTTCCTGACCACCATGACAGAAACTATACTCTTCTTACTCAAGGCATCAGCAACTACGTTCGTTTCACCCGGATGATACAAAATCTCGCAGTTATAATCCTTAAGGAGCTTTATAATTTGTCTCTGCCTCATATTAAGCTCTTTCTGATAAAAAAATGTACTTTAAACTCTTGTGGTCAGTGAAGATTTGGAATCTCTCTCCATATAAATAATGTCGTCATATCTTCAAAGCAAACACCACGGCGGCTAACTCCAAATCATGCGTGAGGTAATTTCGCTCATGCTCCTTAAGCTGGTGTGAACCATAAGCGACTACTCTCCCATGCTACATGAGTACGCACCCCAAACCTTGATGGGAAGCATCACTACATACTGCGAAGCCTCCGAATCTACTCAGAATGGTCAAAATGGGTATTGTAGTCAATATCCACTTAAGCTCCTAGAAACTCTGCTCACACTGATCAGACCAAACAAACGAAACATCCTTATGTGTAAGCTTAGCCAATGGAGCTGCAATCCGGGAGAATCCCTTAACAAATCTCCAGTAATACCCTGTCAGTCCCAGAAAGCTTTGAATCTTTGTAATTGTCCTCGGTCTCTCCCACTTAATTACAACGTCTACCGTAGACAGATCAACTGACACCCCATCCTTAGATACAATATGACCAAGGAAAGCTATCTGATCTAATCAAAATTCACATTTACTAAACTTCACATACAACTGCTTATCCCGGAGTATCTAGAGTACAATCTTCAAATGTTGTGCGTACTCCTCCCGAGACTTAGAATAGATTAGAATATCATCAATGAAAACTATTATAAATCGATCCAGGCAATCTCAAAACACATTATTCATCAGATTCATAAAAATAGCAGGGACATTAGTTAGACCAAATGGCATCACTAAAAACTTGTAATGGCTATATCGGGTTCTAAAGGACATTTTTGAAACATCCTCCTTCTTGATCCTTAATTGGTGATAGCACGACCGCAGATCAATCTTAAAAAATATTGAAGCTGAAGATGGCAAACGGGCGGGTTCGGGCAGGTTCGGTTCAGGTTTTTTCGAGTTCGAGCTTTTTCGGGTTCGAGCTTTTTCGGTTTTGAGTTTTTTCGATTTCAAGCTTCTTCGGGTTTAGGCTTCTTCGAGTTCGGGCTTTTTCGGGTTCAGCCCCAGTTCTAGTCAGGCGGGTTTAGCGGGTCGGCTTGAAATATTTTGAAATTTTATTAGTTATGAATTTTTTAAAAAATTTTGAATGTGATAATTAATTTAATTTTTATATGATTTTATATTTTAATAAATATTTATATAAAAACAAATTTCTATATTTTAATATTTGTTATTTGACAAAAATCATTTACTCTTTTTTAATTTCCTACAATATTTACTATAAAATAGTAGATATAATTATATTCATTAAATGCAAAAAAAATATTACATATAAATATTATAGGAAGAAAAGTACCAATTAATATTATCATTTACCAAAAAAAAGCTTAATATGAATAAATGGTCAATTAATTAGCTCTATTTTATTTCTAATTGTTTTTTATTTTTGTGAGCTTAAAAAAAATAAAGCATAATATAAATAATTATGAAATTAAGTTAGATACTTATGATTAAAATAATAAGTTTTTAAATTTTAAACAGAAGTCACTAAAATTATATTAATAAAAGTTTCATAGTCGTCGCTTCTCACTCAATCTCTCTGCTCTGCTGCCTCACTTAGCCGCTCCTCACTCAGTCTGTCTATATTGCTCCCTCACTCAGCCGCTCATCGCGATTCCTCACTCAGTCTCTCACTCAGGTGTCGCCGCTCCTCACTCAAGCGTCGCCGCTCCTCACTTAGTTAATTTAGATAAATGATTCTATTTCTGAATAGTAGTGTCGATGATTTCACCAAGTAGCATTTAGGTTTAACAATGAGGCAAACAAAGTATTCTCTAATAATATGTTTACATAATTACATCACCAACTTTGGTTGGTTTTTTGCTGCATGAAGTGTGCATTTTAAGCGGTTAGAATCGTTCGGTGTTGGTAGAATCATAGAATGTGAAGGGCATACCCATGCCCATGTATATATTTTCCTATCTTGTTTGATGTTTTGCTTGGTGTTTTTTATTTCCATTTTGTACAGAATCTAGTTCAGGATTTCCAATGTTTTCTCATTTATTTAAAGAAAAGAAACCCAAATTCTAGTGAAATTATCAGATCTGATTATTAAATTTTATCAAGTAAAAACTCTTATTATTTGTTTTTTTTATTGTTGTTATTTACTATGTGTAAGATCGCTAGTTAAATACTAAGTCATTTTTAATATTGATGCGTAAATTAGTTCATTTAGTTAAATTGAAAATTTGACTTTACAACCTAGAAACAAAATTTGAATTATATGCATGTATTTGAGTATATTTATTTGGGGTAAATTAGGAAATATAATTAAATAGGAAAAATTATATAATTTAGTAATAAAATTTCAAGAAGAAATAAAACATAGTTAAAATTGAAAATTTCTAACTAGAAATAAAAACTTGAAATATATCTTTTTCAAGGTTAATTTGAAAATTAATGAAATAAATAAAAAAAGAGTAAAAAAAGGGAGAAAAGTAAAAAAAAAAAAAAGAAAAAAAAACGAAAAGTAAAAAAATTTTTTTTTGAGGGATCGCGTGACAGGGATTCATATTGAAACTGTCAAATATGCTTATTATCATACTGAAATCATTTTCAAACTTATTTGTACAATATCTTATGGAAATCATGCCTCAAAAATCATATATATACATGCTTGTTACACAAATAATCATAGTTATAAAATTGTACAAAAATCATGCACTCGTAAGTAACCAAATATGGGCTTAAGGTCGTTTGAAATTCACGCTTATTTTACTAAAAAAGTTTCATGAAATTTTTTTCGTTAACTAGGGTTTTCACATATTTTTAAACATCAAATAAATATTTATTTGCACACAAGGAACACCATTACCACAATAAATTTCATCCCTTACATATGCGAAACTGATGCAACATGTATCGCTCAGATATCGACTCACCTCGATTTGCGTGCCTACACCTCTAGCTGCCACAAATAGTCCAATTACATCCAGTTAGTATTCAATTCATCTTTATTTGCATGCACATACATTTTACAACTTAAACATTCTAATTGACCCATTTTCGCCAACTTTTCATACTTTTTCCTGATAAACGCATCGGTGTTAGCTATTTCGATAAATTATTTTCCTTTAACTTTGAACTTATCAACTTAATAGCTTAAACACTTATTCAAGTCTCTAGTCAACACTTTACAACCCATCAAATTGCCAAATTTTCACACTTTTATAGTATTTGATTAAACCGAGCTATAAACTATAAGACCCGACTTTTAACAAAATTCCTTATGGTTCATATGATGTAAACATGGTTGGATGTAAATTAAATCATAAGAAGAGTTGTACGTGAATGAAAAATGTAAATGGAATGAATAAAAATTCCCGAATGCATTTAAAAACCAAATGAAGGATTGAAATGACCACAGATTAAACGAATGAGATTCAGACCATTCAGATTTGAGATAAGAATTTAAAACACGAAATGCGAAAGGGTTCGTGAAGGGAAGTTGTGTTGATTTGGTCCCGAACACGTTGAAGGGAAAAACGATCAAAAGACCCGAAATTCGGTAGCAATTCGGTGAGAAATTATCATTTTAAATAAGGATTCAGAGAATCTTGATCAATAAAGGAGAAATAATTAAATTTCAGATAAAATTGATCAAGATATGAATTTATAAGAATCAACCGAAACTTTCACCTGGGAAATTATTTCGAAAAGATTGGAAAAATACCTTGGGAAAAAAATAAGATAAATAAATATATATTTAATTGGGTTAAATATATATTTAAATATTTTGGATATATAATATATTATATTATATTTTAATAAAATATAATATAATATATTATATTATATTTTAATAAAATATAATATAATATATTATATTATATTTTAATAAAATATAATATAATATTTTAAAAAAACAAACAGAATCGTAAAATCGCGATTCTGTGCAAGAAAAGAAACAATGGAAACAGAGGAGAAAAGCGAGGGAGCTGAGGGCCTCCCTTCTGCATCACCGACAGAGTCGTCGAGGAGAAACCGGACGAGAGGGGCAGCTGAGTCCACCGCCGGCGCTGGTTGTGAAACCCAAATTTTTTCCACTATGTTCATCATTTGGAATCATAAGACAGATGAATTGAGCATATGAATGTGAATGATGTAGTGGAGGTATGAAAATATGGAACATGATAAATGAGGAGCAGTAATTTAAATTAAAGGGATTTAAATCGTTGAAAGAAAGATACGAAATTTAAATGAGAAAGGATAGTGAGTCTGAGAAGGAAAATCGGTATAAATTGGTCCAGAACGTGTAGAAGGGTAAAATGGTCAAAAGACCTAAAATTCAGTATAAATTCAATGAGAAAATTTCGTTATAAATATGGATTTAGGAAATCTTGATCAATAAAGAAGAAATTATTGGATTCTGAGTCCAATTGGTCAAGATACGAAAATATTACGATAAATCATAATTTTCGTCCGAGACATTATACCGAAAATATGGAAAAAAAATTATACCAGAAAAATAATTAAATAAAATAAAAATATATTTAATTGATTAAATATATTAAGTTACTGAATAGTGAAGATATTTGTTAAAAATAATGTATTTTATTCATTAAAATAATAATAAAGTATATTATAAAAAAAATGAAAATCGGGATTTGCAAAATTGAAGAAAGGAAAGAAACAGACAGAAACGCGAAAAGCGAAGGAGAAAGAGTGTCACGACCCAAAACTACCCAAAAATCAGAGTAAATTTTTTGCGTTTTGTTATTTTCTTTCATGCTTACCTGTCCTCTGATCATGACCACACTTCACTAACAATTGGGCTGTGCGTCAATGCCAGTCCCACCAAATTAATTCTTTCTCAGTCATTTATAAATGTTTACAATATTTATACATCCCCTAAAGTTACTTACAAACATGTTACTGTGCTATGCTTATTTAGATACAATATGTACAAGTGTATATACCTTAAATGATGAGCAGCAGCGGATATCCGGAATGCAGTACTCAGTCGCCTCAACATCTACTGGAGATTATCTGTGTGAGAAAATGAAACGGGTGAGCACATCAAGCTCAGTAAGGCAATCTTACGAACAAGTAGGTAACCATACTACCTACATGAACGTGGTGCCATGCATAAACCACCCTTTCTCCACACATTTCAAAACTGATGCAATGATTCATGATGTCATGTAAAACACGTTCGCATGGAAAATTCAACATGCAACTCTTTTTAAATAATTTCTTTCTCATTTAAAAATTTCACAATAAAGTCAGGACTTAACCCTTCCTTCGGGTGGTCCTGACTCACACAAAACCATGAAAATTAGTTTACATCACACATGGGTTTAAAAAGCATGAAAATAGCATCATGCAAATTTAGTTTAAAACCCAGTTTCAATCATTGTCAAGATCATCAACATGCGAGACTAGGCAACATCTGTATATCAGTAATAACCAGGACTATGGCCATGTGTCCTCAGGAGTTCCTTTGCTACACGGATCCTAGTGTAAGACCCGATTTTAGTTAAAACACGAAATTAAATATGCAAAAGGATTGAAATAGAAATTTTCGAACACGTGCAAGGGTAAAATGGTCAAAAGATCGAAAGTCGGAATAACTTCGATAAGGAAATTTAATTAAAAATAATGGATTGAGAAATCTTGGTCAATAAGGATGAAATAAATTTATTTTGGGTTAAATTGATCAAGATATTAATTTATGGGAATTAATCAAAATTAATCGAGATTTTTAGTTCGAAAAAATAATCCCGAAAATAATCGAAAAATATACCGAAAAGTCATTCGGGATAATATCCCGAAAATACGGAGAAATTATACCCGAAAAATGGTTAAAATATAATAAATAAATTAAATAAAATTAAATAAATGAATTTGGAATAAAATAATAATTTTAAGGGATATTTGAGTATTTTTAAGGTATTTGAATGATTAAAATAATAAAAATAAAATTTAAAGAAAAAAACAGACAGAATTCACGAAAATCGCGAAAGGAAGAAAACGGAAACGGAAGCCAACCCGAGGAAGAGACCGACGAGCCGTCCGGCCACCAACGGCCAGGCCGAGGGTCGAAAATAGAAGAGGAGAGGCCGGCGATCCTTCTGCCACCGGTGACGCGCGCCAAGGACGCCGGAGGACGCCGAAAAACGGAGGAGAAGGCCGCGGGAAAGAAAGAGTCACCGGCGGCGAACGGCGGTGATTCGGGCGGAACCGAGGCCAGATTCTGAAAGCCCAGGCGACGACGATTCTTTTGAGACCGGTATCAGTCGACGAAACGACGGGAATCGCCCGCGACGACCAAGGGAAGAAATTGGTTTCCGACGGTCGAGGGAGAAGAGCCGAACCGGCGGCTTTCCGGCTACCTCGACCGAAACTGAAGGTAGATTCGTGCTGCAGACGACCTTGCGGAGGTGCTGGCGGTGGAAGCCGGTGGAGAACCGGCCGGCAAGGCTGTGAACCGACCGAACAGGGGTGAACCGACGGGTCCGAACCGGTCCGAACCGGACTGAACCGGTTCATCCAAAAAGAGGAGGAAAAAAGGAAGAAAAATGGAAAAAGAAAAAGTGAAAAAATTGGGAAAAAATCCCGACGATGCAATCGAGCTACGGGTAAGTCAGTAGTGGTCGAAATTGACCCGATTTAAATTTTGGAGTATTTAATTTAATTAATTTTGGACTGAAAACTTACCCGAAAAATTATGGAATTGTATAGCTCGACGATTGGCATCCACCGAGAGCTCGAGACAGCTTCAATTTACGTACTAGCATGGAATCTCGGGTAAGTGATCCTTATTTATGACAATTTACATCGTTATGCGTGATATGAATTTAAATTCCGCATAAATTGAATTAAATTATGGAAATTTAGATAAATTGTTGTAAATATTAAATTTAGCTATTCGAGAGTTAGAACGAGGCCCAATAAATTGTTGGAGGATCCAATGAGCCCAATAGGCCTCGATAAAGTGAAAATTAAGTGAAAAACGGGCTTAAGGCCGATTAAGGCCCATTAAGGTGCAATCAGACCCAATAGGGGTAAACGGGCCCAATGATTTAAATTAAGCCCATAAAATAGGAAATACAATTAAATTATATGTTATCTGACCTGAGGAATATTTATAGGTAGTTCCGGAGGTTTAATTGGGAGCATATCGGACTGCGCGACAAGACAACAGGGGAAAAGGAAAGGTCAGACTCTACAGAAAAATAAGGTAAGGGAATTCTACGGACTGCTAGAGGTAAACTTTACAAAATTTCAAGTTCATAAGCAGTCTTTAAAAATTATCTGAAGGGTCTAGAGGTCAAATAATATTTTTAGTGCCCGAATGGGCAAATTACCAAAATACCCTCGTCAAGGGTAAAATTTTAAATTTTAGGAAAAAGTGTAAGGAGCAAGAACAAAGGGTTCTTGCTCGTTTTTGAAGTATTTTGGTACATGCATGAGTAGGTCGGATAACTTTTAAATGAAATTGCACAACATTTCATATTTTCGACAAACGTTGATTTTCGTTGAAATCGATTTGAGAAATGTAACCGCCTACGTGATCTTTCATAAATGTGACGTGCTAGAGCTCAGCTCGCACGAGTTTTGATTTGTGCAATGATTTTATTAGTGCTGGAGCGAGAGCTCGCACTAGAGTTTTACATGATTTTCATGACACGGTGCCGGAGTGTAACTCGCACCATATTTTTATATATACGATTTTTTATGACAGAGTGCTTGAGCTTAGCTCGCACTAATTTTACTTGATTTACCGACAGTGTTAGAGCACCGCTCGCACTACTTTTCAGAGATCATACGATAAGCCGTGCTTGGAGCATCGGGTAGACTGGGTGTCACCGATTAAATAGGCCCGCACGTGCGTTTTGAGACATGGCATGTTAAAACAACCTGATGAGCCCGAACGAGGGATAAGGGTTAGAGAAACAACCTGATGAGCCCGAACGAGGGATAAGGGTTGGAGATCCACTTGATGAGCCCGAACGAGGGATAAGGGTTGGAGATCCACCTGATGAGCCCGAACGAGGGATAAGGGTTAGAGGTCCAGCTGATGAGCCCGAACGAGGGATTAGGCTGGGGGTCCACGGAGTACGATGTACCGTGCAAGTAGCATGGAGTACGATATACCGTGTGGTATCTTTGTGATACGTTGGTATCTTTGTGATACGTTGGCATCCTCGGATGCATGGGATCGGATAAGACCGACGAGATGGAGTGACCCACCTCCCGGACGGTTCCCAATCAGGGTGAGACCCCGCACACTAGGATCTGTGTAGCAGAGGGGCTCACGAGGACACATATGGCCATAGTCCTGGTTATTGCCGATATACAGTTATTGCCTAGTCTCGTATATTGTATATATATATGTTTTCGGATATTGATGTTTTCAAGAAACACAATTTTATGGATTTTGTGTGAGTTAGGGCTACCCGAGGGAAGGGTTGAGTCCTGACCTTATATGAAATTTTAACGAGACATAAACGATTTAAAAGATATGCATGTTAAGTTTTCAAGCTTTTTGAGATTTCATATGAGTTATTTTACATGACATCATAACATAACATCTGTTTTGGAAAAGTGTGGAGAAGGGGCGGTTTATGCATGGCACTACGTTCATGTAGGTTGTATTGTTATCTACTTGTTCGTAGAATTGCCTTACTAAGCTTGATGTGCTCACCCCTTTCACTTTCTCACACAGATTTCTTCCAGTAGATTGGGAGGCGACTGGGTACTGCATTCCGGATATCGCTGCTGCCCATCATTTAAGGTATATACACTTGTACATATTGTATCTACATAAGCATAGCACAGTAACATGTTTGTAAGTAACTTTAGGGGATGTATAAATAATGTAAACAATTATAAATGACTGGAGAAGAGTTAAGTTATATGGTAAATGTATGGTGGGACTGGCATTGACGCACAGCCCAATTTGTTAGTGGAGTGTGGTCACGATCAGAAGACAGGTAAGAATTTAAGTAAGAAAATAATAAAACGCGAAAAATTAACTCTGATTTTGGGTAGTTTGGGTCGTGACATACAAAGGTGGTATCAGAGCAGCAATTGGTCTGATGTGTGTCAGTGTCAGTAATTAGAAAATTACATCCCCGTGTTACTGTGCTTAGTTAGATACAATAGTGTATATCGAGATGGGTTTTGACTAAGAAATGATTAAGAATGCAGGAATGCCTAATATGAGTTTCGTTAGATGAGATAGTGCACGAGGTAGAGGTCATAGAGATAGACCTGAGTCTGCTAAGTCGTGCTGAGTTGACTTATGAAAACCAGGATGAAATTGAAATAGAGGCTAATGTTGAGCATGCCTCTCAGAGTCCGACAGAGTGATCGGATAGTATTGAGACACGCTTCGTGAAGTTGGAGCGGAGTGTGGAGATTATTTTGAGGTGCAAATTTCTCAAATTATGTATGAGATCAGAGGGCGCAGCGGAGCATTGGTGGAAACCCGCTCGACCCATCTTAAGTATTAAACATTCAGAGCTGATATGAGAAATATCTTGGATATATTCTGGTGACAGGATATCCCGGACACTATTTAAAGGGAATGATAGATAAAAGTCCTTACTCTGACCCAGAAGGTTTGATTTATTGAAGAGTATAATTTATGAGTATAAAACTCAATTATATTCCTGGGCAGATATTACCTCGACACTATGAACAAGTGACAGTCGAGATGTCTAAAAGTTTATGGAAGGGCTCAGATTTTCAATTAGAGTCCGATTGGCCCGTGAGATATTACTTATACCGAGGCAGTACGCAGATTTACAGTTGGGTAAATAAGAACATGAATTGCATGCCTCTGAGATTGGGAAAGGTAGTGAGGGCCGAAATAGAGACAGAAAGAGAATTGAAAATGACAGAGATGTTAAAATGAAAAAATGGTAATTGGTAAAAGATTTAATTTGATGAGTTATGGAGTAAGATGATTGGTAAGGCCCCAGTGCATCCAATTTTGGCACTCTTGAGGGGTATTGTAATTGGAGGACCTCGACCTGCTACGAAGCAGAGTAGCAGTGTGATCACTGTAGAATGTGTGGTGGATACCACGGAAGGAGGGTCTATATCTACACTGTATTGATGGAAAATAGCCGTTAAGTGTGGTAAGACGGACCATTAATTTTGATTGCACAGAGTTGAGTGAGATCTCCCCACAGAAAAGTAAAGAGACAGAGAAAAAACTTCGTTGGTATACTGCAACGAAAAGGGAGGCCATAGCCGAAAAGAAAAAGGAAAGTAGGCTGTTGGACGAAGGCGAGAGGATGTCTTGGACCAGGACACTATTGATGTTTCATGGATGTGGTGTAAGATACCACACTTGTTATGAATAATGAAGTACATATGTTCATTGATCCTTGTGCCACACATTTATTCATACCGCCTTCATTCGCATATAAGTGAGTAAAAGGCATGAATGCCTACATCATTGAGCACAATACTGATAATGAGTACCCCAATAGAGGAGGATTAATTAACGGAATATGGATATAGAGATTTTAAGTTGAAAACAGGGGTGAAAACATCACTGAAGAGTATACTGTAAGTGTTGACAAGTGATAAAAAGGGGTGAAACAGTTGAAATTAAAGGAGTAAAGGATTGTACTCATGGAATGAATAATGAAAGAGTTTTGTCATGAGGGATATACGAAAGGAGATAATCTTTAAGATAAGATAGTCCTGAATACAAGATGTATTGGAGTAAGAGGCGTATGCAAGGTGAGAGCATCTTTACGATATGAAGTCATTGGGATTAAAGCAATTAGTAGCGAATATAAAGTGTGACCACATGGACTGGTATATAAAGTAATTGTGGTTAAGTTCGAAGGTTAATAAAGGTATTTCAAAATACCTCCCCGCCTGAAGACTTGACAGCGTCTAAAAGTATATATATAACCTATAACGTGAAATCGATCGTTGTAATAAATACCTTTAGTGTTAGGATACCTTTACTAAGATGATAAGAATATTAAAATTCAACAAATCATAAAGGTTAACATAGTAAAATTTAATAAGAATCGTTGAGATAAGAAAAGGAAATGACGCATGTTAGTACCTGAAAACGTAAGCGATTTTGAAAGATCTAATACGCTTATGCGTAAATAAGTCAAGGATTGGACCGATTTGTAATCATCATTATCGATGATATGTTGGGTGTAGTTAAAGTCTAGGACAAATTGTAAGCAATAATTGGAAAATGACTTTTACAAATGGGTTGTTGCGAGTTCTCAATATGGTCTACTTGGTTGACACGTTTAACTAAGAGAACGTGATCTTTAAATGAGATGATAAATAAGATGATAGATGTGACATGAATTTCGGTGTAATGAAGTATGAACTGACCACCGTGATTAATTTCACCATACCCAACAGCTCAAGAGGTTCTTAGTGAGTATGGATACCTCAAAATTATGAAGGAGCTGTGTATTGATGTATAATGGGAAGATAGTCAATTTTTGGAGTTAGACAACTCAAGGATCATGAAATAAACTATCTGACCCATGATTTAAAGTTGGCAGCGATAGTACTTGTACTGAGGATATGGTACTATTATGTACACGATGAGGAATTGTGGATATGCACTGATCATAAAAGTCCCAAGTATCTGTTTTCATAGAAAGAGGCGAATATGAGAATACATAGTGGGTCAGAGCTTCTGAGAGATTTTGATTGTAAAAATTGTACCACCCAGGAAAGGCTGATGCTTTGAGCAGAAAGAGCCTCGGGATGGTACCATATATGATGGTCAGGGAGCGTGAGCTACTAAAGCAGTTGTGAGCCTCAGTAGTGATGTGATCCCTTCTGATGATGACAGTGATTGTGTGACAGCTAGCCTGATGATTAGAACCGGATGAGAGTGCCCGAATTTGCCAGGCTTAGCGTGATGATCGGCATGATGTCGATAGTTTGGGTCAAATTCAGAAGGGTACAGTGACAGAGTTCACAGAGTGTGTTGATGATTTACAAAGAGGTTCAGAGACAGTATAAGTGCTCCCCAGGACCACAGTTGATGGGATAATAATATTGTCAGAAGCTTACTCTTTGGGATATACAGTGCATATGAAAAGTAACGAATATATATATTGAAATCTCGAAAAGGGTATTGGTGGTCAGATATGAAAAGAGACATGGTAGAGATTGTGGAAAAGTGCCTAGTATGTCAGCAGAATAAGGTAGAGTATTAAAAGTCTGCAGAGTTATTGCAGTCTCTACCTATATCGACTTGGCACAGAAAATGAGAGCAAGTCTCCATAAATTTCGTGATGGGTTACAGAGGACCCAAGTGAATTACGAGGCTATTTAGATGATAGTCGATAGAGTGACTAAGTCTACCCACCTTCTGGTTATGAAATCCCCAGATACTCAGAGTGTGTATGAGGATTTATGTGTAAGGAAGATTGTGGAACATTAAGTAGTGTTCCAGTGAGCATGGTATCATATAGGGATTCTCGCTTCACTTCTTACTTCATGGAATATTTTTAGGAAGTTATGGGTACCCGATTGAGTATTAGCACAGCTTTCCGTCCTCAGACAGATGGTCAGTCAGAGAGGACTGTACAAGTTCTGGAGGATATGATGAAAGCGTGTGCCCTTGATTTTTATGCTCCTGGGATGCTCAGTTATTACAAATCGAATTCGTCAATAGTGATAGTTGCCACTTGAGTATCGGGATAACAAGATATGAGGCAGTGTATGGCTGTAGGGGTTGTTCCCCAAATTGGATAAGAAAAAGTGGGTGACAGATAGAATTATTTTTTTGACTTTGGATAATAAGTCTCTGAGGATGTTTAGTTAAGGATGAGAGATTAAGAACACCTCAGAGCAGATAGAAAAGTATTGGAATTCACCGAGGGTGAATTAGTATGGTTGAAAGTTACTTGTCCTAAGAGAATAAGGACATAGCGAGCTTCTGGAAGAAGATAAGTTGAGTTTCGCTAGATTGAATATTTTGAGAGATTGGACAAGTGGGAGATAAGACCTGTAGGTTGGCGTTATCACTTGAATTAACAGGCACCCACAATGTGTCCCAGCTTTTGACGCTTCGAAAATACTATCCGGATCTAGCATAGGTGATCGAATATGAATTCCAAAAGTTCAGTTTAATGAAAATATAAGTATATTGATAAGTTGATTCGGGCATTAAATAGGACAGAGAAAATATTAAGGTTTAAGACGATCTCCCTAATTAAAGTCCTTTGGTAGTGTTACACTCCGGAAAAAGGTCACATGAGAATTAAAGAAGTATGATACGATTGATGTACCCGGAGTAGTCTATAGACTCATATGAATTGATTCTAATTTGGAGGACCAAATTCCTTAAGTGGGGGAGATTATGTAAGACCCGATTTTAGTTAAAACACGAAATTAAATATGCAAAAGGATTGAAATAGAAATTTCCGAACACGTGCAAGGGCAAAATGGTCAAAAGATCGAAAGCCGGAATAACTTCGATAAGGAAATTTAATTAAAAATAATGGATTGAGAAATCTTGGTCAATAAGGATGAAATAAATTTATTTTGGGTTAAATTGATCAAGATATTAATTTATGGGAATTAATCGAAATTAATCGAGATTTTTAGTTCGAAAAAATAATCCCAAAAATAATCAAAAAATATACCGAAAAGTCATTCGGGATAATATCCCAAAAATACAGAGAAATTATACTCGAAAAATGGTTAAAATATAATAAATAAATTAAATAAAATTAAATAAATGAATTTGGAATAAAATAATAATTTTAAGGGATATTTGGGTATTTTTAAGGTATTTGAATGATTAAAATAATAAAAATAAAATTTAAAGAAAAAAACAGACAGAATTCGCGAAAATCGCGAAAGGAAGAAAATAGAAACGGAAGCCAACCCGAGGAAGAGACCGGCGAGCCGTCCGGCGACCAACGGCCAGGCGGAGGGTCAGAAATGGAAGAGGAGAGGCCGACGATCCTTCTGCCACCGGTGACGCGCGCCAAGGACGCCGGAGGACTCCGAAAAACGGAGGAGAAGGCCGCGAGAAAGAAAGAGTCACCGGCGGCGAACGGCGGTGATTCGAGCGGAACCGAGGCCAGATTTTGAAAGCCCAGGCGACGACGGTTCTTTTGAGACCGGTATCAGCCGACGAAACGACGGGAATCACCGACGACGACCATGGGAAGAAATGGGTTTTCGACGGCCGAGGGAGAAGAGCCGAACCGACGGCGTTCCGGCGACCTCGACCGAAACCGAAGGTAGATTCGTGCTACGGACAACCTTGCGGAGGTGCTGGCGGTGGAAGCCAGCGGAGAACCGGCCGGCAAGGCGGTGAACTGGCTGAACTGGAGTGAACCGGGGTGAACCGGCGGGTCCGAACCGGTCCGAACCGGACTGAACCGGTTCAGCCAAAAAGAGGAGGAAAAAAGGAAGAAAAAGGGAAAAAGAAAAAGAGAAAAAATTGGGAAAAAATCCCGACGATGCAATTGAGCTACGGGTAAGTCAGTAGTGGTCGAAATTGACCCGATTTAAATTTCGGAGTATTTAATTTAATTAATTTTGGACTAAAAACTTACCCGAAAAATTGTGGAATTGTATAGCTCGACGATTGGCATCCACCAAGAGCTCGAGACAGCCTCAATTTACGTACTAGCATGGAATCTCGGGTAAGTGATCCTTATTTACGATAATTTACATCGTTATGCATGATATGAATTTAAATTCTGCATAAATTGAATTAAATTATGGAAATTTAGATAAATTGTCGTAAATATTAAATTTAGCTATTCGAGAGTTAGAACGAGGCCCAATAAATTGTTGGAGGACCCAATGAGCCCAATAGGCCTCGATAAAGTGAAAATTAAGTGAAAAACGGGCTTAAGGCCGATTAAGGCCCATTAAGGTGCAATCGGGCCCAATAGGGGTAAACGGGCCCAATGATTTAAATTAAACCCATAAAATAGGAAATACAATTAAATTGTATGTTATCTGACCTGAGGAATATTTATACGCAGTTTCGGAGGTTTGATTGGGAGCATATCGGACTGCGCGACGAGACAACAGGGGAAAAGGAAAGGTCAGACTCTACAGAAAAATAAGGTAAGGGAATTCTACGGACTGCTAGAGGTAAACTTTACAAAATTTCAAGTTCATAAGCAGTCTTTAAAAATTATCTGAAGGGTCTAGAGGTCAAATAATATTTTTAGTGCCCGAATGGGCAAATTACCAAAATACCCTCGTCAAGGGTAAAATTCCAAAATTTAGGAAAAAGTGTAAGGAGCAAGAACAAAGGGTTCCTGCTCGTTTTTGAAGTATTTTGGTACATGCATGAGTAGGTCGGCTAACTTTTAAATGAAATTGCACAACATTTCATATTTTCGACAAACGTTGATTTTCGTTGAAATCGATTTGAGAAATGTAGCCGCCTACGTGATCTTTCATAAATGTGACGTGCTAGAGCTCAGCTCGCACAAGTTTTGATTTGTGCAATGATTTTATTAGTGCTGGAGTGAGAGCTCGCACTAGAGTTTTACATGATTTTCATGACACAGTGCCGGAGTGTAACTCGCACCATATTTTTATATATACGATTTTTCGTGACAGAGTGCTTGAGCTTAGCTCGCACTAGTTTTACTTAATTTACCGACAGTGTTAGAGCACCGCTCGCACTACTTTTCAGAGATCATACGATAAGCCGTGCTTGGAGCATCGGGTAGACTGTGTGTCACCGATTAAATAGGCCTGCACGTGCGTTTTGAGACATGGCATGTTAAAACAACCTGATGAGCCCGAACGAGGGATAAGGGTTAGAGAAACAACCTGATGAGCCCGAACGAGGGATAAGGGTTAGAGAAACAACCTGATGAGCCCGAACGAGGGATAAGGGTTGGAGATCCACCTGATGAGCTCGAACAAGGGATAAGGGTTGGAGGTCCAGCTGATGAGCCCGAACGAGGGATAAGGCTGGGGGTCCACGGAGTACGATGTACCGTGCAAGTAGCATAGAGTACGATGTACCGTGTGGTATCTTTGTGATACGTTGGCATCCTCGGATGCATGGGATCGGATAAGACCGACGAGATGGAGTGACCCACCTCCCGGACGGTTCCCGATCAGGGTGAGACCCCGCACACTAGGATCCGTGTAGCAGAGGGGCTCACGAGGACACATATGGCCATAGTCCTGGTTATTGCCAATATACAGTTATTGCCTAGTCTCATATATTGTATATATATATGTTTTCGGATATTGATGTTTTCAAGAAACACAATTTTATGGATTTTGTATGAGTCAAGGCTACCCGAGGGAAGGGTTGAGTCCTGACCTTATATGAAATTTTAACGAGAAATAAGCGATTTAAAAGATATGCATGTTAAGTTTTCAAGCTTTTTGAGATTTCATATGAGTTATTTTATATGACATCATAACATAACATCTGTTTTGGAAAAGTGTGGAGAAGGGGCGGTTTATGCATGGCACTACGTTCATGTAGGTTGTATTGTTATCTACTTGTTCGTAGAATTGCCTTACTGAGCTTGATGTGCTCACCCCTTTCACTTTCTCACACAGATTTCTTCTAGTAGATTGGGAGGCGACTGGGTACTGCATTCCGGATATCCGCTGCTGCCCATCATTTAAGGTATATACACTTGTACACATTGTATCTACATAAGCATAGCACAGTAACATGTTTGTAAGTAACTTTAGGGGATGTATAAATAATGTAAACAATTATAAATGACTGGAGAAGAGTTAAGTTATATGGTAAATGTATGGTGGGACTGGCATTGACGCACAGCCCAATTTGTTAGTGGAGTGTGGTCACGATCAGAAGACAGGTAAGAATTTAAGTAAGAAAATAATAAAACGCGAAAAATTAACTCTGATTTTGGGTAGTTTGGGTCGTGACACCTAGTGTGCAGGTTCTCACCATGATCGAGAACCGCTCGGGAGGTGGGTCAATCCAACCCGCCAGTCTTATCCGATCCCACGCATCCGAAGATGCCGTATCCGAAGATACCCCATATCCGAAGATACCCCGTATCCGAAGATACCACACGGTACATCGTACTCCATGCTACTTGCACGGTACATCGTACTCCGTGGACCCATATCATATCTCTATACTCATGCCATGTCTCAAAACGCACGTGCGGGCCTATTTAATCGGTGACACATAGTCTACCCGATGCTCCAAGCACGGTTCATCGCATGTTCTCATAAAAATCAGTGCGAGCGATACTCAGCACTCTCATCAAATCAAGTAAAACTAGTGCGAGCTAAGCTCTAGCACTCTGTATGCAAACCATCACGAAAATCATATATATATATATCTGGTGCGAGCGAAGCTCCCAAACCCTGTCTCAAAAATCATGTAAAAATATGGTGCGAGTTAGACTCTAGCAGCCTGTCACGAGAATCATGTAAAATCTGGTGCGAGTTGGACTCCAGCACCAATGCATGTAAACCTCTAGTGCGAGCTCTCGCTCCAGCACTAATGCATGCATCACACAAATCAAAACATCGTACGAGCTGAGCTATAGCATGTCATATGTCAATAAAAACACGTAGGCGGCTCTGTTTCCTCAAAACAGTTTTCAAAACAATTTCATCGTTGAAACTATTAAATGCTGTGCATTTTTCTTTCAAGGTTAGCCAGCCTACTCATGCATGCATCAAAACACCTCCAGAACAAGCAGGAACCTCTTGTTCTTGCTCCTCCCAATTTTTCCTAAAGTTGTAAATTTTTACCCTTAACAAGGGTATTTTGGTAATTTGCCCATTCGGGGCATTAAAATTATTTATTTACTTCTAGACCCTTCAGATAATTCAAAAGACTGCATATGACTTGAAATTTCTTAAAGTTACCTCTAGTAGTCCGTAGAATTCCCTTACCTTATTTTTCTGTAGAGTCTGACCTTTCCTTTTCCATTGCTGTCTTGTCACGCAGTTCGATCTGCTCCCAATCCAATGTTCGAAACTGCGTATAATTATTCCTCAGGTCCGATATTATACAATTTAATTGTATTTCCTATTTTCTGGGCTTAATTTAAATCATTGGGCCCCTTTTACCCCTATTGGGCCCGATTGCACCTTAATGGGCCTTAATCAGCCTTAAGCCCGTTTTCCACTTAATTTTCACATTATCGAGGCCTATTGGGCTCATTGGGCCCACCAACAATTTCTTGGGCCTCGTTATAATTCTCGAATAGCTAAATTTATTATTTACGACAATTTATCTAAATTTCCATAATTTAATTTATTTTATGCGATAATTAAATCTGAAGCACGCATAACGATGTAAATTGTCGTAAATAAGGGTTACTTACTCGAGATTCCATGCTAGTATGCAAATCGAGGCTGTCTCGAGCTCTCGTTTGACGTCGATTGTCGAGCTACACAATTTCATAAATTTTTGGGTAAATTTCCAATCGAAAATTAATTAAATAAAATATTTCAAAATTTAAATCGGTCAATTTCAACCGCTACTGACTTACCCGTAGCTCGATTACATCGTCGAAATTTTTCTCCAATTTTTTTCCTCTTTTTCTTTTTCCCTTTTTCTCCTTTTTTCCTTTCCTCATTGGCTGAACCGGTTCGGTCTGGTTCAGACCCGGTTCGGACCCGTCGATTCACCCCGGTTCACTCCGGTTCGATCGATTCAGTCCCTTGCCGACCGGTTCTCCACCTACTTCCGCCGCCAATGGCTCCGCTGAGTCGTCCGTATCTCAGATCTGGGGTCAGTTTCGGTCGAGGTCGCCGAAAAGTCACCGGTTCGGCCTTTCTCCTCTTCCGTCGGAACCCATTTCTCTTTCTGCCATTTTTCGGCGTTTGCCGACAGTTTCGCCGGTCGTGGCCACCACCAATCGGCTCGTCTGCGCTTGGGGAACGTTCGGCTGGGGGCGGGGTCGGCCAGATCGGCGCCGTTCGCCGCCGATCGGAGCTCTTTCTCTCGCGGCTTCTCTCCCCGATTTGCCGATCTCCGACGAGTTCCACAGCGCGTCGCTGCGCTGTGAAGTCGCCCGGGGTCGGGCTACCTTCGTCGGCCCTCGCCTGGGTCTCTGGCCGCCAGTGGCTCGCCGGTGGTCTCCTCAGTTTTTGGTTTCCGTTTTTCCCATTTCTCTCTCCCCGAAACTTTCAATTCTCGCTTTTTTTTCCATTTATTAATTTATTTTTATATATTTATTTATTTATTTTATTAATATTTTAAATCATTAAAATACATTAAAAATACCCAAATATCTCTTAAAATATCCTTAAAATTATTATTTAATTCTAAATTCATTTATTTAATTTTATTTAATTAATTTAATTTATTTAATTTATTTTAACCCTTTTCGGTATATTTTTCGATTATTTTTGGGATTATTTTTCAAAATAAAAATCTCGATTTATTCTAATAAATTTATATCTTGATCAATTTAACCCAAAATTTAATTATTTCTTCGTTATTGATCAAGATTCTCAAATCCATTATTTTTAATTAAATTTCCTTATCGAATTTACACCTGCTTTTGGTCTTTTGATCATTTTGCCCTTCAACGTGTTCGAGAATTTCATTTCAATCCTTTTGCATTTTTAATTTCATGTTTTAACTAAAATTGGGTCTTACATAATCTCCCCCACTTAAGGAATTTGGTCCTCCAAATTAGAACTAAGTCATATGAGTCCATAGACTACTCCGGGTACGTTTTCTCATATCATACTCTTAAATTCTTCTGTGACCTTTCTGGAGTGTGTTTCTTCTCAAGAAATTTAATTAGGGAGATCATCTTAAACCTCAATACTTTCTCATTCATGTCTAATGCCCGAATCAACTTTTTAATATACTTATATTTGCAATGAGCTGAACTGTTGGAGTTCATATCCGATCACCTATGCTGGATCTGGATAGTATTGCCGAAATATCAAAAGATGGGACACATTGTGGAGGCCTATTTATTCAGGTGATAATGCCAACCTACAGGTCTTATCTCCCACTTGTCCAATCTCTCAAAAATTCCATTCAGCAAAACTCAATTTGCCTTCTTCCTGAGTCTCGTTATATCCTTATTCCCTTAGGATAAATAACCTCAACAATATTGATTCACCCTCGGTGAATTCAATGCTTTTTGTCTACTCTGAGGTGTTCTTAATCTCTCCCTCAACTGAACATCCTCAGAGACTTATTATACTAATTCAGAAGAAGTTTCTATCTGTCACCCACTTTTTCTTGTCTGAATCGGGGAACAACCCCTACAACCATACACTGCCTCATAATTGTTATCTTGATACTCAAGTACCAACTGTCGTTATTGACGACTTTAATTTATAGCAACTGATCATCCCAGGAGCTTATAAAATCAATGCACATACTCTCATCATATCCTCCAGAACTTGTACAGTCCTCTCTGACTGACCATCTGTCTGAGGACGAAAAGCTGTGCTAACACTCAGTCGGGTTCCCATAGCTTCCTGAAAAATATTCCCCGAAGTGGGAAGTGAAGTGGAAATCCCTATATGATACCATGCTCACTGGAACGCTACATAATGTTCCACAATCTTTCTTATACCTGAATCCTCATAAACACTCTGAGTATCTGGGGATTTCATAACCAAAAGGTGGGTAGACTTAGTCAACTTAGCGACTATCATCTAAATAGCCTCGTGACTCATCTGAGTCCTCTATAACCCATCACAAAATTCATGGAGACTTGCTCCCATTTTCGTGTCGTGTCGATATAGGTAGAGACTGCAATAACTCTGCAGACTTTTAATACTCTACCTTATTCTGCTGACATATTAGGCACTTTTCCACAACCTCTACCATATCTCTTTTCACATCTGACCACCAATACCCTTTTCAGAGATTTCATATATTTATTCGTTACTTTCTGTATGCACTGCATATCCCAAAGAGTAAGCTTCTGACAATATTACTATCTCATCAACTGTGGTCCTGGGGAGCACTTATACTGTCTCTGAACCTCTGTAAATCATCGACACTCTCAGTGAACTCTGTCACTATACCTTTCTGAATCTGACCTAAACCATCGACACCATGCCGATCATCATGCTAAGCCTGTCAAATCCGGGCACTCTCATCCGGTTCTAGTCTCAGGCTAGCTGTCACACAATACCTGTCATCATCAGAAGGGATCACATCACTACTGAGGCTCACAACTGCTCAAGCAGCTTACGCTCCCTGACCATCATATGTAATACCATCCTGAGGCTCTTTCTGCTCAAGGCATCAGCCATCACATTAGCCCTTCTTGGGTGGTACAATTTTTCCACAATCAAAATCTCTCAGAAGCTCTAACCCACTTTATTATTTCATATTCGACTCTTTCTGTGAAAACAGATACTTGGGACTTTATGATCAGTGCATACCCAATATTTCTCACCATGTACATAATAGTACCATATCCTCAGTCAAGTACTACCGCTGCCAACTTTAATCATGGGTCAGATAGTTTATTTCATGATCCTTGAGTCATCTGAATCCACAATCGACTATCTTCCCATTTTGCATCCATACACAGCTCATTCATTATTTTGAGTTATTCATACACACGGAGAACCTCTTGAGCTGTTGGGTATGGTGAAAATAATCACGGTGGTCAGTTCATACTTCACTACACCAAAATTCATGTCACATCTATCATCTCACTTATCATCTCATTCAAATACCACGCTTTCTTAGTTAAACGTGTCAACAAAGTATACCCTTTTTCAGAATTCGCAACAACCATCTGTAAAAGCAATTTTTCAATTGTTGCTTATAATTTTCCCTGGACTTTAAATACACCCAATTTATCATCAATAAGGATGATGACCAATCGGTCCAGGTAAAGTTTAAATAATCTCATTGTAGTTGAGCTCCATTACATATTTCAATCGCCCATATCCTTGACTTATGTACGCATAAGCGTATAATATCACTTCAAAATTGCTCTCGTTCAAGGTATAAACCCACGTCATTTCCTTTTTTTTATATTAACGGCTTTTATTAATTTTTAATATTTTAACCTAATTTTATAGTTCTTTATCGTACTAGTAAAAGTATCCAAATTTTAAATTTATATCTTACTACGGTCGATTTCAAGTTATAGATTATATATATATATATATATTTCTAGACGCTGTTAAGTCCTCAGGCGGGGAGGTATTTTGAAATACCTTTATTAACCCTTAGACTTAACCACAATTACTTTACATATCAGTCCCTATGGTCACAATTCATATTCGCTACTAATTGCTTTAATCCTAATGACTTCATATCGTAAAGTTGTTCTTACCTTGCATACGCCTCTTACTCCAATACATCTTGTATTTAGGATCAAGCATATCTCAAAGATTATCTCTTTATTGTATCAATTATAACGAAACTCTGTCATTATTCATTCTGTGAGTACCATCATTTGCTCCTTTAATTTCAACCGTTGCACCCCTTTTTATTACTTGTCAAAACTTACAGTATACTTTTTAGGGGTAACCATATCACTATCTTAGGATAAAAATCCAAACATCATAATATGCAGCCGACTACTTTATTCTCAAATATTACGTTAAATTATTCATAGTCCATTGAATAAAATCGACTGACTTATACTTCTTCCCCCGTTTTCAACTTAAAATCTCTTCATAATTATTTCATTAGTTAACCTTCCTCTATTGGGGTACTCATTTATCAGCATTGTGCCCAAGAGTGTATGCATTCATGTCTTTTACTCACTTACATGCGAATGAAGGCGGTATGAAGAAATACGTGGTACCAGGACCAATTGACACAATTACTTCTTTATTCATAAGCAGTGTGGTATCTCTCACCACATCCTGTGAAACATCAGTAGTGTCCTGGTCCAAAATATACACTCACCTTTGTCTAACAGCCTACTTTCCTTTTCTCTTCGACTGTGGCCTCCCTTTTTGATGCAGCTATCTCAACAGGGTTTTCTCTATCTCTTTACCTTTCTGTGGGGCAATTTCGCCCAACTCTGAGCAATCATAATAAATGGTCCGTCTTACCACACTTAACGGTCATTTTCATCAATAATATGTAGGTGTAGGCCATATTTCTGTGGTATTTACTACACATTCTACAGTGATCCGTAGCAGATTGGGGTTCTCCAATCACAATACCCCTCAAAAGTGCTACAATCGGATAACTAGGGCCTTACCAATCATCTTAGCCTATAACTCATCAAATCAAATCTTTTTCCAAACTACCCCTTTTTCTCGTTCTGCCATCTCTATCATTCTCGATTCTCTTTCTGTCTCTATTTCGACCTTTACTACCTTTCCCAATCTCAGTGGCATGCAACTCTCAATCTTATTCACACCACTGTAGTTTACGTAATGCCTTGACATAGGTAATATCTCACGGGCCAATCGGACTCTAATCGATAATCTGAGCCCTTCCATAAACTTTTAGACATCTCGACTGTCACTGTTCACAGTGTCGAGGTAATATCTGCCCTAGAATATAACTAAGTTTCATACTTATAATTCATTCTCATCAATAAATCAATTTCTCTGGGTCAGAGTAAGAAGTTTTATTTATAATTTCCTTTAAGAAATGTCCGGGATATTCTGTCACCAGAATACATCCAAAATATATCTCTTGTCAACTCTGGATGTCTAACTCTTAAGATGGGTCAAGCGGACTTTTATTAATGCCCTGACTCGCCCTCAAATCTTATGTATACTCTGAGCAATTTACTCCCAAAATATTCTCCACACTCCGCTCCAACCTCGTGAAGCGTGTCTCAACACTGTCTGATCTCTCTATCGGACTCTGTGAGGCATGCTCACTTTAGCCTCTATTTCATTCTCATACTGATTCTCCTAGGTCAACACAGCACGACTAGCAGGCTCAGGCCTACCTCTATGACCTCTGCCTCGTGCTCTACCTTCTCTATCGCGACTAATATTAGGCATTCCTGCATTCTCAACCATTTCTTAGTTAAAACCCATCTTGATATACACTATTGTATCTAACCAAGCACAGTAACACGGGGATGTAATTTCCTAATTACTGATACTGACACACATCAGACCAATTTCTGCTCTGATACCACCTTTATATGTCACGACCCAAAACTACCCAAAAATCAGAATAAATTTTTTGCGTTTTGTTATTTTCTTTCATGCTTACCTGTCCTCTGATCGTGACCACACTTCACTAACAATTGGGCTGTGCGTCAATGCCAGTCCCACCAAATTAATTCTTTCTTAGTCATTTATAAATATTTACAATATTTATACATCCCCTAAAGTTACTTACAAACATGTTACTATGCTATGCTTATTTAGATACAATATGTACAAGTGTATATACCTTAAATGATGGGCAGCAGCGAATATCCGGAATGCAGTACTCAGTCGCCTCAACATCTACTGGAGATTATCTGTGTAAGAAAATGAAAGGGGTGAGCACATCAAGCTCAGTAAGGCAATCCTACAAACAAGTAGGTAACCATACTACCTACATGAACGTGGTGCCATGCATAAACCACCCTTTCTCCACACATTTCAAAACTGATGTAATGATTCATGATGTCATGTAAAACACGTTCGCATGGAAAATTCAACATGCAACTCTTTTTAAATCATTTCTTTCTCATTTAAAAATTTCACAATAAAGTCAGGACTTAACCCTCCTTTGGGTGGTCCTGACTCACACAAAACCATGAAAATCAGTTTACATCACACATGGGTTTAAAAAGCATGAAAATAGCATCATGCAAATTTAGTTTAAAACCCAGTTTCAATCATCGTCAAGATCATCAACATGCGAGACTAGGCAACATCTGTATATCGATAATAACCAGGACTATGGCCATATGTCCTTCGGAGTTCCTCTACTGCACGGATCCTAGTGTGCGGGTTCTCACCATGATCAGGAACCACCCGAAAGGTGGGTTAATCCAACCCGTCAGTCTTATTCGATCCCACGCATCTGAAGATGCCGTATCCGAAGATACCCTGTATCTAAAGATACCACACGATACATCATACTCCATGCTACTTGCATGGTACATCGTACTCCGTGGACCCATATCATATCTCTATACTCATGTCATGTCTCAAAACGCACGTGCGAGCCTATTTAATCGGTGACACACAGTCTACCCGATGCTTCAAGCACGGCTTATCGCATGTTCTCATAAAAATCAGTGCGAGCGATGCTCAACACTCTCATCAAATCAAGTAAAACTAGTGCGAGCTAAGCTCTAGCACTCTGTATGCAAACCATCACGAAAATCATCTATATATATATATATATAAATCTGGTGCGAGCGAAGCTCCCACACCCTGTCTCAAAAATCATGTAAAAATATGGTGCGAGTTAGACTCAGCACCCTGTCACGAGAATCATGTAAAATCTGGTGCGAGTGGGACTCCAGCACCAATGCATGTAAACCTCTAGTGTGAGCTCTCGCTCCAGCACTAATGCATGCATCACACAAATCAAAACATCGTACGAGCTGAGCTCTAGCATGTCATATGTCAATAAAAACACGTAGGCGGCTCTGTTTCCTCAAAACAGTTTTCAAAACAATTTCATCGCTGAAACTATGAAATGCTGTGCATTTTTCTTTCAAGGTTAGCCAGCCTACTCATGCATGCATCAAAACACCTCCAGAATGAGCAGGAACCTCTTGTTCTTGCTCCTCCCAATTTTTCCTAAAGTTGTAAATTTTTACCCTTAACAAGGGTATTTTGGTAATTTGTCCATTCGAGGCACTAAAATTATTTATTTACTTCTAGACCCTTCAGATAATTCAAAAGACTGCATATGACTTGAAATTTCGTAAAGTTACCTCTAGCAGTCTGTAGAATTTGCTTACCTTATTTTTCTGTAGAGTCTGACCTTTCCTTTTCCACTACTGTCTCGTCACGCAGTCCGATCTGCTCCCAATCCAATGTCTGAAACTGCGTATAATTATTTCTCAGGTCAGATATTATACAATTTAATTGTATTTCCTATTTCCTGGGCTTAATTTAAATCATTAGGCCCCTTTTACCCCTCCCGATTGCACCTTAATGCGCCTTAATCGGCCTTAAGCCCGTTTTCCACTTAATTTTCACATTATCGAGGCCTATTGGGCTCATTGGGCCCACCAACAATTTCTTGGGCCTCGTTCTAATTCTCGAATAGCTAAATTTATTATTTATGACAATTTATCTAAATTTTCATAATTTAATTTATTTTATGCGATAATTAAATCTGAAGCACGCATAACGATGTAAATTGTCGTAAATAAGGGTTACTTACCCGAGATTTCATGCTAGTATGCAAATCGAGGCTGTCTCGAGCTCTCGTTTGATGTCAATTGTCGAGCTACACAATTTCATAAATTTTCGGGTAAATTTCCAGTCGAAAATTAATTAAATAAAATATTCTAAAATTTAAATCAGTCAATTTCGACCGCTACTGACTTACCCGTAGCTCGATTACATCGCCATAATTTTTCTACAATTTTTTCCTCTTTTTCTTTTTCCCTTTTTCTCCTTTTTTCCTTTCCTCATTGGCTGAACCGGTTCGGTCCGGTTCAGACCCGGTTCGGACCCGTCGGTTCACCCCGGTTCACTCCGGTTCGATCGGTTCAGTCCCTTGCCGGCCGATTCTCCGTCGGCTTTCGTCGCCAATGGCTCCGTTGGGTCGTCCGCATCTCAGATCTGGGGTCGATTTCGGTTGAGGTCGTCGGAAAGTAACCAGTCTGACCTTTCTCCTCTTCCGTCGGAACCCATTTCTCTTTCCGCCGTTTTTCGACGTTTGCCGGCAGTTTCGTCGGGCGTGGCCGCCACAAATCGGCTCGTCTGCGCTTGGGGAACGTTCAGCTGGGGGCGGGGTCGGCCATATCGGTGCCGTTCGCCGTCGATCGGAGCTCTTTCTCCTGCGGCTTCTCTCCCCGATTCGTCGATCTCCGACGAGTTCCAAGGCGCGTCGCCTGTGCTGTGAAGTCGCCCGGGGTCGGGCTACCTTCGTCGGCCCTCGCCTGGGTCTCTGGCCGCCGGTGGCTCGCCGGTGGTCTCCTCGATTTTTGGTTTCCGTTTTTCCCATTTCTCTCTCGCCGAAACTTCAATTCTCTTTTTTTCCATTTATTAATTTATTTTTATATATTTATTTATTTATTTTATTAATATTTTAAATCATTAAAATACATTAAAAATACCCAAATATCTCTTAAAATATCCTTAAAATTATTATTTAATTCTAAATTCATTTATTTAATTTATTTAATTTATTTTAACCCTTTTCGATATTTTTTTTATTATTTTCGGGATTATTTTTCAAAATAAAAATCTCGATTTATTCTAATAAATTTATATCTTGATCAATTTAACTCGAAATTTAATTATTTCTTCGTTATTGATCAAGATTCTCAAATCCATTATTTTTAATTAAATTCCTTATCGAATTTACACCGACTTTCGATCTTTTGACCATTTTGCCCTTCAACGTGTTCGAGAATTCCATTTCAATCCTTTTGCTTTTTTAATTTCGTGTTTTAACTAAAATCGGGTCTTACAAAGAGAGAGCCACCGACGAGCCACCACCGGACGAAGCACCGACGACCAAATGGCCAGGCGAGGGCGACGAAGCGAGAGGACGACCGTGCGATCCTCCTGGTACCAGTGACGTGCTCCGACGATGGCGAGAGGAGCAGATCGGCGAAGTTGAAGCCGAAAAGAGGAGAAGAGGAACGTCAGCCACCAGCGTTATTTTAACTCGATCCAAGGCCAGCCGAGCGTTCCCCTGCCAGAGACGAGCTGAATGGCGACAGCGAGGCACCGGGAACCAGCACGACTACGCTGGAACGACGAAAGGAAGCCTGAACTTGTACGAACCGATTTAGTAAGAAGAGAACCGGGCTGAACTGGACCGAACCGGTTCAACCAAGAAAGAGAGGAAAAAGGGAGAAAAAAAGAAAATTAGAAAAAGGAAAAAGGGAAAAATTTTCTGGTATACACCAGACTTCGGGTAAGTCGATAAGAGGTCAAAAGTGACCGATTTGATTTTTGAAAAACATTATTTAAATTATATTTGATCAAAAATTTACCTAGAATTAAATATAACATTGTGCAGCTCGACGATAGATCGCGTACGTGAGCCCGATGGAACTTCGATTTACGCACCATCGCATAATCTCGGGTAAGTAAAGCTCATTTACAATAATTTATGTAATTATCGCGTATGAAAGATTTATTTTACGAGTTACAGATTAAATTCCTCGTTTAATGGATAATATTGGGATTTTTAATTAAATTGTCGTAAATGATATACGGGCTATACAAAGAGTCTAAAAAAAGGCCCAATAAGTACTGATGGGCCTAGTGAGCCCAGTAGGCCTTGATGAAAGAATTAATAAGTGAAAACGAGCTTAAAACGAATTAAGACCCATTAAGGTGCAATCGGGCCCAATAAGAGAAAAATTGGCCCAATTAGCTAAATCGACTGTAGTAAATATGAAAAAAAATATTTATTGAGTTAAATTGACTTAATAAATAATTATATGCATCTCCGAGACTGGATTAGGAGCAGGTCGGATTGGACGAACCTCCGATAGAGAGATTTAGCTACGTACTCGACGGGATTCGAGGTAAGGGATATAATTTAGAGTAGCGTTAGTACTCCTTCGTCCTTAACAACTGTTTATGTATGGGAATATGAATTGAATGATATTTTGTGAAATGGATTTCCAACTGTCTTCAAACCAAAGCCAAAACCATTTCTCGAGTTTTCAGCATGTTTTCTATATATGAGATACATTTTTACAGCATGCATGTTTATAAAAGTGATTTTTCAATTCTGAGATGAAAGCATAGTGTTTTCATGTGAGATTAGGGTTAAAGTCCCAATATGTTTTATGGAACAATATTTTCATGACACGGGTTAAAGTCCCGAAACAACTTTTAAGCTATATTTTCCTGGTACAGGTATGAGTCCCAAGAAATGACTATGATAACTATCCTTTCCATGTTTACACGGGCTAGAGTCCCGTAATGATTTATGAAAACCATGTTTTCTATGAGAAACGAGTTAGAGTCCCGTAACGATTTTGAGAATCGAGTTAGAGTCTCGTAATGGTTTTCAGTACACGGGTATGAGGCCCAAAATGATTTTGATAAATGGGTAAGAGGCCCAAAATGATTTTTGTGGGGGTAAAAAGCCATGATATGACGATAGTCAGAGGATCTGGGGTCGATCTTACATACATAGGGTAGCGTATGGAGACGATCGAGGATCTACCTAGTCGACGACTAGAGAACGGGCAGGCTCTGACTTGATATGAGAAATGTGCGTATAGTCCACACTTGGTGATGCACGTGAGTTCGTGGGTATAGTCCCCATTTAGTGGTACACAAGAGATAGGGCAGCGTACGACCCTGATCCAGTCCTATGGCTCCCTGTACTATGGCTATGAGTACCTATGATGAACGTCCTACGGGACCAAATGTATGATGTCCTTTGGGACTATTATATGAGATGATTGCCTAACCCTACACAATGAATTGGCGAAATGATATATATGTTTTCGCACATTTCATGCTACCGGTTTTATGATTTGCTATTGAATACTGATTTTCTATGATGAGATTTTAAAGGTAGCCATGAGTATGTTTTACGAAATGTGCTTATGATAGCATGATTTCACTTTTAAAGTAACAGTGTGATATGATTCACATATTTTGAGCTTTTGAGATACTTTATATATGTTTAGACTATATGATATGATTTCAGCATGATACGTTTTACGAAAACGATGTATAGGTGTAAACTGATGATTTTAGAGCATGTGTTTACTACTTTTATGAAATGTAAGCATCTCTACTCCAATGCATAAGTATGTTGATTTGTAAAACCATGAGTTTTACCATGTTTTGAGTATTTAAAGCTATTTTAAATGTATCTCTTACTGAGTCTGAAAAACTCACCCCCCTCATCTCCATCTCCCAGATTATCTACAGCGAGTCTACTACACATATGACACTTTGGTCGTTGACAAGATAGTCTGACCTTTCATCGGATACTTTCGTAGCCTTGAGGTACAGTCTTACTCGTATTCCAGACATGTGATACAGAATAGACACTATTGTATATAATAGTTAGGATGTAATAGCTGTAAATGATTATATATATACAAAGTTTTAATTACGTAGAATGTATGTGATGTAATGCAATCCTGAAAATGAAAAAGGTTTTAAATCTAGACATGGGATAGGAAGACAACATAGTTAATGGATAAAAAGTTTAAATTAGCCCCATTTTTCTACGCTTCCGGGGTGTGACAGATTTGCTTGGTATCAGAGCAAATGTTGTGTTGTACTGTCGTGTTTAGTAATAAGAGTGTATTACATCCCAATGTGTATATGCTTGTCTGGTAGTAAAGTAAGCTTACCTGTCAAAGTATGACTTAATTTATGGATTATGTACAAATAGTAGATCAGTGATCATAAGTGGTAGACGGAGCCGTTCACAGAGACGAGCTCAACCCACTCCACCTTCTCCCCCTCAACCTGAAAGCCTTACTGATGGAATAAGGGGCTCGAGGAGACAGTACAGGGTATGAGGGAAGGACTTACAACCTTTACCATTATGTTTACCCAGCAATTTGGGGTATGTACACCTAGTACGAAGATAGCTACTCGCCTAATCCTCCTCCCCCACCAGTTCCTCTAGTAGCCCCAGCCTCTCAGCCAACAGTTCCCCAGCATAGGGATGACGGAGAGACTCAGAGGGTGTGAGATTTCTTGGGTATGCATCCTCCGGAGTTCACAAGGCTTAAGGACCCGGCTAAGGTTAAGGAGTGGATCGTAGATATTGAGACGATATTTCAATTTTGGGGTGTACTGATAGGGAGAGAGTGATTATGGCAGGTTATATGATGAAAGGCCAGGCTAAGTTGTGGTAGAGATCCACATAGATAATATTAGCTGAGGATCCCTCAGAGATCACATGGAATGCTTTCTTAGTCACATTCCGAGAGCAGTATATATCGCTTGCAGCTTGAAAGAAGATGTAGACAGAGTTTTTAGATTTGAGAAAGGGAAGTTCTACAGTAGACAAGTATGAGAATAGAATTACAACCCTGATGAGATACGATCTAGAGACAGTTAGATATCCCAAGCGTCGGACATAGAGATTTCTGGCAAGATTGAGATCCGAGATAAGAGATAGACCGATGGGTTAGAATATCGTAGATTTCAGAGATGCCCTAAGGCGATCCCAGAAGATAGAGAGGGGCTTAGACGTTTCTCAAACAGAGCATGGTTTCGGGAGTTCAGGCAAAGTTAAGGGGAAGAGAGTAGTTACTTCTCGACATGATTTGAGAGGGGGTCAGCCCAAGAGACAGAGGGTAGAAGGACCTCAGATAGGGGTTGGTAAGCCCAAGACTACAGTTGGTGCCACATGTATGATTAGAGGCCTTGAGATAAGAGTGCCACGATGCAGGACATGTGGCAATATTCACAATGGACCTTACCGCGTAGGTACAGTTACTTTCTACAGATTTGGTGAAGTAGGACACCTGATGAAAGAGTGTCCACTTATAAGATCTTAGAAACCTCATGAGGTATCTAGACAGACAGAGAGACCGGCTCAGGCTCCACAGAGGAGAGCTACAGCCACAGACAAGGGCAAGAAGCCTATCTCCTAGGGCCAAGTGTATGCCCATAATCAGGAGACAACGGATACATCTTTCGATATTATCCGAGATACTCTCATTATCTGTAATCATGAAGCACATGTACTGTTTGACCCAGGTTCTACACACTCGTTTATGTCACCATAATTTGCATGTAAGTTTCATAGGAAACTTGGAGTCACTAGATTACATGTTGCACATAAGTACACCTATGCATGAGATACAGAAAATAGATATGATATGTAAAGCTTATGATATGATGGTAGGAGATAAGAAGTTGTTAGCAGATCTAGTATGGTTGAATATGCAAGACTTTGATGAAATATTAGGCATGGATTGGTTAGCTACCAATCGTGTAAGTCTAGGCTGCTACACTAAGACCTTAACTTTCTCCTTACAAAAAAAGTTCAGTGTATGTTTGGTTAGAAAGTAATAAAAGTGCATAGTGTTAAAGTAATAAAATGATATGATGTTTATGTATGAGACTGACGTATGATGTTTGATTGTGTGAATGATACATTGCCTTCATTTCTGATGAGAGTTGGAACCACCAAGAATATAGGATGTTTCGATGGTATGTGAGTTTCTTGAAGTATTCTCAGAGGACTTATCGGGGTTACCACCCGAAGGAGAGGTTGAATTTACCATCGAGCTTGTACCAGATACTCAACCTATCTCCAAGCCATCTTATCAAATGGCACAGGTAGAGTTGGAAGAATTAAAGAGGCAATTACAAGGATTACTCCATAAGGGGTTTATAAGGCCTAGTGTGTCACCATGAGGTGCACCGGTACTATTTTATCAGAAAGAAGAATTGTAGTTTATGTCTATGTATAGACTATAGGCTTTTGAATAAAGCAAGAGTTACAAACAAGTATCCCCTGCCAAGGATAGATGAGTTAACTGATCAGCTGAGAGGGGCTTCAGTGTTTTCAAGGATAGACTTAAGATCGGGTTATCATCTGCTAAGGATTAAGGAGGCTGATGTACCGAGGACAACATTCCAGACCTGATATGGGCACTACGGGTTTCTAGTTATGCCCTTTTGGATTGACTAATGCCTCAGCTGCATTCATGAGTCTTATGAATGATGTCTTTCGAGAATACTTGGATAGATTTGTGATAGTATTCATCGATGACATCCTGATTTATTCTGGATCCCAAGAAGAGCACAAACAACATTTGAGGACTGTGCTCCAAACTCTCCATGAGAAGAAGCTATAGGTAAGTTTAGTAAGTGTGCTTTCTGGCTAGAACATATTTCATTCCTCGGATATGTAGTATCTAAGGATGGGGTGTCAGTAGGTCCATCCAAGGTAGATGCATATTGAGATGGAAAAGACTGAGGATAATCACGGAGGTCAGAAGCTTCTTAGAATTGGTAGGGTATTACCGACGGATTGTCGAGGAGTTTTTACAGATAGTAGCTTCATTAACCAGATTAAACGTTAAAGAGGTTCAGTTTATATGGTTTGAGTAGTGTGAACAGAGCTTTCAAGAGCTTAAATGTCGATTGACTACGGCACCAGTCTTGACAATTCTGAGTGGTTCTGGGGGATACATGATATACAGTGATGCTTCCCACCAGGGTCTCGACTGTGTGCTTATGCGGCATGGTAGAGTGGTAGCTTATGGATCCCGTCAGTTAAAGGATCACGAGCGTAATAATCCCACTCACGACTTGGAGTTAGCTGCAGTAGTGTTTGCACTAAAGATATGACGGCATTACTTGTATAGAGAAAGATTTCAGATCTTCACTGACCATAAGAGTCTCAAGTACTTGTTTGATCAGAAAGAGCTGAATATGAGACAACAGAGATGGATAGAGCTCCTCAAGGTTTATGACTGCGAGATTTTATACCATCCTGGTAAGACGAACGTGGTAGCCGACGCCCTGAGTTGGAAGGTATGATGTCCTACATGATGATTAGAGATTGGGACTTATTGGGACAATTCGTGGAACTCAGGATTAGTATGGATGAGATTGAGCATGGATACATGGCTAGCCTACGGATTGAACCCAGTATACTATGCCAGATTAGAGCTGGATAACGAAACGATCAGAGGTTACTGGATATGGTTAGCCAGGTAGAGCAGAGATCGCAGTCTGAGTTTACGGTCAGTGATGATGGATTACTGAGGTACCAAGACCGTATCTGTGTGCCATAAGATGACACATTGAGACAGAGCATTCTGAAGGAGTCCCATTGTTCTAGATTCACCTTGCTCTCGATTTAGTGGAACAGGCAGCTAAGGGTGTTCAGCTTATATGTGACAGATTGAGGACCGCACAGAAAAGTTATGCCGATGTGCGCAGACGTCCTCTTGAATTTCAAGTTGGGACTCCGTATTTGTTAAGGTGTCACCGATGAAGGGTATAGTACGCTTCGAAAAAAGAGGAAGTACTACGATTTAAGATTATCCCACTAGTAAAGGTTCTCTAGCAATACCATAGGACAGAAGAAGCCACTTGGAAACTAGAGAGCCAAATAAGGGAGAAGTACCCTCACCTAGTTGATGGACCAGCTTGAATTCAGAGCACTGAATTCTTAAAAGGTGGAGAGAAATGTGAAACCCAAATTTTTCCCACTATGTTCATCATTTGGAATCATAAGACGGATGAATTAAGCATATGAATGTGAATGATGTAGTGGAGGTATGAAAATATGGAACAGGATAAATGAGGAGCAGTAATTTAAATTAAAGGGAGTTAAATCGTTGGACGAAAGATACAAAATTTAAATGAGAAAGGATAGTGAGTCCGATAAGGAAAATCGGTATAAATTGGTCCCGAACGTGTAGAAGGGTAAAATGATCAAAAGACCTGAAATTGGTATAAATTCAACGAGAAAATTTCGTTATAAATATGGATTTAAGAAATCTTGATCGATAAAGAAGAAATTATTAGATTCTGAGTCCAATTGGTCAAGATACAAAAATATTACGATAAATCGTAATTTTCGCCTGAGACATTATACCGAAAATATGGAAAAAAAATTATACCAGAAAAATAATTAAATATAATAAAAATATATTTAATTGATTAAATATATTAAGTTAATGAAGAGTGAAGATATTTTTTAAAAATAATGTATTTTATTCATTAAAATAATAATAAAGTATATTATAAAAAAAAAAGAGAATTGAAAATTGAGATTTGCAAAATTGAAGAAAGGAAAGAAACAGACAAAAATGCGAAGAAGCGAAGGAGGAAGATAGAGCCACCGACGAGCCACCACCGGACGAAGCACCGGTGACCAAACGGCCAAGCGAGGTTCGACGAAGCTAGAGGACGACCGTGGATCCCCTTGGTACCAGTGAAGTGCTCCGACGACAACAAGAGGAGCATATCGGTGAAGTTGAAGTCGAAAAGAGCGAAATAGGAACGGCGGCCATCGGCGTGATTTCAACCCAATCCCAGGCCAGCCGAGCGTTCCCCTGCAAGAAACAAGCTCAATAGCGACAGCAAGGTGCCGAGAACCGATCGGATGATGTCGAAACGGTGAAAGGAAGCCTAAATCAGTACGGACCGGTTCAGTAAGAAGAGAACCGGGCTGAATCGATTGGTCTGAACCGGGCTGAACTGGTAAGAAAGGAAAAAAGGAGAAAAAAGAAAGAAAAAGAGAAAAAGGGAAAAGGGAAAAAAATTTCGGTATACACCAGACTTCGAGTAAGTTGGTAAGAGGTCAAAAGTGATCGATTTGATTTCCAAAAAAAATTATTTAAATTATATTTGATCAAAAATTTACCCGAATTAAATATAAAATTGTGCAGTTCGACGATAAATCGTGTACGTGAGCCTGGTTGAACTTCGATTTGTGCACCATAGCATAATCTCGGGTAAATAAAGCTCATTTATGACAATTTATGCAATTATCGTGTATTAAAGATTTCTTTTACGAGTTACGGATTAAATTCCTCGTTTAGTGGATAATATTGGGATTTTTAATTAAATTGTCATAAATGATATACGAGCTATACAAAGAGTCTAGAAAAAGGCCCAATAAGTATTGATGGGCCTAGTGAGCCCAGTAGGCCTTGATGAAAGAATTAATAAGTGGAAACGAGCTTAAAACGGATTAAGACCCATTAAAGTGCAATCGGGCCCAATAGGACAAAAATTGGCCCAATTAGCTAAATCGAATGTAGTAAATATGAGAAAACTATTTATTGAGTTAAATTGACTTAATAAATAATTATATGCAGCTCCGAGATTGGATTAGGAGCAGGTCGGACTGGACGAACCTCTGACAGAGAGATTTAGCTACGTACTCGACGAGATTCGAGGTAAGGGATATAATTTAGAGTAGCGTTAGTACTCCTTCGTCCTTATCAACTGTTTATGTATGGGAATATGAATTGAATTAGATTTTGTGAAATGGACTTCCAACTGTCTTCAAACCGAAGCTAAAACCATTTCTCGAGTTTTCAGCATGTTTTCTATATATGAGATACATTTTTACAGCATACATGTTTATAAAAGTGATTTTTCACTTCTGAGACGAAAGCATATTGTTTTCATGTGAGATTAGGGTTAAAGTCCCAATATATTTTATGAAACAATATTTTCATGACACAGGTTAAAGTCCCAAAATAACTTTTAAGCTATAATTTCGCGGTATGGGTATGAGTCCCAAGAAATGACTATGAGAACTATGCTTTCCATGTTTACACGGGCTAGAGTCCCGTAATGATTTATGAAAATCATGTTTTCTATGAGAAACGGGTTAGAGTCCCGTAACGATTTTGAGAATCGAGTTAGAGTCCCGTAATGGTTTTCAGTACACGAGTATAAGGCCCGAAATGATTTTGATAAAATAGGTAAGAGGCCCAAAATGATTTTTGTGGGGTAAAAAGGCATGATATGACGATAGTCAGAGGATCTGGGGTCGATCTCTCATACATAGGGTAGCGTATGGAGACGATCGAGGATCTACCTAGCCGACGACCAGAGAATGGGCAGGCTCGACTTGATATGAGAAATGTGCATATAGTCCACACTTGGTGATGCACGTGAGTTCATGCATATAGTCCCCATTTAGTGGTGCACAAGAGATAGGACAGCGTACGACCCTGATCCAGTCCTACGGCTCCTTGTACTATGATTATGAATACCTATGATGAACGTCCTACGGGACCAGATGTATGATGTCCTTCGAGACTATTATATGAGACGATTGCCTGACCCCACACGATGAATTGACGGAATGATATATATATATATATATATATGTTTTCGCACATTTCATGCTACATGTTTTATGATTTGCTATTGAATACAGATTTTCTATAATGAGATTTTAAAGGTAGCCATGAGTATGTTTTACGAAATGTGCCTGTGATAGGATGATTTCACTTTTAAAGTAACAGTGTGATATGATTCACGTATTTTGAGCTTTTGAGATGCTTTATGTATGTTTACACTATATGCTATGATTTCAGCATGATACGTTTTACGAAAACGATGTATAGGTGTAAACCGATGATTTTAAAGCATGTTTTTACTGCTTTTATGAAATGTAAGCATCTCTACTCCATTGCATAAGTATGTTGATTTGTAAAACCATGAGTTTTACCATGTTTTGAGTATTTAAAGCTATTTTAAATGTATCTCTTACTGAGTCTAAAAAACTCACCCCTATCTTCTCCATCTCCCAGATGATCTACAGCGAGTCTACTGCACATATGAGACTTTGGTCGTTGACAAGATAGTTTGACCTTTCATCGGATACTTTCGTAGCCTTAAGGTACATTCTTACTCATATTCCAGACATGTGATACAGAATAGACACTATTGTATATAATAGTCGAGATGTAATAGTTGTAAATGATTATATATATACAAAATTTTAATTACGCAAAATGTATGTGATGTAATGCGATCCTGAAAATGAAAAAGGTTTTAAATCTAGAAATGGGACAGGAAAACAACATAGTTAATGGATAAAAAGTTTAAATTAGCCTAATTTTTCGTGCTTTCGGGGCGTGACAGATTCGCTTGGTATTAGAGCAAATGTTGTGTAGTACTGTCGTGTCTAGTAATAAGAGTGTATTACATCCCAATGTGTCTATGCATGTCTGGTAATAAAGTAAGCTTACCTGTCAAAGTATGACTTAATTTATGGATTATGTGCAAATAGTAGATCAATGATCATGAGTGGTAGACGGAGCCATTCACAAAGACGAGCTCAACCCGCTCCACCATCTCCCCTTCAACCTGAGAGCCTTTCTGATGGAATAAGGAGGCTCGAGGAGACAGTACAAGGTATGAGGGAAGGACTTACATCCTTTACCACTATGTTTACCCAACAGTTTGGGGTATGTACACCTGGTACAGAGATAGCTACTCCTACGCCTAATCCTCCTGCCCCACCAGTTCCTCCAGTAGCCCTAGCCCCTCAACCAGCAGTTCCCCAGCATAGGGATGACAAAGAGACTCAAAGGGTGCGAGATTTCTTGGGTATGTATCCTCTGGAGTTCACAAGGCTTAAGGACCCGGTTAAGGCTGAGGAGTGGATCGTAGATATTAAGGCGGTATTTCAGTTTTGGGGTGTACTGATCGGGAGAGAGTGATTATGACAGGTTATATGATGAAGGGCTAGGATAAGTTATGGTGGAGATCCACACAGATAATATTAGCTAAGGATCCCTCAGAGATCACATGGAATGCTTTCTTAGTCGCATTCTGAGAGCAGTATGTACTGCTTGCAGCTCGAAAGAAGATGCAGACAGAGTTTTTGGATTTGAGAAAGGGAAGTTCTACAGTAGACAAGTATGGTAACATAATTACAACCTTGATGAGATACGATCTAGAGACAGTTAGAGATCCCTGAGCACCGAACAGAGAGATTTCTGGCAGGATTGAGATTTGGGATTAGAGATAGACCGATGGGTCAGAATATCGTAGATTTCAGAGATGCTCTAAGGTGAGCCCATGAGATAGAGGGGCTTAGACGTTCCTCAAGCAGAGCATGGTTTCAGGAGTTCAGGCAGAGTTAAGGGGAAGAGAGCAGTTACTTCTCGACATGATTTGAGAGGGGTCAGCCCAAGAGACAGAGGGTGGAAGGACCTCAGATAGGGGCTGGTAAGCCCAAGACTATAATTGGTGCCGCAAGTATGATTAGAGGCCTTGAGATAAGAGTTCCACGATACAGGACATGTGGTAATATTCATACTGGACCTTATTGCGCAGGTACATTTACTTGCTATGGATGCGGTGAAGCAGGACACCTGATGAGAGAGTGTCCACTTATGAGATCTTAGGAACCTTATGAGGCACATAGACAGACAGAGAGACCGGCTCAAGCTCTATAAAGGAGAGCTACAGCCGCAGACAAGGGTAAAAGCCTGTCTCACAGGGCCAAGTGTACGCCCATGACCAGGAGACAGTAGATACATCTTTCGATGTTATCCAAGATACTCTCATTGTCTGTAATCATAAAGCACATGTACTGTTTGACCCAAGTTCCACACACTCGTTTGTGTCACCACAATTTACATGCAAGTTTCATAGGAAACCTGGAGTCACTAGATTACATGTTGAACATAAGTACACCTATGCATGAGATACAGAAAACAGATATGATATGTAAAGCTTGTGATATGATGGTAGGAGATAAGAAGTTGTTAGCAGATCTAGTATGGTTGAATATGCAAGACTTTGATGTAATATTAGGCATGGATTGGTTAGCTACCAATCGTGTAAGTCTAGACTGCTACACTAAGACCTTAACTTTCTCCTTACCAGAAAAGTTCAGGGTATGTTTGGTTAGAAAGTAATAAAAGTGCATAGTGTTAAAGTAATGAAATGATATGATGTTTATGTATGAGATTGATGTATGATGTTTGATTGTGTTAATGATGCATTGCTTTCATTTCTGATGAGAGTTGGAACCACCAAGTATATAGGATGTTTTGGTGGTATGTGAGTTTCCCGAAGTAATCCCAGAGGAGTTACCGGGGTTACCACCCGAGAGAAAGGTTGAATTTACCATCGAGCTAGTACCAGATACTCAACCCATCTCCAAACCACCTTATCAAATGGCACGAGTAGAGTTGGAAGAATTAAAGAGGCAGTTGCAAGGATTACTTGATAAGGGGTTTATAAGGCCTAGTGTGTCACCATGAGGTGCACCGGTACTATTTATCAGAAAGAAGAATGGTAGTTTTCATCTATGTATGGACTACAGGCTTTTGTAATCGGGCCTAATACTTTGAATTAAGCTCATAAATTATGAAATACAGTCAATTGAATGATTTCTAACCCAATAAATAATTATACACAACTCTGGATATTTGATTAGGAGCAAATCGGACTGTGTGACGAGACATTAGTGAAAAGGTAAAACTGTACTGAAAAATGAGGTAAGGGAATTTTGCGAGTAGGTAGAGGTAGCTACGCATATTTTTAATAGCTTTTGTATACACTGAAAATTTATAAAAGTCCTAGAAATGGATTAAAAATTTTAAGGACTCGAGATAGGTAAAAGACTAGTTTAACCTTATTGAGGGAAATTCACCTAAGGATGGTGAAAGCATGACATGCATGAAATGCATTATTTGAGAAATTTTCGTGACTTTTTAGCAAAGCAAATTGTTAGATTGGATAGTATTTGCATAAATTTCACAGATAACATTACGTAAGTGTTATTTAGATTTAAATGAAATTTTTTTAAAAAAAGGGCCAACTATCAAGTTTATATAGTACAAGATAGCTTGCATTAGTTTTAATGATTTGACATGCATGAGAGGTGCTAGAGCTTAGCTCGCACGAGTTTTGAAATGTGTGACACATGCATTAGTGCCGGAGTAGGGGCTCGCACTAGAGTTTTATATGCATGGGTGCTAGAGCCTAGCTCGCACTAGATTTTCACATGATTTTGGGTGCTGGAGCCTAGCTCGCCCTAGATTTTCACATGATTTTTGTGACAGCGTGCTAGAGTCTAACCCGCACCAGATTCTCACTTGATTTTTATGACAGAGTGTAGGGGCCTCGCTCGCTCTAGTTTTACATGATTTTGATAGAGTGCTAGAGCTTAGCTCGCACTAGATCTTATGAGATTTTATGAAATGTGTGTTGGAGCTTTGCTCGCATGAGATTTTCCCTGATTTTATGAGAGTGCTAGAGCATCGCTCGCATTGATTTTATGAGACATACGATGAGTCGTGCTTGGAGCATCGGGTAGACTGTGTGTCACACCGGTTAAATATGCTCGCACGTACGTTTTAAGACATGCACGATTATTGATATGAGATGTGGGTCCACTGAGTACATTGTACCATGCAAGTAGCATGGAGTACGCTGTACCGTGCTGAAAGATGCGAGTGGCATCTTCGGATGCGAGTGGCATCTCCGGATGCGAGTAGCATCTTCGGATGCGAGTGGCATCTTCGGATGCGAGTGATCGGGTAGGACTGACAAGATGGACTGGCCCACCTCCCAGGGCGGTTCCCATAGTGGTAAGACCTCGCACACAGGATTCGTGTAGCAGTGGGATCACGAGGATATGGCTATAGTCTTGGTTATTTACCTGAGATATTGATATATATATATATATATATATTGCCTAGTCTCGCATGCTACTATCTGATGTTTTGAAAGCTTGAGAATGCGTGGATTTTGTATGAGTTTGGACCACCCGAGGGAGGGGTTGGATCCTGACTAATGATATTGGTTTTGTTGTGAATAAATGAAATTTTCAATGTTTTCGAAATTGCTTGGAAATAAATGACTTTATGTGGATCAGGATCACCCGAGGGCGGGGTTGAGTCCTGATGAGTGTGATGGATGTGGATTCATGAAATGAATTAAAATGTTTTCTACGGTTTTGTGGAAACTCAGAATGGTGTATTTTCCATGCTTGTTTATAATTCATGAAATGAAATGTTTTAGCATGAGGAGGTTATCCATGCTTTAATTACAAATGCATGATTTTGATGTAATTCATGCATTGTATGATTTTACATGAGATGCCATTGAGGCATGAGTTGCATGATTTCCATAAGCACGAACAGCTTTTATAAACTATGCCATTGATGTGTGCATGATTTCGTGCTTGAGCTTTAAACAAAAAGAAATGAATTTAAGGGCATGGCATTATGAGCATGTAGATAGTGGAGCTATCTACTTACTTGCATGATTACCTTACTGAGCGCGTGATTTGCTCACCTCCTTATTATCCCTCTTTTTCATAGCACTCGCAGTAGTTTGTGAGCGGCTGAGGGCTTGCATTCTTGGTATCCGCTCCATTCCATCGAGAGTCAGGTATACACATTTGTATAGTTTTGTATCTAAATATGTAAATGCACAGTACTGTAAACATATATGATGTCGGGGATGTAAGGTTATGTAAATGCAATTGTTAACGTTTTAGTTAAAGTTAAAGGATAGAAAAATCCTAATGTGTAAATGTAACATGGAAATTGAATGGTAAGTAGTGTGAGCGGACTAACACTGAATCATAGCCTAATTGTTGGTAGGATGGTCACGATGAGAGGGAGGTAAGAATTAAATAACAAACGAAAAATGAAAATATTTGTAGTGATTTTTAGGTAATTTGGGTCTTGACATAAACTGAACTTTTCGGTATTAAACTAACATTCCACAATAGTTAATTCAATCAAATTTCATCTTCTCTATATTATCCAGGGGCAAGCTGAAATTCGTAGATGACGGGAAAAGCACCAGCGGTAGGAGAAAAGGTGTCGATCGGTGAGAAGGAAAAAGGGCAGCGACGCTGACAGGAGAAAGGGGTGAATCAACCTCGTTCCGGCCAGCTCAAGCGTGCCACTACCAAGCCCAAGCATCTCGAGGCCCCGCGGACCTACTGAAAGTGAAAGCTGGCGAAGAACCGATAGGCAACACCAGGAATGACTAGATTCCCTCTAAACCAGATCGGACCGATTCAGTAAAAAGAGGTGCTAAACCAATCCAAACCGGTTTAGCCAGAAAGAAAAAAAAAAGGGAGAAAATCCTGTGATGCCTCGATTTAAGGATAAGTCACGTGACAATAGGTGATGAACGCGAATTCTATTAAGTCTCGATTTACGTGCCATCACGAAATCTCGAGTAAATGAACCTCACTTGCTACAATTGGCAGGATTATATGAATTAAATGTAACTGTATAAATTATGAAGTAACTCCGTATAAATTGTTTTATGTCTTGGTGATGTTGCCTACCTGACAGCAACAGTGCTTTGCTTTCCACGTGATCGGATTGTACTGTTGACGGTTAAGTCAATCGTCACAGTTTGCTCCACGTGTTCTTCGTATATCCTGCAAAAACAACAGGAATCAGAGGGGGCAGGGATTTGTCCCTGCACGCGCACTCCGACGATCAAGTCAGTGATCGGGAGTTGGTGTATGTAAGAAAAGGAGAAAGTATTGCTTAAATCAAAGGGTTTAAGTGTTTCTCCCTGTTTTTTTCTTTTTTTGGATCGGATCCCAGATCTCAGAGGGCTCACCTCATATTTATAGGCTTCTGAGTCGGTTCAGGCTGAGACCCGGGCGCGTGTCTGGGCCGCGACAGAGTTATAGAGCACTCTGTCGCGCCTCGGGCCATGCAACTTGCGGGGAAGTAGTCTGGCGACAGAGTATGCATGGAACCTCTACCGCTATTGGTGCGGGAGACCTCTGTCGCTACGCTGGGCGAGGGACCTCTACCACTGTCTAAGCGGGAGACCTCTACCGCGATCTGTGCGGGAGACTTCTACCGCGGTCGGCGCGGGAGACTATGACGCATGCAGTGCAGGAGGCCTCTACCGCGGTCTGTGCTGGAGACTACGCCACATGCTGTGCGGGAGACCTCTACCGCGGTCTGCGCGGGAGTCCTCTATCGCGTGAGGTGCGGGAGACCATGCCGCATGCCGTGCGGGAGACTTCTACTGCAGGCTGAGTGGGAGACCTCTACCGCGGTCTGTGCGGGAGACTTCTACCGCGGTCGGCGCGGGAGACTACACCACATGCTATGCGGGAGACCTCTACCGCGATCTGTGCGGGAGACTACGCCACAGGCTGTGCGGGAGACCTCTACCGCGGTCTGCGCCGGAGACTACGCCGCATGCTGTGCGGGAGACTTCTACCGCGGTCTGTGCGGGAGTCCTCTACCGCGTGAGGTGCAGGAGACCTCTACCTCAGGCACGCGGGAGACCTGTGTCGGGGGCAATGCGGAGTCCTGTGATGTGCATGGGCGATGGAGGTCTGCCGCTAACGATGCGCGGCAGACTGTGAGGCGGCAGACTCCTCTCGCATCAGACACTCTGTCGCAGCTCTAGGAACGGTGTCGCATGGCGGTTCTGTCGCCAATCTGCCACGTGGCCCGTTCTTGGTTTGACACGTGGAAGGCGGATAGTTGCACACGTGGATCTGGTGACACGACCACCATCAATTGCTTCCCACTCTTTGGCGGGAATTTTTCCCGCGAAAGAGGATCTGGGTCTGGCGTTTCTCGGGTCGGGTCGGACCTCCGCGTGTGTGTGTACTCAGGTGAGCCGCTATAAATACTGGGCCCCTGACGTCCTTGTCGCTACTGAATTCTCTCGCAAGGACACTTTGTCGCGACTCTCCGGACACTCTGTCGCAACTCCTTCGCCACACTGTCGCCACTCTGCCGCAGGACTGCTCACTATGTCGCTAGTCTGCCGCGGATTTTCACACTCTGCCGCGAGTTCTGTTTCCATTACCTTAGGTAATTTTTCGTAGCCCGTAGTCCTGTTTCTTCGATCTACGAGCTTCTAAGATGGCTAGACATGGCATAGGAAAGCAAATCGATCTAGGCGTTAAGTCGACTTTAAAGGAAGCCGACGTCCAAGACCTAGAATCTCGATTTCCTTTATCCGAGGGATACTCTTATAGACTCCCAACCCCTCAGGAGAGCGACATACGTCGTGTGTCTAACGGAGCTGTCGTTTTTAGGGCAGCTTTAGAGTTAGGACTCCGCTTCCCATTTTCTGACTTTGGGGCTTCCTTCCTCAGGACGCACGGGGTATCCCCGGGGCAACTGCATCCTCATGCATGGATGCAATTGGTAGCATTCACTGTGCACTGCCATTTAAGGGGCGTCCCTCCGTCTCTTCCTCTTTTAGAAGTATTCTTTAGGCTTCGAGGGAGTCCCGGCTTAGTGCCTTACTCGCTTCAGCGGGTGTACCAGCCTAGTTTTAAGAACCGATTATTCAAGAAACCTGCCAACAAGCTTCATGGTTTCGAGACAGAATGGCTGGTTGTGGAAGTGTCCGAGGGCCTGGATATCCCCACTCGTTGGGAGAATAGGCGCGAAATCCCCAAGGGTCCCCGGGTCGCCACACTTAGGGAGCAGTTGTCTTCTGACATCGACAAACTGCTAGTCCCTCATCCCCTTAGCCTCAACACCCTTGTATCAAATGAAAATTTGATATTAGCAGGCTGGGGTGTGGGTCCGGTCCCTGTTGCCGGACCCTCTGTTCCGTCGTCGGATCCTCTGCCTTCGGCTTCTCCCGAGTTGAATCCTGAAGCTCCTAGGCCACAAGAGGATATAGGGGGCACCAATCTGGAATCTAGCTCTGGTAGCGTACCCTTAGCCGATCTCACTGGTTGGGAAGGGTTCAGCTCCACTTTCATGGTGCTCCCTGATGACGACACCATAAATATAGAGTCCCTTCAGGAGCATCTCGATTCTCCTGACGGTAACTTTTAATTCTCTTTATGGCTTGCTGTTTTTGATCAGTTTTTGACCACTGATTTGTCTTCTTTTTCTTTTTTGCAGATATGAGTCATTTTTGGCAATCATTAGGTCACCAGGTTTCTGAGGCTGGTCCTTCCAGCGCTCCTGCTAGGAAGAGACATCGTTTGGCTAACGATGTCCCAAGTGAGGCACCAGTCCCCTCTCATCCACCTCGTGCTCGGACCCCTCCTGTTTCTAGGCAGGCTATGCCTCCCCCTCCTTCAGAGCAGAGAGATCTCTCTCAGGATAGGGGGAGAGTTGCCTCATCTTCACGGGGGGCTTCCGGGTCATCCGGGCGATCACGCTCCGAGGAGCGCGCGGAATGCAATATCATTCCTTCCCAGCGGAAGAATAGAAAGCGCCTGTACATCGAGGGTTCGATGGGAAGCAGACCGATATTACCGAGGATTGGTCCTGCCGATGAGAGGCCCTATTCCGTGGATGGGGGGAATATTATGAGGGGCCACGAGTTTCGGGTCTACCTCGGGGTTCGTGATAACGATGTTCTGGACACTCCCGGGGTGGCCTCCCGGTTGAGCTGGTCCACTATCCTTCCTCGAGATGAGGCAAGGATATTCAGAAACTACCCTGAGGGGGAAGACTTAGTCGATATCGAGGCGTTGAGGGTAAGTTTCTGATTTCTTTTCTTTTTGATTGCTTTTTGCAGCATGCTTTGAATCTAACATTTTTGCATTTTTTCGCAGCTGGCTCAACGAACCGTGGCAAATAATGCCCAACATCGGGCTTACCGGGAGCGAGCCGACAGAGAAATCCGGGAGTTGAGGGACAAAGTCATGGAGTTACAGAACACGGTCACAACTTGTCCCCTCTTCCGGGTTTAGTTCGAAGCCTGGAGGAGCAACTTGCTAAGGCTCATCAAGACCTTGGTCTTGCCAAGGGGGATCTCACAGTGGAGACGGCCCGGTCTTGTAAACTCCAAGAGGACCTGCAAGAGGCTCATTCTGAGTTAGACCGTATGCAATCCAACTACGGGTCTATGCTCACTCGAAATTAAGAGCTCGAGCAGCGTGTTGCTGAGTTGGAAGGCCAAGCTGCTCCTGTACTGTCCCAGGCCGAGATTGACAGCATACGGGCCGAGGCCGTAAAGGAGTATCGTCTCTCCAAAGACTGCTTGAGGTGAAAGGAAGACTTCTCCAACCCTTATGTTAAGTACGGGTTCTACCTGGCCCGATCTTGGCTAGAAGCACACAGGGAAGGAGAGGAATTTCCTGAGCTCCAATACACCCATGAGGCGATGCTCTTTGAGGCCCCTGATTGGACCAAGTACGAGCCCGAGGCTGAGCCTGCGGACGAGCTGTTCAAGAGGACTGCTCAGGATGATCTTGCCAACCTTACTGGTCCTTGGGAGCCCGCGGATCTGGACGGTGCTCCTGAGCCTATAGAAGCCCTCATCGATTTAGACGGTGAGGAAGGCGAGCAGTCCCTTGGAAGTGAAGGTTTTGCAGCTGATCCCCAGCTTCCTCCCGGAGAGTAGATAGGGATTTTTGCTTTTTTGTTTTTTGTATTTCATTTCAAGTACTTTGTTTTTTGTTTTAACTTTGTACTTTTGTCGAAATGTAATTGTAAAGATCTGTCAAAGAACTGCTTGTACCGACACTTGAACGAAATGAAATTGAGATTTTTGTTCATGCTTTGTCTCGTGCTACTTCTCTAATTGTCATTTATCATTCTTTGTCTGATTGTTTCTTTTGCTTTGCTTGTATATAGCTTTACATTTATATTCATGTATGCTCCCCAATTCTTGATAGAAAGGTATGCTTTCAGGAAGAATTTTTTGTGCAAACGCGTAGTTGTTTAAGGCTTGAGTACTGTGACGTGAAAGCGTCTTTAGTTTTATAGCCTTAGTATTTTGATTACCTGGCCACAGTGACGCGTAGCGTCTTAGGCCTTTATGGTTAATTGAATGTTTTATGCCTGGCCTTAATGACGCATTGCGTCTCCGGCTCTCACGGCTCTTTTGAGTATACGCCTGGCCACAGTGACGCGTTGCGTCTCAGGCTCTTACGGCTCTTGTGTGGATGTATATATATATACCTATTTTACAGTGATGCGTGTATGCCGGGCCACAGTGACGCATAGCGCCTCAGGCTCTTACGGCTCGGTTGAACTACGCCTGGCCACAGTGACGCATAGAGCCTCAGGCTCTTACGGCTCGGTTGAACTACGCCTGGCCACAGTGACGCATAGCGCCTCAGGCTCTTACGGCTCGGTTGAACTACGCCTGGCCACAGTGACGCATAGCGCCTCAGGCTCTTACGGCTCGGTTGAACTACGCCTGGCCACAGTGACGCATAGCGCCTCAGGCTCTTACGGCTCGGTTGAACTACACCTGGCCACAGTGACGCATAGCGCCTCAGGCTCTTATGGTTCGGTTGAACTATGCCTGGCCACAGTGACGCATAGCGCCTCAGGCTCTTACGGCTCGGTTGTCCGCTTTGGGTTTGGCCCGTTGGTAGCCTGCGTTCGCAGGGCCCGAACCAAGGACAGCCCTTACAGTTTTGAATCCTGTCATGAGATTTTGACTTACAACAAAAAGATAATTCATATATCGGTTAGGTAATGACATCTGGTGACAGTGTAAGTAAAACAATAGTGCTTGGGAAGGAAGATGTAGTGGTTAATTCAAATACAGCTTTAAGTGATTTGAATTCCACGTTTTCCCTATCTTCTTCCCTTGTAGAGTTTCCAGAGTGCAGGTGTTGGGTCCGATCTTGCATCTGATTCTGTAGGGACCTTCCCAGTTGGCTCTGAACTTCCCATCCTCCTTCAGGGCATTCGTGATCTGCGACTTTCTGAGCACTAGATCTCCCTCAGACATTGGCCTATCTCTCACCCGGCTATTATAGTAGTTGGCCACCCTCTGATGATAGGATGCCAATCGAATAGCCGCGGTTTCTCTGTGTTCATCGAGTAGGTCCAAGCCTTCCCTTAGAGCTTGTGAGTTTTCTTCCTCTACTAAGGGTACCACTCTTGGCGACAATGCTCCAAGTTCTACGGGGATCAATGCTTCTGCGCCGTATACAAGGCTGAACGGCGTTTCTTTAGTCGACACACGACTGGTGGTACGATATGCCCATGGAACACTAGGCAATTCGTCCACCCAGGCCCCTTTTGCTTTGTCTAGCCTGGTCTTCAGCCCATGGAGGATGGTCCGATTACTGACCTCGGCTTGTCCATTAGCTTGAGGATATGACACTGAAGAGATCCGTAGCTAAATGTTGAGGTCCTTACAAAAGTCACGGAAGGCGTTGCAATCAAATTGCTTTCCATGGTCGACATTTAAGATGCGGGGAATTCCAAATCGACAGATAATGTCTTTCCACACCATTGCCTCCACTTTCTTCTCTGTGATTGTGGCTAAAGGCTCTGCTTCAATCCACTTTGTAAAATAATCGGTAGCCACTAACAGGAACTTTCTTTGACCCGTGGCTAATGGGAAAGGTCCAAGGATGTCCAACCCCCATTGTGCAAAAGGAATTGGTTGTACTGTGCCTTGAGAGGGAGTTACTGGGGCTGTGGTGTTAGGCGCAAACCTCTGGCATTTGTCACACCTGCGGGTTTGGTCCATTGCATCCTTTTTCAGCGTTGGCCAGTAGAATCCCGATCGCAGTACTTTAGCAGCGAGGGCTCTTGCTCCTAAGTGTTCGCCGCAGATTCCTTCATGCACTTCTGCTAGGGCATATCTTGCTTGTTTCGGTCCCAGACATTTTAGCAGTGGCGATGAGTATCCCCTTTTGTACAGTTCTCCGTTGATGAGTGTGAACTTCGCCCCTTGTATTTTCAAGCGACGAGCCTCGTCTTTATCTTGGGGGAGTGTACCCTCAGTGAGATACTGTTTAAATGGGGATCTCCAATCGTTTCCAACTTGAATGTCACACACTTCGACTCCTTCAATACTCGGTCGTTCGAGCCTCTCCACCTTTACGGTCCTTCCTTGTGTTTCTGTGGAGGAGGCTAGCTTAGACAGTGAATCAGCATGTGTGTTTTCGGACCGGTTGATTTGCATCAGCTGAAAGCTTTTGAAAGTCTTGGCCAGGAGTTGGACTTTCTTTAAGTAAGGAACCAGCATCGGTTCTCGTACCTCGTACTTTCCGTTGAATTGGTTCACCACCAGTTGAGAATCACTGTGTGCTACCAAGTGGTGAACCTGCAGTTTCTCCGCTAGTGCCATCCCTACTATCAGAGCTTCATACTCCGCTATGTTGTTCGAACTAGGGAATCCGAATCGTAGGGAGTATTCTAGGGATTTTCCCTCTGGCGACACCAGGACTATACCCGCTCCACTTCCGTTGGCACTTGATGACCCATCGACATGCAGTAACCATGGGTGAGCCTCCCCTTCACTGCAGTCGTTCGGGATAGTGTATTCCACGATGAAGTCAGCCAGAGCTTGACCTTTGATAGTGCCTCGGTTGGAATGTGATGTCGTATCCCCCAAGCTCCACCGCCCATTTCACTAACCTTCCTGAATATTCAGGTTTCTGGAGGATCTGTCTTAATGGTTGATCTGTTAAGACAGTGATGGGATGTGCTTAGAAATACGGACGTAACTTTCGCGAGGCCATCAAGAGGGCTAATCCTAGCTTCTCGGCCAGTGGATAGCGGGTCTCTGGATCCAATAACACTTTGCTCACGTAGTATATGAGACGGTGTACCATTTCATCTTTCTTCAGTAGCACCGCGCTGACGGCGAAATCACCGACTCCCAAATACATATAGAGCTGTTCTGCTTCCAGGGGCCTTGTTAACAAAGGCAGCTATTTCAAGTAATCCTTGAGATCTTCAAAGGCTTTTTGACAATCTTTCGTCCATTCGAAATTCTCCCCCCCCCCCCCCGGTAGAGTTTTGAAGAAAGGTAAGCTCCTTTCCGCTGATTTTGACAAGAAGCGATTCAGAGCCGCTATTCTACCTGTCAATCTTTGGACCTCTCTTACGGTGGTTGGGGGTTTCATGTCAATGACAGCCTGTATCTTCTCAGGATTTTCCTCGATGCCCCTGTTAGTGATCATAAAGCCTAGGAATTTTCCTGATTTTACCCCGAATGAGCACTTTTCGGGGTTTAGCTTCATGTTGAATCTCCTCAATACTTCGAATACCTTGGACATTTGATCAGTATGAGATTCTCCTACGCGGCTCTTGATTATCATGTCGTCCACGTAGGCTTCCATGGTATTTCCCAGAAGATCCTTGAACACTTTGCTCACCATTCGTTGGTAGGTGGCACCCGCGTTCTTTAAACCGAACGGCATTACCCGATAGCAATAGGTTCTGTCATCGATTATAAAGGAAGTCTTTTCTTCGTCTTCTGGGTGAAGCATGATTTGGTGATACCCGGAGAATGCATCCAAGAAACTGAGGAATTCGTAGCCGGATGTATCATCTATGAGTCTGTCTATCCGAGGTAGGGGGTATGAATCTTTGGGGCAGGCTTTGTTCAGGTCTGTGAAATCAACACACATTCGCCACTTCCCGCTAGATTTCTTTACCATCACTACATTGGCTAACCACTCAGGGTAATAGACCTCTCGAATGAATCCGGCACCCAGGAGCTTACTCACTTCTTCAGTGATTGCTTTCTGTCGTTCCGGGGCGAAACTCCTCTTCTTCTGTTTAACTGGTCTGTGTCCGGGTATGATATTAAGTTCATGGCATATGACTTCGGGACTGATCCCGAGCATGTCCGCCGGGCTCCAGGCGAAGACATCCGAGTTTCTCCTTAGACACTCGACTATCTCCTTTTTCTGTTGCTCACCCAACTGAGTCCCGATGAATGCCCTTTTTCCGCTATCCCCTTCAGTTAGCGCAATGGCTTCTGTTTCCTCTACAGGTTGGGGTTTAGGCGGATCGTCGATGCATAAGGCTTCTTTCCTCTGTGCTACCTTGTTGGCAGTGGAAGCGAGATAACAAGTACGGGCACTCCTTTGGTTTCCGCGTACTTGCCCGACTCCGTTGGGAGTGGGGAACTTCATCAATAGGTAGCAAGAGGATATCACCGCCCTCATGTCGTTCAGCACCGGCCTGCCCAAGATCATGTTGTAGGCAGCGGAGGTCGATCTGACTACCATGAACAATACTTGCCGGGTCACGTCTTTCGGGTGCTCACCGAGAGTTACAAGCAACTCTATGGACCCGGTAACTTTCACTCGCTCCCCCGTGAATCCATATAGTGGTGTCATAACGGGTTTCAACCTATCCTCGGATATGCTCATTTTTTCGAAGCAGTTCCTATAGATCAGGTTCACTGAGCTCCCGTTATCGACCAGGACCCTGCTCACCGGGTGTTTGGCCATCACCGTGGATATCACCATGGGGTCGTCATGGGGCATGGCGACATCACCTCTGTCAGCCGGAGTGAACATGATGGGCTCTTCATCCGCCTGCTCCTCCATCACCACGTTAACCTGATACGCTTGCCTAGCGTAACTCTTACGGGAAGTAGAGGAGCTTCCTGCACCTGAGTCCCCGCCTGCGATGACATTTATCGCGGGGGCTGTAGGTTCGTTGTTTGGCGGATTAGCACGGGGGATGGGCCTGACTACTTCGTTTCTAGGCCTATCCCTTCTGATATCATTATTTGCCCCCGTCCGCGGACGATTATTCCTTTGGTCACGCTGAGGACATCGGGGTCTCTCGCTTCGCCACAGGAAGCGGTTGATTTTCCCCTCTCTGGCCAGTCTTTCTAACTGGTCCATTAAGTCTCTACACCTCTCTGTTGGGTGTCCGTGAGCACAATGGAATTCACAATAGGCTTCAGTGTTTCGGCCTACGTCTCCAATTTTCTTCTTGGGGAATTCCAGTAGTCCCGCCCCCTCAATTGCTGCCAGTATCGTCGTACGAGGCTTGCTCAGTCTGGTATAACCTTCATGCCTGAGCTTGGGGGCTTTGTCAGTTGTCACGGGTCTTGGAAAGCTTCTCTCGGGTGCATCTCTCTCTCTTTTCTTTCCTTCCTTCGCCTCCCTGGGCTGTATCATTCTCATCACTTCATCTTGAGCTACATACTTGTTAGCCTTGGCAAAGAGGTCGAAAATTATCATCGGTTGATCAAGAGAGAGGGATTCTTGTAGCTTCTCGGAGCTCGTCCCTTGTAGCATTACGGCCAAGGCTACCCCTACTGGTAGATCTTCCACCTCCAAGGTTGCATCTCGGAAACGATCTACATAGCTTTTTAAGGATTCTCTATTTCCTTGTTTAAGCGTGAGTAGGTAGGTAGCGTCTTTCTTCCTCTGGCTGTGAATCATGAACACTTTGAGGAACTCATTTCTCAACTCATCGAAAGAGGAGATTGAACTTTCGCTCAGCCCGTTAAACCATTTCAGAGCGTGCCCGGACAATGTGAGAGAAAAAGCTCTGCACATGATTTCGTCCTCCCATCCATGAAGCAGCATGAGGGATTCATAACTCTGAATATGGTCGTAGGGATCCGCTTTGCCGGTATAAGTAGCCATAGAAGGCATTTTAAACTTCTTCGGCAAGGGTTTGTTCATGATCTCCGGACTGAATGGGATCCTCCTCCTTTGTCCGTCATCCGGAGACACTAGCCTTTTCTTCTCGAGGATCCTTTGGACGACCTTCTCCATGTCCTCCGACCCTCGACCTGAATAAGGTCCTGTCCCTTCTGGTCTAGAAGAGTCTGATTGGTAAATACCTCTTTCAGTACCTCTGACTACGGGACTTGATATCTCGGGACCTTCTTGTGGGTTAAAATCTCTTTGTCTTCGCTGCTCCCCAGTCCTATATTCTCCTAACTCCTGTACAAACTCCAAAGGAGAAGAGCTGCGGAGTGTAGAGAAACTCTGCCGCACAAGGGCTGCAGGGGAACTTTGTCGCCTGGCCGACAGAGGTGAAGTCTGACGCGCATCGAGCAAAGGTGAACTCGGCCTCCTAGCGACGGCGGGAGAGTGCTGTCGCCTATCTGACCTGGGATATCTCCGCCGCATGTGGTCGACGGGGGAGCTCTGTCGCCTTTGAGCCGGGGGAGAGCTCTGCCGCTCGTTTGGCGAACTCCGCTGCCTATCGGGCAGAGGTGAGCTACGCCGCAGTTAAGCCATGGGTGATCTCTGTCGCGGGGATGCGGGTGAGCTCTGTCGCCTTGGGGCCAGAGGTGACCTCTGTCGTTGTTGAGCTGCGGGTGAGTTCTGTCTTGCTGGGTAGGCAGTAGCATTGTCTTGCGTTCCTGCACCTTGTCCGGCACTCACCAAAGTGGAGGGCTGACCTCTCTCATAGGTCTGCCTCGGTGTGCTTTCCCCCACTAACTGCTGCACTTCATGGGGTAAGCTCAATTGGGGGAGAGCATCTCTGAAGAAGCTCACCATGGCTTTCAATGCAACTGTAGTCTCCTCATTTTTGCGCTTCAGGGCATCAAATTCCTCCAAGGAGACTAAGGGTTCTCTTTGAGCCCTTTCACTGTGTCTTCTTCGCTGTTCTGATTTGACAAGGGGACTTACAGAGTTCTGCCCTCCTGTCAATTCTGCAGTTGAGCGTGTCCTCACCATTTCGATAGAGAACCTGACTTTTTATCGAGATTCCCACAGACGGCGCCAATTGATGTTGCCTACCTGACAGCAACAGTGCTTTGCTTTCCACGTGATCGGATTGTACTGTTGACGGTTAAGTCAATCGTCACAGTTTGCTCCACGTGTTCTTCGTATATCCTGCAAAAACAACAGGAATCAGAGGGGGCAGGGATTTGTCCCTGCACGCGCACTCCGACGATCAAGTCAGTGATCGGGAGTTGGTGTATGTAAGAAAAGGAGAAAGTATTGCTTAAATCAAAGGGTTTAAGTGTTTCTCCCTGTTTTTTTCTTTTTTTTTGGATCGGATCCCGGATCTCAGAGGGCTCACCTCATATTTATAGGCTTCTGAGTCGGTTCGGGTTGAGACCCAGGCGCGTGTCTGGGCCGCGATAGAGTTATAGAGCACTCTGTCGCGCCTCGGGCCATGCAACTTGCGGGGAAGTAGTCTGGCGGCAGAGTATGCATGGAACCTCTACCGCTATTGGTGCGGGAGACCTCTGTCGCTACTCTGGGCGAGGGACCTCTACCACTGTCTAAGCGGGAGACCTCTACCGCGATCTGTGAGGGAGACTTCTACCGCGATCGGCGCGGGAGACTATGCCGCAGGCTGAGCGGGAGACCTCTACCGCGATCTGTGCTGGAGACTTCTACCGCGATCGGAGCGAGAGACTATGACGCATGCAGTGCGGGAGGCCTCTACCGTGGTCTGTGCGGGAGACTACGCCGCATGCTGTACGAGAGACCTCTACCGCGGTCTGCGCGAGAGTCCTCTATCGCGTGAGGTGCGGGAGACCATGCCGCATGCCGTGCGGGAGACTTCTACCGCAGGCTGAGCGGGAGACCTCTATCGCGGTCTGTGCGGGAGACTTCTACCGCGGTCGGCGCGAGAGACTACACCACATGCTATGCGGGAGACCTCTACCGCGATCTGTGTGGGAGACTACGCCGCAGGCTGTGCGGGAGACCTCTACCGCGGTCTGCGCGAGAGACTACTCCGCATGCTGTGCGGGAGACTTCTACCGCGGTCTGTGCGGAAGTCCTCTACCGCGTGAGGTGCGGGAGACCTCTACCTCAGGCACGCAGGAGACCTGTGTCGGGGGTAATGCGGAGTCCTGTGATGTGGATGGGCGATGGAGGTCTGCCGCTAATGATGCGCGGCAGACTGTGAGTCGGCAGACTCCTCTCGCATCAGACACTCTGTCGCAGCTCTAGGAACGGTGTCGCATGGCGGTTCTGTCGCCAATCTACCACGTGGCCCGTTCTTGGTTCAACACGTGGCAGGCGGATAGTTGCACACGTGGATCTGGTGACACGACCACCATCACTTGGAATTAAATCATAGCTACCAAGTGTTCGGCATAATGCCAAAATGAAACCAAACTTGTAATGGCCGACCACCATAGGCCGAACACATACTATTGATGGACCAATTTTGTTAACAGGCCTAATGGATGGCCCAATAAGTGTTAATGAGCCTAAGGTGCTAAATGGGCCTTAATCGAAAATAGAAATGAGCTTAAGATAGAGTTGAGCCCATTAAGGACAATGAGGCCCAATAAGAGTAAATGGGCTCAAAATGTTAAATTTTCATAATTAGCTTAGATACGAGTGTAAAAGGTCTAATTCACGTTATTGATAATAATCTACAGCTCCGGAGACGTAATTGTAGCTAAACGAACCGGGAGATTTTCATTGTTGGGAAATAAGGGCAATCGACTGAAATCTATATAGGGGATTTACGCAGGCTATTAGAGATAGCTGCACGTATATTTCTTCCCTTCTGTATGCAATTAAATACCATAAAGTATGTAGATATTGAATTATCTAGATGAAAACCAAAACATACGAAATTCCTAAAATGACTTTATTTAGATGAAATTATACTGTAAATTTTTAGAAAAGCGTAATTTCAGAATATGCAAGGTTTCAATTGCTTTGTTGTAAAATATTATTTTGTAAGTGTATAATGATAGACTGGCTCAAGATTTTACTGTTTGCATTAAATCGCACATTTTTCAAAGTTAAGTGTGCTTGAGTTGGAGAAATTCCATGGATGGGTGACAAAATAGGAAGTTTCCCCTCTTGCTCCATTTTGCACTATTTTACGTGTTAAACTCGATTTTGAGTACCGTTTTCATCATATTTGAGCTATCTGTCGTGTTTATGATATGAAATCGTACTGGAGCCGTCATGTTAACTGTGCGTTACACAGACTTACTTGCACTGGGTTTTGATATGATTATATGAGTAAAACCATGTTGGAGCCCTCATGTAGACTGTAAGTCACACTGACTTGCTTGAACTGGATTTTGAGACAAAGGCACTAGATACTAATTGATAATTGGGGTCCATGAAGTACGGTGTACTGTGTAAATAACATAGAGTACGATGTACCGTGCTTAAGTCTTCAAACTATTGAACTAAACTGAAGTCTTCGAACTACTGAACTGAACTGACTGGCCGACGAGTTGGATTGACCCCCTCCCTAAGCAACTGGATCTCCGCACACCTGATCTGTGATGCCTGGAATCCCAGGATATAACCATACTTCCTATATGATTATCGTTTCCTGCCTAGTCTTACATGATTTCACATGTTTATCGTATTGATAAAACTGAACATGATTTATATAGAATCAAGGTAAACCACAGGGATGGGCTGGAGCCTTCATATATGGTTTAAATGATTGAAAGAAAATGAAATGAAATGGTTTAATGAAATGATATGGTTTATTGAATAGAGCATGATTTCTATATGAATGAGTTTTAATTATACTGCATAGATTACATGCAAAAACTCATGCTATTGTTTTAAATGAAAGTGGTTGTTTTACAGCATGGCATTATGAGCATGTAGATAGTGTAGTTATCTACTTGCTTGCATATTTACCTTACTGAGCTAGTTGTGCTCATCCTTTCATTTTCTCTCTCTCTACAGAGCACTTGTCATAAATAGAGAGTCGACGACAGTTCTGCATTCCTATCACTCGTAGCTTCCTATCATCCACGAAGGTATACACACTTATATATCTTTTGTATTTAAACATGTAATAACATGGTAATGTACATGGATGTAATATTGGGGATGTAAACGTATGCAAATACAATTATGAGATGTATCTGTATAAAGTTATATGAGTTGAGATCCTGATAGATAGTGTGATATGGAAATGTAGGTGGGCACAGGTGTCTCAGGTGCAACTGTAGGTGTAGTTAGGGTAGCCTGGCCAGCTGTACCCTGCATACTGTCAAACCTCACCATGGCCTGACTAATCAGTGTCATTATATTATCCACACTTCGCTCTAACCTCGCGAAACGTGCATCAACTGTCTCTATGGGACCTTGTGGGGCATGGTCAGATTAGGATTCAGTCTAGCTCACAGGCCTACCTCTACGACCTCAAGCACATGAGCTCGTCCCTCTACCACGATGTCTATCAGTCATAGTGATGAATTCCTGTATTCACAACCATTCCTTAGTATAATCGTAGCCCAGTATACACAATTGTATCTAAATAATGAATAGTAACATAAGGATGTAGACTTTCCTAACCACTAACATCGACTCATATCAGACCAACCCTACTCTGATACCACCTCTGTCGTGACCCGTTTTTCTCAAAACCATCATTTTTTCACAACAATCTTTTTCATTTCATCTTCATTTTAAATGGTTGGGCTATAAGTTAATGCTAGTCCTGTCATAGTACATATTTTACCACCCATTTCCATATCACGCTATCTATCAGGATCTCAAGTCATATAACTTTATACAGATATATCTCATAATTGTATTTGTATACGTTTACATCCCCAATATTACATCTTTTTCATTTCATCTTCATTTTACACCTACATCTACTGGACCTACACAGACCCCATCGATTCAGCCTTCACCTTCCTTAGTGGCCCCACAGCAGTTTGGTAATGAGTTGGGGTACGACTATGAGTTGGATAGGTTGAGATAGTTCCAAAAGTTTCGACCACCGTCATTTAGCGGGGTAAAAAACTCGATGGTTGCTGAAGACTAGGTGAATGAGACAGAGAAACTATATGAATTTTTCAAGTGTACGACGTCTGAGAAAGTTGTCTTTGCCGTCTTTATGCTGAAAGGAGAGGTAGAGCATTGATGGAAGTCTACCAGACCTTTATTGAGGGCCCAACCTCAGTCATTACATGAGATATATTTCTGGAGGCTTTTTGGAGATAGTATGTTTCGGACACTGCTCGGAGGAAGTTACAGATAGAGTTTATGAGTTTGATCCAAGGGAATCGATCCGTGGATGAGTATGAGTCGAGATTCACCTCTCTGGGTAGGTATGATCCTGATACCTTGAGTAGTGAGGTCTGAAAGGTCAAAAAGTTTATTAATGGGCTGAGACCATCTATTAGGTCCCAATTGGCCCCTTTGGACATCTCTACTTACGATGAGGCAGTGCGTAGAGTGCAGCTATGCGAGTAAGACTGAGTTGCACGCCTCTGAGTTTGGTAAGGCAGTCAGGGGTAGAGATAAAGACAAAAAGAGATCAGGGGACGATAGAGGCTTCAGAGAAGGGAGAAAGTCGTTCAGTAAGAGACCGAAGATCGAGGAGATACGGGGTAGGAAGGTTAAGCTAGCTATGTTACTGGCCCTAACTCTATCTAGGGTTATAGTTATTGGAGAACCTCAGCCTACTACCAAACAGTATAGATTGTGTGGTAGGTATCAATGTAACAGGCCTTGTTATGTGGCTACTAGAGCATGGTATAGATACGGAAAGATTGGCCACTTAGTCAGAGATTGCCCTAAACCTCTAGTTCCTATCTCATAGAGGCAAAAGGAGCTACAGAAAGCTCACGCTGGTCCTTTAACCTAGAAGAGAAAGGCCACAGCCGAAGATAAAGGTAAACAAGTTGTTGGCAGAGGTCGAATGTATACCTTAGATCAGGACACTGCAGATGCTTCAGTCGATGTGATTAAAGGTACCATTCTAGTCTATGATCTTGAAACATTTGTTTTATTTGATCCCGGTGCCATGCATTCATTCATATCGCATTCATTCGCATATAAATTGCTTTCATATGTAAAGCCCGTACCTTTAGGTAGGGCGTTGCTTATTAGCACACCAATGAGAGATAGGCAATCAATTGAAATGTGTATAAGAATTATAAGTTAAGAGTAAGAAACAAGGATATGTCAGCTGACCTTATCATGTTGAATATGCATGATTTTGATGTAAATTTGGGAATGGATTGGTTAGCTATAAACCATTTTTGTCTTGATTGTTATTCTAAGACAATAATATTTTCTACACCTGAAAAGAGTATTGTAAAGTTTTCTGAGAAGTAATAAAAGATTATAGTTATTATGATTGAAAGAGTAAAGATTCGTACTAACTATATGGATGAAACTATGAAGGTTACATCGCATATGTGGTTGATACGGATAAGGCAAACCCAAAATTGACTGACATTCCAATGGTCAAGGAGTTTCCTGATGTCTTTTTGTATGACCTACCAAGGTTTCCACTAGATAGAGAGATTGAGTTTTGTATCGATTTGGTGCCTGGTACTGAGCCAATATCCAAACCACCATATCGAATGGCTCCAATTGAATAGGAAGAGCTAAAGAAGTAATTGCAGGAGTTACTGGATAAGGGGTTTATTAGACCGAGTGTTTCACCTTGGGGAGCACCAATTTTGTTCGTTAAGAAGAATGATGGAAACCTCCGACTATGTATTGACTACCGGTTGTTGAATAAGGCTACCATCAAGAATAAGTGCCCCTTTCCACCTATAGATGATCTATTGGATCAACTTCGGAGAGCGTAGATCTTCTCTAAGATAGATCTTAGGTTTAGGTACCATCAATTGAAGATTCTGTAAGACCCTTAAATTCATAAATATATATATGTACATGCTATGTGAAGCATAAGTGATGAAAAGTCCATAAATCCAATGTACACTCTTGTAATATGAGTTTGTGATGTACGTATAAGTTTCATTATATATGAATAAGAAGAAATAGACTTTTGTATGTGAGGAATGAGAATATATGAAAATTTGGGTAGTGTGGTAAAATGGATGGAAGTTTGCATGAGTACATGAATCTTTATACTCCATTTGGTTATAAATTGTATACCTTTGGTTATACAAGGAATGCACACAAGTCTTAATGTATATAAAGTAGGAATGGATGTCATTTTTAAGCCTTAAAGGCAATTGTATGAGAAAATGACTATGGCAGCAAAATAAGTGAAGTTTGGTGTGTGTTTACTGCAGAAAAATGCAGTAAAATCTGAAAAATATGAATGAGAGATCGATCTCTTGGGATGAGAGATCGATCTGGAAGAGCCAAAAATGCTTCTGTTCGAGCAACGAAACAGGGCAGATCGATCTGCTAAGCATTCTGTGAAGAAGGAATCGATCTTTAGAGAGCCAGATCAATTTCCTTAAGCTACTGACTTACAACAGATCGATCTCATGCAAGAGCAGATCGATCTCCTTAAGGTTTTGTGTGGTGCAGATCAATCTCATGAAAGAGCATATTGATCTCATGTGGTCTGAAAGGTCGATTTGAGAGGAAAAAGTGCAGAGCAGATCGATCTCATTGGAGAGCAGATCGATCTCATAGAGTATTGGGAGCTTTGCTCATACTCAATTTTACATGATAGAGTACTGGGAGCATTGCTCGTACTCGACTTTTCATGATTTATACATGATATAGTACTGGAGCGATAGCTCATACTTGATTTGAAAAGAGAATTAAGCATTTACCTAGTCCTAGAGGTTACTCACACTAGTGTTTGATATTTTAAGATGCATACACAGTGTTTAAGAGGCAGAGTGTTGATTGTGAGTCACACTTAAGACGCGCACTGTAGTTTTACGTGGTATATAAGACATGTTATAGAAAAACCGTGACGATTTCCTCCGTGTAGACTGAGTGTCACACTGTTGAGATGTTCGCACGTGGATTTAGAGATGTGGCATTGATTTCCATAGTATGAGGGCTAAGAATTATGGCAAGCACCCCGACTATGATGTATTTCCCTGATGTGAGGGCTAAGACCTACGGCAGGCACCCCGACCATGAGGAGAGGGTCCACGGGTGTACGATGTACCGTGCGAGTGGCATGGAGTACACTGTACTGTATGGTGGATTTGTGGAGTGGAGGAGTTTATAGCTGGCAGTTGTGATGGACTGACCCCCCTCCCGTTGCAGTAATGATTACCCGTACACCAAGATCTATGTTGCCTGGGATTTCACCAGTATAGGATATGGCCATAGTCTAGGAGAGTATTGCATTTAGTCACTAAGTCTCGCATGATATAACTTGTTTTCATGATACGGTTAGAACTGAGAGAGATAGGTCGAGAAATTGATTTGTGTTGTGTTGTGAACTACCATATTTACTGTGATTTATGTGTAAATGACAATGATTTCTATAAAGGCATTCCGAAATTATAAATATGCCCTGTTTTGCATGAATGCCTATATTTGATAATCAGCATGATTTTAAGTACATGGAATTTATTCTGTACTATTATTATATCATTTTAATACATGATTTGAGATGAGAGAAGGAAAGGCAAAGCCTTATTTTCAGTAGATAGTGTAGTTGTCTACTTCCTTGCTTGATTTTCTTACTGAGCGCGTTGTTTGCTCATCCCCCTTTATTTTCCACTCTTTACAGATCATCTGTAGTAGATTGAGTCAGGCTGGGGTATAACATTCATTTCATTCACTGCCTATCCATCTCACGAGAGGTATACACACTCGAACATTTTGTACTAAACAATGTATAAGCACAATTATGTAAACAATTGTATGGTAGGGATGTATATGTACAAGTACTGTATAACAGTTTATGTTATCGGAAAGAATACTAAATTCTATGTGTATTGTGAATGAATGTGAATGGGTGACTAATATCGAATCACAGCCTAAGTGTTGAGGAGGGAAAGGTAAGTAAAGTAAAAAGTGAAAATTTTGTAGTGGTTTTTGGTAAGTTACGGAAAGAGGTCGTGACAGATTCAAAATGAAGATGTACCCAAGACAGCTTTTCGTACCCGATATGGACATTATAAATTCTTGGTTAAGCATTTCGGGTTAACGAAAGCTCCTACAGCTTTTATGGCTTTAATGAATGGGGTGTTCAAGCCATACCTAGATCGATTTGTCATAGAGTTCATTGATGACATTCTAGTGTATTCGAAATCCGAGGAAGAACACAAGCAGCATTTGAGAATTGTGCTACAGACCCTCAAAGAGAGGAAGTTATATGCTAAGCTTAGTAAGTGTGATTTTCGATTAGATCAGATTTCATTTCTAAGCCATGTTATATCGAAGAATGGGGTGTCAGTTGATTCGTCCAATATTGAAGCGGTAGTGCAGTGGGACATGCCCAAAACTATCACAGAGATTCAAAATTTGATGCGCTTGGCTAGATATTATCGTCAATTTGTATAAGGTTTCTCTAAATTGGCAGCTCCATGGACTCGTCTCACTCGAAAGAATGTTGCATTTGAGTGGGATAATGCTTGTGAGAAGAGTTTTCTAGAACTTAAGCATCGACTAACCACTGCACCTATTCTCACCATACCGAACAGCTCAAGAGGTTTCTTTATATATATGGATGCATCTGGACAAAGACTGGGCCGTGTATTGATGCAGAATAGGAAGTAGCTACTTGTGGATCCCGACAGCTTAAGGACCATGAGAAGAACTACCTGACTCATGATTTGGAGTTGGTTGTCGTAGTACTTGCATTGAAGATATGGCGTCACTACTTATACAATGAGAAATTTCAGATATTTACTGATTATAAAAGCCTCAAATATTTGTTTTCAAAGAAGGAATTGAATATGAAGCAACAGAGATGGTTAGAGCTTCTGATGGATTATGATTGTGAGATACTTTACCACCTAGGTAAGGCAAACATAATAGTTGATGCCTTGAGTAAGAAAGACCTTATGATGGTATCGTATATAATGATCAGGGAACATGAGTTGCTAGAACAATTCGCAAGCCTCAGCTTGGATGTGATCCCTTTTGATACTGATATAGACTGTATGATAGCTAGCTTGAGGTTGGAACCAGATCTAATTGTAGCATCAGATAGACTCAGCGTAGTGATCAGTATTGTAATGATATAGCGAATCAGATTCAGATGGGCACTGTGACAAATTTTGAGGTTAGCACTGAGGGTCTATTGAGATTCAGAAGTAGAATTTGTGTTCCCAAGGATCCATAGTTGAAGAGATTAAATTATGTCAAATGCTCATCCTTCTAGATATACATTGCATCTAGGGAGTAGTAAGATGTATCAAATTTTTGAAAAGTGTATTGGTGGTCAGGTATGAAAAAGGATATCGCTGAATTTGTTGCTAAATGTCTCATATGTCAGCAGATTAAGGTAGAGCATCAGAAACCTACAGGGTTATTGCAACCTCTACCTATACCGACATGGAAATAAGAGCATGTCACCATGGATTTCGTCATAGGTTTACCAAGGTCCCGAAGGAATCATGATGCCATCTGGGTGATTGTGGATAGATTGAAGAAGTCAGCCCACTTCCTGGCTATGAAGTCCACGGATGAGTGGCAGATTTATATGTACAAGAGATTGTGAGGCTACATGGTGTTCTAGTAAGTATTGTGTCTGATAGGGATTCTCACTTCACTCTCCACTTCTGGGAACATTTTTAAGAAGCCATGGGAACCCAACTGAACTTTAGCACAGCTTTCTATCCTCAAACTAATGGTCAGTCAAATAGGACCATACAGACACTGGAGGATATGATGAGAGCTTATGTACTAGACTTTCAAGTCTCTTGGGATGATCATTGGCCATTAGTCGAATTCGCCTATAATAACAGTTATCACTCGAGTATTGGAATGACACCATATGAAGCATTGTATGATTGTAGTTGTCGTTCTCCGATTGGATGGGAAGAAGTGGGTGATTGAAAAGATATTTGCTCTCGATTTGGTAAAGTAAGCCTCTGAGGATGTTCAATTGATATATGAACGATTGAGAACAGCTCAAAGCAGATAGAAAATCTATGCTAACACGAAACGGAGGCCACTAGAATTAATCGTTGGTGAATCAGTGTTTCTGAAAGTTTCTCCCTTCAAGGGTATCATGAGGTACGAGAAGAAAGGCAAGTTGAGTCCTCGCTACATTGGACCCTTTGAGATCTTTGACCGAGTTGGAGATAAGGTCTATAGGATAGCATTGTCACCGGAGCTAGCAGGCGTTCACAATGTCTTCTATGTTTTGATGCTTCGGATGTATCATCCGGATCCGACACATGTGATCGAGTATGAGTTATTGGAGCTTAAAGAGGATATGTCATATGTAGAGAAGCCAATTCAGATATTGGACAGGAAGGAGAAAGTGTTACGGTCTAAGATGATTACTTTGTTCAAGGTTATCTGGCAGCACTACACTTCAGAGGAAGCTACGTGGGAATTAGAGATCCTGATGCGAGAGAAGCATCCACAGCTATTCGAGGATTGACTTGGTTCTAATTTGAAAGACCAAATTTCTTAAGGGGGAAAGAATGTAAGACCCGAAAGTTTCCCACCTCGGGAATTTATCTCGAAAATATGGAAAAAAATATTTTCGAGAAAATAAAAATAAATAATAATGCCTATATATATATAGAAATAAATTAAATAATATATTAGATTAACATATATGTTAGTATAATAATATATATTATATGTATAAGACATTTGCTATATAATATATTATATTATATTAATATATATATATATATAATATTATATATATTAAATAAAAAAGTAAAAAGTAAAGTAAAGAAAAAAAATAAGAGAACAAAAACAGAAGCAGAGAATGACTTCGGTGAGGGAAGAGAAGGATGTTGATCAGAGGAAGGGTTCGATATCACCGGCTAGTAGACGACGAGAAAGGCACCGGTGGCAGGAGAAAAGGCGTCGATTGGTGAGAAGGAAAAAAAGTAGCGACGCTGAAAGGAGACAGGGGCGAACCGACCTTGTTCCGGCCAGCTCAGGCTTGCCGCTGCTAAGCCCAAGCGTCACGAGGCCCCGTAGACCTGTTGGAATTGGAAGCCAACGAAGAACCAGTCGACAACGCCAAGAATGGTGAGATTCCCACTGAGCCGAATCAGACCTGTTCAGTGGTCCGAATCGGTTCAGCCAGAAAGAAAAAAAAGGAGAAAATCTTGTGATGCCTCGGTTTAAGGATAAGTCGCGTGACAATATGCGATGAACGCGAGTTCGATTAAGTCTCGATTTATGTGTCATCACGAAATCTCGAGTAAGTGAACTTTACTTGCTACAATTGGTAGGATTATACGAATTAAATGTAACCGCATAAATTGCGAAGTAATTTCGTATAAATTGTTTTATGTCTTGGAATTGAATCATGGCTACCAAGTGTTCGGCATAATGCCGAAATGAAACCAAACTTGTAATGGCCGACCACCATGGGTCGAACACATACTATTGATGGCCCAATTTTGTTAACAGGCTTAATGGAGGGCTCAATAAGTGTTAATGGGCCTAAGGTGTCAAATGGGCCTTAATGGAAAATTGAAATGGGCTTAAGAAAGAGTTAGGTCCATTAAGGACAACGAGGCCCAATAAGAGCAAATGGGCTCAAAATGTTAAATTTTAGTAATTAGCTTAGATACGAGTGTAAAAGGTCTAATTGACGGGATTGATAATAGTCTGCAGCTCCGGAGACGTAATTGGAGCTAAAGGGACCGAGCGATTTTCATCGTTCGAAAATAAGTGCAATCGATTGAAATCCAAGTAAGGGATTTATGCATGCTATTAGAGATAGCTACACATATATTTCTTACCTTTCATATGCAATTAAATACCGTAAAGTTTGTAGATATTAAATTATCTAGATGAAAACCAAATAATAAGAAATTCCTGAAATGACATTATTTACAGATGAAATTATACTGTAAATTTTTTGATAAAGCATAATTTCAGAAAATGCATAGTTTTAATGGCTTTATCGTAAAATATTGTCTTATAAGTGTATAATGATAGTCTGGCTCAAGATTTTACTGTCTGCATTAAATTGCACATTTTTTCAAAGTTAAGCGTGCTTGAGTGAGGGAAATTCCATGGATGGGTAACCAAACAGAAAGTTTTCCCTCTTGCTCCGTTTTACATCGTTTTACGTGATGAACTCAGTTTTGAGTACCGTTTTCACCAATCTGAGTCATCTGTCGGGTTTATGATATGAAATCGTACTGGAGCCGTCATGTTAACTGTGGGTTACACATACCTGCTCGCATTGAATTTTGATATGATTATATGAGTAAAACTGTGCTGGAGCCCTTGTGTAGACTATGTGTCACACTGACTTGCTCACACTGGATTTTGAGACAAAGGCACTGGATAATGATTTATAATTGAGGTCCATGGAGTACGTTGTACTGTGTAAATAACACGGAGTACATTGTACCGTGGTTAAGTCTTCGGACTATTGAACTGAACTGAAGTCTTTGGACTATGAACTGAACTGACTGGCCGACGGGGTGGATTGACCCCCTCCCTAGGCAACTGGATATCCCACACACCTGATCCTTGATGCCTGAAATCCCAGGATATGGCCATACTTTCTATATGATTATCATTTCCTACCTAGTCTCACATGATCTCACATGTTTATCGTATTGATAAAACTGAACTTGATTTATATAGAATCAAGGTGAACCCCAGGGATTGGTTGGAGCCTTGATATATGGTTTAAATGATTGAAAGAAAATTAAATGAAATGGTTTACTAAAACGATATGGTTTACTGAATAGAGCATGATTGCTATATGAATGAGTTTTAATTATATTGCATAGATTACATGCATAAACCCATGCTTGTTTTAAATGAAAGTGGTTGTTTTACAACATGACATTATGAGCATGTAGATAGTGTAGTTATCTACTTGCTTGTATATTTGCCTTACTGAGCTAGTTGTGCTTATGCTTTCATTTTCCCCCTCTCTACAAAGTACTTGTCATAGATAGAAAGTCGACGACAGTTCTGCATTCCTATCGCTCGCAGCTTCCCATCGTGCGCGAAGGTATACACATTTATATCTTTTGTATCTGAACATGTAACAACAGAGTAATGTACATGAATGTAATATTGGGGATGTAAACGTATGCAAATATAGTTTTGAGATGTATCTGTATAAAATTATATGACATAGATCCTGATAGATAGCGTGATATGGAAATGAGTGGTAAAATATGTAATATGATAGGACTAGCATTGACTCATAGCCCAACCATTTAAAATGTAGATGAAATGAAAAAGGATGGTCATGAAAAAGCGAAAAATTTGTAGTGGTTTTGAGAAAAATGGGTCACGACAAGATCAATACATAATGATGTTTATACATTGTTTTATAATATTGTATGTCAGTTTTACACCTTGATATTTATGCAAGTAACATATGATTTTATACTGCATAATGATATTATGCATATCAGTTTTATGCTTTAATCTTTATATTTGGCATTTAAACAGTGGCTTTTATACATTCATGTTTATACATGGCACATGCATATAAGTGCAAGGATATTTTATACGTTTGATGAACTGAGTGGTGCATGATGTTAAGGTTCGAAGAAATGAGGTACTTCAAAGTATCATTCTAACTAATACTCCATTAAACATAACATGTTGGTAATCGTGTATAATTAAGTAAATTGTAGCTACTGATGATTATATATTGATATGGATAATTAATATCATTTGTGCTTGCTACACTAAGTACCAAGAATATATTTTCGTTGAGTAAACGATTTTATTCTTCAGCAGCTTTTCAGCAATATTGTGAATCGGGATGTTAACTAGGTAAATTCTCCTAGTAGATATGAAATACAATACTTTTGGGGTGTAAACAAATTAGTCCTACTAATCAGTCCTTATCGATGAATAAGTAATAAATATATTGAGGAATATATTTTCGATAAGGAAATGATCTTATTTTTCGTCTGTAGTGTACTTTGACATACTTGAGGTCAATATGCCTTTACATTACTAAATATACAGCATTTGAGGTGAAAATGAATTAAGGTTACCTAATGCACCTTTATCCATAAAATAATGGTATTACTTGCCAAGTATATATTTCGGGAAGGTAAACGATCTTATATTTCGGCAGTTTCTTGATAATTTGATGCATTGTGGTCTTAATGAATGAAATAGAGATTTGTGACAAGAAATATACTCTTTCTGGTATGATAATAGATTCACTGTCTAAAATAAGTCTTTATCGATAAATAAATTGATAAATGATGAGATTGATTATTTGTGTGGTTCCTTAATATTGATTTGTATATATGGTTATATGATGTTATTTGGGAATTCAATATAAGCCTAATTCTTATTTATATGTGTTACTTACTATGCTTTAACTCGTTTCCCTCTGTTCATCCTTTTCAAATTTTCTAAGAGAGATCTGAGCCTTTAGCGAAAGCTATGTAAAGTGGATTTTCTCTTTTGTGAAACAACCCAGTGCTTTGGAGGTATAACCTCACTACTTTTTGTTTATATTTAGACATGTATGTATGTACACAGTGATATGAGGTAGGATGTAAGATAGAATCGATTATAAATAATAAATTTATTACCTTGAGATAAAAGTAAGATGAAAACTTAGTCTGTATGATGTATATCGATATTATGTGATGTTAATTATGAATTTTGTATAATTAATGATCTATGATGAATATCGAAATATTGGAATTATTACCGAATTAGAATCTTTTTGTAAGGTATGTGTATACATCACAAGATAAATCTAAATGTGTTGGGACCTCAGGCAAAAAGTCTAAAATACAAGGAATAGTAATCTACTTAATAAAAGAAACATACACTAGGCAATCACAAATCATATAAGAAAAAAAAATTAATCCACATTTTCGAAGTTCGGAGTCTTATAGTGACAGGCCCTATAGTGATTGAAACTAGAGCTGCACTAAAGGCAATGGAAGTTGCTAAATATGTGGGTTTTAACAATATCATCTTTGAGGGAGATTCAAGGGTGGGTTATTCGAGTTCATTGCATCGCAGGAGGAGAATCTTTCAATGGTTGGTACCCTGGTGGACGAAGTAAGACTCATCAAGAGGAATTTCTCAAAATTTCGAGCTCTTCATATGGCTAGAGATGGTAATCAGGTAGCTCACTGCTTGGCCAAAAATGCTCTTATTTCAAAAACCGAGTATTATTGAATGGAGGAGTGTCCTGTTATGGAGGAACTCCGTAGATTGGACCGTAATAAAATTTCTATCCATTAATGCAGTATCAGTTATTATCAAAAAAAAAATTATAGTATCTTAGTTACCTTTAAAAAAAAATAAAATTAGATCCCACAAAGGGCTTGTACGGGCCTATGTGTAAAATGGCTTGGAATTTATCCTTTTTCTACATTATTTGAAGGTCCCAAAACGTTTTTCCCGGTAAAAAGTTTCTGCCATTGCTCTTTGCCCAAGCGCAAAGGGACTCTACCTGTTTGAAAAGGAGGCTCAAGATTCGTGTAGGAGGCAGTGAAAAATGTACTTTATTATTATTATTATTGATAGTGGTCCTATCATCAAAGTCCACGTGTACAAGGATCAACCAACCAGAGGCCGCCACATGTCAAACACAAATATAAGCCACGTGGCTGTTAGAGCAATGGCGACACAGTCACTGGAATGGCGATAGAGTCTCCACCCCACACTGTTGCTTGGTAGGCGACAGAGTCTCTAAGCGATAGAGACTCTGTCGTTGAGTCTCTACGCGACACAGTAGGTAGCGATAGACCTCTACCGCATGGATCGCGACAGAGCTCTACCGCATGAACTGCGATAGAGTTCTACCGCAGAGACTGCGGCAGAGGTCACGGAAACTCTGCCGCATATCGAACTCAACCGCATATAGTCCAACTCCAAGTCGCGACAGAGTACCTAATGACTCTGTCGCAACCCAGACACGCGCCTGGGCTTCAGACCCGAATAATTACAGGCCTGAAGTATCCTTAAACCCGGGAAGAACATGGAGCCTGACTTGACCCTAGAAGATGTTTATAAATAGACCAGGTATGGAAAAAGGTAAAGGAAGAATCTCTCTTGGATACTGCATCTCCTTTTTCTGATACATAGGATCTCTTCCAAAAGAACTTTCTAACTTAACCATCGGACTGCGCGTGCAGGGACAAATCCCTGCACCTCTCTGACCTTCGTTCTTTTTGCAGAAGATTCGACGCACGTGGAAGACATCGCATCAGCATCACCTGGTTGTCGTTTAGCGCAACATCAACACGTGGAAAGCCTCACCCCGTTGTCGTTTAGTGCAACATCAATTATTATTATTATTATTATTATTATTATTATTATTATTATTATTATTATAGATTAAAAAAAGTCAAGTTGGGGCCAAAAGAACGAAAGTAAATTAGTCCTCTAACCTTGAAAGAAGGAAAGAGCTTTCCAAGAAATGAGGGTTCAGCCAATGGAAATTAAATATATTAGTCTTGAATTTTGATCACGACTTAAAAAGTGAAAAGAAGAGCATAACCCACCAGGAAATAGCAAGTAGGAGAACACACAGACAAAAAAAAAAAAAAAAGACGGGGCTGGCAATGGGTTAGTCATTATGGAAAGAATTACTTTCATAAAGTACTTTATAATTTATATACATATACATGATAAATAAGTAATTTAAATATTTAGATAAAATTTAACATTTTAAGTTATCATTATTAAAATACTCAATTTAAATCTATTTCGATTCAAATAAGATTAGTTTTAAATTATAAAATGGATCAAAATATTTGTAGTTACTCAAAAAAAATTAAGATATATAGTAATGATGTAATATACTTCTCATGTAATTATTTTTTGTAAAACCCAAAATTTTTTACCTCGAAAATTTATTTCGAAAATATAAAAAATATTTTCAAAACAATAATAATAATAATAACTAAATATATTTCCGGAGAAATAGAAGGAGAATATGATGTATATATATATTGGTCGAAATAAATTAAATAATATATATGTACATGTGTGTGGATATTAACGTATAAAAATACATTATAATAATATAATATTATTATAATAATATAAGATATTTTGTAATATTACTATAATAATAATGTTATATTAGAAGATATTTTATATATATATGTATTATAGTATATTAAAGAATAATATATTATATTATATATAATAGAAATTGAAAAAAAAGAAAGAAACAGAAACTGGGAAAAAGAAACCGAGAGGATCGAAAACCCGATCCCTCTCTTTGCCTCTCATCGGAGGCTGACTGAGGAAGGAACCGAGGCGAAGGGCACCGACGAAGGAAGACCGGCATGGTGGGGGTGCCTGAGCACCACCATGTTCACTGGATCACCGGACAGAGGGAGATCGGAGATGGAGAAGTCGCGTGAGAGAAGGGGAGAATCGGTGGAATCCAACGCCGATCTACCCTAGCCTAGGCCAAAAGAAGGCTCAAGAGGCGAAGCCAAGCCGATTGGTTGAGGAATCAGCTGAAGAACTGACCGGTAGCATTTGGAATGATAAAATAGCCCCTGAACCGGTTCGGACCGGTTCAGTGTGAAAATAGGCTAAACCGGTCCAAACTGGTTCAACCATGAGAGAGAAAAAAAGGAAAAATATTCGATGATGCATCGGGCCAAGGATAAGTCGGTAAGCGATCGAATTGACCGATTTAAATTTTGAAAAATTTATTTGAAATTATATTTGACAGAAATTGACCCAAGTTAAATATATAAATGTGTAGCGCGGCAATAAGCGATGAACGTGAGTTTGATCAAGCCTCGATTTACAAGCCATCACGAAAACTCATGTAAGTGAATCTCACTTGTTATAACTTGTATAGTTCTACGAGTTAGGAATTAATCGCATAAGTTGCGGATTTACTCCGTATAAAATACTTTATGTTATAAAAGGCTTAAGATGGCGTGATGGTAGTGTTAATGGACCCCACGGATGACCCAATAATTGTTGATGGGTCTAAGGATCCCAATGGGCCATGACAGAATAAATAGAAAAGTTAAAATGAGCTTAAAATAGAGTTGGGCTCTTTAAGAGGCAACGAGGCCCAATAAGAGCAATTGGGCCCATTTGATGAAATAGACTACATAGAAAAGGATAAATGAGTTATCCGACTTAATTAATGTGATCGATAACTATCTGCAGCTCCAAGAGATATATTCGGAGCCAAATAAACTGATTTACAGAAAATGAAAAAATGTGAACAAGAGCATTCAACGGGATTCCAAGTAAAGGATCTATAATAGCTCTCAGAGATAGTTGTACGTATTTTCATCGTCGTTTGCATTCTCTTAAATTCTATATAGAGTATAGATATGAGATTTCTGGATAGTACCCAAATAAGAAAAAATTACGAAAATGCCACTGGAAATTGTGAAAATTTAAAAATGCATAAAGTGCATGATTTCAGTTGTTTTGTCTGAAAAGATGTTTTGGGAATGTGAAATGATAGTCTAGCTCCTGATTTTTACTATATGCATTAAATTGCATATTTTCTGAAAAATTGGTTTGATTTGACGAGTGATTGATGGGATGTCACCCTCTTGCTCTATATAATACCGTGTTGCGCACTGCACTCAGGTTTTGAGTATTGATTTTATCTTAAATGAGCCAGCTATCTATTTTGTGTGTATGAAATCGTGTTGGAGCAATGATAAGATCTGTGAACTGTCCAGATCTGCTCGCATTGATTTTGATATGACATATGACCAGACGTGCTAGAGCAATGACAAAATCTGTGAGTTATCTGGACCCGGTCGCACTTGATTCTGCTCTAGTATATGAGTAAAAATCATGTTAAAGCCCTCGTGTAGACTATGTATCACACTGACTTGCTCGCACTGGATTTTAAGATAGGCTATGGTTGATGATTTCTAGTTAGGGTGATAAGTCCTTGACATTGGGCACCCCACAACCCTTCTGATTTTCTGTTGTGGTTCATGGAGTATGTTATACCGTGTAGCCAACACGGAGTACGCCATACCGTACCACTAGTCTTCGGACCTTCTGATTTGCATTCTTTTGACATCTTTGCACACCTGGCCCGTGATTTGGATGGGGTCACTGACTATGGCCATATGTCGTATGAGTTACCATATATCTTTACCTGATCTCTCTGACTTATATGATTTTTTAGATTTTGATATGTTTTTTGAACTCTGATTTGTTTCTGACGTCCGAATTTGATTTTTGTTTTCTGATATGTTTTTGATTTATTTGATATTCTGTTACCGATCTGATTTCTAAAATGGTTTTGAACTGACATCTGAACTGATCCTGAATTATACGAATCTACATGTTTTAATACATAACATGACATTATTTGCAAGTGTTTGACAAAGCGATCATGTCCATTTTGAAATCTGATAAGTGGAACGCACTTATTTAAGAAATGATTGAGCTTCTATCGATTGATGATTATCATATGAAATGCTTCTATTTTCAGTAAATGCAAGTGTTTTGAAAAGTGAATGCATTTGTTTTACGAGATGATAAAACATGCATTATGAGCATCGTAGATAGTGCGGTTATCTACCTACTTTCATATATTTCTTACTGAGCATGTTGTGCTCATCCCTTTACTTTTCCCCCTCTACAGAGCATTTCCAATAGTGTGTGTTAGTTGCGTCCGTCCTGTGATCCTTTACACACAGCTGTCTAGTAGCATCGAGGTATACACACATACGTACGTTTTGTTTCTGAATAATAGTGTACACTAATGTAGTCATGTTTATAGGGGGATGTATATGTAAGGCAATGTAGACGACTTTCTAATTATGAAATGGTAACTTTATGAGTTTTTACGATGTTAGTGTCTGGGATGAAAGCATTGCCTGATATGCATATATATAATGTATGAGATTGAGGGACTGATATTGACTCACAGCCCAACAAGTGAAGTAAGGTAAGTTCGCGAAAAATTTGTAGTGATTTTTGAAAAAACGGGTCGCGATAGAAGTGGTAGCAGAGTAGTATTGGTCTGGTGTGAGTCAGTATCTGTAGTTAGAAAGTATACATCCTCATGTCACTGTGCATTATTAGATATAATTGTGTATATCGAGCTGTGGTTAAACTGAGAAATTGACTGTGTATGTGGGACGATTGAGATGTCTGATAGACATCGTAACTGAGGAGAGAGTTTGCATTCTCGGGGCCATATAGAGAGGTCTGAGAGACACAGTGATAGGTCTGAGAGACTTATAGAATAATCACATGGTCATGTCCCATCAAGTCTAGCTGAGACTACTGATGCCTGTGTTACGAGATTAGAGTGAAGTTGGGACACGTTTATGGAGTTGTTCACTCAGGCTACGGCTAGGTTTGAGGGTAGGCAAGGTCTGACTGCTCAGATGACTCCTAGTGAGCTGGCAATTGCTCCTAACACACCTGCGCCTACACAGCCTTCACCTATGCCACGTCCTACTGAGACCCCTGTACCACCACTTGTAGTTCCATGACAGACTAGTGAGGATTCAGGGTATGATTGTGAGCTTGACTGATTGAGGCAGTTTCAGAAGTTGAAGCCTTCATCATTCAGTGGGGTCAAGAATCCCGTAGTAAAGGATTGGATCAACAGGTTGGAGAAGTTATATGACTTTTTTCGATGTTTGACCATTGAGAGAGTGGCCTTTGCTACATTCATGTTAGAGGGTGAGGTAGAGCATTGGTGAAAATTCACCCGACCTATTCTGAGAGCTAGATATCATATGATTGACTGAGAAATCTTTTTGGATGTCTTCAGGAGGTAGTATATCCCAACCACTGCTCAGAGGAGATTACAGATAGAATTTTTTGGTTGATCCAAGGGAACAGGTCGGTAGACGAGTATGAATCTCGATTCACATCCTTGGAAAGGTATGACCTGAATATCATGGGCAGTGAAATGTGAAAGATCTGCATGTTTATAGATGGATTAAAACCATCCATCAGAGTCAGATTTTCCCTATTTGACGTCACGACTTACGAAGAAGCCGTGCGTAGAGCTCAGTTGGGTGAGCGAGACTTTGAGATGCACGTCCCTGAGTTTGGTAAGGTCGTGAAGGGCATAAATAGAGATCAGAAGAGATCAGTAGAGGACCATAGTGTCCAAGTGGGCAAGAGGCTATTTGTTAGATGATCGAGGGTCGATGAGTCACGGGGTAGGATGATTAAACTCCAGTACCTCAGGTCTCGACTCTAGCTAGGGGTATAGTAATTTGAGGACCTTGACCGACTACAGATCAGTGTAGAGCATGTGAAATATACCACAGTAATAGGTCATGCCCCCTATCGACTAAGATTTGCTTTAGGTGTGGCGAGATGGGGTATATGATAAGGGATTGCCCAGAGTTGGTCGAGATAGCCCTATAGAAGGGTAAAGAGTCAAAGAAGGATACAACTGGTACTTCTAGCCCGAAGAGGAGGGCTACAACTGAAGAGAAGGGGAACAAGTTGTAGGACACGGTCAAGTGTTTGCCTTGGACCATGCGACTGCAAATGCTTCAGTCGATGTGATTAAAATAACGTCAGGGATATATATCACATATGTGGTTGATACGGATAAGGCACACTCGAAATTGATAAACATTCCAATGGTCAGGGAGTTTCCCGATGTCCTTCCGGATTATCTACTAAGGTTGCCACCAGATAGGTAGATGAAGTTTTGTATTGATTTGGTGCCTGGTACTGAGCTGATATCCAAACTACCATATCGTATGGCTCCAGTGGAATTGAAGGAGATAAAGAAGCAATTACAAGAATTTTTGGACAAGGGGTTCATTAGATCGAGTATTTCACCTTAAGGAGCACAAGTTCTATTCGTTAAGAAGAATGATATAAGCCTCCAACTGTGTATTGATTTCAGGTTGTTGAATAAGACCACCATCAAGAACAAGTACCTCATTTTGGCGTATTGATTATCTATTGGATCAGCTTCAGGGAGTACATATCTTTTCCAAGATAGATCTGAGATCTGAGTATAATTAGTTGAGAATTCGGAGTGGATATGTACCCAAAACAGCATTTTGTACCCGATATAGACATTATGAGTTCGTAGTTATGCCTTTCGAGTTAACGAATGCTCCCGTAGCTTTTATGGCATTGACGAATGGAGTATTCAAGCCATACCTGGATCGGTTTGTCATAGTGTTCATTGATGACATTCTGGTGTATTCGAAGTCCAAGGAAGAACATAAGCAACACTTAAGCATTGTGCTACAAACCCTCAAAGAGAGGAAGCTATATGCGAAGCTCAGTAAGTGTGATTTCTAGTTGGAACATATATCATTTCTGGGTCATGTGGTATCGAAGGACGAGGTGTCTATTGATCCGTTCAAGATAGAGGCAGTAGTTCAATGGGAACGACCCACGACAGTCACAAAGATCAAGAGTTTTCTAGATTTAGCTGGGTATTACAGACAATTTGTTGAGGGCTTCTCAAAATTAGTTGTTCCTTTGACTCGTCTCACTCGGAAGGATGAGGTATTTGAGTGGGATGACAAATGTGAGAAGAGTTTTCAGGAACTAAAGCAGTGACTGACCACCACATCTATTCTCACAATTTAGACCAACTCAGAAGGTTTCTCTGTATATACAGATGCCTCGGGACAAAAACTGGGCTATGTATTAATGCAGAATAGGAATGGGAATGTAGTTGCTTATGGATCCCGACAGCTTAAGGACCATGAGAAGAACTATCCAACCCATGATTTAGAGTTGGCTGTTGTGTGTTTGCACTGAAGATATGGCGTCATTATTTGTCCGGTGAGAAATTTCAGGTATTTATTGATCATAAGAGCCTCAAATATCTGTTTTCACAGAAAGAATTGAATATGAGGTAGAGACGATGGTTAAAGCTTCTGAAGAACTATGTTTGTGAGATACTTTATCATCCGGGTAAAGCGAATGTAGTCACTGATGCCTTGAGTAGGAATAGCCTCGAAATTGTATCGTACATGATGGTCAAGGAACATGAACTGTTAGAGCAGTTTACTAGCTTCAGTCTAGATATAGACCCTTCTGACACGGACAGTGACTATGTGATAGCTAGTATGCGATTGGAACTAGATTTGATTGATCGGATCAGACAAGCTCAGCGTATTGATCGCTTCTATATTGATCGGGTTTGTCAGATAAGATTGGTAGAGTGACTGAGAGCATAATTAGTGATGATGACCTGTTGAGATTCAGAGGTTGAATTTGTGTTCCCGATGACCCACAGTTAAAGAAATTGATTTTAACAGAAGCTCAATCATCGAGGTATACAGTGCATCCGAGGAGTAATAAGATGTATCAGAATCTTCAAAAAGTGTATTGGTGGTCAAGCATGAAAAGAGATATTTCAGAGTTTATGGCAAAGTGTCTCGTATGTTAGCAGGTTAGGGTAGAGTATCAAAAGCCTGCAAGGTTGTTGCAGCCTCTACTTGTACCGACATGGAAATGAGAGCATATTACTACGAATAAAACCATGAGCTTATTGAGAACCCGAAGGAACCATGATGCCATTTAAGTGATTTTGGACAGATTGTCTTAGCCATGAAACTATGAATACTCTAAGTGTGTTAACGAATCTGTATGTATGGGAGATTGTGAGGCTACATGGCATTCCAGTGAGTATTGTGTCTGACAGGGATTCCTGCTTCACTTTCCACTTTTGGGAACATTTTCAGGAAACTATGAGAACCCGATTGAGTTTCAGAATAGCTTTCCATCCTCAGTCAAATAGTCAGTCAGAGAGAACTATCCAGACTTTGAAGGATATGTTGAGAGCTTGTGTGATGGATTTCAGAGGCTCTTGGGATGACTATTTGCCATTAGTCGAATTCACTTATAACAATAGTTATCACTCGAGTATTGGGATGACACGGTATGAAGCATTGTATGGTCGTAGGTGTCGATCTTCGATTGGATGGGAAAAAGTGGGTGATCGAAAAATGTTTAATCCCGATTTAGTGAAGCAAGCCTCTGAGGATGCCCAATTGATATGTCATAGATTGAGGACAACTCAGAGTAGGCAAAAAAGCTACGTTGAGACGAGGTGAAGGCTTTTGGAACTCCCTATAGGTGAAATAGTGTTTTTGGAAGTTTCTCCCTCCAAAGGGATAATGAGGTTCAGAAAGAAAGGTAAATTGAGTCTTTGTTATATTGGACCTTTTGAGATCTTAGATCGAGTGGGAGACAATGCTTATGGATGGCGTTGCCACCAGAGTTAGCAAATGTGCATAATGTCTTCCACATATCGATATTTCAAAAATATCATCCGGACCCGACACATGTGATTCAGTATGAGCCATGGAAGCTCAAAGAGGATATATCATATGTAGAGAAATTGATTCGGATATTGGACAGGAAAGAGGAAATGTTACGGTCCAAGATGATTCCTCTTGTTAAGCTTCTTAGGTAATACCACACTTAAGAGAAAGTTACGTAGAAATTAGAGAGCCTGATGTAAGGTAAATATCCATTCCTATTCGAAAATTGATTTGGTTCAATTTGGAGGACTAAATTTCTGAAGGAATGGAGGAATGTAAGACCTAGAATTTTTCACCTTGGGAATTTATTTCTAAAATATGGAAAAATATTTTCAAAAAAATAATAATAATAATAAATATATATTTCTGGAGAAATAGAGGGAGAATATGATGTACATATATATATATATTGGTCGAAATAAATTAAATAAAATATATGTACATGTGTGTGGATATTAATGAATAAAAATACATTATGATAATATAATATTTTATAATAATATAAGATATTTTGTAATATTATTATTATAATAATGTTATATTATAATATTATATCTATGTATTATAGTATATTAAAGAATAATATATTATATTATATATAAAAAATAGAAATTGAAAAAAAAGAAACGAAACAGAAACTGGGAAAACGGAACTGAGAGGGTCAAAAACCCGATCCCTCTCTTTGCCTCTCATCGGAGGTTGATCGAGGAAGGAACCGAGGCGAAGGGCACCGACGAAGGAAGCTCGGTATGGTGGGAGTGCCTGAGGGCCGCCACGCACGCTGGATCGCCGAAGAGAGGAAGATCGGAGAGGGAGAAGCAGCGGGAGAGATGGCGAGAATCGGTGGAATTCGACGTCGATCTACCCTAGCCCAGGCTAAATGAAGGCTCAAGAGGCGAAGCAGAGCCAATTGGTAGAGGAATTGGCCGAAGAACCGACCGACAGCGCCAGGAACGGCAAAACAACCCCTAAACCTGTTCGGACGTGTTCAGTGTGAAAAAAGGCTGAACCGGTCCGAACCGGTTCAGACACGAGAGAGAAAAAAGGGAAAAAATTTTGATGATGCATCAAGCCAAGGATAAGCTTGTAAGTAGTCGAAATGACCGATTTAAATTTCAAAAAAATTATTTGAAATTATATTTAATCGAAATTGACCCGGGTTAAATATATAAATGTGCAGCGCGACAATAAGCGACGAACGTGAGTTGGATCGAGCCTTGATTTACGAGCCATCACAGAAACTCAGGTAAGTGAATCTCACTTGCTATAACTTGTATAGTTATACGAGTTAGGAATTAATCGTATAAGTTGCGGATTTACTTCGTATAAAATGCTTTATGTTGGAAAAGGCTTAAGATAGCGTGATGGTAGTGTTAATGGGCCCACAGATGACCCAATAATTGTTAATTAGCCTAAGGAGCCCAATGGGCCGTGACAGAATAAATAGTATAGTCGAAATGAGTTTAAAACAGAGTTGGGCTCATTAAGAGGCAACGACGCCCAATAAGAGCAATTAGGTCCATTTGATGAAATAGACTGCATATAAAAGGATAAATGAATTATCCGACTTAATTAATGTGATTGATAACTATCTGCAGCTCCAAGAGATATATTCTATAAGACCTGTATTTTCAAATGTAAACCTTATGAATTCATAAGTGATGTAGAGTCCATAAATTCAATATACACACTTGTAATAAGAGTTGTGATGTGCGAACAAGTTTCATTATGTATGAATATGAAGAAATGGACTTTTGTATGTGATGAATGTGAGTGGAATGAAAAATGAGTGGTGTGGTAAAATGGAATGAAGTTATACTCCTATTTGGTTTTGTATTGTATACATTTGGATATACAATGAATGCACACAAGTTTTAATGGGTATAAGTATGAATGGATGTCATTTTCAAGTCTTAAAGATGGTTGGATGAGAAAATGACTATGACAGGAAAATTAAGGATGTTTGTGTGAGTTACTGCAGAAAACTACAACAAAATCTGAGAAATATGAATGCCAGATTGATCTCATAGGATGAGAGATCGATCTGGAATAGAAAAAAAGCTCTTATGCGAGCATTAGAACAAGACAGATGGATCTCCAATAGAGCCAGATCGATCTGCTAAACATTCTGTAAATGAAGAGATCAATCCTTAATGTAAACAGATCGATTTCCTTTGCTCTCGGGTTGGAGAAGATCAATCTCCTCCTTTAGCTAGATCGATCTCCTTAAGCTACTGTCTGGAAACAAATCGATCTCAAGCCTTCGGCAGATCGATCTCATGCCTTCAAATGTTATGAAAATGAGAGATTTAAGAGGATCAAATCGATCTCAGACCCTTGACAGCTCATCAAGCAATTTCTATAAATAGGAGTAATGAAATCTGTAAATTTTGGAAAATAACCTCACTCTTCCTTTTCAACCTAAAAACCTAACTTTCTCACTCCTAAATCCACCCATTTCCAGTAAGATTTAAAGGAAGACCATTAGATACAAAGTTGTTCATCTTAAAGAAGAGAACAACATAGTTTGGAATCAAAGCCTCAATTGTTGGATTGAAGGAGCAAGGAACATTTTCATTTGGAGCAAGAAGAGAAGCTAGATTTGGTAAGTTTCTAATGCTTCAGCCCAAGTACATTTGTCTATTTATTGATTTTGGAGTTGATTTGTATGTATATTAATGGTTAAAACTACCTAGGATGTGATGGAGCAAGTAAAACCTAGAATAAGTCTAGTGTGAGAAAATATGGGTATGCTAAAGTGTTTATGAGATAATGTGAATGATTTGAGATGGGTAAATGAAGTTACATTATGAATATAGTCAATTTATGGTAATGAGTATATAAGATGTTTGATGAAAATGTCGTAGTGAAGAGATTGATGAAATATGAACACTATGAGCTTAATATCGATTTAATATCGATATAGTATGAACTAATAGGCCTAAAAGAATCAATAGACTCGAGTTATGAGTAGAGCAATAAAACGAGGCCTTATAAGTGATAATAGAGGCTATAGGTGGAATCGACTATAACAAACACTAGAATTGTGTTGTATTGGACTAAATCAGTGCAATATACGACTTTGTGCAGTTTCGAATAGTTCGTTGGAGACAAATCGAACCACACAAGTAAGCAGCTCTAAGGAAGTGGAATCACGCGACGCGATTCCAGGTAAGGGAATTCTGTAAGTATATAGAGATAGCTGCTCGTACTTTGAATTCGTGGGTGAATATAGGGCGTTAATGAAATGCATGATTGTTTGAGAAAATTGATTTATGATATGCGTGAATAACTACGAGTATGTATATATGATTTGGTTTACGAAGTGAGTTTCATAAAAGGGGGATAGTAAGACTAATAATTGCATAAATCATATGTTTTCAATGGTTTCACGAACCACATTGCTTTGTTTTAAGCGAATTAATGTATGAGCTGGCTAGTGTTTAAATGACTTTGTGAAATTGCACATGAGAGGTGCTAAGCATGATTTTGAGATTTTTAGTTAATTATGGCCGCCCATCGTGTTTGTGTGAATTAAATCGTGCTGGAGCCTCGCTCGCACGAGATTTTGGTATTTTCACTTGTATAAAATATGTTGGAGCTTAGCTTGCACCTTGATTTGATTGTGATGATGTTTTATCAACCGTATTGGAGCTATGCTCGTATGTGGTTTCTTCATGTTTTTATACATAAATGTCGTACTAGAGCGTTGCTCGTACGAGGATATTTCTTTATGATGCATGAATCGTGCTAGAGCTTAACTCGCACAGGTTTTCACATTATGGTATGTAGGATGACGTGGTGAGGATAATACGGATTGGTGTTCAAGGAACCCAAAAGGGGCGAGCAAGGCCATAAGGGGCTAGGACATGATATTAATGAATACTCCCACGTGCACTTGAGACTATATCGATTACATGTGGTATGGGGTAGATAAAACCTACGGCTGGCACCCTCAACCATGTTATGGGTCCGCGGAGTACGTTATACTGTGTATATCACATGGAGTACGTTGTACAGCGTGGTTGAGATACTGATGAGAAAGTCTGGCGGAGAACTAACCCATCTTCGTTCCAGCATGATACCCCGCACACCGGGATCCATGTGGTCTGGGATGATTTATGACATAGTTAGCCAACATAGTCTTTGAAATATAGTGACCTGTCTCACTTGATATTACATAATACCACATGGTTTTGATACATGAGTGTGATTGTGATTATCTAGGGCAGACCCAAGGGAGGGGTCGAGCCTTGTGGGATTTGTGATTTAAAGAAATGAAAATTTTGATTTATGATGAGATGTGCAAGAATTTGATAAAGAGATTTATGATGAGATGTGATGTGATTTAAAAGGATGTTTCTTAAATGAATTTCCCTTTTGTGATGAGATTTAATGAGAATGAGCATGAGATGGTTTTACATGTTGATATTTCCATGTTTTATGCCTATTTCCATGATTTTCAATACATGATATATGTATATATATTCATATGGCATAGTTTTATTTCCTCATGCTCCTATTGTAAATGATTTATGCATAACATTATCAGCATGTAGATAGGGTAGCTATCTACCATACTTGCATTATTGCCTTACTGAGCGTGTGGTTGCTCAACCCTCTCTACTTTCCCCTCTCTACAGAGAGTACATAGTGGCCCAGTAAGGACTGAGGCATTTTATTGAGACATCCGTTGCATCTCCATCACCTAGAGCTATATACATAAAGATTTTTTTTTATCTAAGCAATGTAAAAGCATAGTGATCATTTGAATTTGTAATATGGGGGATGAAAATGTTATAACACATAGTATGTACGAACATACCACTTAACATTTGGATGTATGACAATACTTTTGATTTATTTGGAAAATGAATGGTAAAGGATGATTATTACTACCTCACAGCCCAACTGTGTAGATGCGAGTTTGTTCACTACCGAGTAAGGAAAGGAAAATATGAAAAATTTATAGTGAATTTCGGTTAAAAAAGATAAAATGGGTCGTGACATATTCGGAGCTGGATAGACTGATTTACGAAAAATGGAAAAATATGAAAAAGAGCATTCGACGGGATTCCATGTAAGGGATTATGCTAGCTCTAAGAGATAGTTGTACGTATTTTCATCGTCATTTGCATTGACTTAAATTTCGTATAGAGTATAGATATGAGATTTCTGGATAGTGCCTAAATATGGGAAAATTACGAAAATGCCACTGAAAATGGCAAAAATTTGAAAATACATAAAGTGCATGATTTTAGTTGTTTTGTCTGAAAAGAGGTTTTGTGAGTGTGAAATGATAGTCTGGCTCTTGATTTTTACTATATGCATTAAACTACACATTTTCTGAAAAATTGGTTTGATTTGACGAGTGATTGATGGGATGTCACCCTCTTGCTTTATAAAATACCGTGTTACGCACTGCAATTGGGTTTTGAGTATTGATTTTATCTAAAATGAGCCAGTTGTCTATTTTATGTGTATGAAATCGTGCTAGAGCAATGATGAGATCTGTGAACTTTCCAGATCTGATCGCATTGATTTTAATATGACATATGACCAGACGTGCTGGAATAATGACAAAATTCGTGAGTTATCCGGAGCTGCTCACACTTTATTCTGCTATGGTATATGAGTAAAACCCTTGTTGGAGCCCTCGTGTAGACTGTGTGTTACACTGACTTGCTCGCACTGGATTTTGAGATAGGCTGTGGTTGATGATTTTTAGTTAAGGTGATAAGTCCCTGACATTGGCCACCCCACAACCCTTCTAATGTTATATTGTGGTTCATGGAGTACGTTGTATCATGTAGCCAACACGGAGTACGCTGTACCATACCACAACTCTTCAAACTTTCTAATTTGCATGCTTTTGGACACTTCGCCCATGATTTGGTTGAGGTCACTGACTATGGTCATATGTCGTTTGAGTTATCATATATCCCTGCCTGATCTAATTTTTTAGATTATGATCTGTTTTATGAACTCTGATTTGTTTCTAACGTCTGAATCTGATTTCTGAAATGGTTTTGAACTGACATCTGAACTGATCCTGAATGATACAGATTTTCATGTTTTAATACATGATATGGCATTATTTGCAAGTGTTTGGCAAAGCGATCATATCCGTTTTGAAATCTGATAAGTGGAACGCATTTGTTTAAGAAATGATTGAGCTTCTATCGATTGATGATTATTGTATAGAATGCTTTTATTTTCAGTAAATGCAAGTGTTTTGAAAAGTGAACGCATTTGTTTTACGATATGATAAAAAATGCATTATGAGCATCGTAGATAGTGTGGTTATCTACCTGCTTTCATATATTTCTTATTGAGCATGTTGTGCTCATCCCTTACTTTTCCCCCTCTACAGAGCATTTCTAGTAAAGTGTGTTAGCTACGTCCGTCATGCGATCTTTTACACACAGCAATCCAGCAGCATCGAGGTATACACACATATGTACTTTTTGTATCTGAATAATAGTGTACAGTGATGTAGTCATGTTTATAGGGGGTGTATATGTAAGGCAATGTAAACGACTTTCTAATTATGAAATGGTAACTTTATGAGCTTTTGCGATGTTAGTGCCTGAGACGAAAGCATTGCCTGATATGCATACATATAATGTATGAGACTGAAGGACTAATATTGACTCACAGCCTAACAAGTGAAGTGAGGTAAGTTCACGAAAAATTTGTAGTGATTTTTGGGAAAATGGGTTACGACATCTTTTTAATAATTTTTAAGGTAAATTCCATCTACTTTTTAAGGTTTGATTCTAATTCAACTTAGTCTATTGGTTTTCAAAATGGACATTCCATCCTAAACTTTCAATTTCGCAGGATAAGTTAGTCATTTTGTTAATCAACAGTTAAAACTTAATTTTGAGATTATTTTAACCCTGTAAGTTTTTTAAATACTCTAATCAACAATATAAATTTTAAGAAAAACTACTAGGTTTTGAAAGTTTTTTTTTATAATTTATTTTTTGTTTTTTTATTGTTTATTATTCTTATTGATTATTTATTGATTATTATTTTTTTATTTTTTATTTATAGGCATAAATTATAATTTAAGAGTTCAAAAAAATTTAAAGAATATAATTATACTTTCTTCAAGGAATAGTTTAGGGTGAATGAAGATGAAGAATGATAAGTATGAAAATTTTCAAGTTGTAGTCATTGCATATTTCTATTAGTTATTTTTAACGGTATTAAATTATTTAGACTTAAGTGTCTATTTCTAAAACTAATAGACTAAAATTATATTAAAGTCAAACTTTAAGGAGATAGTTAGAATATACCCCAATTTTTATAATTAATCCATATGTAAGCAAGATTGGTTATGCTTGGAAATTTGAATAAGATTGAAAAAAAAATCATTGCTTGCCTAACAATCCATCCTTTGTGATTGGGATTTGGTATTTGAGATTGTCTCTCACTAAGTAATTGTTTATTATTGTTAAAAGGCAAGAAATTAACATTGGAACCCTTTGCTTTGCCCCATTTTCAAAGTTAATGTTAATGGAAATGTGTGATTAACAGATAAAAGTTAAAAGTTTTATTTGGAAATTGAACATCTTCTTTCATCCTTTTTCTCTAGATTCCCAACTATTCCAATTTTTTTTAATTGTCAGGGGCTATTAAAAATAAATAAATAATACAATAAATATCAATTTATGTTAGAACTTTTTTTTTGGGCTGTCGTTCTATTCATTATTTCATTCATATTCTTAGAAGGGTTCATAAGTTGAGTCGAATCAAATATGAATCGAGCTAGGCATAAGGAATTGAAGGTGAATTGAATTCGACTTGATCTAAATTTTTAGGATTTAATATTTTGACTAATCTTGATTTTACATATAATAAATAAGTTGAAACTCATCTTGTAAGACCCGAATTTAATTAAAATACGAAATGAATGAGTATTCGTGAAGGAAAGTCGGGTTAAATTAATCCCGAACACGTGCAATAGCAAAATGGTCAAAAGACCGAAAGTCGGTATAAATTCGAGAAGAAAAATTTAATTTAAAATAATGGATTGAGAAATCTTGGTCAATAAAGGTGAAATAAATTTATTTTGGATTAAATTGATCAGGATATCAATTTATTGGAATTAATCGGGATTAATCGGAATTTTTAGTTCAGAAAAATAATCCCGAAAATAATCGAAAAATATACCGAAAAGTCATTCGGGATAATATCCCAAAAATACAGAGAAATTATACCCGAAACAGGGTTAAAATAAATTAAATATATTAAATAAAATTAAATAAATGAATTTAGAATTAAATAATAATTTTAAGGATATTTTAAGGGATATTTGGGTATTTTTAATATATTTTAATGATTAAAATAATAATAAAAATAATTAATAAAATAAATGAAAAAAAAGAGGAGAGAGAACGGCTCGGGAGAACCCGAAACCAGGAAACCGAAAGCGACCCGCGAACCCCAACCGCTGATTCCAGCACACCGGCGACCGACAGGCTTCGACAAAGCTACCAGGAGGAAGAGGAGAGACCGGCGAGCACGTGGGCACCGGAATCACGCCGTCAGGTGGTCGGAGCAAGCCAATCGGAGCAAAGGAAAATCGAGGGAGAAACGGGCCGATTCCCGGTGAACCACCGCGTCTGGGCTGAAACGGAGGCCACCGACGCACTCAGGGGAAGAAGCCGGTTCTTTTGAGACCGGTCTTGGCCGGTGAGACTGCCGAAAATGCCGGCGACGGCAATTGGCAGTAAACGGCACCGTTTGGCCGAAAGGAAAGGGAAGGAAAAGGAGGGAAAAAGAAGGAAAGAGGAAAGAAAAGAAAGGAAAAGGAAGGAAAGGGAAAGAAAAGAAAAGGAAAAAGAGGAAAAATTGGGGAAAAATCTCGGCGATTCAATCGAGCTACGGGTAAGTCAGTAGTGGTCGAAATTGACCCGATTTAAATTTTGAAGTATTTAATTTAATTAATTGTGGACTGAAAACTTACCCGAAAAATTGTGGAATTGTGTAGCTCGACAATTGGCATCCCACGAGAGCTCGAGACAGCCTCGATTTGCATACTAGCATGGAATCTCGGGTCTGTAACCCTTATTTACGATAATTACCTCGTTATGCGTGATATGAATTAATTTTTGCATAAACTGAATTAAATTCTCGAAATTTAGATAAATTGTCGTAAATACTAAATTGAGATATTCGAGGGTTAGAACGAGGCTCAATAAATTATTGATGGGCCCAATGAGCCCAATAGGCCTCGATAATGTGAAAATTAAGTGAAAAAGGGGCTTAAGGCCGATTAAGGCCCATTAAGGTGCAATCGGGCCCAATAGGGGTAAATGGGCCCAATAGGGGTAAATGGGCCCAATGATTTAAATTAAGCCCAGAAAATAGGAAATACAATTAAGTTGTATGTTATCTGACCTGAGGAATAATTATACGCAGTTTCGGAGGTTTGATTAGGAGCATATCGGACTGCGCGACGAGACAACAGTGGAAAAGAAAAGGTCAGACTCGACAGGAAAATAAGGTAAGGGAATTCTACGGACTGCTAGAGGTAAACTTTACGAAATTTCAAGTTCATATGCAGTCTTTAAAAATTATCTGAAGGGTCTAGAGGTCAAATAATACTTTTAATGCCCGAATGGGTAAATTACCAAAATACCCTTGTTAAGGGTAAAATTTACAAATTTAGGAAAAATTTGGGAGGAGCAAGAACAAGAGGTTTCTGCTCGTTCTGGAGATATTTTAATGCATGCATGAGTAGGCTGGCTAACCTTGAAAGAAAATGAACAGCATTGCATACTTTCAACGATATAATTGTTTTGAAAAACTGTTTTGAGGAAACAGAGCCGCCTACGTGTTTTTATTGACATGTGACGTGCTAGAGCTCAGCTCGCATGATATTTTGATTTGTTTGATGCATGCATTAGTGCTGGAGCGAGACCTTGCACTAGAGTTTTACATGCATAGGTGCTGGAGTCCAACTTGCACCAGATTTTATATATATATATATGATTTTCGTGACAGGGTGCTAGAGTCTAACTCGCACCATATTTTTATATGATTTTTGAGACAGAGTGCTAGAGCCTAGCTCGCACTAGTTTTACTTGATTTGATGAGAGTGCTGAGCATTACTCGCACTGATTTTATGAGAACATGCGTAGACTGTGTGTCACCGATTAAATAGGCTCGCACGTGCGTTTTGAGACATGGCAATACGGTTTAATGTTAAAACAACCTGATGAGCTCCAGCTGATGAGCCCGAAAGAGGGATAAGGCTGGGGGTCCACGGAGTACGATGTACCGTGCAAGTAGCATGGAGTACGATGTACCGTGTGGTATCTTTGTGATACGTTGTATCTTTGTGATACGTTGGCATCTTCGGATGCATAGGATCGGATAAGACCAACGAGATGGAGTGACCCACCTCCCGGACGGTTCCGATCATGGTGAGAACTCGCACACTAGGATCCGTGTAGCTGAGGAACTCCCGAGGACACACATGGCCATAGTCCTGGTTATTACCGATATACAAACGTAGCCTAGTCTCGCATGTTGATGATCTTGACAATGATTGAAACTGGGTTTTAGACTAAATTTGCATGATGCTATTTCCATGTTTTTTAAACCCATGTGTGATGTAAACCAATTTTCATGGTTTTGTGTGAGTCAGGATCACCCGAAGGAGGGGTCGAGTCCTAACTTTATTGTGAAATTTTTAAATGAGAAAGAAATGATTTGAAATAATTGCATGTTGAATTTTTCGTGCAAACTTGATTTACATAACATCATAACTCATATCATCTGTTTTAAAATGTGTGGAGAAAGGGTGGTTTATGCATGGCACTACGTTCATGTAGGTAGTATGGTTACCTACTTGTTCGTAGGATTGCCTTACTGAGCTTGATGTGCTCACCCCTTTCATTTTCTCCCACAAATAATCTCCAGTAGACGTTAAGACGATTCAGTACTGCATTCCGGATATCCGCTGCTACCCATCAACATAAGGTATATACACTTGTACATATTGTATCTACATAAGCATAGCACAATAACATGTTTGTAAGTAACTTTAGGGGATGTATAAATAATGTAAACAATTATAAATGACTGGAGAAGAAATAAGTTATATGATAATTGAATGGTGGGACTGGCATTGACGCACAGCCCAATTATTAGTGGAGTGTGGTCACGATTCGAGGACAGGTAAGAATTTAAGTAAATAAACAAAACGCGAAAAATTAACTCTGATTTTTGGGTAGTTTGGGTCGTGACACATCTAAACTCATCCAAACCATTTTAAACTCATTCAAGCACTATTAAATTTTTTAAAATCTAGAAGCATAAATAATGATAATAATAATACAATAAGTTCAAATAAATTTATACAAAAAATACAAAAAGATAACATAAAACGTGAAAATCTAAATCAAGGTTAAAAAAAAGATTATTATCTAATTCACTATCATTAAACTTTTTAAATTCCACAAACAGTGTCAAAATGATAACACATACCATTTAAAAAATAAATAAATGAAGTGGAATATATGTTGTCATCTTAAGTTCTTACCTCGACTTGTGGATTCTAAAAACTTCATTGACAATATATTGAATAATAATTCTAAAAAAGAAATTCAAATTAAATTTAACAAAAAATCTAAGATAATTAAAAAATGTATTAATATATTTTTCAATAGCTTCCTTGTTTGATATATCTTCAAAAATCTTTTTAATATTTACAGTATACAACATCATATTTTAATCAAATATTTAGTTATAAAAAATAGTTAAAAATTAAAATTTCAGATTAGATCAGGTTACAACTTTAAAAATTAAGTCTAAGTTCGGCTTCTTCTTTTTTTATCAAATATTAATTTCCAAGCCTAAACTCAATCTAATGAGCTTAGTACTTGAACAAATCGTCCAACTTATGTACAATTCTAATTCATATCTAAATTAAAAGTTTTAAGGAGGGTTTTTTTTCTTATGTATTTTTGCATTTAATTTAGATAATTTTTGAATTTTTAGGATGTGCTTCGTTTAATAAAAAAGTGGAATGATGAAAAAGGGAGGATGCGAACTGGAAATAAAATGAATATTCGGAGTATTGGATTGGAAGAAGATTCAGAAAAAGAAAAAAGAAAAAAGAAATATATGTTTCATCTTGTTCATTAAAATAAATCACTTCAAAATGAAAGTATATGTCACGACCCCTTTTATCCATGTCGTCTAAATATTCATGTCGGTATTGGTAGAGGCTGCAATAACCCTGCAGGCTTCTGATGCTCTACCTTCATTTGCTGGCAGACGAGACATCTAGAGACATATTCAACAATGTCTCTTTTCATTATAGACCACCAATAAACTTTCTAAAGGTTTTGATACATCTTAGTACTCCCCGGATGTATCGTGTACTTCGATGAGTGAGCCTCTGGATCCTCGAGAACACATACTCTACCCCTGAACCTCAATAATCCATCTGTACTCAGCTCAAAATTCGTACCCACACCTGTCTGAGCCTGACTTAACCAATCGATACACTGTCGATCACTCTGCTGAGCCTGTCGAATACGACAAATCAACTCCGGCTCCAATCTCAAACTAGCCATAATATCTAATCTCTCTGAACCAGATGGGGTCACATCCAAACTAAGGTTCACAAATTGCTCCAATAACTCATGTTCTCGAACCATCATGTAAGACACCAACTCGAGGTTCTTTCTGCTCAAGGCCTCGGCAACTACATTCGCCTTACCCAGGTGGTACATGATCTCACAATCATAATCTTTCAGGAGTTCGAGTCATCTTCTTTGTCTCATATTTAACTCTTTCTGCGAAAACAAATACTTAAGGCTCTTATGATCCGTATATACCTGGAATTTCTCACCATATAGATAGTGGCACTATATCTTCAATGCAAACACTACGTCTGCCAATTCTAAATCATGGGTCGGGTAGTTCCTCTCATGATCCTTTAGCTATCTAGATCCATAGGCTACTACCTTTCCATCCTGCATAAGTACTGTAAACACATCAAATTTTTTTTGTATTTAATTAGACAATAAAATTAAATTAAAATATGTTATAAGAAAATATATATATTTGTTAAATTGAAAATGTATTAAAAATAATAAATAATAAAAAATAAATAAATACAAAAATATATTATATATTTGTTATTTTGAAAATGAAATAAATATATATATATAAAATAAATAAATAAACTGAAAAAGAAAAAAAGGGATCGCGTGATCTTGTTGCGATACCCTAAAGAAACTCGCCCCCATTTCTTCTTTCCTTCTCCGATCGCCCTCTCCCCGATCTTCCCTGCCGATCTCCCTTTCTTTCGCCGACCGATCGATCGACCGATTGAACCAGTGATGATCGACAGCCCCCTTCCCTTCTCCCTTCCTTCCTCGCTCGCCCGAAGCCCGAACCCTCTCCCTCTCCCCGTTTTCCTGCTGTCTCCCGTTTCATCATTGGCGGCCACACCAGCGCTAGGGGTTCCACTGGACCAACAGCCTCCCCTCACCTGGACGCAGACCAGCTTCCTTCTCCCTCTCCCTTCACTTGAAAAGCGAAAACGAAACAGAGGAGTTTTTCCTCTGTTTCGTGGACTGCAATAGAACCGGTGAAGACCCGACACTGGCCTCCCTCTGAACCCGAGCCCGACGACCTCTCTTGCCCCGTCCTTCCCCGTTCGGCCACCCTTTTTCGACACTACAGTATCAAAAAAAATACAGATAAAATACCTAATTTCTACTTCCCCATTTTTATACCAGTGGATCCCTAGGTAAAAACTCAAGCTTTATTTAGTTTAATGTATGTATAAATTGTATTATAGAAGCATGATTTTTGTATGAATTAATTGAAATTTGATTGTGAAGAAATTAGGGAACTAGGGATTAATTTGACAAATTGGGGATTTTGAGAATTAGGCAATGAATTAGACATTAGGAGTTGAATTATCAAGAATTGGAATTGAAAATTAAAGATGATAAAATTAAGTATGTATTTGGTCATTTGTGGATGATAGATTTGGGTCATCCTAATGATGAAGATGAAAGTAGGGAAAAGAAATTTGTATGGGCAGCTTAAAACGAATCTTGAATCGACAAAACCAGAAAAGAAATGAGAAGTAGACAAAATAATAATAATAATAATAATAATAATAATAATAATAATAATAATAATAATAATAATAATAGTAGTAGTAGTAGTAGTAGTAGTAAATAAATAAATAAATAAATAAATTTTAAATAAATAATAAAATATATATATTTATATATATAATAAATGTGCGTGTTAGTATAAGTGCATATCGACAATTATATACACACACAAGTAGGAGCAGGTAGGAAAAATATAAGATGATAGGAGAAAGAGGACAATTTAATTAGGAATATAGTTAAAGACTTTGTAGTAGGATTAATTATCCGAATGTATGATGGAACTAGAAGAAAAGAGGGAAATTGGTAAACTCCATGAGGTTGATTATATATTTTGATGCGATTTTAGAAAGTTAGAATTTAAATTCCAAGTATATTGTCCTAGACGAATAAGGTTACAATTCTGATGCATTGTGGACAATTCGAATAAATAGGATACTAAGAATACAAATTTCGGTGTAGGAGAATCGTAGAAGATATAAGGGAGAATACTTAGAGGCATCACTACTCAAACTGGTACTTTCGATAAATCGAGGTAAGGGGTGTAATTTAAGATGGTAATAGTATCCCTCCCCTTAGACTCCGATTTATTTGTACGTTTTCGAGCTTTCTCGTGCAGCCCTTGATTATAAAACAAAACCCTACACATATTAAGCCCAAGTTTTATTTGGTCAGGTTTTCGAAATAAAGAAATGCCATATGAAATTAAATGCATAGGTTCGAACATGATTTCTGAATAAATGTTATGGTTTCGACTTACGTATGAATTGATTTCATGTTTTTGAAAGAAATGAAATTTGGTATGTGAACACAGTCTTTCTGTTTTATGAAAGAGTTTTCAGATTACAAGAAATTCGATTTTATTACTCGGTATGAGTTTATGGGCTATAAAACCTAAGAAAGATTTTGAAAACTCTGTTTTGAGAGGAAAAAGGCAATGTATAGTGGAATTATGGGGGTCACCTCTTGAGTCCAACGGGAGCAAAGTGCCACGCGGTTCACAATGACATGCGATCATGGGGGCCACCTCTTGGGTTCTGTGGGAGAAAAGTGTCACACAGCTGTGTGACTGTGGGGGCCACCTCTTTGGTCCTAAAGATGCAAAGTGCCACATGGTCAATTTATTTTTGTCATGTGCACCTTCGTGGTGTATATGAATTTCGCCTTCGGGTGTGATTGAATTGTTGTACAACCTTGATCACGTCTACAGCCTTGTGATGGCTATGTTTATGATTTCCCTCTACGGAGGATGACTATGTTATCACCGCATGACAATCCTATAAGTTAGCCTAGTCTCCATCAGATAGGAACTAGGTTATAAGATTTTGATCCTTCGATACATGTTCATGCATCAGCTATGCTTTTGAAGTTCTATCGGTTTTGAAAGATTCTGAAGTTTTGTATGTTTCGAAAGATTTTGATGTAATTGAATAGATTTGTTAGCTCAAAGTTATATTTCTATTGATTATGTTTTCCATTTACGCATTTTGGAAGCTATGTCATATTTGTAAGGAAATGCTATCTTTTAGTTTTATCATACATTCAGTGTGATTCAGCCACCATGATCATTTTAAATGTATTTCTTACTGGGCTTTTTCCCGAAAGCTCACCCCTTTACCTTTCAGATTATTTGCAGTGATCTATAGGCGCTACCTGCCACGTATACGACGTAAGATGGTGGGAAAGAGCTACCCTATGCTCCTTTTTGTACACGCAGAAAAGGTATAAAATTGCATTCCTTTACCAGACATCTTTTGTATGCACAGACATATATTGAAAATATTTTGTTGGGATGTAATTTGTAAGAAAACAAATGTAAAGAATATTCCTTTTGGAAATTTATCTTAAAGTAATTAGTCTCGATTTGAAATGGATGTCTTGGATTGATGTTGTGGTTTTGGAAAGCATGTTTGGTAGTTGTGGATATCTAGGATTGTTAAAGCATTTGATTTGCAGGTGGGTAGACTTATGTATATGCCGTTATGCTGCCAAAATTTCTATCAGTTATATAAATCCAAACGTGAAATTTAAATATAATTCGGATAAAGAGGTAAGAAAATGAATTGGCACTGAAAAGGAATACAACCTAAGTGAATAGAGGAATAAGTGGGAAATTTAAGTTTCAAAAAAAATACCTCAAATTTTTAAGGGTCAAGGGTCGTTACAGTTTAAGGTGGTATCAGAGTGAAGGTTGTCTAGTACTGTCAGTGTCAAAAATAAGGATAAAATTACATCCCAAATGTCTGTGCTTATCTGGTTGTAGGTAATGTATACCTAATGAAGTTAAGATTTGATCTTTGGTTTACGCGCAAGTATTAGATCATGTGCATAATGAGTGGAAGACGTGGACACCCTCGGAGGCAAGTTCAGCTACCTCCACCCCCTTCACCGTAGCCAGAGAGTCCGAATACTCGTATGGCATGGTTTGAACAGCGTTTGGAGCAGCGCCTCGAGTGAGGCTTGGAATCGATAGCTGCCATGGTTGCCCAACACTTAGGGGCAAATGCCTCTGATTCAGCTGGCACAACACCAATTCCTACTCCGGTGCCTCCTCCTCCACAAGCACCACCTCCACCTCCTCCTCCACAAGTACCCCTAGTACCTTTGGCGCCTCAGTCGCCTATACAGACTCGGATGGAAGAAAAAGATATTGGTAGGATGAGGGACTTCTTGAAAATGAAGCCTCCAGCATTCAAGGGAGTTAAGAATCCAGTAGAGGCTGGAGAGTGGCTAGTAGACCTCGGAAAGATCTTCGATTATCTGGGGTGCTCTAATGTAGAGAAGGTTTCTATGGCTACGTACATGTTGAAAGGCCAAGTAGAGTATTGGTGGGGATCCACTTAGGTCCTTCTAACTGCTCAACATCTGGTGATTAGTAGGGATGCATTCTTGACATCCTTCAGAGAGCAATATGTTCCACGAGCTGCCCAGCAGAAGTTACGGACAGACTTTTTGAATTTGGTACAGGGCAATATGACAATGGATGAGTACGAGAGTAAGTTTACTATGCTGATGAGGTATGACCCTGAGACGTTTCGGAATGAAGAGCGTCATACTGAGAGATTTCTAGTTTGGTTAAGGCCAGCCATCCGAGACCAACTATTGGAGATATGGATTACTGAGTTCAAGGATGCCCTGGGTAGAACACAGATGATTGAGAGGGGTTTAAATGTTACACAGACGGAGTATGGTTTTAAGGCAAAAAGCAGGGATAAGGGTAGGAGGATAGAGTTTGTAAGACAAGATTATCGGAGGGGGCAGCCCAAGAGGCAGAGGATAGATGAGTCTAGGACAAGGGTTGATAGGCCCACAGCTCCGGCACCTACTCCACATACTACTAGAGGTCCGCAGCAATATGGGAAGTTATGTAGGGAGTGCGCTAAACCCCATGAAGGTATTTGTTACCAGGCCACAAGGAGCTGCTTTGGGTGTGGACAGAAGGGGCACATAGTAAGGGATTGCCCACAGAAGAAGATTCCACAACCCCCAGAGCAACCACGACAACCTGAGAGGCAAGCTCCCTAGAGACATATTCCACAGAGACGGGTTACCGCAGCAGAGAAAGGCAAGAAGCCTATCACTCATGGGAGAGTCTTTGCCTTGGACAGAGAGACTGCTGATGCTTCCATTGAGACCATTCGGGGTAAGCTTTTAATTTGTAATCATGAGGCACATGTACTATTTGATTCAGGTTCCACACACTTCCATATCACCCCATTTCGCACGTAATTTGCATATTAAGCCTGAATCTCTAGATTTTACGTTACACATTAGCACACCCATGTACAAATCTCAAAAGACTGATATGATGTGTAGAAATTGTGAAATAAATGTAGGATATATGATCATGTAAGCAGATCTAATCTTGTTGAACATGTATGGCTTTGATGTAATTTTGGGTATAGATTGGCTAGCCACCAATCGCGTAAGTATAGACTGCTACACTAAGACTGTAACCTTCTCCTTACCTAATAAGTTTGATGTATGCTTTCCAGTTAAGGAATAAGTTACATGATTTTGACTGTTGATGAAAATTTTTGATGTATGTGTTAATGTGAAGGTTATGTTGCATTCATCTCTAATACTAGTCGAGAACGTCCAAGTATTCAGGACATACCAGTGGTATGAAAATTTTTGAATGTATTTCCTAATGAACTACTAAGACTACCACCGGAGAGAGAAATGGAATTCACTATAGATTTGGCACTAGAGACTCAGTCAATCTCGAAGTCTCCTTACCGGATGGCCCTTGTTGAACTTAAGGAACTGAAAAAGCAATTGCAAGACTTATTAGACAAGGGGTTCATTAGGCCAAGTGTATCTCTGTGGGGAGCTCCGGTATTATTTGTGTGGAAGAAGGATGGTAGTCTCAGGTTATGTATAGACTATAGGTTGTTGAATAAGGCCACAATCAAGAGCAAGTGTCCCTTGTCCAAAATAGATGATCTATTTGAACAGCTAAGAGGGGCTACGGTGTTCTTAAAAATTGACCTGAGATCGAGCTATCACCAATTGAGGATTAGAAAGGAGGATGTTTCGAAAATGACCTTCAGAACGAGATATGGCCACTATGAGTTCCTCGTGATGCCCTTTGGTCTAACTAATGCCCCAGCTGCATTCATGAGCCTGATGAATGAGGTGTTTCGAGAGTATCTAGATCGATTCATCATAGTTTTCATCGATGATATTCTGATCTACTCAAAGTCTCGAGAGGAGCATGAGCAGTATTTAAGAGTGGTGCTCGAAACTCTCAGAGAGAAGCAGTTGTATGGGAAGTTAGATAAGTGTCAGTTTTGGTTGGGGCAAATAGCATTTTTGGGCCATATTGTTTCTAAGGACAGGGTGCTAGTGGATCCGTCTAAGGTTGAGGCAGTATTCAAATGGGAGAGGCCAAAAATCGTTACAGAAATCTGAAGTTTTCTAGGATTATCTGGATATTACAGGAGGTTTGTAGAAGGTTTCTCCAAAATTGTCGCTCCACTGACTGAGCTGATATGCAAGGATGTTCCATTTGAGTGGACCGATCAGTGTGAGCAGAGTTTTCAAGAACTTAAGAAGAGGTTGACCACCCCCCCAGTCTTAACCATTCCTAGTAGATCTAGAGGTTATGCAGTAAACAGTGATGCATCATATCAGGGCTTAGGGTGTGTACTTATGGAGCATGGGAGAGTAGTCGCATATGGTTCGTGTCAACTTAAAAATCATGAAAGGAACTACCCCACCCATGATTTGGAGTTGGTCGCTGTTGTTTTTGCTTTGAAGATATGGCAGCACTATTTGTATGGGGAAAGATTTCAGATTTTCACTGACTATAAAAGCTTGAAGTACATCTTTGACCAGAAAGAGCTGAATATGAGACAGAGACGGTGGATAGAGCTCCTCAAGGATTATGACTGCGAAATTCTTTATCACCCGGACAAGATAAATGTAGTGGCAGATGCTCTAAGCAGGAAGGGGATGATTTCTTCTATGATGATCAGAGAGTGGGAGTTGTTAGAGAAGTTTACCAAGTTTAGTGTTAGTGTGGAGACAGCAGAGGTTGGGTTCATAGCCAGTTTGCAGATTGAACCTAGTATACTAGATCATATCAGAACTGGACAGAAGGGTGATCAAAAATTATTGGACATGGTCAGTTAGGCAAAACAGAACATGCAATCAGACTTTGTGGTTGGTGAGGACGGGTTGATGAGATTTAGGGGTCGTATATGTGTCCCAAACGATGATGCCCTATGACAAAGGATCTTAAAGGAGTCCCATTGTTCTCGGTACACCATGCACTTGGGAAGCACGAAGATCTACCATGATTTACAGAAGGTGTATTGGTGGATTGGTATGAAAAGAGATGTAGCAGAGTTTATGGCCAAGTGTTTGATTTGTCAGCAGATTAAGATCGAACACCAAAAGCCAGTGGGGTTACTTAAGTCTCTTCCAGTGCCTACTTGGAAATGGGAGCACATTACTATGGACTTCATTATGGGTTTACCAAGGACCTGAAAGGGGCATGATGCAATCTGGGTGATTGTAGATAGATTGACTAAGAGTGCCCACTTCCTAGCCATCAAAAGTATAGACTCCTTAAGTGCTTTAGCAGAGTTGTATGTGAAGGAGATAGCTCAGTTGCATGGGGCTCTCATGAGCATTACATCAGATAAAGATTCTCGATTCACTTCCAGATTTTGGGCTCATTTCCAAGAAACCATGGGATCTCAGCTTAACCTGAGCACTGTCTATCATCCTCAGACCGATGGTCAGTCCGAGATGATGATTCAGACCTTAGAGGATATGCTGAGGACGTGCGTTTTGGAATTTAAGGGCTCATGGGATGATCATCTGCCTCTTGCACAGTTTGCTTATAACAACAGCTATCATGCTAGCATCAGGATGGCACCGTATGAGGCCTTGTATGGTAGAAGATGTAGGTCTCCTGTGGCTTGGGAAGAAGTGGGTGACAGAAAGATCTTGGCTCTCGATTTGGTGGAACAGACAGAAGAAGGTTTTCGGATAATCTGTGATAAACTTAAGGCCGCACAAAGTAGGCATAAGAGTTATGCAGGTAAGCATAGGCGGCCACTTGAGTTTCAGATTGGGGACTCCGTGTTTTTGAAAGTATCCTCGAGCAAGGGTATTATGTGCTTTGGAAAGAAGGGGAAACTGAGTCCTCGCTTCATTGGTCCTTTTGAGATTCTAGAGAGAGTGGGAGACATAGCCTCCAAACTTGTGTCACGACCCAATTCCATTCTCTTTAACCGAAAATCACTGAAAATTTTTCGCGTTTTACTGTTACCTTACCAGGTCGTGAACTAACTCACCACGCACTGTTGGGCTGTGAGTCAATAATAAACACCACATCTCATTCATTCTCAGTTAAATAAAACGATGTCATACATTTGCATTTAATTTTGTACTTATACAAAAGCATGTTTTACTGACATCTACATCTCCCATAATTACAACTCAAAAGAATACTGTGCTTTTACATTGTTTAGATACAAAAAGAATCACTGTGTATATACCTCTAAGCGATGGAGATGCAGCGGAGTCCAAAATACCACGCCTCAGTCCTCACTGGGTTACTATGCACGCTCTGTAGGGGGAAAATAGAGAGGGATGAGCAACCACACGCTCAGTAAGGCAATAATGCAAGCATGGTAGATAACTACTCTATCTACATACTGATAGTGTTATGCATAAATCGTTTATAGTAGGAGCATGAGGAAGTAAAACTATGCCATATGAGTATACATATATATCATGTATCAAAATCATGTACATTGGCATATAAACATGGTAAAAACATCATGTATAAATCATCTCATGCTCAATCTCATTTAAATTCATAAAAAGGGCAATTCATTAAGAAACCTCCTTTCTAAACCCAAGTCATAAAACTCTTTCTCAAACACATACAATCTCATCATATCAATTCACAATGACAACCTCATTTTCATTTCACAAATCAATTCCATGAGGCTCGACCCCTCCTTCGGGTCTACCTTAAACAATCACAAATCACACTTAGAGATTTAAAATCATGTGGTAGTAAGTAGATCAAGCAAGGAGACAGGTTACTATATCTCAAGTGACTACGTTGGCCAATCGTCACATATCATCCCAGACCACACGGATCCCGGTGTGCGGGGTATCATGCTGGTACGAAGGTGGGTTAGTTCTCCGCCAGACTTTCTCAATCAAGTAACCACCACGCGGTACATCGTACTCCATGTGATATACACGGTACATCGTACTCCGCGAACCCATAACATGGTTGGGGGTGCCTGCCATAGGTCTTATCTACCCCATACCAAGTGTAACCTTTATAGTCTCAAGAGCGCGTGGGAGTAACCTCAATACCAGGTCCTAGCCCCTCATGGCCTTGCCCGCCCCTGTTGGGTTCCCTGATTCAGGTCCTAGCCCCTCACCCTCACCCCACTCAAGAGGTCTGTTAGGCCTGTTGGGTTCCCTGAATGGATTATGTCAGGTCCTAGCCCCTCACCCTCACCCCACTCAAGAGGTCTGTCAGGCCTGTTGGGTTCCCTGAGTTAATCCGTATCTCTCACCACGGCCTCATACATACCATAGTGTGAAAACCAGCGCGAGCTACGCTCTAGCGCGAATTCATGCATCTAAACTAATCACTTCATACGAGCAATGCTCTAGTACGGCATTTATGTATAAAAATATGAAGAAACCATGTACGAGCATAGCTCCAGTACGGTTATATGCATAAGAAAAACCACTCAAATCCAAGTACGAGCGTAAGCTCCAGTACGGTTTATAAAACATCATCACAATTCAAATCAAAGTGCGAGCTAAGCTCAAGCACGTTTCACACAAGTGAAAACATAGAAATCCAGCGCGAGCGAGGCTCTAGCGCGATTTATGTAATGCAAATACGATAGGTGGCTCATACACAATCAAACAATCCCGGCAACCGGGCTTAGCCCTTCACAAATGCTTTTCCACAACATCAATAAAACACTAGCCGGCCCATCTACAAGCTTGCTTAAAACCAAGCAATTCCGTTTTGAAAGACATCAAAATATTAGATTTATGCAATTATTAGCCTTACTATCCCATTTCATGAAATCCACTTCAAAACCAAAATCACGCATATACTTATCATCATTCACGAATACCATCAATCATTTACTTGAGCAACCATGCATTTCATAAAACACCCGATATTCACCCACAAGTTCAAAGTACGAGCAGTTACCTCTATATGCTCACAAAATTCCCTTACCTGGAATCGCGATGCGTGATTCCACTTCCTTAAGCTGCTTACTCGTACGGTTCGATTCATCCTCAATGAACTCTTTGGGACTGCACAAAATCGTATCCCGCATTATATTCGATCCATATAATGCAACCCTTGTGCTTGCTATAGTCAATTTAATCTATAGCCTCTATTAACGCTTATATGGCCTCGTTTCATTACTTTACCCATAACTCGAGTCTATGGATCTTCTTAGGCCTATTAACTTATTCCGAATCGATATTAAATCGACATTAAACTCATAGTGTTCATATTTCATGAATTCCCTCACTATGGCATTTTATCAAGCATATACATACTCATTTTCACAATTTCACTTAAACCCATATTATAACTCCCCATAACCATTCCCAATCACCCACATTACTCATTTAACAACTTATCATAACCTATAAACCACCAACTCCCCAAATCATACTTTCTCACACTAGAGGCATTCCATTTTCTAGGTTACATTAGTTTCTAACACAACCTAGGTGTTTCCATCCATACATACTCATGCCAAACAACTCCAAAATCAATTAAATAGACAATGTACTTGGGTTGGAGTGTTAGAATCTTACCAAATATGATTTTTCTCCTTGCTCCAAATGTCAATGCCTTTATCTCCTTCAATACCCACAATGGGATTTTGGGTTCCAACTATGTTGTTCTCTTCCTCAAGATGAACAACTTAATGTCTAAGGGTCTCCCCTCAATTCTTGTTGAAAATGGCTGATTTTAGAGAGAGAAAGTTAGGTTTTTGGGTGAGAAATGGAAGATTGGTGTTTTTTCCGAAATTTTCAGATTTTTAGCCCTCCTTATATAGAAATAGCTTGGGGAGATCGATTTGGTCCAAGAGGAGATCGATCTGGTCCCCCTTAAATCTCTCATTTTCATAAAATTTTAAGCATGAGATCGATCTGTCGAAGCATGAGATCGATCTGGTCCCAAACAGAGAGCTAAGGAGATCGATCTGGGTGCTTGAGGATCGATCTTTTCATCACAGAATGCTTAGGAGATCGATCTGGCCCCATTGAAGATCGATCTGCTCTATTTCATTGCCCAAATAAGAGCATTCTGGCTCTTCCAGATCGATCTCTCATCCTATGAGATCGATCTGGCCTTCATGTTTTCCAGATTTCCTGCAGTTTCCTTACTGCAACTCATACCAACACATCCTTAATCTGTTGCCATGGCCATTTTCTCATCCATCCACCTTTATAACTTGAAAATGGCACCCATTCATACCTTATGCACATTGAAACTTATGTGCATTCATTGTATGTCCAAAGGTATGCTATATAAAACCAAATGGAAGCATAACTTCATTCCATTTTACCACACTACTCATTTTGAGTTTCAATCACATTCATCTCTTACAAGAATTCATTTCTTCATATACCTACTTAATGAAACTTGTATGTACGTTACAAATCATATGACACATACGTACATTGAATCCATGGACTTACATCGATCATACTTTACATTACAAGTCCATTCACATTCATTACACATTACAACTTTACATATACGGGGTCTCACAACTTGCCTTACCATCGCAGCTTTCTGGGCTACATAATGTCTTCCACGTCTCGATGTTAAGAAAGTATAATGCCGATCCCTCACATATCATTGAGTATGAGCCTTTGAGCATTTAAGAGAACATGAGCTATACTGAGCAACCTATCCGAATTTAGGATAGAAAGGAAAAGGTACTTCGATCGAAGACTATTCCTCTGGTGAAGGTTCTCTGGCAACACCATTCGGTTCAAGAAGCTACATGGGAGCTAGAGAGCCTCATGAAGGAGAAGTACCCTCATCTATTCTGATGGACCAGGATGAATTTGGAGGACCAAATTCTTTAAAGGTGGGGAGAATGTAAATGCCGCAAAATTTTCTATATTTAATTAGATAATAAAATATAATTAAAATGTGTTATAATATATATATATATTTTTTGATAATTTGAAAATGTATTTAAAAATAATAAAAAATAAATAAATGCAAAAATATATTATATATTTGTTATTTTGAAAATGAAATAAAAATATATGTATATATATATAATAAAATGAATAAACTGAAAAAGAAAAAAAAAAAGGATTGCGCAATCCTGTCTCGCGACCTTAAAGAAACCCGCCCCCTTTCTTCTTTCCTTCTCTGATCGCCTTCTCCTCGATCCTCCCTGTCGATCTCCCTTTCTTTCGCCGGCCGATTGACTGAACCAGCGACGACCAACAACCCCCTTCCCTTCTCCCTTCCTTCCTCGCTCCCCCGAAGCCTGAACCCTCTCCCTCTCCCCGTTTTCCTGCTTTCTCCCGCTTTGTCACCGACGGCCACACCAACACCGGAGGTTCCACTAGATCGACAGCCTCCCCTCACCTAGACGTGGATCAGCTTCCTTCTCCCTCTCCTCCGCCTGTAAAACAAAAATGAAACAGAGGAGTTTTTCCTCTGTTTCACGGACTGCAACAGAACCGGTGAAGACCCGAGGTCGGCCTCCCTTCGAACCCGAGCCTGGTGACCTCCCTTGCCCTGTCCTTCCCCGTTCGCCACCTTTTTTCGATGCTACAGTGTTAAAAAAAATTACAGATAAAATACCTAATTTCTACTTCCCCATTTTTGTACCAGTAGATCCCTAGGTAAAAACCCAAGCTTTATTTAGTTTAATGTATGTATAAATTGTATTATAGAAGCATGATTTTTGTATGAATTAATTGAAATTTAATTGTGAAGAAATTAGGGAACTAGGGATTAATTTGATAGATTGGGGATTTTGAGAATTAGGCAAGGAATTAGACATTAGGAGTTGAATTATCAAGAATTAGAATTGAAAATTGAAGATGATAAAATTAAGTATGTATTTGGTCATTTGCGGATGATACATTTTGGGTCATCCTAATGATGAAGATGAAAGTAGGAAAAAGAAATTTTTATGGGTAGCTTAAAATGAATCTTTAATCGACAAAACCAGAGAAGAAATGAGAAGTAGACAAAATAATAATAATAATAATAATAATAATAATAATAATAATAATAATAATAATAATAATAATAATAATAATAATAATAATAATGGTAAACAAATAAATAATAAATAAATAATAAAATATATACATAAACTTATGTATATATATAATAGATGTGCGTGTTAGTATAAGTGCATATCAACAATTATATACACACACACAAGTAGTAGCAAGTAGGAAACGTATAAGATGATAGGAGAAAGAGGACAATTTAATTAGGAATATAGCTAAAGACTTTGTAGTAGGATTAAATTTCTTATGTATGATGGAACTGGAAGAAAAGAAGGAAATTGGTAAACTCCACGAGGTTAATTATATATTTTGATGCGATTTAGAAAGTTAGAATTTAAATTCCAAGTATATTTTCCTAGACGAATAAGGTTATGATTCTAACGCATTGTGGACAATTCAAATAAATAGGATACTAAGAATATAAATTTCGGTGTAGGAGAATCGTAGAAGATATAAGGGAGAATACTTGGAGGCGTCACTACTCGAACTGGTACTTCCAATAAATCAAGGTAAGGGGTGTAATTTAAGATGGTAATGGTATCCCCACCCTTAGACTCCGATTTATTTATACGTTTTCGAGCTTTCTCTTGCAGCCCTTGATTGTAAAACAAAACCCTACACCTATTAAGCCTAAGTTTTATTTGGTCAGGTTTTCGAAATAAAGAAATGCCATATGAAATTAAATGCATAGGTTTGAGCATGATTCCTGAATAAATGTTATGGTTTCGACTTATGTATGAATTGATTTCATGTTTTTAAACGAAATGAAATTTGGTATGTGAACACAATCTCTCTGTTTTATAAAAGAGTTTTTAGATTACAAGAAATTCAATTTTATTACTCGGTATGAGTTTATGGGCTATAAAACCCAAGAAAGATTTTGAAAACTCTGTTTTGAGACAAAAAAGGCAATGTATAGTGGAATTGTGGAGGCCACCTCTTGAGTCCGACGGGAGTAAAGTGCCACGTGGTTCACAATGACATGCGATCGTGGGGGCCACCTCTTGGGTTCTTTGGGAGAAAAGTGTTATACAATCTATGTGACTGTGGGGTTACCTCTTAGGTTCTACAGATGCAAAGTGCCATACGGTCAATGCATTTTTATCATGCGCGCCTTCGTGGCGTATATGAATTTCGCTTTCGGGTGTGATTGAATTGTTGTACGACCTTGATCACGTTTACAGCCTTGCCATGGCCATGTTTATGATTTCCCTATACGGAGGATGACTATGTTATCATCGCATGACAATCCTATAAGTTAGCCTAGTCTCCGTCCGATATGAACTAGGTTATAAGATTTTGATCCTTCGATACATGTTCATGCATCAGTTATGCTTTTGCAGTTCTATCGATTTTGAAAGATTCTGAAGTTCTGTATGTTTCAAAAGATTTTGATGTAACTGAGTAGATTTGTTACCTCGAAGTTATATTTCTATTGATTATGTTTTCCATTTACGCATTTTGAAACTATGTGATATTTGTAAGGAAATGCTATCTTTTAGTTTTATCATGCATTCAGTTTGATTCAGCCACCATGATCATTTTAAATGCATTTCTTACTGAGCTTTTTCCCGAAAGCTCACCCCCTCTACCTTTCAGATTATCTGTAGTGATCTATAGGCGCTACTTGCCGCGTATACGACGTAGGCTGGTGGGAAAGAGCTACCCTAGGCTACTTTTTGTACACGCAGAAAAGGTATACAATTGCATTCCTTTACCAAACACATTTTGTATGCACAGACATATACTGAAAATATTTTTTTTGGGATGTAATTTGTAAGAAAACAAATGTAAAGAATATTCCTTTTGGGAATTTATCTTAAAGTAATTAGTCTCGATTTGAAATGGATGTCTTGGATTGATGTTGTGTATTTGGAAAGCATGTTTGGTAGTTATGGATATCTATGATTGTTAAAGCGTTTGATTTGCAGGTTTGGTAGGCTTATGTATATGTCGTTATGCTGCCAAAATTTCTATCGGCCATATAAATCCAAATGTGAAATTTAAATATAATTTCGGATAAAGAGGTAAGAAAATGAATCAACACTGAACATGAATACAATCTAAGTGAATAGAGGAATAAGTGGGAAATTTAAGTTTTTTGAAAAAAATCCCTTAAATTTTCAAGGGTCAAAGGTCGTTACAAGTACATAGCCTAGTCTCTGGTGTGATGTATCCGTGTACACAGAGAAACCTCCTGAGCTGATAGGAATGGTGAGAATCGGAGCAGTGGTCAATCGACATTTAAGCTCTTAAAAACTCCTCTCACATGCCTTATCCCACACAAACTTAATATCTTTTCGCGTGAGGCGTGTCAACGGAGCAGCTAGCCTGGAGAAACCCTCAACAAATCTCCGATAATAACCTGCCAATCCTAGAAAACTTCTGATCTCAATAACTATCTTAGGCTGTTCCCACTGTACAACTACCTCAATCTTTGATGGATCCACTGATACTCCATCTTTCGACACAACATGGCCCAAAAATGAGATATGTTCTAACCAAAAGTTACTACTAAGTTTGGCATATAATTCCTTCTCTCGGAAGGTCTGCATAACTATTCTCAAGTGCTGTTCATAATCTTCCCTGGACTTGGAATAAACCAATATATCGTCAATGAACACTATCACAAATTAGTCCAGGTATGGCTTAAATACATCATTCATCAATGCCATAAATGTTGCGGGGGCATTCGTCAATCCGAATGGCATAACTAAAAACTCGTAGTGGCCATAACGGGTACGAAATACTATCTTGGGTACATCTCCACTCTGTATCTTCAACTGATGATACCTAGATTGTATATCTATCGTAGAAAAGACCTGTGCTCCCCGAAGCTGATCCAACAAATCATCAATGCATGGAAAGGGGTACTTGTTCTTAATGGTGGCCTTATTCAACAACCGGTAATCTATACACAGTTGGAGGCTTCAATCCTTCTTCCTTACAAACAGAATCGGAGCTCCCCAAGGTGAGACGCTCGGTCTAATAAACCTCTTCTCTATCAACTCTTGCAACTGCTTCCTTAACTCTTCCAACTCTATCGGGGCCATTCTATACGGCAACTTGATATCGGCTCTGTACCAGGTACTAACTCTATGCTAAACTCCATTTCCCTATCAGATGGTAGCCCTGGTAATTCGTCCAGAAAGACATCAAGAAATTCTGTCACTATTGGAATGTCTCTCAATTCCGGGTGTGTCTTATCTGTGTCAACCATGTAGGCAATGAACCCTTCACATTATCCTTTCCACCGTTAGCAACACAAGTCACCACTTTAACATTCATAATAATAAGTAAATTCATCTCTCAAATATGATGGATTAATTTATACTCTTTTCATTTATAATAGTCATGTTCTTCATTTCTTTTCAACAAAGCTTAAAACAAGATTATCTTCCTCTGAAAACACCAATGTCTTAGCATGACAATCCATAACAACATGATTTGCAGCCAATGATAATTCTATTAAAATAGAATTATTTATGCTTAATTTCTTAATTAATTATTTTAATCCCCAATTTATTTTATTAATTATCCCCTCAATTTAATTAAAATTCTTTAATGTGCAGGTAAATTAAATCCGGATGAAACTCAGTCGTTTCAGTCAAAAATGGGCTGAAACGGGCTAAAGGAGACTGGACCACTCCCAATTCGTAGACTGAGTCACCATTTCATCTGGACACATGTGATACTAGGTGTCTGTATTTTATTCGCTTCGAAAAGATAAGATTGACGAATGCCATGCCTACCTTTTGGAAGACACATGTCAGGCCACATCGCACATCTAAGTAGACAAACAGACAAGTGACGTGGAAATATCTATTCTGCAGTGAATGGAATGAAGACAAGTGGCCAAACAATACCAACTCATCTAGGATTGAAAATTACCATTGTACCCCCAAGTTTGTGTATAAATAGAACATGATGAGCAATTGCAAAAGTAAGTAGTTTTTAGGAGTAGAAGTAGTTTCTAGGGTAAAAGTAGGTAGGGTAGAATAGAAGTAATTTAGGGTAGGAGTAGTGTTAGAATAGTTTTAGAATAGTTTTTCTTGTTTTCTTTAAAAGCTTTCCCGTTAGCCACATTTAATTTTTCATTCTTGTTTAGCTACTGTTCATAGCAATTGTTATGTTTATTTTATGAAAAGTTTCATTTCTTTTCTAGTTCTTCTGTAGTTGATGTTGGCAGCCTCCATGGATATGGGTTTTTACAAGTTTTATTTTACTAAAGTTCGGACCTTTAAAACTATTCAATGAAAAGCTTGTTTTTTCTTTAGTTCATTTTCACTACTTTGTTTCTATTGCTTTTAGTGTTCATTCGGGTAGAATCTGGGGCATATTTGTGGCTGGTGGCAGTAGCCATTATGCCTACCCCTTCTCGGCATTTTCTTTGTTTTAATTTGGTTTCTATTAATTCCTCTGTTCTGATTATTTTCCATCAATAGTTATTATTCGGTATTTAGGATTCTAGTCAATATTATGCAAAAGTTAGGTAAATGAGAATGCAATGTTGTGTTTTATGCTCATTGTCGATGGCCTTCATCAACTGGGTGGAAGTATAAAATGTTGATGATGTTGGAGACCCGAGGCAGGAAGCATACCCAGCTGAGTTTTCTAGGCTCATAGTTGTCGTTTCTAGTAATCGAGAACTTTCGATTGTTTCTACTTCTTTTGTTGGTTTAGGGTGCAGGTTCTTGCTGTCCAGGGGTTGCTGATTTGTTACTGCTAGTACAGGCTGCAGCTGGTGTGCGTGAGGAGCTGGGCTGAAGCAAGGTGTAGAGCCAGAACTTACCGCTCGCAATCGTGACTGGCGGGACTGCTGCTGGGGACAAGGTCTATATTCTCCTATGTTCTCCCCTGTTTTCTAAACCATTTACTATTCATTTTCTTCATTTTCTGTTAACTTTGGCTTTCATTACAGTTTACATTTTCTGTTTCCATTTTATACTTTAAGTTTACAAGTTTACAATTTCTGCTTGTGTTCCATTGTTAATCATTTAAAATCATGCTTTATTAATCTGTTCAGCCTTGTTGTTATTGTGACAAAGCTGACATATGCTAGTATGAATATTTACAGCAAAGATGGAGGTGCATGGAGCAATGCTGAGCTACACAGAATGAAAGAGCAGAAGGCAGTGCAGTACATGGCAACTTACAACAACCCCTGTTAGTGCACCTGTCTTTTGCTTGATGTTGTTTTAGGAGGAACGATAATCCCATTGTAACAGTCGTTCCTGCAGAAATTAGTACAGAGCTGTGCAATGGGGAGGACGTGTGCAGGATCGGCGAGGAATGTTGGGTGTAGCTGAAGCAAACGCTAGCTGGGCAGAGACATGGACTGTGTTGCAGGGAATGGAGCTGAACCAGGACAGCACTTGCAGACAGCTCCTGGAGCAGAAGGCTGGAACGTGCACTGTACTGTTCACAGTCGGGCAGAGGGCAGCATAGAAATTTGATTAAGGCCATGTTTGGTAGTTTGGGATAGTTAATAATCCATTTTTCATGCATTTTTAATATTTTATATATATATTCTTTACTTTCAATATTGTTTGTTAGCTTAAAAATTAGAGTTTTAAATTAATTTGCATGTTAGTTATATTTACTTTGCTTAGATTTAATTATGTCATTAGTTAATTTTTATTTTAGTGTTAGGTGTTGCAATTAAAATTAAATTAGGGATAAAATCATGTTATTCATCTTTAAGTTTGCATTTTTAATTGAAAAATTCAAAAAAAAAATATTTCTCATGCATTACTTAGATTTTATTGTTATGTTAGTATTTAGCTATAGGTGGGATTAATTTAGAATCACTACTTTAGGCATTTAGATTTATAATTATATTTAGAAATTTTATTTTTAAAATTTTATTTCATTAGAATTAAGTTTAAATTGCATCTTCATAGTTAGATTAATTGCATGCACATTTTATTTTTATTGTCTAATTTTATTCAAGTTAATTTTATTTCTTATTTGCAATCTAGTTTATTTGCATTAATTAATTTTAATTGTTTTAATTATTTTTTTTGTATGTTATTGTTTTTAATTGCTTAGAGTAAAGGTCAGTAATTTTAGCTCTATGTTATTTTCTTTATTTTACAATTTTTATTGTTTTTAGTACTTTTTAATTCTAGCCTTGTAGATCACCCACTAAAACTTCATAATTTGCTAGGATATACTTAGAGTAAGATTAATCGGTACTTAATTAGGCTAATTAGATTCTCTGTGGGACGATAATCCGAGACTCAAATCCTATTATTACTTATACGACCCGTACACTTGCAGATATACGTCTAAGTCACTTATAGTGGGCATAGTCGACATCAGCCAACCAATCCATTCCTAGGATTACATTAAAATCGCTCATATTCAGTAAAATTCAATAGGCTGCTATTTCCTTTCCTCCTATCCTCAACTTACAACTCTTATACACATACTCAGTCAATTGACTATCATTCATAGATGTGGAAATCATCAACATTTTATCTAACAGTATGGGTTTTACATGCTTCAACAATTTATGTGCAAAGGAAGGCGATATGAAGGAATGCATGGCACCAAAATCTAACAATACAAATGCTTCTAAATAAAAAATTTGGATGGTATCTTTAATCACATCCGTCGATGCGTCCGCTGTGTCTTGGTCCAGTGCGTGCACTCGCCCTCTACCTACGCCAACCGCCTATTTCCATTTTTCCTCAGCTATAGCTCTCCTCCTTGGAGCGGCTGTCTCAACTAGAGCTCTCTCTGGCTCCTTGCCTTTCTGTGGGGCAGTCTCAATCATCTCAGGACAACGCTTAGCAATATGCCCTAGCCTCCCACATCTATAACACGAAACAGGGGTCGTCAGACAAGGCCTAGTGACATGGAATCTGCAACATCTCCTACACTGCTTAGTAGTAGATCGTGGTCCTCCAATGATCATACCTCTCGGTGGAGCTAAAGCTGGATACATAGGAGGCTTAGCAGCTCTCTCCTGCACCTCCTCCATCTTTGGCCTTTTCTCAAACAATCTTTGGCCTCCTCTGCTGACCACTCTATCGATTCTAGATCTCTTTCGATCTCTGTCTCTCTTGACACTAACCTTTCCAAGCTCGGAGGCATTCCGCTCAAAGTCCTGCTCACACAACTATGCCCTATGCACTGCCTCCTCGTAAGTATGAATGTCAAATGGAGTTAATTTAGTTTGGATGGATAATCTCAATCCATCCATAAACTTCTGGACCTTCTGAGTCTCATTGCTCATCGTATTCGGGTCGTATCTCCCCAAAGACATGAACCTCGACTTATACTCATCCACAAAACGGTTCCCCTGAACCAAGTTAATGAACTCCATCTGCAATTTCCTCTGTGCGGTGGCTGAAATATATTGCATCCTAAAGGCCTCTAAAAATATCTCTCATGTGATCTCGGAGTGTTGGGCCTTCAGAATAGATTCGGTGGATCTCCACCAGTGCTCTACCTCGCATTTCAGCATAAATACTGCAAAGGCCACTTTCTCGGCTGACGTACATCTAAAGAACCTATACAGTTTCTCCATCTCATAAACACAATCCTCAGTAATAACTGAGTCTTTCACTCCTCTGAATACTGGAGGTTTTAACTCTTGAAACTTTCATAGCCTACTTAGTTCACAATCATAACCCAGGTTGTTGTCGCTCTGCTGTGGAGCGATAGGAGAAGCTGTATCCTGTACTGGGGATGTAACAGTCTCTGTAGCCTGAGGTCTCTCCACCTCTGCAGCTACCTGTCCAGTAGTAGTAGGCTGCGCTGCGGGACCACGTCTATCACCAGCACCCAATGCCTATGAGACTATCTCAACGAGGCTCTCGATGCTCCGCTTTATCCTAGCGAAGCGTGCCTCAATATCCCCTGGTCTCTCAATAGGGTCCTGTGGAGCCTGGTCAGTCTATGGCTCCGCACAGCTCTCAGGCCTACCCTTACGGCCTTTAGCTCGTGCACCTACCCCTCTACCTTAGCGTGTAATGTCTAACCTCTTGTATTCATAATCATTTATTAGTCTCATTCCATCTCGTTATACACAGTTATATCTAAACAAAAGCATAGTAATATGAGGATGTAACTTTCCTACTTATTAGTACTGACTCACATCAAGCCAACTCAGCTCTGATACCAATCTCTATCACGACTCTTTTTATCCATTTCATCTAAAAATCACTATAAATTTTTCACTTTAATCGTTAATGTACCCGGTCGTGAACATCCCTCACAAATACAGTTGGGTTGTGGGTCAGTAATAATCATCATTTTCATACATCTTCCAATTAATCAAAAACAATTCCATACATTTGAAAGTTAAGTCATGTACTTATACATGACATGTTTACTAACATTTGCATCCCCCATATTATATTTCAAAATGATTACTGTCCTATCACATGTTTAGATACAAAAAGAATTCCTATGTGTATACCTCTAGGCGATGGAGAGCAGCGGATATCCAACAATAACGCCTCAGTCCTTCACTAGGCTACTGTGTGCGCTCTGTAGAGGGAGAAAATGAAGGGATGAGCAACCACACGCTCAGTAAGGCTGTCACGACCCAAATTATCTAAAATCACTATAAATTTTTTATTTATTCTTTACTTCTTACCTTCCTCTCATCGTGACCATCCTACAAATAGTTGGGCTATGATTCGGTGTTAGTCACCTCTCACCTATTTATCATTCTATTTCCATAATCACATTCACATATCAGGATTTACTATCCTTTGACCTTAACTAATACATATACAATTGGATTTACTTAACCTTACATCCCCGACATCGTGTCTGTTTACAGTACTGTGCATTTACATATTTAGATACAAAATCATACAAATGTGTATACCTGTTTCTCAATGGGAAGTAGCGGATACCAAGAATGCAAGTCCTAAGCAGCTCAGTAACTATTGCGAGTGCTCTGAAAAGATGGGAAAATAAGGGGGGTGAGCAAACCACACGCTCAGTAAGGCAATTATGCAAGTAAGTAGATAGCTCCACTATCTACATGCTCATATTGCCATGCCCTTAAAATCCATTTCTTTTCATTAAACTCTCAAGCACAAAACCGTGCATGCATCAATGACATAGTTTATCAAAACTATTTGTGCATATAAAAATCATGTAATTCATGCATTAAAGGCATTTTATGTGACATCATTAAATCATAATTAACATGAATTAAATCAGGATCATAAATTAGTTCATGCCATGTAAATCAAATCATGAGAGACAAATCTTTTCATGAATTTATAATTAAAGCATGGAAAACTTATCATGCTACTGCATTTAAATCATTTCATTAAAACTGCAGTATAAACTAACCCGAAGGGGTTAAGCATCTCATAAATCAATCTCATTGAAAATTCATTATAATAGTCTATTATAAAATCATATCTCAATGAAAATCACAAAATCGGGGCTTGGCCCCTCCCTCGGGTCTACCCTGGTCTATCGAGACCATAAGTTACATCATGTGAGGCATGTAGGTGACTATATCAGTAACATCGAGGACTATGGCCATAACCTAGTGATCCCTGGCTACACAGTACCTAGTGTGCGGGGTATCACACCTGAAACGGAGGTGGGTCAATTCTGTCGCTAGAACAACATAACATCAGGATTGCGAGGGCAAGGCTTGCTGCCTCATGGCTAATGCCACTCCATTTCAATAATCCCCACGGTACAACGTACTCCATGAACCCAATCTTAGTCAGGGGGTGCCTACAATAGGTCTTATCCACCCATACCATCTTTGTCTCAATATGCACGTATGACATATCATCTCACTGTGACACACAGTCTACAAGAGGTTCCAACACAGCTATATGCATGTCATATAAATCCCTATGCGAGCGAAGCTCTAGCACGGCTCCATTGTCACGCCCCGAATATGCGAAAAATAGGGCAATTTAAAACTTTTTACTCATTAATTCACAATTAAAGGTGCATTCCTGTGCAGTATCATACATCATCATAATTATCATTCCTCAGGATCTTATCACTAGAATTTATATATCATATCAAATACATTAATCCATCTCAAGTTAATTAATCCTAATACATCCCGTATAATGTTATACATCCAGTGTCTGCAATTACAATAATAGTCTGGGTACATGAAAAGATAAAATATACCTCAAGATACAATATATATGGCCTGGAGCTCGAATCCTCCACTAGCCACTACTCCGTACGTCACAGGGAGATCCTTTTTTCACTTGAAGAACTCTGGGGGGAAAGGAAAACAGGGTGAGCTTCTAAATCGCTCAGTAAAGGGGGTAAGGAACGCATTTCATAAACCAAAATACACATCACAAAAGGTTTATTTGTATGTGAAACTCATTTGAAAACCATAGCATGAAAGTACTCAAAACGATATTCTCATATCTCAAATCATGTAAAAACATGAAGTAAAAGGCTCACTCTAGAGCAATAACAAAGCATGTGAAAATAACGCGTTAAACGCTTTCTCAAATAACATGATAAAATCACAGTAAAAATAATGCACGTGGCACAGCCACAAAACACACATGGCAAAGCCACTGATTTAATTTCTCGCGTGGCATAGCCACAGAATAGGGTTGCTCAACGTGGCAACGGCCACCAATTTTGGGTATAACGTGGCACAGCCACCAATGGGGTATAACGTGGCACAACCACCAATAGGGTATAACGTGGCACAGCCACCAATGGGGTTTCTCAACGTGGCACAGCCACCAATGGGGTTTCTCACGTGGCAATGGCCACCAGGTATACGTGGCATAGCCACAGAATAGGTTAGTCTCACGTTACCAGAACGGAGGAGAAGTCGGGCTTACATGCTACCAGAGCAATGCTCGGTGTGTACTCACAACTACACACCTAAGTCTTATCACATAAGACTGGTTTGCCTTCACGTAGAACTCGTAATGGTTTTTCTCTCATAAAACTCATTTGAAATCGTTTTGTACTCAACACAAAACATAATAAACATCGAGTTCCAACCGGCAAAGCACACGCACACATTTCTCAAATCTCAATATTGCCTTAACGTAGAGCCCAGTTATAAACTCATAAAAACATTGGGCTCCAACCGGCTATAAAATCGTGTGCAATTAAATCTCAACACAAAACCCAACATGCTTGTTTTATAAACCACAATTCATGCTAAAATAGTTTACAAATCACATACACAAATGGTTTAGATTTCCCTTACCTCTTTGCACCTCGTATGGTGCAATCGTTTCCCCCGTATCACGGACTAGTCTCGCATTCCACTCTGGAACTCCCGAGCTGTCCAAACGATGTTAAAACATCAATACTCAATTATCTTATAAACCTCAATTCTCAAAATCGAGCATAATTGCTCATAACTCCTCAAATCTCTTTGTTCTCGTAACTCAACCCTAAACTACAACCTCATTCACAATAGCTCAACGTCCTATATTTCTCATGTTAAATCATCTACGCTAATTCACCACATTGTCTATATTTCCATTTATAGCACAAATTCTCAAAATTACCAAAATTACCAAATATCTACATTACTCCAACTACATTGCAATTTCATCAATTCCCTAATCCTTTCTCAACTATTTCAACGCAATGACAACCACCAATAACATCAAAATCATCTCAAATATCAAGATCGAGGTTTAGAAATTACCCAAAGCTTGTGGAGAGCTTATCTCTTACCTTGATTCGATCTGTCTTTCGATTTCCAAGTATGTTGTTCTCCTTTTGATGAGGAACAACTTTCCTTCTTGCCACAACCTCTGATTCAGCCGGAAATGGGTGATTTGGATGAGTGAGAAAGTTAGGTTTTCGATGGAAATGGGTTTGGAAGAGAGAGAAAGTGAAATTGCAGGAGAAAAATACGGGTTCCTTATATAGACTGGAGGTAGGAGATCGATCTGCCTCTTGATGAGATCGATCTGCGTTGGAATTTTGGGGACGATCTGGGCAATTTTATGCCTAGGAGATCGATCTGTCGAGGGGTGAGATCGATCTCTTTATGGTTTTATGAGATTGATCTGCTCCTAAGGAGATCGATCTTCTCCCAAACAAAATCATTTGGAGATCGATCTCTTCCATTGGAGATCGATCTGCTCCTCAAATTCCTCCTTCCTCGTCATTTTTAACTCACCAGATCGATCTCTCCTTCTCCCAGATCGATCTGTCCTCATACTTCATGCTTATTTTACACACTTAACATATAAATCTCCAATTATAATTCCCACAATTCACTTAGCTCAATAAATTACACTTCAAATTCTTATTACATCATTAAAATATGTCTGAAATTCTCAGATCTCACATCCTCCCCACCTTAAAAAGAATTTGGTCCTCCAAATTCAACTCAACTAGTCAAAATAGATGGGGGTATTTCTCCTTCATGAGACTCTCTAGTTCCCACGTTGCCTCTTCCATTGAGTGATGTTTCCACAAAACTTTCACTAATGGGATGCTCTTGGTTCTCAGTACCTTCTCCTTTTTATCGAGAATCCAGACGGGTTCCTCAGTGTAGCTCATGTCCTCTTGAATGTCCATCTCGTCATACTCTATGACATGGGAAGGGTCCGGGTGGTACTTCCTCAACATAGATACATGAAAAACATTGTGTATTTCGGACATCTTTGGGGGTAATGCTAATCTGTAAGCTACCTCTCCCACTCTCTCAAGAATCTCGAATGGTCCTATGTATCGAGGACTCAATTTCTCTTTCTTCCCAAATCGCATGATACCCTTGCTCGGTGATACTCTCAGAAATACTGCATCACCAACATCAAACTCGAGTGGCCGTCTACGCACATCCGCGTAGCTTTTCTGTCTACTTTGTGCAGCCCGTAACCTCTCACATATGAGTTTCACACTCTATACGGCTTGCTCAACAAGCTCGGGGGCATTTATCTTTCTGTCACCGACTTCTTCCCAAGCTACAGGGGATCTACACCTCCTACCATATAGAGCCTCAAAAGTTGACATACCAATACTCGCATGATAGCTGTTATTATATGCAAACTCAGCTAGGGGCAGGTGATCATCCCATGATCCTTTAAAATCCATCGTACACGCCCTCAACATATCCTCTAGGGTCTGAATAGTCCTCTCTGACTGACCATCTGTCTGAGGATGATAGGCGGTACTGAAACTCAATCGAGATCCCATGGACTCCTGAAACTGGGTCCAAAATCTAGAAGTAAATCGGGAATCTCTATCAGAAGTAATACTCACTGGAGCCCCATGTAATCTAGCTATCTCGCTGACATACAGTTCAGCTAAGGCATCCACAGTATCTGTGCTCTTGATGGCAAGGAAGTGGGCACTCTTGGTCAATCTATCCACAATGACCCATATCGCGTCACGACCTCTCCGGGTCCTCGGTAAACCCATAATAAAGTCCATAGTGACATGCTCCCATTTCCATGTAGGTACAGGTAAGGGCTGTAGTAGTCCTCCGGGCTTCCGATGCTCAGCTTTCACTTGCTGGCATACTAAACACCTGGCCACATACTCTGCCACGTCTCGCTTCACACCATTCCACCAATACACCTTTCTCAAGTCTCGATACATCTTAGTACTCCCTGGGTGCATGGTGTATCGCGAGCAGTGGGATTCTCTCAGTATCTGTCTCTTTAGGGTATCATCGTCCGGTACACAAATCCGTCCTCTGAACCTCAATAATCCATCTTCACTGATGGTGAGATCCGACTGTGAACTCTGCTCAGCTTGGCTAACCATATCTATCAATCTCTGATCACTGCGCTGCCCAGTTATAATCTGATCCATGATCCTGGGCTCTATCCGCAGGCTAGCCAAAAATCCAGTCTCTACCTCTTTAACTCTGATCCGAAGTTCGGTGAACTGCTCTAACAAATCCCATTCCCTGATCATCATAGCGGATATCATACTCTTCCTGCTCAGGGCATCAGCAACTACATTCGCCTTACCCGGATGATATAGAATCTCGCAGTCATAATCCTTAAGGAGTTCCATCCATCTCCTTTGTCTCATGTTTAACTCTTTCTGATCAAAGAGATATCTCAAACTCTTGTGATCAGTGAAGATCTGGAATCTTTCCCCATATAAGTAGTGTCGCCAGATCTTCAAAGCAAATACCACAGCGGCTAACTCCAAATCATGTGTGGGGTAATTCTGCTCATGGTCTTTCAGCTGTCACGATCCATATGCGACTACTCTTCCATGTTGCACAAGCACACACCCCAATCCTTGATGAGATGCATCACTATACATCGAAAATCCTCCTGATCCCTCAGGGATAGTTAACACAGGTGCCACTGTCAATCTCCTTTTCAATTCCTAAAAACTGAGCTCACATTGATCAGTCCATATAAATGGAGTCTCTTTGCGCGTGAGCTTAGTCAAAGGGGCGGCAATCCTTGAAAATCCTTCCATAAATCTTCTCTAATACCCTGCCAAACCAAGGAAGCTTCGCACCTCAGTGACTGTCCTCGGTCTCTCCCAATTAAGCACAGCCTCCACCTTGCTTGGATCCACTGATACTCCTTCCTCTGAGACTATATGACCAAGGAAAGCTATCTGGTTCAACCAAAACTCACACTTACTAAGCTTTTCGTACAATTGCTTATCTCGGAGTATCTGAAGTACTAACCACAAATGCTGTGCATGCTCCTCATACGACCGAGAGTATACCAGGATATCATCAATAAAGACTATCACAAATTTATCTAGATAGTCTCTAAACACTTCATTCATCAACCTCATAAATGCTGCAGGGGCGTTCGTCAATCCAAAGGACATCACCAGAAATTCATAATGGCCATACCTCGTCCTGAAGGCCGTCTTTGGAATATCTTCTTCCTTGATCCTCAATTGGTGATAGCCCGATCTCAAATCAATCTTAGAAAAGATTGATGCCCCTCTTAGCTGATCAAGTAGATCATCAATCCTGGGTAGTGGGTATTTATTCTTCACCGTGGCTTTATTCAACAACCGGTAGTCTACACATAATCTGAGACTACCATCCTTCTTCTTAATAAATAGTACTGGCGCTCCCCACAGTGAAACACTGGGTCTAATAAACCCTTGATCCAGTAACTCCTGTACTTGTCTCTTCAATTCCTCAAGTTCCACTAATGCCATCCTGTAGGGAGGTTTAGAGATCGGCTGAGTATCTGGTACCAAATCAATGGTAAACTCCAGCTCTCTCTCTGGTGGTAAACCTGGCAATTCATCTGGGAAAACATCCATAAATTCACACACCACAGGTATATCCTCAATCCCCGGATGTTCCCGCTCATCGTCTGAGATGAGTGTCTCATAACCTTCACATGAACAATCATATTTAATATTCTCCAAAATAATATCAAAATTCTCAAATTACTTACTAGAAATCCCAATATTCATTCCCTCAATATATCAATTGTACACTATAAGGTTTAGGTAGGGAGAAAGTTACAATCTTAGTGTAGCAGTCTAAACTCACTCGATTGGTTGCCAACCAATCCATCCCCAGAATTACATCAAACCTATGTATATTCAACATGATTAGATCTGCTAACATCACTCTATCTCCCACCTTTATTTCACATCCTCTACAGATTAACTCAGTTCTCTGGGATTCACGCATAGGGGTATTTACATGTAGTATATATTCTAGAGGTTCAAACTTCAAGTTTAATCTACATGCAAAATGCTCAGAAATAAACGAATGCGTGGATCCTGAATCAATCAACACATGAGCCTTATGATTACAGACAGAGAGTGTACCTCTTGTAGTTTCTGCCGAAGTATCTGCGGTCTCCTTATCCAGGGCAAACACACGTCCCTGTGCCACAAGTTTCTTCCCTTTCTCTGCCGCAGTGGCTCGTCTCCGGGGATCCACTCTCTGAGGCTGTTGTCTAGTGGGCTCTGGAGCATGTGGTATCTGAGGTTGGGGACAGTCCTTCACTCTGTGACCCATGTCACCACATCTAAAACATCCACGGATCGACCCAGTATAACTTCCCTCATGCGATCGGCCACAGTCTCCACAAACCCTTATCTCCGGCCTGACATATCGAGGGGTCTCCTTGATAATAGGATAGGCTCTGGGTCTCTCCAATCTGTCCTTCTGTACCTCAATCCTTCCTCTTCTGAAGGAACCTCTCCGAGTCTCTGCTTGAAAAAGTGCTGGCCTCTTGCCCTTATCTCTATTCACTGCTCTGAGCTCATTCTGGGATTGTACCATCTCAATCCCTCTTTCAATCTCTTGTGCTCGTCTCAGAGCATCTCCAAACTCCGTAATACATAGCCCTATCAATCTATCTCTGATGACAGGCTTCAACCCATACACAAACTTCTCTGTGCGGAGCTCTTCACTCTTGAAGGTCTCTGGGTCATACCTCAATAGCGCTGTGAATTGGCTCTCATAGTCATCTACAGACATGTCACCCTGTACCAAACTCAAAAACTCGGCCTGTTTCTTTCTCTGGGCGGCTCGTGGTACATATTGGGTCCTAAAGGCTGTCTGGAACTCTTCCCAACCAATCACACCATGGTGGGACATCAGAATACCCTGAGTAGTACCCCACCAATCTCGAGCTCTCCCCTTCAGCATATAGGCACTCATACTGACCCTCTCAGCATCGGTGCACCCCAGAAAATCAAATATAACTCTCAATTCCGTCAACCACTCCTCAGCCTCTGTAGGATCCTTCTTTCCCTTAAATGCGGGTGGATTCATCTTCAGAAAATCCTTTAGTCGGACCATACTTCTATCCTCAAGCTGAGTGACGGGAGGCACTGGGGGTATGGGAGGTCCTTGTGGGGGTGTAGGGGTAGTATCCGAGGCATTAACTCCAAAGTGTTGAGCGAATAACGCTGCCATCTGCTCAAAACCTTGCCTCACATCGGTCTCAATCCGATTAAATCGAGAGTTGGGACTCTCTGGTTGTGGGACAGGTGGCGGAGGGGACTCTGCCTGCCTCCTCGAACGACCTCGTCGTTTACTCATTCTCTATCTCAACTCGTCTCCTACGCGTACATATCAAAATTGATTGAAATCTCAATCCTCAATTTCAGTTCATGACCAGACCATTACAGACACTTGGGATGTATTCTATTTCACTTAACCGACACTGACAGTACTAGACACCCTAAGCTCTGATACCAAGAAAACTCTGTCACGCCCCGAATATGCGAAAAATAGGGCAATTTAAAACTTTTTACTCATTAATTCACAATTAAAGGTGCATTCCTGTGCAGTGTCATACATCATCATAATTATCATTCCTCAGGATCTCATCACTAGAATTTATATATCATATCAAATACATTAATCCATCTCAAGTTAATTAATCCTAATACATCCCGTATAATGTTATACATCAAGTGTCTGCAATTACAATAATAGTCTGGGTACATGAAAAGATAAAATATACCTCAAGATACAATATATATGGCCTGGAGCTCGAATCCTCCACTAGCCACTACTCCGTACGTCACAGGGAGATCCTTTTTTCACTTGAAGAACTCTGGGGGGAAAGGAAAACAGGGTGAGCTTCTAAATCGCTCAGTAAAGGGGGTAAGGAACGCATTTCATAAACCAAAATACACATCACAAAAGGTTTATTTGTATGTGAAACTCATTTGAAAACCATAGCATGAAAATACTCAAAACGATATTCTCATATCTCAAATCATGTAAAAACATGAAGTAAAAGGCTCACTCTAGAGCAATAACAAAGCATGTGAAAATAACGCGTTAAACGCTTTCTCAAATAACGTGATAAAATCACAGTAAAAATAATGCACATGGCACAGCCACAAAACACACGTGGCAAAGCCACTGATTTAATTTCTCGCGTGGCATAGCCACAGAATAGGGTTGCTCAACGTGGCAACGGCCACCAATTTGGGGTATAACGTGGCACAGCCACCAATGGGGTATAACGTGGCACAGCCACCAATGGGGTTTCTCAACGTGGCACAGCCACCAATGGGGTATAACGTGGCACAGCCACCAATGGGGTTTCTCAATGTGGCACAGCCACCAATGGGGTATAACGTGGCACAGCCACCAATGGGGTTTCTCACGTGGCAACGGCCACCAGGTATACGTGGCATAGCCACAGAATAGGTTAGTCTCACGTTACCAGAACGGAGGAGAAGTCGGGCTTACATGCTACCAGAGCAATGCCCGGTGTGTACTCACAACTACACACCTAAGTCTTATCACATAAGACTGGTTTGCCTTCACGTAGAACTCGTAATGATTTTTCTCTCATAAAACTCATTTGAAATCGTTTTGTACTCAACACAAAACATAATAAACATCGAGTTCCAACCGGCAAAGCACACGCACACATTTCTCAAATCTCAATATTGCCTTAACGTAGAGCCTAGTTATAAACTCATAAAAACATTGGGCTCCAACCGGCTATAAAATCGTGTGCAATTAAATCTCAACACAAAACCCAACATGCTTGTTTTATAAACCACAATTCATGCTAAAATAGTTTACAAATCACATACACAAATGGTTTAGATTTCCCTTACCTCTTTGCACCTCGTATAGTGCAATCGTTTCCCCCGTATCACGGACTAGTCTCGCATTCCACTCTGGAACTCCCGAGCTGTTCAAACGATGTTAAAACATCAATACTCAATTATCAAATAAACCTCAATTCTCAGAATCGAGCATAATTGCTCATAACTCCTCAAATCTCTTTGTTCTCGTAACTCAACCCTAAACTACAACCTCATTCACAATAGCTCAACGTCCTATATTTCTCATGTTAAATCATCTACGCTAATTCACCACATTGTCTATATTTCCATTTATAGCACAAATTCTCAAAATTACCAAAATTACCAAATATCTACATTACTCCAACTACATTGCAATTTCATTAATTCCCTAATCCTTTCTCAACTATTTCAACATAATGACAACCACCAATAACATCAAAATCATCTCAAATATCAAGATCGAGGTTTAAAAATTACCCAAAGCTTGTGGAGAGCTTATCTCTTGCCTCGATTCGATCCGTCTTTCGATTTCCAAGTATGTTGTTCTCCTTTTGATGAGGAACAACTTTCCTTCTTGCCACAACCTCTGATTCGGCCGGAAATGGGTGATTTGGATGAGTGAGAAAGTTAGGTTTTCAGTGGAAATGGGTTTGGAAGAGAGAGAAAGTGAAATTGCAGGAGAAAAACACGGGTTCCTTATATAGACTGGAGGTAGGAGATCGATCTGCCTCTTGATGAGATCGATCTGCGTTTGAATTTTGGGGACGATCAGGGCAATTTTATGCCTAGGAGATCGATCTGTCGAGGGGTGAGATCGATCTCTTTATGGCTTTATGAGATCGATCTGCTCCTAATGAGATCGATCTTCTCCCAAACAAAATCATTTGGAGATCGATCTCTTCCATTGGAGATCGATCTGCTCCTCAAATTCCTCCTTACTCGTCATTTTTAACTCACCAGATCGATCTCTCCTTCTCCCAGATCGATCTGTCCTCATACTTCATGCTTATTTTACACACTTAACATATAAATCTCCAATTATAATTCCCACAATTCACTTAGCTCAATAAATTACACTTCAAATTCTTTCAGATCTCACATCCATGCATATTCATGATATCTAAAAATCTCGTGCGAGCGAAGCTCTAGTACGATTTCATAAAAATCAGTAACATCTGCGTACGAGTAGCACTCCAGTACGACTTTAAAAGAATTATAAAAGAGTTATAAATCCATATAAAATTATAAATCATTCAAAACTTCGTGCGAGCCATGCTCCAGCACGGTTTCATGCATAAATAAATCAAATCTCGTGCAAATTACACTCTAACACGAATGAATGCTTAAGTAATTCAAAACTTCATACGAGCAACACTCTAGTACGGCTTTATGCATAAATACATCAAATCTCGTGCGAGTTACACTCCAGCACGGCTTTTATGCAATTATCATATCAAAATAGGATGCGAGCTAAGCTCCAGCACCTTTTTATGCATATCAAGTCATAAAAACTAGTGCGAGCAATCACTCCAGCACCTTTTTATGCAAATCAAGTCAAAAAAAATCAAAACATTCAAAACAGAGTGCGAGCTAGGCTCCAGCACCTCTCATGCATTTCACAGTAATAAAAATCAGTTCGAGCAACTGCTCTAGCACATTTCATGCATATGATGTCACACAAGTCAGTGCGAGCAACCGTTCAAGCACATTTTATGCACACTCACAAACGCAGATATAGTGCGAGCTATGTGCCAGCACTATCTATTTCCAATAAAACTTGATAGTTGGCCCGTTTTCTAAAGAATTTTCATTTAAATCTCAATAACACTTACGTAGTGTTATATTATAAAATTTACGCAGTTACTGGCCAATCTATCGATTTGCTTTGCTTAAAATCCATGAATATTCCTTAAATTAGAAAATTCCTTAAATCATGCATTTCATGCATGTCATGCTTTCACCATCCTTAGGTGAATTTCCCTCAATAGGGGTAAAATAGCCTTTTACCTATTTCGGGTCCTTAAAATCTTTAATCTATTTCTAGGACCTTTATACAATATCAGTGTATAGAAAAGTTATTAAAATACGCGTAGCTACCTCTAGCTACTCACACAATTCCCTTACCTCATTTTTTTTGTACAGTCTAACCTTTCCACTGATGACTCGTCACGCAGTCCGATTTGCTCCGAATCAAATCTCCGAAACTTCGGATAAATATTCATCAGGTTAAATACAATATAATAAATTGTATTTTCATATTTTCTGGGCTTAATTTAAATCATTGGGCCCGTTTAACTATATTGGACCCGATTGTACCATAATGGGCGTTAATCGACCTTAAGCTCGTTTTCCACTTATTATTCACATTATCGAGGCCTATTGGGCTCATTGAGCCTATCAGTATTTATTGAGCCTCATTCTAAATTTTCGGATAGCTTAATTAATTATTTACGACAATTTATCTCTAATTCCAGAATATAATTCATTTCATGTAGAATTTAAATCCGTAATTTATGCGATAAATTTCTAACACGCATAACGATGTAATTTATCGTAAATAAGGGTTACTCACCCGAGATTCCATGATAGTATGCAAATCAAGGCTGACTCGAGCTCTCGTTTGACGTCAATTGTCGAGCTACACAATTACATTTTTTTGGGTAAATTTTTAGTCGAACATTAATCAAATTAAATATTCTAAAATTTATATCGATCAATTTCAACCGCTTACCGACTTACCCGTAGCTCGATTGCATCTCTGGGATTTTCCCAAAATTTTCCTCTTTTTCTTTCCTTTTTTTCTTCTTTTCTTTTCTTTTTGGCTGAACCGATCCGGTCCGGTTCAGCATACCCTCACTGCGCTGAACCGACCGTACCGGTTCAGGCCTCATTTCACCGTTCCAACGTCGTCCGGCCGGTTCCCTGCGCAATTCCAGTTCCGTTCGACTCGGCTACACTTAGGGAGTCTTATTCGGGCCTCGGGTGGCATCGAATTGGCGCCGATGGCCGTCAATCTAGTCTTCTCTCCCGCAGCACTCCCTCTGTCGATCTGGAGTTCTTTGGTGTTGTCGGTGCGCGTCACGACTGCTGGTGAGTCGCCCGGTGTTGGGCTGCCTTCGTCGGCCCCTCAATCTCGTCGATGGCTCACCGGTGAGGGGAAACCCTTTCCTCGGTTTCTCGTCTTTGTTCTTCGCCATTTTCGTTTCTGTTTTAGCAAAAATTTTCAGTTTCATTATTTATTTATTTATAATTTATTTTAATATTATTTTATTCATTATTTTATTATTAAAAATCTAAAAATATCTTAAAAATTATATTTTATTCATTTAACCAATTAAATGAATTTATCGATCTTATTTTGTATTTTCGGTATATTTTTTTATTATTTTCGGGATAATTTCCCGAGGTAAAAATTTCGATTTATCCTAATAAATTCATATCTTGATCAATTTAACTCAAAATTTAATTATTTCTTCGTTATTGATCAAGGTTTCTCAAATCCATTATTTTTAATGAAATTTTCTTGTCTAATTAATATCGAGTTTCAGTCTTTTGACCGTTTTACCCTTCAACGTGTTCAGGAATACCATTTCAATCCTTCTTTGATCTTTAAATGCATTCGAAAATTTTTATTCATTCCATTTGAATCATAATAAATTACGATAAAATTGGGTCTTACAAAGGCAATAATGCAAGCATGGTAGATAACTACACTATCTACATGCTTATAGTCATGCATAAAATCATTAGTATCTAGAGCATGAGGAAACATCAAAACTATGCTACATGTATATACATATATCATGTACTGAAAAACATGGAAATAGGCATGTTAAAAACATGGAAAAGTCATCATGTAAAACCTCTCATGCTTATCATCATTAAAACTCATCAAATGGAAATTCATCCCAAAACATCTCTCAAATGGAAATTTATCACTTTCTCAAAACACGTCAATATGCATCACAATTAGCAAGAACCATCTCTTTAAATACAATCCCACAAGGCTCGACCCCTCACTCGAGTCTACCTTTAACAATACGTTTGTACTCAGTATACAATGTGATATTATGTGAGACAAGCGGTTACTATGTACATCAAGGACTATGTTGGCCAACTATGTCATAATCATCCTAGACCACACGAATCCCGGTGTGCGGGGTATCATGCTGGAACGAAGGGGGGTTAGTTCTTCGCCAGACTTTTAAATCATTATCACAACCATGCGGTACAATGTACGCTATGTGATCTACACGATACAACGTACTCCGCGGACCCATATCATGGTTGGGGGTGCCTACCATAGGACTTATCTACCGCATGCCCTGTGTAACCTACACAGTCTCAACTGCATGTGAGAGTATTACGTTTTCATGTAAGAGAGCATCCCCACTCCAACGGGCTTAAGGATGTTGGGCTTAAGGATCTTACTAATTTTGTTTCAATGTAAGAGAGTCTTCCCACCTAACAGAGCCTCCCTACCCCAACGAGCTTAAGGATGTTGGGCTTGAGGATCTTGCCAACTCCACGACTCATATGTATCACAGTGGAAAAATCCAGTGTGAGCGAAGCTCCAGCATGATTTCATGCATCATCAGCAAATATCCTCGTACTAGCAACGCTCCAGTACGATTTTATGCATAACAAATAATGAGGAAATCACGTACGAGCATAGCTCCAGTATAGTTGTATGCATAATTAAGTCAAGGAAAACTCACGTACTAGCTAGCAGCTCCAGTACGGCTTATAAAACATCATTGTCTCCAAATATGATGTGAGCTAGGCTCCAGCACGATTTAACTCATTTAAGTATGATAGGCGGCTCTTTTCAACAAAACACTTTTAAAATCAAGGGTAGCACCTCACTTGTGCTACTTCACAAACTTTGAAATCACTAGCTCGCCTATCCTTTAATTTGCTTAAACTAAACAAGGTATTTCATAAAAACATCAAAACATACGATTTATGCAATTATTAGCATTACTATCCCCTTTTTAAGATACACTTCAAAAACCAAATCATATACATATATACTTGTAGTTAGTCACACATACCATCAATCACTTTTCTAAATAACCATGCATTTTACAAAGCCCTATATTCACCCACAAAGTATGAGCAGCTATCTCTATATACTCATAAAATTTTCTTACCTGGAATCGCGTCAAGTGATTCCGCTTTTGTAGAGCTGCTTGTTTGTGTAGTTTGATTCGCCTCCAATGAAATCTCTGGGACTGCACGAAATCATATATAACATCAATTTGGCCCAATATAACACAACTCTTGCGTTTACTATAGTTGATTCAACCTATAGTTTTCATCAACACTTGTAAAGCACCATTTTAATTGTTCTACTTATCTCTCGAGAGTCTATTGATTCATACTAAATCGATATTTAAGCTCATAGTGTCTCTAGTTCATCATGTACTTCACTATGGCATTTTATCAAACACCTTATATACTTATTTTCACAAGTCACCTAATCTCACAATGTAGCTTCATTCCATTATCTAAAAATATTGCTTATTACTTCACTAGCACCTTAGCATAATCCATTTATCATCAACTCACCCATATCACATTTTCTCACACTAGACTCATTCTAGGTTATACTTGTTCCATTACATTCTAGGTAGTTTCTATCATAAATTCATGCACTCATCTACTCACCAATAATAACAAGATAAATGTACTTGAGTTGGTGTATTAGAAACTCACCTAGCTTGATTTTCTTCTTGTTCCAATAAGAACACTCCTTTGCTCCTTCAATCCCACCAATGAAGTATTGATTCCAAGCTATGTTGTTCTTCTCTTTATAGTGAACAACTTTGCTCTAATAGCTTTTTGTCAAATCTTAGTGGAAATGGGATAGTTTTAGATAAAGAAAGCTAGATTTAAGGTTGAAAATGGAAGAATGAACTTGTTTCTCGTGAAAATGCAGATCCAACTACTCCACTTTTATAGAAATGGCACTATGAGATCGATCTACATAAGGTGGGGATCGATCTGGCCTTACTTGAATCCTCAAAATTTCATCCATTTGGCAGGCAAGAGATCGATCTGTTGGGTGAAAGAGATTGATCTATCATGATGCATGAGATCAATCTAAACAATGGAATAGGATCGATTTCTTTCAGGCCGAGAGTTTAGGAGATCGATCTGGCCATTAAGAGGAGATTGATCTGGTCCAACTCGAGACCAATGGAGATCGATCTGCTTGAGTGAGGGATCGATTTCCCTCTTGCAGAATGCTTGGCATTATGTTTTCCAGGCTACGAGATCGATCTCTCCTTGCATGGGATCTATCTGGCCTTCATCCTGCACCCTTTTGCTATAAATTTTCTCATTTAAACTCATACTCAATCACTTTAACATTCATTCATTAATCAATTCACCCTTAGAACTTAAAAACATTTATTTCTTGTATTTTATATGTAGCGTAACTTGTCTGTACATCAAATAATCATATACATTACATAGAAATTTACGGGTCTTGCAGTATATAAGGAGAAAAAATGAATATGTGTGAGTTAAGTGTTACATATTTACAATATTTTTCATCATTTTTTAAACTTTGTTTTTTTTTTAATTATTATCTAAAACTACAAAAGGTATAATGATAAAGTAATAAAACTTATAATTTTTTCCTCATGTTTCCACTTTATTATACAATGGACAAAAAACAAATTCAGTTTCACTATCTTTTATACCAAACACATTATGAAAATAATATTTATTTTTTCATGTTTTTATTTTTCCACTTCATTATAGAATGGACAAAAAAAATTTTGTTTCCACTTTATTATAGAATGGACAAAAAAAAATTGGTTTCACTATCTGTTGTACCAAACACATTATGAAAATAATATTTATTTTTTCATGTTTTCATTTTTCTCTTTTCTTTTAATTTCTATCAATTTGTTTTTCTATCTACTCTATCAAATAAATCCTAACTCTAAGTTTTAAAACTTCATTCTCTTCCCCATGAATTTTTGATCGAGTGATTTAAAAAGAATTGTAACATGTTTTAAAATTTGAATTCAAATCCAAAAAACTTTATTCCCCAAACCCCAATAATCAATATATATATATATTAAAATTGAATATAAAAGTTTATGTTCAAATCAACTCTAATTTTTTCTTAATTGACTGATAAGTTTTTTTTATGGTTGACTTTTGAGAGATTCTTTCTCTCCATTATTTGAAGATATTATTACAAGAAAATAAAAAAAGAATGGTCTGTGAGGAAGAGAAAAGGTGTGCGTGGGGAAGCTAGGGTGATTTGAGTGGATTTAGATCTCTATTTCTAAGTCCTGACACATTCAAACATTACATTGGTATTAAGAAATATTGCTATTATAACTAATTATAACTATTACTCTTTTAACTCTATGAAATCAAATAACTAATTAAATAATTTGAGTTTGTAAGGCCCGTAAATTCATATGTATTCTTCATGGCTTCATGATATACAAATAAGTTACATTTTATATGAATTATAAAAAATGAATATTTTTAAGTTCCAAGTGTGAATGAAATGTAAAATGAGTAGTGAAGTAATTGAATGTGAAGTTATCTTTGAAAATCTGGGAAAATTGCAGCTAGAATGCTATAGAGCAAGAGAGATCGATCTTAGGCAAGGGGAGATCGATCTCATTATGCTCGTAATGCAGAACCAAAGCATTTTGCAAAAGGGAGATCGATCTCTCATTTAAAGCAGATCAATCTTGTATGGATTCTGGTTAGCACAGATCGATCTCTTCTCAAGGCCAGATCGATCTCTAAGTGATTCTATTTGGCCAAGATCGATCCCATACCAAGAGACAAATCGATCCCACCTTCTAAATGTCGAATTCTGAAAGAGTGCAAACACAAGGCAGGTCGATCTCTCATTACTAGGAGATCGATCTCATAAGGCAATTCTATAAAAACTTGACTACTGTATCTTCTTCCCTGAAAACAGAAATCCCCCATTTACAGTAAAATGAAAACCTAACTTTCTCACTTTAAGAATCATCACCTTTCAATCAGTTTTGAGAGAGATTTATTTCAGCAAAGTTGTCCTTTGTGAAGAGGAGAACAACATAGTTGAAAACTAGAAGCTGAAATTGTGGATTGAATGTGCAAAGCGATTTTCCCCAAATTTGGCAAAAAGAGAAAAAAATCAAGCTAGGTAAGATTTCAATACACCAGCTTCAAGTATGTTAATATAGGCATTTAGATGAGTTGATTGGTGTATGTTTTGTTGGCTGAAAACACTCTTGAACATGCTAAATCCTTCATGACCTAAAATGAGCTTAGTGTGATTTAGAGAGAGAAAGTTGATTAGGCAATGATTTAATGATGATTTAAGCATGTAGTGATGTTATTAAGCATGTATATATGATTGTAAGATAGCTTTGTGAAATACATGTGTTGGAATAGATGATGATTGAAAATTGGCATATGAGATGTATGGTGAAATGCTATAGCGGAAGAAAATGATGAACTTGAGGCATTGGGAGATTATTGTTAGTTCAATTTGAATCAATAGAATTGATGAGTCTAATAGGTTCTCAAGAAATGAATTGTAAAATCGAAATGGACTTAAGAGAGAGTAAGGTTCAATAAGATGTAATAAGGCCAATTTGGTGTAAAATGCCTAATGCATTGATTTGAAATTCATGCGAGTGAAAATCTAGTATATTAAAGTATACTGATGTGAATGATTATTTACAGCTCCGGAGTTTATATTGGGAGCTGATCGAACTACGAGATTTAGCAGCACCGAGGAAGTGAGGTCGCGTGACGTGATCTGAGGTAAGGAAATTTTGTGAGTAGCTGAGGTAGTTATACGTATTTCGGATAGATTTTCAAGTATTTAAATTGTATATGGATTTTTGAATATGAAAAAATTTCAGTAAGGACCCGACATGATAAAATTAAGATTTTACTCCACTTAAGGGTAAAAAGCTTAGGAAACATGTTTGTGACTAGTTTTAACGTTGTTTAACAGTTGCATGATAGACTGGTTAATGTTTTCATGTTATATGCGAAAACAATACGTGATAGTGCCGATTTGATTTAATTGTGTGAATTCATTTGAAATAAGCAATCTATCGAATTGTGTGAAAATCGATCGTGCTAGAGCACAGCTTGCACTAGATTTTGTATGTTTTCCACCCATTAGTGCTAGAGGAATACTCACACTAGATTTTACATAATATGTATCACATAGTACTTGAGCATTTCTCGTACTCAGTTTTATTGATTGATGCATGATAGAGTACTAGAGCATTACTCATACTCAGTTTTACATGACATAGTACTGAGAGCATTGCTCGCACTAGATTTATATGACTTATGCATAAGGTCATGATGGAGTTTACTCACAAGTACCAATTTTGAAAGAGATAGCATGAAACAACTGTGCTGGGAGCCTATGCAGACTGTGTGTCGCACCGATTATATGCTCGTACGTGCAATTTTTGAGATATGGTCGAGGGCTATCGAAACTATTATACATGGTATGAAGGTTAAAACCTATGGCAAACACCCCAACCTTGATATTGGGTCCATGGAGTACTTTGTACCGTGTATGTCACATGGAGTACAATATACCGTGAGTACACGATATGCAGTGCGATATAGAGTTGTTGGCTGACGGTTAAGGATTTGACCCACCTCCCGTTCAAGCAAATGTGAGGACCTGCACACCGAATACTGTGTAGCCTGAGATCACAAAAAAATTGGATATGTTCATAATCCTCGAACATGTAGTCGCCTATCTCATCTCACTTCATTTAACTGGATATTTCTTATTTGAATTGTCACATGATTTTATAAATTGGGTATGTGACTTTGTGAATTGTAAAAGGGTAACCCGAGGGATGGGTGAGGCCCAAATTTCTATGTTTTTACATGAAGATATGTCATCTTTGTCTTGATTTAATTGATATGGCATAATGAAACGTGATTTACAATATTTACATGACAATGCAATGCTTTGCATAAATTGCTGAAGTTATTAAACCAACATGTTTTTAGTTCATACTGATGATTTGTGTTTATATATATATATATATATGGCATAATGAAACGTGATTTACAATATTTACATGACAATGCAATGCTTTGCATAAATTGCTGAAGTTATTAAACCAACATGTTTTTAGTTCATACTGATGATTTGTGTTTATATATATATATATATATATATATATATATATATATATATATATATATATATATACTTGCATAAATGTTTCAAGAAAGATACATGCTTTAGATGTGAATCGAAAAGGAAATGATTTTAAGGCGTGCGCATTATATTTTGTAGATAGTGTGGTTATCTACTTGCTTGCCTTATTTCCTTACTGAGCTGTGAGCTCACCCTTTTTTTATTTCCTCCTCTCTACAGAGCGTTCATAGTAGTTGAGCACGGCTGAGGACTGATATTCCTTTATCTGTTGTATACCCATCATACGAAAGGTATACACATTTGAAACGTTTTGTACTGAACAATGTAAAAGCACAGTTATGTAAACAAATGTATTGTCGGGGATGTATATGTACATGTAATTGTATTTAATATATATAAATTACTTATGAGAATGAGTATTTACAGTCAATAGATAATTATGTTGACATATATACATGATATGGAATGAATGTGGTTGAGATGACTAATACCGAATCACAGCCCAACAGTTTGGTGATTGAATTATGACATAAGGAAAGATAAGTAAAATGCGAAAAAAAAAATTTGTAATAGTTTTTGGTAAATGTTATTATTTAGCCTAGTTATAAGATGAAGATAAATATAGCAAGTAATAGTTTTTTTACATGGTATTGTCATTATATTTTTTTATTTTTTACAAAAAAAAATAATGGAATAAGTTAAAACTTTACCTGAATACTACTCTTTGACCGGAATAGGATTAATCGCACACCGTAAAAAAGATGAGAATAATTGTGATTATACAAAATAAAGTATTTTTATTTTGATAGTGTAACGACCCGAATTTACGGACATATCGGTTGGGCTATAAGTCGATATTACATCAAAACAATAATTTATTCTGATTAATTTTCTTTCTTAGTAACAAATTTTAAACAGAAATATATTCACATTCTCCAGACACATCTTGTATGCATTATTGTACATACAAAAATTTTAGATACAAAGGAATTGTATAAACCTGGGTATACCTTCGATGCAGAAATATGCTCCGCGAAATCATAACTGTGCGAAATGCCTTACTAACGGAAGCGATCCCAGCTACAGAGGGACTCTGTGGAGGAAAGTAATGGGGTGAGCTCAACATGCCAATAAAAAAACACGTGGCAGGTAGATAAATACACTACCTATATACTTATGCCAGAAATGAGTTTCTCGTAATTTATACTGTAAGTTTTTAGTTCAATAAATTCAGAAATGGAAATTCACAAATAGTATCTTCACAGTTTACTGCAACGCTTTCACAATTTCAAAACTCAAGCAGTGAAACACATAGTTTCAAATCACAACACAATTAACATTTTCATTTTAATAATTTTAAATAGACGAGGCAATGCATTTCGCAATATATCAGATATCAGAAGTGACTATTGGCCAATATTGGTGACTCCAGGCAATTCATGGGCTAAGTGTGTCGGGATGTCAGGTGTCGTGGTAGTGGTTTGCTACCCAAACGGCTCACACAGTACACTATTTCCCAATAACACGATACATCGTACACACATGCACACAGCATGGTACATCGTACTCCATAGACCTCGGCATCACATTCAATATGATTTCACTATTCACAATTTCATATAATTTCACTGTCGCCTTGTTGCTTCAAATCACGTGCAAACAGGTAGTGCAAGATCATACAACAATACACGCCTGACTGGTTCAGTTTTAACAGCAAAACGCTTTAAATCATGTGCAAGCAGGTAATGCAAGATCATACAGTAATACATGCCTGAATGGCACGGTCTTAACCTCAAATATTTTAATCTTGTTTCAACTTATAAAATAGAGTAAAAGGGGCTGGTCTTGCCGTTTTTCAAAAAACATGATTTTTCAGTGGAATTTCGACATTTTTTAGAGTTTTCACAAATAATTTTAAAACTACTCAAATATTTATTTAAATAGGTTCGATAATACTATACCGAAAATCAGGCTATTTTTACGGAGTTTTAAAACTCTTCCTTAAATTCCAAAACGTAAAATCGATCTAAGGTTTTCTATAATTCAGGCGACTAAAAAATTTATGTTCTAAAGTTCGCAGTCTCAGATACCCAAAAAATATACGCAGATATTTTTTTTAACAATTCACAAATATTTTTCTACAGTAAAAATATGACCTAAATTTATATCTACAAAGTATCAGAAAAATATATGCAATTTATCTCTAGCAATGCACGAAATTTCCTTACCTCGGTGTTTGCCCGCAATTCGCAATTGCCTTTGGTGACTAGAGTCTATGGGTCCGATCTGCTCGATTAAGTTCCCCGAAACTCCTTCCCTCGAGTTTTCCACTTTTCAAAACCTTTGTAGCTCCATTTCCATTCCCAAATACATATATATATATATATATATTTACTTTTTATTTCCTTTCTGTTTTATTTTTGAATCTTTTTCTTTTCCCGCGTTTTTTCCTTTCTTTCTTTCTTTCTTTCTCACAGGTTAGCCACTGTTCATAGTCGTCGGCGCCTTCTTCCTCGATGTTTCTATCCGGCGCTGGTGTTTCCTCTCTTCCTTGCCGTTTTCCACCTCAGTCACATCCTTCAGCCGACGCCCGTGAGCCTCCAACTGACCACCACCATCATCATCTTCCTACTCTGTTTCACTTTCTCTCTCGCTAGGCTCCCGGTTCACTCAATAGCAGCCTCACTCTCCCTCTCGTTTCACAACTCCTTGCACCTTTCACTCCGCCAACCTCTCCTGCCTGCCTCTGTTTTCTGGCCGTAAATCATCTTATCGTTATTCTTTCCATCACGTTTTTCTGCTGCCCATTGCAGGCCTACACCCTTTCGGTTTCAGTCTCCCATTTGTACAACAGTCCTCTGCCTTCCATCCTTACTCGTCATTCTTCTTCTCCGACTATCCCCGTTTAGCACCTAGCCCCATTTCTCCAGCTGCCACGATCGTTCTCCCTCATTCACTCCTGCCTCTCTCGGTCACCTGCTCAGTCCTCAGTTTGCTTTGTTTCGCTCCTCACTTTCCTGTTTACATTTTCTGGTTTTTCATCTTGCTTCAGCTCTTTCTATTCTGTCTTGGTCCCGAGGAAAGGAAATAAACATCACAGTTTTGCTTGACTGTACGAAAACCTGCTTCAACTTCACTGTCTTCTCGTATCTTGCTCCTCTGTTTAGCTTCTTCTATTGTTTCTTTCCAGCCACCCATCAAAATCTCCTCTTCATCTCCCCTCTCGATTCGTTCACGCTAATGCTTCAGTTCCCAGGCCACTCTTCCCCTCTCGTTTCAGCCTCTTCCATTACTTCATTTCTTTTCTTCCATTTTCTTATCTCTTTTCTCGGCCTCACCCAGCTTCCCATTTCCTTTCTCTTTTCTGTCTTATAATTTCTTTCTTATCTATTTTCGTTTTCTACTTCACTTAATCACTCGGCTTGGGTTCTTTCCTCTCTTATTTTTCTGCCTCTCCCTCTTGGTCACTCCCTCGGTTTAATCCATTCTTATAGCAACAGACTATCACCCCTTTTCTATTTCATAATTTCCTTTTTCACCGACCTCGTTCATCATTTCTTTCCTGCTCCCATTTCTTTCTTACGTTTCCTGCCTTAGTCTGTCCTCATTTTCTTTCCTTCAACAGGACATAGTCTGACTTTCCTTTTATTGTTTCAGTAATATATATCTTTACCTACCTAACAGTACAGGTTCGGCCATTACATGCCTTCGTTTCACTATGTTTCCATTCCCAATTTTCTGCTCTACCAATTCTCTCTCAACTCTGTATCATCTTTAGCAGAAATTCCATTCTTTCACGTCAAGCTTCCTTTTTCCTTTCTCGGTCTACTTCTCTACCATCCTAAGTAGCTTCCAGCTATTGTTATCATCATCATTTTCATTTTTTATTTTATTATTTTTATTTTTATTTTATTATTGTAGCCATTATTTCCTTGTACATATATTTACATATTCCTTTTGTGTTTCTTACTTGCCGAGCACCACTTCTCCCTTCAAATAAATTGTTGAAACTGATGGGACAACACCTTTCCATTATTCCATCATTTCATTCAATTTATTATTTTATATATATATATATATATATATATATATATATATATATATATATATATATTCGGGAACTTCCAATCCGTGGACAATTTGTCCACCAATTTTTTTTACTTATTTATTTATTTTATTTATATAGTTATTTAATAATTCATCATGTATTATTTTCAAAGTATGATTAGTCTAATATTTATACTTATCTTACATAGAGGAATATTCATAATTAAAATCGAATGTTAGAAAAGTCGTGAAGTTTAAATTCTCCCCACCTTAGGAAATTTGGTCTCCAAATTTAAAATTACATCAGCCCTCAAACAACTGTGGATATCCTCTCACATTTAGTATTCTAATTCTCACGTGGCCTCTTTCCAAAGTGTGATACTGCTACAAAACCTTAATCAAAGAATTTGTCTTAAGCCGCAATACCTTCTCTTTCCTATCCAGTATTCAAATCGGTTTTTCCACATACGTCATATCTTTCTTTAATTCTAGCGGTTCATACTTTATCAAATGTGTAGGATCCGGATGGTACTTGCATAGTATCAAAACGTGAAAGATAATGAATATTTGATAATTCTAGCGATAGCGTCAATCTGCAAACTTTATCCCCCACTCGGTCTAAGATCTCGAAAGGTTCAATATAAAGGGGACTCAGCTTCTCTTTCTTCCCAAACCTCATTATACTTTTGGAAGGTGAGACTTTCAGAAACACTAAATCTCCTATTGACAATTCCAAAGGTCTTCGTCCTTGGCCAGCATAATGTTTTTGCCAAATTTGAGTTGTTCCCTATCTCTCATCACTCAATTGTACATCCTTAGTAGCTTGCTTAATTAAATTAGGAACCATTATCTTCCTTTTACCCCTTCTTCCATCTCATCGGTAGACGACATTTTTTACCATACAATACTTCGTACGGTGTCATTTCGATACTTAAGTGGTAACTGATTATATACAATCTTTGCTAATTAGCATTTGGTCCTTCCAGGAGCTTTAAAATTCTCGGTACATGCTCTCTATTTCATATTGGCGTGGTTAAGGTGGTGATAATACCTATAGGTTTCTGTACTCTACTTTAACTTGCTGACTTATGAGACTCTTAGTCACACTTCCAGTTATACTTCATATCGTACTTGGTTGCCAACATACCTTCAGTAGACTTGATAAATCCTTACCATTCTCTGAATGCAGAGTATCTTTCTCTAAATGAGCTTTTGACTACATCAGTTTCTTTAACTATAGATCATTTAGTACACAATTCTATTTTTAAATCTCAATGAATTATCAGTACCAATACTCAAGCTAGTTGCAGCACCCATTTGGGTCTAACCAGCCACATCAATACATTGTTTATCATTTCATTGTGCCCGTTCGATTCGATCAATCAAGTTCAATTTCAACTCTTAGGCTAGCTACCATGTAATGAATGTTATGTCAGAAAGGGACCACATCCAAGTTGTGGCTCACAAATTATTTCAATAACTCATATCCTTGACCAATAAACATAATGTCATCCCGAAATCACTTCTGCTCAAGGCACTAACCCGAGTCACTCCATTTTCCTTGTATTAAATGGCCTTTGTGAAATTTAATATTTAAACCTTCATGATCAGTAGAATTCCACAATTCTTTGCTGCACAAGTAAAGGTATTCTGATTTCAAACACAAATATTACAACTGTCAATTCCAATTTATGGGTTAAGGATCAGGTACTTCTAGACGCTGTCAAGTCTCTCAGGCCTAACCACATAACCACATAACTAATTATGGGTATAGAGTTTCAAAATTCAGTCCCAATAGAAAGTACGATACCAAAACTTATCGCAATTTCACATTTATCCTTTAGACACGATCCATTCTCAATCATCTCGCTTAATCCGAATCATTTCACATACTAGAAATATTCCCACATTGTGTACGTCTCTTATCCAAAATATGATCTATATTCAAAATTTATCACACCTTAAAACTGATCTTATCTCGTATATCAATTATAACGGAACCCTTTCCTTACTCAAATTGAGTCTCGCATTCGAAACATAAGCATATGCAATTTATAATTCTTAAATTTATATGTAATTCATATTCCAAAGTCTCCTTATACCCCAAACTCCGAATTATCTTGACAGTTTTGGTTCTTTCCCATTGATCTATAATCTCTATTTTGGGAATTCCAATTGACACCCCTTCTTATTACAACGTGACCCAGAAGACTCCGGGTCTCCTTAAAAATTAACGCCAGTACACTCCAAAGTGGGTCGCTCAATCTGATAATCCTTTTTTCATGTAATCCTTGTAATTGCTTTTTCAACATTTCAAATTCACTCAAAGTCACTGAGTACAGTGGTCTGAATAATTAATTCAATACCAGGTGCTAAATCAACTTCAGAACTTCACACATTTCAATTTACTAGTAACTCTGATAGATTATCCAAGTACGTGTCGAAAATCCCTCTGTGTACTAGGGTGTCTCTTTTCTCCAAACATGCCCTATCTTTATCAATCATATAAACAGTGTGACCTTCATTTATATTGTTAGTTCTGTAATTTATATTTTCGGTTACAGTGACTTTACTCTATCACTCTCACTGCTTCCTGAATACATCTCTTTTCTGTCACTCTCTTTACCTTTTTCAGTTTCTTAGTAACATCGAAATATACATTTCATATCATCACAGTTGCACCTTGCGCATTGCTTCCTCAAAATAATATCCAATGGGGCTATTTAGCTCAATTAAGGATCTTAGTACCTCCTACGAGTTTCATGGACTTCTTCCGTTTCACATCTCTACTTATCTGGATTATACTCCTCCCAAATCTATTTAATTTCATATTCGTTCTTGGATTTGGTTCCTTATGTCTGATTCACTCATTCCATCTATAATTGCCACTTTATTCATCCGGAATGTGCTACCGCCTAAGGGCTTCTAGAAACATATCCATGAAATTTTTTGATATTGGCTCTCACATTAAATCGAGGGACTTCCCTCCGAGTTCGACTTTCCATTTCGATACTGATGCTACAAGAGCTACTTCTTTATAGTAGTGCACTCTAAAAATCTGTGTAACTTCTCCACAAAAGTTGCAAAAATAACTTTCTCGGTAAAGTTACTTCTAAAATCATCAAACGTTTCTATCTCATTCCTCCAACCCTGTGAATCACTGAATTCTTAACCTTATTGAAAAACAGAGGCTTAAACTTCTGAAGTTATCTCTATTAGATTTACAGTCGTACCCAACGAATCCATATAAATTCTTTCAATTCATTTATTCAGTTTTCCATCACATTTGAATTTTGACTGCAGTATAAATAGTGTACTATTTTTCGAAGTTGTTTCAATCTTGCTCCTCGTCACACCTCAATCGTTATCATTATCACAGGGCCACTATCACTTGACCCGACAATGTCATCATTATTTCCATGTCCCGCTCAATTTTTTTTACGAAGCGGATTCCAAAAATTTTTTAGTGAAACTATAAGGTGTTCACTCAGACGAGGGTTCTTTACACCTCCCAGGCTTATTTTTACTGCTTAGAGGAATGATTCATTTTCATCTATCAATATGGTTGTAACACCAATCAACCATATCTATCAGTTTTCTTTCATTCACTAACACAATTTTCAATAAAACACAACTAGGTATACTCGTTTGTATCTAAATAATGTACAGTAATGCTAGGGATGTAAACTTTTCAAATTTTTTTCTCACTTTTAATATCGACTCGTATCAGGTCAACCTTACTCTGATACCACTTCTATAACGACCCAAATTTACGGACATATCGATTGGGTTACAAGTCGATATTACGTCAAAATAATAATTTAGTCTGATTAATTTTCTTTCTTAGTAACAAATTTTAAACAGAAATATATTCACATTCCCCAGACACATCTTATATGCATTACTGTACTTACAAAAATTTTAGATACAAAGGAATTGTTTAAACCTGGGTATACCTTCGATGCAGAAATATGCTCCGCGAAATCATAATTGTGCAGAATGCCTTACTAACAGAAGCGATCCTAGCTACAGAGAGACTCTGTGGAGGAAAGTAAGGGGGTGAGCTCAGCATGCTCAGTAAGAAAAACACATGGCAGGTAGATAAATACACTACCTATATACTTATGCCACAAATGAGTTTCTCATAATTTATACTGTAAATTTTCAGTTCAATAAATTCAGAAATGGAAATCCACAAATAGTATCTTCACAGTTTACTGCAACGATTTCACAATTTCAAAACTCGAGCCGTGAAACACACAGTTTCAAATCACAACACAATTCACATTTTCATTTCAGTAATTTTAAATAGACAAGGCAAGACATTTCACAAAATATTAGATATTAGAAGTGACTATTGGACAATGTCGGTGACTCCGGGCAATTCACAGGCCAGGTGTGCCGGGTTGTCAAGTGTCGTGGTAGTGGTTAGCTACCCAAACGGCTCACACATACACTATTTCCTAGTAACACGGTACATCGTACACACATGCACACAGCATGGTACATCGTACTCCATGGACCTTGACATCATTCACCATTCAGTATAATTTCACTATTCATAATTTCATATAATTTCACTATCGCCTTGTTACCTCAAATCACGTGCAAGTAGGTAGTGCAAGATCACACAACAATACACGCCTGACAGACACGGTTTTAACATCAAAACGATTTAAATCACGTGCAAGCAGGTAGTGCAAGATCACACAGCAATACAGGTCTGACTGGCACGGTTTTAACTTCAAATATTTTAATTTCGTTTCAACTCATAAAATAGAGTAAAAGGGGCTGGTCTTGCCCTTTTTCACAAAACACGATTTTTCAGTGTAATTCCAACATCTTATAGATTTTTCACAAATAATTTTAATTTTAAAACTACTCAAATATATATTTAAATAGGCTCGATAATACTATACCGAAAATCAGGTTATTTTTATGGAGTTTTAAAACTCTTCCTTAAATTCCAAAGTGTAAAATTGATCTAAGGTTTTCTATAATTCAAGCGACTAAAAATTTGTATCTTAAAGTTCGTGTCACGCCCGAAAACGCAAAAATGGGGCAATTTTAAAACTTTTTAATCTATTTAAATGAGTTGTGTTCCTATCTATGTCAATTTCTTAACTCTTATACTTTTATAAAATTCAGCAGCATAACGCCTGCATTATGACTTAACCCAACCTGCAGAGTTTAAAACATAGTTTATAATTTTCAACCCACATCCGCAACACAGTTTTACTTCTATTCCAGGATCTCATAACATCCACAACATATATTTATTCTGAGTAATAAAAACTCTGTACATAAACATAATCCTTTACAACTATTACATCCCGACTGTCATATACATTAGTGTCTATGCTATACATCGTGTCTGGAACAGAAGTAAAGCTATACCTCGTCGCTACAAATGATCTGACGAAAGGTCGGACTGCCTCGTCCACGACCTCTAGCGCGTGAGCGCAGTAGAATCACTGTAAATAATATGGAAGATGGAAAGGAAGGGGGGTGAGCTTTTTAGGCTCAACAAGAGATACATTTAAAATAACCTTAGTACTTAAAAAAAGTAAAACACGTGATTTCACAACTCAGCATAAACATTTACGAAAGTAGAGATGCTTAACATTTATAAAAGCAGTAAAAACATGTTTTAAAATCATTAGCTTACACATCATGCATCCTTTTCGTAAAACGTATCATGCTATAAATATATCATTAGTGTAAACAGTCATAAAGCATCTCACAGGTCTCAAATCAAGTATATCATATTGTTCACTTTAAAAGTGAAAACATAACTTTCATATGCACATTCCATAAAAATCTAACTCATGGGCTACCTTAAAAATCACATTATAGAAAAACATGTGCTAACTAGAAAATAACATATAAGGTAGCATGAAATGTGCTAAAACATATTTCTTTCTCGTGGAGACATGGCTCCATCATAACTGGTCCCGAAGGACATTGTCAACATAACTGGTACATATGGCCATAGTACAGGGAACTGTAAGACTGGATCAGGGTCGTATAGTGCCCTACTGGACTGTGTGGTACAGGGCTATGGTGGGGTGACTCATTACATGCCTGCAAAGGACTCACAGTCTCTAAGCAGTCTCAACACACAAACTTTAAATGGTTACATGGTACCACAAGTCATCTCATCTCGTCAGAGCCCTGCCCGTTCCCTGGCCGTCGGCTAAGAAGATCCTTGATCGTTCTTGTACTCTTTTCTCAGTATACAAGATCGACCCTAGATCACTCTGACCTCATAACATCAATACTTTGTGCCATAGTCTCAAAACATTAAGCATGTTTTTCATAAACACATATATCTTGAGTATATATATATATATATATATATATATCCCATATAATGAAAACATAGTTTCGTAAAACATTCCCGAGACTTTAACCCATAGCACATAGAAAGCATACTATGGTTTCATTCCATACATGAAAATCACTTTTATATACCATAAACATGGATACTAAAATGTATCTCATAAAATGAAATTTATTTTGAAAAGTTTGGATAAGTTTATCTCGGGTTTTGAGTGAATGATGCTCATTTCACATTTCAAGAAACCCTTGTCCGTAGAAACTCAATTTATTATCCACATAAACATTTTGTAAGGTGGAAAAGTACTAATGCTACTCAAAATTATATCCCTTACCTCTTAACATTGGAGGTAGTACACGTTCCTCGGTTTTTGAGCTCGTCTCGAAATACGTGTCGATAACCTGAGCTGTCACATACCAAGTTATCTCATCACATATAGCTCAAATTCATGTTAATATATTCAATATGTGATTACATCTAAAATGTTGACCAAAAGTTGACTTTTTGCTACTTTACTCGTTTTGCTCGGTTTTATCGGTTTAAGCCTCAGTTCAAGCTTTCTTAACATGTTTGACACCCTTAAATTCATTTTCAATACCTCCACATTGTGTCTTACATTCCAGCAATTCATTCCACTTAATACAAGACCATAAATTATCGATTCTTGCATTATTTCGATAATTCGCCTAGTTAAACACTAAACTGAACCTTTGCAGTATAATTTTAATTGTAAATTCATTTTAATTACATCCTATATCATCATTCCAGCAACTAAATCATGCTGGAAGCAGCTAAACTCCATCATATAAATCATTCCATCAAATTTCCTTTAACAAAAATTCATCCAAAAATCACAATTTAACAACCTATCTCATTATCATCATCACACCTCAACTTCTTCACTCCTTTGACCAACTTTGACTTTGATTTCAAGCTTCCAAATTGCCATTCAACTGTAATACAACATGTATAAAGCTTAGAACTGTTCAGAATTATCCAAAGAACTCATCAAATTCATCCAAAAATTCCATTTTTACTTACCTCGGAACATGGCTGTTTTATGTCCTATTCTTCTCTCTAACGTTTCAGGGGGTAAAAGACTTCAATTAGGTCTGAATTTTTTATATGTGGTAGAGGGGAGGAATAGGAAGAGGAAGATTTCATGTGAAGGGACCGTCACCTGAAACTGGCCAGAGGGTAGCCGAAAAATTCACGCCAGTCAGAAGCAGAGGTAACGCTTGTGGCAAGGATGGGTAAGGGATATCTCTCGGGTTTCAGCTCATTTCGGGGTAAATTTTACCTTTTTATGAAGCTTATCCAGTTTAATTTCAGACTGAAAAATATCAAAAACAAAAAACATCTAGAAGGTCATCAAATTGGGTGATTTTTATTGGCTGACAACTTGCTAAAAGCAGGGGAGATGACTGTTCTGTTTTAAAAAAATCACCAAAATTAATCCTGATCAGATTTCTTCAAAATTTCACTTCTAAATTGTTATAATATGTCTATAGTGTGTCCCATAAAAATTTAGGGGCCACTTGTTTAAGAAAAATTTCATGAACGAGCTCATTTTGTGCGATTTAGCCAATACCGAGCAAAATGGAATTAAGGTTTCGATTCACTTCAAAAATTCATTTGGACCCCTAAATCTCCATATTTCTTCATGATTTTTATTTCCCATGTCAATTACACCTTATATTAATTTTTTATGGTCTGAGAATAATTTTTACAAATTTTTAGAATTTTATTTGAATTTATTTCCCTTATTAGGTCTATTTTCTCGATTTAATTTAAAACCCAAGTTTAACTCACTTTTTCATCTCCAATCACTTAGTTTTTCCTTCAACACATCATTTCATGCATGAACATTGAATTTCTAAGTAATTCTCGGGTCTAAGACCTTACCTCGATTTGCGTGCCATAGGGCCACACGCTAGAACCAAGTGCTTTAGTTGTCTACAGGCCTGCAAAACGTCACATTTAGCTATAGTTTACTTCTCATAAGCATCATAATATGGAAAAATTTTGGGTTTCACATTTCTCCCCACCTTTAAGAATTCAGTCCTCTGAATTCAAGCTGTTCCATCAAATAAATGAGGATACTTCTCTCTCATTTAGCTCTCTAGCTCCCAGGTAGCTTCCTCAGTCTCATGATGTCGCCAGAGAACCTTCACTAGTGGGATAATCTTATATCTTAGCACTTTCTCCTTCCTGTCGAGAATCCGGATCGGTTGTTCAACATAACTCATGTCCTCATGAATCTCTAGTGGCTCGTACTTGATGACATGAGAAAGGTCTGGATGATACTTCCTTAACATTGAAATATGGAAGACATCATGTATACCTAACAACTGTGAAGGCAGTGCTAGCCGATATGCTACATCTCCCACTTTACCTAAAATCTTGAATGGACCAATGAAGCTAGGACTCAACTTTCCTCTTTTCTCGAAACGTACTATACCGTTCATCGGTGACATCTTAACAAATACAGAGTCCCCAACCTGAAACTCAAGCGGACATCTTCATACATCGACATAACTCTTCTGTCTACTCTGTGTCGTCCTCAACCTGTCACAAATCAACTGAACACCACTACTTACCCGTTCAACTAACTCGGGAGCAAGGATCTTTCTGTCGCCCACTTCTTCCCAAGCAATCGGGGATCTGCATCTCCTACCATATAGAGCCTCGTATGGAGCCATTTCGCTACTAGCTTGATAACTGTTATTGTAAACAAACTCTGCAAGAGGCAAGTGGTCGTCCCATGAGCCCTTAAAATCCAAAGCACACGCTCTTAACATGTCCTCTAAGGTCTGTATAGTTCGCTCGAACTGACCATCTGTCTAAGGATGATAAGCGGTGCTTATGTTCAGTCGAGACCCCATAGCTTCCTGAAATCTAGTCTAGAACTTAGAAGTGAAGCGAGGATCTCTATCAGATGTGATGCTTACAGGTGCCCCATGCAACCATACTATCTCTCTGACATATAAATCAGCTAGCTTATCTAGTGAATCTGTGCTCTTGATGGTAAGAAAGTGAGCACTCTTAGTCAGTCTCTCCACAATCACCCAGACTGCATCATGACCTCTCTGGGTCCTTGGCAATCCCATAATGAAATTCATAGTAATATGCTCTCATTTTCATGTAGGAATCGACAATGACTTCATCAATCCTACAGTCTCTGGTGTTCAGCCTTAATCTGCTGGCAAACTAGACATCTGGCTATAAAGTCTGCCATATCTCTCTTCATCTCAATCTACCAATACACCTTCCGAAGATCCTGGTACATCTTAGTATTGCCCGGGTGCATGGTGAATCTAAAACAATGGGACTCCTTTAGTATGATCTGTCTCAAGGTATCATCGTGTGGCACACAGATACAGCCTTTGTATCTCAGTAATCCATCATCACTGATCGTAAACTCAGACTGCGATTTCTCCTCTGCTTGGCTAACCATATCCAGTAATTTTTTATCATTCTTTTTTCCAGCTCTAATCTGATCTAGTATACTAGGCTATGTAGGCTAGCCATGTATCCATGCTCAACCTCATCTACACTGATCCTGAGCTCGACGAACTATCCCAACAAATCCCACTCTTTGATTATCATGTAGGACACCATACCCTTTCTACTCAAGGCATCAGCTACCACATTTTTCTAGCCCGGATGATACAAGATCTCGCAGTCATAGTCTTTCAAGAGCTCTATCCATCTCCGCTGTCTCATATTGAGCTCCTTCTGATCAAACAAATACTTAAGACTCTTGTGGTCAGTGAAGATATGAAATCTCTCTCCATACAAATAATGCCATCATATCTTGAGTACAAAAACTACTGCGGCTAACTCTAAATCATGAGTGGGGTAGTTCCACTCATGATCTTTTAGCTGACGGGATCCATAAGCTACCACTCTATCATGATGCATCAACACACAGTCGAGACCCTGGTGGGAAGCATCACTATACACCACATATCCCACAGAACCACTCGGAATGGTCAAGACTGGTGCCTTAGTTAATCGACGTTTGAATTCTTAGAAGCTCTACTCACACTGCTCAGACCATGCAAATTGTACCTCTTTACGGGTCAGTTTGGTCAATGGAGCTGCTATCCGTGAAAACCCCTCGACAAACCGTCGGTAATACCTTGCCACTCCCAAGAAGCTTCTGACCTCCGTGACTGTCCTCGGTCTTTCCTATCTCAATACTGCATCTACCTTGGATGGATCTACAAACACCCTGTCCTTAGATACTACATGTTCAAGGAAGGAAATCAGCTCTAGCCAAAATGCACACTTACTGAATTTACCATAGAGTTTCTTCTCACGTAGAGTCGGAGCACAATCCTCAAATGCTGCTCATGCTCTTCTCGGGATCTAAAATAGATCAAGATGTCATCGATGAACACTATCACAAATCTATCCAGGTATTCTCAAAAGACATAATTTATAAGGCTCATAAATGCAGCTAAGGTATTAGTCAGTCCAAAGGGCATCACCAAAAACTCGCAGTACCCATATCGGGTCCTAAAAGCTGTCTTTGGTATATCAGCCTCCTTAATACTTAGCTGATGGTAACCCGATCTCAAGTCTATCTTTGAAAACACTGAAGCCTCACTCAGCTGATCAAACAGGTCATCCATTCTCGAGAGTGGATACTTATTCTTAACTATTACTTTATTTAAAAGCCTGTAGTCTATGCAAAGGCAGAGACTACCATCCTTCTTTCTGACGAACAGTACCAGAGCAGCCCATGGTGACACACTAGATCTTATAAACCCCTTATCGAGTAGTTCTTGCAACTGCTTCTTTAATTCCTCCAATTCTACCAGTGCCATTCGATAAGGTGGCTTGGAGATGGGTTGAGTATCAGGTGCTAGCTCAATGGCAAACTCAACTTCTCTCTCAGGTGGTAACCCCGGTAAGTCCTCTGGGAATACATTAGGAAACTCACATACCACCAGAACATCCTGTATACTTTGTGGTTCCCGACTCTCATAAAAAATAAAGGCAGTGTATCCTTCACACAATAAAAAATATATTATACATTAATCTTGCACATATATATCATATCTTCACTGTCACGACCCTCCATGACTTAACTAAAACCACTACAAATTTTTCGCATTTTTAACTTACCTTTCCTCTCTTCAATGGTTGGGCTGTGATTCGATGTTAGCTTACTCGTATACCATATCATCCATTATCATACATACATGTCAATATACTATTACTGACTGTACTTTTTTTATAATACATGTGAGATTCATATAAAACTAATACAAATATAGTCCCCATTATATATATTGTATACATCACTGTGCTGTTTCTATGTTTAGATACATAACCGTACAAAATATGTATACCTGTCAATCGATAGGAAATAGCAGCGGACAACAAGAATACTATCCCTTAAATGCTCTCACTCTACTGCTGATGCTCTGTAGAGAGATGTAAAAGAAAGAGGGGTGAGCATACAACGTGCTCAGTAAGAAAATCAGGCAAGTAAGTAGACATTTACACTATCTACTCAAAATAATGCTATGCCTCGAAAATATCTTTCCTTAACTCACTTTAAAAGCATGTCTTTAATATATATATATATATATATATATATATATATATACTTGCACAGATTAAATCCCATGTACAGAAATCATGCTTGCTTTCTCAAATGTAGGCATGTAGTGCAAAATAATGCATCTTTATAATATCACAATGCCTTTAGATAAATCATGCCATGTATATTTAAATCACATTAAATATGGCATTTAAATTATTCACATCACAACAATCGGATTTCGATCCATCCCTTAGGTCAATCCGTATCATAAATAAATAGTTAATTAGGTGATATATCACGTGAGACTCTGTGCTGAAATGCAATAATATCCTGGACTATGGCCATATCCTATAATGGAGATCCCAGGCTACACAGAATCCTAATGTGCGGGGCATCACTGCTGCAATGGGAGGGGGGTCAGTCCATCACAACCGCCAGCTATATCCTCCTCAACTCCACAACACCACACGGTATAGTGTATTCCATGCCACTCGCACGGTACAACGTACTCCGTGGACCCTACATCATAGTCGGGATGCCTGCCATAGGTCTTAGCCCTCAAACCATGGAATATCATACCACGTCTCTAAATCCACATGCGAACCTCTCATAGTGTGACACTCAGTCTACACGAGGAAATCAAGTATGGTTTTCAACATGTATTATATATCACATAAATTACAGTGCGCGCCTTTGAGCGCGACTCACAGTCGACACTCCGTTCAAACACTGTTTCACATCACAAACTCAACTCTAATGCAAGTAAACCTCCAGCAACTAGGTCAATGCATAGTTCATGTTTCAAATCAAGTATGAGCAATAGCTCCAGTACCATGCTATGCACAAAATTCATCAAATCAAGTACGAGTAATTGCTCAAGTACTATGTCATGTATCTCATGTAAAATTTGAGTACGAGCTAATCGCTCCAGCACTCTATCATGCATAAATCACATAAAACTGAGTACGAGTAATAACTCTAGCACTTTATCATGCATGTCATGGAAATCTAGTGCGAATCACAATCTTGCACTAATATATGTGGAAGATATATGAAATCAAGTGTGAGCTGTGCTCTAGCACGATTTATCCTCACATAATTCGATAGATGGCTCTTTAAAAAGGGATGCTTTTCAAAACATCAAAATCGGTACTATAAAGTGTGCTTAATTTATATCAACCTTAAAATCATTAGCCCATCTATTTATTCTTCTGCTAAACAGCAGTAAAACACTCAAAATGATGGTTTCCATGCTTTTTACAGCTTTTCACAAAAAGTTGACTTTTTTCCTAACTAAGGGCAAAATCGTAATTTGTCACTATCGGGTCACAATTATTATTATTCACTTTCTCTTACCCTCAGAGTTTTTAAGTGAATGTGAAAGCAGACAAAAATACGTGCAGGTATCTCTAACTACTCACAAAAGTCCCTTACCTGCAATCATTCTAGAAATTTTACTTTCTCAACGCTACTCGGTCCAGCAGTTCGATTTGCTCCTCCAATAATCTCTGGAGCTGCATATAACCATTTATCAAGTTAATTATATTTTTTCTACTGTATTTCACATTAAATACGGTATATTTCCCTTAATGGGCTTTAATAAACCTTAATGGGCCTAACTATGCCTTAAGCCTATTTCCATTTTACTATTCATTTTCTTTGGGCCTATTGGGCTTGTGGGCCTACCAACTCTTATTGGGCTTGTCTTAGACCCATTACATCACATTGGGCCTAAAATAATTGGGCTTGGCCTATTGGACCTCTCGACCACATGCCATGGCCGAGAGCACTCCATGCCGTCGGTCACACCATGGCATGCCATCCATGTCCATTTCCTTAGTCAATTTATTTATGCATTTTCACAGACACTTGGTTGGCAATGTTCTTAAGCATCACATAGTTCATTTAGGCATTTTATCAAACACCTTGATTGCCAACTTAATATATGTATTAATTAATCAAATTGATTAATTCTAACTATACCAAAATCATTAACACATGTACATTAACTCATTTATGCCTTAATATCATATCATTTACTTAGCCATTAAGCCTTACTTTTCAGCCATTAAAATTGACTTCCTAAGGTTTAGTTATGAGTCACCTAATGAGTCATCTAATGAGTCATAGTTAGCTTTAACTATGGTTAGATATTTACCTAATGGGCTTTATAATTGGGCCTCTCGGTTTGGGCTTTCTTAATGGGCTTTCGGGTTGAAATTTTTACTATACATCGGGCCTTTTATTGTCTCAATATTTGGCCTATCAATAGGTCCAATAATTTGGTCTAAGGGACCTAAGAATTTTGATCTATGTTTAGTATACCTTAATGGGCTTTAAAATCTTCACTTTAGGCCCATTACATTTTTAACCATTAAATTAAATCCAAAATCTTTCCGAATAAATTTTCCTTACTTTCAGGGATGATTATCTTGTATTCTGACCAAAAATATTTTTTCTCAATTTTTTCTCCATACTTAGGTTAATTCCTAACCATTGTTAGTCAACTATGGTAAAAGTCCACTTTTCTTAACTATAGTTGACTTTTTCCTTAATCATTGATCAAGTTGACTTTTTCTCAAAATTTTGAAAGTGACAATCTTATGTCTTACACTCTCGGCTTTACGTTTTGGCCGTTTTCGGTGATAAATACACCTGAAACACCTTAAATACTTTAACTCGCTAAAAAGGTCCATTTTACCCTTTTTAGCTTTTACTCTCGTTCTCTGTGTTCGGAACTAAATCAAACTGACTTTCCTTCATAAGCTCTCTATATTTTCTCATTTTAAGTTCTTATTTTCAGTCAGAATGATTCAGATCCACTCGGTTTAGCCTGTGACTCTTATAGCTCACATTAGGCTTTTATGTAGCTTATGCATGTTAACTCATTTCACATACTTTTTAAATCTAGTAAATACTCTTATTATGATTCAATTATAATAATAGAGTGTCCATACACATAGGAATCATAAGAAACAGGCTACATAAAATACGGGTCTAAATTCACATAACACATAACACAAGAACTTTCATCACCATGCACTTTTATTTCTTTCTCGCAAAACATACATTGAACTTTTCTGGTAAGGAGAAGGTCAAAGTCTTAGTGTAGCAGTCTAAATTCATGAGATTGGTAGCTAACCAATCCATGCCTAATATTACATCAAAATCCTTCATGTTTAATAAAACTAGATCTGCTAGAAATTTCTTATCTCCTACTAGGATTTCACAATCCTTCCATATCATATCAGTTTTTTGCACTACGTGCATGAGTGTACTTATATGTAACATGTAATATAATGACTCAGGTTTCCTATTCAACTCACATGCAAATTGTGGTGACAAAAAAGAGTGTGTGGAACTTAGGTCAAACAATACATGTGCTTCATGGTTACAGACAAGGAGAGTACCTTTGATGATGTGGGAGGATGTATCGGCTATCTCCTTATCAATGACATATACTTGACCCTGTGAGATAAGCTTCTTGCCCTTTCTGCGGTTGTGGCTCTCTTCGGTGGTGCTTGCCTCTGTGGAGCCTGAGCCGGCCTCTCAATCGGTCTAGGTGCCTCTCGAGGTTCCTGAGACCACATAAGTGGACAGTCTCTCATTATGTGCCCTGCTTCACCACATCTGTAGCAAGTAAATGTACCCGCTCGGTAAGGTCCAAGGTGCATCTTGCCACATGTGTAAGATCCGAATTTAATTAAAATACAAAAATTAAATAAGAAAAGATGGGGGATGTATGAAGGAAGGTCGGGTTAAATTAATCCCGAATATGTGCAAGGGCAAAATGGTCAAAAGACCAAAGGTCGGTATAATTTCGATAAGGAAATTTAATTAAAAATATGGATTTAAGAAATCTTGGTCAATAAAAGTGAAATAAATTTATTTCGGGTTAAATTGATCGATATATTAGTTTATGGGAATTAATCGGGATTAATCAAAATTTTTAGTTCGGAAAAATAATCCCGAAAATAATCGAAAAATATACCGAAAAGTCATTCGGGACAATATCCCGAAAATACGAAGAAATTATTCCCGAAAAAGGGTTAAAATATAATAAATAAATTAAATTAAATTAAATTAATTAATTTAGAATTAAATAATAATTTTTAAGGATATTTTAAGGGATATTTTGGATTTTTATAGAGTATTTTAATGAATAGTATAATAATTAAAATAAATAATAATAATAAAAATAATTAACAAAATAAATGAAAAAAAAATGGAAATCAGAAAACGAAATCGCGAGAAAGCAGAAGACGAAAACGGAAGCCGAGAGCCGACGACCCACAATCCACCACCGGCGATCATCAAGCCCGACGAAGGGCCGAGGAGGAAGAGGGGAGGCCGGCGAGCAAGATGGCACTGGAGACGTACCGTGTAGTGGCCTGAGGACGTCGAACGGAGGAGAGAAAGGCCGACGGGATTGAGGGGCTCGGTCCCGGTGAACGGCGGCGATCCGGGCGGAACCGAGGCCCGATTTCGAGAGCCAGGCGACGGCGGTGCTTTTGAGACCGATAGAATCTGACGAGACGGCGGGAATCACCGGCGATGGCCAAGAGGAGGAAAATGGGTCCGACGACCGAGGGAGAAGAGCCGGACCGACGGCGTTCCGGCGAGCTTGACCCAAACCGAGGTCAGATTCGTGATGCGGATGACCCAGCGGAGCGATTGGCGGTGGAAGCCGACGGAGAATCGGCCGGCAAGGCAGTGAACCGGCGATGAACCGGTCGAACCGGAGAGAACCGGCGGTCTGAACCGGTCCGAACCGGACTGAACCGGTTCAGCCAAAAAGAGAGGAAAAAAGGAGAAAAAAGGGAAAAAGAAAAAGAGGAAAAAATTGAGAAAAATTCCTGTGATGCAATCGAGCTTCGGGTAAGTCAATAGTGGTCGAAATTGACCCTATTTAAATTTTGGAGTATTTAATTTAAGTAATTTTCGACTGAAAATTTACCCAGAAAATTGTGAAATTATGTAGCTCGACAATTGGCATCCAACGAGAGCTCGAGATAGCCTCGATTTACGTACTAGCATGGAATCTCAGGTAAGTGACCTCTATTTACGATAATTTCCTCGTTATGCGTGATATTGATTTAATTTCCGCATAAATTGAATTAAATTATGGAAATTTAGATAAATTGTCGTAAATAATCGATTTAGCTATTCGAGAATTAGAACGAGGCCCAATAAATTATTGGTGGGCCCAATGAGCCCAATAGGCCTCGATAAAGTGAAAATTAAGTGGTAAACGGGCTTAAGGCCGATTAAGGCCCATTAAGGTGCAATCAGGCCCAATAGGGGTAAATGGGCCCAACGATTTAAATTAAGCCCAGAAAATAGGAAATACAATTAAATTGTATGTCATGCATTTTAATTAAGTAGTTTAATTGCATTTTTAGGTTAGTTTAATTGTAGTTTAATTTTATTGCTTTATTTTCATGATTGCATTTTATTTTAATTGTGTTAGTTAGTTTTAATTGTTTTAATTTCTTTTGCAGGTTTTCGATTTTAAGTGCTTGGAATTTTGTAAGTACTCTGAGCTCGGTTTTAGTTACTTATTTTATAGTTTTATTATTTTCTTGCTTTTGGTATTTTCAATTCTAGATTAGTTGATCACCTTTGAAAATTCATAAATTTCCTAGGATATACTTAGGATAATAGTAACCGGTAGTTAATTAGGCTAACAACTTCCCTGTGGGACGATATCTCGGGACTCAAAATCCCATTATTACTTGTACGACCCGTGCACTTGCGGACATATACCCTTAGGGCTCGTCAAGTTTTTGGCGCCGTTGCCGGGGAAGTTTTAATTAGTCCTTAATTAATATCGGTGAAATTATGCTTAGGTGTAATTCTAGCTTGTAAATATTTAGGTTGTAAATATTTAGAGCCTTAGCTTAGGTTAGTTAAATTTTCTCTTAATTAAAAAAAAATGAAAAATTCAAAAAATTCAAAAAAAAAATTTTTAAGGACTTTTCGATGATTGCAAGCGTAGAGCCAGAAATTTTGATTGCTTTTCTCTAGATCCTAAAATCGAACGAAAAAAAAAAAATTCAAAAGGACTCTAGGAAATTCGTAGCTCCGCTGCAAAACATCATGACAGAAAATAGGAAAATTAGGACAGTCGGAGATTATGCAATGCCGACGATGGGGGGGTATCATTCCGGCATTAGGCCACCAGCTGTCCATGCAAACAATTTTGAAATTAAGCCCGCAATCATCCAGATGATCCAAACATCTTTGCAGTTCAGTGGGCTTCCTCACGATGACCCACATGCTCACCTTGGGCAATTCTTGGACTTGTGCAACACATTTAAATATAATGGATTATCTGACGATGCTGTTAGGCTTAGATTATTCCCCTTCTCACTAAGGGATAGGGCGAGACACTGGTTAACCTCTCTGCCTCCAGGATCAATTTCTACATGGGATGAGTTAGCCCATCAATTTCTATCTAAGTTTTTCCTTCCTTCTAGAATGGCCCAACTCCGTAGTAAAATATTTTCCTTTGCTCAGTACGACTCTGAATCTCTTTACGAAGCATGGGAACGATATAAGGAGCTTCTTAGGAAGTGCCCTCACCACGGCCTACCTCTATGGCTTCAAGTCCAAACTTTCTACAATGGACTTACAAGCCAGAATAGGACCATAGTGGACGCTGCTTCGGGTGGAGCCTTGATGTGCAAAACAGAGGAGGAGGCTTACGAGTTGCTAGACAAAATGGCGGCTAACAACTATCAATGGTCCTCAGAGAGGCAAATGCCAAAGAAGCCGGCGGGTATTTATGAGCTCTACACGATGTCCACCTTGACTTCTCAGATAGCCAATCTTACAAAGAAGGTGGAGTCGCTCAGTACCCAGTATAATCCTCCCACCAGTCCTAATCCGATTTATTCTGTCCAAAGTCCTTTTCTTTCCTGCGAGCTGTGTAGTGGTACCCACTCTGAGATAGGTGTCCGCTCAACTTAGAATCGGTTCAGTATGTTGCCCCTTCTCAAACGCAACAAAACAACCATTTTTCAAACACCTATAATTCAGGGTGGAGGAACCATCCTAACTTCTCCTGGAGCCAAAACCAAGGGCAAACTTCTAATCCCATATCTGTAGAACCCCCTAGTTTTCAAGCTCCACAGGTTCAGGTACCACCACAGCCGCAATTTGCACATCATCCATCCCCACCTCAATTTCACCCATCACCACCACCACCACCACCACCACTCATGCAGCCCCAATTCTACCACACACCAGCAGCTGAGAAGAAGCCTACATTGGAGGAGATGTTCACGACTATCCTGCAAGATCAAGCTGCTTCACTTAAGAACTTAGAGGTTCAAGTGGGACAAATAGCTAGTGCTCTTAGCCAACATCCTCAAGGGACCCTTCCTAGTGATACTGAAGTCAATCCTATTAAGCAAGGGGAGGGTAAGGAACATGTTAGATCTATCACCCTGAGGAGTGGCAACGAGCTAGAGGAGCCACAAGTTAAGTCCCAACCTGAACAGCACATAGTTGAAGAATTCGTAAGTTCTAACGAAGCAGCTCAGAAAGAGCAGGAATATCAGGATCGGGCTGCCAAGGAAATAAAGATAAGCGCTTCTTCATCTATACCTTCTTCTTATTCATTGCCTTCCTCGCCCTCTGATTCTACAAAGTTAACGATGAGAGTCCAAGATCAGGAAGTGAAGTTTAATGTCTTCAAACCTTTAAAGCTCCCTGATGACTCTCAAGAGTGTTTTAAGATAAGGATTGAGGAGAATATAAGGCTTGAGCACAGGAATTCTCAAAGAAGGAGGGAAGTAATGAGAGCTCAGGAGGATTTAACTGTTAACATTCTGTCACCATTTTGGCTAATCCTCCTGCTCTTTGCCTTGCTGCTGAGTGTAGTGTTTTTCAGCTGCATTTGAAGAGGTTGTATTTTCACTTTCACATTGTAAATAGTTCTTTTTATTTTTCTTTTCTGTTGTTTCTTTCTTTGTTTGTGTTGCAGGTTTATTTTCTATTTTTATGCTTTCAATCAAAGCTTCAGTTGTTATCATCATCATCAGAAAGGGGAGTACTCTGTCCTGAACTTCAATTCTTATATTATCTGCACACTGAGGACACTGTGCACTTTAAGTTTGGGGGATGGGATATCACTTGAGCAATTTTGTGAAAAATTGGAAAAATTTTCAAAATTTTTTCGAAAATCTGAGAAGGAATTTTTAAAATTTTTTCGATAATATGAGCTTAAATTGCTTGATTTTGGGATGATTTAGTGCTTAGCATGTAGTTTTCCCATATTCCAATGATATGACCCCATGATTTAGTCTGACTTTGATTGAATGAGAAGCATGGTTATAGGAAAAGCATGAAGTTGAGTTCTTGAATTTGTCTTAATTCGGATTGTGATTTTCTCATCTTATGCACATGTCATGTCATGAATCAGTATATTTATTTAGAGAAAGCTTATGTGTACATAGGATTGCATTTGTTCAGTTGATTTTGTGCATCATATTCTAGAATTTGTTTGATCTAATCTCGAGGCGAAATATTATATCACACTTGATTAGGGAGATGATTTAGGCCATCTTTGGATCGTTTGAGCCTTTCTAGCCTTCCTTGTACATATTCTACCCCTAGTCACCCGTCTGGGCCAAATAAGCTTTTCTTTGTAAATACGCCTACTTAATTTTCGTAGCTTAAATACTTTTTCCTATCCCTTACCCCGAAAGCATGAAAAGTCATTGGATATATTGTGAGCTATATGGGTATTAAGTGATAGTGAAGGAGTATGTAAAAAAAAAAAAAATTGAAAAAAAGAAAAAAGAAAAAAGAGTTTAGCAAAAGAAATAAGTTTGGGGGAAATAATTAGAGCTCTTACACTAAAGATCCTAGAAGGTAATGCATGTTAAGGGGTAACTGAACCTAAATCGACTTTATCATACCTTAACCCCAGCCTGACATTACAAGCTTAATGAAGTCCTATTGATCCTTGATTGAGTGTGACTACATTAGTGGAGAGATTAGTGAAAAGCAAACTTATGGGAATGATCACTTGTCATTGAATTTGCATTCACTGTGTTGCATAATCTGATCTGGATAATGTACTGAGAAGTGACTTAGACATTTTTCACACACTCACGAGGAGTCCAATTTGGGTTAGGACTTATGATTGAATAATTCTAAGTGCTGGACTTGTAATTGTAATTCTTTGATTTCATAGTCTGTACTTTTTCTTTGAGGATAATATTGGGAAAATTATTGTGTTTAGTACTTGTCATTCTCACAATCATTTTGTTTTGCTTGAGGACAAGCAAAAGCTCAAGTTTGGGGGTGTGATAATTCTATATTTTTAGAATTATTTGTGCTTAATTTCCTAAATAATTATTTAAATCCCCAATTTATTTTGTTAATTATCCCCTTTATTTAATTAAAATTCTCATTTTTACAGATAAATCAAATCCTGATGAGTTTTGAATATTTCGGTAGAAAATGGACCGAAATTGGGCTAAAATCGAGATTGAGCCACGCGGACAACACGAGTCATGCCACCTAACACATCCAATTGGACAAGAAAACCGATGACATTGAAATATCTTTTCAAGGAGCCAATGGTGTGAAGACAAGTGGCCAAAAAAAAAAATGCCAACTCATCAAGGATGTGAAAATTACCATTTTGCCCCTAGTGTGCTTATAAATAGGAAGATGACAATTGAAAGGAATGTAATAATTTAGGAGTAGTGTAGAAGTAGAATAGGAGTAGGAGTAGTGTTAGTGTAGAAGTAATTAGAGTAGTTTAGTTAGATTAGTTTAGTTTAGTTGTTGTTATTTTTAGAAACTTTTTTCCCGAAACCATGTTCTTCATCAATCTTTGTTAAATTTATGTTTCAATGGATAATCAACCTTTTGTTTTCATGCTCTCGGTTTCTTTCCCATGGAGTATCTAATTGTCAAGTTCATCTCCTTGTCTTTGCTCTTCTCGGTTTTTCCTTAATTTTTCAATTTTGTTTTCAACTTTGTTCTTAAATTCTCGGTTTGCTTCCGTTTAGTTTTATTCTAGTCTTTCCTTTCGGTAGTTGTCATCAAAGCTGTAGTGAGTTTAGTTTCTTAAGTCTTCACACCGTGTTCATGTTGCAATGAGAAGGCTTGGAGGTTGCGGTATGCTTCCAATCATCTGTTGCAGAGCATGTCTCGGCAGAGGAGCAGCTGAACCTGTGCAAATGAACCGTGCGTGACCACTGCATGAAGGTGAACTCTGGACCCCTGTTGCGGTACGTGGGATGAGGATGGATGTAGCAATGCATGACTGAACAGAGACAGCAGTAGCATAAGCAGGCAGAGACGGCATCGTAGTAGCAAACAGGGACCAATTTATCCTCTGTTCTGCTCTGTTGTAGAACGGTGCACAGCTGCTGTGTGGTCCTTTGAGAATGGCAGCAGGTGGAAGTTTGTAGGACTGGTGCAGTGCATGGAAGCCAAGAAAAGCTAGTGGGAGTTGGTGAAGCAAGCTGGAACAAAGCTTGAAGCAGCAGACCAGCGGAAACAGCAGCGGACCAGCGAACACGACCACGCCTGGACCAATTACCAACCCGAGCCACCTGGAGAAGGAAACGTGCACGGTTATGCATGGAGCTGGTAGTGGGCAGCAGGCTTGGACAGGACATGGACAGCAGCAGCAACCCGTGAAGCATGAGCAAGCCAACACGCCAAACAGCATGGGCAGCAGCCACCAACCCGAGCCCCACCTGGAAAACAAATTGCAAATGGATGATGAACAGTGTTTTGGGAGGGAAGGATTTAAATTCTTAAGGCTTGTTTGGCTAGCTCATTTTAATGTTGATTAATTCATTTTTTGCATGCATTTTAGTGAGATTAATTTCAATGTTTTTAGTTAGCTTAGTTAGATTAATTTCAATGCATTAGTTTAACTTAGATTTAATTTGGGTATTAAGTAATTTTTATTCTAGTATTAGGGGTAGTGCTTAAAATTAATTTAGATAAACTCATGCATTTTAATTAAGTAGTTTAATTGCATTTTTAGGTTAGTTTAATTGTAGTTTAATTTTATTTTCATGATTGCATTTTATTTTAATTGTGTTAGTTAGTTTTAATTGTTTTAATTTCTTTTGCAGGTTTTCGATTTTAAGTGCTTGGAATTTTGTAAGTACTCTGAGCTCGGTTTTAGTTACTTATTTTATAGTTTTATTATTTTCTTGCTTTTGGTATTTTCAATTCTAGATTAGTTGATTACCTTTGAAAATTCATAAATTTGCTAGGATATACTTAGGATAATAGTAACCGGTAGTTAATTAGGCTAACAACTTCCCTGTGGGACGATATCTCGGGACTCAAAATCCCATTATTACTTGTACGACCCGTGCACTTGCGGACATATACCCTTAGGGCTCAAATTGAAAAAAAAGAAAAAAGAAAAAAGAGTTTAGCAAAAGAAATAAGTTTGGGGGAAATAATTAGAGCTCTTACACTAAAGATCCTAGAAGGTAATGCATGTTAAGGGGTAACTGAACCTAAATCGACTTTATCATACCTTAACCCCAGCCTGACATTACAAGCTTAATGAAGTCCTATTGATCCTTGATTGAGTGTGACTACATTAGTGGAGAGATTAGTGAAAAGCAAACTTATGGGAATGATCACTTGTCATTGAATTTGCATTCACTGTGTTGCATAATCTGATCTGGATAATGTACTGAGAAGTGACTTAGACATTTTTCACACACTCACGAGGAGTCCAATTTGGGTTAGGACTTATGATTGAATAATTCTAAGTGCTGGACTTGTAATTGTAATTCTTTGATTTCATAGTCTGTACTTTTTCTTTGAGGATAATATTGGGAAAATTATTGTGTTTAGTACTTGTCATTCTCACAATCATTTTGTTTTGCTTGAGGACAAGCAAAAGCTCAAGTTTGGGGGTGTGATAATTCTATATTTTTAGAATTATTTGTGCTTAATTTCCTAAATAATTATTTAAATCCCCAATTTATTTTGTTAATTATCCCCTTTATTTAATTAAAATTCTCATTTTTACAGATAAATCAAATCCGGATGAGTTTTGAATATTTCGGTAGAAAATAGACCGGAATTGGGCTAAAATCGAGATTGAGCCACGCGGACAACACGAGTCATGCCACCTAACACATCCAATTGGACAAGAAAACCGATGACATTGAAATATCTTTTCAAGGAGCCAATGGTGTGAAGACAAGTGGCCAAAAAAAAATGCCAACTCATCAAGGATGTGAAAATTACCATTTTGCCCCTAGTGTGCTTATAAATAGGAAGATGACAATTGAAAGGAATGTAATAATTTAGGAGTAGTGTAGAAGTAGAATAGGAGTAGGAGTAGTGTTAGTGTAGAAGTAATTAGAGTAGTTTAGTTAGATTAGTTTAGTTTAGTTGTTGTTATTTTTAGAAACTTTTTTCCCGAAACCATGTTCTTCATCAATCTTTGTTAAATTTATGTTTCAATGGATAATCAACCTTTTGTTTTCATGCTCTCGGTTTCTTTCCCATGGAGTATCAAATTGTCAAGTTCATCTCCTTGTCTTTGCTCTTCTCGGTTTTTCCTTAATTTTTCAATTTTGTTTTCAACTTTGTTCTTAAATTCTCGGTTTGCTTCCGTTTAGTTTTATTCTAGTCTTTCCTTTCGGTAGTTGTCATCAAAGCTGTAGTGAGTTTAGTTTCTTAAGTCTTCACACCGTGTTCATGTTGCAATGAGAAGGCTTGGAGGTTGCGGTATGCTTCCAATCATCTGTTGCAGAGCATGTCTCGGCAGAGGAGCAGCTGAACCTGTGCAAATGAACCGTGCGTGACCACTGCATGAAGGTGAACTCTGGACCCCTGTTGCGGTACGTGGGATGAGGATGGATGCAGCAATGCATGACTGAACAGAGACAGCAGCAGCATAAGCAGGCAGAGACGGCATCGTAGTAGCAAACAGGGACCAATTTATCCTCTGTTCTGCTCTGTTGTAGAACGGTGCACAGCTGCTGTGTGGTCCTTTGAGAATGGCAGCAGGTGGAAGTTTGTAGGACTGGTGCAGTGCATGGAAGCCAAGAAAAGCTGGTGGGAGTTGGTGAAGCAAGCTGGAACAAAGCTTGAAGCAGCAGACCAGCGGAAACAGCAGCGGACCAGCGAACACGACCACGCCTGGACCAGTTACCAACCCGAGCCACCTGGAGAAGGAAACGTGCACGGTTATGCATGGAGCTGGTAGTGGGCAGCAAGCTTGGACAGGACATGGACAGCAGCAGCAACCCGTGAAGCATGAGCAAGCCAACACGCCAAACAGCATGGGCAGCAGCCACCAACCCGAGCCCCACCTGGAAAACAAATTGCAAATGGATGATGAACAGTGTTTTGGGAGGGAAGGATTTAAATTCTTAAGGCTTGTTTGGCTAGCTCATTTTAATGTTGATTAATTCATTTTTTGCATGCATTTTAGTGAGATTAATTTCAATGTTTTTAGTTAGCTTAGTTAGATTAATTTCAATGCATTAGTTTAACTTAGATTTAATTTGGGTATTAAGTAATTTTTATTCTAGTATTAGGGGTAGTGCTTAAAATTAATTTAGATAAACTCATGCATTTTAATTAAGTAGTTTAATTGCATTTTTAGGTTAGTTTAATTGTAGTTTAATTTTATTGCTTTATTTTCATGATTGCATTTTATTTTAATTGTGTTAGTTAGTTTTAATTGTTTTAATTTCTTTTGCAGGTTTTCGATTTTAAGTGCTTGGAATTTTGTAAGTACTCTGAGCTCGGTTTTAGTTACTTATTTTATAGTTTATTATTTTCTTGCTTTTGGTATTTTCAATTCTAGATTAGTTGATCACCTTTGAAAATTCATAAATTTGCTAGGATATACTTAGGATAATAGTAACCGGTAGTTAATTAGGCTAACAACTTCCCTGTGGGACGATATCTCGGGACTCAAAATCCCATTATTACTTGTACGACCCGTGCACTTGCGGACATATACCCTTAGGGCTCGTCAGCACGCGCACTCCGATGATTAAGTTAGAAAACTGTGTTTCTGTATATCGGAGAAAGGAAATGGGTTTAAGCAGAATCGAGGAGGTTCAAGTTTTTCAGCCCCATTTTTTCTGAGTGCTCACCTGGTGTATTTATAGGCTTCTTCGGGGTCAGTCCGGGCTGAGGCCCAGGCGCGTGTCTGGGCCGCGACAGAGTCTTTTATACTTTGTCGCGATTCGGAGCTGGACGACTTTGCGGGAGAGTTCAGCGGGCGGCAGAGTGTATGTGTGAACCACTGCCGTAATCTATGCGGCAGGGGTCTGCCGCAGTCTCTGCGGCAGGGGTCTGCCGCAGTATAGGCGGTAGGGGTCTGTCGCGGCATACTGTGCCGCACAAGCCTACGCGGATGAGTCTCTATCGCCTTATTCTGTCGCCTACCACGCTACTCTGTCGCTTGGAGACTCTGACGTTGTAACAGCCACGTGGCTTATCTTGTGTTTGACACGTGGTGGTCTCCGATTGGTCGATCCTTGTACACGTGGACGATGACGATAGGACCACCATCAATTGCTCCCCACTCTTTGGTAGGAATTTTTTCTGCGAAAGAGGATTCTTAATAGAAAGATATATTTTCAGAAAGAATTTTACATACCTTTCTGAGGCCTGACTATCACGACGCGAGCGCGTCTTTAGTTCTTACGGCCTTTATGTTTCCATTGCCTGGCCACAGTGACGCATAGCGCATCAGGCTCTTATGGCTAGTTGGATCTTTCACGCCTGGCCACAGTGACACATAGCGCCTCAAGCTCTTACGGCTCGTCTGATTTTTCACGCCTGGCCACAGTGACGCATAGCGCCTCAGGCTCTTACGGCTCGTCTGAATATACGCCTGGCCACAGTGATGCATAGCACCTCAGGCTCTTACGGCTCGTCTGGATATACGCCTGGCCACAGTGACGCATAGCGCCTCAGGCTCTTACGGCTCTTCTGAATATACTCCTGGCCACAGTGATGCATAGCGCCTCAGGCTCTTACGGCACTTCTGAATATACGCCTAGCCACAGTGACGCATAGTGCCTCAGGCTCTTACGGCTCGTCTGAATATACGCCTGGCCACAGTGACGGATAGCGCCTCAGGCTCTTACGGCTCTTCTGAATATACGCCTGGCCACAGTGACGCATAGCGCCTCAGGCTCTTACGGCTCGTCTGATTGTTCATGCCTGGCCACAGTGACGCATAGCGCCTCAGGCTCTTACGGCTCTTCTGAATATACGCCTGACCACAGTGACGCATAGCGCCTCAGGCTCTTACGGCTCGTCTGAATATACGCCTGGCCACAGTGACGCATAGCGCCTCAGGCTCTTACGGCTCGTCTGATTTTTCACGCCTGGCCACAGTGACGCATAACGCCTCAGGCTCTTACGACTCGTCTGATTTTTCACGCCTGGCCACAGTGACGCATAGCGCCTCAGGCTCTTACGGCTCGTCTGAATATATGCCTGGCCACAGTGACGCATAGTGCCTTAGGCTCTTACGGCTCGTCTGACAGATCTAGGCTTTTCCTTAGTGCTTGTGAATTCTCTTCTTCTACTAAGGGCACCATCCTGGGTGACAATGCTCCAATTTCCATGGGGATTAATGCTTCAGCGCCGTAGACGAGACTGAACGATGTTTCCCAGGTCGACACCCGACTAGTGGTACGATATGCCCATAAAACACTAGGTAATTCATCCACCCATGCCCCTTTAGCTTTGTCTAATCTGGTCTTTAGCCCATGAAGAATAGTCCGATTACTGACTTCGACCTGTCCATTGGCTTAAGGATATGACACAGAAGGAATTCTTAGCTGAATGTTGAGGCGTTTACAGAATTCACGGAAGGCATTACAATCGAATTGCTTTCCATGGTCGACATTTAAGATGCATGGGATTTCGAATCGACAGATAATGTCTTTCCATACCATTGCCTCGACTTTCTTCTCCGTGATTGCAGCTAAAGGTTCCGCTTCAATCCACTTTGTAAAGTAGTCGGTGGCAACTAACAGGAATTTTCTTTGGCCCGTGGCTAATGGGAAAGGCCCCAGAATGTCCAAGCCCCATTGTGCGAATGGAATTGGCTGTATCGTACCCCGAGAGGGAGTTACTGGGGCTATACCATCTTCATAACTTCTTCCTGAGCCACATATTTATTGGCTCTGGCAAACAGGTCGAAAAGTGTCGTTGGCTGGTCGAGGGAGAGGGATTCTTGTAACTTTTCAGACCTCGTCCCTTACAACATTGCAGCCATGGCTACTCCTACCGGTAGATCGTCAACCTCCAAGGTTGCATCTCGGAAACGATCTACATAGCTCTTCAAGGATTCTTTATTCCCTTGTTTCAGAGTGAGTAGGTAAATGGCGTCCTTCTTTCTCTGACTATTAATCATGAAGATTTGCAAAAATTCATTTCGCAATTGGTCGAAGGATGAGATGGAACCTTGGCGCAACCCATTGAACCACTTCAGAGCGTGCCCGGACAATGTGAGAGAAAAAGCCCTGCACATAATTTCGTCTTCCCATCCATGCAGCAACACGAGGGACTCATAACTCTGTATGTGGTTATAGGGGTCTGCTTTGCCTGAGTAAGTGGCCATAGAAGGCATCTTGAACTTCTTCGGTAAAGGTTTATTTATGATCTCCGGACTGAACGGAATCCTCCTTTTTTGACTATCATCCGGAGACACCAGTTTTCTCTTTTCCAAAATTCTTTCGATAGCTTTCTCCACACTTTTCGACGCTCGAGTCGAGTATGTTTGCCTCCCTTCGGGACTAGAAGAGTCCGACTGGTAGGCACCCCTTCTGGCATCTCCCATTCCGGGACTTGACCTTTCGCGACAGTCTTGGGGGTCAGAACTCCTCTGTCTTCGACGCTCCCCGGACCTATGTTCTCCTAACTCATGCTCAAACTCCGCGGGAGAAGAACCGCACCATGTGGGAGAACTCTGCCGCATATAGACCGCGGGAGGACTCTGCCGCCTATAGTTTACGGGAGGACTCTGTCACATACGTGCTACGGGAGACCTCTGCCGCATGTTGATTGCGGGGTGAGCTCTGCCGACTTTCTGTTATGGGTGAGTTTTGCCACACAGGTGCCGCGGGCGAACTCTACCACCTTCGGTTCGCGGGTGAGCACTGCTGCCGATCTGCTGCGGGAGAGCTCTGACGCCCGCGGTTTGCGGGTGAGCTCTGCCGCCTTTCTGTTGAGGGTGAGTTCTGCCGCATAGGTGCAGCGGGCGAACTCTGCCGCCTTCGGTTCGCGGGTGAGCACTACCGTCGATCTACTGCGGGAGAGCTCTGACGCCCGCGGTTTGCGGGTGAGCTCTGCCGCCTGTCTGCTGCGAAAAGCTCTGACGCCTGCGGTCCGCGGGCTAGCTCTGCCGCCTGTCTGCTGCGGGAGAACTCTGCCGCCTGTGATCCGCGGGTGAGCTCTGCCGCCTATTTGATGCGGGTGAACTCTGTCGCGTTGGGTCAACGGTAGTATTCACTTCCCGTAACCCTACCACAGGGTGATTCATTTGAAATGCGGTAGAGTTCGAAATCAGTCTGGTGGTAGTATTTTGCGCTCCTTCCCCTTGTCCAGCATTCACCATGGTGGAGGGTTCACCTCTCTCGTATGTTTGCCTTGGAACGTTTTCCCTCACCATCTGCTGCACTTCAGGGGGTAGACTAAATTGGGGGAGAGTGTCTCTGAAAAAGTTCACCATAGCCTTCAACGCTGTCGTTCTCTCCTCATTCTGACGTCTCAGAGTTTCAAATTCCTCCAGGGAAACGAAGGCCTGCCTATGGTCTTTTTCTTTCCCTCTCCGTCCTTACTCTGACCTGACAGGGGGACTTACAGAATTCTGCTCCCCTGTTTCCTCTCCTACTGTAGAACGTGTCCTCCCCATTTTAATAGGAAATCTGGCTTTTTGTCCTGATTCCCACAGACGGCGCCAATTGATGTTGCCTCAAATAAAACGACAACGGGATTACAACTTCTACGTATTCAGATTGCGTTAACGACAAAGAGATGATGTTGATACAATTTCTTCCACGTGTGTCGAATCTTCTGCAAGAACAACAAAGATCAGGGAGGTGCAGGGATTTGTCCCTGCATGCGCACTCCGATGATTAAGTTAGAAAATTGTGTTTCTGTATATCGGAGAAAGGAAATGGGTTTAAGCAGAATCGAGGAGGTTCAAGTTTTTCAGCCCCCTTTTTTCTGAGTGCTCACCTGGTGTATTTATAGGTTTCTTCCGGGTCGGTCCAGGCCGAGGCCCAGGCGCGTGTCTGGGCCGCGACAGAGTCTTTTATACTCTGTCACGGTTCGGAGCTGGACGACTTTGCGGGAGAGTTCAGTGGGCGGCAGAGAGTATGTGTGAACCTCTGCCGCAATCTATGCGACAGGGGTCTGCCGCAGTCTCTGCGGCAGGGGTCTGCAGCAGTATAGGCGGTAGGGGTCTGTCGCGGCATACTGTGCCGCACAAGCCTACGCGGACGAGTCTCTATCGCCTTATTCTGTCGCCTACCACGCTACTCTGTCGCTTGGAGACTCTGACGTTGTAACAGCCGCGTGACTTATCTTGTGTTTGACACGTGGCGGTCTCCGATTGGTCGATCCTTGTACACATGGACGATGACGATAGGACCACCATCAATAATAATAATAATAAAAACAACAATAATGTGTGTTTATATGTATATATATATATATATATATATATATATATATTAAATGATGGTATTAATATCAAACACATGCATGAGCCCAAATTCAGGGAAATTAAAAAAAATAGTGGCATAATTAGCAACAATGCATCATCTTTCAGCTTCTTAATCTGTCCATAATGCAGGGTATGATCCCATCCAATCATCATTAAGAATTTCTTATAGATAGGAATTAATCATGTTTACTTAAAGTTTTTTTCTTTTTTTTTTTTAAAGAAAAAAACAAAGAAAAGAAACGTTAGAAGATAAGCTTTCAGTTGCGATTCCGCAAATTTATATTTTACTAATTATATATCTATCTGTTGCAGCGGAAAAAAATTACATTTTTTAAATACTGATATTTTATTTAAAATGTCTTAAAATTTATAATTATAATTATTTAATGGATTAAAATACTTATAATGAAAAACTTATTTATAATAAAAAATTTAAAAGAACAATATATTTAACATTCAATATTTTTATTTAATAAATAAAAATAATTTTTTTTTGCCTAATCAATTTTAATAAATAATAATAGTAACCACAATCTTCAATAAAATAAAAAAATCGCAACAAAATACAATCCAAAAATGCAACAAAATTTTGATAAATTAAGTCTAAATTGTCCTCTGTTATTTTATAGGTTTTGTTAAAACTCTTAAAATAATGTGAAAAAAAGTGAGAAAAAAATGAGTGGCTAATGGTGGTCAAACAGATTATGACCGAAAATATGTTTTAAATATTTTTTTTATGATTGTTGTTACCTAAAACAGTGGTGTCGAATTGCTGACGTATTCGCCTTAATTTTTATGCCATGTGCCACTGAAGATTTTGCAAGAAAAAGAATGATCAGAGGGACGCAGGGGTTGTTCCCTGCGTAAGCACTCCGATCCTTAAGTTAGCCAGAGAATTTGACAGGGTTTCTGTAAATAAAATAGAGACTTAGTTTCACGTATCATACCTCTCCCCCTCCACTTGTTGGTGGTGATTGTGCTTTTAAAGACATGAGTTTGTATCTGATTGAAACTCTCTTTTTTTTATCTATATATATATATATTCTGATTTTTATCTTGATAATGTTACAACAATATAGATGAGGTTGAGTTTGAATCCAACGTCAATTACTCTTTTTTGCCACTTTTTATTTATTATTATTATCAGTCACAACAATTGCTCCCCACTCTTTCGCTAGGTATAATCTTGTGGAAGAGTACATCTATTCACATCGTAGCCTCAGGTCAAGTTCTCACATTAGACTCTGAAGTCGAATTCTCAAGCTAGACTCTGATAACAAATTCTCAAGCCCTTGTTTGAGTGTGTGGCTTACCTCACGCATCAAGCCCTTACTTTGAGTGCATAGCTTAGCTCGCGCACTTTTTGCTTCAAGCTCTTACACTTTTTTTTTTCATGGTTTACCTCACACATTTTTCGCTTCAAGCCCTTTGTCTGTTGAGTACGTGGCTTAGCTCACGCATTTTTCATTTCAAGCTCTTTTATATAAATCTTCTCCTGATGTCGGGCCGCCGTGATGCATTTGCGCCTCTAGCACTATGGCATGTTTGTTTTCAAATGCCTGGCCGCCTGATGCCTTTGCGCATTTGGCTCTTACGGCAAGTCTTTCCAGATGTCTGGTCGTCGTGACGCTATCGCGCCTCTGGCTCCTATGGCTTATTTATCTTCAACGCCTGGCCACCGTGACGCCATCTCGTCTCAGGCTCTTACGGCTTATTTGTTTTCATTGCCTAGCCACCGTGATGCTATCGCGCTTCTGGCTCTTACGGCTTATTTGTCTTTAACGCCTGACCACAGTGATGCTATCGTGCCTCAAGCTCTTACAGCTTATAAGTTTCCAACGCTTGGCCACAGTGACGCTATCGCGCCTCAAGCTCTTACGGCTTATCTGTCTTCAAAGCCAGGCCACAGTGACGCTATTGCGCCTCAGGTTCTTACGGCTCGTCTGTCTTTTATGCCTGGCCACAGTGATGCTGTCGCGCCTCAGGCTCTTACGGCTCATCTGTTTTTCACGCATGGCCACTGACGCTATTACGCCTCAGGCTCTTACAATTCGTCTGAATTTTATGCTTGGTCAAAATGACGCTATCGCTCCTCAGGCTCTTACTGGTTATCTGTCTTCAACGCTTGGCCACAGTGACGCTATTGCGTCTCAGGCTCTTACGGCTTGTCTATCTTTTAGGCCTGGCCAAAATGACGCTGTCGCGCCTCAAGCTCTTACGGCTCATCTGTTTTTCACGCCTAGCCACAGTGACGCTATTGCGCCTCAGGCTCTTATGGCTCGTCTGATTTTTACGCCTGGCCACAGTGATGTTATCGCGTCTCAGGCTCTTATGGCTCGTCTGATTTTTACACCTGGCCACAGTGACGCTATCGCGCCTCAGGCTCTTACAGCTCGTCTGATTTTTTATGCCTGGCCACAGTGACGCTATCGCGCCTCAAGCTCTTACGACTCGTCTGATTTTTTACACCTGGCCACAGTGACGCTATTGCGCCTCAAGCTCTTACGGCTCGTTTGATTTTTACGCCTGGCCACAGTGATGCTATCGCGCCTCAGGCTCTTATGGCTCGTCTGATTTTTTACGCCTGGCCACAGTGATGCTATTGCGCCTCAGGCTCTTACGACTCATCTTCGTAAGATGACATTGCACGCCCAACAGTAGCAATATGTGTATTATTCCAAGTGTTGTTGTCGACAATAACAGTTTTGTTTCCTATGGCAGTTATTTGATACCCATAATCCCACCAAGACATCACCTTAGCATCTGGAGGAGTATTTTGTCGAAGCCAAAAGTATGCCTCACGATAATGATCAAAGATAACTCTATTCCCATGGGCACCTCTTGTAGCCAGCACAATTGAGGGAGATGAGTATGCCTCAGAAGTGACCTAGGTACAGTAGGTAGCAAGTAAAAAGCACCAAAGAGCAATGCCATAGCACCATTTTTTTGGAAAGGCTGGGATTGATCAAGTGAAGCCTTATAAGAGGCCCTTCCACTGCTTGTGCCTTTAGTGGAACCAGCCTGGGCAACCTTGTTCTTATACCTCAAAAGCATAGTCAAACTCTTCACAGTGGTAGAAACAAAAATAACACTAATAAGGCAGACTGCAGGCGTAGCAACAAGAATCAACCGAACCATGACACCAGCAAAATACATGCTTGTAAGATCATACATGACGATAAATATAGTGGCATCTGACAACCGCTTGCAGCAGAAATAAAGACCAGCTGGGAAAAGGAAAAACAGGATATGAGAATTTGATAAATTAGCACCAATGGGAGGATTTATAGTTACTGCAGTAGAGGTGACAGAGCAAGGAAGCCAATTTCCAGTGACAGGAGAGGATACAAAGTTCAAAGATCCAGCTGAATTCTTAAAAACACAAGTCTGCTCGTTTGTTGTATGTGACTTCCCTAAACTTACCTTTTTTCCATCATCCAGACTCGTCGAACCTGCTCCATTCCTTCCATCAGATATTTGGTGATTCTTCTTCTGTACAGCTTGTGGTGTAGTAGCAACCTGGTATCCTTGCCGAGCCATATCAGGTAGGCTATGAAAGATTGCGGGATTTTGTGCCATAGATGAGAAGTTAAGATTTGAGGCAATATTGTTTCCCGTGAAAGAGGCAAATGTCATGGCAAATGCTTGTGGAGGGGCGAGATCAACTCCACCTTTCAAATTTTTCTATTCTGAAAGCTGTTTCTCGCTGTGATTTCCATTCACAGTGCCACCACCTAACGTTGGAGAGGGTATCAAGGCATAGTTGAGCAGCTGATGAGGAAGTGCTGCGTTCTGGCCATAAACACTTTTTTAAGTGTTTGCAGTTGTGTTCTCCCCATGCATCCCAAGTTCCACATTGCGAGATTGATTGGATGGAAGCACATGATACTTCTGCAACTGCTGTAAATGCAAGCTTGTTAAGCTTAAAAAATTATTGCCACTAACTTATGCACCTTGTGGCTGCTGACTTTTCGATTGCTTGTGGGATGATGACGAGCCACTAGATGTTACTCCATTCTGATACGCTGGTTGAACCAAAGGCTGAGAGTGAGCTTAATGATGAAACATCTAAGAAGAATAAAAAGACCCATTAAAGAAAGGAAACACTTGAGTGGGGTTTCCTCCTCTCATAGCTGATGGGTTTTCGACAGGAGCAGCGATAGCATAAGGGTAACCACTATTTTGTAGTGTAGTCAAGTATGGAGCTTCATTAGCACCCTAATTTGGGTAGTTAAAGCTCACAACTGATGTTACTCCTAGTAGTGCCATAGAGCTAGTTGAAATTCCAGGTGTTGAATTATTAATCAATGATGCTTTGTTAGTTGAGGTAGCAGATTTAGAAGGCCCAGATTGATTTGCCGTTGTATAGTGCTGGCTCAAGGGGAGTATCAAAGCAGGGCAATGCATCAAGTTACCAACAGGTGCTGGTTGGGGAGCCTGTTGAACCACAACCTGCTTTCTCTGTGCTGTGTCCATGAAATTGGTGCATTCAGATTTTTTTTATTTTTCCTGGCAATACCATGAAAGCTCGCTGTAACCTTACCTTTTTCCTCTGTAAGGTTTAGATTCACAATTGGGAAGCTTTCTTGCAATGGATTTTTGGGAATCAAATTTCAGCAGGTGGTACCACATATAGATTGTTCAGTTTGGCCCCACATAGAGAAGAACCAAGCACTGCTGGCCAAAAATGGTTCATTTTTGTGAACTGCTGATGTAGGTGTATGTTTCAAGCTTTGTAATGATGCATGGAACATCTTTTTGGTCGAGGTTGAGAAAGAAGGAAATGAAGAGGCTGTAATGCTGTGGATGATCTGATACTTCCATCTAAATGTACTTAAGATTTCTGCAGCAGAGGATGAAAGCCAACTTCTAATATCAAAAACGAATACAACACTATTCTCAGGTTCTACTAGAGAGAAACGAGATCGAGCCCAAAATACAGCCTTGGAAAATGTTATTGGGAGAACTGGAATATCAATATCAACTAGAACATCAATCCACAACATGGGAATACACATCCACTCTCTGTACTCCCGAGAAGTAATTTGACTCTGAGCACTAAATTCACTCCAACAACTAATGTCTTCTTCTTGAACATCCCGAGTAGATGGGAGCTCATTATTTTCTTCCTTATAATCTAATTCAATAGAAGTGTTTTTTGAAATACTGGTAGCAGTGCTGCAATTCAGCATTGAAGTTATTAAGGCAGCAGCATCAGACACCAGAATGGTTTGTATGAGATCAAAGGCAGGTTAGCGCAGGGAACTGTGAAGTGAAGAATCCGTCGAAGAAGACTCAAGTGAAGGACCCCACATATGTGTACATTCAAAAGGAGGACATGGTGGAATCATCTTGTAGCCTCGGTGTATGATAAGAAGTGCAGTCTTGCAGGCTATTTTTCTTGTTAAAACACTGAAGTTACTGCTCACAGGGACTTGGTGGAGAAGAAAATAAAGAAAATTCCTGCGTTGCTTTTCATGTTCCCCATCTTACAAAGCTTCAAGTGACTGAAAAAATGGCTAGCAAAGATCAAAAATATCTTTATATATCTTCTCATTTCTAGTGTGAAAACACTAACCCAACAATGTGTTGCGCATCACACTTGGAGACAATGTAGTCTCAGCCAAAGCTTACAACCAAGCATTTTGAAGAGTTCCCTCAAGCAATTAGCAACATGGGAAAATTCAGGTGAATCACCACTAATGTGGTTGAGGACAATATAAAAAAAGATAGGATAATGTTTCAGTATTTCCTCTTCAAAAGCTGGAGGTTCCAAGAACTCAAGTAATGATGTAATCCCAAGCCATATTGGTAACCAGTCAGGCTGCGACCTTGGCCTTGTCAAATGCTTTTCATTATATTGTCTCAAAATGGGAAGCAAAACTTCAACAAAGATGGCTTTCCCGTTACTCCTCTTCATACAATCAAGCAGATTATAGACAATTTGAAACTACTTACTCTTATACTTTGTACTGGACAAAATGTCAATCATTTGATCATAAGCTCGAGGCTCATGAGCATAATTTTGTTGATTTGTAGCCCATGTAAAAAACCTGAATGCTAGTTTCTCCTAGAGAGAAAGCCTTTGGAGAAGCTCCAAAAACCAAAGGGGTAGTTAATCGGAGACCGAGTTGTTCAAGCGATTACTCCATGTTATCATATGCATTAGAGTTATCCATGACGGTCGCATATAACTTTGCCACATCAGTAAAACGCAAATCGAATGCTCTTGCAATGGAGCAAAATGAGGGAACCGTAAAGAGCGGGTGAATGGGCATTCAAGAAACGGTAAACAAATTCCCATGAATTAGATTATGTTTGCAGAGAAAAAGTTTGAGGTTTAAGAACAGAGAGATATGCGAAAAGAATTCTTCTCATTTGTGGTTTGAAAATGGAAATGAGATGGTTAATGAAGCTTTTGAGTTGCGAGTTGAGATGGAAAGGAGAGGATTTCATGCTGAAATATTTGTATGCAATCAGATGGGGAAATTACTGTGTGAAGCTTGTCGGATAGAGAAAGCAAAGATGCTGATGAACATAATGATTAAAAGAGGTATATGCTCTGAATCACTAAGCTTCACATCTGCAATCGGCTAATAATGCGAAGAAAGAAATTTAGTGGGCAGGGAATGCTGATACATGAGATGCAAGAAATAAAGTGCTTAAAAACTGATTTAGGTGTAGTCCAACAGATCGCTTCCAGGACGCTTGGGTCTCTCAAGCCAGATGACATAAAAGAAATTAGACTTCATATGGAAACTTGGCAAGGTGGATATCCATTAAACAACAAATAGGAGCTGCTGTTGAGAGGTGATGATAATGGTTCAAGCTTCTGAGGGCGTATATTGGGAGAGTGCTCTCTCTGTGTGCAAAAAGGATCTCGAAGCTGCAAGCAAGAACAAAACTGTTTTGCTACAGCTGAGGTGCCCCAGAGAGTATAGGATCACTGATTATCGATCCATGCTTTCCCAAGGCTAGAATGCTGAGGGAGCGTTTTCTCATTGTAAGATCACCAATAGTTTCCAATCCCCTTTTGTTTTTCATTATTTTCATACCACTCGTTGCCACCATCAATAATACAATCACCTTTCTCCATGTATGTAGAGAGAGTCTTAATGGTTTGGTCAACGGGGGCCCTAGCCTTAACAAGCATGATTATCACTCTAGGTTTCTGGATTGACTGAACAAAAGATTGAGGATCGTGGAAACCAAATACAAGTAGATCCCCTTCCTGTTTAGCTCTTTCAATAGTCTCATCAACTTTGGAGGTAGTTCTGTTATAAACAGAAATGGGAAAACCTTTCTCAGCAATGTTAAGCACAAGATTTTGGCCCATAACAGCAAACCAGCAAGTCCTATTCTTGTGGGTGGAGCCATCTTTCTCCCTCACACAGTCACTTTTTTTCTCTGTCTTTGATAGAAAAAGAACCCAACAAACGGAAACAAAAATCTAGGTTTTTGAGGAAAAGAGACTAATAGGTAATTTTTGCAAATAGCTTCTGGGCGTTGCGAAATAGAGAATTCATGCATGCCAACGCGATAAACGAAATAAACTAGTTTTGAATTCGCATCGGCTTATCCGTTTCCCACAGACGGCGCCAATTGTTGTTACATGAAACAGTGGTGTCGAATTGCTGACGTCTTCGCCTTAATTTTTATGCCACGTGCCATTGAAGATTCTGCAAGAAAAAGAATGATCAGAGGGACGCAAGAGTTGTTCCCTGCGTAAGCACTCTGATGCTTAAGTTAGCCAGAGAATTTGACAGAGTTTCTGTAAATAAAATAGAGACTTAGTTTCACGTATCATACCTCTCCTCCTCCACTTGTTGGTGGTGATTGTGCTTTTAAAGACATGAGTTTCTATCTGATTGAAACTCTCTTTCTTTATCTATATATATTCTGATTTTTATCTTGATAATGTTACGACCATATAGATGAGGTTGAGTTTGAATCCAACGCCAATTACTCTTTTTTTCCACTTTTTATTTATTATTATTATTAGTCACAACAATGATAATAACGATGACAAATTTGTAAGCTTTAAAAGGAGAAAAAAATCTATTTTTAAAAAAATTTATGTTGAAAATTTATATAAAAGAATATAAATCGATAACCGTAAAAAATTTATTAATATGACATCCCTTGCTTTCTCTTTTTTTTTTTCCTTTTTCTATTTCGTTCCTTATTTCGTTTTTTGGTTTTTAGTGTTAGTTTTTTTTTTAATCAAATGGGAAAAAGTATTTTTTTTTCTTTTTACTCTTTAACAAATATATATTTACTAACATTTTGTTGTGCATAAATGGTTTTAAATACTTTAGATCTAGAATATTCGTCCCAAACTTAAATATTTAGACCTCTTTCGGCACATTTTCCTTTCCTTGCTTTTCTTGTTACTTTTTTTATTTCTTTTTTATGCTTTAATTTTCCACTACAATAAACAATGGATTCGATTTAACCTTTTTCTACCTTTTCCAATTCTTTTTTTTTTACCTTGTCTTTTCAACAATTGTACCTATAATCCTTATAATTTGAACCCTATAATAAATTAATTCTTAAATTTAAAACATAATAAATTAATCTATAACATTATATTATTATACCAAATTGATCTTTTCATAGTCGAATTATTAATTCAATTGTTAAACGTCAGCTGAACTACACTACACGTGTCCTCATTCATCACTTACTCTTTGCTGAGGTGGAACAGTAAAAATAAAAATAAAAATAGATCTTTATCCACGTTATCAATCCGCATATATCCTTGTTTCAACGATTGAGATCGAAGTTGCAGAAGCTACCGGTAGAGAGAGCAAACAAGCTTCGTTTCTCTCTTCTGCCTGCTCTCTTTTCCAAAATTTTGATTTTAATTCTGATATTTTTTTCCTGAAATTATGGATTTCTATATGTTTATGAACAATAAGGTCTTTTTTAAAAAGTTAGGAAAGATGCTTGTTGTTGCCAATGCACAACAATGATGAATTGTTGACGTATTCACTTCGAACTTTGCGTCACATGCTGTCGAAAACTCTGCAAGAGCAGAAATGGTCAGAGGGACACAGAGATTTTTCTCTGCGTAAGCACTCTGATGTTTAAGTCAGAATGAAATTTCAATAGAGTTTCAGTCCAATGAAAAATAGAGAATTCATTAAATTCATAAATCACACCTGACCCCATTTATAGGGAGTAATCCCTTCTTTAATTACGTATTTATCCATCCATATTAACCAGAGATATTTAAAGGCAAAATCATCTAGGTAAATTTTAACATAGAGTCTTCTCTCATCTGTGTTCAATTTTAATGTGACACTTGACACCTTATAATGATGACACGTAATATATTATTTTTCTCTTTTTTCTTATTTTATTTTATTTTAACAATTGCTCCCTACTCTTTCGTGAATTATACTATGCGGAAGAGTACTGTTTTCTCATGGTCGTTGCCGGCACGTATATATAGTGTGAGGGCATTGGCTCATGCTTCATTTTCTCTCGCAGACCTCGCATTCTCACGGCAGACCCTCACGGCATAGTCTCACGACATAGATAGACCCGCGCGGCAGACATTGGACCCTCACGACATATAGACCCTCGCGACAGTTTGGACCCTCATGGTAATAGTTCCCGGCATTTAGACCTTCGCAGCGGTTTGGACCCTTGCGGTATTAGATCCTAATCTCGCGGCATTAGATCCTCGTGGCAGGCTTGTTCCCTCGCGACACTCGATTCTTGTAGCAACTTAACCCTCGCGGCAGTTACAGACCCTCGCGGCAATACCCTCCCGGTAAGCTTGGACCCTCGTGGCACCTCACGGTAGTTTGCTACTGAAGGTAGACAGAGTCTTTTATTGTCTTTAGCATCAGTGGTATTAATCCGTTTTTTAATGGCAGGACACAGTAGTGGAAAACAAATAGTTTTAAACCCTTATTCTAGGCTCAGAGAGTCTGATCTTGAGTTATCTTCATAGTACCTTTCCTCTTCCCGAGGGTTATAATTATACGCTTCTAACCACTGCAGAACGCGCTCCCCAATCTGTTAGTAGCGGTGTTCCAATTCATCGAGCTTCATTGGAATTTGGGTTCTGTCTTCCTTTTCCTGAGTTCGGAGTTATTTTTCTTCAACACTATGACATAGTTCCTGCTCAACTTCACCCTAATGGATGGGCTCAAGTTCTAGGGTTTACAATTATATGTCATAGACTTAATGTTAGGCCTACCATCCCTCTGTTCAACTCCTTTTTCAGAGTTCGTACACTACAAGAAAACTGCCTTTCAACTAATAGATGCCAGTAATAGTACATGATGAAATTGCAGAAATTACAAGAAATTGTAGAAAACAGATTTGGGGATTTCTAGCTAGGGGTCGACATTGAGCAATTGAAGTTTACTGTGTGTGATTTATGGTAATTTTTGCTTAATTACTGCTATATTGGTGAAAAATAGGTGATAATTTTAGTCAATTTTAGAATTTGATACATGCATGAGGATTAGGGTTCTTAGCTAGGTGAATTGGGGATTTTGGGCTAGAAGTGCTCGGTCTTGTGCAATCTAATTAAAGATAGGGTGAAATTACTTGAATTTGAATCAAAACTTTACAATGTACTACAACTTTTTTTTATTACTTTGTTAAAAAAATTGTTGACAAATAATAAATATTTATTTCAAAAAATTTATTAATAATCATGGCCATAAATGATTTTTTATAAAGTGATTATGTTACATAATTTAAATAGAAAAAAATAATTGCTGATGTGGAATAATTGATCTGTAAGATCCCTTCTCAAATGATCAGTATAAAAACTCATCAACATTGGAAAAGAAATTTGTCAAAAACTATGGCTGGAAAACCACACAGCCTGAGAGTTTTTCTCTTCCTGCAAAGAATCCTACCTGCAAAAACTTAGAATAAAATATATTTGTAGAGAAAAGCTAGCAACTTCCATGCGTCCCAAACCTAAGTCAACAAATACTCTTTTCTTGCAAATGGAATAGAAACACTTCCAAACAAAACAGTGATGTTTCATATGGAAGAGGTGCTCTTGAAATCTTCTTTAGTCTTCCCTTACTTCTTGCTAGTAGCCTTTGAAGTCGGAGGGCCCTTGCGAGCTTTCATTTTGTTTCTTTTGTACCCTATCATTAAAGATAGTGTGAAATTTAAATACTATGTTAATGTTGGATGCGTGTTAAATTTAATAAATTTCTAGAAAATGTAACATGCATGAAAATATATATATGGTTAGCTAGATGAAATTTAAATTATGAAAATTAATTGTATGAAATGTTATGTTCAATTGAAAAGTTAATGTGATACATGTATATAAACTACTACATTAATGCATAATCGTAACAAATGAAGACATAGGGGATTAAGGTGATGTTTGGCTAGATGTAGTCAGATTTAGAGAAATGAATTTGCTAGAAATTTATAATCGTAACAAATGAAGACATAATCGTAATAATGCAGTAAATAAAAATATAAAGTTGCTTTAGTAAGGATGCATGTATGGAAAATTAAATTATATAGATGGGGTATAATAAGTTGTGATATTCGGCCACATTAGATGCATGTAGGAGAATTGTTCAAAGTGGCAATGTAAAATTAGATTATGTAATCTGAAATTCCAATGTATCATATGAAATTTTGTGGATTAAATTTAACAAGTAAGATTGGAAGATTAGGAAAATATAATCAGCTGCATGAAATGTCACGCCCCGAAAGTGCAGAAAATAGGGCAAATTTAAAACTTTTTACTCATTAATTCACAATTAAGGGTGCATTCCTGTGCAATGTCATACATCATCATAATCATCATTCCTCAGGATCTCATCAATAGAATTTATATATCATATCAAATACATTAATCCATCTCAAGTTAATTAATCCTAATACATCCCATATAATGTTATACATCAAGTGTCTGCAATTACAGTAATTGTTTGGGTACATGAAAAGATAAAATATACCTCAAATACAATATATATGGCCTGGAGCTCGAGTCCTCCACTAGCCACTACTCCGTACGTCGCAGGGAGATCCTTTTTCACTTGAAGAACTCTGGGGGGAAAAGAAAACAGGGTGAGCTTCTAAATCGCTCAGTAAAGGGGGTAAGGAACTCATTTCATAAACCAAAATGCACATCACAAAATGTTTATTTGTATGTGAAACTCATTTGAAAACCATAGCATGAAAGTACTCAAAACGACATTCTCATGTCTCAAGTCATGTGAAAACATGAAGTAAAAAGGCTCACTCTAGAGCAATAACAAAGCATGTGAAAATAATGCGATAAACGCTTTCTCAATGCACGTGAATAAAATCACTGAAATAGTAATGCACGTGGCACAGCCACTAAACACACGTGGCATAGCCACTGATTTAAATTCTCACGTGGCATAGCCACTAAACACACGTGGTATGGCCACTGATTTAAAATCACACGTGGCATAGCCACAAAACACACGTGGCATGGCCACTGATTTAAATTCACTCGTGGCATAGCCACTATCTCACGTGGCAAAGCCACAGATTTGAATTCGCACGTGGCACAGCCACAGATAAGGGTTTCACGTGGCAACGGCCACTAAATTGGGTTTCTCACGTGGCGACGGCCACCGAATGGGGTATCACGTGGCAACGGCCACCAATAGGGTATCACGTGGCAACGACCACCAATGGGGTTTCTCACGTGGCAACGGCCACCAAATGGGGTATCACGTGGCAACGGCCACCAATAGGGTATCACGTGGCAACGGCCACCAATGGGGTTTCTCACGTGGCAACGGCCACCAAATGGGGTATCACGTGGCAACGGCCACCAATAGGGTATCACGTGGCAACGGCCACCAATGGGGTATCACGTGGCAACGGCCACCAATGGGGTTTCTCACGTGGTAACGGCCACCGAATGGGGTTCTCACGTGGCAACGGCCACCAAGTATACGTGGCATAGCCACAGGATGGGTTATTCTCACGTTACCAAAACGAAGAAGAAATCGGGCTTACATGCTACCAGAGCAATGCCTGGTGTGTACTCACCACTACACACCTAAGTCTTATCACATAAGACTGGTTTGCCTTCACGTAGAACTCATAGGGGTTTTTCACTCATAAAACTCAATTGAAAATCATTTTGTACTCAGCACAAAACGTAATAAAACCGAGTTCCAACCGGTAAAACACGCACACATTTCTCAAATCTCGATATTGCCTTAACGTAGAGCCCAATTCATTACTCACACAAAATTCAACGGTTTATAAAGCAATTTCACACTCAGCTTATAAACTCATAAAATTATGGGCTCCAACCGGCTATAAAGACCGTGTGCAATTAAATCTCAACACAACACTCAACATGCTTGTTTTATAAACCACAAATCATGCTATAATAGTTTACAAATCACATACACAAATGGTTTAGATTTCCCTTACCTCTTTGCACCTCGTATAGTGCAATCGTTTCCCCCGTATCACGGACTAGTCTCGCATTCCACTCTGGAACTCCCGAGCTGTCCAAACGATGTTAAAACATCAATACTCGATTATCTCATAAACCTCAATTCTCAAAATCGAGCATAATTGCTCATAACACCTCAAATCTCTCGATTCTCATAACTCTACCCTAAACTACAACCTCATTCACAATATCTCAACGTCCTACATTTCTCATGTCAAATCATCTACGCTAATTCACCACATTATCTAAATTTCCATTTATAGCTCAAAATTCCCAAAATTACCAAAATTGCCAAATATCAACATTACTCCAACTACATTGCAATTTCATCAATCCCTAATCATTTCTCAGCTATTTCAACGCAATGACAACCACCAATATCATCAAAATCAGCTTAAATATCAAGATCGAGGTTTAGAAATTACCCAAAGCTTGTGAGACGCACAACCCACGCCTCGATCTGATTCGTCCTTCGATTTCCAAGTATGTTGTTCTCCCTTTGATGAGGAACAACTTTCCTTCTTGCCACAACTCTTGATTTGGCCGAAAATGGGTGTTTTGGATGAGTGAGAAAGTTAGGTTTTCGGTGAAAATGGGGTTGGAAGAGAGAGAAAGTGAGTTTGCAGGAGAAAAACAGGGGTTCCTTATATAGGCTGAGGGTAGGAGATCGATCTGTCGAGGGGTGAGATCGATCTGCGTTTGAATTTTAGGGACGATCTGGGAAATTTTATGCCTAGGAGATCGATCTGTCGAGGGGTGAGATCGATCTCTTTATGGCTTTATGAGATCGATCTGCTCCTAAGGAGATCGATCTTCTCCCAAACAGAATCATTTGGAGATCGATCTCTTCCTCATGAGATCGATCCTTTCTCAAACGGAATCATTTGGAGATCGATCTCTTCCATTGGAGATCGATCTGCTCCTCAAATTCCTCCTTCCTCGTCATTTCTAACTCACCAGATCGATCTCTCCTTCTCCCAGATCGATCTGTCCTCATACTTCATGCTTATTTTACACACTTAACATATAAATCTCCAATTATAATTCCCACAATTCACTTAGCTCAATAAATTACACTTCAAATTCTTATTACATCATTAAAATATGTCTGAAATTCTCAGATCTCACATCCTCCCCACCTTAAATAGAATTTGGTCCTTCAAATTCAACTCAACTAGTTAAAGAGATGGGGGTATTTCTCCTTCATGAGACTCTCTAGTTCCCACGTTGCCTCTTCCCTTGAGTGATGTTTCCACAAAACTTTCACTAATGGGATGCTCTTGGTTCTCAGTACCTTCTCCTTTCTATCGAGAATCCGGACGGGTTCCTTAGTGTAGCTCATGTCCTCCTGTATGTCCATCTCATCATACTCTATAACATGAGAAGGGTCCGGGTGGTACTTCCTCAACATAGATATATGAAAAACATTGTGTATTCCGAACATCTGTGGGGGTAATGCTAATCTGTAAGCTACCTCTCCCACTCTCTCAAGAATCTCGAATGGTCCTATGTATCGAGGACTCAATTTCCCTTTCTTTCCAAATCGCATGATACCCTTACTCAGTGATATTTTCAGAAATACTGCATCACTAACGTCAAACTCGAGTGGCCGTCTACGCACATCCGCGTAACTTTTCTGTCTACTTTGTGCAGCCCGTAACCTCTCACATATGAGTTTCACACTCTGTACGGCTTGCTCAACAAGCTCGGGAGCATTTATCTTTCTGTCACCGACTTCTTCCCAAGCTACGGGGGATCTACACCTCCTACCATATAGAGCCTCAAAAGGTGCCATTCTAATACTCGTATGATAGCTGTTATTGTATGCAAACTCTGCTAGGGGCAGGTGATCATCCCATGATCCCTTAAAATCCATCGTACACGCCTTCAACATATCCTCCAGGGTCTGAATAGTCCTCTCTGACTGACCATCTGTCTGAGGATGATAGGCGGTACTGAAACTCAATCGAGATCCCATGGACTCCTGAAACTGGGTCCAAAATCTAGAAGTAAATCGGGAATCTCTATCAGAAGTAATACTCACTGGAGCCCCATGTAATCTAGCTATCTCGTTGACATACAGTTCAGCTAAAGCATCCACAGTATCTGTGCTCTTGATGGCAAGGAAGTGGGCACTCTTGGTCAATCTATCCACAATGACCCATATCGCGTCACGACCTCTCCGGGTCCTCGGTAAACCCATAATAAAGTCTATAGTGACATGCTCCCATTTCCATGTAGGTACAGGTAAAGGCTGTAGTAGTCCTCCGGGCTTCCGATGCTCAGTTTTCACTTGCTGGCATACTAAACACCTGGCCACATACTCTGCCACGTCTCGCTTCATACCACTCCACCAATACACCTTTCTCAAGTCTCAGTACATCTTAGTACTCCCTGGGTGCATGGTGTATCGCGAGCAGTGGGATTCTCTCAGTATCTGTCTCTTCAGGGTATCATCGCCCGGTACACAAATCCGTCCTCTGAACCTCAATAATCCATCCTCACTGATGGTGAGATCCGACTGTGAACTCTGCTCAGCTTGGCTAACCATATCTATCAATCTCTGATCACTGCGCTGCCCAGTTCTAATCTGATCCATGATCCTGGGCTCTATCCGCAGGCTAGCCAAAAATCCAGTCTCTACCTCTTTAACTCTGATTCGAAGTTCGGTGAACTGCTCTAACAAATCCCATTCCCTGATCATCATAGCAGATATCATACTCTTCCTGCTCAGGGCATCAGCAACTACATTCGCCTTACCCGGATGATATAGAATCTCGCAGTCATAATCCTTAAGGAGTTCCATCCATCTCCTTTGTCTCATGTTTAACTCTTTCTGATCAAAGAGATATCTCAAACTCTTGTGATCAGTGAAGATCTGGAATTTTTCCCCATACAAGTAGTGTCGCCAGATCTTCAAAGCAAATACCACAGCGACTAACTCCAAATCATGCGTGGGGTAATTTCGCTCATGGTCTTTCAGCTGTCGAGATCCATATGCGACCACTCTTCCGTGCTGCATAAGCACACACCCCAATCCTTGATGAGATGCATCACTATACACCGAAAATCCTCCTGATCCATCAGGAATAGTTAACACAGGTGCCGCTGTCAACCTCCTCTTTAATTCCTGAAAGCTGAGCTCACATTGATCAGTCCATATAAATGGAGTCTCTTTGCGCGTGAGCTTAGTCAAAGGGGCGGCAATCCTTGAAAATTCTTCCACAAATCTTCTGTAATACCCTGCCAAACCAAGGAAGCTTCGAACCTCAGTAACTGTCCTCGGCCTCTCCCAATTAAGCACAGCCTCCACCTTGCTTGGATCCACTGATACTCCTTCCTCTGAGACTATATGACCAAGGAAAGCTATCCGGTTCAGCCAAAACTCACACTTACTAAGCTTTCCGTATAATTGCTTATCTTGGAGTATCTGAAGTACTAACCACAAATGCTGTGCATGCTCCTCATACGATCAAGAGTATACTAGGATATCATCAATAAAGACTATCACAAATTTATCTAGATAGTCTCTGAACACCTCGTTCATTAATCTCATAAATGCTGCAGGGGCGTTCGTCAATCCAAAGGACATCACCAAAAATTCGTAATGGCCATACCTCATCCTGAAGGCCGTCTTGGGAATATCTTCTTCCTTGATCCTCAATTGGTGATAGCCCGATCTCAAATCAATCTTAGAAAAGACGGATGCTCCTCTCAGCTGATCAAGTAGATCATCAATCCTGGGCAATGGGTATTTATTCTTCACCGTGGCTTTATTTAACAACCGGTAGTCTACACATAATCTGAGACTACCATCCTTCTTCTTAACAAATAGTACTGGCGCTCCCCACGGTGAAACACTGGGTCTAATAAACCCTTGATCCAATAACTCTTGTAGTTGTTTCTTCAATTCCTCAAGTTCCACTAATGCCATCCTGTAAGGAGGTTTAGAGATCGGCTGAGTATCTGGTACCAAATCAATGGTAAACTCTAGCTCTCTCTCTGGTGGTAAACCTGGCAATTCATCTGGGAAAACATCCAAAAATTCACACAGCACAGGTATATCCTCAATCCTCGGATGTTCCCGCTCATCGTCTGAGATGAGTGTCTCATAACCTTCACATGAACAATCATATTTAATATTCTCCAAAATAATATTAAAATTCTCAAATTACTTATTAGAATTCCACATATTCATTTCCTCAATATCTCAATCGTACACTGTAAGGTTTAGGTAGGGAGAAAGTTACAATCTTAGTGTAGTAGTCTAAACTCACTCGATTGGTTGCCAACCAATCCATCCCCAGAATTACATCAAACCCATGTATATTCAACATGATTAGATCTGCTAACATCACTCTATCTCCCACCTTTATTTCACATCCTCTACAGATTAACTTAGTTCTCTGGGATTCACGCATAGGGGTATTTACATGTAGTATATATTCTAGAGGTTCAAACTTCAAGTTTAATCTATATGCAAAATGCTCAGAAATAAAGGAATGCGTGGATCCTGAGTCAATCAACACATGAGCCTTATGATTACAGACAGAGAGTGTACCTCTTATAGTTTCTGCCGAAGTGTCTGCGGTCTCCTTATCCAGGGCAAACACACGTCCCTGTGCCACAGGTTTCTTCCCTTTCTCTGCCGCAGTGGCCCGTCTCCGGGGATCCACTCTCTAAGGCTGTTGTCTAGTAGGCTCCAATCCATGTGGTTTCTGAGGTTGAGGGCAATCCTTCACCATGTGACCCATGTCTCCACATCTGAAACATCCATGGATCGACCCGGTATAACTTCCCTCATGCATTCGGCCACAGTTCCTGCAAAACCTTATCTCTAGCCTGACATCTCGAGGGGTCTCTCTAACGTTAGGGTACCCTCTGGGTCTCTCTAATCTACCCTTCTGCACCTCAATCCTTCCTCTTCTGAAGGAACCTCTCCGAGCTTCCGTTTGGAAAAGTGCTGGCCTCTTGCCCTTATCTCTATTCACCACTTTGAGCTCATTCTGGATTGTACCATTTCAATTCCTCTTTCAATTTCTTGTGCTCGTCTCAGAGCATCTCCAAACTCCGTAATACATAGCCCTATCAATCTATCTCTGATGACAGGCTTCAACCCATACACAAACTTCTCTATGCGGAGCTCTTCACTCTTGAAGGTCTCTGGGTCATATCTCAATAGCGCTGTGAATTGGCTCTCATAGTCATCCACAGACATGTCACCCTGTACCAAACTCAAAAACTCAGCTTGTTTCTTTCTCTGGGTGGCTCGTGGTACATATTGGGTCCTAAAGGCTATCTGGAACTCTTCCCAACCAATCATATCCTGGCGGGACATCAGAATACCCTGGGTAGTACCCCACCAATCTCGAGCTCTCCCCTTCAGCATATAGGCACTCATACTGACCCTCTCAGCATCGGTGCACCCCAGAAAATCAAATATAACTCTCAATTCCGTCAACCACTCCTCAGCCTCTGTAGGATCCTTCTTTCCCTAAAATGAGGGTGGATTCATCTTCAGAAAATCCTTTAGTCGGACCATACTTCTGTCCTCAGGCTGAGTGACGGGAGGCACTGGGGGTATGGGAGGTCCTTGTGGTGGTGTAGGGGTAGTATCCGAGGCATTAACTCCAAAGTATTGCGCGAATAACGCTGCCATCTGCTCAAAACCTTACCTCACATCGGTCTCAATCCGATTAAATCGAGAGTTAGGACTCTCTGGTTGTGGGACAGGTGGCGGAGGGGACTCTGCCTACCTCCTCAAACGACCTCGGCGTTTACTCATTCTCTATCTCAACTCGTCTCCTGCGCGTACATATCAAAATTGATTGAAATCTCAATCCTCAATTTCAGTTCATGACCAGACTATTACAGACACTTGGGATGTATTCTATTTCACTTAACCGACACTGACAGTACTAGACACCCTAAGCTCTGATACCAAGAAAACTCTGTCACGCCCCAAAAGTGCGGAAAATAGGGCAAATTTAAAACTTTTTACTCATTAATTCACAATTAAGGGTGCATTCCTGTGCAGTGTCATACATCATCATAATCATCATTCCTCAAGATCTCATCAATAGAATTTATATATCATATCAAATACATTAATCCATCTCAAGTTAATTAATCCTAATACATCCCATATAATGTTATACATCAAGTGTCTGCAATTACAGTAATTGTCTGGGTACATGAAAAGATAAAATATACCTCAAATACAATATATATGGCCTGGAGCTCGAGTCCTCCACTAGCAACTACTCCGTACGTCGCAGGGAGATCCTTTTTTACTTGAAGAACTCTGGGGGGAAAAGAAAACAGGGTGAGCTTCTAAATCGCTCAGTAAAGGGGGTAAGGAACTCATTTCATAAACCAAAATGCACATCACAAAATGTTTATTTGTATGTGAAACTCATTTGAAAACCATAGCATGAAAGTACTCAAAACGACATTCTCATGTCTCAAGTCATGTGAAAACATGAAGTAAAAAGGCTCACTCTAGAGCAATAACAAAGCATGTGAAAATAATGCGATAAACGCTTTCTCAATGCACGTGAATAAAATCACTGAAATAGTAATGCACGTGGCACAGCCACTAAACACACATGGCATAGCCACTGATTTAAATTCTCACGTGGCATAGCCACTAAACACACGTGGCATGGCCACTGATTTAAAATCACACGTGGCATAGCCACAAAACACACGTGGCATGGCCACTGATTTAAATTCACTCGTGGCATAGCCACTATCTCACGTGGCAAAGCCACTGATTTGAATTCGCACGTGGCACAGTCACAGAATAGGGTTTCACGTGGCAACGGCCACCAAATTGGGTTTCTCACGTGGCGACGGCCACCGAATGGGGTATCACGTGGCAACGGCCACCAATAGGGTATCACGTGGCAACGGCCACCAATGGGTTTCTCACGTGGCAACGGCCACCAAATGGGGTATCACGTGGCAACGGCCACCAATAGGGTATCACGTGGCAACGGCCACCAATGGGGTTTCTCACGTGGCAACGGCCACCAAATGGGGTATCACGTGGCAACGGCCACCAATAGGGTATCACGTGGCAACGGCCACCAATGGGGTATCACGTGGCAACGGCCACCAATGGGGTTTCTCACGTGGCAACGGCTACCGAATGGGGTTCTCACGTGGCAATGGCCACCAAGTATACGTGGCGTAGCCACAGGATGGGTTATTCTCACGTTACCAGAACGGAGAAGAAATTGGGCTTACATGCTACCAGAGCAATGCCCGGTGTGTACTCACCACTACACACCTAAGTCTTATCACATAAGACTGGTTTGCCTTCACGTAGAACTCATAGGGGTTTTTCACTCATAAAACTCAATTGAAAACCGTTTTGTACTCAACACAAAACGTAATAAAATCGAGTTCCAACCGGTAAAACACTCACACATTTCTCAAATCTCGATATTGCCTTAACGTAGAGCCCAATTCATTACTCACACAAAATTCAACGGTTTATAAAGCAATTTCACACTCAGCTTATAAACTCATAAAATTATGGGCTCCAACCGGCTATAAAGACCGTGTGCAATTAAATCTCAACACAACACTCAACATGCTTGTTTTATAAACCACAAATCATGCTATAATAGTTTACAAATCACATACACAAATGGTTTAGATTTCCCTTACCTCTTTGCACCTCGTATAGTGCAATCGTTTCCCCCGTATCACGGACTAGTCTCGCATTCCACTCTGGAACTCCCGAGCTGTCCAAACGATGTTAAAACATCAATACTCGATTATCTCATAAACCTCAATTCTCAAAATCGAGCATAATTGCTCATAACACCTCAAATCTCTCGATTCTCATAACTCTACCCTAAACTACAACCTCATTCACAATATCTCAACGTCCTACATTTCTCATGTCAAATCATCTACGCTAATTCACCACATTGTCTAAATTTCCATTTATAGCTCAAAATTCCCAAAATTACCAAAATTGCCAAATATCAACATTACTCCAACTACATTACAATTTCATCAATCCCTAATCATTTCTCAGCTATTTCAACGCAATGACAACCACCAATATCATCAAAATCAGCTCAAATATCAAGATCGAGGTTTAGAAATTACCCAAAGCTTGTGAGACGCACAACCCACGCCTCGATCCGATTCGTCCTTCGATTTCCAAGTATGTTGCTCTCCCTTTGATGAGGAACAACTTTCCTTCTTACCACAACTCTTGATTTGGCCGAAAATGGGTGTTTTGGATGAGTGAGAAAGTTAGGTTTTTGGTGAAAATGGGGTTGGAAGAGAGAGAAAGTGAGTTTGCAGGAGAAAAATAGGGGTTCCTTATATAGGCTGAGGGTAGGAGATCGATCTGTCGAGGGGTGAGATCGATCTGCATTTGAATTTTGGGGACGATCTGGGCAATTTTATGCCTAGGAGATCGATCTGTCGAGGGGTGAGATCGATCTCTTTATGGCTTTATGAGATCGATCTGCTCCTAAGGAGATCGATCTTCTCCCAAACAGAATCATTTGGAGATCGATCTCTTCCTCATGAGATCGATCCTTTCTCAAACAGAATCATTTGGAGATCGATCTCTTCCATTGGAGATCGATCTGCTCCTCAAATTCCTCCTTCCTCGTCATTTCTAACTCACCAGATCGATCTCTCCTTCTCCCAGATCGATCTGTCCTCATACTTCATGCTTATTTTACACACTTAACATATAAATCTCCAATTATAATTCCCACAATTCACTTAGCTCAATAAATTACACTTCAAATTCTTATTACATCTTTAAAATATGTCTGAAATTCTCAGATCTCACATGAAAATGTAAGAAAAGATGATAATTCTGCATGCAATGGAATTTAATTAAGTTGACAAATCTGAAAATGTTAATACATTGGTGGGTGAATAAGATTAAAAATTTGATAAGGAATTTCCATGAACAAGGGTATAGCTTGGTTGTAATGAGAAAGAATTAAAACCAGAAAATTGGTGTAATATATGTAATTAAGAAATAAGCAAAATTTGGAAATTTTATAAGGATTTAAATGGTAATGGTCATAAACAAAATCAATTGGAATGCAGAAAATTTTGTGTAGGATAGCTTAATTTCATCCTATTCAAGTGGAATAAAATCTGAAATTGATGGCTGAAATTATTGAATGAATTGGTAGATTTAGAGGTTGGAAAATAATATATCTCAATTCAATGTCTAATTAGGTGAATTGGCTGGAAAATTTATAATGATTTAAAAAGGTAATGTAATGCTCGGTTTAGGTAGAAAACAAATTAATTTATGCATGCTTTTGGTTAGGAGAGTTAGACCATATGTTAGTATGAAAATAATACACAATTGATGCATGGTAGGAAATAAAATGAAATGCAGAAAATTGCAGAAAATATAAATCCTTTAGCTGGAAATTTATAAGGAATTGTTGGTTAATAACTTTGCATCAATTAATCATGGAAAATTTGCATGAGTATGGAAGGGGTAGGTTCGACAAAATGAGACTTTAGGGACAATGATGTTTGCTGGAAATTAGAAAGGAAAATAATCAAATAGAAAGGAAAGCAATATAGTCCCATAACAATGTAATGCAGAAATTAAACAAAAATATAAGGGAAACTATTGTATAAAATATATATAGATTGAGAATAATAATTAATAAATAGGAATTTTGGAAATTATAGCCATGAGAGTATAATTGGAAGCGAATAAGCGTAAGGTTAAAATCGATTACAAGTTAATGGTAGTTAGCTTAGAATTATGGGTTAGTCGATTTAATCGAGTAGCCTAGAATTATAGGTTAGTTGATTTAATGGTAGGCTAGATTCATATTTTTAAAGTAGGATTATAGGTTAGTCGATTTAATAGAGTAGCCTAGATTAAAATCCCCTTACTCATTATTTTTATTAAAATGTCTTGATTTAAATTCTGTCATAGCATGGAGTTATTGATTTATAAGCTAATATTTTTTAGTCTCATGTTTGTGAATACCCTAAATTTATGTACTTCGTTCTATCCATGATTATAAAAAATTAATCCTCGAGATTAAAGATTTTGATCCATTAGTCAATAATTTAAATAAAAAAAAATTATTTTACTCCAAAGTGAGACTTGGGGAGAATTTAATTTAATTAAAAATATATGAGTTCCATAGAGGAATATCGGTGGAGATAAACTAATAATAATAATATACAGAGATACATATATCGATATATATGTATATACATGGGTAAACAATATCGTATTTACTAAGTATTGAAATAATAGGTGCATGAATAAAAAAAATATATATAAATATACGTGACAAAACATATACATATATACATATCCGTATGCACTATATATATATATATAAATATACGTGACAAAACATATACATATATACATATCCGTATGCAATATATCTGTAAATATATGTACACCACATGGGTGGCCGAGAGCTTCCTTGGAGATATATCTATCTATCTATATATATATATATATATATATATATATATATATATATATATATATATATATATTTGCATAAGATCGTACGGATTTGATAGAGGACGGGTGGTGGAGGCAATCTACCCTTGGTAAAAAGGAGAAATGTCCAAAAACAATATCTCAATATATACTGCTATTAGGACTGATGCCTACTGACTTAGTAATATAGGCTGGCGTGGCAGTGATGTGCACTTACCGAAATAGCAATAGCAGAACATGGAAATGGAGAAAAAAATATATAGTATTGTGGATGTGGCCTTCAGTGTAATACAGGAGAAGGGAGAAATAAGTGGACAGAGAGTCCACGTTAACTCTCAAGTATCACCGAACCTGCTGCTAGAAAACCACAGCAGCTAGTGGAGTCCAATCCCGAAAACCCCACTAAAATTCTACTGAAAAACAGTAGCTGTAAGTGATGGAGTGAAACACACTCAACAAAAATTAATATTAATGATTTGAATGTTAGGGAGGGAAACCAGAAAAGGAATAGAATATGCTGAAGTAAGGAGCAAAACGACTTAGCCTGTGCAGTGAAAACCCGATACCAAGAGGAAGGTAATAAGTAATTTCAGCAGTAAGGCCTGAACTGAACAGGTCAGAGCTGAGTTGATTGGGAACAGAACAGAAGAGGATTAAAGGAAGGCCGAAAATCGTGAACGCAGAATGGAGAGCCAGGAGGGATTAAGTGAGCTAGAATAGAGGGCTTCTCTCCCCTGGAAACTCTTGAGAAAGGTGACGAGATGAGAAAGAAACTAGGGAGCAGAGATAAAATGAACTGTATGGAAGGCTGAAGCAATAGACGGACAGTAGAGGAAACGATGATAGTGATGGTGAAGTGAGGAGAAAGATGAAGAGATGAACCGAGAAGGGAAAGAGAGAAGCAGTAGGAGAATGATGGTGATACCGAGGAGAGATAGGAAATAGAGAACGGTGTGGACTGAAGGTAGATGGGTGAAGCAGGGAAATCGAGAGAACTGTTGAAGCTGATACAGTGTAAACAGGGGGCTCCTCTCGACGTGGAAAGTTGGGTAACCTGGCAGCCGTGGAAGTGTAGGCAGAGACATTGGAAACGGTGGCGTCGTGTGGACGAAGAAGGAGATGCCAACCGAGAAGAATGAAGGGAACTTCTTGAAGAATCCGAAGCAGAAAAAAAGAAGAGAAAACTGAAGATAAACAGAGGAGGATATGGGAGACTCCTTGGCAGCAGTAGCCCGCAGCGAAAGGTTGGAATAGAGCCGGTTGTGGGGAGGAGGACGAGGAAGACATGATGAGGGTGAGTACCGAAGGTTACGACGCCGGGAAAGACCGAGGTACACAGAGGAAGATGATGAATACTGATCGACGTGGAAGAGAAGAGAAGAAAAAAACAGTAGGCGGGAATGGAGAAACAAATTCAAAAAAATGATAAAAAAATTTAACAGTAACCGAGAGAAAAAAATAATTAAAAAAAGGGTGATTTATATATATATATATATATAATGATATATATTTGGGATAGAGGAAAAGACACAATGGGTTTGGAAACCCAAGGGAAAGGAGCTCTGACAGAAATAACCCGAGTAGATCGAATTTGTCAACTCGTTAAGTCGAAGCAATTAAGAATTACGGACAGACACCGAGGAGAATCGTAGAAGGAATTAAAGGAGGTACTAAGAGGCGTCACCACTTGAGCACAGAGATTTCGATAGATCGAGGTAAGGGGATATAATTTAAAATGGTAATAGTTACTTACCGAAACTTGATAAAGAAAGCTTGCAAAGACATGAAGTATGATTTTCATGCATGTTTCTAAATTATATTTCTGATCAAGACTATGCTCTCTGTGTTTATGTTTTTGAATAATTGTATATAACTGAATTTGATTTCGGAATATGAGCATGTCTTTTAAAATGATCTTTCGAATAAGATGAATTTATTTCGATATTTTCGTATATGAAAACTATAGTTGTTTTGAGACTAAGGGCCATTTATGTTGTGTGCTTACGCACGTCAACTTCGCCTGTGTGGCGTCTGAACTCGCCTGTGTGGCGTTTGAACTCGCCTGTGTGGCGCCTGTATTTCGCCTGTGTGGCGCTTGTATTTCACCTTCGTGGCGCCTGTATTTCACCCTTCGTGGCGCCTGTATTTCGCCTTCGTGGCGCCTGTATTTCGCCTGTGTGGCGCCTGTATTTCGCCTTCGTGGCGCCTGTATTTCGCCTGTGTGGCGCCTGTATTTCGCCTTCGTGGCGCCTGTATTTCGCCTGTATGGTGCCTGTATTTCGCCTGTGTGGCGCCTGTATTTCGCCTTCGTGGTGCCTGTATTTCGCCTGTGTGGCGCCTGTATTTCGCCTTCGTGGCGCCTGTATTTCGCCTGTGTGGCGCCTGTATTCCGCCTTTGTGGCGTCGAAAATTACCTTTAGGTTCTGAATTCCCTCTACGGAGGATGACCGGGTTATTTTGCCATGTGATAAATTGGTTATTGCCGCGTGATAAATTCGTTATTGTCACATGATAATTATATGGCCGATGTAGTCTCAATTTGAAAATTTAACTCTGTTTTCAGAACCGGACTTGTAGTTTGTGATTTGAATTTACGACTAGATTACGTAATATCTGTTAAGTTCACGTACTTAAAGAATTACATCTTGAATCTCGATGTTTTTTTATTTTCTTTAATCTTTGAATGTTACTATTATTATTTTCAGAAAGTATCATTATAAGCACTATCATATTTTATACATATTTGAATTGCTAGAATCGTTTTTAAATACATCTTCTTACTGAGCTTTTTCCCGAAAGCTCACCCCTCTACCTCTCAGATCTTTGCAGTGAATTACAATTAATAAATGCTGCGTAGACAACGTAGGCTGGCGGATATGAGCTTCCCCAGACTACCTTTTGTATATGCGTGAGGTATACACTCTTATCCCTATACCAGACTATTTGTATGCACAGACATCTATTGAAAATAATGTGTCGGGATGAAACCTGTATTAGGATAAATGAAGTGAAATATTTTTAAGGATTGACACTGAACAGGAATACAGCCTAAGTGAAGAAGGGAATAAGTGGGTAAAATAAGTTCAAAAAAAAAATCCCCCGATTTTCAAGGGTCAAGGGTCATTACAATGTTCCCCTGTTAAAAGTTATATTATCTTTGAATCCAGTTTAATTTAGTTGATTCATGTAGAAAAGCAATCTTTCTCCTACCTTACTAATGGTTATACCCCTCTTATCTATTTTTCATGCCTACACACCATAGAAAACGACACCCCATTGACCAAGAGTGCATGTCGTTCATGGAATCTTCTCTAAGAACTATAACTTCCTTTTCCTGTGGTACATGTTGTGATTGGAAAGCATGATTGTTAGTTGTGGATAACTAAGGTTGTTGAGATGATTTAATATGCATGAATTGTATTGATGATTTGAACTACTAAATAGTATTATTTTTAGGTTGGGTAGAGATAAATTGCAATTGTTATGCTGCCAAAATTTCTAAGGAAACTTAGGACTTTAAATAAAATCCTTCACATATTCAGTTCCAAGATTTAAATCTATATATATATTAATGTTAGCTAATTTGATTTATTTTGTAATAATTTATATTTTTAGTTTATTTATTTTGTTATTGTAGATGTTAAATTTTGTTATATGCACGTGTGAGACCCCATATATGTATAGCTATATTTAGGAAGATAGAAATGTAAATGAAATGACAAGTATGATGATACATTTGTAATACGAAGTATATGCAATGTAAGTTCATAAAATTATGTACGCAATTGTAATAAGAGTCGTGATTGTACATACAAGTTGCGTTATGAATGAGTATGAAGAAATGAACTTAAACATGAGAAAAATGTGATTGAAATGGAATATGAGTAGTGTGGTAAAATGGAAGGAAAGATTTGCATAAGTTGTATATTTCCATTCGGGTAATATCGTGTATATCGGTTATACAAAGATTTCCCACAAGTTTTAATACGTGCTAAGTGTGATTGGATGGCATTTTTAAGTCTCAAGGAGGTATGAATGAGGAAAGGACTATGGAGGTAAATTGAGGAAGTTTTGAATGAAGTTGTTGCAGAAAAACTGCAGAAAATCTGGAAATATAGAGGCCAGATCGATCTCATAGGATGAGAGATCGATCTGGAAGAGCCAGAATGCTCTTATGTGAGTAATGGAATGGAGCAGATCGATTTCCAAGGGAATCAGATCGATCTCCAAGGGAATCAGATCGATCTCCTTAGCTCTCGGGTTGGAAGCAGATCGATCTCCCCTAAGACCAGATCGATCTCTTTAAGCTTCTGTTTGACAGCAGATCGATCTCAAGCCTCGACAGATCGATCTCCTGCCTTTAAAATGTCTTAGAAAAGAGGGATTTTTAGAGGACCAGATCGATCTCCACCCAAGGAAGATCGATCTCATCAAGTTAAATCTATAAATAGGAGCAGTTGGATCTGCAGATTTCGGGATAAACAATTTCTTTTCACTTCAACTCTAAAACCTAGCTTTCTCACTCCTAAATCCAGCCATTTTCAGTAAGATTTGAGGAAAAGCTATTAGAGACAAAGTCGTTCACGTCTAAGAGAAGAACAACATAGTCTAAAGGCATTCCCCCATTTGATGGATTGAGGGAATAAATGGCATTTCTAATTGGAGCAAAGAGGAAATCCAATGAGGTAAGTTCTAGTGCACAAATCCAAGTACATTGGTCTAGTTAATGATTATGAAGTTAATTGGGTGTGTACCTTATGGGTAGAACTACCTAGAATGGCATGAAATGAATATAACTTAGAAATGGTCTAGTGTGAGAAAGTGGAATGTAGAAGTGTTAATGATGAATGAGATATCTTGAGAGGATGATTATGTTGTGGGCATGGTTTGGGTATGTTGATATTGGGATAAAAATTATGAGATTTACCACAAGGGGGTAAAATGTGTATTTAAGGCATTGGATAAATGCTTAGTTGAATAAGAGTTAGAAACGTTAACTCAAGTGTTTGATGGATGAATTTCAGTTTCGGATGGTACGCCGGAGCAAGTCGAGAGGAGAACACGAGAAGCATAAAGGCGGATAGTTGCACACAAGTAAAGCGAGGTAAGGGACTGTGTGTTAGCTATAGAGATGATCGTGCGTATTTTACAGCAATTTCGTAGATATATTGCTAGAACTAGTACGATATTATAATTCTATGAAATGATATGGAAGCATGAAAAGTACTATGATGTATATATGTATTGAGAAATGGGATAGGGTAAGGAAATAGCATGATATGCATGTTTTCAATGTTTTTCTCTATTTTACATTGATCTTGATGATTGAGAAATGTTGATGATAGGTTGGCTAATTTTACATGTTTTAGCATGAAGAGGCATGCTGTAAGAATAAACATGTTTTGAGTTTTAAAAAGAGAAAATAGCCATCTATCAGTTTTGAGATGAGATTTGGTGTTGAAGTGCTAGCTCACACCTGTTTTAATGCCTTTGATGTACCGTGCTGGAGTTTTAACTTGCACGATAATTTTGAGAAAGTGCGGGAACTTTGCTCGCACCTGTTTTATTGAGTTGAGGTAAACCTGGGGGTCTGGGACCCAAGGGGATACCAGCCGACGACCATTTGAACGGGCTGGGCCTTAACGATAGATCGTACCGCGCTGGAGCCTTGCGATGACTGTGTGTCATGCTGCTTGCTCTCCTGGTATATGAGACATGGTTTAGGATGAAAAGTCCATCGGAGTTGGAGTATGGACTTGGGTCCACGGTCGTACGTAGAACAGTATAGTTGTCTGTTGGTATACTATGTACCGTGCTGGGTGCACGTGAGTACGAGTATCGCGTAGATGACACACAGCGTATCTTTACTGTGAGTATACGAGGAGATGAGGTTGATTGAGATGAGCCGGAGGGCAGGACTGACCCATTCCCCTTCAGGCGAAGTGATGCCCTGTGCACACCTGATCAGTGAGGCTCGGAATCACTGACTATGGCCATATGTCGTGGATATTTGATTGCCGAAAATTTCATGCCTGTCTCAGAGATTCGAGAAACAGAGATAATCTCAGAAAAGAAAGAGATTTGCAAAAAAAGTGAATTAAGGGAAGAAAGAGATTTTGTGTTCTTAAAAAATCTCTGATTTCACATTTGTGTCGTGAGGGCACTATTTATGAGCATGTTTTAAATGGAAGCTCGACATATTTGATTTACACGAAAATGCCATTGAAAAAAAATATGTTTAAATGCATTTTTCGTATGATATTTTCATTTGTACTGAAAACATGGTTTTGGTTTATACATGCATGGGCTATGTAGGTAGTACGATATCTACCTGCTAGCATACATTTCCTTACTGAGCTGTGGTTTGCTCATCCCACTATTTTCCCCCTCCAGGTACTGAGAAGTAAGAGAGTGGTGGTCTCTAGGTCTTTTGTGTTGAACAGCTCCCACAATTCCGCAAAGGTATAAGATTGTATACACGAGTATTTTGTATCTAATTTATCGTATCGCATAGTTATATCTTGGAAATTGTAAACAGTATTATGGGGATGATATGTAAGCACATGGTATTTATACAATTGATTTTGTATATCTACACACACACACCTGGGAGTGTGAATTAAAGTTTTAAATCTTCCAGTGTAAATGAATGAATTTTAGTAATTGCTTCTTCTCACAGCCCAATCGTAGTAGAGAATGTATGGATAGAAGGGTTCCCAGAAGTGGGGTGTGACAGCACGTTACATACTAACAATGTTTAAATTTTTTTTTTTTTACTCCAGGTTATAATTTTCAAATTCAACTGTCATATACGACATACATTAAAGGTAAGTTCAATTTAAATTACATGTTTATAATATGTATTACAAAATTATTTCTGTATTTTTTAGTTGTATATATTATTTGGAAATTAATAAATAATTAAAGTAAATATAAACGAAGAATACATAGGTATATTTTAATGAACAGTTACGTTTTATGGTTATTTAGGGTTATTCATTCGAGAGGTACAAAATAATAAAAATTATTATAAAATTTTTCCTCTGATTTGTTTAAGTTAAAAAATTTGATTTTGCTTAATTGACAAAAATTATTTGGTGATAGAGTGTAATTGTTATTCTATATTTTCAGATACTGTATTCTGTGTGAAAAATGGATAAGGATAGATCTTGGATGTATTGTCGATTAGATGTAGATGGATTCATTAGAGATGAATTTTTGAATGGAGTTGAAGAGTTTATTAGTTTTGCATTTTGTCATCCGGAGGTAGTTAGTGAAAATCGAATTAAATGTCCTTGTAGCAAATGTATGAATAAACAATTCTTGGAAGTTGATAAGGTGCGTAAACACCTTTATTACAAGGGTTTTGTTGTTGGGTATACCACTTGGGATAAACACGGAGAAATTGAAAAAGGAAAGTCATCGCAAAATATAAATGAAACAGTTGATCCACTATCTGGGGTGAGACCTGAGGAACAAAATCCATATGTTAGAATGGTTACGGATGCTTTTCATATGGATGATGACGTAATTCGTAATTCTATGAACAATTCAAGAAGTGAGAAGCATCATCCAGATTCATCTGCTACATACTTCTATTCTCTATTGAATGATGCAGAAGAACCACTATGACCTGGTTGTTCAATGCACACAACATTATCGGCTGTTTCACAACTTTTGAACTGGAAGTCAGAGATTAATATAAGTGAAGCATGCTTTAATCGTTTGTTGGGGATTATGAAGCCTATGTTACTAGAAGATGATAATTTGCCACAAACCAACTATGAAATGAATAAGAAGCTAGAAAAATTGGGTCTTAGTTATGTTAAAATAGATGCATGCAAGAATAATTGTATGCTATTTGATAAAGAATATGCAGAGGAGGAGTATTGTCAAATATGCAGTCATCCTCGATATAAACCTATCTCAACAGTTGGTGGACGAGGAAAAAGGATACCTTATAAGGTTTTACATTATTTGTCATTAATTCCGAGATTGCAAAGGCTTTTTATGTCGTCAGTAACAGCTAAGTTTATGACATGGCATGTTGAAAGTCGAAATACTAACGGAGTGCTCAATCATCCTGTTGATGGGGAGGCATGGCAAAAATTCGATCGTATTCACCAATCGTTTGCTGCTGATCCTCGGAATGTAATGCTTGGTTTGTGTGCTAATGAATTTTATCCTTATGGCCCGACATCGAGATCATACTCTTGTTGGCCAGTAATGCTTGCTATTTACAATTTACCTCCATGGATGTGCATGAAGCAACCATATTTGTTTCTCAATATGATAATTCCGAGAAGGAAAAGTCCATCACATAACATTGATGTTTTCTTGAGACATTTAATTGATGAGTTAAAGGTGTTGTGGAACATGGTGTTGAGACTTATGATGCTCACAGAAAATTGCATTTTATGTTAAGGGCCGCATTGTTATGGACGATTAATGACTTCCCTACTTATGGAATGTTGTCTGGGTGGAGCACCCATGGTCGATTATCTTATCCTTATTGCATGGAACGTACAAAGGCCTTTAGGTTGCACTATGGACGAAATCCTTGCTTTTTCGATTGTCATCGTCAATTTTTTCCTTATAATCATCCTTTAATGAGGCAACGTGACAAATTTAGTAAAAGGGTAGATCATGATCCTCCGGTGCAGAGATTGTCAGGTGAAGAAGTATTGTAATAATTAGTTGTCATCGAAGATTTACCATACGGTAAAAAATGTGGTCCACAAAAGCCTCTAGGGTTTGGGGTATCTCATAATTGGGTGAAGAAGAGTATATTTTGGGAATTGCCTTATTGGCATACCAATCTTATTCGACACAATTTGGATGTCATGCATATTGAGAAAAATGTTTTTGACAATTTGTTTAACACCTGATGGATGTTAAGGGTAAAACTAAAGATAATATAAAGGCAAGAATGGATATGGCCTTCATTTGCAAAAGAAAAGAATTAGAATTGGTGAAAAGTGATGGAAAAACATTAAAGCCTAAAGCTTCATTCACTCTAAGCAAGGAGGAGCAAAAAAGACTATGTGCTTGGGTTAAAGAGTTAAGGCTTCCCGATGGGTTTGCATCAAATATAGCTCGGGGTGTTAATGTCGATGAATGTAAGTTCTACGAAATGAAATCTCATGACTGTCACATTTTTATGCAGTGCTTACTTCCCATAGCTATTCGTGATTTTGTCCCCAATCCAATTTAGGATGCAATCACACAGCTATCTCATTTTTTCAGAGATGTATGCTTACCGGAAATACGTGTAGATCACATGCAAGTTTTGCAAAGGAACATTGTACAAATCATTTGCAAATTAGAGAAAATCTTTCCCCCTGCATTTTTTGATTGTATGAAGGATCTTCTAATCCACTTGCCTTATGAGGCTATGGTGGGCGGTCGAGTGCAATATTGATGGACGTATCCCTTTGAGAGCTAATCACTTATAGTTAATCATTATTTAATGTTATATTAATATTTATCATCCTAAATATTCTATCTGAAAAAGTTAATAAAATTTAAGGTTTTGCATCACTTAAAAAAGAAAATGAAAAATCCAGCTCATCCAGAAAGGTCGATATGTATGGCATACATAAGGGAGGAGATTGGAAACTTTTGTGCCTTGTATTTTGAACTTGAAGTTTAAACAAGATTGACCTGTCCACCACGTAATGATGATGGAGGAGATGTCGATCCGATGGGACGTTTGTCCATTTTTAGATGTCCAGGTTGATCAATTGGGCTGACAAAAAATAATGCTCGATACTTGGAGGAAGATGACTATAATGCTGCGTGTATATACGTGTTAATGAATTGTGAGGAAATAGTCCCTTATATTGAGTAAGTTATCTAAATCTAACCCATCGTTTAATTTAGAATTATATGGCTGATATAGTTGTTCTCTTATTTAGTTTCAAATGTCATTGTAGGTCATTTGATGATATGATTAAAAGAGATCCTCCGAATATCAGCGATGCACAATTAGAGAAAGCACGTCATGATCATTTTCCAAAATGGCTGAAACAATTTGTAAGTACTATAAAAATAGAACAATCAGTAGTTTGAACTTAATTTTAAAATTTTAAAGATTGGTTTTGCGGGGTTTTAGGTATTTGAACATGCCACTCAAATAGATCCACGTATTATTGAGATTTTTCATGGTCTTGAACGTATGATAAGGAGTTATCAAGGTTATTTTGTAAATGGTTTCAAGTTTCATACGTTGGATTATGGTCGATCTTGAAAAATAATGAACAGTGGTGTATGTGTCAAAGGCAGCTGCTATAATGATTTTGATCGTGATTTTTATGGCATACTGACAGATATAATCGAATTAGAGTACTTTGGAATTGGAAATAAAGTTGTGTTATTCAAGTGTCATTGGTTTGATACAGAACGAGGTCTTCATGTTGATCCCCGTCATGGTCTTGTTGATATCAAGCATAAATCTATACTTGCCAGTAACGAACCTTTTATATTAGCTGAACAGAGCCAACAAGTGTACTTTAGTCTTTATCTTTCTACAAAAAAAGATCGTTGTCATTGGTGGGCCGTATTCAAAACAAAGGCACGAAGTAGATTTAACCTTCGACGAAATGACGGTGGACAGATTCTAGATTTGAACGAAGGAGTTTACCAAGAAGTGGAAGTTTCGAACCCTAGAATAGTTGCATATTCAGACGAACTGGACAACCCTACTATTCATATTAGTGGTGATGCTAGAGAAGATGACAGTGATTAGAATAAAGAACAGTAAGACTTAAACATTTAATTGTAAAATAAATATTATTGGACTTCATTTACTTATTTCTAAACATAATTTTTTTTATCTGTATTGCAGATGAGAAGATTGAAAAAGTTAGCACAATGATTATCTAGGTCCAAGTCTCCTTCACCTGCAATGGAGACTATACCTGGATTGGAGTTTGACTATAATCTTGACTCTAACATTCAGCCTTAATCTCAGCATCTTACTCAGTCTCATGCTCAGGCTCGTGATCGACCTTTAGCTCACCGTCCAAATCAGCCTCGTTCTCGACCTCTCGCGCAACCAACTCCATCTTCAAGTCAACTTGATTCAGCTCCTGATAATGATGATGACGACGATGATGATGCCATTCTAGCTCCTCCATCAGCGGTAGAACAACCATTACCCGAGCGAGGAACATCGACTGAGGAGGCTACACAAACTGCGGGTGGTAGTGGGAGTGAGAGTAGGAGTGGCAGTGGTAGTGGTCGAAAAAGAACAAGAGGCCCAAATCAGAGCCTTGAAACACCGTAAAATCCAGAGCATAGGTTATTCCTGATGCCACTTGGTAACAAGTATATTGCTTCTAATTTTGTTTTATTTTCATACAACTATGATATTAAATATGGTATAATATTTGACAATATCTTCTTTTTTTTGCAGTTCTTTTGAAGACTCGAAGTATGTGAGGACTATATCCAATTTAATTAAACAACATTACTCGGAACCATGGCCAATATGGAAAAGGGTTCCAAATGAAGTGAAAGCATAGATATGGAATAAATTTCAAGTACATTACTTTGAAGTAAATAACTTGATAATTGGTCATAAACGTATCGAAATGATAATTATTATTTGTTTTTCTTTGCAGGAGAAGTTAGGTGGTCTGCTAACCAAACCAATAATGTCTATACAATTTGGGAGCACTTATGCAAGTCACATTTTAGAGACCTGCTGCAGTTGGAGAAAAGACAAGCAATGCAATATTTTAATACGGATAAAATATCTGACTGTAAAGGGTACAACAAGTCGAAGTGGATTTCAGTCCAAATATGGGATCAATTAGTTGAGAATGAATGGGGGACTGAAAGGTGGGAGGAGAAGTCAAAAAAAGGAAAACAGAATCGGTTGACGAAAAAAGAAGGAACGATAACAAAGCATACAAGCGGTTCTGTATCTTTTTCGGTACATGAATATAGGATGGTAAGTCCAAATAATAAAATTTATTTTATTGTTTTATTTATTTTAATGTAATTTTTATTCCTTACAAGAATTTCATATCTTTCTATGAAAAATTGCATATCTTTTAATGTAGGAGCAACGTCTAGGTCGAGCACCGACATATAAAGAATTGTTTGATCGGACGCATAAACGTTTAGGTTGAGATGGTGATTATGTGGACAACAAGTCCAAATCTGTCAATGTACGTAATGCATTCTATTGGCTTCTAATATGGTTTTCTCGTTATTAAAGTTTACTGTTTATTATCCTTCTTCTAATTACATTATAGGAAAAGTACGCTACTCATTGACTCAAAAATACGGTGAGGATATAAGCACCCATCCTCATTTTGATCGAGCTGCATGGTGTGAGGTAATTGGAGGGATGGAGAGTACGCGTAAACATACGTACGGATTTGGGACTAGGCCACATCGCCTTGATTTACAAATGGGCACAAACATTGCATCTGCCTCTGGTTCCACCCAATCTTCTTGCGCATCTCATTCAGCTTATAGTCCTTTTCCTTATCCTACTCCTGGTGTGATGGGTACTCCTGACACAAATTCAGAGGTGCAGCAAGTGAAAGAGAACGTCAGAGTCATTTCAAACAAGATTGATAATCTGGAAGGAAAGTTGTCTGATTTTATGGATCAGATGATGAACTTGATGGCAAGGAATGCCAATAACACAGGAGCACCTGGACCTGGACTGTCTGGATCTAGAGGTCACCCTAATCAGTCAGAGTACACATTTTTTTAATTTTATTTTGTTTTCTTATGAATTCTGGATGATATTTGTGATGATGATTTGATCGGACTGTATATGATGATGATTTTCAATTAATAGTTGATGTTAGTTTTTATATATAGTTGTGATATATATTTTATGTTTGTTTTTATCGATTTCTACATGTCTGTTTCATTATTTTAGGTACACGAATTTAAGCAACAAAAATATTAAAAATATATAATGAAATTAGCTACGAAAATCCGTCGCAGAAGCATTTTAGTGAAGGAAAATTTATTTCATTTTTAAATATATTATATCAGGTTTCAGCTACGAAATTTCACCCTGAAACCTTTTAGTGACGAAAAAATTATTGAATATATAAAAGTATTAAGCGAAGGAATTTTGTCGCTGAATACTTTTAGCGACGGAAACTTTAATTAATTAAAAAATAAACATATAAATTAGTGACGAAAATCTGTCGCTGAAACATTTTAGCAACGGAAATTTATTTAATTCAAATACCTTAATTAGCGATAGAATTCTGTCGCTAAAATGTTTCTGCGACGAAATATATTATCGACAGAAAATTTGTCCTTGATTCCTTTTACCGACGGAAATTTAATTAATTCAAATATATAAATTAGCGACGGAATTCCGTCGTTGAAATATTTCAGCGACGAAAATTTAATTATTTCAAATACAAATATTAGCAATAGAAATCCGTCGCTGATTCCATTTAGCGATGGAAAAAACAACATCGAAATTCCATCAAAAAAAGTTTTCAACGACGAAAATTATTTGCTACAGAATTAACAACGAAATTTTTCCCTCAGCGACGGAAAACTTTCACCGACTTCAAATTTAGTGACGGAATTAACGATTAAATTTTTCGTCGCTAATTTCGTCACCAATACTCATTTGCAACGGAAAGCAAAAATTAGCGACGAAAAATCCTTCGCTAAATTTGTCATTGTTTCCCTTTTTTCTTGTAGTGGTAGTGTCCATAATTCGACACGTTTTTGTATACAAAAAGTTTTTGGGAGGGGTCAGAGTAATAAACGTTTTGGGAGGCCTCCATCCAAGCTACATAATTATGCTTTGGATTGGCTTATTGTTGAGGTTCCTTCGACTTTAAATATCCCTACACAATGGAGCTATTATGGACCTTCTAACCTTAGCCCTCTATCTAATTTAAGAGATGTATACGATCCCCTTATTTCTCAGCTATAAGTAGATGACGAGGACGCTTTACTATCTGTATTAACTCCGGAGAACATAATTGCTACGGGTTGGGGATGCGCTTCTGTTGGTTCAGTTCTCACACTCGAGCCCACTTCTCCCTCTAGTTTTCCTGAAGGAAGTCAAGGTGTGGGAAATCCCACCGATCTTTCGGAGGAAGACTTCGAGGAGAACTTGGATTGAGGCCAGGGCGAGGCTTTTGGTAGCCCATTTATAGATTTGCCCACGGATGAGAGCTTAACTAACATCCATTCTCTTGATGATTACTTGAATTTGGGTGATTTCATATCGCATTTTATTGCATAAATAACTGTCTGTTTTCCCCTCGTCTGTTTTAACTTTTATTTTTCTGTTCTTCTTCCAGGAATGGACCCACTTAGGAGAGTTTTTGATCGACGACAATGCGATAAGGATACTATTAGAGTCGCCCATCCTCATAAGCATAGACGTCAAAGAGACCATGCTCGAGAGTCTCGAAGCCATGCTCATGCTTTCATCCCAGATTCTTGAGGCGAAAGATCAGGGTCTCCCCAAGCTCCTCTCTCATCTCATCCTGAAGGATTCGGTTCTCGAAGTCAATATAGGGGGAAACAGCCAGTCGTGGAGCCCCAACTTCCAGATCCTGATATGGAAGAGCATCACTGGGCTAATCGGGTGGCGTGTAACACTGCTCGCCCATCTCGAATTGAGAGGAGATGTGTGTACATCGAGTCGACCATGAAGGATATGCCAGCGTTTCCTCCAGTCATTAAACTTTACACTTCCAGATATGCAGTGAACAGTAGTGTGGTAGTCCATGGACAGAATTTTGTAGTATATCCAGGCATTAATGATAATGATTCAATTCATGATCTTGGTGTGGCATCTCGGTTAGGTTGGTTGACCACAGTCCCAAGGGATGAGGCAAAGTTGTTTAAAAGTTTTCCTCAGCCCGAAGATGGAGCCGATTATTTAGCTATGATGATACCTTCTTTGTTTGTCTTCCTTCTCTGTCTCTTTTTTAATATTTATTTTCTTGGTTAACTTTTAGGTCTTTTATGCATTTTCAGACAGCTCAGCAAGTAATTGCTTGCAACATGCGATATTAGGCATTTAAGACTCAGGCGGATATTGAGCTCTACCAATTGAAGGCTAAAAAGGCTGAGTGGCTCACTGAAAGGAACCAATACAGGGGGTTTCCTGAGCAACTTGACCAACTAAGAAAGAGAAAGAGGATCTGAACCTTAGCCATTTTCACCTTCAAGAGGATTTTGTTAAGGGGTAAGAGAAGTCTGATTAATACAAAGAGTCTTATATTGCAACTTAAGAGGAACTGAACTCAGTCCTGTTAAAGCTGCAAGACCTCTAGACTAATTGTGACGAGCTTAAGTCTGACCACAGGCGATTGGAAGAAGAAGTTTCTAGCTCACATAGAGGACCTTCATCTTCCTCAGTTAGCTAAGATGTACGTAACGAGATCCGTTCCGAAGCCGTTAAAGAATATTGTTTATAACAGGACTGTTACGACAAGAAGCTGTTATTCTCTGCTGGCTTCATGAAGTATGGTTTCTATATGGCGCATTCTTGGCTAGAAAAGGAGAGATCGGGAGAAACTTTTCCTGAGCTGCAGTGGTCGAGATAGTTGGAGGGCTATACCAACGAATTTCAAGGTTGGATAGATTATGAGCCCGGTAATGAGAATTTTGAGACCTATCTGGAGAAGGGGACCCATTACGACCTTTCCAATCTTTCAGGCCCTTGGGAGCCTAATCAACAATCAGGAGTGATCGATGCTTTAGATGATTTGGATTGCGACGAGTCTGATTCTTCAGGTGAAGGCGCTTCTCCTCCGGATGAGGAGTAGTTTTAGTTCTTTTATTCTTTTTTCTTGTTGCCAACATTCTTCTATCTGTACTAAGAATTTAAATCTATAACATATGTATAGGAAGTTTTAATTTTTCTTTGAAGTACTGAATATTTCATACATCTTATCATAAATTAAGACGATTTACTTTGCATATTTTTGTTTTAAGTTTCCTTTATAGCTTGTCTTGCATGTTCTTTGCTTTAAGCATTTTACATTTTTCATTGGTGGCTTACCTCGTGCGCTTTTCGCTTCTAGCCTTTGCCAATTCTTCTGTGGCTTACCTCGCACATTTTTCGTTTCAAGCCCTTTTTTCTTGAGTGCGTGGCTTACCTCGCGCATTTTTTGCTTCAAGCCCTTGCATATTTTCTTTGTGGCTTACTTCGCTCATTTTTCACTTCAAGCCCTTTTTGTGAAACCCCGTACATGTATAGTTGTAATGTGTGTAATTGAATCAAACAAATGTGAATGGACTTGTAATGTAAAGTACGATTGATGTAAATCCATGGATTCAATGTACATATGTGCAATATGATTTGTAATGTACATACAAGTTTTATTGTGTATGAATATGAAGGACTGAGTTCTTATAAGTGATGAATGTGAATGGAACTCAAAATGAGTAGTGTGGTAAGTGGAAAGAAGTTACATGAATAAAAAATGCTTCCATTTGGTTTTATATAGTATACCTTTGGATATACAATGAATGCACACAAGTTTCAATGTGCATAAGGTATGAATGGATGCCATTTTCAAGTCATAAAGGTGGATGGATGAGAAAATGGCTACGGTAGCAAATTAAGGACATTTGGGTGTGAGTTGCAGTAGAAAAACTGCAGAAAATTTGGAAAGTATAAAGGCCAGATCGATCTCATAGGATAAGAGATCAATCTGGAAGAGCCAGAATGCTCTTATTTGGGCAATGAAATAGAGCAGATCGATCTCCAATGGGGCCAGATCGATCTCCTAACCATTCTGTAATAAAAAGATCGATCCTCAAGCATACAAATCGATCTCCTTAGCTCTCTGTTTGGGAGCAGATCGATCTCAAGCTTCGATAGATCGATCTCATGCTTAAATTGCCATGAAAAAGAGGGATTTAAGGGGACCAGCTCGATCTCCTCAAGTAAATTCTATAAAAGGAGTGCTGAAAATCTAAAAATTTTGAGAAAAACACCATCCTTCCATTTTTAACCCAAAAACCTAACTTTCTCTCTCTAAAATCAGCTATTTTTAATAAGATTTGAGGAGAGGCCATTAGACACTAAGTTGTTCATTTTGAGGAAGAGAACAACATAGTTAGAACCCAAAATCCCATTGTTAGTATTGAAGGAGCTAAGGGCATTGACATTTGAAGCAAGAAGAGAAATTGGATTTGGTAAGATTCTAACACTCCAACTCTGGTACATTGTCTATTTAAATGATTTTGGAGTGGTTTGGCATGAGTATGGATGGTTGAAAACACCTAGGTTGTGTTAGAAACTAATGTAACCTAGAAAATGGATTAAACCTAGTGTGAGAAAGTGTAGATTGCGTGAGTTGGTGGTTTATGGATGTTGATAAGTTGTTATTGGAGTAATGTTGATGAGTTGAGATGGGTAAATGAAGCCACATTGTGAGTTTAGAGAATTTATGGAAAATGAGTATGTAAATGCTTGGTAAATGCCATAGTGAAGAAGTCAATAAAATATGAACACTATGGACTTAATATCGATTTAATATCGATCTGGAATGAGTTGATAGGCCTAAAAGGAATCCATAGACTAGAGAAATGAAACAAGGCCTTATGAGCATTAATAGAAACTATAGGTCGAATCGACTATAGTGAACGCATGATGTCCTGTTATATGGATCAAATGTAATGTGAAATATGATTATACGCAGTTTCAAAGAGTCCAGTGGAGACGAATCGAATCGTACGAGTAAGCAGCTCTAAGGAAGTGAAATCACGCGTCGCAATTCCAGGTAAGGGAATTCTGTAGGTATATAGAGGTAGCTGCTCGTATTTTGTGGGTATATAGGGCTTTGGAAATGTGCATGTGTTTATAGAAATGTGTTTGACAATGTATGGAAACTACTACGAGTATTTGTATGAGATTTGGTTGTTTGGAATGGTATTGTGAAGAAATGGGATAGTAAGGCTAATAATTGCATAAATCAAGTGTTTTGAATGCTTTCACAAAAATGTGTTTTGTTTTGAACGAATTGATAGATAGGCTGGCTATTGTGGTTTGATGTTGTGTGATAGCATATGTGAAGTGCCAAATATGTTTTGAGACTGGTTTTAAAAGCTTATGAGCTGCCTATCGTGTTTATGTGAATTAAACCGTGCTGGAGCCTAGCTCGCACCGGGTATTGATGTTTTCATTTGTATGAAACGTGCTGGATCGTAGCTCGTACCTTGATTTGGAAACTATCATGATGTTTATAAACCATACTGGAGCTTCTGCTCGTACGTGGCTTTTGAGTGGTTCTTCTTATGCGTATAACTGTACTAGAGCTATACTCGTACGTGGTTTCTTTATGATAGGATGCATGAGTCGTGCTAGAGCTTTGCTCACACAAGTTTGCACATTGGGATACGTATGAGGCCTTGAAAGTTGGTAAGATCCTCAAGCCCTACATCCTTAAGCCCTGGAAGGGCGGGGAGGCTCTATTCGGCAGGGAGGCTCTCCTACATGGATATGAAAACTCTTGATATAGGGTAGGTAAGACCTAGGAATGGCACCCCCAATCACGATATGAGTCCACGGAGTACACTGTACCGTGTATATCACATGGAGTACGATGTACCGCTCGATGGTTATGTGATGAGAAAGTCTAGTGAGGGATAATCCACCTCCGTGCCAGCACGATACCCCACACACCTGGATGCCTGTGGTCTGGGATGATTTATGATGTAGTTGGTCCATATAGGCACTTTTGATATAGGGACCTGGTTTTTATTGCATATGTGTGATTGTGATTGTCCAAGGTAGACCCGAGGGAGGGGTCGAGCCTCGTGGGGTTTGATTTGTGAATTGGTATTGATGTGTGTGATTGAGAAAATGGTTTGTGATGGGATTGTATGTGTTTGAGAAAGAGTTTTATGATGTGGGTCTAAAAAGGAGGTTTCTTAATGAATTGCCCTTTTTATGAGTTTAAGGAGATGAGCATGAGATGTTTTAACATGTTGATATTCAATGTTTTATATGCCAATTTTACATGATTTTGATACATGATATATATGTATACTCATATGGCATAGTTTTATTCCTCATGCTCCTAATATAAATGATTTATGCATAACACTATCAGCATGTAGATAGAGTAGTTATCTACCATGCTTGCATTATTGCCTTACTGAGCATATGGTTGCTCACCCCTCTCTATTTTCCCCTTCCTACAGAGCGTGCATAGTAGCCCAGTGAGCACTGAGGCATTGTGTTTTGGACATCTGCTGCTTCCATCGCCGAAAGGTATATACACAGGATTCTTTTTGTATCTAAACAATGTAAAAGCACAGTAGTCTTTTGAGTTGTAATTAGGGGGGTGTAGATGTCAGTAAAACATGTTTTTGTATAAGTACATGATTAACTGCGAATGTATGATATCATTTCATTAAATTGTGAATGAATGGTAAGTTATGATTATTATTGACTCACAGCCAACTGTGTATGGTGAGTTTGTTCACGACCTGGAAAGGTAATATAAAACGTGAAAAATTTATAGTGATTTTTGGTTAAAGGGAATGAAAATGGGTCGTGACACTTTTTCTTGAGTGCATGGCTTACCTCGCGCATTTTTTTGCTTCAAGCCTTTTTTCTTGAGTGCGTGGCTTACCTCGCGCATTTTTCGCTTCAAGCCCTTGCACATTTTCTTCGTGGCTTATCTCGCACATTTTTCGCTGCAAGCCCTTTTTCTTAAATGCGTGGCTTACCTCATGCATTTTTCGCTTCAAGCCCTTGCATATTTTCTTCGTAGCTTACCTCGCGCATTTTTTACTTCAAGCTTTTTTTCTTGAGTGCGTGGCTTAACTCGCGTATTTTTCACTTCAAGCCCTTTTTGCAATAAGTATGGCTGAAAATCTCAGTATATAATAAAATATTAATAAATTACTATTTAAGAAATGAAATTTGAATCCATAGTTTGACAATGACATTAAATAAATAAAAGTTTTACTGCCAGTATGGCTTCAGATGATTAGCATTCCATGTCTTTGTTATCTTTTTGCCCTATAAGCTTTCCAAGATGCATGTACCAGGTCCAATAATTCTCCTGATTCTGTAAGGTCCTTCCCAATTTGCTCTGAACTTCCCGTCTTCTTTCAAGGCGTTGGGGATGGTTGACTTTTGCAACACCAGATCTTCTTCTCGTAAGGGTCTGTCTTTCACGCGGGAGTTGTAATAACGAGCAATCCTTTGTTGGTAAGCAGTTAGCTGTATAGCAGCAAGATCTCATCGCTCATCAAGTAAATCCAGATTCTCTCGTAGCCCCTGGAATTCACTTCTCGTACATAGGGAATTATCCTTGGCGAGACAGCTCCGACCTCTACTAGTATTAAAGCTTCAATTTCGTATACTAAGTTGAACGGTGTTTCCCCTATCGATACCCTACTCGTGGTCCTATATGCCCATAAAATACTAGGCAGCTTATCCACCCAAGCCCCTTTCTCTTTGTCCAGACGAGTCTTAAGGCCATGAAGTATGGTCCTATTACTGATTTATGCTTGGCCATTACTTTGCGATATGACACTGAAGATATCCTGAGTTGGATCTTTAGTCCTTCGTAGAAATTTCGAAAGGCATCACAATCAAACTGCTTCCCATGATCTATATTCAAGATTCTCGAAATTCCAAATCGACAGATTATCTCTTTCCAAACCATTGCTTCAACCTTCTTCTCAGTTATTGTGGCAAATGGCTATGTTTTTATCCATTTAGTAAAATAATATGTTACTACTAACAAGTACTTTCGTTAACCCGTGGCTACTAGGAATGGTCCTAGTATATCAAGCCCCATTGGGCGAACGGTGTGGGCTAATATGTACTTTAAAGGGTCGATATTGGGGAGGTCTTCAAAGAGGCAAATCTTTGACACTTGTCATATTTTCGCACTTTATCAAGTGCGTCTTGCTTGAGCGTGGGCCAGTAGAAACCTGCTCTGAGTATTTTTGTTGCCAAAGCCCAGGCTCCTAAATGCTCTCCACATATCCCCTCGTGAACTTCAGCCAATGTGTAGTTAGCTTGTTCTGAGCCTAAACACTTCAACAGTGGCATGGTATATCCCCTTTTATAGAGCTCCCCATTCACCAAAGTGAATTTTGTACTTTGAATTCTCATTCTCCGGGCTTCTTCTTTTTCATCAGGAAGTGTTCCCTCCATTAAATACTGTTTCATGGCGTCCTCTAGTCAGTACCGACTTCAATTTCTAACACCCCTTCTTCTTCTATGCTCAATTTTACCAACCTTTCTACTTTCATGAACCCCCCAATAGCTTCTTTGGAGGATGTTAATTTAGATAGGGTGTCGACATGGCTATTTTCAGATTGATCAATTTGAGCTAGCTGGAAATTATCAAATGATTGAGCTAACCACTGAACCTTTTCCAGGTACGAAATGAGAGTAAATTCCCGCACTTCATACTGCCCCTTGAACTGGTTGATGACAAGTTGCGAATCGCTATGGGCTAGCAAATTTTAAACTTGGAGCTCCCTTGCAAGTTTCATGCCACAAATTAGAGCTTCATATTCAGCCACATTGTTAGAACTAGGAAAATCAAAGCATAGAGAATACTCTAACATTTCTCCTTCTGGCGATACTAGTGTAAGACCCGTATTTCTAGATGTAAACCTTATGGATTCATAAGTGTGGTAATGTACTTGTAATGTGAAGTACAATTGGTGGAAAGTCTATAAATGTAATGTACATACGTGTAATATGAGTTTGCAATGTACATACAATTTTCCTTGTGTATGAATATGAAGACATAAGCTTTTATAAGTGATAAATGTGATTGGAGCTCAAAATGAGTAGTGTGGTAAATGGAAGGAAGTTGCATGAATCTAAATACTTCCATTTGGTTTTATATTGTATACCTTTGGGTATACAATGAATACATGCAAGTTTTAATGTGTATGAGGTATGGATGGATGCCATTTTCAAGTTTCAAAGGTGGAGGAATGAGGAAATGACTATGGCAGCAAATTAAGGATTGTTTAGGTGTGAATTACTGTAGAAAACTATAGCAAATCTGGAAAATATGAAGGCCAGATCGATCTCATAGGATGAGAGATCGATCTGGAAGAGCTAGAATGCTTTTATTTGGGCAATGGAATAAAGTAGATTGATCTCCAATGGGGCCAGATCGATCTCCTAAATATTCTGTAATGAAAAGATCGATCCTTAAGCATATAGATCGATCTCCTTAGCTCTCTGTTTGGAGCAGATCGATCTCAAGCTTCGAGAGATCGATCTCGTGCTTAAAATGACGTGAAAAAGAGGAATTTAAGGGGATCAGATCGATCTCCTCCTAGTGCAGATCGATCTCCTCAAGCTATTTCTATAAAAGGAGTGCTGAAATCTGAAATTTTTGGGAAAACAACATCACCCTTCCATTTTTCACCCAAAACCTAAGTTTATCTCTCTAAATTCAGTCCATTTCCAATAAGAATTGAGGGAAGGCTATAAGTTACAAAGTTGATCATCTTGAGGAAGAGAATAACATAGTTGAAACCCAAAACCTCATTGTTGGTATTGAAGGAGTAAGGAACATTTCCCATTTGGTGCAAAAGAGAAACTAGATTGGTAAGCTTCTAACCTTTCAACCTAAGTACATTTGTCTAATTGTTGATTTTGGAATTAAGTTGGATGTGTATTGATGGATAAATTATCTAGGGATGTGGTTGAATTGGTGTGACCTAGAAAATCTAGAATAGGTGTAGTGTGAGAAGATATGGGTTGAATGAGTTTATGATTTATGGGCATGCTAAAGTTGTTAGTGAGGTAATGTGTATGATTTTAGATGGTTAAATGGAACTACATTATGGGTTTAAGGGAAATTATGGAAAATGAGTATGTGAATACTTGATAAATGCCATAGTGAAGAAATCAGGGAAATATGAACACTATGAGCTTAATATCGATTTAACATCGATTTGGTAAGGATCCATAGACTCGCGTTATGGGTAAAGTAATGAAACGAGGCCCCATAAGTGTTAATAGAGACTATAAGTCGAATCGACTATAGTAAACGCAAGAGTTGGATTATGATAGGCTAAAATGTTGTGAAATATGTTTATGTGCAGCTCCGGAGAGTTTGTTGGAGACGAATCGAGCCGCACGAGTAAGCAGCTTTAAGGAAGAGGAATCAAACTACGCGATTCCAGGTAAGAGAATTCTGTAACTATATAGAGGTAGTTGCTCGTATTTTATGGGTGGATATAGGGCATTTATGAAATGCATGAATGTTTAAGTAAATGGTTGTTGATATGCGTGATTAGCTACGAGAAATTGTATGAGATTTGGTTTTCGAAATGGTTCTTGGAAAAGGGAATAGTAAGGCTAATAATTGCATAAATCACGTGTTCTGAATGTTTTCACAAAACAGCATACTTTGCTTTGACCAAATTAATAAATAGGTTGGCTAGTATTTGAATGATGTTGTGAAATAGCCCATGTGAGGCGCTGAACATGCTTTGAGATGTTTTGAATATATGTGAGCTGCCTATCGTGTGTATGTGATTTAATTCGCGCAGGAGCCTCGCTCGCGCTAGATTTCGATGTTTTCATTTGTATGAAACGTGCTGGAGTTTAGCTCGAACATTGATTTGGAAACTACGATGATGCTTTATAAACCGTACTGGAGCTTTTGCTCGTACGTGGATTTCAAGTGGTTTTTCTTATGCGTATAACCGTACTGGAGCTATGCTCATACATGGTTTCTTTATGATATGATGCATGAGTCGTGCTAGAGCTTTACTCGCATAAGTTTGCACATTGTGGTACGTATGAGGCCGTGGAAGTTGGTAAGATCCTCAAGCCTTACATCCTTAAGCCCGAGGAGGCAGGGAGGCTCTATTCGGTGGGGAAGCTCTCTTACGGAAAGATCCTTAAGCCCTGGAGGGGTGGGGAGGCTATGTTCGGCAGGGAGGCTCTCCTACATGGGTATGGAAAATTCTTGGTATGGGGTAGATAAGACATAGGAATGGCACCTCAACCACAATATGAGTCTGCGAAGTACAATGCACCGTGTATATCACATGGAGTACGATGTACTGCGTGATGATTTTGTGATGAGAAAGTCTGGCGAGGGATAATCCACTTTCATGCCAGCACGATACCCTGCACACTTAGATGCATGTGGTTTGGGATGATTTATGATGTAGTTGGCTCACATAATCACTTGTGATATAGTGACCTAGTTTTTATACATATGTGTGATTGTGATTGTGATTGTCCAAGGTAGACCCAATGGAGGGGTCGAGCCTTATGGAATTTTAAATTGAGAAATGGTAATGTTGGTTGTGAGTGAGAAAATGATTTGTGATGTGATTGTATGTGTTTGAGAAAGCGCTTTGCGATGTGATTTAAAATGAGGTTTCTTGAATGAATTTCCCTTTTTATGAGGTTAAATGAGAATGAGCATGAGACGATTTTACATGTTGATGTTTCCATGTTTTATATGCCAATTTTACATGATTTTGATACATGATATATGTATATTCATACGGCATATATTTATTTCCTCATGCTCGGATTATAAATGATTTATGCATCACATTATCAGCATGTAGATAAAGTAGTTTTCTATCATGCTTGCATTATTACCTTACTGAGCGTGTGGTTGCTCATCCCTATCTATTTTCCCCCTCCTACAGAGTGTGCATAGTAGCCCAGCGAGGACTGGGGCATTTTATTTTGGACATCCGCTGCTTCCATCGCTAAAAGGTATATACACAAGATTCTTTTTGTATCTAAACAATGTAAGAGCACAGTAACCATTGAGTTGTAATTATGGGGGATGTAGATGTCAGTAATTGTATTTTGTATAAGTGAATGATGGACTTTCATGTATATGACATCACTTTTATTAATTGAGAATTAATGTTGCGACTGAATTATTACTGACTTACAGCCCAACAGTGTAGTAGTAAGTTTGTTCATGACCGAGTAAGGAAAGGAATAAATGCGAAAAATTTATTGAGATTTTGGGTTGAGAGAAATGAAAAAGGGTCGTGACAACTAGTACAATGCCAACTCTGCTTCCCCTGACACTTGACGCCCCATCAACAAACAGCTTCCACCATTCTAACTTTTCCTCCTTGGGATCTTCTCGACATGTGCACTCAACAATGAAATCTGCCAATGCTTGTGCTTTGATAGCTTGCCGAGGCTAGAAAGAAATATCATACTCTTTGAGTTCAACAACCCACTTCACTAACAATCCAGAATGCTCGGGCTTCTGGAGTATCTGTCTCAACGGTTGATTTGTTAATACCATTATCAAATGTGCCTGAAAATAAGGATGTAGTTTTCGAGCAGCCATGGCAAGTGCTAAGGCTACTTTCTCAGCTTGCAGATACCTTGTTCTACCTCCCGAAGCACTTTGCTTACATAAAAAACTAGCCTATCTCCTTCTGCAGTTCTTCTTAGTAAAACTGCACTAACCGCTTTATCGCCTACCCCAAGATACATAAACAGATGTTCCCCAGTTAAAGGCCTTGACAGTAATGGGAGCTCTTTCAAATACTCATTTAACTTCTCAAAGGCCACTTGACATGCTTCAGTCCATTCGAAGTTTTTCCCACCTCAAAGTGTCTTGAAGAACGGTAGAATTCTTTCAGCAGGTTTTTCCAAGAAATAGTTCAATACGGCTATTCTCCCCGTCAGCCTTTGCACCTCTTTGAAAGTAACTGGAGGCCTCATGTCCAAAATGGCTTGGACCTTTTCAGGGTTGGCCTCAATCCCACGATTGGTTATCATAAATCCCAAAAAATTTTCAGATTAGACTCTGAATGAACACTTGTTAGGATTTAGCTTCATGTTATACTTCCTTAGCACTTCAAAGACTTTGGATAACCTTAAAGCATGAGATTCCCCCCTCTTTTCTCTTCATAATCGTATCATCCACATAAGCTTCCATTGTGTTGCCACGCAGATCCTTAAAAAATCTGTTCACCATACGCTGATACGTAGCACCTACATTTTTTAGGCCAAACGACATCACTCTGTAGCAGAAAGTACCTTTGTTAGTGATGAAATACGTCTTTTCCTTATCTTCGGGGTGCATTAGGATCTGATGATAACCGGAGAATGCATCCAAGAAACTAAGAAACTTGTACCTTGAAGTTTCATCTACTAGCTTATCTATTCAGGGCAATGAATACGAGTCTTTGGGACACGCCTTATTCAAATTGGTAAAGCCCACACATATTCTCCATTTTCCAGTAGCTTTCTTCACCATTACCACATTTGCTAGCCACTCCGGGTACAGAACTTCCCGAATGAATCCAGCTTCAGGCAGCTTGTTTACCTCTTCTTCGATGACCAGCTGTCTCTTAAGGGTGAAATTCCTTTTCTTCTGTTTAACAGGTTTCACCCCGGGCAACACGTTGAGCTCATGGAAGATGACTTCTGGATCAATTCCAGGTATGTCAGCAGGGGTCCATGCGAAAACATCAACATTATCTTTTAAGCACTTGGCTATCTCTTCCTTCACTTCGGGCCTCAATTGTCCTCCGATGTACACCTTCTTCTCTTCGTCGTCAGCTTCAACTTTATTTCTTCCATCTCCTCCATAGGTCTTGGCTTATATGGTTTCGTGATAGTAAAAGTTTCTTTTCTCTGCACCCCCTTACATGTAGTTGATGCAACATTTCATGTTCTCTCTCTCTCCTTTGGTCTCCTCTTACTTGCCCTACACCTCCGGGGGTTAGGAACTTCATCACCAGATAACACGGGGAGAGTACGGCTCTCATGTCATTCAACAACGGCCGTCCAAGAATAACATTATAGGCCAAAGATGTTGATTTGACCACCATAAACAAGACCTGTCTTGTAACGCTCTTAGGGTCTTCACCTAGAGTAATAGGTAGTTCAACCGACCTTGCCACATTCACCTTCTCTCCTGTGAAGCCAAACAGGGGAGTAGTTACGGGCTTCAATTTGTCTTCACTCAGATTCATTTTTTTGAAATAATTCTAATAGATAAGGTTCACTGAGCTCCTATTATCTACCAATATTCGACCTATCGGATGTTTAGCGACGACTGTCGATATGACCATAGGATCATCATGTGGAACAATAACATCTCCTTGATCAGCAGGCGTGAAAGTAATTACCTCTCCGTCTTCAGCCGCTTTCATCACAAAATGGACCTGGTATGCTTGTCTAGCATAAGCCTTACGTGAGGCAGATGAGCTACCGGCTACGTATTCTCTACCAGAGATGACAGGAATAGTGACTTCTGTAGGCTCATTATCTATCTGCTGATTTCTACGTTCCCCCTACCTTACCCCATTTCCTCTTTCTTCATTCCTCCTTTTGTTTGCTCTGTTATCATTGCGTCCATCTCGTAGTCTGTCGTCTCCTCGACCACGCACAGGATATTGATTTCTCTCGTTCCTCTGTATGTAACAATCTAACAGCCCTTCTCTAGCTAATCTCTCAAGCTGATTCATCAGATTGCAACACTTCTCAGTCGAAAGACCAAAGGCGGAGTGGAAGCTACAATAGGATCTAAGGTCTCGTCCTAGATTTCCCTCACCTCTCCTAGGGAATTGAAGCATCCTAGTTCTTTCAATCGCCTCTAGGATCGAAGCACGTGGTTCAGTAAGCCGTGTGTAGTTCGTATACTTCAACTTCGGGGTTTTCCTGATTTGTTTGATCTCCCCATATTCTTCTTATCAGGCTCTCTTTCTCGCTTCCTTCCTTCTTTAAAGTCTCGTGTTGGAATTATTTTCATCACCTCCTCTTGAGTGATATACTTGTTTGCTCTAGAGAATAAGTCTGAAATTGTCGTTGGCTGATACAATGATAATGATTCTTGGAGTTTTTCAGACCTTGTTCCCTATAGCATGGTTGTCACTGCTATCCCCACTTGTAGGTCATGTACCTCAAGAGTAGCATCACGAAATCGATCTACATAGCTTTTTAATGACTTTTTGTTTCCTTGCCTTAGGGTGTGCAGATAGGTGGCTTCCTTCCTTTTCTGACTATTTATCATAAAGGCCTTCAGGAATTCATTTCTCAGCTGATTGAAAGACAAAATAGACCCTTCTGGTAAGTTGTTGAACCACTTCAGTGCATGGTCCGTTAAGGTTAGAGAGAATGTTTTACACATAATCTCATCCTCCCATCCATGTAATAGCATGAATGACGCATAATTTTCAACATGGTCATAAGGGTCAGTCTTTCTGGCATATGTTGTTATTTATGACATCTTAAACTTTGGAGGCAATGGTTTCCCCATGATCGCTGTGCTGAATGAGATTCTTCTTCTCTGGTTCTCTTTAACCGGAACTAACTTTTTCTCTTCTAGGATTTGTTCAACCATTCTCTTCATGTCCATGACATCTTGTGCCGTGGGCGTAGGTCGATCTTAGACCTTTTCGATATTACATGAATAAGCTTGGTCACAATCAACAGTCTCTTTCCTTGTTGTATAGGTTATGAGTTTGGTTCTGCTCAGTCCGAGATAAAACGTTTACCATTTCGATTTCAGGGTTTCATGTTGGATCTATTTCTGAGCCTCTCCTTCCCATATAGGAGCTCATCATTCCAACACCTCATATACCATCCATACATCCAGCATCTATCCCCGTTGGACTTTTAAGATTTTTGACATTCGAGCGTCGTAGGCCCCTAACAATCTCTCGTGCAGCGTCTCTCATACCCTGACGCCTCAAGCCTTCTACAGCTTCGTGTGAGGGGTTTTTCGCACCCTGGCGCCTCAGATATTCTTCGCTCTCACGTGTGGGGTCCCGCTCACCCTGGCGGCCTAAGTCTCGCACACCCTCATAGATGTCTCGCGCACCCTGGCACATAAAGCCTTTTGTATTGTTCTCGACCCCCTGGCGGTCACAGTCTCTTGCACCCTCGCAAATGGAGTCTCGCACACTCTCGAGCATAAAGCCTTCTGCCACGTCTTCGACACCCTTACGGCCAATGTCTTGCGTACCCTCGCGAATGGAATCCTGTGCACCCTGATGCATCAAATCCTGGTGCATCAAATATTCTATAGGGTCTTGCGCACCTTGGCGACCAGAGTCTCGCACACCCTCACGGATGGAACCCTGTACACCCTCGTGAAAAGAGTCTCGCGCACCCTCGCGTATCAAATCTTCCACTGGGTCTCGTGCACCCTTGTAGCCATTGTCTCTCATACTCTCGCGCAGGTTATCAATCACACCCTGGCACCTCCTGTCTTTCGCACTCTCGCGTAGATTGTCTTGCGCACTTTAGCACCTCAGGCCTCCTACAGCTTTACGCGTGAGGTCTTCCTCAACCTCGCACAATAGGTCTTCTGCAGCCATAAGCACAGGGGTTCCAGCACCCTAACGCCTTAAGCTCTCCCCAGTCTCGCACCCGAGCTCCCCAGCCTCCGAAGTACTCCTTCTCTGTGTTCTTTGCTCCACCAAGTTCTGAACGGTTGGTGGCAGATTCACCTGCGGGAAGGCGCCCATGAACAAGTTGACCATAACGTGCAAGGCTTGGGTAGTCTATTCTCCCTATTTCCTCATGGCCTCAACTTCTGCTACAGGGATCGTCATCATATTGGACTCTCTCTCCCCTGAACTTCATCTCCACAGTCAAGTGGAGAGCTTGCAATATCTTCACTTTCTTCATTTCTGATTGCTGCTGAACGTGTTCGTACCATTGTTGTAGAGCCAAAAACTTTTCTTCCGGTTCCCATAGACAGTGCCAATTGTTGTTGCAAATGCACAACAATGATGAATTGCTGACGTCTTGACTTCGAACTTCGTGTCACGTGCTACTGAAAACTCTACAAGAATAAGAATGGTCAAAGGGACGCAGGGATTTTTCCCTACGTAAGCACTCCGATGCTTAAGCCAGAATGAAATTTCGACAACGTTTCAGTTCAGTGAAAAAATAGAGAATTCATTGAATTCATAGATCATACCTGACCCCATTTATAGGGAGTAATCCCTTCTTTAATTATGTATTTATCCATCCACATTAACCAGAGATATTTAAGGGCAAAATCATCCAGGTAAATTTTAACATAGAGTCTTCTCTCATCTGTGTTCAATTTTAGTGTGACACGTGGCACCTTATAATGATGACACGTAATATATTCTTTTTATCTTTTTTCTTATTTTATTTTACTTATAACAATGCTAAATTGAAGAAGTTAAAGCCTGTAATTGTTCATTTAAATTACCACGCAGATAAATTTCAAAGAATGAAAGCAGTTGAAGAGTTATATTTTAATGGCAAGCACGACGCATTAGACCATTTCCCAGACGGTTCTGAATGGTAGGAGTAGCACTGCTGTCTGCTGAGGATCTCATGTTGACTCATGGATGGCTCACCAGTTCACTTGTTGTAAACTCACTTGGTACTAGTAGGTTATTCTAATATTACTTCGAGAAAAGTGCAAATGTCTTTCTTTTTCTTCCATTTTCCTTTAACTTTTGCTTTGCAAAAAAAAAAAAAAAAGAGAAAAACGACTTGGATGAAGATAAGGAATGTGAATAGGAAAATGAAATTAAGGTTGTGAAAAGGGAAGAGGTTAACGGTGAAAATGAAAGTGAAGTAGAAAGCCGCGAAGATGAAGAGGAAGACGATGACAATAATAAAGATGATGATGACGACGAAGATGACAACGAAAAAAAGGATGATAACAAAGATGAAGCGCAAGTCATTCACTCTTTCGGTGGTCCTTCGGTGGAATCAGTTGATGATGACGAGGACGAGGATGATGAATACGGTGAAGACAACGACGATGACGATGAAGAAGGTGAAGAGGAGGTAAATTCTTTTAATCTACTTTAATTCCAGTTAATTTTGTGATTATTTCAAAATTTTTGTTTTTTCAAGTCCTATTTCGCTTAAACTATTTAGATCTTGTGTTTTTCTTACTTTTTTTCTTTGTTAATTGTTTGGTTCTTTCAACAATACAAGGTTAAGCTTAAAATCTTTGAAGTCTTTTTTGCGATTTTTCAAAAATCAAGCTTAAAATTTCATGTATTATACAACTTCTTGAAGGATATTTCATTTTTTCGAAGTTTTACTCTTAGATCGATTTTTCCTTCTCCATCTCCAGGAAAGGAGAATAGAAGCGAAGGCTTCCACAGTTTAACCTCAGATCGTTATTATAACGATTTTTACTTTTTATTGTTCCACGTCAGCAAAAAGCAAGTGATAAGTGGGCACACGAGTAGTTCAATTGGTATTTAACAGTTAAATTAATGGTTCAATTGATGAAAAGATCAATTTATTACAATAGTGTAATGTTTGAGACCAATTTGTTATGCCGCCCAAACTATAGGGATCACAGGTGCAATTTATTCTTTTTCTTTTCCATTATTTTTTACTCTTTCTCTCTTTCAATCCGTTTTTTATTTTAAATCTAATTATCAAACACATGACTTTTTAGGTGTTAGCTCTAAATTTGTACATTTATTTTTGAAATGATAAGTACTTAAGCATATTTAATTGTATGATCAATAGTGTAAATTTGCTCATCTAATTCAAGTTTTTCACAAAACTATATCATAAGTTTTTTATTAATATAATGACCATAATTTAAATGATTATTTTTAATTGATCTTAATTTATTAAGATATTGTTTTTTGAATATTTTACTTAGTAATTTTCTCATAATATTACTGAAAATATATTAAAAATTACTTGATAAATTATAGGCTTAATTTTATGAATATAAAATTACAAAATATATATAAGAAATTAAATATAATGAAAATTATTATTTAAAATATATTTTTGCCTAAGAAATTCATTTTGAGGCAAAAGAATTGATCCCCTCTCTATAGGCATCGATCCCCCTCAAAATTAGTAGCTAAATTCCTTATTTTCAAAACGGAGGAATCGATCCTCTAAGGGAGGCATTAATCCCATAAGCAAAACCCTTGTCTTTTTAACAAGAAGGATCGATCCCCCCTCAAGTTAAGACATCGATCCTCTAGGCAGTTTTGGCCATTTTCTCTTATATTTTTTACAAATGGGATCGATCCCCTAAGCTCTGCAAGTAATCAACAGCCATATTTGTGTGTATTGCAATGGGATTTCAGCATTTAATGCTTCACCAACCTTCTCAAGGGAGTATAAATACAAGTATAAAAGACCATATAAACAAGAGAAACAACTTGCAATCTTTTTCAAACTTCAAAGAAAAAAAATCAAACAAATCTTTAGCTCACATCTCTTGTATTCATCTATTCTTTCATTTTTATACTCATCATCTTTTAAATGTTAACCTATTAGGGTACTTCTAGTCTACACAAAACACTTACCCACACTTGATTCTTGTAAACAAGGGGAGATAAACCCTTGAGAGTTAAACTTGTGAGAGTTGGGTAGTTACTTACTAAGTCGGATTAGGGTTTCTTCCTAAGCCACAAAAGGAAATGTAAGTGGTCAACCAACCTTTGAAGAGGTGTGTAAGGATTCATTTGTGATAATGGAATTGACATCCTTGACGAGAAGCTCAAGGGGAAAAGAGTAGGTTTGAGTTTGGCAACCTTTTAAATCTTATATTTGCGATTTTATCCCTTAAACTCTTTACTCTAAACACTTGATTTCAATACTTATTTTGCTCAATTGTGTGAATTGGTAGAAAATTGTCTTAAGTGTGATTATTTAGCATAAAACTTATTCATCCCCTCTCGGTTTGAGACAACAATCAGTATTGGAGCGTTGGCTCTTGATTAGAAAAGAATTAAATCCCTAAGAGTTAAGTGATTCTAGATGGCTTAAACGAATGTAGCAACTACTTTAGGTGGAGAGGAACATTTGTCACACCCCGACTCCAGGTGCCTTTCATCCATACATTTACCACATACGGTTGGGCTGTGAGCCGATGTAATTACTAATTTCATACATTTATAAAGGAAATATTTAAAAATTTTAATACACACACTCCCAGGCATGTGTGTAGATATACAAAATCGATTATATAAATATAATATCATTACATAACATCCCTATACAATTTTCTCATTGTCAATGTATGACTGTGCGATACAAAATGATAGATACAAAATGCTTATGTGTATACATTTCTTATACCTTAGCAACTGGTGGGATCTGACCAACACAAAACCAATCTGGAGATCACCGCACTGCTCTACTTCTCTGTATCTAGAGGGAAAAATAGTGGGATGAGCAAACCACAGCTCAATAAGGAAAATGATGCTAACAGGTATACACTGTACTATCTACATAGCCCATGCATGATAAACAAGGTCATCATTTATTATAAATGAAGTTATCAATAGAAAATGCATTCAAACCTTTTTCTCTCATAGGTATTTTCATAAAATCGATGCACAATATTTATGCTTAAGAAACATTTCATAAAACAGTGCTATCACAACACAAGCATTCAAATCAGGATATTTATCAAACCATAATATCTCTTTTCTTTTCACAAATCATTTCTTTTCATCAAATTTCTCTCTTTTCTGATTTTCTCAAATTTCTCTTTTCTCTGAGATAGGTAGGGAACTTTAGGCAAACAAATATCCACGACATATGGCCATAGTCAGTGATCCCAAGCCTCACTGATCAGGTGTGCACAGGGCATCACTTGCCTGAAGGGGGATGGGTCAGTCCTACCCTTTGGCTCATCTCAATCATCATCATCTTCCTCATCATATCACATACACTCACGGTGCAATGTACGCCATGTGTCATCTACGCAATACTCGTACCCACGTGCACCTAGCACGGTACATAGTATTCCACATACAACTACACGATTCAACGTATGCCCGTGGACCAAGTCTATCCACCCTACATCGATGGACTGATTGTCCTTAACCATGTCTCATATACCGGACGAGCAGAATCAGCGTGACACACAGTCATCACAAGGCTCTAGTGTGGTATCTCTCTTAGTGCGAGCAACTACTTCTAGCACTGTATTATCTCAAAGATCGTTGTACAAGCTAGGCTCCAGCACATCATCATCATCATAAAACCATAAAACTTGTGCGAGCTAAGCTCCAACATGGTTTATCAAATTCATGAAAACATATGCGAGTAAAACTCCAACATAGTCAAATCATCAAAACAGGTGTGAGTTAAGGCTCCAACACCAAATCACATCTCAAATCTGATAGCTGGTTATTTTTCTCTTTTAAAGACTCAAATCACGTTTATTAACATAGCATGTCGTTCCATGCTAAACATGTAAAACTAGCCAGCCTATCCATTATCATTTCTCAATCACAAAAACAACGTATAGTTGTAAAATCATTAAAAACATCCATGTCATGCTGTTTTCCTTACCGCATCCCATTTTCACAATATATACCATAATACATTTCATGTCATTTATGGCTCAATAGCTAAGCATAATATTTTTAGCGTCATAACTATTAAAATTGCTGTAAAATACGTACAAATACCTCTATCGCTAACATACAATCCCTTACCTTGAATTGCGTTTGAAACACCTTCGACTAGTTTGCTCCGTTCGCGATCCGGGTTAATTGAGTCTCAACGTATTCCAATCTACATGCATAAATCATTAAGTTATTTTCCTTTCGTTCTCTCAAACATTCATATGGTCATTTATTTATCTATTTATACTTCTCATGTCTTTTTATCATATTTCACCTTTTCCACTAGTATCACTATATCTTCCATTAGTTTTTCATCACTTCTCCATAAGTATTTCTTCATGGATTCCCTCTTAATATTACTCACTCATTATTACAATCATCATTCATATCTATATTTCACATACCATTCAACCCATAAAGTGTCTAGAACTCACATTTAAAGCTTGAGGGTTGAAGAACTTACTTAGCTTAGCTTTTTCCTTAGCCAAACTTGTAGTAGTCTATTCTCCTCCTCTTGACCAAACCAATGTGTGATTTTTGGGTATGTTTTTCTCCTTACTTCAAGGAATAACTTTCCCTTCTTTAGCTTCTTCCAAATCTGGCTGGATTATAGTGATATTTAGAATGAGAAAGCTTGGTTCTTTGAGGGAAATGAATAGGTATGGGTTTGGTAGGAAGAAAATATGATTTTCAGCTTAATTCTGTGCTCTTTTTATAGATGCAGAGACATGAGATTGATCTGGTCTCTTGTGGAGATCGATCTCTGCATGGTTTGGTAGTCCTTTTACCTAACATAACTACTACCAGATTGATCTGCTCTTCATGATGAGATCGATCTGTTGCAAGCAAAATTCTTCTTGGAGATTGATCTGCCTCTTGTAGGAGATCGATCATCTCCTTAAAATTCTTAACGAGATCGATCTGTTTTGTAAAAGGGAGATCGATCTGTCGCTTAAGGAAGATCGATCTCTTTTTGGCCGAGACATTCGGAGATCGATCTGTGCCTTGTGAGAGATCAATTCCTTACAGGCAGAGACTTAAGGAGATTGATCTGCCTTCCCATGAGATCGATCTGCCTTATTCAATTGGACTGATTCCTGACATTTTGTGAGAAGGGATCGATCTCTCCTTCATGGGAGATCGATCTGCTCCCCTCTTGCACCCCTATTACTGCAGGTTTCTGCAGATTTTCACTTTGTAATGCATCCTTAATTGCCTCATACCTCATTTTACATTACGTACACAACCAACGTATAATAGTACCCATTCCATATAATTCATAGGCAATAAAACTTGTGCACACAACTTAAAATCATGAATTGTACATTAGATTTCATAACTCCTACATCCTTTATTATTTGCACACATGTAGTTATGCGCATATACATCATAGCTTCATAAGGAAATACTTGTAAAACTACAGGCATTACATTTCTCCCCTCCTTAGAAAATATGGTCCTCCAAATTGAACCAAGTTTATTCCTCAAAAAGTCTATTTCTCCTTCATTAGGTTTTCTAACTCCCAAGTGCTTCCTTTGATGTATGATGTTGCCATAGGACCTAAACCAATGAAATCAACTTGTTCTGCAACACCTTCTCTTTTCTATCCAATATCTGGATCGATTTCTCTATATATGACATATTCTCTTTGTGCTACAATGGCTCATAGCTAAATACATGTGCTGGATCCGGATGGTACTTCCTGAGCATGAAAACATGGAAGACATTGTGAACCTCTGCTAGCTCAGGTGGTAAGGGCTAGTCTATATGCTCTATCTCCCACTCTATCCAATATCTCAAAGGGACCAATGTAACGAGGGCTTATTTTTCCTTCTTCCTAAACCTTGTTATTCTCTTAGAATGAGATACTTTCAAAAATACAGACTCACCCACAATGAACTCAAGTGGTCTCCTTCTTCTGTCAGCATAGCTCTTTTGTTGACTCTGTGCCATTTTCAGCCTCTCAAATATTATCCACACATCCTCTAAGGCTTGTCTAACCAAATCTGGAGCGAGCAACTGTCTGTCACCAACCTTTTCCCAACTAATAGGCGATCAGCATCTACGACCATATAGTGCCTCAGAAGGGGCCATACCAATACTTGAGTGGTAACTGTTTTTGTAGGCGAACTTAATCAGTGGCAAATGATCGTCCTATGAGCCTCTAAAATCTAGCAGACACGCTCTCAACATGTCCTCCAGGGTCTGTATAGTCCTATCTAACTAACCATCTGTTTGAGGATGAAAAGCGGTGCTAAAGCTCAATTGGATCCCTATCGCTTCCTGAAAATGTCCCCAAAAGTGGGAAGTGAAGCGGGCATCCCTATCAGAAACAACACTCACTGGGACTCCATGCAGTCGCACTATTTCCCGTACATATAAGTTCGCTAATACACTCAAAGTATCTGTAGATCTCATAGCTAAAAAGTGTGCCGATTTCGTTAACCGATCTACTATAACCCAAATAGCATCATAGTTCTTACGGGTTCTTAGTAACCCATCACAAAATCCATAGTGACGTGCTCCCACTTCCATGTCGGTATCGGTAGAGGTTGCAATAATCCTTCGGTTTCTAATGTTCTACCTTAACCTGCTGACAGATGAGACATCTAGCAACATACTCAGCTATGTCTCTTTTCATTCCAGACCACCAATATACCTTTTGGAGATTTTGATACATTTTACTGCTCCCCAGATGTACTGTGTATCTTGATGAGTCAGCCTCTGATAAAATCAACTTTTTAAGTTCTGGATCATTAAGGACACATATTCTATGTCTAAACCTTAGTAGTCCATCTGAACTTCATACAAAATCTGTGCCCTCACCTTTCTGAATTTGGCTCATTACATCCATACACCATTTATCATTCTGTTGAGCTTACCGGATTCTCTCAATCAACTTCGGTTCCAATCTCAAACTGGCGATAATCCCATGATCGATAATCTCAGGTGGGGTCACATCCAAACTAAGGTTCATGAATTGTTCCAACAAATCGTGCTCCCTAACCATCATATATGATACCAACCCGAGACTCTTTCTATTCAATGCATCAGCAAGCAAATTCGCCTTCCCCGGGTGGTACAAAATCTCACAATCATTGTCCTTGAGGAGTTCTAACCACCTTCTCTCTCATATTTAACTCCTTCTGTGAGAATAGATACTTAAGACTCTTGTGATCCGTAAAGATTTGGAATCTCTCACCATAAAGTAGTGGCGCCATATCTTCAATGTAAATACTACAACCACCAACTCTAAATCATGAGTGGGGTAATTCTTCTCATGATCTTTCAACTGTCTGGATCCATAAGCAACTACCCTTCTATTCTGCATCAAAACACAACCCAATCCTTGGTGTGAAGCATCTGTGTAAATAGAATAGTTTCTTGAGCTGTTAGGAATGGTGAGAACTGGCGCGGTGGTTAATTTGTGCTTAAGTTCCTAAAAGCTCCTCTCATATGCTTCATCCCACATAAAATCCACATTCTTTCTCGTAAGACGCGTCAACAGAGCAGCCAATCTAGAGAAACCTTCTACAAATCTCCTATAGTAACCAGCCAAACCCAGAAAGCTTCTAATCTCTATGACTGTCTTGGGCTGTTCCCACTGAACAATAGCCTCAATCTTGGATGGATCTACTGACACCTCATCCTTCGATATAATGTGGTCCAGAAAAGAAATCTGCTCTAACCAAAAGTCACATTTATTAAGCTTGTCATACAACTTTCTCTCTCGGAGGGTTTGCAAAACAATCCTCAAGTGCTGCTTGTGATCTTTCTTGGATCTGGAATAAACCAATATATCATCTATAAATACTATCACAAATTGATCCAGGTATGACTTGAATACCTCATTCATTGGAGCCATACAAGCTGCTGGCGCATTTGTCAACCCGAAAGGCATCACCAGGAATTCGTAATGACCATAACGGGTGTGAAAAGCTGTCTTAGGTACATCTTCCTTTCGAATCTTCAGTTGATGGTACCTAGACCTCATATCTATCTTGGAAAAGATTTGTGCTCCTCGAGCTGATCCAATAAATCGTCGATGCGCAGTAAGGGGTACTTATTTTTGATGGTAGCCTTTTTCAACATCTGATAATCAATACACAACCTGAGGCTCCCATCTCTTTTTTTCACAAACAATATCGGGGCTCCCCATGGTGAGACGCTCGGTCTTATAAACCCTTTATGTAGCATATCTTACAACTGCTTCCTTAATTCCTCTAGTTCAACTAGAGCCATCCTATATGGTGACTTGGATATTGGCTCTGTTTCAAGTGTCAAGTCTATACCAAATTCCATTTCTCTATCCGGTGGCAATCCCGGTAGGTCATCTGGAAAGACATCAGGAAATTCTCTAACCACGAGAATGTCATCTATATCCGGATGTGTTTTTTTCAAGTCCACCACATAAGTAATAAAACCTTCAAAACAACATTTATGTCATTTATGTACTAATGCACTCTACTTGCTACAAAATCAGGATTTCATTGCTTCTCATAAAATTTTACAATTAATTTTCTCAAGTAAGGAAAATGTAATAGACTTAGAGTGGCAGTCTAAGACAGCATGATTGGTAGCTAACCAGTCCATTTCTAAGATTACATCAAGGTCATACATATTCAGCAAAATCAAATTAGCTGTCGTGTACTTATCTCCTACTCTCACTTCACAATCTTTGTATACTTGTTTAACTAATTTACTAACTCTCACTGGAGTACTTATTAATAAAGTCCCATTTAAGTACGTGGGTTTTACAAAACCTGTTAACTTTAATGCATACGCAAGCGATATAAAGGAATGTGTAGCACCATAATCAAATAAAGTTATAGCTTCCAAATTGAAAATCAGAATTGTACCTTTTATCACCTCGAAAGAGGTATCTGCTAATGCTTGGTCTATCGCATATATCCCGCCTTAACCCACAACTTGCTTCCCTTTTTCTTCAGTCGTGGCTCTCTTTCTTGCAGGAGGTGTAACTGTAGGAACTTTCTCCAGCTCCTTACCCTTCTGTGGGATTACCTCAACTGCTTCTGGATAATCTCTTGCATAGTGGCCAAGCCTACCACATCTGAAACATCGTGCACACTGAAAATGATAAGGCCTACTACTATGATATTGCCCACATACTCTACACTGATCAGTAGTCGGTCGGGGTCCACCAATCGCTATACCCCTAGCTGGGACTGGAGTCGCATGCATAAAAGGTCTAGCAGCCTTATTCTGTGACTTATCTGCCTCACTCCGACGTTTACCAGCACCTCTTTGTCCAAACCTAACACTCTTGCCAACCCCAAATTTCCTCAGACCCTTATCCTTACCCCAACTGAACTCTGCAATATGCAGTCTTACTCACATAACTGGGCCCGTCGTACGGCTTCTCTGTATGTAGCAACATTGGGGCCAATTTAGCTCTAATCGAAGGCCTGAGTCCATCAACAAATCTGCGGACCCTAATAGCCTTATTCCTGATAGAGTCTGGATCATATCGGCCCAATAAGGTGCATCGTGACTCGTACTCATCCACTGTTCGGTTCCCTTGAGTCAGATTCAAAATTTTCATTTATAGTCTACACCGAGCAAAATTTGAGATGTATTGCTCTTTAAAAGCACCCAAAAATATATCCCACGTGATCACTGTACCCTGAGTTCTCAACATAGGTATGGTGGACTTCCACCAGTGCTCTGCTTCACTTCTCAATACAAAGGCCGCAAGCACTACTCTTTCCGTAGCTGAACACCTACAGAAGTCAAACAACTTCTCCATCTGACTGATCCAATCCTCAGCCACTGCTAGATCCTTTACCCCACCAAAAGAAGGAGGCTTAAAATCCATAAAATTCCTCAACCTCTCCATATCACAATCGTAACCATGCCCCAAATCATCATCATCATATGCTGCAGGGCCACTGGAGGAAGAACTGGCTGAATAGGGGGACCTCGTGGTCTATCCGGTTCGGGTTGTGTAGGTGCAGCATTCTCAAGTTTAGGTGCAGCTGCTGAGGGATTCGGTGTAGCCTGTCCTGCTGTACTGGGTATATCCTCCAATCTAGACATGATTCGACCCATCATGGTCATCATCGTACGCATATCTTCCTCTAATCAGGCTACCCAAGGATCGAGAGTCTCTATCTGATCTTGGGGTTCATGACTAGAGGACGATCTACTAAGCCTCTCAACCCTATCATTCCGCCTTTGAGCCCGTGAGCTCTCTCCCCTCTTACAGTGTCTCTCAAGCATAACTCACAAGCCTGCTGACTTTCCTACATTCATAATAAACTTTTAGATCACTACCAGCTTCATATACACATTTGTATCTAAATATCGCACAGTAACTTGGGGATGTACATTTCTTAGTCCTAAACATTGACTCACATCAGACCAACCTTGCTCTGATACCAAATTCTGTCACACCCCGACTCTTGGTGCCTTTCATCCATACATTTACCACATACGGTTGGGCTCTGAGCTGATGGAATTACTGATTCCATAATTTATAGAGGAAATATTTAAAAATTTTAACTCACACACTCCCAGGCATGTGTATAGATATACAAAATCGATTATATAAATATAATATCATTACATAACATAGCCATACAATTTTCTCATTGTCAATGTATGACTGTGCGATACAAAATGATAGATACAAAATGCTTATGTGTATACATTTCTTATACCTTAGCAACTGGTGGGAGCTGACCAACACAAAACCAATCTGGAGATCACCTCACTGCTTTACTTCTCTGTATCTGGAGGGGAAAAATAGTGGGATGAGCAAACCACAACTCATTAAGGAAAAGGATGCTAACAGGTAGATACTATACTATCTACATAGCCCATGCATGATTAACAAGGTTATCATTTATTATAAATGAAGTTATCAATAGAAAATGCATTCAAACCTTTTTCTCTCTTAGGTATTTTCATAAAACCGATGCACAATATTTTTGTTTAAGAAACATATCATAAAACAGTGCTATCACAACACAAGCATTCAAATCAGGATATTTATCAAACCATAATATCTCTTTTCTTTTCACAAATCATTTCTTTTCATCAAATTTCTCTCTTTTCTGATCAAATTTCTCTTTTCTCTGAGACAGGTAGGGAACTTTAGGCAAACAAATATCCATGACATATGGCCATAGTTAGTGATCCCAGGCCTCACTGATCAGGTGTGCACAAGGCATCACTTGCCTAAAGGGGGATGGGTCCGTCCTACCCTTCGGCTCATCTCAATCATCATCATCATCTTCCTCATCATATCACATACACTCACGGTGCAATGTACGCCATGTGTCATCTACACGATACTTGTACCCAAGTGCACACAGCACGGTACGTAGTATTCCACAGACAACTACAGGTTCAACGTACGCCTATGGACCAAGTCCATCCACCCTACATCGATGGACTTATCGTCCTTAACCATGTCTCATATACCGGGCGAGCAGAATTAGCGTGACACATAGTTATTGCAAGGCTCTAGCGTGGTATCTCTCTTAGTGAGAGCAACTGTTTCTAGCACTGTATCATCTCAAAGATTGTTGTGCGAGCTAGGCTCTAGCACATCATCATCATCATAAAACCATAAAACTTATGTGAGCTAAGCTCCAGCATGGTTGATCAAATTCATGAAAACATATGCGAGTAAAACTCTAGCATAGTCAAATCATCAAAACAGGTGTGAGTTAAGGCTCCAACACCAAATCACATCTCAAATCTGATAGGTGGTTATTTTTCTCTTTTAAAGACTCAAATCATGTTTATTAACATAGCATGTCATTCCATGCTAAACATGTAAAACTAGCTAGCCTATCCATCATCATTTCTCAATCACAAAAACAACGTATAATTGTAAAATCATTAAAAACATGCATGTCATGTTGTTTTCCATACCGCATCTCATTTTCACAATATATACCATAATACATTTCATGTCACTTATGGCTCAATAGCTAAGCATAATATTTATAGCGTCTTAACTACTAAAATTACTGTAAAATACGTACAAATACCTCTATCGCTAACATACAATCCCTTATCTCGAATCGCGCTTGTAACACCTTTGACTCATTTACTCCATTCACGCTCCGGGTTAATCGAGTCTCAATGTATTCCAATCTGCATGCAAAAATCATTAAGTTATTTTCCTTTCCTTCTCCAAAATATTCATATGGTTATTTATTTATCTATTTATACTTCTCAAGTCTTTTTACCATATTTCATCTTTTCCACTAGTATCACTATATCTTTCATTAGTTTTTCATCACTTCTCTATAAGTATTTCTTCATGGATTCCCTCTTAATATTACTCACTCACCACTACAATCATCATTCATATCTATATTTCGCATACCATGCAACCCATAAAGTGTCTGGAACTCACATTTAAAGCTTGAGGGTTAAAGAACTTACCTAGCTTAGCTTTTTCCTTAGCCAAACTTGTAGTTGTCTATTCTCCTCCTCTTGACCAAACCAATGTGTGATTTTTAGGTATGCTGTTCTCCTTACTTCAAGGAATAACTTTCCCTTCTTGAGCTTTCTCTAAATCTGGCTGGATTATAGTGATATTTAGAGTGAGAAAGCTTGGTTCTTTGAGGGAAATGGATAGGTGCGGGTTTGATAGGAAGAAAATCTGATTTTCAGCTCAATTCAGTGCTCTTTTTATAGATGTAGAGGCATGAGATCGATTTAGTCCCTTGTGGAGATCGATCTCTGCATGGTTTGGTAGTCCTTTTTCCTAACGTAACTACTACCATATCGATATACTCTTTATGATGAGATCGATCTATTGCAAGCAAAATTCTTCTTGGAGATCGATCTGCCTCTTGTAGGAGATTGATCTTCTCCTCAAAATTCTTAATGAGATCGATCTGTTTTGTAAATGGCAGATCGATCGGTCGCTTAAAGGAGATCGATCTCTTCTTGGCTGAGACATTTGGAGATCGATCTGTGCCTTGTGAGAGATCGATTCCTTCCAGGCAGAGACTTAAGGAGATCGATCTGTCTTCCCATGAGATCGATCTACCTTGTTCAATTGGACTGATTCCTGACATTTTGTGAGAGAGGATCGATCTCTCCTTCATGGGAGATCGATCTGCTCCCCCCTCCTACACCTTTATTACTGTAGTTTTCTGTAGATTTTCACTTTGTAATTCATCCTTAATTGCTTGATACCTCATTTTACATTCTGTACACAACTAATGTGTAATAGTACCCATTCCATATAATTCATAAGAAATAAAACTTGTGCACACAACTTAAAATCATGAATTGTACATTAGATTTCATAACTCCTACATCCTTTATTATTTGCACACATGTAGTTATGCACATATACATCATAGCTTCATAAGGAAATACTTGTAAAACTACATGCATTACAACATTCTATGGTTAGATCACCTCTTTTTAATAGACAAAACTACTATTATTGAAAAGCTAGAATGATGTTGTTTGTGTAAGCAAATGACTATGAGGTGTGGGGGACCATAGTTAGAGGTCCTCAAATTCCTAAAAAGAAAGTAGATGGAATCGAGGTTTTAAAGGATGAGGATGAATAGGATGCCATTGATATCAGAATGACACAGTTGAATGCCAAAGCAATGCACACACTTTTTATAAACTAGGCCCTAATGAGTATAATAAAGTCTTTTTTGTGAATATACGAGCAAGTATGGGATAAACTTCCAATTACTCATGAGGGACAAGTCAAGTGAAGGAAACCAAAGTAAGAATGCTTGCACATGAATATGGGCTTTTTAGAATGAAACCAGAAGAGTCTATTAGTAAAATGTCAACTAGATTCACCGATATAGTCAATAGACTTAAAGTTTTAGGAAAGTCCTACTTTGATGCAGAGATAGTAAAAAAAATTCTAAATAACTTGCTTAAGTCATAAGAGGCTAAGTTTACTACCATAGAGGAGTCTAAGGATCCTCACACACTCTTTCTTGATGAGCTCGTGGGCTCACTACTTACTCATGAAATGAAATTGAAGAGAAATCAAGAACCACCAAAGAAAGTAGGGGTCGCATTAAAATCCTTTACTCATGAGGAAGTTAGAGATGACAAATAAGAGATTGGAGATGATGAGGACTTAGGGTTGGCAATGTTTGCCAAACGATTTAACAAGTTTATGAAGATGAGGCCTCGTGGAAATAATAAGAAACTTCAAAGAAAAGAGGTCATTAGAGATGAACCAAATAGCAGGGAAAAAGATTCTTTAATGTACTATAAATGTAAGAAATCAGGTTATATTAAATTTGAATGTCATTTGCTTAGGAGACAACATGATAGGAAGCCTAAAAAGAAGCAATGATGACTACATAGAGCGATAATAATAGCTCCGATGAGGAAAACATTGAAGATAAGGTAGCCAATCATTGTTTCACGGCCATTGGTGATGAAATGGTGAATTTTATCTTTCTTGAATGTAATGATTATTCCTTCGATGAATTACAAGATTCCTTTGATGAGTTAGCTAGTGAATATGAATGCATGAACTCTAAATACAAGAAAATGATTGCAAATTTGAAAAGGGAAATGAAATGTTGTTAAATGCTAAGCTAAAGGCTTAAAATAAATAAATAGAAGAAGCAAATTTAGAGACAAGTGAGTTGAATAAAAAGAACACAAACTTGCATAACTCATTTTCTAGCTTTTATATGGGTCTACTTGGACCATATGCTTTAGACTTAAAGGGCATTTTTTTGATAAAGATGAGTTAGGATACAATGCAAATAAAAAAGAAACTTATCTTAAGAATTTTCTTGTATGCAAAAATGTTATGCATGATATGTCACTCACTTATTCTCTTTGAAATAGAATGTCATATTTCACAATGTTGGCTCTACCGAGAGGGGGGTGAATTGGTTTTCTAACAATTATGGCAAATTTTAAATTAATCACAATTTAATCACAAATGATAATGAGCAATATAGTGCAATATAACAATTTAATGCAAAGTAGGGAAGAGAGAAACAAACACAATCGTTTATAGAGGTTCGGCCAAACTCTTGCCTACGTCCTCTCTCCTTTACCTTCTTGTCAAGTGTTTTCTTTCTCTCTTTCAATAGAGCTTACACAGTTCCTTTTGCAGGTTAAGGAATAACCTCTCTACCCTTAGCAATACAGAAATGTATTCACCCTTTTACAATGTCTCTCACTGAGGAACAATCCTCTTTTCTTTTTGGGTATGGATGAATACAGAATAAGGCTTTACAATGGGTAGCGCTAACAAAGCTTGTTGCACTTAAGCTTGTACAATGAATTTCAATTAATGAGCAATAGGGACACAAAGAATGAATGAATTAAAGCTTGAGAATGTTTGGAATGTGCAGCAATAGTGTCTCTCTTCTCTTTGTCTTCAATGCTTGGTTAAATACTGAAGGATTGGTAGTTGGAGCATTAAATGCTATTTTTCCCGTTGTGATTTGCAGAAACTAGCCGTTGGGTACCTCCAGTAGAGTGCCAGATCGATCTGCCATCTTGGCCAGATCGATCTCTTAGTTATAAATCCTGCAAGATCAAAGCACAAATACACAAGGAGATCGATCTCATAGGTTAGCAGATCGATCTGTTAGTTTAAAAATAATAAGGCAGATCGATCTGTCGAATAGGCAGATCGATCTCCTAATCTCTCTGTTTGAGGTAAGATCGATTTCCAGATCGATCTGCCATGCAATCTCGTAGAGAGGAGATCGATCTCTCAACAACACAGATCGATCTCTTTAGCTCTCTGACTTTGAGGAGATCGATCTCTTCCTTACCAGATCGATCTCATAAGTTCTCTGTTTGAGTGTAGATCGATCTCTCAGATCGATCTATAGTCTTAAGCTCTTAAGGGAGATCGATCTCTTCATAGACCAGATCGATCTCTCAACTCTAGCTTGAACCAGATCCATCTCTTACCCCTTGCAGATCGATCTCATTCTTCCTAAATACCTTTGTAAAGATTTAAGGCTTGCCAGATCGATCTCTTCCATCATGAGATCGATCTCTCATTAAGTAAAAACCCAGGAGATCGATCTCTCATCAGCCAGATCGATCTCTCATCAACAGAACTCTAAGTTCTGGTACTAGTAACCTCTAAACATGTTTCTATATCAACTTAATGTTATAAAATTAACTTGTTTTGTCATTTCAAAATACATTAACTCAATAATCTCCCCCTTTTTGATATGACAAAACATAAGATAAACATGTTTAGTGAATTTTTGCAAAAGCTCCCCCTTTTTGTGAGCTCCCCCTTTCTTTTAGCTTTTTGGTTTTGTTACTTGCTTAACTCCCCCTCAATTTAATCATTCTTAGAAACCTTTATGTATCTTAGCACAAACAAACACACACAGTTCTCCCCCTTTTTGTCATATCAATAACACAAAACTATAAAACTCATGGCATTTCAAAATTAATATTTTCATTAACACAACCAATAACAAGTCAAAAGGTATTTCATTCAAGCAAATTCATCATAATTAACATCAAGTAACTAACATGATATCACTAAACAAAAAACAAACACCTAAGGCCTAAGGTGAGGGAGGAACACGATCCGAAAGATTCTCAACATGCGTGCGTGTTACTTGGAGCTCATCGAACATCGCCTCTTGAGCCTCTTAAATCTTATCCACCCTTTGGGTTAAGTCCTCGATCATACGCCGCTGAGTGGCAAAGTCGTCATCTATCTTGTGACTGAGGTCACTCACCATCTGTATGAGCATCTCCAAGCCAGCAGGAGACGATGTTGGTGCAGTGGGAGGAGCAGTTGAGGACGACGATTCAGGAGCTGGTGCTGCAGGTCGGTGCACTGGCTCAACAGTGGGGTCCTCCTCCATAGCCTCTACAGGTTGCTGGTCCCTCTTTTTCTTCCACGCTCCCCGGATGTCTTTGTAATAGCCCATATGATGAAGGGACCTAATGTTGAGGACGCTCTTGGGAGATGGCAGTTCTTCGGTTTCGTCGCTGCAGTCGACGCCAACGCGGTGGAGAAGATCGGCTACCGGTTACGGAAAAACGATCGTGGTAGCCTGTCCACGCACTATCTTCAGCCAGTCTTCGTATATGAAATGGACAAGATTTGGTTTTTGGCTTGTTGAGTGAATGTGATGGAGCCAAAAACGATCTAAGCGCCTAACGGTGGAATGACGGGTACCGAAAAGGCGGAGGTTCCAAGAGATTATGAGGTGGAGTAACCGAAGGTGCATTGGAAGGTTACTCGCCTTGTCCCCAGGGAGATCAAACTCAAAGGAGACTTCCTCATCTTCATTGGTCAAGCCTTCATTTTTCATGTGGAAGGCCTGAGCTAGGATATCAGTATCGACAGGAACGGTTTTACCCATGACATATGTTTTGAAACCGACAATTTTGCAAGTGTCATTTGGGTCAAAAATGAGTTTGGCATTGGAAAAGAATGCACGAACGAGATTTGGAGGGACGAGAGTGTTGATTTTTAAAAACATCATCCAACCAAATTCCTCAAATTTTGACACGTATGGAAAGTCTATGCGATTGAGGAAGGAAAAATCTATGGTTCGCCAATGCTTAATTGGCATGGTTGAGAAATATGCCTCATATCGCTTTCTTTTTGCTGGTGTTTTAAAACACCGATTGAAAGAAGCGATAGAAGGTGGAGGAATGGGTTGGGATGAGGAACCGGCCTCTACAGTGGTTCTAGGGGGTTTGTGTCCTACTGTCTTATGCCTAGGCATGATTCTAGACTCTAAAGATGCGCTAAATAGATTCAAAAACGAGAAAAGCAATGAAACAGTACCTAGGTTTGCCCTAGAATTAAAATGAACACAAATTGAAGAAAAATTTTGAGAAAATCAGTAAGGAATGTTGGTTACAATACCGGAATTTGACACCGAGACGCAAGGAGGACCGTACGGAGATCGATCTGAGGAGAAATCGACAGTGATGGTGCGAGGGAATTTGGGAATTTGAAAGTTAGGTTTTGTGAAATTTGAGAAATTTTCGCGAGTTTATATACTTCAGGACACATGAGATCGATCTGTCGAGGCGACAGATCGATCCAGAAGCCAAGGGAGATCGATCTGTCGTATGGACAGATCGATCTGTTCGCAAACAGAGGCTTACGGAGATCGATCTGGTACATGCACAGATCGATCTGTAGTGAAACCGAGACTTAGAGAGATCGATCTGCCAAATGCATGGATCGATCTTCAGAATGCGAAAGCTTTGAAGAGATCGATCTGTCGTGGGGACAGATCGATCTGTATTTTAACAGAGACGGAAGGAGATCGATCTTATGGTTAGCAGATCGATCTGCTTAGCTTAACCTTGATGATTTAGGCTTGTTGGAAGTATAGAGATCGATCTATATTGCAAGGAGATCGATCTCTCATCCTCATTGCTAGAAAATCTTTGCAAAAACTCTTTTAAAATCAACTTGAAACCAAGATTTTTGAAACACAAAAGTCTTAAGGGATATTCATGAGTCCTAATTCACCTCTAAGGATACAAAACCTATCTCTATCAAGGGGTTTGGTGAATATATCAGCTATTTGATGTAGAGTGTCAATGTACTCTAAAATTATATCCCCTTTTTGTACATGGTCTCTAAGGAAGTGATGTCTAATTTCTATGTGTTTGGTTCTGGAGTGTTGGATAGGATTTTTAGATAGATTAATGGCACTGGTATTATCACATTTAATAGAGACTTGCTTCATGTCAATACCATAATCTCTCATTTGTTGTTTAATCCACAACACTTGAGCACTACAACTACCGGCTGCTATATATTCAGCTTCAGTAGCCACACTGTTTTGTTTCTTAGAGAACCAAGAAATTAACCTATTTCCTAAGAATTGGCAAGTACCTGAAGTACTTTTCCTATCTATTTTGCATCCTCCAAAATCAGCATCTAAAAATGCATGAAGGGCAAAAGTAGAGTCCTTGGGGTACCAAAGTCCTAGTGAGGGAGTGTCTTTGAGGTATCTAAAGATTCTCTTAGTTGCCAATAGATGTGATTCCTTAGAAGATGATTGAAATCTAGCACAAAGGCATACACTAAACAAAATATCTGGTCTACTTGCAGTTAAATAAAGCAATGAGCCAATCATAGACCTATAGAGTTTAGTGTCTACACACTTACCACTTTCATCTTTATCAAGCTTGATGTTGGTGCCCATTGGAGTTGCTTGAGGTTTGCAATTGTCCATTCCAAATCACTTGAGCAATTCCTTAGTATACTTTGCTTGATTGATGAAGGTTCCATCTTTTGTTTGCTTCACTTGAAGTCCCAAGAAGAATGTGAGTTCTCCCATCATGCTCATCTCAAATTCTCCTTGCATGATCTTAGCAAACTCTTGGCATAAAGACTCATTAGTTGAACCAAAAATAATATCATCTACTTACACTTGTACAACTAGTAAGTCTTTATTTTTATTCTTAATGAATAAGGTGGTATCGACTTTTCCTCTTGAAAATCCCTTTTCTATTAAGAATTTTGACAACCTTTCATACCAAGCTCTAGGAGCTTGTTTTAACCCATATAATGCCTTAGATAATTTGAAAACATGTTCAGGAAATTCATGATTTTCAAATTCGGGAGGTTTCTCAACATAGACTTCTTCATTAATGAAACCATTTAAGAATGCACTCTTTACATCCATTTGATATAGCTTGAAGTTTTTATAACATGCAAAGGCAAGTAACATTCTTATTGCCTCTAATCTAGCTACCGGTGCATATGTTTCATCATAGTCTATGCCTTCCTCTTGTCTATAGCCTTGAGCAACTAGCCTAGCCTTATTCCTTATGATCACACTATTTTCATCCATTTTATTCTTGAATATCCATTTAGTTCCAATTATAGAGTGATCACTAGGCCTAGGAACTAGTTTCCATACTTTGCTTCTCTCAAATTGATTTAATTCTTCTTGCATTGCTAGGAACCAATTATTGTCATCTAAGGCTTCATTGACATTCCTTGGCTCTATTTGAGATACAAAGGCTATATATTGGCACATATTCCTTAGGGATGATCTAGTTCTAACTCCAAGAGTTGGATCTCCTACTATTTCACAATCTTTTACATATCCTAACTCTCTTGGTGCTCTAGGCTCTCTTTCTAAAACCTCTATTTCTTCTTCATCTTCTTTATTCAAGTCAAGCTTTTCTAGGAAGTCATCTTCTAAGCCTTCATCAAATATTCCAACATTTTCATCATTGGTTGAATCTTTAGATATATTATTTGACTCATTAAATATAACATGAATAGACTCTTCAACCACTAATGTTCTTTTGTTATATATTCTAAAAGCCTTTGAATTCAAAGAATATCCTAGAAATATTCCCTCATCACTCTTGGCATCAAATTTTCCTAAATTATCTTTTCCATTATTTAGAACAAAGCACTTGCAGCCAAAAGGATGGAAGTAACTAATGTTAGGCTTCTTGCCTTTGTAGAGCTCATAAGGAGTTTTCTTTAGCATGGGTATTATCATAGCTCTATTAATAATATAACATGATGTGTTTATAGCTTCAGCCCAAAAGTACTTTGGCAAGTTATTTTCACATAACATGGTCCTAGCCATCTCTTCCAAAGTTCTATTTCTTCTCTCAACTACACCATTTTGTTGTGGTGTCCTAGGGGCTGAAAAATTATGGCTAATTCCTTGATCATTGCAATACTCATCAAATCCTATATTTTCAAATTCTTTGCCATGATCACTTCTAATGCTTGTTATTGTATATCCTTTTTCATTTTGAGTCACCTTTGAGTAAGTTATGAATTTCTCTAAGGCTTCATTTTTTACTCTAAAAAAGAACACCCAAGTGAACCTAGTGTAATCATCAACTATTACAAATCCATAGTGTTTCCCACCTAGGCTAGTGGTTCTAGTTGGTCCAAATAAGTCTAAATGTAGTAATTGAAGAGGCCTAGTGGTGGATACACTATTTTAGGCTTAAAAGTTGTCCTCTTGTGTTTTCCTTTAACACAAGCTTCACATATTTCTTCATGATCAAAGGATATTTTGGGTAAGCCTATAACTAGATCCTTTCTAGCTAATTTAGATAGCACATGCATGCTAGCATGACCTAATCTTCTATGCCATAACCAAGATTCCTTTTTGTTGTCTACCATTAAGCATATGTTTTCATTTTTGAGTTCATTAAGATAGACAATATATATGTTACCTTGCCTATGACCTAGAAAAAGAATTTTATTTGACTTAGGATCTATAACATTACACTTCATGCAATCAAAAATTACTTTGTAACCTTTGTCACAAAGTTGACTAATGCTTAGTAAGTTATGCTTTAGACCCCTAACAAGTAATACTTTTTCTAAAGAGAAATGATCATTACCTATTGAGCCACTTCCTTCCACTTGGCCTTTGGAGTTGTCCCCAAAAGTGACTTCTCCACCAATTTTTGATTTGAAGGAATTGAAATGGCTTTTATCACCCGTCATGTGCCTTGAGCATCCACTATCTAAGTACCAAGCTTCTTTTGTTTTAGCTTTGTGGCTATGCTCAATCACCTACAAAAAATCAAACTCAAGTCTTAGGTACCCAAATTTTCTTGGGTCCTTGGAGGTTAGTAAATGCAATTCTTGATCCCATTGGGATCCATTTTGCTAATGCATTACAGTCCTTGGAATGAATTACCTCTTTTGGAATCCATATCCTTTTTACTCTTTTTCCTTTAAGATTCCTCATCTTTATATTGCAATAATGTGACTTATGTCCCTTTCTATTACAATATGAACAAGTAATTGCAGATTTATTCATGCTCTTCCTAGTAATAAAACTCTTAAGATGGGTATCCCTACTTTGTGCATTATATCCTAAGCCATTTTTGTCAAAAAATGCCCTTTGGGTTTCTAGCATGCTATCTAGCTTTTGTTACCCCATGTGAAATCTATTAAAGGAGTTATGTAGATTGTTATTTTTCTCCTTAAGGTCACAAATTTCTAGATTTGAAATCTCTAGTTTCTTTTCACATTCTAATTTATCTTTTAACATTATCTCATTTTCCCTTTTTAATTTAGATATTAACTTTTTATACTTCATGCTCATACATTCATACTCTAATGCAAGATCATCAAATGCATCTTGCAATTCATCAAAAGAGTATTCATTGAGATTAGAAGTTACCTTTTCATCATCATCAATAGCCGTGAAGCATAAGTTGGCAATGTCCTCATTTGATTCATCATCGGAGCAGTCATTGTCACTCCATGTTGCTACCATTGCCTTCTTTTTATGGAACCTATCATTGGATCTTTTAAGAAAATGGCAGTTAAATTTTATGTGTCTAGGTTTTTTACATTCATAACACACAATAGAGTCTTTTCTACCTACTTCCTCTTGTTCTCTCCTATTGTTTCTCCTATTACTACTACTAGCTCTCATCCTCATGAACTTATTAAATCTTTTGGCAAACATTTCCATCTCAATATCCTCCTCACTGCCACTCTCATTTTTAATCTCCTCTTGAGCAGTGGATTTTAGAGCAACTCCCACTTTCTTGGGTGGCTCTTCATTTCTTTTAAGTTTCATCTCATAAGTGAGCAAAGATCCTATCAATTCATCTAGGCACAATATGTGAGGATCCTTAGATTCCTCAATTGCCGTCACTTTAGCTTCCCATGATTTAGGTAAGCTATTTAAAATTTTCTTTACCATTTCAATATTAGAATATATTTTTCCTAAAGATTTTAATCCATTAATTACATCTGTGAATCTAGTGAACATATCACTAATTGATTCTCCTTCCTTCATCCTAAAAAGCTCATAGTCATGTGTGAGCATACCTACTTTTGTCTCCTTCACTTGGGTTGTACCCTCATGAGTTATTGCCAATTTATCCCATATTTTCTTGGCATTATCACACCCGGAGACTCTATTGTATTCATTAGGACCTAAAGCACAAAATAATGTGTGCATAGCTTTAGCATTTAGCTGTGCACATTTAATGTCATTAGAATCCCATTCATCTTCTTCTTTGGGGATATCTCTTCCCTCTATTCTCTTTGTAGGGATTTGAGGTCCCTTAACTATAATTCTCCACACTTCATAATCATTTACTTGAATGAATAACATCATCCTAGTCCTCCAATACGAATAATGTTCACCATTGAACATGGGAGGTCTAACCGTAGAGTGCCCCTCTCCTACCAAACTAGTTGCTACATTGTTAAGAGCCATTTGATCGTTTCTAACTCTTAGGAAGTTGTTCCTATGTGATTAAAGAGTCCTAGCTCTGATACCAATTGTTGGCTCTACCGAGAGGGGGTGAATCGGTTTTCTAACAATTATGGCAAATTTTAAATTAATCACAATTTAATCACAAATGATAATGAGCAATATAGTGCAATATAACAATTTAATGCAAAGTAGGGAAGAGAGAAACAAACACAATCGTTTATAGAGGTTCGGCCAAACTCTTGCCTACGTCCTCTCTCCTTGACCTTCTTGTCAAGTGTTTTCTTTCTCTCTTTCAATAGAGCTTACACAGTTCCTTTTGTAGGTTAAGGAATAACCTCTCTACCCTTAGCAATACAGAAATGCATTCACCCTTTTACAATGTCTCTCACTGAGGAACAATCCTCTTTTCTTTTTGGGTATGGATGAATACAGAATAAGGCTTTACAATGGATAGTGCTAACAAAGCTTGTTGCACTTAAGCTTGTACAATGAATTTCAATTAATGAGCAATAGGGACACAAAGAATGAATGAATTAAAGCTTGAGAATGTTTGGAATGTATAACAATAGTGTCTCTCTTCTCTTTGTCTTCAATGCTTGGTTAAATACTGAAGGATTGGTAGTTGGAGCATTAAATGCTATTTTTCCCGTTGTGATTTGCAGAAACTAGCCGTTGGGTACCTCCAGTAGAGTGCCAGATCGATCTGCCATCTTGGCCAGATCGATCTCTTAGTTATAAATCCTGCAAGATCAAAGCACAAATACACAAGGAGATCGATCTCATAGGTTAGCAGATCGATCTGTTAGTTTAAAAATAATGAGGCAGATCGATTTGTCGAATAGGCAGATCGATCTCCTAATCTCTCTGTTTGAGGCAAGATCGATTTCCAGATCGATCTGCCATGCAATCTCGTAGAGAGGAGATCGATCTCTCAACAACACAGATCGATCTCTTTAGCTCTCTGACTTTGAGGAGATCGATCTCTTCCTTACCAGATCGATCTCATAAGTTCTCTGTTTGAGTGTAGATCAATCTCTCAGATCGATCTATAGTCTTAAGCTCTTAAGGGAGATCGATCTCTTCATAGACCAGATCGATCTCTCAACTCTAGCTTGAACCAGATTGATCTCTTACCCCTTGCAGATCGATCTCATTCTTCCTAAATACCTTTGTAAAGATTTAAGGCTTGCCAGATCGATCTCTTCCATCATGAGATCGATCTCTCATCAAGTAAAAACCCAGGAGATCGATCTCTCATCAGCCAGATCTATCTCTCATCAACAGAACTCTAAGTTCTGGTACTAATAACCTCTAAACATGTTTCTATATCAACTTAATGTTATAGAATTTACTTGTTTTGTCATTTCAAAATACATTAACTCAATACACAAGCATGCACCTCTAGAAGAACTACATTTTGAGGAAAAGTAATTAAAAAATTGAAAATTCCAAAACAAGTTGTAAATTCCAATGATGTTGAATTTAAAATGAAATGAATTCCCATAGGATCAAAAAATGTTTGTACTAAAAAAATGTTTGTACTAACTTTCAAGGACCCTAAGAATGTTTGAGTACCTGAGTTAAAAGCTTAATGTATATGTTTGTAGAAGGATGAGCATTGCTACAAGGAAATATCAAAGGAGCTTTGGTATCTTGTTAGTGAATGCTCAAGGTACATGACTGGTGACAAAAGCCAGTTAAAGACTTTAAAGCTTAAAAGTGGTGGAGAAGTCGTATCTGAGGATAATCGAAGGCCAAATTGATGGAATTGGTTCCACTGGTAAGTCCGCCTCTGGTATTGATAATGTGTTGCTTGTTACAGGTTTAAAACATAATTTACTTAGTATTAGTCAATTGTGTGACAAAGGATTTAAAGTTATTTTTGATTCCATGAGTTGTCATGTTGTAATTGTTAAAACCGGTAAAATATTATTTATAAGACATAGGCAAGGAAATATTTATATTGTGTATCTAAATGAATTGTGTAGTCAAATGTATGTTTCATAGCTACTAAAGTAGATAAACCTTGGTTGTGGCATAGGGGATGAGGTCATGTTAGCATGGATGTTTTGTCTAAATTATCCAATAAAGAACTTATTATAAGTCTACTTAAGCTTTAATTTGAAAAAAAAAATGATCAAGTGTGTGAAGCATGTGTGAGAAGTAAACACAAGAAAGTATCATTTAAATCTAAAAATTGTGTATTAACTTATAAACCTCTTTAACTACTTCACTTTTAGATTTTTTTGACCTACTAAGACCATTAGTCTAAGAGAAAAATATTATGGATTTGCCGTTATTGATGATTTCACTATATTGAAATAGGTATTATTTTTTAGTGTTAAAAATAAAGCCTTAGATAAATTCATCATATTTTCCAAAATTGTACAAAATGAAAAGGTTACATTATTACTAGCATTAGAAGTGACCATGGAAAAGAATTTGAAAATCTAGTCTTTGATGTATTTTGCAATGAAAATGAGATTAACCATAATTTTTCCACTTCTAGAACACCTTAACAAAATGAGGTAGTTGAAAACAGAAATAGAACTTTAGAGGAAATGACTAGAACCTTGTTTTGTGAAAATAATTTGCCAAAATATTTTTGGGCCAAGGCCATTAATACATCATGCTATGGTATTAATAAAGCTATGGTTAACCCTATTTCTAAGAAAACTCCTTATGAACTTTACAAAGGAAAAAAACCTAATATTAGTTTTTTTTCACCCCTTTAGATGTGAATACTTTGTATTAAATAATAGAAAAGATAACTTAGGAAATTCGATATTAAAGGTGATGAAGGCATTTTCTTAGGTTTTTTCTTAAATTCTAAGACTTATAAGTTTTTAATCAAAGAACACTTTTGGTTAAAGAGTCCATCCATGTGATTTTTTATGAGTCTAATTTACCTCCTATAAAGAATAATCTTGATGATGATGATGTAGAAATTTTTTATGAAAATATTGTTGAACCATCACAAGACAAAAAGGATAATGATCAATTAAGAGATATTAAAGTGAATAGAATAGAGGAATTCATAGCTCAACTTGATATTAAGAAGATTCTAGATGTCCAAGAGAACATATATATGTCAAAGATGGTGAAATTATTAGAGATTTTAGATTGAGAACGAGGTCACCACTTAAAAATGTCTGTCACTATGTAGCATTTGTATCTCAATTTGAACCTAACAACATTAATGAGGGATTTGAGGATGGAGATTGGATTATCGCCATACAAGAAGAATTGAATCAATTTGAAATAGGAAAAGTTTGGAATTTGATGTCTAAGCCTAATGATCATACTATTATTAGTACTAAATAGATAATTAAAAATAAAATGGATGGAAATAGTATTATTGTGAGGAACAAAGTTGGGTTGTAGCACAGGATATAGGAAATAGGAATGAATAGATTATGATGAGACATATACCTCAGTAACTAGATTAGAAGATATTAGGATGTTGCTTGCTTTTGCATGTTATAAGAAATTTAAACTTTAGCAAATGGATGTTAAGAGTGCTTTCTTGAATGGTTATATTAATGAGGAGGTTTATGTGGACCAACCTCTCGCTTTTGAAAATCCAAAATTTCCAAATCATGTGTATAAACTTTGAAAAACTTTATATGGTTTGAAGCAATCACTGAGAGCTTAGTATGAAAAGCTTTCAAGATTTTTTTTATTGAAAAAAAGGTTCTTTAGGTGGCAAAGTTGACACAACTTTATTTATTCAATCTAAGGGTAGTGATTTATTAGTAGTACAAGTTTATGTTGCTGATATTATCTTTGGTTCTACTAATGAATCTTTGCGCGAAGAATTTTCTAAGCTAATGCAAGGTGAATGTGAAATAAGCATGATAGAGAAGCTCACTTTTTTCTTGGAGCTCCAAGTAAATCAAAACAAGAATGGTATCTTTATCAATCAAGTAAAGTACATAAAGGAATTGCTTAAGAGGTTTGGAATGGAAGACACTAAATCACATCCTACTTCAATAAGCACATCACTTAAGCTTGAAAAAGATGAATAAGTTAAATGTGTCGACACTAAACTTTATAAGTTTATGATTGGTTTATTGCTTTATCATACTGTAACCAGACCTGATGTAATGTTTAGTGTATGTTTGTGTGCTAGATTCCAATAATCTCCTATAGAATCAAATTTACTAGCCACTAAAAGAATTTTTAGATATCTTAGACATACTCCCACCTTAGGGTTATGAGATCTTAGAGATTTTAACTTTTGCCCTTATGCCTATTTGCGTGTGGATTTTGGTGGTTGTAAGGTAGATAGAAAAAGCATATATGATAAATGTCAATTTTTATGGAATAGACTTACATCATGGTTTTAGAAGAAACAAAATAAAGTACATTACCACTAGTAGTTGTTGTGCCTAAGTTTTTTGGATTAAGCAACAAGTGGAAGACTATATAATAGCTATGAATAAAATTATCATAAAATGTGACAATATATTAATCTCACTAAAAATCTCATTCAACACTCTAAAACTAAGCACGTTGAAAAAAAGGTATCACTTCATTAAGATCATGTGCAAAAGGGTGATATAGTCCTTGAATATGTGGATGCTTTGCATCAATTAGCTGATATATTTACTAGCTCTAAATAAAGAGAGATTTTGTACATTTAGAGGTGAACTTGGATTGATGAATGCACCATGAGCATGTTCAATGATATTATAATGAATTGATGTCAATTTGAATTGATTGTGATTTGAGTAAGTTTAATATGCATTGATAATATGATTGTTTAATTAAAATGAGTCAAATATGTCTAAATGTGTAAAATGCATCTTGAGAGTCTTGTTTGTTCACTAATATGCATAGTGTAATATACGTGATTTATTACACATTGATGGAATTTTTGGTTGAAACTTATGTGAATATGTTTTTATGCTTTGCTTGTGCTCTCACATCCATTAGTTATGTCAAAATGCCTATGATTCTCAAAATGACATTTCATGAGGCTATAATATGCATTTTTGATAAAAACAAATCTCAAAAAATTGCAAATATTCTGTTCAAATGAATTTTCATCAATTTTTCTTCCTCATGCAAGTCTTGAATCATGTTTTTTATGTGTTCAAATTATTATTTGGACTTACAAATCTAAAAATAATATTTTTAGCACCTTACCAATTTAATTTTTGATATCAAAATAGCTTTGCCCATGCCTAGGATTGATTCCTCATACCATAAGATCGATTCCCTTACCAATCAAGCATAGAAAAATGGTTCTCCTCTCTAAAGGATCGATCTTCACGTCACGAAGAATGCTTATGTGTTGAGAGGGATACATCTTCATATTCTAGGGATCGATCCCCATGCCATGAATTTTCACACAAAACATTTCTGTGTTGAGAAGGGTCACTCCCTCAATCCGCTTTAAGGAAAGTGCTTAAATTGCCTTATTTTTCTTTCTAGAAATTCATTTAGTTACTCTTCTTCTTTGTGAAACTCTTTTCCTCTCTCAGGTTCTCATCACATTTGTTCCATTTCTCAACCAAAATTCAATCCATTTTCTTCCTTATTTATCTTCTCTCATTACTAATCTATTTTTATGCTTCATTTCATCCAAATTTCAACCTTATACTTAATTTTCGATGCATATCCAATTACAACTCTTCTTATCATTTTCTGCCCCCATACTCCTTATTTCTACAAACTCTTGAGACATCCTCATACACTATCACATTCCTTATTGCATCCTTCCTACCATTATGTGTTGGTTCATTCCTAAATCACCCCACATTCACATTTCCATTGCTTCAAACCTCTGCACATAACGTGTTTGACAAAATTCCTCAACTGTTTCTCCACACACAATTGTCATCCCATTCTCACCAAATTCTTTTATCATCTTCCTATGGTCACTTAAAGTAAAGCTTCCTCGTCCAAATGTCAAAGATCACAATTGAAACACCTACCTCCTGATGAGTGTGCGCACTATGAAGTGAATTTCTCCACCATGAAAATTTGCTTTGAATGAATCATCGATTTTTTCTCTATTGAATCATATCAGATTCCTTCATTTTGCTCGATTCGATGAATTCGGTTGGACCAAATTTCTTCAAATCCATACCCTCATTCCATGTGACATCCACTAAGCCTTTTTTCTCAAATGTGAAACTTATCTCAACTACCGAGAAGCCCTACCGTCTCAAGTCCATTAAATCATATATTATGGGCCACAAAATCTCTGTCACCTGGGTCTCACTTCCTTGAGCCTTTGTTATTCGTTACGAATGCAATTACAATGATGAAATTTAAGTTCCTCTAGTTTTCCCAATTCAAAATAACAAGGTGGCAGATTTACCAATGTTTTTATGGGTGTTTCACCTAATTATCTTTAATAACCTCTACCTATTTCGGGATTAAGTACACTTAGCTTCGTCGCCTCATTTGTTGGTGGCTTCATTTTATTCATGAAGGTGACAAGCGTAATCTTATCCACTTCATTTTTGAGGACTTAGTTAAGGTTATACGGGGGATCGAGAAAGCTATCATCTTCCTAATGTCTCTTGCGTTCTATTTTCAATCTTTAGGAATTAACTGCTTATGTGAGAAAGGAGTATTACCGAATTCTAAAACCAACCTTAACCTTGTGACACTTCACCATATGGGTTACTATGAGAACCATATGGTGAGTGGATTTAACGTCATGTATCGACTCTTGCTCCGGATCCCAAGCAACCTCCCGAGGATATGCATGTTGATCCGTCACCATCATCTAGTGCGATCGGATCCTCCTCACAGCCTTTTGAACCCGATTCCTCCTTCGAGTCAATCATGAGCATGCTTATTGGTTTTCGTGCTCACTTTAATACATGCTTAACCGATTTTCGTACTCACTTTGACGCTCGACTCAGCACATTCAAGACTTGTTAAAACGCGATGTTTGATGAAATTCAAGAATTCTTGTTCATGTTGATAAGCTTCATAACAAGATCGATCAGTTTAGTCCTCATCCTCCGTCATCATAGGTTATTTGTGAGTCTTTAACTTGTGTATACATGGGTCATGAGGGACTTACATGTCTTTTAACATAGGTGTTGTTTTGGGTTTTCATAATTTTTCATATTTGTCCAGCGTTCTCCTTTTGTAACAAACTATGTTGATATATATAATGTCAAGTTTCTTCATATGTGTTTCTTTTCTTGTCTATTTTATGTGTTGATATGGAATACTGTCATGATACTCTTAAGCTTTAAATTTATATCTTGATGCTTTGTATGATCTATGTGCTAACTATGTTTCCATGTATCATCATGCATGTATCATGCTTATGATTGCTAATTCTCTGGGTTCAATGTTTGGAAATCTCCTTTTATGCTTTAACATCTACGCACAATTTTTTTATTTTGGGAGGGGGGTGGGGAGTATTCTTTAACTCTCGTTTGCACATGTCTTCAAATATCATTTTTTTATGACAAAAGTAGGAGAAGATATGGTTTGAAAATTTCTTTGAAAATTATGCTTTAATTAAAAGGGAGTATTTTCAAAGTAAATTTACCTTAAGTTTTCTCATATAAAAAAGTGAGAGATTGTTAACTTTAAATTGATGCATTTATTTTGAAATGACAAATACTTAAGCATATTTAATTGTATGATCTATAGTGTAATTTTGCTTATCTAAGTTTTTCACAAACCATATTATGAGTTTTTTATTAATATAAAGACCATAATTTAAATGATTATTTTTAATTGGTCTTAATTTATTAAGATATTATTTTTGAATATTTTACTTAGTAATTTTCTCATAATATTATTGAAAATAATTTAGAAAATTACTTGGTAAATTATGGACTTAATTTCATGAATTTAAAATTGTAAAATATATATAAGAACTTGGAAATAATGAAAATTATTATTTAAAATATATTTTTGCTCAAAAAATTCATTTTGAAGCAAAGGGATCGATCCCCCTTTCTATAAGTATCAATCCCCTCGAAGTTACTAGCCAAATCCGTTGTTTTCAAAATATCGATCCCAATAAAGGAGGCATTGATCCCCTAAGCAAAATCCTTGTCTTCATAACAAGAGGGATAGATCTCACTCAAGCAGAGGCATTGGTCCCTTAGGTAGTTTTGGCCATTTTCTCTTGTTTTTTTAGCAAGAGGGATCGATCCCCTAAAGGTAGGTGATGGTGGTCGTGTCACCAGAATCCATGTGTACAACGATCCGCCAACCATTGACTGCCACGTGTCAGAACAAGAATAAGCCACGTGGTTGATTTTGCGACAGAGTTGCTACGCGACACAGTTGCTTGTTGAACGACAGAGTGTTCGGGACGATAGACACTCTGTCGCCTGGTATGTGTGCTGCACAGTTGGCGCGACAGACCTCCATCGCCCTATTGCGACATAGGTCTCCCGCATTGCCCCCGCGGGAGACCTAGAGGTCTCCCGCACAGCCTGCGGTAGAGGTCTCCCGCACAGCCTGCGGCAGAGGTCTTTCGCATAGTCTGCGACAGAGGTCCATGGGTACTCTGCCGCCTACCGACTCCCCCGCAAGCTACTTAACCCGAAGCGCGACAGAGTGCTCCATGACTCTGTCGTGGCCCAGACACGCGCCTGGGCCTCAGCTCGAACCGACTTAGAAGAAACCTATAAATATGCCGAGGAGCTCTCAGAAAAAAGGAGGAGGAAAACAAAAGAACAAAAAAGCAGGGAGAAATACTTCAACTCTTTAAATTAAGAAACACATTCTCTTCTTCTTACATACACAACTCCCGATTACTTACTTAATCATCGGAGTGCGCGTGCAGGGACAAATCCCTGCCCCCTCTGATTCCTGTTGTTTTTGCAGAACATACGAAGAACACGTGGAACAAATCGCACCGACGTCACTTCTTTGTCGTTAGTGCAATCAGATTACATGGAAGGTAAATTCCTGTTACTGTTCGTTCAGGCAACATCAATTGGCGCCGTCTGTGGGAAACTGACAAAAAAGTCAGGTTCTCTATCCAAATGGTGAGGACACGCTCTACAGCAGAGTTGACAGGAGGGCAGAATTTCGTGAGTCCCCCTGTCAGATCAGAACAGAGACGGAGACATAGTGAAAAGGGTGGCAGAGTGGCCTCAGTTTCTATGGAAGAATTTGAGACCCTGAAACGCCAAAATGAAGAGACTACGACAGCATTAAAAGCTATGGTGAGCTTCTTCAGAGACGCTCTTCCCCAATTCAGCTTACCCCCATGAAGTGCAACAGTTAGTGAGGGAAAGCACGCCGAGGCAGACCTTTGAGAGAGGTCAGCCCTCCACCCTGGTAAACGCTAGACAAGAGACAGGAACACGAAATAATGCCACTGCAGATCCAGCAAGACAGAGTTCGCCCACAGCACCTGTGCCGCAGAGCTCACCTGCAGACCTCGCGCGGCAGAGGTCTCCCCCAGCGGATAGGCGGCAGAGCTCAACCACGGACCGTAGGCGACAGAGTTCGCCCACAGCACCTGTGCGGCAGAGCTCACCCGCAGACCTAGGGCGGCTGAGGTCTCACCCAGCAGATAAACCACAGAGCTCACCCGCGGCTCAACGGCGGCAGAGCTCACCCCCAGACTTCAGGCGACAGCGTTCTCTTGCGAAACTCGTACGGCAAAGCTCTCCCGCGGACTACATGCGGCAGAGCAATCTCGCAACACATACGCGACGGTTCTCTCCCGCCGTTGATAGACGGCAGAGTTCTCCTCTGTCCGGCAGGTGGCAAACTTCTCCTCTAGCCGATAGGCGACAGAGTTCCTCCACATGCCGCAGCTCATCTCCCGTGGAGTTGGAACATGATTTAAGAGAATATAGGGCTGGGGAGCGACGGAGACAGAGAGGTCCAGACCCACGAGAAGGTCTCGAAATCTCAAGTCCCGGAATAGGAGGTGCTGGAACGGGTGCTTATCAGTCGGACTCTTCCAGACCCGAAGGGACATGGCCACACTCAATTCGAGGGTCGGAGAACATTGAGAAGGTCGTCCAACGGATCCTTGAGAAGAAAAAACTGGTGTCTCCGGAAGATGGCCAAAGGAGGAGGATTCCATTCAGTCCGGAGATCATGAACCAACCTTTGCCGATGAAGTTTAAAACGCCTTCTATGGCTACTTACACCGACAAAGCTGACCCCTATGATCACATACAGAATTATGAATCCCTCATGCTGCTGCATGGATGCAGGATGAAATTATGTGCAGAGCTTTTTCTCTCACATTGTCTGGGCACGCTCTGAAGTGGTTCAACGGGTTGAACGAATGTTCGATCTCTTCTTTCGATCAATTGAGGAATGAATTCCTCAAAGTCTTCATGATCCACAACCAGAGAAAGAAAGACGCTACTTACCTACTCACGCTTAAGCAAGGGAATAAAGAATCCTTGAAGAGCTTTGTAGACCGCTTCCGAGATGTAACCTTGGAAGTGGAAGATCTACCGGTAGGGGTAGCCATGGCTGCAATGCTACAAGGGACAAGCTCTGAAAAGCTGCAAGAATCCCTCTCTCTTGATCAACCGATGACAAAATCTGATCTCTTTGCTAGGGCCAATAAGTATGTGGCCCAAGAAGAGGTGATGAAGATGATACAGCCCAAGGAGGCAAAAGAAGGAAAGAAGAGAGAGAGAGACGCGCCCGAGAGAAGCTCTCCAAGACCCGTGAGAATAGACAAAGCCCCTAGGCTCAGGTATGAAGGTTATACCAGTTTGAACGAGCCTCGCACTGCGATATTGGCAGCAATCGAAGGGGCGGGATTGTTGGAATTCCCCAAGAAGAAAATTGGAGACGTAGGACGAAACTCTGAAGCCTACTGTGAATTCCATTGTGCTCACGGTCACCCAACAGAAAGGTGCAGAGATTTAATGGATCAGTTGGAAAGACTGGCCAGAGAGGGGAAGATCAACCGCTTCCTGTGGAGGAGCGAGAGACCCCGTTACCCTCCGCGTGACCAAAGGAATGACCGTCCGCGGACCGGGTCGATTGATGATAACAAAAGGAATAGGCACAGGAATGAAGCAATCAGGCCCATCCCCCAAGCCAATCCGCCAAACAACGAACCTACAGCCCCCGCAATAAATGTTATTGCAGGCGGGGAATCAATGGCGGGAAGCTCCTCTACTTCCCGCAAAAGCTACGCAAGGTAAGCGTATCAGGTTAACGTTATGATGGAAGAACAAGAGGATGAAGAACCCATCATGTTCACTCCGGCTGACAAAGGTGATATTGTCACGCCTCATGACGACCCCATGGTGATATCCACGGTAGTGGCCAAACACCCGGTGAGCAGAGTCCTGGTCGATAATGGGAGCTCAGTGAACCTAATCTATTGGAACTGCTTCGAAAAGATGAGCATATCAGAAGATAGGTTGAAACCCGTTATGACGCCACTATACGGATTCACGGGCGAGCGAGTGAAGGTGGCAGGGTCCATAGAGTTGCCTGTGACTCTCGGAGAGCACCCGAAGGACGTGACCCGGCAAGTATTGTTCATGGTAGTCAGGTCAACCTCCGCTGCCTACAACATGATCTTGGGTAGACCTGTGCTGAACGATATGAGGGCGGTGATATCCTCTTGCTATCTATTAATGAAGTTCCTCACTCCCAACGGAGTCGGACAAGTACGAGGAAACCAAAGGAGTGCCCGTACTTGTTATCTCGCTTCCACTGCCAACAAGATAGCATAGAGGAAAGAAACCTTATGTATAGATAATCCGCCCAAGCCTCAGCCTGTAGAAGAAACAGAGGCCATTGAGCTAACAGAAAGGGATGAGGGAAAAAAGGCATTCATAGGGACTCAACTGGGCGAACAACTAAAGAATGAGATAGTCGAGTGCCTGAGAAGAAACTCAGATGTCTTCGCCTGGAGTCCGGCGGACATGCCCGAAATCAGTCTCGAAGTGATCTGCCATGAGCTTAACGTCATACCCGGGCACAGACCTGTCAAACAAAAGAAGAGGAATTTCGCCCCGGAACGACAAAAAGCAATCACTGAAGAAGTGAGTAAACTCCTGGGCGCCGGATTCATCCGAGAGGTATACTACCCTGAGTGGTTGGCCAACGTAGTGATGGTAAAGAAATCTAGCGGGAAGTGGCGAATGTGTGTGGATTTCACTGATCTGAACAAAGCCTGCCCTAAAGATTCAAACCCCCTACCTCGGATAGACAGACTGGTAGACGAAACATCCGGTTACGAATTCCTCAGTTTCTTGGATGCTTTCTCCGGGTATCACCAAATCATGCTTCACCCAGAAGACGAAGAAAAAAACTTCCTTTATAATCGACAACGGAACCTATTGCTACCGGGTAATGCCGTTCGATTTAAAGAACGCGGGAGCCACCTATCAACGAATGGTGAGCAAAGTGTTCAAAGATCTTCTGGGAAATACCATGGAAGCCTACGTGGATGATATGATCATCAAGAGCCGCGTAGGAGAGTCTCACGTTGATCAAATGTCCAGGGTATTCGAAGTATTGACGAGATTCAACATGAAGCTAAACCCCGAAAAGTGCTCATTCGGGGTAAGATCAGGGAAATTCTTAGGCTTCATGATCACTAACAGGGGCATTGAGGCGAATCCTGAAAAGGTACAGGCGGTCATTGACATGAAACCCCCAACCACCGTAAGAGAGGTCCAGAGATTGACAGGCAGAATAGCAGCTCTGAATCGCTTCTTGTCAAAGTTAGCAGAAAGGAGCTTGCCGTTCTTCAAAACTCTACGGGGGGGAAAAACTTCGAATGGACGAAAGACTGTCAAAAGGCCTTTGAGGACCTCAAGGAATACTTGAAACAGTTGCCTTTATTAACAAGGCCCCTGGAAGGAGAACAACTCTATATGTATTTGGGAGTCGGTGATTTCGTCGTCAGTGCGGTGCTACTGAAGAAAGATGAAATGGTGCACCGTCCCATCTACTACATGAGCAAAGTGTTATTGGATCCTGAGACCCGCTACCCGCTAGCCGAAAAGCTAACATTAGCCCTTGTGATGGCCTCGCGAAAGTTGCGCCCTTATTTCCAAGCACGCCCTATCACCGTCTTAACAGATCAACCGTTAAGACAAATCCTTCAGAAACCTGAACACTCAGGAAGGCTAGTGAAATGGGCAGTGGAGCTTGGGGGATACGATATCACATTTCAACCTCAGCAGGCTATCAAGGGTCAAGCTCTGGCGGACTTTATAGTAGAATGCACTATCCCGAGCGACAGCAGTGAGGGGGAAGCTCACCCATGGTTACTGCATGTCGACGGGGCATCAAGTGCCAACGGAAGTGGAGCGGGTATAGTCCTGGTATCACCAGAAGGGAAATCCCTGGAATACTCCCTACGGTTCGGATTCCCCAGTTCGAACAACATAGCGGAGTATGAAGCTCTGATAGCAGGGATGATGTTGGCAGAAAAGCTGCAGGTTCACCACTTGGTAGCACACAGTGATTCTCAATTGGTGGTGAACCAATTCAACGGACAATATGAGGTACGGAAACCGATGCTGGTCCCTTACTTGAAGAAAGTCCAACTTCTGGCCCAGACTTTCAAAAGCTTTCAATTGATACAAATCAACCGGTCCGAAAACACACATGCTGATTCATTGTCTAAGTTAGCCTCTTCCGCCGAAACACGAGGAAGGATAGTGAAGGTGGAGAGGCTCGAACGACCTAGTATTGAAGAGGTCGAAGTGTGTGACATTCAAGTGGGAGACAATTGGAGATCCCCATACAAACAGTATCTCACCGAAGGAACACTCCCCCAAGATAAAGACGAGGCTCGTCGCTTGAAAGTACAAGGGGCGAAGTTCACACTCATCAACGGAGAACTGTATAAAAGGGGATATTCGTCACCCTTATTAAAATGTCTGGGATCGGAACAAGCAAGTTACGCCCTAGCCGAAGTGCATGAAGGAATTTGTGGCGAACACTTAGGAGCAAGAGCCCTCGCTGCTAAAGTAATGCGATCTGGATTTTACTGGCCAACGTTGAAGAAAGATACGATAGACTAAACCCGTAAGTGCGACAAATGCCAGAGGTTTGCGCCTATCACAACAGCCCCAGTGACTCCCTCTCAAGGCACAGTACAGCCAATTCCTTTTGCACAATGGGGATTGGACATCCTTGGACCTTTCCCATTAGCCACAGGCCAAAGAAAGTTCCTATTAGTGGCTACCGATTACTTTACAAAGTGGATTGAAGCGGAGCCTTTAGCCACAATCACGGAAAAGAAAGTGGAGGCAATGGTGTGGAAAGACATTATCTATCGATTTGAAATTCTCCGCATCTTAAATGCCGACCATGAAAAGCAATTTGATTGCAACGCCTTCCGTGAATTTTGTAAGCGCCTCAACATTCAGCTAAGGATCTCTTCAGTATCATATCCTCAAGCTAATGGACAGGCCGAGGTCAGTAATCGGACTATCCTTCATGGGCTGAATACCAGGCTAGACAAAGCAAAAGGGGCATGGGTGGACGAATTGCCTAGTGTCTTATGGGCATATCGTACCACCAGTCGTGTGTCGACTAAGGAAACGCCGTTCAGCCTAGTATACGGTGCAGAAGCGTTGATCCCCGTGGAAATTGGAGCGTTATCACCAAGAGTGGTACCTTTAGTAGAGGGAGAAAATTCACAAGCTCTAAGGGAAGGCTTGGACCTACTCGATGAACATAGAGAAGCCGCGGCTATTCGATTGGCATCCTATAATCAGAGGGTGGCCAACTACTATAATAGCCGGGTGAGAGACAGGCCAATGTCTGAGGGAGATCTAGTGCTCAGAAAGTCGCAAATCACGAATGCCCTCAAGGAAGACGAAAAATTCAGAGCTAATTGGAAAGGTCCATACAGAATTAGATACAAGATTGGACCTAACACCTGTGTCCTAGAAACTCTACAAGGGAAGAAGATAGGGAAAACCTGGAATTCAAATCACCAAAAGCTGTATTTGAATTGAGCACCATATTTTCTTTCCCAAACATTATTATCATTTATTTATACTATCACAAGATATTGTTATCAAGTCATCACGCAGAATGTCATTTTATTATACATCTGCAACTTTTATGTATCTAAATCTTGTGACAGGATATCAGAAGAGCCGTAAGAGCCTGAGGCGCTATGCGTCACTGTGGCCAGGCGTACATTCAGAAGAGCCGTAAGAGCCTGAGGCGCTATACATCACTGTGGCCAGGCGTACATTCAGAAGAGCCGTAAGAGCCTGAGGCGCTATGCGTCACTGTGGCCAGGCGTACATTCAGAAGAGCCGTAAGAGCCTGAGGCGCTATGCGTCACTATGGCCAGGCGTACATTCAGAAGAGCCGTAAGAGCCTGAGGCGCTATGCGTCACTGTGACCAGGCGTATATTCAGCCGAGCCGTAAGAGCCTGAGGCTCTATGCGTCACTGTGGCCAGGCGTACATACTGTCGAGCCGTAAGAGCCTGAGGCGCTATGCGTCACTGTGGCCAGGCGTACATACTGTCGAGCAGTAAGAGCCTGAGGCGCTATGCGTCACTGTGGCCAGGCGTACACTCTACCGAGCCGTAAGAGCCTGAGGCGCTATGCGTCACTGTGGCCAGGCGTACACTCTACCGAGCCATAAGAGCCTGAGACGCTATGCGTCATTATGGCCAGGCGTACATACTGCCGAGCCGTAAGAGCCTGAGGCGCTATGCGTCACTGTGGCCAGGCGTACACTCTACCGAGCTGTAAGAGCCTGAGGCGCTATGCGTCACTGTGGCCAGGCAATAAAAATATCAAAGGCTATAAAAACTAAAGACGCATTCACGTCATAGTAATCAAGCCTTAAACAGTTATACGTTTACACAAAAAATTCTTTTTGAAAGTATACCTTTCTATCAAGAATTGAAAAGAATACACGAATACATTCAAAGCGAATATATACAAGCAAAATAAACAAACAGACAAAGAATGATAAATGATAAATAGAGAAGTAATGCGATACGAAGCATGAACAAAATCTCGATTTCATTTCATTCAAAAGTCATTACAAATAAATCTTTAATAGATCTTTACAAAAAGACAACAAAGTACTTGAAAAGAAAAACAAAAAACAGAAATAGCTATCTAATCTTCGGGAGAAAGCTGGGGATCAGCTGGATCAGCTACAGATGGACCTTCACTACCCACGGACTGCTGCTGACCCTCCTCGCCGTCCAAATCAAGAAGAGCGTTAATAGGCTCGGGAGCACCGCCCAAATCCACGGGCTCCCAAGGACCGGTGAGGTTGGCGAGGTCATCTTGAGCGGTCCTCTCGAATAGTTCGTCCGTGGGTTCAGCCCCAGGTTCATACTTGGTCCAGTCGGGGGCCTCGAATAGCATTGCCTCGTTCGTATATTGAAGCTCAGGGAATTCCTCGCCATCCCTATGCTTCTCTAACCATGATCGGGTAAGATAGAACCCGTACTTTACATAGGGATTCGAGAAATCCTCCTTCCGCCTCAAGCAGTCTTTGGAAAGGTGGTACTCCTTTACGGCTTTCGCCCGGATGCTATCGATCTCTACTCGGGTCAAAGTAGGAGCGGCTTGACTTTTTAAATCGGCAACGCGTTGCTCAAGCTCCTGATTTCGAGTGAGTAAGGACCCGTAGTTGGACTGCATACGATCCAGCTCGACATGGGCCTCATGAAGATCCTCGTGGAATTTGCCAGATCGGGCTGTCTCGACGGTGAGATCCCCCTAGGCCTGGTTCAGGTCCTAGTGAACCTTGGCGAGCTGTTCCTCCAAGCTTCGCACTAAATCCGAAAGTTTGGACAAGTTATTGACGGTGTTGGATAATTCCATAACCTTGTCCTTCAAATCTCGGATTTCTTTATCAGCTCGCTCCCGATAAGCCCGGTGCTGGGCATTGTTGGCCACGGTTCTCTGAGCCAGCTGCAAAGAAATGCAAAAAGTTAGATTCAAAGAATGCAGCAAAAAGGAGTCAAACGAAGAGGAGTATGAAACTTACCCTCAATGCCTCCATGTCGGCTAAGTCCTCCCTCTCCGGATAATTTCAGAATATTCTCGCCTCGTCCCGAGAAAGGATGGAAGACCAACTAATCCGGGAAGCCACCCGGGAGTATCCAAAGTATCATTGTCGCAGACCCCGGGGTAAACTCGAAATTCGGCCCCTCTCATAATAAACCCCCCATCCACGGGGTAGGACCTCTCATCAGCAGGGCCTATCCTCGGAAGTATTGGTCTGTTTCCCATCGAACCCTCGATGTATAAGCGCCTTCGATTCTTCCGCTGCGACGGAATGATATTGTACTCCGCACGCTCCTTGGAGCGGGATCGCCCGGATGACCCGAAAGCCCCCCGTGAGGATGAGACAACTCTCCCCCTATCTCGAGAGGGATCCCTCTGCTCCGAAGGAGGGGGAGGCATCGCCTGCCTAGAAACAGGGGTCCGAGCACGAGGTAGCTGAGAGGGGACCAGTGCCTCGCTTGGGACATCGTCGGCTAAACGACGCCTCTTCCTGGTAGGAGCACTGGAAGGACCAGCCTCCGAGACCTGGCGACCCAACGATTGCCTGAAGTGACTCATTTCTGCAAAAAAGGAAAAGAAAACAAATCAGTGGTCAAAAACTGATCAAAACAGCAAGTAGTAAAAATAATTAAAAGTTACCGTCAGGAGAATCGAGATGCTCCTGAAGGGATTCTATATTTATGGCGTCGTCATCAGGGAGCACCATGAAAGTGGAGCTGAACCCTTCCCAGCCAGTCAAGTCGGCTAAGGGTTCGCTGCCAGAACTAGACTCCACGTTGGTACTCCCTATATCCTCCTGTGGCCTTACAGGTTCAGGATTTAACTCGGGGGAAGTCGAAGGCGGAGGATTAGACGAGGGAACAGAAGGCCCGACAACAGGGACCGGACTCACACCCCAGCCAGCTGATATCAAATTTTCATTTGATAAAAGGCTGTTAAGGCTAATGGGATGACGGACTAGCAGTTTGTTGACATCCGAAGATAACTGCTCCCTAAGCATGGAAATCCTGGGACCCTTGGGAATTTCTCGCCTATTCTCCCAACTTGTGGGGAAATCCAGGCCCTCGGGCACTTCTACAACAAGCCACTCCGTCTCAAAACCATGAAGCTTGTTAGCAGGTTTCTCGAACAACCTGTTCTCAAAACCGGGCTGATACACCCGCTGAAGCGAGTAAGGCACTAAGCCGGGGCTCCCTCGAAACCTGAAAAATACATCTAAGAGAGGAAGGGATGGAGGGACGCCCCTTGAATGGCAGTGCACGGTGAACGCTACTAATTGCATCCATGCATGAGGATGCAACTGTCCTAGGGATACTCCGTGCGTCCTAAGGAAGGAAGCCCCGAAATCTGACAATGGGAAGCGGAGTCCTAACTCTAATGCTGCCCTAAAAACGACTACCCCGTTGGACACACGACGTATGTCACTCTCCTGGGGGGTTGGAAGTCTATAGGCGTATCCCTCGGGTAAGGGAAACCTAGATACTAGATCTCGGATGTCGGCTTCCTTCAAAGTCGACTTTACTCCTAGGTCTATTTGTTTTCCTACACTATGGCCAGCCATTTTTAGGGGTTCGGGAGCCAAAAAGTGGAACCACGGACTATAAAATTACCTAAAATGAAGAAGAGAAGAACTCGCGACAGAGTTTCAAGAAGGCGCGACAGACCTGCGACACAGTGTTGTGTGCGCGGCAGAGTTGCGATGGAGTTGCGGTAGAGTGGTGAGAGAGTAGCACCAGAGTCTGCAGAGGAAAATACGGTAGAGTATTTTTGCGAGAGAACTGAGTAGCGACGAGAACAGCAGGGGCCCAATATATATAGCGGCTCGCTTGCGTCGCCACACGCGCGGAGATTCGACCCGACCCGGGAAAAATTTGGACCCAGACACTCTTTCGTAGGAAAAATTCCTACCAAAGAGTGGGGAGCAATTGATGGTGGTCGTGTCACCAGAATCCACGTGTACAATGATCCGCCAACCATTGACTGCCACGTGTCAGAACAAGAATAAGCCACGTGGCTGATTTTGCTACAGAGTTGCTACGCGACACAGTTGCTTGTTGAACGACAGAGTGTTCGGGACGATAGACACTCTGTCGCCTGGTATGTGTGCTGCACAGTTGGCGCGACAGACCTCCATCGCCCTATTACGACATAGGTCTCCCGCATTGCCCCCGCGGGAGACCTAGAGGTCTCCCGCACAGCCTGCGGTAGAGGTCTCCCTCACAGCCTGCGGCAGAGGTCTTTCGCATAGTCTGCGGCAGAGGTCCATGGGTACTCTGCCGCCTACCGACTCCCCCGCAAGCTACTTAACCCGAAGCGCGACAGAGTGCTCCATGACTCTGTCGCGGCCCAGACACGCGCCTGGGCCTCAGCTCGAACCGACTTAGAAGAAACCTATAAATATGCCGAGAAGCTCTCAGAAAAAAGGAGGAGGAAAACAAAAGAACAAAAAAGCAGGGAGAAATACTTCAACTCTTTGAATTAAGAAACACATTCTCTTCTTCTTACATACACAACTCCCGATTACTCACTTAATCATCGGAGTGCGCGTGCAGGGACAAATCCCTGCCCCCTCTGATTCCTGTTATTTTTGCAGAACATACGAAGAACACGTGGAACAAATCGCACCGACGTCACTTCTTTGTCGTTAGTGCAATCAGATTACGTGGAAGGTAAATTCCTGTTGCTGTTTGTTCAGGCAACATCAGTAGGCATAGATTCACCAAGCTCTACAAGTAATTAACGACTATATTTTTGTGTCTTGCAACGAAATTTTGGCATTTAATGCCCCACCAACTTTATTCCGCATCCAAGGGAGTATATGTGACAATCGCCAACTCTTTATTCCAGATTTGTAAATAAATTTATAATTGAAATAGATTAAGTGTTGAAGATGTAATCAAAGAATTAGGAGCATCATGAAGAGGACTGAAGTATGAACCTTACTGGAATTCTATGAACATCACAGGAATTCTATAAAATGAAATTATGAAAATGGAGGTCATAAAGAATTAAATATACATGGTGGTTAAACCATAAGAACATGAAGGAAATTAATGTATACATTGATTTAGATAAGGAAATGAATGTATACATATGCATGTACCAAGTAAATACAAGTAATGGGTGTGTGTATATATACACACATACTTAAAAAATAAAGGAGTGTGAAGATAGGTGTACATAGGTATAAAGTAAATATAATTATATAGATGTTATTAAATATATATTAGCAAATATAATTAGATATAAATATAGTTAAATATGATTGTATAATAATAATAATAATAATAATAATAATAATAATAATAATAATAATAATAAACAAAAGACGGTGGAGCAGTTCACTCACCGTCTGCCAAGATGCAGACCTCTCCGGTGGCATCACCACTCCTCAAAAACTCCCCTGCATAGCCTTCTCCAAATACAACCAAGGAAAAGAAACTTGAAGGGAAGAAAGGAAAGCAACCAGGTGCGGTGGAGAGCCCGAGAGTAAAGCAAAATAGGAAAAAAAACACTGAAGTGGAGTGTGAGACCGAGAAAGACTGAAGCAGAGGAAATTGGCGAGAGAGTGTGCAACGGAGGAGGGAGTCAGTTGAGAGAGAACACTCGAGAGAAGGGAATGAACCAAGAGCTGAGTTAGTGGCTGTGTTGGGTGGTTAGAACGGAGAGAAAAAAAAAAAAGGAAAAAAAACCAGGGATAGAAGCTTGCGGTTGGGGCAAAGGAGAGGCTGAGATGGCGCAGAAAAAAGGATGAAATGGGATGGTTTTTGGTGCTGCAAAGCATGACACCAAACAGGGCTGGAGCTAGCAGTTTTGGGCCCGAAGTGCAGAGGTTGATGAGGGCTGAAAACAGAGAAGCGCAGGGGGTTCAGGGGCTGACTGCACCGAGCTGCATTTTGGAGTTGAAGGGCTGTAACCGAGAGCCTTTTTGTGGTGTTGGAAGAAGGTTAATTGGAGGCTCTGTAGGGCTGAGTTGGGTGACACTCTGAAGGCTGAAACAGCGTGAAATAGGGGAGAAACGGAGGCAGGAAACAGAGGGATTGGTGGTCCTTAAATAGAGGAGTGTCTCGGCCAAGCTCCATTTAAAGGGGGTAATCGTATTCCTTTCATATTTGATTAAATACATGAGATGAAATTGAGTAATTTTAAGTGTGATGATGGTGTTAAATTGTAGGAAACCTTCATAGAAGGAAAAGACAGAAAAATATAAAATAAAAGAAAGAAAAGAAAGTAATTGTTTTTTGGACTGTAACGAGAGAGCCAAGGTTGCGAGGAAGGGCTCGTTTCACTGCTTGCATCGTTGCTCACTGTCCACCATCCCTGCTCGCGCCACCCTCTGTCGCATCACCACGTCGTTGCCCTTGCTGTGTCGTTTCTGTCATCTTGCTGTACCTTCTGAGTCTGCTGCCATCAACCGCACCATCCTCTACTGCAGTAAAGTGCCTACTGCTTACTGCACCATCACCGTTTCTGCACCACCATCCTACTGTCCTGCCCTGTTTCATCTTCGGTTCCGACCACCTAGTTGCTGCATCACCATCGCTTGTCAACATTCCACCGCCTGCATCACCGAGCTTTCCTCTGCTGCGTCCTGTACTGTTTGTGCCGCACCGTTGCTCACTATCGTCACTGCATCTCCTGCATCATTTGCTGTTCGCTATTGAACCCTTGAAGCAGTAGCTGAAATAAGAGCTAAATCAGAACTGGAAGAAGAGCCAAGAGTTGCTGGAACGTGAAACGGAGAAGGAAAGAAGATAGAGAAGATAAAGGGCAGGAAGTGGTTTGGCTGAATCCAACCACTGCAGGTATATTTTATTTGTTTATATTTATTAGTTATTTATTTCATAAGATTAAAATTAAGATGTAAAATTAAATTAAAAAGATTAGAAAATAGAATGAAGTTCAAATTAGAATCAAGAGATAATTAAATTAGATATAATTAATTTAAATTAGGATTTCTAAATTAGATATAATTGGTTCAAATTAAAATAAATTAGAATTTAAATTGTTGAATTAAATATATAAAACATTCTTTATTTATAAATTAAATGGCTAAAACTTAATAAAAAATTAAATTGGATTGGGAGACTATTAAATAGAGTATAAATTAATAAATAAACTTTATTAAAATTATTAATAACTACATGGATCATTAAATAAAACTTTGGATAAATTGAGATTATTTTGATTATAAAATTTTCAAAAAGTCGCAAATGATTGATATTTTGAAAATTTTTAGGTGAGATGTTTTTCATAAATTTTGCCTACATGTTAAGATTTATAGAAATTTTCAAGATTTATAATCGATGTTTATAATATATAATATAAAAATTACTAATAATAATTTGAGAATAAATGAAATTTATTTCGAGGATGAGATTATAAAAAGTTACAAATGGTTAATATTTGAAAATCTCTAAGTGAGAATATTTTTCTTAAATTTCACAAGAATGATGAAAGATTTAAGAAAAAATTTCGATATTAATAATCAAAATTTATTTTGAGAAAATAAAATAATAAATCACAAATAATAAATTGAGAATAAATGAAGGTTATTCCGAGGATGAGATTTCAAAAAGTCACAAATGATTGACATTTAAAAATTTATAGGTGAGAAGTTTCTTTTAAGTCTCACCAAATGACGAAAGATTTAGAAGAAATTTTCAAAAATCAATTATTAAAGTTTGTTCTCAAGAAAATTAAAATATACAAGATTGGAAAGAAATAAAACTAATGAAAATAAAATAAAAAAAATATAAGAATTGGAAATTAAAATTGGGTAATAACTTAGAAATTTTTTATAAGAGATTTAATAAATCCGACAACAGAGCCTCTTCGAGCAAGTCAAATGGTACTACTTAAATACTCTTAAGATGAGCATAAATTTTTGAGAAATTTCGTCAGAATGAAGGAGAGTTTCTTCGAAGATTTTTTACTATTTTAATATTTGAAATAAAATAAAGAGTAACAAATTAAAGATGATTCAAATAAACCATTTTAAATATGACACATGATTAATCAGGTATCATTCTAGGATAGATGTCATGAGGGTGCTATCACATTCCTCATGCATTACTGTACCCCAGAATCCTAAATCTGAAACATAGACCAATCCTTGTTCTTAAATGAAAATAGCTGACCAATCACACCTAGGGTTAGAATGATTGGTGGCGACTCCATAAGATTATGTCTAGCATTTAAGTCTATGACTTAAACTAGTACGATAGTGGGATTTGACGAAGTATGAGATTTTAATAAGTGAGTTACTTACTATGTAGTTAGCATCATATTTTAATTTGATAAAGTATGACTTGATTATGATAATTCATGCTAAGTTAAATGCGATAAAGATGTATTTTGGAAATGTCATGAAATTGTATGAAGTGGATTATGCAACGGTGGTGTGGAGTAAGTATTGTGAATGAATGTTGGGTGGGGTAATTTAGTTTTTAGCATGATTAATTTTTATAATTAAAAGTAAGGTTATTATGATGTTGTGAGGATTATATATATATATATATATATATATATATATATATATAAAATTTAATTTGATTGATGACAAGGAATTAATTAAGGAAGAACAGACAAGTGCTATATGTATTTGTAATGGGTGTAATGTTATCATATATTTTTAATTAGTGATATAATGAATAGATATATTTCACATATATGTTGTGGTTAAGGAACATAAATGATGATACATGTTGAGTCATTATCTTGAAGTAATAAAAGACTATAAATGTATAATCAAGATAAATATGAAATTGCTTCATGTTGTTATGAAGGTACGTGGTGATTAATTATTTATGGATATAGGGTAAGTGCGTCTCATGGTAGTGACAAGAAATATTAAGTCAATTATAAATCATACTAGTTGTATATTGTTTTTAGGACAAAAGGATATTAAATTGATTTTATTTAATTACAATATATGTAGAAGCATATGGAGAATAATGTGAGACCGCATGTATGTATAACTTTGTAATAGATGTAAAGGGAATTATAAGATGGATGATTTTTGGATCAAGTAAATGTGAATGAATTTGCAATGAGATGAATGAGTGTCAAGATACAAATAAAGGATAAATAAGGGTCGAAGTGGCCACAAATTAAACGAATGAAACTTTAAGAATTTGGATTGAAGATAAGGAATGAAGACACAAATAATAATGCATGGAGTATGAATTCTGAGTTTTCTTTATGAATTTAAGCAATGCACACAATGCGTATTGTGTGTGAATCATAGGAAATGAGTCTTTCCATGCTCTAAGTGGGATTAAAATGCAAAATGAGCATTGAAGCAATGAAATAGGAAATTACCCTTGAAAAATCTAGAAAGATGCAGCAAAAGGGCTGCAGATGAAGGCCAGATCGATCTCTCATTCAAGGCAAATCAATCCCTTATGCAAAACAGAGAAATTCCAAGTGAATATGCTAAGGCAGATCGATCTCCCCAATAAGTAGATCGATCTCCCCCTTTTGAAACTTGAGAATTCGATGGCAAAAACCAAAGGAAGATCGATCTCCTCACCCTAGCAGATCGATCTCATCACTCTCAATCGATAAAAACTCAGCAACAAAACCCTTTTCTTCAACAAACCAACACACCTCTTCTATTTTCACCCAAAATACCAAGCTTTCTCTCTCTAGAATGCACCATCTTCCATAAAGATTTGAGAAAAATCTATTAGAGCAAAGTTGTTCATCTTGACGAAAAGAACAACTTAGCTTGGAGCCAACATTCAACTCATTGGATTGAAGGAGCTAAGGAGTCTTCCTGTAAGACTCGTAAATTTCTATTTAATGTATATGATTATTTGATGTATAGACAAGTTACATTACGTATGAAATACAAAAAATAAATGTTTTTAAGTTCTAAGTGTGAATGGATTGATAAATGAGTATTGAAGCGATTTAGTATGAGTTTAATGGGAAACTTTGCAGCAAATAGGTGCAGGATAAAGGCCAGATCGATCCCATGCAAGAAGAGATCGATCTTGTGGCTTGGAAAACACAATGCCAAGCATTCTGCAAGAGGGAGATCAATCCTTCACTCAAGCAGATCGATCTCCATTATTCTCGGGCTGGACCAGATCGATCTCCCCTTAAGGCCAGATCGATCTCCCCAGCTCTCTGCCTGAGACAAATACATCCTATTTTATTGAGCAGATCAATCCCATGCAACACGACAAATCGATCTCATGCATTCAATAGATCGATCTCATGCCTACAAAATGTCAAGAAACTGAAGAATTCAAAAGGGCCAGATCGATCTCCACCCTATACAGATCGATCTCATCAAGCCATTTATATAAAAAGGGAGCAGTTGGATCTACATTTCACGGGAACAAACCATTTCCTTCCATTTTCAATCTTAAACCTAGCTTTCTCACTCTAAAATCATCCCATTTCTATAAAGATTTAAGAAAAAGCCATTAGAGCAGAGCTGTTCATTATAAGAAGAAGAACAACATAGTTTGGAATCAATACTCCATTGGTTAGATTGAAGGAGCAAAGAGTGTTCTTATTTGGAGTAAGAAAGAAATCAAGCTAGGTGAGTTTCTAATACACCAAACTCAAGATATATCTATCTAGTTGTTGTTGTTGTGAGATGATTGCTATGTGTGTTGATGATTGAAACTACCTAGAATGTAATGGAATAAGTGAAACCTAGAATGGGTCTAGTGTGAGAAAATGTGATATGGGTGAGTTCATGATTAATAGATTGTGCTAAGGTGTTAGTGGGGTAATATGCATGATTTGAGATGATTGGATGAAGCTACATTGTAAAATTTGTCAAGTTATGAGAATAAGTATATAAGGTGTTTGATAAAATGCCATAGTGAAGTAAATGATGAACTAGAGGCACTATGAGCATAAATATCGATTTAGTGTGAATCAATAGGCTCTCAAGATATGGGTAGAGCGATCAAATGAAGCCTCATAGGCATTAATAGAAACTATAGGTCGAGTCGACTATAGTAAACGTAAGGATTGTGTTATATTGGACCCAATTAATGTGGTATATGATTTTGTGCAGTCTCAAAGATTTCGTTGGAGACGAATCGAACTGCGCAATCAAACAGCTTTAAGGAAGTGGAATCACTCGACACGATTCCAGATAAGGGAATTCTGTGAGTGTATAGAGATAACTGCTCGTATTTTGTGGGTGAATATAGGGCTTGCAAAATGCATGGTTATTTGAGAAAATGATTGATGGTATGTGTGAATGACTACAAGTATTTTTGTATATGATTTGGTTTTGAAGGGATTCTTATAAAAGGGATAGTAAGGCTAATAACTGCATAAATCACATGTTTTTATGCTTTTACGAGAACACATTGCTTTGGTTTAAGCAAAATGACGGATAGGCTAGCTAGTGATTTCTCGATTTTGTGAAAAAGCACAAGTGAGGTGCTAACCATGGTTTTGACAGTATTTTGTTGAAATAGAGCCATCTATCATATTTACGTGAGTTAAAATCGTGCTAGAGCCTCGCTCGCACTAGATTTTGGTGTTTTCACATGTATGAAACGTGCTGGAGCTTAGCTCACTCCTTGATTTGAATTATGATTATGTTTCATAAACCATACTAGAGCTTCTGCTCATACGTGGATTTCGATTGACTTTCTTATGCATATAACCGTATTGGAGCTATGCTCATACGTGATTTCTTCATGATTTTATTCATAAAGTCATACTAGAGCATCATGGTATGTATGATGCCGTAGAGATGGTAAGACCCTCAAGCCCAAAATCCTTAAGCTCGACGGGGTGGGGAGGCTCTATTTGGTATGGAGGCTCTCTTACGGTAAGATCCTTAAGCCAACATCCTTAAGCCCGTTGGGGTGGGGAGGCTCTATTCGGTAGGGAGGCTCTCTTACATGGAAACAAAACGCTCCCACGTGCATTTGAGACTGTGTAGGTTATGCATGGTATAGGGTAGATAAGACCTACGGCTGGCACCCCCAACCATGATATGGGTTCGTGGAGTATGTTGTACCGAGTAGATCACTTAGAGTACGCTGTACAGCGTGGTTGAGATGTTAATTTGGAATTCTGACGAAGAACTAACCCATCGTCCTTCCAACATGATGCCCCGCACACCGAGATCCATGTGGTCTGGGATGAATATGACATAGTTGGCCAACATAGTCCTTAAGATAAAGTAACCGCCTATCTCACATGGTACCATATGGTTTTATACATTGAGAGTGATTGTGTTGTCTAGGGTAGACCCGAGGGAGGGGTCAAGCCTTATGGGATTTTGTTTAAAGAAATGATATTCTATTTGTAATAAGATTTGATGTGTTTTGAGAAAGTGATAAATCTGAAAGGATGTTTCGCATTGAATTTCCCTTTTTATGATGGGTTATAATAATGATGAGTTTACCATGTTTTACATGCCCATTTCCATGTTTTCAGTACATGATATATGTATATACATGTGGCATAGTTTTGATGTTTCCTCATACTCTAGATGCTATTGATTTTACGCATGACACTATAAGCATGTAGATAGTGTAGTTGTCTATCATGCTTGCATTATTACTTTACTGAGCGTGTGGTTGCTCATCCCTCTATTTCCCCATCTACAAAGCGCACATAGTAGCCCAGTAAGGACTGAGGCGTTGTATTTGGACATCCGCTGCACTCCATTGCCAAAAGGTATACACACAGGGATTCTTTTTGTATCTAAACATGTAAAGGCACAATAGTCAATTTGAATTGCAATATGGGGGATGTAAATGTTAGGAAACATGTCAGGTATAAACATGTGACTCAATTATCAAATGTATGACATTGTTTTTGATTAATTGAAAATGAATGAGAAATGATGATTAATATTGACTCACAACCTAACTGTTATTAGTGAGGGTAAGGAAAATGAAAAAAAATGCAAAAAAATTTATAGTGATTTTTAGACGAAATGGATAAAGAGGGTCGTGACACTTCCAAACTTGGAAAAGAAGAAAGTCAAGCTAGGTGAGTTTCCAATACACCAACTCTAAGTGTATTTATCTAGTGGTCGTTGTGAGTAGATTGGTGTATGTATTGATAAATGAAACTACCTAGAATGTAACAAACTAAGTATAACCTAGAATGAGTTTAGTGTGAGAAAATGGAGTGTGATTGATTAGGTGATAAAAAGGATTATATCAAGTTGTTAGTAAGGTAATGTGCATGATTTTGAGATGATTGGATGAAGCCCTATTGTGAGATTGGTCAAGTGATAAAAATGTGCATAAATGATGTTGTAGAGAATGCATAAATGATGGAAAATTATGGATAAACATTTATGCCAAGTGTGATAAGTAACCAAGTATGTTGCTAGTTGAATTGACTAGAAATGGCATAATGATGGCCAAGTGTGATAATGAGTCAAACTCAATAAAATGGGCTCGATGAGATATATCGATTAGTTAAAGCCTGAATATGAGTTATCGGTATTGACTCATATGAATTATGAATGTGTGCAGCTCTCAAGGATACATCCAGAGGAAGTTGAGCCAAATCACGAAAAGCAGGAAAGGAAGGAAGAGTTGCTTCCAAAAGAATCGAGGTAAGGTAATTGTGTTAGCCCTAGGGATATTTGTACGCCTTTCGGACGCATGGGCGATTTTTAACACAACTAAGACTATTGAGATGAAATGTTTGTTGAAGGGTAAAGAATTGAGATTTTGAGAAATGAGCATTAAAAACAAGAGCATGATGCTTTGAAATCGTTTTATTGCTTTTTAGCATGTGATTGGTAGGTTGGCTAGCATTTGAAATAATGTGTACAAAAAGTAGCTTGATTTGGTTTCATAACCATGCTTTACAAAGAATGAGCCACCTACATGAGTTTTGTGGAAATGAAACGTGCTAGAGCGTTGCTCGCATGAGATTTGACATGATTATACATATATTAGTGCTGGAGCGATGCTCGCACTAGAGTTTTACATGGATTTTACGATATAGTGCTAGAGCATAGCTCGTACTAGAGTTTTATACATGGATGAGTGTTGGAGCATAGCTCGCACTAGTTTTCACATGGATTTTATGACATGGTGCTCGAGCCTAGCTCGCATAGATTTTCATACTGGTTTTGACATGGTACTGGAGCATAGCTCACACTAGATATCCACCATACTTGTTGTCGTGCTTGAGACTTCTCACACGTGATTTTGTGACATGTTGGGAGCCATGCTGGGAGTTTTGGGTAGGCTGTGTGCCATGCCAATTAAATAGGCTCGCACGTGCGTATTGAGATGTGGCAGGATATATTGTGATGACATGGGTCCACGAAGTACGTTGTACCGTGCAAGTAGCATGGAGTACGTTGTATCATGTGTGATATTGTATATATGTCGACTTCGAACGATGGATTCTACTATGGACCGACGGGTTGGACGTGACCCACCTTCCGTGCTGAAGTAGATATAGGTGATACCCCGCACACTAGGATCCGTGTAGCCTGGGATCACAGAGAATATGGACATAGTCCTAGTTATTACCTTATTAATATTGTATGCCTATCTCACATGTCTATTGTTGAATGAGAAATCCATGTTTTGAAATGTGTTTTGTGGGTCAGACTAGTCCATGGGAGGGGTTAAGTCTTGACGAGTGATGATTTTGTATTGGCTTGTGTTGAGAATTGGAAATGCTTTTAAGTGTACTTTGCATGATGATTTTCCATGCTTTGATTTTGATTACGCATGATGATTTTTCCATGCTATGTTTAAATAACTGTGCACTGATTTATATAGTATGATTTGCTTTACATGGCATAAACACAAGCATGAGCATACGTTTTGGAGTATGACATATAAATGTGTGATTTAAGCATGGCATCACGATCACGTAGATAGTACAATTATCTACTGCTCGCATGATTGCCTTACTGAGCCCATGGTTTTCTCACCCCCTTATTTTCCCCCCATCTACAGAGCATTTACAATAGATACTGGGCGACTGATGATTGGATTTTTGGAGTCCACTGCATCCCATCACACAAGGTATACACATTTGTATAATTTTTGTATCTAGATATGTCAAAGCACAGTGATATCTTGAAATGTAATTTTTGGGATGTAGAAGATTATAAACACATGTAAACAGTAACTCTGATTTAGAAATACAAGTGTTTACATTTAAATGAATTATAATTTGAAATGATATGATTGGATGAGGTTGGCACCGATACACAACCCAACTATTGGTGGTGTGGCTGTTCACGGTTAGATAAGATAAAGGTAAAGAACAAATAAGATTTGAATTAAATAAGAAACGTAAATTGAAAAAAAATTGTAGTGAATTTTCGGTGGATTGAGGGTCGTGACAAATAATATGGTCATATGAGGATTGGAATAGGCCATGTAAATTGAGAGATAATTTTAAAGAATTAAAAAGAAAAGCATGCAAGTAAATTACACTTAAAATTGGGTGGTTATGCATAATGATATTGAAAGAGTATCAAAGTGGATAATATCTTATTGCTTGAGAAAATTACATGGAACCAAGAATATATTAGCATCACACAAACTAAATACATGTAATAGAATTACGAAATGAAGCTATATAGTGGATAAATGTTGAGTGTGGATACTTAAGGAAATTGTGGAATTAATACTTGGTGTATATGTTCACAAGGATTTGGCCTTGAGGTATTAGGAATGGAAATTGTCGAATTACTTAATGTTCTTTAAGTTTTAATTTATTTGTGATTTGAAGTAAGTGATGATATTGAGATTTCATGATTATAGATAGATCTTTGAAATGGGTCTTGAATAATTGTGTCAATAGTTGAATGATATCGAAATTTTATGACAAATTATTAAAGTAATATTAGATATTCCTGGAATACTAAAAGGATCCATATTGATGGTGGGTATCTTAGTTTGGTATGGCGATGTAAAAGTGACTGATATGATCTGAAAATATTATAGAGTGTTATCAAATTTTAGGATGACATGGAGAGTGTGATCATAGTGATATTAGTATATGAGTGTTAATTCATGCATAGTATGTGATTTGTGATATGTGAAATCAACATGTGATTTTGAATCATGACATTGTTTTGTAAATAGTGCATTGAATATTATTAAATGCTTTAGACAACCAAGAATCAAATTTGATTTATACATGTTTTAAATATGATTCATAAACACGATTTGTGTTGAGTGTGCTTTAGCTTTGCATTTACTCTATTTGTTGGTAATGCATTCAATATAGTTTAAAAGTAGCTTTGTTAATGACTATCATGTTTTAAAGGATTTTGCTTTGAGATTATTGGCACCCTATGTTGAATGCCTATATGCCATCTAGTGTATATATTTATATGTCATAAACTCCACCTGCATGGTAACGAATATCGAAACATATATATTTATCACTATTTAGCATTTATATACGTCATGGACACTGCTTGTGTGGTAAATAGGTATCGATATACATATATATGAATGAATGACTAGGTTGCACACATGTATGTATGACATGGGCTCTGCCTATGGGAAAATGGATATCGGTACATAGATAACGGTGTATTGCCCGATGTGGCAAGGATATTGTTCGACAAACCAGTCAACACATTTACACCAATGGCCAGTTGAATCAGTGGCATTGAGAACATCTATGATCATAGATAATGTGCCCTTTGTAAAAGGGTGATAGACCATGGAAAACTACCAAAGATGCTAGACCATGGAAAACTGTCACGCCCCATTTCCCTCAAATCACTATAAATTTTTCACAAACTTACCTTACTTCAAATGGTTAGGCTGTGAATCAATGTCCATCATTCCGTCTCATACATAATAAATATATCTCAGGCAATATTTTCATCCCAGGCACTAATATTGCGGAAGCTCATAAAGTTATCTTTCATAAATCGAAAGCTGTTTATATTGTCTTACATATACATCCTTCATAAAAACATGTCTACATCATTGCACACTATCATTCAGATATAATTATCACATAAGTGTGTATACCTCTATGCTGCTAGATCACTGTGTGCAAAAGAGCGTAGGGCAGACGCAGCTGACATACTCTACTGCAATTACTCTGTGGAGGGGAAAAATAAAGGGGTGAACACAACACACTCAGTAAGGAATAAATGAAAGCAGGAAGATAATCATATTATCTACGATGCTCATAATGCATGGTTTACGCTGAAAGTTCATGGCATTCACAAATCATTTTTGTAAAACACATAGCAATTTATTGTTAAAACCGAATATCAAAACTCATTTCAAATGGTTTCATCACAGAAATCAAATCACAGATAGTTTTCTCATAGAAACTAATAAAACAGATGAGACTAGGTAGGGATCCACACATAATCCAAAAAGATAATTGGCTAAAGTCCGAGACCTCGAGCTATCACTAGCTAGGTGTGCAAGGGTGTCTCTGAGTCTGAGGAGGGGATTAGTCTATCCATCGGCTCCTATCTAAGGAATATCACAAATCAGAGCAATGACACAGCATGCCCGAGTCCAAAAACGCAATCCTCACATCCCATAGTTGCACGTTATAGTGTACTCCATGTTGTTTACATGGTACAACGTACTCCGTAAACTACAGTACAATTACCACACAGTTGTAGGTGCCTAAGTCACAAGTTCACCATCCTAACCAAATAAATTATCAACCATATCCTATCATCTCAGATCTAGTGTGAGCAAGTCAGTGTGACACACAGTCCAAAACGAGGGCTCCAGCACGATCTAAATCACGCATCACAATAGAATCTAGTGCGAGCAGTGCTCCAGCACGGTCTATTCATATATCACACCAAAATCAAGTGCGAGCGGATCTAGATAAATCTACAGACCTCATCATAACTCCAACATGATTTCACACACACAAATAGACAGCTGGCTCTATTTCCCACGACAGTGGTACTCAAAATTGAGTGCGATTCGCATAACAGTGCAAAATAGAGTGAGAGGGTAACATCCCATCAAATCACTTGTCAATCAAATCATACTTTATAAAAACGTGCAATTTAATGTATACAGTCAAATCATGAGCCAGTCTATCATTTCAACTTTAAAAAAATCTCTTTTTCACAGAGAAAACATGGATTTCATGCACTTTATGCATCTTCAAAAATTCTCGAGTCTAGGGGTATTTGTGTAATTTTCTCATATTTGGGTACTATTCAGAAATTTCATATCCATACTCTATATGAAATTTAAGTGTGTGTAAACGATGATACAACTATCTCTAAGAGCTCGCAAAGATCCCTTACTTGGAATCCAGTCGAATTCACTTTTCACTTTTTCCACTTTCTGCATATCGGTCTATCTGGCTTTATATATATCTCTGGGAGCTGCAGATAATCATCAATCACATCACTCAACTTTATTAACATGTATTCCACTTTCTGTATGGTTAACTTAACGTATTGGGCCCAAATACTCTTACTGGACCTTATTGCACCTTAATGGGCCTAACTTTGTCTTAAGCTCATTCTCACTTTACTATTCATCCTATCAAAACTCATTGGGTTCATCGGGCCCATTAACACTTATTGGGCTTCATCCAAGGTCCATTGGCCTTATTGGGCTGATTGCACCATGTGCTTGGACCATGAAACCTCTCGGCCATGGATGGTGTGCCGAACACCATCACGCCTAGCCATGCTGATTGGCCATCACCGTGGCTTACCATACTTGCCTAGCTCACTTAGGTATTTTGGAAACCACTTGGTGTGCTTGCCTTAAGCTTTTCACTTTGTTCATTAAGGCATTTCATCAAACACCTTATATGCTTAATTCAGAAACCTATCCAATTCATCAAATTGAATGAAACTAAGCATGCCATGATTATGTATACATGCTTACCAACCTATCCATGCCTTAAAATCATATGCATACCCATCAAAACACAAATACCAACTTTCAGCCAACATGTGTTCATCACCTTAGGTGATGTTTTTGTGAGACCCCGTATATGTATAAGGGTATATATGTACATAGAAGTGTAAATAGAGTTGTACTATGAATTCATGAGTGAAGTATATGTGATGTAAGTCCATAAGTAATGTACACACTTGTAATGAGAGTGGTAATCGTACATACAAGTTTCATTATGTATGAATGTGTAGAAATGGAATTAAACATGTGGAGAATGTGTGTAGAATGGATTATGAATAGTTTGGTAAAATGGAAGTAGAATTGCATAAGATGTGCACTTCCATTTTTGTTTATAGTAAGTACCATTGATAATACAAAGATCCTACACAAGTTTTAATGTGTATGAAGTGAGGATGGATGCCATTTTCAAGCCTCAAAGATGAATAAATGAGGAAAAAATCATGGTAGCAAATTAAGGATGTTTGGTAAGTGTTGTTGCAGAGGAACTGCGGGAAATCTGGAAATTTTGAAAGGCAGATCGATCTCCTGGGATGAGAGATCGATCTGGAAGAGCCAGAATGCTCTTATTTGGGCAAAAGAATAGAGCAGATCGATCTCCAATAGACCAGATCGATCTCCTTAGCTCTCTGTTTGGGAGCAGATCGATCTCATGCCTCGACAGATCGATCTCATGCCTCAACAAATCGATCTCATGCTTCGACAGATCGATCTCAGGCTTAAAAATACAGTGAAAAAGAGGGATTTTAAGGGACCAGATCGATCTCCTCTTGGACCAAATCGATCTCCTCAAGCTAATTCTATATAAGGAGTGCTGAAAATCAGAAAATTTTGGGAAAAACACAAATCTTCCACTTTCAACCCAAAAACCTAACTTTCTCTCTCTAAAATCAGCCATTTTCAGTGAGGTTTGAAGAGAGACCATTAGAGGCAAAGTTGTTCCTATCAAAGAGAAGAACAACATAGTTGGAAGGCATTTTCCCATTGTTGATATTAAAGAAGTTAAGGGCATTGCCATTTGGAGCAAGAGGAGAAATCAATTGGGTAAGATTCTAACACTCCAACTATGGTACATTGTTTATTTAATTGATTTTGGAGTTGTTTGGCATGTATGGATGGTTAGAAACTATCTAAATACATTGGAATGATTATGACCTAGAAATGGTCTAGAGTGAGAAAGTGGAATGTATGGAGATTAATGATGAATGAGATATGTAAAAGTTATTTATAGTGTTGTGGTATGATTTTAAGATGTGGTTAGTGGATAAATTGTGAGATTTACCTAAAGGAGGTAAAATGTGGATTAAGGCATTTGTAAAATGCATAAGTGGATAATATTGATTAGTGAGGTCAATTATGGGATAAATACATTAACTCAATCGATTTAATGAATGAATCGCAGCTTCCGAGGATACGCCGAGGCGAGTTGAGCCAAGAGCGTGAGAAGCTAAAAGGAAAGGAGTCACACCAAGTAAATCGAGGTAAGGGAATTGTGTGGACTCTTAGAGATATCTGTACGAGATTTGGGCGCTTAAATGTTTTGCTAGAATGCATGAGACTAGGAAATGTTGTTGGGTGACTGAAGGGTAAAAGTTGGGAGTTCGAGAAATGTGCATGAAAACAAAAGCATATTGCTTTGAAAATCATGTTTTATTGCTTTTTAGCAAATGATTGGTAGGTTGGCTAACATTGAAATGATTTGCAAAAGAGATGAGTGTGTTTTGGTTTTGTTAATCATACTTTGCAAGTTTTGAGCCACCTACATGATTTCGTGAGTATGAAAGAGTGCAAAAGGCACTAGTTTTCACATGGATTTTATAATTGTTTTGGCATTGTGCTCGAGTTTGTCTCGCACTGGATGCCCACCTTGTATGTTGCCGTGTTTGGAGCTTCGAGTAGACTGGGTGTCACATCGATTAAATAGGCTCACACGTGCATTGTTTTGACATGATTAATTAGCCGTGTTAGGAGCTTCGGATAGACAGAGGTCGCCCCGATTAAATAGGCTCACACGTGCGTTTGAGATGTGGCGTGATATGATGTGTTGATTGGGTCCACGGAGTACGTCGTACCGTGCATGTAGCATGGAGTACGTTGTACCGTGTTGAGTTGTGATGTGCCGTCTTCAGACGAGATCTGCTATGGACCGGAGGGTAGGATTTGACCCACCTCCCGTGTGGAAGCAGATAGTGGTGATATCCCGCACACCTGATCCGTGTAGCCGGTATCACAGGTTATGTACATAGGCCTTGAGGTTATTATCTACTGTTGAACTGCCTATCTCACATGTCTACTGCTATTTGAGATTAAATCCATGTTTGAAATGATTGTGGGTCAGGAAAGCCCGAGGGATAGGCCGAGACCTGACCAATGATGAATTGATTTGTTAATGGTTTTTAAAGTGCACGAATGCATGATGTTTAATGCCATGCTTTATTGTGAAAATGCATGATGTTTAATGCCATGCTTTTATTGTGAATTATGCATGATGATATATACCATGCTTTGAGTTGAAATGTGCACTGAATTTTAATAGCATGAATGCTTTACATACCATTAACACAATCATACACTCATGTTTTGAGATAAACAATGAATTAAATGCTTTTGAGCATGGCATCACGATCACGTAGATAGTGCAGTATCTACCTGTTCGCATGATTGCCTTACTGAGCGTGTGGTTTGCTCACCCCCCTTATTTTCCCCTGTCTACAGAGATTTGAGTATAGATTGGACGTGACTGGAGGCGTCCCCTTTTTGGTAATCCGCTGCATCCCATCACTAAAGGTATACACACTTGGATTATTTTGTATCTAAACTAGACATAGCACAGTAGCATTTTGTATGTAACCACTGGGGATGTAAAACAATGTAAACACATGTAACAACTCTGATATATATACATTTATACAAGTGTTTACTCATAATAATGTTTCAAATTGAATTGGTATGGCGGAGTGAGTTAGACGTCGACACACAGCCCAACTGTTAAGTGTGTGGTTGTTCACGATCGAGGAAGGATGATTAAGGATTGATGCATGAAAATGCAAAAAATTTGTACGTATTTTGGTAAGTTGAGGGTCGTGACAGAAGTTGGTATCAGAGCTCGAGTTGGTCTGACGTGTGTCGTGTCTAAAATACTTAATAAGTGAAAAATTACATCCCCAAGTTACTGTGCTTGTTTAGATACGAATAGTGTATGTCGATGGGTTGACTAAGTATTTGGTTGTGAATGTAGGGAACTGAGTAAGTATGCCTAATACCAGTCGCGGTAGAGGGATGAGAGCACAGGCTCGAGGCCGTAGAGGTAGGCCTGGGGGTCGTGTTGAGCCAGAAACACACGAGGCTCAGGAGAATGTTGAGGTGGAGGCTGATGTTGAGCACGCTCCACAGGGTCCAGAGGAGAGACCCGAGAGTACTGAGGCTCGCTTCGCGAGGATTGAGCGGAGCATTGAGATGATTGTGGAGTTGGTCACCCAATCTTTATCTGGAGTTGGCGGTAGACAGAATCCCGCTACACAGGGTGATGCCGAGCAGGCAGCAGCTCCCGAGGCACGGACAAGGCAAGCCCAAGGACCTCAGACGACAGATACCCCACCCACACAAGATATGCCTACGCCGGTTGCTATGCCAGGCAGTAGAGGTTGGGGATATGGATGTGATTTGGATAGACTGCGGCAGTTCCAGAAGTTTGGACCGCCGTCTTTCAGTGGAGCAAAGGACCCAGTAGCGGCTGAAGATTGGATCAATGAGATCGAGAAATTATATGGGTTCTTTGAGTGCACTACTACCGAGATGGTAGCATTTGCCGCTTTTATGCTGAAGGGATCAGCAGAACATTGGTGGAAATCCACCAGGCCTATTTTGAGAGCCCGGCATACTGAGATCAGCTGGGATGTGTTTCTAGAGGCCTTTCGGAGACAGTATGTCCCGGATACCGCACAGCGGAAGCTAAAGATGGCATTTTTGGGACTGACCCAAGTGAGCAGGACTGTGGATGAGTATGAGACTGCTTTTATATCCCTGGGTAGGTATGATCCCAACACGATGGGTAATGAGGTCGAGAAGATCCAGAAGTTTGTAGATGGATTGAGACCAACCATCAGGTCTAGATTGGTTCCCCTGGATATACCGACCTATGAGGAGGCAGTGCGCAGGGCGCAATTATGTGAACAAGATGTTAATAGAATCGGCTCGGAGTTTGGAAAGGTTGGTAAGATGAAGGACAGAGATAAGAAGAGACCTATGATGGATAGAGGCTTCAGCTATAAAGGAAGCAAGAGATTCTCTGGAAAGAGGCCGAGAATTGATGAGATCCGGGAGAGGACAGTTGATACTCCCATGTATCCGGCCATCGCTCCAGCTAAGGGAATCGTGATTGGAGGACCACGGCCTACTACAGAACAGTGTGGCAAGTGTGGTAGGTACCATGGTACTCGACCATGTTATGGACCTTAGGTTGTATGCTTCAGATGTGGGAAGCCAGGGCACGTAATCAGAGACTGCCCAGAGATGATAGAGAGAGCCCCACAGAAGGGCAAGGAGCCAGAGAGAGCTCCAGTTGGTACAGCTGCTCCGAGGAGGAGGGCTACAGCTGAGGAAAAGGGGAAGCAAGCAGTGGGTGTAAGTAGAGGACGAGTGCACGCACTGGATCAGGATACTGCAGATCAGTCATCAGATGTGGTAAAAGGTACCATCCAAATCTTTGATTTAGAAGCTTATGTACTGTTTGATCCTGGTGCCACGCATTCCTTTATTTCGCCATCCTTTGCATGTAAATTGATGAAGCATGTAAAACCCACGCTGCTTGATAAGATGTTGTTGATATCTACCCCTATGAATGATAGTCAGTTGACTGAGCATACATATAAGGATTGTAAAATGAAGATAGGAGGTAAAGAGATGGCAGCCTATTTAATTTTATTAAATATGAGTGATTTTGATGTTATCCTAGGAATGGATTGGTTGGCTGCCAATCATATTATTATGGATTGTCATGCTAAAACCTTGATGTTTCCAAAGATAGACAATCTTGTAGTTAATTTTGTGAAATGAAATTAAAGAACATGATTATTATAAGTGTGATGAGTACAATCTTGATACATGATGTATGAAAGATAAATTTGATTTCATTTATGTATGTGATGTGATGATTTATGATACTAATGGTGGAAAGAATAATGTGAAGGATTCATCGCTTTTGTGATTGAGACGGATAAGGCACGTCCGGAATTGGAAGACATACCAGTGGTTAGGGAATTTTCAGATGTCTTTCCGGATGAGTTACTAGGGTTACCTCCAGATAGGGAGATGGAGTTTGGTATAGATAGGGAGATGGAGTTTGGTATAGATTTGGCACCTGGTACAGAGCCGATGTCCAAGCCATCATACAGAATGGCTCAAGTTGAGTTAGAGGAGTTAAGGAAACAATTACAAGAATTGCTGGAGAAGGGGTTCATCAGGCCGAGCGTCTCACCTTGGGGAGCACCGGTTCTGTTTGTAAGGAAGAAGGATGGAAGCCTCCGATTGTGTATAGACTACCGGTTGTTGAATAAGGCCACCATCAAGAATAAGTATCCCCTTCCACGCATCGATGATTTGTTGGATCAGCTTAAGGGAGCGTAGGTCTTTTTCAAGATAGATCTGAGATCAGGGTACCATCAGTTGAAGATACGAGGTGGAGATGTACCCAAGACAGCTTTTCGCACCCGGTATGGACATTATGAGTTCATGGTTATGCCATTCGGGTTGACGAATGCTCCCGCAGCTTTTATGTCTTTGATGAATGAGGTATTCCACCAGTACTCGGATCGATTTGTTATTGTGTTTATTGATGATATACTGGTGTATTCAAGGTCTAGAGAGGAACATGAAAGGCATTTAAGGATAGTGCTACAAACCCTCCGAGAGAAGAAGTTGTACGCTAAACTCAGTAAGTGCGACTTTTGGTTGGAACAGATCTCTTTCCTGGGTCACATAGTATCAAAGGATGGAGTATCAGTGGATCTATCTAAGATTGAGGACGTAGTTCAGTGGCAGAGACCCCAGACAGTGACAGAGATCAGAAGTTTCCTTGGTTTAGCTGGGTATTATCGAAGGTTTGTAGAGGGATTTTTGAGGTTAGCTGCTCCTTTGACACGTCTCACGAGGAAAAATGTAGAGTTTGTGTGGGATAAAAAGTGTGAAGACAGTTTTGAGGAGTTGAAAAGGAGATTAACTACAGCTCCAATACTCACCATTCCTACCAGCTCAAGAGGTTTCTCGGTGTATGCGGATGCTTAACACCTAGGATTGGGCTGTGTATTGATGCAGGATGGGAAGGTAGTAGCCTATGGATCAAGACAGTTAAAGGATCATGAGAGGAACTACCCGACCCATGACTTGGAGTTGGCAGCGGTGGTGTTTGCGCTGAAGATATGGCGCCACTACCTCTATGGTGAGAGATTTCAGGTTTATACAGATCATAAGAGCCTTAAGTACCTGTTCTCACAGAAAGAGTTGAACATGAGACAGAGGAGATGGCTCGAGCTGTTAAAGGATTATGATTGTGAAATCCTATACCACCCGGGTAAAGCAAATGTGGTTGCTGATGCATTGAGTAGGAAGCATCTCGGGATGGTATCATTTATGATGATCAGGGAACACGAGCTGTTGGAACAGTTCATGAACCTCAGTTTGGATATGACCCCGCCTGACGCTGATAGTGGATTTATGATAGCTAGCCTGCAGTTGGAACCGGATCTGGTAGATCGAATCCGACAGGCTCAGCGAGTTGATCAGCAGTGTAGTGATATTGTCGGGCAGATACAGAGGGGTATGGAGACTGACTTTGGGTTGAGTTCGGATGGATTGTTGAGGTTCAGAGGTAGGATATGTGTTCCTGATGACGCAGAGATCAGAAGGTTGATCTTGACAGAGGCTCACTCATCGAAGTATACGATACATCCAGGGGGTACCAAAATGTATTAAAACCTTCGAAAGGTTTATTGGTGGTCGGGAATGAAAAAGCACATTGCTGAATATGTTGCTAAGTGTCTCATTTGTCAGCAGGTGAAGGTAGAGCATCAGAAGCCTGCAGGGTTATTGCAGCCTCTACCGATACCGACATGGAAGTGGGAGCATGTCACCATGGATTTTGTGATGGGATTACCGAGGACCCGGAGAAGTCATGATGCCATATGGGTGATTGTGGATCAGTTGACGAAATCAGCCCATTTCCTAGCTATGAGAGCTACCGATACTCTGAGCCAGTTAGCGAACCTATATGTGCGCGAGATAGTGAGGCTACATGGAATTTCAGTGAGCGTTGTTTCTGATAGGGATGCCCGCTTCACTTCCCACTTTTGGGAACATTTTCAGGAAGCGATGGGGACCCAGTTGAATTTTAGCACCGCATTTCATCCTCAGACAGATGGTCAATCAGAGAGCACTATACAGACCCTGGAGGACATGTTGAGAGCGTGTGCATTGGATTTTGGAGGCTCCTGGGATGACCATTTGCTACTCGCAGAGTTCGCGTATAATAACAGTTTTCATGCGAGTATCGGGATGGCACCATATGAGGCATTGTATGGGCGTAGATGCCGTTCCCCTATTGGATGGGAAGAGGTTGGTGACAGACAGATCTTTGCTCCTGACTTGGTTAGACAAGCCTCTGAGGATGTCCAATTGATATGTGAGAGGTTACAGACAGCTCAGAGCAGGCAAAAGAGTTATGCTAACAAGAGACGGAGACCACTAGAGTTTGAGGTGGGTGAGTCAGTGTTTCTGAAAGTTTTCCCTTCGAAGGGAATTATGAGATTTGGGAAGAAGGGAAAGTTGAGCCCTCGATATATAGGGCCATTTGAGATACTTGATAAGGTGGGAGACAAGGCTTATAGGTTGGCCTTGCCACCAGAGTTGGCAAGTGTGCACAACGTCTTCCACGTATCCATGTTGAGGAAGTATCACCCGGACCCGGCACATGTGATAAGATATGAGCCTTTGGAGCTCAATGAAGGTATGACCTATGTTGAGAAGCCAGTTCGGGTATTGGACAGAAAAGAGAAAGTGCTGAGGACAAAGATAATTCCCTTGGTGAAGATACTTTGGCAACATCACATTGTGGAAGAAGCCACATGGGAATTGGAGAGTTTGATGCGGGAGAGGTATCCCGAGTTGTTCACAGAATAATTGGTTCCAATTTGGAGGACCAAATTTTCTAAGTAGGGGAGAATGTGAGACCCCGTATATGTATAAGGGTATATATGTACATAGAAGTGTAAATAGAGTTGTACTATGAATTCATGAGTGAAGTATATGTGATGTAAGTCCATAAGTAATGTACACACTTGTAATGAGAGTGGTAATCGTACATACAAGTTTCATTATGTATGAATGTGTAGAAATGGACTTAAACATGTGGAGAATGTGTGTAGAATGGATTATGAATAGTTTGGTAAAATGGAAGTAGAATTGCATAAGATGTGCACTTCCATTTTTGTTTATATTAAGTACCATTGATAATACAAAGATCCTACACAAGTTTTAATGTGTATGAAGTGAGGATGGATGCCATTTTCAAGCCTCAAAGATGAATAAATGAGGAAAAAATCATGGTAGCAAATTAAGGATGTTTGGTAAGTGTTGTTGCAGAGGAACTGCAGGAAATCTGGAAATTTTGAAGGGCAGATCGATCTCATGGGATGAGAGATCGATCTGGAAGAGCCAGAATGCTCTTATTTGGGCAAAAGAATAGAGCAGATCGATCTCCAATGGACCGGATCGATCTCCTTAGCTCTCTGTTTGGGAGCAGATCGATCTCATGCCTCGACAGATCGATCTCATGCCTCAACAGATCGATCTCATGCTTCGACAGATCGATCTTAGGCTAAAAAATGCCGTGAAAAAGAGGGATTTTAAGGGACTAGATCGATCTCCTCTTGGACCAGATCGATCTCCTCAAGCTAATTCTATATAAGGAGTGCTGAAAATCAGAAAATTTCGGGAAAAACACAAATCTTCCACTTTCAACCCAAAAACCTAACTTTCTCTCTCTAAAATCAGCCATTTTCAGTGAGGTTTGAAGAGAGACCATTAGAGGCAAAGTTGTTCCTATCAAAGAGAAGAACAACATAGTTGGAAGGCATTTTCCCATTGTTGATATTGAAGAAGTTAAGGGCATTGCCATTTGGAGCAAGAGGAGAAATCAATTGGGTAAGATTCTAACACTCCAACTATGGTACATTGTTTATTTAATTGATTTTGGAGTTGTTTGGCATGTATGGATGGTTAGAAACTATCTAAATACATTGGAATGATTATGACCTAGAAATGGTCTAGAGTGAGAAAGTGGAATGTATGGAGATTAATGATGAATGAGATATGTAAAAGTTATTTAGAGTGTTGTGGTATGATTTTAAGATGTGGTTAGTGGATAAATTGTGAGATTTACCTAAAGGAGGTAAAATGTGGATTAAGGCATTTGTAAAATGCATAAGTGGATAATATTGACTAGTGAGGTCAATTATGGGATAAATACATTAACTCAATCGATTTAATGAATGAATCGCAGCTTCCGAGGATACGCCGAGGCGAGTTGAGCCAAGAGCGTGAGAAGCTAAAAGGAAAGGAGTCACACCAAGTAAATCGAGGTAAGGGAATTGTGTGGACTCTTAGAGATATCTGTGCGCGATTTGGGCGCTTAAATGTTTTGTTAGAATGCATGAGACTAGGAAATGTTGTTGGGTGACTGAAGGGTAAAAGTTGGGAGTTTGAGAAATGTGCATGAAAACAAAAGCATATTGCTTTGAAAATCATGTTTTATTGCTTTTTAGCAAATGATTGGTAGGTTGGCTAACATTGAAATGATTTGCAAAAGAGATGAGTGTGTTTTGGTTTTGTTAATCATACTTTGCAAGTTTTGAGCCACCTACATGATTTCGTGAGTATGAAAGAGTGCAAAAGGCACTAGTTTTCACATGGATTTTATAATTGTTTTGGCATTGTGCTCGAGTTTGTCTCGCACTGGATGCCCACCTTGTATGTTGCCGTGTTTGGAGCTTCGAGTAGACTGGGTGTCACATCGATTAAATAGGCTCACACGTGCATTGTTTTGACATGATTAATTAGCCGTGTTAGGAGCTTCGGATAGACAGAGGTTGCCCCGATTAAATAGGCTCACACGTGCGTTTGAGATGTGGCGTGATATGATGTATTGATTGGGTCCACGGAGTACGTCGTACCGTGCATGTAGCATGGAGTACGTTGTACCGTGTTGAGTTGTGATGTGCCGTCTTCGGACGAGATCTGCTATGGACCGGCGGGTAGGATTTGACCCACCTCCCGTGTGGAAGCAGATAGTGGTGATATGCCGCACACCTGATCCGTGTAGCCAGTATCACAGGTTATGTACATAGGCCTTGAGGTTATTACCTACTGTTGAACTGCCTATCTCACATGTCTACTGCTATTTGAGATTAAATCCATGTTTGAAATGATTGTGGGTCAGGAAAGCCCGAGGGATAGGCCGAGACCTGACCAGTGATGAATTGATTTGTTAATGGTTTTTAAAGTGCACGAATGCATGATGTTTAATGCCATGCTTTATTGTGAAAATGCATGATGTTTAATGCCATGCTTTTATTGTGAATTATGCATGATGATATATACCATGCTTTGAGTTGAAATGTGCACTGAATTTTAATAGCATGAATGCTTTACATACCATTAACACAATCATACACTCATGTTTTGAGATAAACAATGAATTAAATGCTTTTGAGCATGGCATCACGATCACGTAGATAGTGCAGTATCTACCTGTTCGCATGATTGCCTTACTGAGCGTGTGGTTTGCTCACCCCCCTTATTTTCCCCTCCCTACAGAGATTTGAGTATAGATTGGACGTGACTGGAGGCGTCCCCGTTTTGGTAATCCACTGCATCCCATCGCTAAAGGTATACACACTTGGATTATTTTGTATCTAAACTAGACATAGCACAGTAGCATTTTGTATGTAACCACTGGGGATGTAAAACAATGTAAACACATGTAACAACTCTGATATATATACATTTATACAAGTGTTTACTCATAATAATGTTTCAAATTGAATTGGTATGGTGGAGTGAGTTAGACGTCGACACACAGCCCAACTGTTAAGTGTGTGGTTGTTCACGATCGAGGAAGGATGATTAAGGATTGATGCATGAAAATGCAAAAAATTTGTACGTATTTTGGTAAGTTGAGGGTCGTGACAGTTTTATCATACAATTCATACACCAATCAACTTCATATAATTCACAGATCAACATATACAAAGTTGGAAGATTGAAAACTCACCTAGCTTATAATTCTTCACTTGGTCAAAACTTATGGAGGAACTTGTGTAAGACTCGATTTTTATCATATTTCCTTATGATTCACACATTGTATGGATATTGTTATATGTTAATGGAATCATAAGACGGATGATTTTGATCATATAAATATAAATGAAGTAGTCGAACGTACGTAAAATCTGAAAACGGACAGTTAAGGAATTTCAAATTAAATTTATGATATTTGAATTGTCCAGATAGAGATATGAATTTTAAATGAGAAATTATAGTGGGTCCAAGAAGGAAAGTCGACCTAAATTGATCCCGAACGTGTAGAAGAGTAAACAGTCAAAAGATCAAAATTCGGTATAAATTCGATAAGAAAATTTCATTAAAATATGGATTTAAAAAATTTTGATCAATAAAAGAAAATTATTGAATTCTGAGTCTAATTGACCAAGATATAAATTTATTAAGATTTACCGAAATTTGACCGGGACAATATCCAAAAAATACGGAGAAAAATACACTGAAAAAGGGTTAAAATAAAATAAATTATTTAATCTAAATAAAAAATAGTTTTCTGTTGATATTTTAGGATTTTTATAATATTTTAATGATTAAAATAATAATAAAATAAATTATAAATATATATATATATAAAAGAAACTGAAATATGAAAACGAAACAAAAGGAAACAGTGAAGCCAAACGGAGACAGCGCGTTCACGAAGCCCGAAGACGATCCGGTGATCGACGAGGCCAGGTGAGGGCCGGAGAAGGAAGAGGAGCTTCAGGTGACTTTGCGAATACCGACAACGCGTCGTAACAACATCGGAGTTCGGTGAATGGAGGAGGAAAAGCCGACGGGAAAAAGGGGATCGATTCCGACGATCCACGGCAGTTGGGTGTGATTGGAGGGTACTGACGTGATCGGGAGGACGAGCCGGTTCTGTTGGTACCTGATTCGTCCGACGAAACGGCCGAAAATGACCGACGATGGTGAGGGCCTCGAAACGACACCGTATTGGCCGAGAGGAAAGGGGAAGGAAAAGGAAGGAAAAAAGGAAGGAAAAGAAAGGAAAAGAAAAAAGAAAGAAAGGGGAAAATGAAAGAAATTTTGTCGGGGATGTCTCAAGATTTGGGTAAGTTTACCGATGGTCAAGATTGACCTATGGGTAAATTTTGAAAATTAATTTAATACTATATTTAATGGAAAATAACCCGAATTAATTTAATTAAGAAATTCTAGGACAGAGCCGAACGAGAGTCGATTGAGCTGCAATTTTTGTACCCCGCATAATATTGGGTAAGTACACTTTAATTACGACAATTTTGAGTCCTTAATGCAGAGTTAAGATTATTTTACGGATTAATTCTGCATAAAATGAATTGTATTCGAAATTTTAAATTAATTATCGTAAATAGTATACGGGCTATCCAATGAGTTTCAGAACGAAGCCTGATGAGTATTAATAAGCCAAATGAGCCCAATAGACCCGAAGAAGGGATTTAATAAGTGGAAATGGGTTGAAAAATGGGTCGAGGCCTATTAAGGTGTAATCGGGTCCAATAAAGTAAAACGGGCCCAGTGTTTTAGATTCGATCAGTAAGAGTGAAATACTAATAAGTATATTAGAATTGACCCAAATACATGGTTATAAGTAGCTCCATAGACTTGGTTTTGAGCGAATTGGACTGAGAGACCGGGTGCGGTCGAGACACGATAAGCTCGCACGTGATTCCAGGTAAGGGAATTTTATGGACTACTAAAGGTAACTTTACGCAATTTCGACCTCATTTACATTCCCTAAAATTGTCTGAAGGGTCTAGATTTAAAATAAGAATTTTGGTGCCCATATGGGAAAATGACCCAAATACCACTGTGAAGGGTAAAATTTCCAAAATTAAGAAAAGTTAGGAGGAGCAAGAACAAGAGGTTCATACTTGTTTTTGAGGTGTTTTGACACGTGCATGGGTAGGCTGGCTAACTTTTAAATAAAAATGCACAACATTACATATTTTCAATAATGTAATTTCTTTTGGAAATTGTTTTGAGATAACAAAGCCGCCTACGGGATTTTATGGAAAAAAATAAGACATGCTAGAGCTTAGCTCGCACGAGTTTTGATTTGTGTGATGCATGCATTAGTGCTGGAGCAGGGGCTCACACTAGGGTCTTACATGCATTGGTGCTGGAGTCTAACTCGCACTAGATTTTTATATGATTTTCGTGACAGGGTACTAGAGTCTAACTCGCACCAGATTCTTACTTGATTTTTATGATAGAGTGCTAGAGCCTAGCTCGCACTAGTTTTACACGATTTTGACAGAGTGTTGGAGCTTAGCTCGCGCTAGATCTTATGAGATTTTATGAGAGTGCTGGAGCATCACTCGCACTGATTTTATGAGACATGCGATGAGCCGTGCTTGGATCGTCGGGTAGACTATTTGTCACACCGATTTAATAGGCTCGTATGTGCGTTTTGAGATATGGCACGGTGATTGATGTGAGATATGGGTCCACAGAGTACGTTGTACCGTGCAAGTCGCATGGAGTATGTTGTACCGTGCTATGATTGATTATGTGGCATCTTCAGATGCGAGTGGCATCTTTGGATGTGAGTGATCGGGTAGGACCGATTGGATGGACTGACCCACCTCCCGGGGCGATTCCTGATAGTGGTGAGACTCGACACACAGGATCCGTGTAGCAGTAGGATCACGAGGATATGGCCATAATCCTGGTTATTTACTCGAGATATATATATTGCCGAGTCTCGCATGTTATTACTTTATGTTTTTTAGAATCATGTTTTGTGGACTTTTGTGTGAGTCTAGATCACCCAAGGGAAGGGTTGGATCCTGACTAAGATATGATTTTGATGAGAATGAAACTGGGTTATAAACTTAAACTTGCATGAAGTTATTTTCCCTGCTATTTAAACCCATGCGTGATGTAAACTGGTTTTACATGACATTCATTTGTGTGGCATATGGGTATGCGTGAACATTTATTTGTAAATTATGTGGAGAAATGGTGGTTTATGCATGGCACCACGTTCATGTAGGTTGTATGGTTACCTATTTGTTCGTAGGATTACCTTACTGGGCTTGATGTGCTCACCCCTTTCATTTTTCCTACACAGATTTCTTTCAGTAGACTTCGAGACGACTAAGTACTGCATTCCTGATATCCGCTACTACCCATCATTTTGAGGTATATACACTTGTACATATTGTATCTGAATAAAAATAGCATAGTAATATGTTTGTAGTAACTTTCGGGGATGTATAGACATTGTAAACACTTGTAAATGAATGGTGGGACTGGCATTGACGCGCAGCCCAATAGCTAGTGGAGTGTGGTCACGATCAGAGGACAGGTAAGTATGAAAGAAAAAAACGAAAAATTTATCGTGAATTTCGAATAGTTGGGGTCGTGACAACTTGATTTCTCCAATTCCACTTGTTAGGTGCTGGTTTTTGGGTATGTTACTCCTCTCATAATATGGAACAACTTTGGTGAAGAACATTTGTTCCAATTATGTCTCTAGGTAGGTGATTTCTAGGGAAAGAAAGCTTGAAAACTATTTGGTTATGGTTTCTTCACTTAGCCGAATGCCTAAGGAAGGTGGTGTTGTATTGGCTAATTTTATAAGCCAAAGACTTAGTCATTAAGTCATGAATTCAGCCACCTTAATTGACTTTTTCAAAAGTTTAGGTGATGGTTACCAATTTGGATTTTGCAACCTTTGTTTAGGTGATGATTACCAAATTGGATTTTGATACCTTTTATTAATGGGTTTTAACTTATACTACTGGACTTTTCAATTGGGCTTTTAGGCTGAAATTCTTACTACCTATTGGGCCTTCACTTGTCTCAATATTGGGCCCACCAAGTGGCCCATTGGGCTTTCCAAATTTTGGCCCACTTTGGTTCCACCTTAATAGGCTTTAAATTTTTGAACTTTGACCCATTGCATTTTACCTGTTAAATTAAATCCAGATTTCATCCAAATAAATTTTCCTTACATGAATATTTTGTGTTTTAACCAAAAATATTTCTTCCCCACTTTTAACCATATTTTAACCATGGTTAGTCAACCATGGTTAAAGTCCACTTTTCTTAACCATTGACCACCTTTGACTTTTTCTTAAAAATCCAAAAGTGTCTCTTTCCATGGTTTGCACTCTCATCTTTATGTTTTGCCCATTTTCGGGAGGTGAATATATCAAATACACCTCAAACGGACCATTTCAGACTCGTTTAGCCCTTTTTTGGCATTTTCACTTCTTCGACCTTATCGAGACCAAACTAAACCAATTTTCCTTTTTGGACCCTCTATATTTTATTGCTTTGAGTCCATATCTTTAGTCGGAATGGCCGAAATCCTTACGGTTTAGCATGAGCTCACTTTAGCTCACAATTGGCTCTTTAATGCTTTTAAAGCATTTTCTACTTTTACTTAGACTTGGAATTGTAATACCCTATTTCTTATGATTCCAATAACCTATATCAATGTCCAAAATGATGAATCATAAGTAGTACAATGAAAAATTATGGGTCTTACAATAACTACCATGGATGCTCTTGTATAGCTTTATTGGTTATATTACCCAACGTATAGGGATACACGCCTAGTCTCCAAAAGAAATGAATTTTAAATGTGTTTTAATTTAATGAATATGTATGAATATTTATAAGCATGCAATCTTATATAGCTATGTGTTTTGAGAATAAAGACTACGCATGATGATTTATACTGCTGCATAATGTTTTATATTGCAAAATGTTTTATGCAGACTGTTTATACTTACTTTGGTTCTAGAAATAGGGACTTAAGATCATGATTTATATGCTCAATTTTATGTAAGTCGTATACATGTAGGCATCTAAATTTGTGTTATATGTGTGGATATTGTGGACCTCAATAGGTAAGTGTTAATGTTCGGGGAAATGAGGTGCTTAAAAGCATCTTTCAGACTAATACCCTAAAAGCCTTAACTCTATGTAATAATGGCATCAGAAAGAAAAGCAACTTAAGGAACTCTGATAATATATATGGTATGAATCTCAAGCATGACTAAGCTTCGATTTTAATAGTCAGTGAGGAGTTGAGGATACATGACATGATCCCATAAATGCACCTATATTCATGAAATTTAGATTTTCAAGCATTATACAGATATGCATAAGTACATTGTGAACCTAACTAATATTTATGCATATTGCTTACTGGGCGTCAGCTCACCTCTTCTGTTACCTCTTTACAAATTATCTTGGTTAGGTTCACTATGCGCTCGAAGGTCGATTTGGAATTAATTCGTCCTTCGCTACCTGATTAAATATTTTGGAGGTATAAACTCTATGTGTATAACTATTTATATTCTCAAACATGTATGAATGCAGTAATCTAAGTAATATGTAAGCTAAGAATGCAATTCAAAGAACTTGGATGTAAACATTAAGTTATTTTTATAACTGGTGATATGTATGTTGCCAAATGTAGTTACGAAATGTCTAATAAATTAGGAAAGCATGATCTTGAAATGACAACGACACACATCACAAGGTATTTAGTTGGGACCTTAAGCTAATAGCCTCAAAGTGGATCAAGTAAAAATCATACTTGATAGTTAAAATCTACATTGCACATTGACAATCAGCTAAGTTAAAAAAAATGTTAGCTCAAAATTCTAAGCTTCTGAGGGTGTTATAGCATAAATACAAGCATTGAAAACCATAGAAAACAAGAGAAACAACTTGGATCTTCTTTAAGATTCAAAGAAAAAAAATTGATGGAGGTCCACTTGGTCGTGATGTTCATGATGACAAGGCAAATGATGGAGGTCCACTTGCTCGTGATGCCAAGGATCCCTGGGTTATCCAAGGAGGTCCATTTACTTGAGCTCGAGCTAAGAAGATGCAACAAGCCCTGGCCTCATTGGTTTGTCAAGGAAGCTTCCATGAAAAGTCATCAACCATCTATATTTGTTTGAAAGCCCAAACGACATGAGTCTTGGTTTAGTAATAAGTTGGGCCAAGTGTTTAAATAGCCCACATTTGAGTCTTATTGCATTTTAGACCAATTATCCTATGTAACTAGGCTTAGGCCTGAATATAGGTTTCAGTCTTATTTTCTGTTTGGTGTTAATTCCAGCCCACTTGTTTAAGGGCTTAAATGCTAGATATTATTATAAATTCCTTGTAAACGCTCTTAAATAAAACAGAATAGATCAGATTGAATTTTCAGAAAATTTAAGTCTGCCTCTTTCTAAGGTTCCCTCTCAACTATGCTTATCAAGGTCTTCTTCCTTGTGACGCCTCCCTCTTCACCAACCACCATTGTTATACCTTAGGTTCTCGAATTTTATATTCGTAGGGTCGAGGTCCAATACCTTTGGTTCTAGTCTCTTTAGACTTCGGGTCTAGGTTGTTATTTTGTTTTCCATTCAAAGTCTACCATCATTGTTTCCGCCCAACTTGCGTTTTAGCTGCTTCAATTTCCAATCCACACGTTCCCTTGATCGTCCTATATCATCCTGTCACGACCCAAAACTACCCAAAAATCAGAGTAAATTTTTTCGCGTTTTGTTATTTTCTTTCATACTTACCTGTCCTCTGATCGTGACCACACTCCACTAACAAATTGGGCTGTGCGTCAATGCCAGTCCCACCATACATTTACCATATAACTTAATTCTTTCTCAGTCATTTATAAGTGTTTACAATATTTATACATCCCCTAAAGTTACTTACAAACATGTTATTGTGCTATGCTTATTTAGATACAATTTGTACAAGTGTATATACCTTAAATGATGGGCAACAGTGGATATCCGAAATGCAGTACTGAGTCGCCTCAACGTCTACTGGAGATTATCTGTGTGAGAAAATGAAAGGGGTGAGCACATCAAGCTGAGTAAGGCAATCCTATGAACAAGTAGGTAACCATACTACCTACATGAACGTGGTTCCATGCATAAACCACCCTTTCTCCACACATTTTAAAACAGATGATATAAGTTATGATGTTATGTGAATCCATTCGCATGGTAAAATTCAACATGCAATTATTTCAAATCATTTCTTTCTCGTTTAAAATTTCACAACAAGGCTAGGACTCAACCCATCCCTCGGGTGATCCTGACTCACATAAAACCATAAAAATCGATTTATATTCACACATGGGTTTGAAAAGCATGGAAATAATCATCATGCACGTTTGATTTTAAAAAACCCAATTTTAATCTCATCAAAGTCGTTAACATGCGAGACCAGGCAACATCTGTATATCGGTAATAACCAGGACTATGGCCGTGTGTCCTTGTGAGCCCCTCTGCTACACGGATCCTAGTGTGCGGGGTCTCACCCTGATCGGGAATCGCCCAGGAGGTGGGTCAATCCAACCCGTCAGTCTTATCTGATCCCACGCATCCGAAGATGCCGTATCCGAAGATACCCCGTATCCGAAGATACCGTATCCGAAGATACCCCGTATCCGAAGATACCACACGGTACATCGTACTCCGTAGACCCATATATCATATCTCAATACTAATGCCATGTCTCAAAATGCACGTGTGAGCCTATTTAATCGGTGACACACAGTCTACCCGAAGCTCCAAGCACGGCTCATCACATGTTCTCATAAAATCAGTACGAGCGATGCTCAGCACTCTCATCAAATCAAGTAAAACTGTCAAAGCCCGCTTTACATCCCCACAAGGCCGCCAACCTCATCCCTCACTCTCACCCCACTTAAGAGGTCTTTTGAGCCTGTTGGGCCTTTTGGCTGACTCCAAGGGCAGACAGCGCTATTCCACAACCTCCACGTATTGTCCGCGTTGGGCCGAAGCCCGCACGACTTTGTTTCATATGGGGTCATCATATATATATATATATATAAAATCTGGTGCGAGCGAAGCTCTAACACCCTGTCCCAAAATCATATAAAAATATGGTGCGAGTTAGACTCTAGCACCCATGCATGTAAAACTCTAGTGCGAGCTCTCGCTCCAGCACTAATGCATGCATCACACAAATCAAAACATCGTGCGAGCTGAGCTCCAGCACGTCACATGTAAATAAAAACACGTAGGCGGCTCTGTTTCCTCAAAACAGTTTTCAAAACAATTATATCGTTGAAAGTATGCAATGTTGTGCATTTTCTTTCAAGGTTAGCCAGCCTACTCATGCATGCATTAAAATGTCTCCAGAACGAGCAGAAACCTCTTGTTCTTGCTCCTCTCAATTTTTCCTAAATTTGTAAATTTTACCCTTTACAAGGGTATTTTGGTAATTTACCCATTCGAGGCACTAAAATTATTATTTGACCTCTAGACCCTTCAGATAAATTTTTAAAGGACTGCAATGAACTTAAAATTTCGTAAAGTTACCTCAGCAGTCCGCAGAATTCCCTTACCTTATTTTCCTGTCGAGCCTGACCTTTCCTCTGATGTCACGTCGCGCAGTCCGATCTGCTCCCAATCCGATATCCGAAACTGCTTATAAATATTCCTCAGGTAAGATATTATACAACTTAATTGTATTTAATACTTTCCGGGCTTACTTTAAATCATTGGGCCCATTTATCCCTATTGGGCCCGATTGCACCTTAATGGGCCTTAATCGACCTTAAGCCCGTTTTCCACTTAATTTTTACATTATCGAGGCCTATTGGGCTCATTGGGCCCACCAACAATTTATTGGGCCTCGTTCTAACTCTCGAATAGCTCAATTTATTATTTACGACAATTTATCTAAATTTCCATAATTTAATTCATTTTATGCGATAATTAAATCCGAAATGCGCATAACGATGTAAATTATCATAAAATAAGGGTTACTTACCCGAGATTCCATGCTAGTCCACAAATCGAGGCTGTCTCGAGCTCTCGTTTGACGTCGATTGTCGAGCTACACAATTTCATAAATTTTTGGGTAAATTTTCAGTCGAAAATTAATTAAATATAATATTTCAAAATTCAAATCGATCAATTTCGACCGCTACTGACTTACCCGTAGCTCGATTACATTATCGAGATTTTTTCCCAATTTTTTTCTTTTTCTTTTTCCCTTTTTCTCCTTTCTCCCTTCTTTCTTGGCTGAACCGGTTCAGTCCTGTTCAGCCCGGTTCAGACCACCGGTTCACCCCAGTTTACTCCGATTCGCTTCGGTTCAGGGCCTTACCGACCGGTTCTCCACCGGCTTCCACTGCCAGTGGCTCCGCTGAGTCGTCCGCATCTCAGATCTGCCCTCGTTTCACCCAAGTCCACCGAAAAGTCGTCAGTCCGGCTGTTCTCCTCTTTGCCGTCGAAACCCATTTCTTCTTCCGCAGTTTTCGGCGTTTGTCGGCAGCTTCGTCGGTCGTGGTCGCCATCAATCGGCTCGTCTGCACCTCGGGAAGCCTCGGCTGGGGTCGGGGTTGTCCAGATCGGCCCCGGTGGCCGCCGATTTGGCTTCTCCTCTCCGCGGCTTCTCTCCCTCGATCCGTCGGATTTCGGAGTCGGTGGGTCGTGCTGCCGGTACCAGGGAGGTCGCCGGCCTCTCCTCTTCCATTTTCGGCCCTTCGCCTGGCCGTTGGTCGCCGGACGGTCGTCCGGTCTTCTCCTCGGGTTCGACTCCGTTTTTCCGTTTCAATCTTCTTCTCTCTCCCCGATTTCTGATTCCTTTTTTTTAATTTATTAATTTATTTTTATAATTATTATTTATAAATTATTTTATTATCACTATTCATTAAAATATTCTAAATTATTCAACAAATATCTACAAATCTATTATTTTATTCTAATTTAATTAATTTAATTTATTTAATTTATTTTAACCCTTGTCGGTATATTTTTCGATTATTTTCGAGATTATTTTTTGAATTAAAAAAATTTCGATTAATCCCGATTAATTTCAATAAATTGATATCTTGATCAATTTAACCCAAAATTTAATTATTTCTTCGTTATTGATCAAGATTCTCAAATCCATTATTTTTAATTAATTTTTCTCATCGAATTTATTTCGACTTTCGGTCTTTTGACCGTTTTACCCTTGCACGTGTTCGAAGATTCCATTTCAGTCGTTTTGTATTTTTAATTTTCGTGTTTTAACTAAAATCGGGTCTTACACATCCTCTTGTACGCACATATCAGTTTGGCATCAGAGCAAGGTTTCGATTTTTTGGTTGTGCGTCTTCCTTTTCATCTCTAATACTAAGTCAATGTCAAAAAAAAATTCATACTTAGTTGTTGTGTTTAAGTTGGACTTCTGAACTTTATTTCAAGTTAGTCTCTTAGCCACACTAAAACTTTTCCTCACCACCCTAGTCGCAAATCAGATTAGCCTTTGTTTAAAAAATTCCTACACTTAGTTGTAGTGTTTGAGATGGACTCTACACTTAGTTGTTGTGTTTGAGTTGGACTCTATACTTAGTTGTTGTGTTTGAATTAGACTCTACACTTAGTTATTGTGTTTGAGTTGGACTTCTGAACTTTTATTTCAAGTCAGTCTCTTAACCACACTAAAACTCTTCCTCACCACCCTAGTCGCAAATCAGATTAGTCTTGTTAAAAAAAAAGAGAGAAAAAACTTGGTGAATTGGTTGATCCTTTAAGGTTGAATCTTTGACTGAGTCTCTAGTACGATTGTGAATCTATAGAGTTGAGGTAGAGTAAAGGAAAAAGGCATGAGCTTGTGATAAACACTAGTAGATAAAAGTCAAATTACTTGAGTGAAACACGAGTGTGAATGCCCCATCTTGAGTGAATTGAGTGTAAACACGTGAGGTTATCACTTGTGAGGTTCTTTGTTTTCTATTATCACTAACGTTTCTTGTAGGTTAAAGATGTCTTCTGAAGGTGATAAGTCAGTCAGACTTTAAAAAAATTGAGTTCATACTCCAGGCAATGCAACAGCAGTTCCAACAGATGGACGTGAAATTCAATGACATTTATGATAAGTTGAACCGACATGAGGCTCAGTTTGCAAGGATCCAACAAGGTGATTCTTCCCGTCTGAAAAGTAAGATTGTTACCAATGAAGAGTATGATGATAATGTTGGGTATGAGTTGGAAGAAGAGTCTGAGGCAGATAGACATCATAGAAGGCATCATGAGTATAGAGATAGAGATCGACTTGATAAAGCCCCTAATAGAGGCAAAGAGAAGATGGATTGAAACCTTGGCAGCATAAAATTGAAGATTCCTCCTTTCCAAGGCAAAAATGATCTCGAGGCATATCTAGAGTGGCAAAAGGAAGATTGACATGGTATTTGACTGCCACCACTACTCCGAGGTAAAGAAGGTTAAACATGTTGTAGTAGAGTTCAAAGAATATGCTATGGTATGGTGGCATCAGCTGGTCTCCAGTAGAAGAAGATGTGGTGATCTGTCACGACCATTTTTTATCTAAAATCGCTACAATTTTTTCCCTGTCGTGAACAAGTCTCACCACCAACAGTTAGGCTATGATTCAGTATTAACCATGCCTTACCGTCTACCATGTCATTCATTTCTTATTCTATTCAAAAGTAAACATTTACATTTCATAACCACGATACTACAACTTTATACGTGTTTTTCAATATTTACATTCCTCATATTACATTCCAAAACTATTACTGTGTTGTTACATGTTTAGATACAAAATGATACCAAGGTGTATACCTTTCGATGATGGGAAGCAGCGGATATCCGGAATGCAAGTTCTCAGTCGTTCACTAACTATTGTGAATGCTCTGAAAAATGGGGGAAAATGAAAGGGTGAGCAAACCACGCGCTCAGTAAGGCAATCATGCGAGCAAGTAGATAACCATACTATCTACATGTTCATGATGCCATGCATTAAATCATTTTCTTTCGAAATCATACTTAAATACGAATCTCATGCATACTTTTATGCCAGATAAAATCATTCGTATAAAATAATTCATTTTGTGAAATAGCAGATAAAGCATGAAATTATACGTCATGCTATTTGAATAATTCACATTATGTCAAAACATGCAATTTATTTCAAATCAACATCCACCCCAAAATCATCAGAACTCAATCCCAAAATCATCAGAACTCAATCCCAAAATCATAAAATCATGAAATCACAAAATCAAATAATAAGTAATATATGATTTCGCAAAGCAAATAACATGCAATTTCGTAAAGCAAGTGACATGCGAGACTAGGCAAGAATCATGGTAATAACTCTAAGACTATGGCCATGTCCTCTGTGATCTCGGGCTACATGGATCCTAGTGTGCGAGGTATCACATCACATCTGAGGCTGCCCCAGGAGGTGGGTACCAAACCTTCCCGCCAGCCAATCAGATCACTAGTCCGAAGACTACACATCATATATCACGGCACGATACAATGTACTCAATGTTGTAAGCACGGTACAGCGTACACCCCATGCCCACATCATCTCAATATCTAGCGTCATGTCTCGAAATACACGTGCGAGCTTATTAAATTAGTGTAGCACACAGTCTACACAATGCTCCCAGCACGGCCTTATGCATGTCATATAAAAATCTAGTGCGAGCAAAGCACCCAGCACTATGTCATGTATAAAATCATGTAAAATCGAGTGCAAGCCAAGCTTTCAGCACTCTGTCACATGCACAAATCATGTCAAATCTAATGCGAGCAATGCTCTCAATACGTTTCGTTTCCACATATACCATGTAGGTGGCTCAATTTCAAAGAATGGTTTTCAAAACCAAAATCAGCATCTGCCACGTGCTATTTTATATAAATTGATAAAACTTAAGCCAGCCTACCCATAACCTTGTTGAAAAGCATTAAAATTCAGCAAGAACACTCAGTTCCTGCTTTTGATGACTTTTTCTAAAAGTGAAAATTCTTACCCTTTATAGGAGCAAAATCGTCATTTACCCTCTCGGGTCGAAATAAATATTATTTAATTTGTGAAAAAGTAGTATTTCATAGTGAAAACACTCAAAACATGCTATTTATGCATATTCCAATCCGATCCTAAATTTCTCAAAATTTCCCTTAGTAGGGCAAAACGATGATTTTTCTATGTCGGGTCTTTATCGATATTTTCCATATTCAAAATTTATATACGACTTAATTATTTGAAAAGCTACCCAAAAATACATATAGCTACCTCTAGCTACTCATAAAATTTCCTTACCTCATAGATCTTGGGGCAACACAAAATTGTCGATTCTCGAGATTACCTCAATTTACATGCTGAATTCCCGAGTTGCCCAAAACAATACCAATTCATCATATATTGATCAATTTCATCTTAACGTACTCAATTTTGATTTATCTTCTCAAAGTTTGACCAATTTTAACTTTTCGATTAACTTTTTGGGTATTCTCGGTTTTACCGATTTAGTGTCATTTTTGGCAAATTTCATTATTCTACTTTCTCATTTCATTACTTCATTAGCCTTATGACTCATTCAAGTTCATAAATCATGCTAGCCACTTTGCCAAATTTTCAATTCTTTCACTTTTCGGTTTTACATTGAGTTAAGCTATAAATCGGGCTTTCTCAATATAAATTTAACCGTTAACAACCTTAGATCCATCAAATTTTCACTACAAACACATCAACACCTTCCAATTCCACTTAACTAAAAACCTTCTAAAAACACCAAACAACAACATTTATGAACTTCATCATCATCAATCAACTTTACCTCGGGTTTGACCAAGGTTAACCATGTTTTTGATTCTTAAAATTAATCCTCAACTGTAATTTAACATGTATAGAACTTAGAATCATCAAAAACTACAAGAAAACTCAACCAACAACTTTCAAAAATTGATTTCTTCACTTACTCGAAATAGGACAGTTCTGCCTCTCGATTTTCTTTCTTAGATTTCACCTAGTAAATGGACTTATTTTGAGCTGATTTTTTTATATATTATATAGTACTTGATGGGGAAGATTTAATCCTTCTTGTCCGGAGTCTAAAAATGGACGGAAGGGGGTCAAACAATTCAAGAAAGGGGACATGTACAGTAACATGTGCGGCGACTTACAGAGGGAGGTGAGGGCGCGTGGGAATGGAACTCTGAGTCTTCTTGAATGTTTCAGAAAGCCTTGAAAGTCTATTTTATAGCATAAAAAATTAGGGGCAATATGTTTCCATATGGTCAACTTATGCATCAGTTTCTATCAGGTGGTCAAGTGGCTGGAAGAGGATAGCTTTCTGTTCTGTTTTGTAAAATCTACAAAAAGTATTTCTAGTCCAATTTTCTCTAAATTCTCACTTCCCAAGTGTTATACTATATCTCTAGTGTTGTCCATAAAAATTTTAGGGTCATGTGTTTAAGACAAATTTCCCGATTGAGCCCATTTTGCGCGATTTGGTCAATACTGAGTAAAATGGCTTAAAGTTTTCAACTTACCTTAAAAATTGATTTGATCCCTGAAACCTCCATATTTCCACTTCATTTTGATTTCTCAAATAAATTTCACCTTATATTAATTTTCTATGGTCTCAAAATAATTTTTGAGAACTTCTAGAATTAAATCCAAATTTATTTCTAATTCCGAGTCTATTTGCTCGGTTCAGTGCAAACCTGAGCCTTCTAACTTTTTCACTTCCAAAACCTCAATTTTTCGCTTCTAATCATTATTTCATGACCATATATAAAATTCTTAATAAATTATTGGGCTTAAGGTCTTACCTCGATTTTTGTGCCAACGAGCCCCACACCACTAACTCGAGTGCTTTGGTAGTTTCGAGCCTGGACAACATTATTCCGAGTTCTCAATTACTTCTTAGTTTTTCAAATAAGAAATAAAGTGGGTTTTACATTTCTCCCCACCTTATAAAAATTCGGTCCTCCGAATTTAAGCTAGTCCATCGAATAATTACGGGTACCTCTCTCTCATGTGGCTCTCTAGCTCCTACGTAGCTTCTCCTGTCGAGTGGTGTCGCCAGAGAACCTTTACCAATGGAATCGTCTTAGATCGAAGTACCTTCTCTTTTCTGTCGAGGATCCAGATCGGTTGTTCAATATAACTCATGTCTTCCTGAATCTCCAATGGTTCGTACTCGATGACATGAGAAGGGTCCGGATACTACTTCCTCAACATGGAAACGTGGAAGACATTATGTATACCCAACAATTGTGGGGGGTAGTGCAAGTCGGTAAGCAACGTCTCTGACTTTCTCCAATATTTCAAATGGACCAATGAAACGAGGACTGAGCTTCCCTTTCTTCCCAAAACGTGTGACACCTTTCATCGGAGACACCTTTACAAATACAGAGTCCCCAACTTGAAATTCCAGAGGACGTCTTCGCACATCTGCATAACTCTTTTGTCTACTCTGTGCTGTCCTCAATCTATCATAGATTAACTGAACACTTTTAGATGCATGTTCGACTAGTTCGGGAGCAAGTATTTTCTTATCTCCCATTTCTTCCCAAGCAATTAGGGATCTACATCTCCTGCCATATAGAACTTCATAAGGAGCCATACCAATGCTAGCATGATAACTGTTATTATAGGTAAATTCAGCGAGAGGAAAATGATCATCCCATGAGCCCTTAAAATCTAGTACACACGCCCTTAACATATCCTCTAAGGTCTGAATAGTCCGCTCGGATTGACCATCTGTCTGAGGATGATAGGCGGTGCTCAAATTCAGTCGAGATCCCATGGCTTCTTGAAAACAAGTCTAAAACCTCGAAGTGAACCGGGAATCTCTATCAGAAGTACTACTCACAGGAGTCCCATGTAATCGTATCACCTCTCTGACATATAAATCTGCTAGCTTATCTAGTGAATCAGTGCTCTTGATGGTAAGGAAGTAGACACTCTTTATTAGTCTGTCCACAATCATCCAGACTGTATCATGATCTCTCTGGGTCCTGGGTAACCCCATAATAAAATCCATAGTATTATGCTCCCATTTCCAAGTAGGCACCGGTAATGACTTAAGCAGTCCTGCTGGTTTTTTATGCTCAGCCTTAATTTGTTGGCAGGCTAAACATCTAGCTACAAAATCTATCACATCTTTCTTCATCCCTATCCACCAATACACTTTTCGGAGATCATGGTACATCTTAGTACTTCCTGGGTGCATGGTGAATCGAGAACAGTGAGACTCTTTCAGAATGCTCTGTCTCAGGGTGTCATCATGGGGTACACAAATACGGCCCCGAAACCTCAATAACCTATCTTTACTAACCAAAAAGTCTGACTGCGATCTCTCATCTGCCTAGCCAACCATATTTAATAACTTTTGATCATTTCTCTATCTTGCCCAGATCTGATCTAATATACTGGGCTCCATTTGTAGGCTAGCCATAAACTCATCCTCAACTTCATCAATACTGATTCTGAGCTCGGTAAACTGTTTTAATAAGTTCCATTCTCTAATCATCATATAGGATATCATACCTTCTCTACTGAGGGCATCTGCTACCACATTCGTCTTGCTCGGATGGTACAAAATCTCACAGTCATAGTCCTTCAGAAGCTCTAGCCATCTTCTCTGTCTCATATTCAGCTCCTTCTGTGAGAGCAGACACTTGAGACTCTTATGATCGGTGAAAATTTGAAATTTCTCACCATAGAGATAGTTGCGTCATATCTTCAGTGTAAACACTACGGCTGCAAACTCTAAGTCGTGGGTTGGATAGTTCCTCTCATGATCCTTTAACTGTCGGGATCCATAAGCGACTACCTTCCCATCCTGTATCAATACACAGCCCAGTCCTTGATGTGAAGCATCTGTATATACAGAAAAACCTCTTGAGCTGGTAGGATTGGTGAGAATCGGAGCGATGGTCAATCGGCGCTTCAGTTATATAAAACTCCTTTCACAATCATCATCTCACACAAATGTAACATTTTTCCTAGTGAGACTTGTCAATGGACTAGCCAACTTAGAAAATCCCTCTACAAACCGTTTGTAATATCCAGCTAAACCCAGAAAACTCATAATCTTTGTTACTGTCTTGGGCCTCTCCCACTGAACTACTGCTTCGATCTTGGATGGATCCACTAACACGCCATCCTTTGACACTACATGGCCCAAAAATGAAATTTGTTCTAACTAGAAATCACACTTACTGAGATTAGCATACAACTCCTTCTCTTGGAGAGTCTATAATACAATCCTTAGATGCTGCTCATGCTCTTTCTTGGATTTTGAGTACACCAAAATGTCATCGATAAAGACGATAACAAACTGATCCAGGTATGGCTTAAATACATCATTCATCAATGCCATAAAAGCTACGGGAGCATTCGTCAATCCGAATGACATAATCATAAACTCATAATGGCCATAACGGGTTCGAAATGCTGTCTTGGGTACATCGTCATCTCAAATTCTCAACTGATGATACCCAGACCTCAGATCTATCTTAGAAAAGACTTGCGCTCTCTGAAGTTGATCTAATAAATCATCGATGCGTGGAAGGGGGTACTTATTCTTGATGGTAGCCTTATTCAACAACCTGTAATCAATGCACAGTCAAAGGCTTCCATCCTTTTTCTTAATGAATAAGATCAGAGCTCCCCAGGGTGAGACACTCGGTCTAATAAACCTCTTATCCAGTAATTCTTGTAACTGCTTCCTTAGCTCCTCCAACTCAATCGGAGCCATTCTGTACGATAGCTTGGATATTGGCTTTGTACCAGGTGTCAAGTCTATACAAAACTCCATCTCTCTCTCTGGTGGTAACCCAAGTAAATCATCCGAGAAAACATATGCAAATTCCTTAACCATAGGAATGTCTCCCAACTCTGGATGTGCCTTATCCATATCAACCACATATGCTAATAAACCTTCAAAATATTAATCATCTGGTCAGCATAAATTTTCATCATTTAATTACAACAACTATTGCTTTCATTTCTTTTCAAAACATGTTACAATACATTTCTCAGGGATATAAAACATTACTATCTTAGAATAGCAATCTAAAACAGCATGATTCTTAGCCAACCAATCCATTCCTAGTATTACATCAAAATCCTTCATATCCAACATAATGAGATCGGCTGGCATATCCTTTTCTCCTACCTTCAACATACAATCTCTACACACATACTTTACCAACTGACTCTTGTTCATTAGAGTACTAATTAGTAACTTCCTACTTAACGGGGAAAGCTTTACATGTTTCAACAATTTAAAAGCAAATGAATATGTGGAACTAGGATCAATCAAAACATATGCTTCAAAATCAAAGATCAAGATAGTACCTTCCACCACATTTGACGACTGACCTGTAGTATCCTGGTCCAAGGCGTGTACTCGCCCTCTGCCAACCACCTACTTTCCCTTTTCTTCAGTCATCGCTCTTCATCTCAGGGTAGAGGTATCAGCTGGAGCTCTCTCTGGCTCCTTGCCCTTCTATGGGGCACTCTCAATTATCTCTGGGTAATTCTGAATCACATGCCCGAGTTTCCCACATCGGTAACATACAACAGGAGATCCATAACATGGCCGAGTTCCATGGTACCTACAGCACTTATTGCACTGTTATGTAGTAGGTCATGGCCCTCCAATCACTATACCCTTTGTTGGAGCTATGGCCGAAAGTACGGGAGGCTTAACTGTCTTCTCTCGAATTTCCTCAATCTTCGGTCTCTTCCTGAAAAATCTCTTACTTCCTCTATAACTGAAGCCTTTGTCTACCGTCGATCTCTTTCTATCTTTGTCCCTCACTCTACCAACCTTTCCAAACTCTGAGGCAACCGATCAATGTCTTGTTCACACAATTGTGCCCTATGCATTGCCTCCTCATACATCAGTATGTCAAAGGGAACCAATCGGGACCTGATGGATGGTCTTAATCCATCCACAAACTTTTAGACCTTCTTAACCTCACTGTTTATCTTGTCAGGATTGTATCTGCCCAAGGAGATAAATTTTGTCTCATACTCATCCACTGATCTACTCTTCTGGGCCAAATCCAAGAATTCCATTTGCAGCTTCCGTTGCGCAGTATTTGGAACATATTGCCCCTGAAAGGCCTCCAAAAATATATCCCAGCTAACCTCGTATGTCGGGTTCTCAGAACAGGTCTGGTAGACTTTCACCAATGCTCTGCCGATCCTTTCAGCATAAATGCAGCAAACGCTACCATCTCGATAGTAGTGCACTCGAAAAACCCATATAGTTTCTCAATCTCATTCACCCAGTCCTCTGCAGCTACTGGGTCCTTAACTCCACTGAAAGATGGTGGGTTAAATTTTTGAAACTGTCTTAACCTATCCAGGTCACATCCATAACCCCAATCTCTTCTACCCTGTGGTGGAGTAACAGTAAGAGGTGTTTCCTGTACTGGTAGAGGTGTGGGAGTATCTGTAGTCTGAGGTTCTTGGGCTAGCTGTGCAGGCATCTCAGGGTCAGCCGCTTGTTCACCATCACCCTACGCAGCTGTACCTTGCCCGTCCCCAGCTACAGGCAATGACTAGGCAATCAACTCCAAAATAGCCTCTAAGCTCCGCTCTATCCTTGCGAAACGCGCCTCAGTATTTTTTGATCTCTCTACCGAACCCTGTGGAGCATGTTCAACATTAGCCTCCACTTCTACCTCCTCATGAGTTTCATGTGGTATCGGCTCAGCACGACCCCTAGGCCTACCCCTACGGCCTCTAGCTCATGCTCCCATCCCTCTACCACGGCTGGTATCAGGCATAGTGCCTAAATTCCTGCATTCAAAACAATTTCTTAGTCAATTCTCATCTCGGTATACACAATTGCATCTAAACAAAGCACAGTAACACGGGGATGTAAACATTCTATTTCTTAATATCGACTCACATCAGACCAACTTAGCTCTGATACCACCTCTGTCACGACCCTCTTTTATCTAAAATCACTACAAATTTTTTTCCCTATCGTGAACAGTCTCACCACCAACAGTTGGGCTGTGATTCGGTAATAGCCATGCCTTACCGCCTACCATGTCATTCATTTCTTATTATATTCAAAAGTAAACATTTACATTTCATAACCACGATACTACAACTTCGTACGTGTTTTTCAATATTTACATTCCCCATATTACATTCTAAAACTATTACTGTGCTATTACATGTTTAGATACAAAATGATACCAAGGTGTATACCTTTCGATGATGAGAAGCAGTGGATATCCCAAATGCAAGTTCTCAGTCGTTCACTAACTATTGCAAATGCTCTTAAAAATGGGAAAAATGAATGGCTGAGCAAACCACGCGCTTAGTAAGGTAATCATGCGAGCTAGTAGATAACCATACTATCTACATATTCATGATGCCATGCATTAAATCATTTTCTTTTGAAATAATACTTAAATATGAATCTCATGCATACTTTTATGCCAGATAAAATCATTCGTATAAAATAATTCATTTCGTGAAATGGCAGATAAAGCATGAAATTATACGTCATGCTATTTGAATAATTCACATTATGTCAAAACATGCCATTTTATTTCAAATTAACATCCACCCCAAAATCATCAGAACTCAATCCCAAAATCATGAAATCAAAAAATCAAATAATAAGTAATGTGTGATTTTGCAAAGTAAATAACATGCAATTTCGCAAAGCAAGTGACATGCGAGACTAGGCAAGAATCATGGTAATAACTCTAGGACTATGGTCATATCCTCTGTGATCCCAGGCTACACGGATCCTATTGTGCAAGGTATCACATCACATCTGAGGCTGCCCCAGGAGATGGGTACCAAACCTTTCTGCCAGCCAATCAGATCACTAGTCTAAAGACTACACATCATATATCATGACATGGTACAACATACACCATGCTGTAAGCATGGTACAGCATACAACCCATGCCCACTTCATCTCAATATCTAACGCCATGCCTCGAAATGCACGTGCAAGCATATTAAATTAGTGTGACACACAGTCTACACAATGCTCCCAGCACTGCCTTATGCATGTCATATAAAAATCTAGTTCAAGCAAAGCTCCCAGCACTATGTCATGCATAAAATCATGTAAAATCGAGTGCAAGCCAAGCTTCCAGCACTCTGTCACATGCATAAATCATGTCAAATCTCGTGCGAGCAATGCTCTCAGCACATTTTGTTTTCACATATATCATGTAGGTGGCTCAATTTCAAAGAATGGTTTTCAAAACCAAAATTAGCACCTGTCGCGTGCTATTTTATGTAAATTGATAAAACTTAAGCAGCCTACTCATAACCTTGTTGAAAAGCATTAAAATTCATCAAGAACACTCAACTCCTGCTTTTCATGACTTTTTCTAAATGTGAAAATTCTTACCATTCACAGCGGTAAAATCGTCATTTACACTCTCGGGTCGAAATAAATATTACGTAATTTGTGAAAAAGCAGTATTTCATAGTGAAAACACTCAAAACATGCTATTTATGCATATTCCAATTTGATCCTAACTTTTCCAAAATTTCCCTTAGTAGGGCAAAACGGTAATTTTTCTATGTCGGGTCTCTATCGATATTTTCCATATTCAGAATTTATATACCATTTAATTTTTCAAAAATCTACCCTAAAATACGTATAGCTACCTCTAGCTACTCATAAAATTCCCTTACCTCATAGATCTTGCGGCAGCACAAAATTGTCGGCTCTCGAGATTATCTTGATTTACGTGTTGAATTCCTGAGCTACCCAAAACAGTACCAATTCATCATATATTGATCATTTTCATCTTAACATACTCAATTTTGATTTATCTTCTCAAAGTTTGACCAATTTTGATTTTTCGGTCAACTTTTTTAGTTTTCTCGATTTTACCGATTTAGTGTCATTTTTGGTGAATTTCATTATTCTAATTCCTCATTTCATTACTTAATTAGCCTTATGACTTATTCAAGTTCATAAATCATGCTAGCCACTTTGCCAAATTTTCAATTCTTTCACTTTTCGATTTTACGCTGAGTTGAGCTATAAATCGGGCTTTCTCGGTATAAATTTAACCGTTAACAACCTTAGATCTATCAAATTTTCACCACAAACACATCAACACCTTTCTTTCCAGAACTCAAATCATCAACAGAAATTAAATCATCCAATTCCACTTAACTAAAAACCTTCTAAAAACACCAAACAACAACATATATGAACTTCATCATCATCCATCAATTTTACCTCGAGTTTGACCAAGGTTGATCATGTTTTTTATTCTTAAAATTAATCCTCAACTATAATTTAACATGTATAGAACTTAGAATCATCAAAAACTACAAGAAAACGCAACCAAAAACTTTCAAAAATTGATTTCTTCACTTACCCAAAACAGGACAGTTTTGCCTCCCGATTTTCTTTCTCAGATTTCACCTAGTAAATGGACTTATTTTGAGCTGATTTTTTTATATGTTATATAGTATTTGACGGGGAAGATTTAATCCTTTTTGTCCAAAGTCTAAAAATGGACGGAAGGGGGTCAAAAAATTCAAGAAAGGGGACATGTACGGTAACATGTGCGGCGACTTACAGAGGGAGGGGAGGTCACGTGAGAATGGATCTCTGAGTCTTCTTGAATGTTTCAGAAATCCTTGAAAGTCTATTTTCTAGCAAAAAAATGGGGGTCAATATGTTTCTGTATGGTCAACTTATGCATGAGTTTCTATCAGGTGGTCAGGTGGCTAGAACAGGACAGCTTGCTGTTCTGTTTTGTAAAATCTCCAAGAATTATTTCTAGTCCAAGTTTCTCTAAATTATCACTTCCCTAGTGTTATAATATGTCTCTGGTGTTGTCCATAAAAATTTTGGGGTCACGTGTTTAAGACAAATTTCCCTATTGAGCCCATTTTGCGCGATTTGGTCAATACCGAGTAAAATGGCTTAAAGTTTTCAACTTACCTTAAAAATTGATTTGATCCCTGAAACCTCCATATTTCCACTTGATTTTGATTTCTCAAATAAATTTCACCTTATATTAATTTTCTATGGTCTCAGAATAATTTTTAGGAATTTCTGGAATTAAATCCGAATTTAATTCTAATTTCGAGTCATTTGCTCGGTTTAGTGCAAACCTTAGCCTTACTAACTTTTTCACTTACAAAACCTCAATTTTTGCCTAATCATTATTCCATGACCATATATAAAATTTTTAAAAAATTCTCGAGCTTAAGGTCTTACCTCAGTTTTCGTGCCAACGGGCCTCACACCGCTAACCCGAGTGCTTCGGTGGTTTTGAGCTTGCACAACATTATTTAAAGTTCTCAATTACTTCTTAGTTTTTCGACTAATAAATAAAGTGGGAAAATTTTGGGTTTTACATGATCCTCCAGTGTCTACATGGGATGAGATGAAGCGCATCATTAGGAAAAGATTTGTGCTTAACCATTACAACAGAGAGCTGTACCAGAAGCTCCAAGGTCTCTCCCAGGGTTCAAAAAGTGTTGACGATTACTACAAGGAGATGGAGATAATCATGATCTGAGCCAATATCCAGAGGATGCAGAAGCTACTATGGCTCGTTTTCTCCAAGGCTTGAACCGTGAGATTGCCAATGTTGTAGAGTTGCAGCATTACATGGATTTAGAGGAGATGCTGCACGTGGCCATCAAAGTGGAAAGGCAACTCAAAAGGAATGGTACATCCCGTTTCACTCCTAGTTCAGTTCCTGTTTGAAAATCTATCACCTTTCATAGGGATGATAAGCCTGTGTTTTAGAAAGTTTTGTTAAGTCCAAGTTTGAGGACCCTCCAAAGCCTAAGACTGAGCCTGCCCAAGCATCCCAAAGCAGAACGCGTGACATTAAGTATTTTAAGTGTTTGGGTCATGGACATGTTGCCTCTCAGTGTCCCAACCGTAGAGTGATGCTCATGCTTGAGAATGGAGAAGTTGAGAGTGAAGGTTCTGATGTTGGTATTGAGGATGAGATGCCTGCGTTAGAAGATGCTAAAGAAGAAGAAGAAGATGTTGAGTTTGCTGCTTGTGGTGAAGCACTTGTTGCCAAACATGATCTTAATACTTATGTGAAGTTTGAGGATGAGGTACAGCGTGAGAACATCTTCCATACGAGATGCCATATTAGTGACAAGGTAAGCTCTGTGATCATTGATAGTGGGAGCTGTACTAATGTTGCTAGCACATATCTTATTGATAAGCTAAAGTTGCCCACTACCAAGCATCACCGCCTATATAAGTTATAGTGGATTAATGACTGTGGTGAAGCAAGTCTTGGTTCCTTTTCGTATTGGAAGGTATCGGGATAAAGTGATGTGTGATGTGGTACCGATGCAAGCTAGCCACCTATTGCTGGGTAGACCGTGACAGTATGATCGGAGAATCATCCATGACGGTTACACTAACCGTTACTCCTTTTCAATGGATGGCAAGAAGATCACTCTTTCACCTCTTAGCCCTAAGGAGATTTATGAGGATTAATTAAGGCTAAAGGAGTAACATGATGAGCAAATAAAGCTAGCTAAAGAAAAGAAAGGAAGCAAGGAAAGCAAAGCACTGAGCTACCATGCCAACCCCCGAGATCTAAAGACTGCATTTATTGCTAAGTCTCTTATCCTTTTATTGTTATTTAAAGACTCTTATTTTATTAATACTGAACTCTATGATACTTTTCCTACTTATGTTGTCTCATTATTGCAAGAGTTCGAGGATGTATTCCCTGAGGAGATCCCAAATGGACTACCATCGATTTGTGGGATCGAGCACTAGATTGACCTTATCCCCGGAGCTACCATACCTAACCGCCCAGCCTATAGAAGCAATCCAGAGGAGACGAAAGAGCTTCAAAGGCAAGTTGAGGAGCTCATGAGGAAAGGTTACGTGAGAGAGAGCATGAGTCCATGCGTCGTGCCCGTATTGCTTATTCCTAAAAAGGATGGGACGTAGAGGATCTGTGTCATACCCCGCTTTTGTGAACCCTTCTATCCATACATTCTCTACTATGGTTGGGCTGTGAGAAGATACAATTACTAAAAATTCATTCATTTACAGCGGAATATTTAAAGCTTTAATTTACACTCCCAGGTATGTGTTTAAATATACAAAATTAATTGTATAAATACCATGTACTTACATATCATCCCCATAATACTGTTTACAATTCCAAGATATAACTGTGCGATATGATAAATTAGATACAAAATACTCGTGTATACAAATCTTATACATTTACGGAATTGTGGGAGCTGTTCAACACAAAAGACCTAGAGACCACCGCTCTCTTACTTCTCAGTACCTGGAGGGGGAAAATAGTGGGATGAGCAAACCACAGCTCAGTAAGGAAATGTATGCTAGCCGGTAGATATCGTACTACCTACATAGCCCATGCATGCATAAACCAAAACCATGTTTTCGTTATAAATGGAAATATCATACGAAAAATGCATTTAAACATATATTTCTCAATAGCATTCTCATGTAAAATGAGTATCAAGCTTCCATTTAAAACATGCTCATAAATAGTGCCCTCATGGCACGAATGTGAAATGAGAGGTTTATCAAAAACACGAAATCTCTTTCACTTCTCAAATCATTCTTTCCACAATTCTCTTTCTTTTCTGAGATTATCTCTGTTTCTCAAATCTCTGAGATAGGCATGGAATTTTCGGCAATCAAATATCCACGACATATGGCCATAGTCAGTGATCCCAGGCCTAACTGATCAGGTGTGCATAGGGTATCACTTCGCCAGAAGGGGGATAGGTCAGTCCTACCCTCCGGCTCATCTCAATCCACCTCATCTCCTCGTATACTCACGGTGAAGATACGTCGTGTGTCATCTACGCGATACTCGTACTCACGTGCACCCAGCACGGTACATAGTATACCAACGGGTGACTACACTATTCTACGTACGACCGTGGACCCAAGTCCATACTCCAACTCCGATGGACTTTTTATCCTAAACCATGTCTCATATACCAGGCGAGCAAGCAGCGTGACACACAGTCAACGCAAAGCTCCAGCGCGGTACGATCTATCGTTAAGGCCCAGCTCGTTCAAATGGCCGTCGGCTGGTATCCCCTTGGGTCCCAGACCCCCAAGTTTACCTCAACTCAACAAAACAGGTGCGAGCAAAGTTCTCGCACCTTCTCAAAACCCTCGTGCGAGTTAAAACTCCAACACGGTACATCAAGGCATTAAAACAGGTGTAAGCTAGCGCTTCAACACCAAATCACATCTCAAAACTGATAGATGGCTATTTTCTCTTTTTAAAATTCAAAACATGTTCATTCATACAGCATGCCTCTTCATGCTAAAACATGTAAAATTAGCCAACCTATCATCAACGTTTCTCAATCCTCAAGATTAATGTATAATAGAGAAAAACATTGAAAACATGCATATCATGCTATTTCCTTACCCTGTCCCATTTCTCAATACATATATACATCCTAGTACTTTTCATGCTTCCATATCATTTCATAGAATTATAATATCGTACTAGCTCTAGCAATATATCTACGAAATTGCCGTAAAATACGTACAAACATCTCTATAGCTAACACACAGTCCCTTACCTCGTTTTACTTGTGTGCAACTATCCGCCTTTATGCTTCTTGCGTTCTCATCTCGACTTGCTCCGACGTATCATCCGAAACTAAAATTCATCCATCAAACACTCGAGTTAACGTTTCTAACTCTTACTCAACTAATCATTTATCCAATGCCTTAAATACGTATTCTACCCTTTGTGGTAAATCTCACAATTTTATCCCAATATCAACATGTCCACACCATTCCCACAACATAATCATCCACTCAAGATATCTCATTCATCATTAACATCTCTACATTCCACTTTCTCATACTTGACTATTTCTAAGTCATATTCATTTCATACCATTCTAGGTAGTTCTATCCACAATATGCACATCCCAAATATCTTTATAATCATTAACTAAACCAATGTACTTGGATTTGTGCATTAGAACTTACCTCATTGGATTTCCTCTTGCTCCAATTAGGATTGCTCTTTATTTCTTCAATCCATCAAATGGGGAAATGCCTCTAGACTATGTTGTTCTTCTTTTTGTTATGAATAACTTTGTCTCTAATAGACTCTCCTTAAATCTCACTGAAAATGGCTGGATTTAGGAGTGAGAAAGCTAGTTTTCTTTGAGTTGAAGTGAGAGGAAATGGTTTATCCCGAAATTCTACAGATCCAACTACTCCCATTTATAGTTTTGACTTGATGAGATCGATCTCCCTTGGGTGGAGATCGATCTGGTCCTCTAAAATCCCTGTTTTCTAAGACATTTTAAAGGCAGGAGATCGATCTGTCGAGGCTAGAGATCGATCTGCTGTCGAACAGAAGCTTAAGGAGATCGATCTGGTCTTAGGGGAGATCGATCTGCTTCCAACCCGAGAGCTAAAGAGATCGATCTGCTTCCTTTGGAGATCGATCTGTTCCCTTCCATTACTCATATAAGAGCATTCTGGCTCTCCCAGATCGATCTCTCATCCTATGAGATCGATCTAGCCTTCACAAATTCCAGATTTCCTGCAGTTTTTCTGCAACAACTCCCTTCAAGACTTCCTCAATTTACCTTCATAGTCCTTTCCTCATTCATCGCTCCTTGAGACTTAAAAATGTCGTCCCATCCTACTTAATGTATTTTAAAGCTTGTGGGAAATCTTTGTATAACCAAATATACACGATATTACTCGAATGGAAATATACACTTATGTAAATCTTTCCTTCCATTGTACTATACTACTCATATTTTATTTCGATCACATTCTTCTCGTGTTCAAGTTTATTTCCTCCTACTCATGCGTAATGCAACTTGTACGTATAATCACAATTCTTATTACAAGTGCGTACATAATCTTATGAACTTACATTGCATATACTTCTCATTACAATGTATCATTATACTTATGATTTTATTTACATTCCCATGTTCCTATATACCTAGCTATATATATACGGGGTCTCACATTCTCTCCCACTTAGAGAATTTGGTCCTCCAAATTAGAACCAATTTAATCCGTGAATAACTCGGGATACTTTTCCCGCATCAAACTTTCCAGTTCCCATGTGGCATCTTCCTCAGTGTGATGTTGCCACAAAACCTTATCCAATGTAATCGTCTTGTTCCACAACACCTTCTCTTTCCTGTCCAACACCCTGATCGGTCTCTCGACATACGACATATCTTTCTTGAGCTCCAACGGCTCATAACTAATTACATGTGTCGGATCCGGGTAGAACTTTCGAAGCATAGAAACGAGGAAGACATTGTGGACTTCTGCTAGCTCAGGTGGTAAGGCTAGCCTATATGCTCCATCTCCCACTCTATCCAAAATCTTGAAGGGACCAATGTAACGAGGACTTAATTTTCCTTTCTTCCCAAACCTCGTTATTCCCTTAGAAGGAGATACTTTCAAAAATACAGACTCGCCAACATCAAACTCAAGTCGTCTCCGTCTCCTGTCAGCATAGCTCTTTTGTCGACTTTGCGCTGTCCGCAGCCTCTCGCATATTATCTGAACATCCTCGGAGGCTTGCTTAACCAAATCGAGAGCGAGCAATTGTCTGTCACCAACTTCTTCTCAACCAATGGGCGATCGGCATCTACGACCGTATAGTGCCTCATAAAGGGCCAAACCAATACTTGAGTGATGACTGTTATTGTAGGCGAACTCAATCAATGGCAAGTGATCGTCCCATGAGCCTCTAAAATCCAGCACACACGCTCTCAACATATCCTCCAGGGTCTGTATAGTCCTCTCTGACTGACCATCTGTCTGAGAATGGAAAGCGGTGCTAAAACTCAATTGGGTCCCCATCGCTTCCTGGAAATGTCCCCAAAAGTGGGAAGTGAAGCGGGCATCCCGATCAGAAACAACACTCACTGGGACTCCATGCAATCTCACTATTTCTCGCACATACAAGTTCGCCAGTGCACTCAATGTATCTGTAGATCTCATGGCTAAGAAATGTGCCGATTTCGTTAACCGATCTACTATCACCCATATCGCATCATGGTTCCTATGGGTTCTCGGTAATCCCATCACAAAATCCATGGTGACATGCTCCCACTTCCATGTTGGTATCGATAGAGGTTGTAATAATCCTCCTGGTTTCTAATGTTCGACTTTTACTTGCTGAAAAATGAGACATCTAGCAACATACTCAGCTATGTCTCTCTTCATTCCAGACCACCAATATGCTTTTCGGAGATTTTGATACATCTTACTACTCCCCGGGTGTATCGTGTATCTCGACGAGTGTGCCTCTGATAAGATCAGCTTTCTCAGCTCTAAATCCTTAGGGACACATATTCTATCTCTAAACCTTAGTATTCCATCTGGACTCAATATAAAATCAGCACCATTCCCTTTCCAGATTTGGCTAATCATGACAATACACCATTGATCAATTTGCTGAGCTTGTCGGATTTTCTTAATCAACTCCAGTTCTAATCTCAAGCTAGCAATAATCCCATAGCTGCCAATCTCAGGTAGGGTCATATCCAGACTAAGGTTCATGAATTGTTCCAACAACTCGTGCTCTCTAACCATCATATGAGATACCAACCCGAGACTCTTCCGACTCAATGCATCGGCAACCACATTTACCTTCCCCGGGTGGTATAAGATCTCACAATCATAGTCCTTGAGGAGTTTCATGTCATACCCCGCTTTTGTGAACCCTTCTATCCATACATTCTCTACTACGATTGGGCTGTGAGAAGATGCAATTACTAAAAATTCATTCATTTACAGCGGAATATTTAAAGCTTTAATTCACACTCCCAGGTGTGTGTGTAGATACACAAAATTAATTGTATAAATACCATGTGCTTACATATCATCCCCATAATACTGTTTACAATTTCAAGATATAACTGTGCGATACAATATATTAGATACAAAATACTCGTGTATACAAATCTTATACCTTTGCGGATTGTGGGAGCTGTTTAACACAAAAGATCTAGAGATCACCGCTCTCTTACTTCTCAGTACCTGGAGGGGGAAAATAGTGGGATGAGCAAACCACAGCTCAGTAAGGAAATGTATGCTAGCAGGTAGATATCGTACTACCTACATAGCCCATGCATGCCTAAACCAAAACCATGTTTTCATTATAAATGGAAATATCATACGAACAATGCATTTAAACACATGTTTCTCAATAGCATTTTCGTGTAAATCAAATGTCAAACTTCCATTTAAAACATGCTTATAAATAGTGCCCTCACGGCACGAATGGGAAAATTAGAGATTATCAAAAACACAAAATCTCTTTCACTTCTCAAATCATTCTTTCTCGCAAATCTCTTTCTTTTCTGAGATTGTCTCTGTTTCTCGAATCTCTGAGACAGGCATGGAATTTTTGGCAATCAAATATCCACGACTTATGGCCATAGTCAGTGATCCCAGGCCTCACTGATCAGGTGTGCACAGGGTATCACTTCGCCTGAAGGGGGATGGGTCAGTCCTATCCTCCGGCTCGTCTCAATCCACCTCAACTCCTTGTATACTCACGGTGAAGATACGCCGTGTGTCATCTACGCGATACTCATACTCACGTGCACCCAGCACGGTACATAGTATACCAACGGGTGACTACACTGTTCTACGTACGACCGTGGACCCAAGTCCATACTCCAACTCCGATGGACTTTTCATCCTAAACCATGTCTCATATACCAGGCGAGCAAGCAGCGTGACACACAGTCAACGCAAAGCTCCAGCGCGGTATGATCTATCGTTAAGGCTCAGCCCGTTCAAATGGCCGTCGGCTGGTATCCCCTTGGGTCCCAGACCCCCAAGTTTACCTTAACTCAACAAAACAGGTGCGAGCAAGGTTCCCGCACTTTCTCAAAACCCTCGTGCGAGTTAAAACTCCCGCACGGTACATCAAGGCATTAAAACGGGTGTGAGCTAACGCTTCAACACCAAATCTCATCTCAAAACTGATAGGTGGCTATTTTCTCTTTTAAAACTCAAAACACGTTTATTCATACAGCATGCCTCTTCATGCTAAAACATGTAAAATTAGCCAACCTATCATCAACATTTCTCAATCATCAATAACAATATAAAAATGAGAACATCCTTGAAAACATGCATATCATGCTATTTCCTTACCCTATCCCATTTCTCAATACATATATACATCATAGTACTTTTCATACTTCCACATCATTTCATAAAATTATAATATCGTACTAGTCCTAGCAATATATCTACGAAATTGCGGTAAATACGTACGAACATCTCTATAGCTAACACACAGTCCCTTACCTCGTTTTACTTGTGTGCAACTATCCGCCTTTATGCTTCTTGCGTTCTCATCTCGACTTGCTCTGGCGTATCATCCGAAACTGAAATTCATCCATCAACATTTGAGTTAACGTTTCTAACTCTTGTTCAACTAATCATTTATCCAATGCCTTAAATACATATTTTACCCTTTGTGGTAAATCTCACAATTTTATCCCAATATCAACATGTCCAAATCATTCTCACAACATGTTCCTCCACTCAAGATATCTCATTCATCATAAACACTTCCACACTCCACTTTCTCACACTTGACTATTTCTAAGTTATATTCATTTCATACCATTCTAGGTAGTTCTATCCACAATATGCACACCCAATTATCTTTATAATCATTAACTAAACCAATGTACTTGGATTTGTGCATTAGAACTTACCTCATTGGATTTCCTCTTGCTCCAATTAGGATTGCCCTTTATTTCTTCAATCCATCAAATGGGGAAATGCCTCTAGACTATGTTGTTCTTCTTTTTGTTGTGAACAACTTTGTCTCTAATAGACTCTCCTTAAATCTCACTGAAAATGGCTGGATTTAGGAGTGAGAAAGCTAGTTTTCTTTGAGTTGAAGTGAGAGGAAATGGTTTATCCCGAAATTCTGATGATCCAACTGCTCCCATTTATAGTTTTGACTTGATGAGATCGATCTTCCTTGGGTAGAGATCGATCTGTTCCTCTAAAATCCCTCTTTTCTAAGACATTCTAAAGGCAGGAGATCGATCTGTCGAGGCTAGAGATCGATCTGCTGTCAAACAGAAGCTTAAGAAGATCGATCTGGTCTTAGGGGAGATCGATCTGCTTCCATCCCGAGAGCTAAAGAGATCGATCTGCTTCCTTTGGAGATCGATCTGTTCCTTTCCATTTCTCACATAAGAGCATTCTGGCTCTCCCAGATCGATCTCTCATCCTATGAGATCAATCTGGCCTTCACAAATTCCAGATTTCTTGTAGTTTTTTCTGCAACAACCCTTACCAAACACCCTTAATTTGCTACCATGATCATTTCCTCATTCATTCATCTTTGAGACTTGAAAATGGGATCCATCCTCACTATATACACATTAAAACTTGTGTAGAATCTTTGTATGACCAAATATATACGATATTACTCGAATGAAAATATACACTTATGTAAATCTTTCCTTCCATTTTACTATACTACTCAAATTCCATTTCGATTACATTCTTCTCGTGTTCAAGTTTATTTCTCCCTACTCATTCATAATGCAACTTGTATGTATAATCACAATTCTTATTACAAGTGCGTACATAATCTTATAAACTTACATTGCATATACTTCACATTATAATACATCATCTTACTTATGATTTAATTTACATTCCCATGTTCCTATATACAGCTATACATGTACGGGGTCTCACATTCTCCCCCACTTAGAGAATTTGGTCCTCCAAATTAGAACCAATTCAATCCGTGAATAATTCGGGATACTTTTCCCGCATCAAACTTTCCAATTCCCATGTGGCCTCTTCCACAGTGTGATGTTGCCACAAAACCTTAACCAATGAAATCGTCTTATTTCGCAACACCTTCTCTTTCCTGTCCAACACCCTGATCGGTCTCTCGACATACGACATATCTTTCTTGAGCTCCAACGGCTCATAACTAATTATATGTGTCGGATCCGGGTAGTACTTCCGAAGCATAGAAACGTGGAAGACATTGTGGACTTCTGCTAGCTCAGGTGGTAAGGCTAGCCTATATGCTCCTTCTCCCACTCTATCCAAAATCTCGAAGGGACCAATGTAACGAGGACTTAATTTTCCTTTCTTCCCAAACCTCATTATTCCCTTAGAAGGAGATACTTTCAAAAATACAGACTCGCCAACATCAAACTCAAGTGGTCTCCGTCTCCTGTCAGCATAGCTCTTTTGTCGACTTTGAGCTGTTCGCAGCCTCTCGCATATTATCTGAACATCCTCGGAGGCTTGCTTAACCAAATCGGGAGCGAGCAATTGTCTGTCACCAACTTCTTCCCAACCAATGGGCGATCGGCATCTACGACCGTATAGTGCCTCATAAGGGGCCATACCAATACTTGAGTGATGACTGTTATTGTAGGTGAACTCAATCAATGGCAAGTGATCGTCCCATGAGCCTCTAAAATCCAGCACACACGCTCTCAACATATCCTCCAGGGTCTGTATAGTCATCTCTGACTGACCATCTGTCTGAGGATGAAAAGCGGTGCTAAAACTCAATTGGGTCCCCATCGCTTCCTGGAAATGTCCCCAAAAGTGGGAAGTGAAGCGGGCATCCCGATCAGAAACAACACTCACTGGGATTCCATGCAATCTCACTATTTCTCGCACATACAGGTTCGCCAGTGCACTCAATGTATCTGTAGATCTCATGGCTAAGAAATGTGCCGATTTCGTTAACCGATCTACTATCACCCATATTGCATCACGGTTCTTATGGGTTCTCGGTAACCCCATCACAAAATCCATGGTGACATGCTCCCACTTCCATGTTGGTATCGATAGAGGTTGTAATAATCCTCCTGGTTTCTGATGTTTGACTTTTACTTGCTGACAAATGAGACATCTAGCGACATACTCAGCTATGTCTCTCTTCATTCCAGACCACCAATATGCTTTTCGGAGATTTTGATACATCTTACTACTCCCCGGTGTATTGTGTATCTCGACGAGTGTGCCTCTGATAAGATCAGCTTTCTCAGCTACATCCTTAGGAACACATATTCTATTTCTAAACCTTAGTATTCCATCTGGACTCAATATAAAATCGGCACCCTTCCCTTTTCGGATTTGGCTAATCATGACAATACACCATTGATCAATTTGCTGAGCTTGTCAGATTCTCTCAATCAACTCCAGTTCTAATCTCAAGCTAGCAATAATCTCATAGCTGCCAATCTCAGGTAGGGTTATATCCAGACTAAGGTTCGTGAATTGTTCCAATAACTCGTGCTCTCTAACAATCATATGAGATACCAACCCGAGACTCTTCCGACTCAATGCATCGGCAACCACATTTACCTTTCCCGGGTGGTATAAGATCTCACAATCATAGTCTTGAGGAGTTCCAACCACCTCCTCTGTCTCATGTTTAACTCCTTTTGTGAGAATAGATATTTCAGACTCTTATGATCCGTAAAGCTCTGAAATCTCTCGCCATATAAGTAGTGGCGCCATATCTTCAATGCAAACACTACGGCCGCTAACTCCAAATCGTGAGTGGGGTAGTTCTTCTCATGATCTTTCAGCTGTCTAGATCTATAAGCTACTACCCTTCCATCTTGCATCAAAACACAGCCTAGTCCTTGATGCGAAGCATCTGTATACACCGAGTAATTCCCTAAACTGTTAGGGATGACAAGAACTGGCGCGGTGGTTAATCTGCGCTTAAGTTCCTGAAAACTCCTCTCACAAGCTTCATCCCATGAAAACTCCACACTCTTCCTCGTAAGACGTGTCAATGGAGCAGCTAATCTAGAGAAACCTTCTACAAATCTCCTGTAGTAACCAGCCAAACACAGAAAACTTCTGATCTCTGTGACTGTCCTAGGTTGTTCCCACTGAACAACTGCCTCAATCTTGGATGGATCTACTGACACCCCATCCTTCGATATAACATGGCCTAGAAAAGAAATTTGTTCTAGCCAAAAGTCACATTTGTTAAGCTTGGCATATAACCTTTTCTCTCTGAGGGTCTGCAAAATAATCCTTAAGTGCTGCTCATGCTCTTCTCTGGACCTTGAATACACTAATATATCATCAATGAAGATAATTACGAATTGGTCCAGGTATGGCTTGAATACTTCGTTCATTAGGGCCATAAAAGCTGCCGGCGCATTGATCAACCCAAAAGGCATCACTAAAAATTCGTAATGGCCATAGCGGGTACGAAATGCTGTCTTGGGCACATCCTCCTTCCGAATCTTCAATTGATGATACCCAGACCTCAGATCTATCTTAGAGAAGATCTGTGCTCCCCGAAGCTGATCCAATAAATCGTCAATGCGTGGCAAGGGGTACTTATTCTTGATGGTAGCCTTGTTTAACATCCGATAGTCAATGCACAACCTGAGGCTCCCATCTCTCTTCTTCACAAACAATATCGGGGCTCCCCATGGTGAGACGCTCGGTCTTATGAACCCCTTCTCTAACAACTCTTGCAGCTGTTTCCTTAATTCCTCTAACTCAACTGGAGCCATCCTATATGGTGACTTCGATATTGGTTCGGTTCCAGGCGTCAAGTCTATACCGAATTCTGTTTCTCTATCAGGTGGCAATCCTGGTAAATCGTCTGGAAAGACATCAGGGAATTCTCTGACCACTGAGATGTCCTCTATATCCGAATGTACTTTGTTCAAATCCACCACATAACCAACAAAACCTTCAAAACAACACTCAAGCCATTTATACAAAAGTACTTTACTTAACACAAAATTTAAAATTTCATTTCTTCTCTTAAAATCTTACAACACATTCTTCAGGTAGAGAAAACTTAATGGACTTAGAACGACAGTCTATGATAGCGTGATTGGCGGCTAACCAATCCATTCCTAAAATTACATCAATGTCATACATATTCAACAAAATCAAGTTGGCTGTCATGCACTTATCTCCCACCCTCACTTTACAATCTTTATACACTTGCTCAACTAATTAGCTCACTCTCATGGGAGTGCTTATTAGTAAAGTCCTACTCAAGTATGTGGGCTCTACAAAACCTTTTAACTTAGATGCACATGCAGGTGATATGAAGGAATGCGTAGCACCAGAATCAAACAAAGCAATAACCTCCAAATTGAAAATCAAGATTGTACCTTTTATCACTTAAGAAGAGGTATCAGCCGATGCCTGGTCTATCGCATACACCCTGCCTTGACCCACAACTTGTTTTCCTTTTTCTTCAGCCGAGGCTTTCTTTCTTGCAGGAGGTGCAACTGTAGGAACCCTCTCTGGCTCTTTACCCCTTTGTGGAATTGCCTCAACTATCTCCGGGCACTCTCTGGCATAATGTCCAAATTTACCACATCTGAAGCATCGGGTACCCTGAAGATGACATGGCCTACCACCATGGTATCGACCGCATAACCTACACTGATCTGTAGTCGGTCGGGGTCCACCAATCACTATACCCCTGGCTGGTGTCTGAGTCGGAGGCATAAAAGGTCTAGCAACCTTTTTCTGGAACTCATCTACCTCTCTCCGACGTTTACTCATGAATTTTCGACCAAATTTGGCACTCTTGCCATCTCTCAGCTTCCTTGGTCCCTTGTCCTTACCCCAACTAAACTTAGAAATCTGCAAGTCATAATCTTGCTCACATAACTGGGCCCATCGCACAGCCTCTCTATATGTAGCGACATCAAATGGGGCCAACTTCGCTCGGATCGAAGGCCTTAGTCCATCTACAAATCTACGGACTCTGATAGCCTCACTCCTGATAGAGTCCGGATCATATCTACCCAGTGAAGTGAATCATGACTCGTACTCATCAACTGTTCGATTCCCTTGAGTCAGATTCAGAAATTCCATCTTTAGTCTCCGTCGAGTAGTATCTGGGATGTATTGCTCTCTGAAAACGTCCAAGAACATATCCCAAGTGATAACCATTCCTTGAGCTCTTAACATCGGCCTAGTGGACTTCCACCAGTGCTCTGCTTCGCCTCTCAATACAAAAGCCGCAAGCGCTACTCTCTCCGTAGCTGAACATCTACAGAAGTCGAATAACTTCTCCATTTGACTGATCCAGTCCTCAGCCACCGTCGGATCCTTTATCCCGCTAAACGAAGGAGGCTTAAAGTCCATAAAGTGCCTCAATCTTTCCATATCACAATCATATCCATACCCCAAATTATCATCATGCTGATGTGGGGCTACCGGAGGAGGTACCGATCGAATATGAGGTTCCCGTGGCCTAGCCGGTTCAGCTTGCGCAGGTGCAACATTCTCAGGTTCAGGTGCAGCTGTTGGGGGATTCGGTGCAGCCTGTCCCGCTGTACCAGGTGTACCCTCAAACCTAGCCATGATCTGACCCATCATGGTCATCATCGTGCGCATGTCTTCCTCCAATCTGGTTATTCGAGGATCAAAAGCCTCTATCTGTTCCTGGGGCTCATGACTAGAGGATGATCTACTGTGCCTCTCAGTCCTGTCATTTTACCCTCGAGCTCTCGAGCTCTCTCCCCTCTTGCGGTATCTCTCAGGCATAACTCACTAGCCTGATAACTTTCCTGCGTTATAACAAACATTTAATTTACTACCAGCTCCGTACACACATTTGTATCTAAATATCGCACAGTAACTTGGGGATGTATGTTTTCTTAGTCCTAAACATCAACTCACATCAGACCAACCACGCTCTGATACCAAACCTGTCATACCCCGCTTTTGTGAACCCTTCTATCCATACATTCTCTACTACGGTTGGGCTGTGAGAAGATGCAATTACTAAAAATTCATTCATTTACAGCGAAATATTTAAAGCTTTAATTCACACTCCCAGGTGTGTGTGTAGATACACAAAATTAATTGTATAAATACCATGTGCTTACATATCATCCCCATAATACTGTTTACAATTCCAAGATATAACTGTGCGATACAATATATTAGATACAAAATACTCGTGTATACAAATCTTATACCTTTGCGGATTGTGGGAGCTGTTTAACACAAAAGATCTAGAGATCACCGCTCTCTTACTTCTCAGTACTTGGAGGGGGAAAATAGTGGGATGAGCAAACCACAGCTCAGTAAGGAAATGTATGCTAGCAGGTAGATATCGTACTACCTACATAGCCCATGCATGCCTAAACCAAAACCATGTTTTCATTATAAATGGAAATATCATACGAACAATGCATTTAAACACATGTTTCTCAATAGCATTTTCGTGTAAATCAAATGTCAAACTTCCATTTAAAACATGCTCATAAATAGTGCCCTCACGGCACGAATGGGAAAATTAGAGATTATCAAAAACACAAAATCTCTTTCACTTCTCAAATCATTCTTTCTCGCAAATCTCTTTCTTTTCTGAGATTGTCTCTGTTTCTCGAATCTCTGAGACAGGCATGGAATTTTCGAAAATCAAATATCCACAACTTATGGCCATAGTCAGTGATCCCAGGCCTCACTGATCAGGTGTGCACAGGGTATCACTTCGCCTGAAGGGGGATGGGTCAGTCCTACCCTCCGACTCATCTCAATCCACCTCAACTCCTCGTATACTCACAGTGAAGATACGCAGTGTCATCTACGCGATACTCGTACTCACGTGCACCCAGCACAGTACATAGTATACCAACGGGTGACTACACTGTTCTACGTACGACCGTGGACCCAAGTCCATACTCCAACTCCGATGGACTTTTCATCCTAAACCATGTCTCATATACCAGGCGAGCAAGCAGCGTGACACACAGTCAACACAAAGCTCCAGCACGGTATGATCTATCGTTAAGGCCCAGCCCGTTCAAATGGTCGTCGGCTGGTATCCCCTTGGGTCCCAGACCCCCAAGTTTACCTTAACTCAACAAAACAGGTGCGAGCAAGGTTCCCGCACTTTCTCAAAACCCTCGTGCGAGTTAAAACTCCCGCACAGTACATCAAGGCATTAAAACGGGTGTGAGCTAACGCTTCAACACCAAATCTCATCTCAAAACTGATAGGTGGCTATTTTCTCTTTTAAAACTCAAAACACGTTTATTCATACAGCATGCCTCTTCATGCTAAAACATGTAAAATTAGCCAACCTATCATCAACATTTCTCAATCATCAATAACAATATAAAATTGAGAACATCCTTGAAAACATGCATATCATGCTATTTCCTTACCCTATCCCATTTCTCAATACATATATACATCATAGTACTTTTCATACTTCCACATCATTTCATAAAATTATAATATCGTACTAGTACTAGCAATATATCTACGAAATTGCGGTAAATACGTACGAACATCTCTATAGCTAACACACAGTCCCTTACCTCGTTTTACTTGTGTGCAACTATCCGCCTTTATGCTTCTTGCGTTCTCATCTCGACTTGCTCCGGCGTATCATCCGAAACTGAAATTCATCCATCAACATTTGAGTTAATGTTTCTAACTCTTGTTCAACTAATCATTTATCCAATGCCTTAAATACATATTTTACCCTTTGTGGTAAATCTCACAATTTTATCCCAATATCAACATGTCCAAATCATTCTCACAACATGTTCCTCCACTCAAGATATCTCATTCATCATAAACACTTCCACACTCCACTTTCTCACACTTGACTATTTCTAAGTTATATTCATTTCATACCATTCTAGGTAGTTCTATCCACAATATGCACACCCAATTATCTTTATAATCATTAACTAAACCAATGTACTTGGATTTGTGCATTAGAACTTACCTCATTGGATTTCCTCTTGCTCCAATTAGGATTGCCCTTTATTTCTTCAATCCATCAAATGGGGAAATGCCTCTAGACTATGTTGTTCTTCTTTTTGTTGTGAACAACTTTGTCTCTAATAGACTCTCCTTAAATCTCACTAAAAATGGCTGGATTTAGGAGTGAGAAAGCTAGTTTTCTTTGAGTTGAAGTGAGAGAAAATGGTTTATCCCGAAATTCTGATGATCCAACTGCTCCCATTTATAGTTTTGACTTGATGAGATCGATCTTCCTTAGGTAGAGATCGATCTGTTCCTCTAAAATCCCTCTTTTCTAAGACATTATAAAGGCAGGAGATCGATCTGTCGAGGCTAGAGATCGATCTGCTGTCAAACAGAAGCTTAAGGAGATCGATCTGGTCTTAGGAGAGATCGATCTGCTTCCAACCCGAGAGCTAAAGAGATCGATCTGCTTCCTTTGTAGATCGATCTGTTCCTTTCCATTTCTCACATAAGAGCATTCTGGCTCTCCCAGATCGATCTCTCATCCTATGAGATCGATCTGGCCTTCACAAATTTCAGATTTCTTGCAATTTTTTCTGCAACAACCCTTACCAAACACCCTTAATTTGCTACCATGATCATTTCCTCATTCATTCATCTTTGAGACTTGAAAATGGGATCCATCCTCACTACATACACATTAAAACTTGTGTAGAATCTTTGTATGACCAAATATATACGATATTACTCGAATGGAAATATAAACTTATGTAAATCTTTCCTTCCATTTTACTATACTACTCAAATTCCATTTCGATTACATTCTTCTCGTGTTCAAGTTTATTTCTCCCTACTCATTCATAATGCAACTTGTATGTATAATCACAATTCTTATTACAAGTGCGTACATAATCTTATAAACTTACATTGCATATACTTCACATTACAATACATCAACTTACTTAAGATTTAATTTACATTCCCATGTTCCTATATACAGCTATACATGTACGGGGTCTCACATTCCAACCACCTCCTCTGTCTCATGTTTAACTCCTTTTGTGAGAATAGATATTTCAGACTCTTATGATCCGTAAAGATCTGAAATCTCTCACCATATAAGTAGTGGCGCCATATCTTCAACGTAAACACTACGGCCGCTAACTCCAAATCATGAGTGGGGTAGTTCTTCTCATGATCTTTCAACTGTCTAGATCCATAAGCTACTACCCTTCCATCTTGCATCAAAACACAGCCTAGTCCTTGATGCGAAGCATCTGTATACACTGAGTAATTTCCTGAACTGTTAGGGATAACAAGAACTGGCGCGATAGTTAATCTGTGCTTAAGTTCCTGAAAACTCCTCTCACAAGCTTCATCCCATGAAAACTCCACACTCTTTCTCATAAGACGTGTCAATGGAGCAGCTAATCTAGAGAAACCTTCTACAAATCTCCTGTAGTAACCAGCCAAACCCAGAAAACTTCTGATCTCTGTGACTGTCCTAGGTTGTTCCCACTGAACAACTGCCTCAATCTTGGATGGATCTACTGACACCCCATCCTTCGATATAACATGGCCTAGAAAAGAAACTTGTTCTAGCCAAAAGTCACATTTGTTAAGCTTGGCATATAACCTTTTCTCTCGGAGGGTCTGCAAAATAATCCTTAAGTGCTGCTCATGCTCTTCTCTGGATCTTGAATACACCAATATATCATCAATGAAAATAATTACGAATTGGTCCAGGTATGGCTTGAATACTTCGTTTATCAGAGCCATAAAAGCTGTCGACGCATTGGTCAACCCAAAAGGCATCACTAAGAATTCGTAATGGCCATAGCGGGTACGAAATGCTGTCTTGGGCACATCCTCCTTCCGAATCTTCAATTGATGATACCTAGACCTCAGATCTATCTTGGAGAAGATCTATGCTCCCCGAAGCTGATCCAATAAATCGTCAATGCGTGGCAAGGGGTACTTATTCTTGATGGTAGCCTTATTTAACATCCGATAGTCAATGCACAACCTGAGGCTCCCATCTCTCTTCTTCACAAACAATACCGGGGCTCCCCATGGTGAGACGCTCGGTCTTATGAACCCCTTCTCTAACAACTCTTGCAGCTGTTTCCTTAATTCCTCTAACTCAACTGGAGCCATCCTATATGCTGACTTCGATATTGGTTCGGTTCCAGGCGTCAAGTCTATACCGAATTTCATTTCTCTATCAGGTGGCAATCCTGGTAGATCGTCTGGAAAGACATCAGGGAATTCTCTAACCACTGAGATGTCCTCCATATCCGGATGTACTTTGTTCAAATCCACCACATAAGCAACAAAACCTTCAAAACAACACTCAAGTCATTTATACCAAAGTACTTTACTTAACACAAAATTTAAGATTTCATTTCTTCTCTTAAAATCTTACAACACATTCTTCAGGTAGAGAAAACTTAATGGTCTTAGAACGACAGTCTATGACAGCATGATTGGCGGCTAACCAATCCATTCCCAAAATTACATCAATGTCATACATATTCAACAAAACCAAGTTGGCTGTCATGCACTTATCTCCCACCCTCACTTTACAATCTTTATACACTTGCTCAACTAATTGGCTCACTCTCATGGGAGTGCTTATTAGTAAAGTCCTACTCAAGTATGTGGGCTCTACAAAACCTTTTAACTTAGATGCACATGCAGGTGATATGAAGGAATGCGTAGCACCAGAATCAAACAAAGCAATAACCTCCAAATTGAAAATCAAGATTGTACCTTTTATCACTTCAGAAGAGGTATCAGCCGATGCCTGGTCTATCGCATACACCCTGCCTTGACCCACAACTTGTTTTCCTTTTTCTTCAGCCGAGGCTTTCTTTCTTGCAAGAGGTGCAACTGTAGGAACGCTCTCTGGCTCTTTACCCCTCTGTGGAACTGCCTCAACTATCTCCGGGCACTCTCTGGCATAATGTCCAAATTTACCACATCTGAAGCATCGGGTACCCTGAAGATGACATGGCCTACCACCATGGTATCGACCGCATAACCTACACTGATCTGTAGTCGGTCGGGGTCCACCAATCACTATACCCCTGGCTGGTGTCTGAGTCGGAGGCATAAAAGGTCTAACAACCTTTTTTTGGAACTCATCTAACTCTCTCCGACATTTACTCATGAATTTTTGACCAAATTTGGCACTCTTGCCATCTCTCAGCTTCCTCGGTCCCTTGTCCTTACCCCATCTAAACTCAGAAATCTGCAAGTCATAATCTTGCTCACATAACTGGGCCTGTCGCACAGCCTCTCTATATGTAGCGACATCAAATGGGGCCAACTTCGCTCAGATCGAAGGCCTCAGTCCATCTCCAAATCTACGGACTCTAATAGCCTCGCTCCTGATCGAGTCCGGATCGTATCTACCCAGTGAAGTGAATCGTGACTCGTACTCATCAACTGTTTGATTCCCTTAAGTCAGATTCAGAAATTCCATCTGTAGTCTCCGTCGAGCAGTATCGGGGATGTATTGCTCTCTGAAAACGTCCAAGAACATATCCCAAGTGATAACCATTCCTTGAGCTCTTAACATCGGCCTAGTGGACTTCCATCAGTGCTCTGCCTCGCCTCTCAATACAAAGGCCGTAAGTGCTACTCTCTCCGTAGCTGAACATCTGCAGAAGTCGAATAACTTCTCCATTTGACTAATCCAGTCCTCAGCCACTGCCGGATCCTTTACCCCGCTAAACGAAGGAGGCTTAAAGTCCATAAAATGCCTCAATCTTTCCATATCACAATCATATCCATACCCCAAATCATCATCATGCTGATGTGGGGCTACCGGAGGAGGTACTGGTCGAATATGAGGTTCCCGTAGCCTAGCCGGTTCAGCTTGCGCAGGTGCAACATTCTCATGTTCAGGTGCACCTGCTGGGGGATTCGGTGCAGCCTGTCCCGCTGTACCAGGTGTACCCTCAAACCTAGCCATGATCTGACCCATCATGGTCATCATCGTGCGCATGTCTTCCTCCAATCAGGTTATTCGAGGATCAGAAGCCTCTATCTGTTCCTGGGGCTCATGACTAGAGGATGATCTACTGTGCCTCTCAGTCCTGTCATTTCGCCCTTGAGCTCTCGAGCTCTCTCCCCTCTTGCGGTGTCTCTCAGGCATAACTCACTAGCCTGATAACTTTCCTGGGTTATAACAAACATTTAATTCACTACCAGCTCCGTACACACATTTGTATCTAAATATCGCACAGTAACTTGGGGATGTATGTTTTCTTAGTCCTAAACATCAACTCACATCAGACCAACCATGCTCTGATACCAAACCTGTCATACCCCGCTTTTGTGAACCCTTCTATCCATACATTCTCTACTACGGTTGGGCTGTGAGAAGATGCAATTACTAAAAATTCATTCATTTACAGCGAAATATTTAAAGCTTTAATTTACACTCCCAGGTGTGTGTGTAAATATACAAAATTAATTGTATAAATACCATGTACTTACATATCATCCCCATAATACTGTTTACAATTCCAAGATATAACTGTGCGATACGATAAATTAGATACAAAATACTCGTGTATACAAATCTTATACCTTTACGGAATTATGGGAGCTGTTCAACACAAAAGACCTAGAGACCATCGCTCTCTTACTTCTCAGTACCTGGAGGGGGAAAATAGTGGGATGAGCAAACCACAGCTCAGTAAGGAAATGTATGCTAGCAGGTAGATATCGTACTACCTACATAGCCCATGCATGCATAAACCAAAACCATGTTTTCGTTATAAATGGAAATATCATACGAAAAATGCATTTAAACATATATTTCTCAATAGCATTCTCGTGTAAAATGAGTATCAAGCTTCCATTTAAAACATGCTCATAAATAGTGCCCTCATGGCACGAATGTGAAATGAGAGGTTTATCAAAAACACGAAATCTCTTTCACTTCTCAAATCATTCTTTCCGCAATTCTCTTTCTTTTCTGAGATTATCTCTGTTTCTCAAATCTCTGAGACAGGCATGGAATTTTCGACAATCAAATATCCACGACATATGGCCATAGTCAGTGATCCCAGGCCTCACTGATCAAGTGTGCATAGGGTATCACTTCGCCTGAAGGGGGATGGGTCAGTCCTACCCTCCGGCTCATCTTAATCCACCTCATCTCCTCGTATACTCACGGTGAAGATACGTCGTGTGTCATCTATGCGATACTCGTACTCACGTGCACCCAGCACGGTACATAGTATACCAACGGGTGACTACACTATTCTACGTACGACCGTGGACCCAAGTCCATACTCCAACTCCGATGGACTTTTTATCCTAAACCATGTCTCATATACCAGGCGAGCAAGCAGCGTGACACACAGTCAACGCAAAGCTCCAGCGTGGTACGATCTATCGTTAAGGCCCAGCCCGTTCAAATGGCCGTCGGCTGGTATCCCCTTGGGTCCCAGACCCCCAGGTTTACCTCAACTCAACAAAACAGGTGCGAGCAAAGTTCTCGCACTTTCTCAAAACCCTCGTGCGAGTTAAAACTCCAACACGGTACATCAAGGCATTAAAACAGGTGTAAGCTAGCGCTTCAACACCAAATCACATCTCAAAACTGATAGATGGCTATTTTCTCTTTTTAAAATTCAAAATATGTTCATTCATACAGCATGCCTCCTCATGCTAAAACATGTAAAATTAGCCAACCTATCATCAACGTTTCTCAATCCTCAAGATTAATGTATAATAGAGAAAAACATTGAAAACATGCATATCATGCTATTTCCTTACCCTGTCTCATTTCTCAATACATATATACATCCTAGTACTTTTCATGCTTCCATATCATTTCATAGAATTATAATATCGTACTAGCTCTAGCAATATATCTACGAAATTACCGTAAAATACGTACAAACATCTCTATAGCTAACACACAGTCCCTTACCTCGTTTTACTTGTGTGCAACTATCCGCCTTTATGCTTCTTGCATTCTCATCTCGACTTGCTCCGGCGTATCATCCGAAACTGAAATTCATCCATCAAACACTCGAGTTAACGTTTCTAACTCTTACTCAACTAATCATTTATCCAATGCCTTAAATACGTATTCTACCCTTTGTGGTAAATCTCACAAGTTTATCCCAATATCAACATGTCCACACCATTCCCACAACATAATCATCCACTCAAGATATCTCATTCATCATTAACATCTCTACATTCCACTTTCTCACACTTGATTATTTTTAAGTCATATTCATTTCATACCATTCTAGGTAGTTCTATCCACAATATGCACCCCCCAAATATCTTTATAATCATTAACTAAACCAATGTACTTGGATTTGTGCATTAGAACTTACCTCATTGGATTTCCTCTTGCTCCAATTAGGATTGCTCTTTATTTCTTCAATCCATCAAATGGGGAAATGCCTCTAGACTATGTTGTTCTTCTTTTTGTTGTGAACAACTTTGTCTCTAATAGACTCTCCTTAAATCTCACTGAAAATGGCTGGATTTAGGAGTAAGAAAGCTAGTTTTCTTTGAGTTGAAGTGAGAGGAAATGGTTTATCCCGAAATTTTACAGATCCAACTACTCTCATTTATAGTTTTGACTTGATGAGATCGATCTCCCTTGGGTGGAGATCGATCTGGTCCTCTAAAATCCCTGTTTTCTAAGACATTTTAAAGGCAGGAGATCGATCTGTCGAGGCTAGAGATCGATCTGCTGTCGAACAGAAGCTTAAGGAGATAGATCTGGTCTTAGGGGAGATCGATATGCTTCCTACCCGAGAGCTAAAGAGATCGATCTGCTTCCTTTGGAGATCGATCTGTTCCCTTCCATTACTCACATAAGAGCATTCTGGCTCTCCCAGATCGATCTCTCATCCTATGAGATCGATCTGGCCTTCACAAATTCCAGATTTCCTGCAGTTTTTCTGCAACAACTCCCTTTAAGACTTCCTCAATTTACCTTCATAGTCCTTTCCTCATTCATCGCTCCTTGAGACTTAAAAATGTCGTCCCATCCCACTTAATGTATTTTAAAGCTTGTGGGAAATCTTTGTATAACCAAATATACACGATATTACTCAAATGGAAATATACACTTATGTAAATCTTTCCTTCCATTTTACTATACTACTCATATTCCATTTCGATCACATTCTTCTTGTGTTCAAGTTTATTTCCTCCTACTCATGCGTAATGCAACTTGTACGTATAATCACAATTCTTATTACAAGTGCGTACATAATCTTATGAACTTACATTGCATATACTTCTCATTACAATGTATCATCATACTTATGATTTTATTTACATTCCCATGTTACTATATACCTAGCTATATATATACGGGGTCTCACAATCTGCGTTGACTACCGAGCCATCAACAAAATCACTATAAAGTATTGCCATCCTATCCCTAGGCTAGATAACATGCTCGATGAGTTACATGGTGTGCATAATTTCTAAAATTGATTTAAAGAATGGATATCACCAAATTCGTATGAAAGAAAGTGATGAATGGAAAACTACATTTAAGACTAAACATGGTCTTTATGAGTGGTTAGTTATGCCTTTTGGCTTGACTAACGTACCCAGTACTTTCATGCGCTTAATGAACCATTTTTTACGTGCTTTCATTGGTAAGTATGTGGTTGTCTATTTCGATGACATTCTAATTTACAGTAAGAGTCTGCATGACCATGTTAAGCATCTTAGGAATGTTCTTACTGTTTTGAGGAATGAAAGTTTTATGCCAATTCTAGGAAATGTACATTCTACACCAATATGGTTGTTTTCCTTGGGTATGTAGTTTCTTCACATGGCATTTCTGTTGATGATGAGAAGGTAAAGGCAATTAGAGATTAACCTGTACCTAAGTCTGTTTTTGAGGTGTGTAGTTTCCATGGCGTAGCTAGTTTCTATTGTCAATTCGTTAAAGACTTTAGCACTATAGTCGCACTTTTGACTGAAGAGGTCAAAAAGAATGTTTCATTTCATTGGGGTCCTGCACAAGAGCATGCTTTTACTTTGCTCAAGGATAAAATTTATTCTGCTCCTTTGTTAACACTATCTGACTTTACTAAAACTTTTGAGATTGAGTGTGATGCCTTAGTTGTAGGAATTAGAGCTCTGCTTGTGCAGGAAAAATGCTCAATTGTCTTCTTCAGTGAGAAGTAAAGTGGGACAAAACTTAACTATCCCACATATGACAAGGAGATATACGTGTTACCGAGGGCCTTGGAGACATGGCAACATTACCTGTGGCCCAAAAAATTTGTCATCCACACCGATCATGAGTCCTTGAAGCATCTGAAAGGACAGAGTAACCTGAACAAGCGTCATGCCAAATGGATGGAGTTCATTGAGGCGTTCCCAGACGTGATCAAGTACAAACAAGAATAAAACGTGGTAGAGATTCTATTTTTGTTGTGGTTGACAGGTTCTCCAAGATGGCTCATTTCATTGCTTGCCACAAGACGGATGATGCAAACAACGTTGCTGACCTTTTTTTCAAAAAGATAGTACGTCTACATAGTATGCCGAGGACTATTGTCTTTGATCATGATGTCAAGTTCCTCAGTTACTTATGGAAGACGTTATAGGGAAAATCGAGAACTAAATTGTTATTCTCCACCACTTGTCACCCTCAAACTGATGGACAGATTGAGGTGGTCAACCGAACCCTATCTACATTATTGAGGTATGTCATACAGAAGAATTTGAAAAATTGGGAAGAATGCTTGCCATATGTTGAGTTTACCTATAACCACAGTGATATACGCGTACAAGAGGATGATTTAGGATGTTCAAGGAAACGTGTGGATTGGGAATTGAAACAGCAAAGAAAATGCAAGTGAGGCGAAAATAATGATGATAGACTTTGAATGGAAAAATAGAATAAGAACCTAGATTCGAAGTCTAAAGAGACTTGAACCAAAGGTATTGGACCTCAACCCTACGAATAAAAAATTTGAGAACCTAAAATATAACAATAGTGGTTGGTGAAGAGGGAGGCGCCACAAGGAAGAAGACCTTGATAAGCCTAGTTGAGAGAGAACCCTAGAAAGAGGCACACTCAAATTTTTGAAAATTCAATCTGATCTGTACTATTCTATTCAAGAGCGTTTACAATGTATTTATAATAATATCTAGCACTTAAGTCCTTAAACAAGTGGGCTGGAATGAACACCAAATAGAAAATAAGACTAAAACCTAAATTCACGCATAAGCCTAGTTACATAGGATAATTGGTCAAAACGCTATAAAACTCAAATGTGGGCTATTTAAACAGTTAACCCAACTTATTACTAAACTAAGACTCATGTCGTTTGGGCTTCCAAACAAAAATAGGTGGCTAGGGACTTTTCATGGAAGCTTCCTTGACAAACCAATGAGACTAGGGCTTGTTGCATCTTCTTAGCTCGAGCTCGGGTAATTGGACCTCCTTGGATGACCCATGGATCCTTGGCATCACGATCATAATGAACATTACGAGCAAGTGGACCTCCATCATTCCCTCTCTCCTCAAAAGGATTTGTCCTCAAATCGCATGTACCTTGTTTGTACTTGATCACGTACAAGAACACCTCAATGAACTCCATCCACTTGGCATGACGCTTGTTCAGCTTACTCTGTCCTTTCAGATGCTTCAAGGACTCGTGATCTTTGGGCCACAAGTAATGTTGTCATGTCTCCAAGGCCCTCACTAGCGCGCACATCTGCTTGTCATATGTAGGATAGTTAAGTGTTGTCCCACTTAACTTCTCACTGAAGAAGGCAATTGGGCGTTTTTCCTGTATAAGCACAGCTCCAATTCCTACACCTGAGGCATCACACTCAATCTCAAAAGTTTTAGTAAAGTCAGGCAGAGTTAACAAAAGAGCAGAACAAAGTTTATCCTTGAGCAAATTAAGAGCATGCTCTTGTGCAAGACCCCAATGGAATGCAACATTCTTTTTGACCACTTCGATCAAAGGTGCAGCTATAGTGCTAAAGTCTCTAACCAATCGATGATAGAAACTAACTAAGCCATGAAAACTACGCACTTCAGAAGCAGACTTAGGTGTAGGCCAATCTCTAATTGCCTTTACCTTCTCATCATCAACAGAAATGTCATGTGAAGAAACTACATACCCAAGGAAAACAACCTTATCAGTGCAGAATGTACATTTCTTAGAATTGGCATACAAACTTTCATTCCTCAAAACAGTAAGAACATTCCTAAGATGTTCAACATGCTCATGCAGACTCTTACTATAAATTAGAATGTCATCAAAATAGACAACCACATATTTACCAATGAAAGCACGTAAAACATAGTTCATTAAGGGCATGAAAGTACTAGGTGCGTTGGTCAAGCCAAAAGGCATAACTAACCACTCATAAAGACTGTGTTTAGTCTTAAATGCGATTTTCCATTCATCACCTTCTTTCATACGACTTTGGTGATATCCACTCTTTAAATCAAGTTTAGAAAATATGCATGTAGCACGTAACTCATCGAGCATGTCATCTAGCCTAGGAGTAGGATAGCGATAATTTATAGTGATTTTGTTGATGGCTCGGCAGTCAACGCACATCCTCCACGTCCCATCCCTTTTAGACACAAGCAATACGGGCACGGCGTATTAACTCACGCTCTCTCTCACATAACCTTTCCTCATGAGCTCCTCAACTTGCCTTTGAAGCTCCTTCGTTTCCTCTAGATTACTTCTGTAGGCTGGGCGGTTAGGTATGGCAACTCCGGGGACAAGGTCAATCTGATACTCAATCCCACGAATTGGTGGTAGTCCATTTGAGATCTCCTCAGGGAATACATCCTTGAACTCCTGGAATAATGAGACAACATCAATAGGCAAAGTATCATGGAGTTCAGTATCAATGAAACAAGAATCTTTAAATAAAAGCAAAAGGATAGGAGACTTAGCAATAAATGCAGAGTTCACATCTCAATGATTGGTATGGTAGCTCATTCCTTTACTTTCCTTGCTTCCTTTCTTTTCTTTAGCTAGCTTCCTTTGCTCGTCATGTTGCTCCTTCAGCCTTAATTGATCCTCATAAATCTCCTTGGGGCTAAGGGGAGCAAGAGTGATCTTCTTGCCATCCATAAAAAAGGAGTAACGGTTAGTGTAACCGTCATGGATGATTCTCCGATCATACTGCCACGGTCTACCCAGTAACAGGTGGCTAGCTTGCATGGGTACCACATCACATAACACTTTATCTTGATATCTTCCAATACAGAAAGGAACCAAGACTTGCTTCACCACGTTCACTTTACCACAATCATTAATCCACTACAACTTATATGGGCAGTGATGCTTGGTAGTGGGTAATTTTAGCTTATCAACAAGGTATGTGCTAGCAACATTAGTACAACTCCCACCATCAATGATCACAGAGCATACCTTATCACTAATATGGCATCTTGTATTGTGAGATCTGAGAATTTTAGATATATTTTAATGATGTAATAAGAATTTGAAGTGTAATTTATTGAGCTAAGTGAATTGTGGGAATGATAATTGGAGATTCATATGTTAAGTGTTAAAATCCGTGTGAAGTTATGAGGACAGATCGATCTGGGAGAAGGAGAGATCGATCTGGTGAGTTAAAAATGACAAGGAATGAGGAATTTAAGGAGCAGATCGATCTCCAATGGAAGAGGATCGATCTCCTTATGATTCTGTTTGAGAGAAGATCGATCTCATGAGGAAGAGATCGATCTCCAAATGATTCTGTTTGGGAGAAGATCGATCTCCTCAAGGAGCAGATCGATCTCATAAAGCCATAAAGAGATTGATCTCACCCCTCGACAGATCGATCTCCTAGGCATAAAATTGTCCAAATCGTCTCCAAAATTCAAATGCATATCGATCTCACCAAGAGCCAGATCGATCTCCTACCCTCAGCCTATATAAGGAACCCCTATTTTTCTCCTGCAATCTCACTTTCTCTCTCTTCCAACCCCCATTTTTATCGAAACCTAGCTTTCTTACTCATCCAAAGCACCCATTTTCGGCCAAATCAGAAGTTGTGGCAAGAAGGAAAGTTGTTTCTCATCAAAGGGAGAACAACATACTTAGAAATCGAAGGACGAATCGAATCGAGGCGTGGGTTGTGCGTCTCACAAGCTTTGGGTAATTTCTAAACTTCGATCTTGATATTTGAGATGATTTTGATGATAATGGTGGTTATCATTATGTTGAAATAGCTGAAAAATGATTAGTAATTGATGAAATTGCAATGTGGTTGGAGTGATAACGATATTTAGCAATTTAGGAATTTTGAGCTATAAATGGAAATTTAGACAATGTGGTGAATTAGCATAGATAATTGGCATGAGAAATGTAGAACGTTGAAATGTTGTGAATGAGAGTGTAGTTTGGGGTAGAGTTACGAGAATCAAGAGATTTGAGGTGTTATGAGCAATTATGCTCGATTTTGAGAATTGAGGTTGATGAGATAATTGAGTATTGATGTCTTAACATCGTTTGGATAGCTCGGGAGTTCCAGAGTGGAATGCGAGGCTAGTCCGTGATACGGGGGAAATGATTGCACTATACGAGGTGCAAAGAGGTAAGGGAAATCTAAACCATTTGTGTATGTGATTTGTAAACTATTATAGCATGATTTGTGGTTATAAAACAAGCATGTTGAGTGTTGTGTTGAGATATAATTGCACACGGTTTTTATAGCCGGTTGGAGCCCAATATTTTATGCGTTTATAAGCTGAGTGTGAAATTGCTTTATAAACCGTCGAATTTGTGTGAGTAATGAATTGGGCTCTACGTTAAGGCAATATCGAGATTTGAGAAATGTGTGCGTGCTTTGTCGGTTGAAACTCGATTTTATTATGTTTTGTGTTGAGTACAAAACGGTTTTCAAATGAGTTTTATGAGAGAAAAACCATTATGAGTTCTACGTGAAGGCAAACCAGTCTTGTGTGATAAGACTTAGGTGTGTAATTTTGAGTACACACCGGGCATTAGTCTGGTAGCATGTAAGCTCGATTTCTTCTCCGTTCTGGTAACGTGAGAATAACTCATTCTGTGGCTATGCCACGTATACTTGGTGGCCGTTGCCACGTGTGAAACCCCATTTGGTGGCCGTTGCCACGTGAGAAACCCTATTGGTGGCCGTTGCCATGTGATACCCCATTTGGTGCCCGTTGCCACGTGTGAAACCCCATTTGGTGGCCGTTGCCATGTGAGATACCCTATTGGTGGTCGTTACCACGTGATACCCCATTTGGTGGTTGTTGCCACGTGAGAAACCCTATCTTGTGGCCGTTGCCACGTGAGAACCCCTAATTAGTGGCCGTTGTCACGTGAAACCCTATCAAGTGGCTGTGCCACGTGTGAATTTAACTCAGTGGCTATGCCACGTGTGTTTAGTGGTATGCCACGTGTGAATTTAAATCAGTGGCTATGCCACGTGTGTTTAGTGGCTGTGCCACGTGCATTATTTTCACATGCTTTGTTATTGCTCTAGACTGAGCCTTTTTACTTCATGTTTTCACATGATTTGAGACATGAGAATGTCCTTTTGAGTACTTTCATGCTATGGTTTTCAAATGAGATTAATGAGTTTCACATACAAATAAATATTTTGTGATGTGCATTTTGGTTTATGAAATGAGTCCCTTACCCCCTTTACTGAGCGATTTAGAAGCTCACCCTGTTTTCTTTCCCCCAGATTTCTTCAAGTGAAAAGGGTTTTCCTGCGACGTATGGAGTAGTGGCTAGTGGAGGACTTGAGCTCCAGGCCATATATTGTATTTTGAGGTATCTTTTATCTTTTCATGTACCCAGACAATTACTGTAATTGCAGACACTTGGTGTATAACATTGTATGGGATGTATTAGGATTAATTAACTTGAAATTGAGTAATGTATATAATATAATATATATTATATTATGATGAGATCTTGAGGCATGATAATTATGATGATGTATGACACTGCACAGGAATGCACCCTTAATTGTGAATTAATGAGTAAAAAGTTTTAAATTAGCCCTATTTTCCGCACTTCCGGGGAGTGACAGAGTTTTCTTGGTATCAGAGCTTAGGGTGTCTAGTACTGTCAGTGTCGGTTAAGTGAAATAGAATACATCCCAAGTGTCTGTAATAGTCTGGTCATGAACTGAAATTGAGGATTAAGATTTCAATCGATTCTGATATGTACGCGCAGGAGACGAGTTAAGATAGAGAATGAGTGGACGACGAGGTCGTTCGAAGAGGCAGGCAGAGTCCCCTCCGTCACCTGTCCCACAACCAGAGAGTTCTAACTCTCGATTTAATCGGATTGAGACCGATGTGAGGCAAGGTTTTGAGCAGATGACAGCGTTATTCACGCAACACTTTGGAGTTAATGCCTCGGGTACTACTCCTACACCACCACAAGGACCTCCCATACCCCCAATACCTCCCGTCACTCAGCCTGATGATAGAAGTATGGTCCGACTAAAGGATTTTTTGAAGATGAATCCACCCGTGTTTAGGGGAAAGAAGGATCCTACAGAGGCTGAGGAGTGGCTGACGGAGTTGAGAATTATATATGATTATCTGGGGTGCACCGATACGGAGAGGGTCAATATGAGTATCTATATGTTGAAAAGGAGAGCTCGAGATTGGTGGGGTACTACCCAGGGTATTCTAATGTCCCGCCAGGATGTGATTGGTTGGGAAGAGTTCCAGACAGCCTTTAGAGCCCAGTATGTACCACGAGCCGCCCAGAGAAAGAAACAGGTCAAGTTTTTGAGTTTGGTACAGGGTGACATGTCTGTGGATGACTATGAGAGCCAATTCACAGCGCTATTGAGATATGACCCAGAGACCTTCAAGAATGAAGAGCTCCGCACAGAGAAATTTATGTATGGATTGAAGCCCATCATCAGAGATAGATTGATAGGGCTATGTATTACTGAGTTTGGAGATGCTCTGAGACGAGCACAAGAGATTGAAAGAGGAATTGAAATGGTACAATCCCAGAATGAGCTCAGAGCGGTGAATAGAGATAAGGGCAAGAGGCCAGCGATTTTCCAAATAGAGGCTCGGAGAGGTTCCTTCAGAAGAGGAAAGATTGAGGTACAGAAGGGCAGATTAGAGAGACCCAGAGGGTACCCTAACATTAGAGAGACCCCTCGAGATGTCAGGCCTGAGACATGGTTTTGCAAAAATTGTGGCCGAATGCATGAGGGAAGTTGTACTGGGTCGATCCATGGATGTTTTAGATGTGGAGACATGGGTCACATGGTGAAGGATTGCCCTCAACCTCAGAAACCACATGTATTGGAGCCCACTAGACAACAGCCTCAGAGAGTGAATCCCCCGAGACGGGCCACTGCTGCAGAGAAAGGAAAGAGACCTGTTACACAGGGACGTGTGTTTACCCTAGATAAGGAGACTGCTGACACTTCTGCAGAAACTATAAGAGGTACACTCTCTGTCTGTAATCATAAGGCTCATGTGTTGATTGATTCAGGATCCACGCATTCGTTTATTTCTGAGCATTTTGCGTGTAGATTAAACTTGAAGTTTGAACCTCTAGAATATATACTACATGTAAATACCCCTATGCGTGAATCCCAGAGAACTGAGTTAATCTGTAGAGGATGTGAGATAAAGGTGGGAGATAGAGTGATGTTAGCAGATCTAATCATGTTGAATATACATGGGTTCGATGTAATTTTGGGAATGGATTGGTTGGCAGCCAATCGAGTGAGCTTAGATTGCTACACTAAGATTGTAACTTTCTCCCTACCTGAACCTTAGAGTGTACGGTTGAGATACTAAGGAAATGAATATGTGGAATTCTAGTAAGTAATTTGAGAATTTTGATATTATTTTGGAGAATATTAAATATGATTGTTCATGTGAAGGTTATGAGACACTCATCTCAGACGATGAGTGGGAACATCCGAGGATTGAGGATATACCTGTGGTTTGCAAATTTTTGGATGTTTTCCCAGATGAATTGCCAGGTTTACCACCAGAGAGAGAGCTAGAGTTTACCATTGATTTGGTACCAGATACTCAGCCGATCTCTAAACCTCCCTACAGGATGGCATTAGTGGAACTTGAGGAATTGAAGAAACAACTACAGGAGTTATTGGATCAAGGGTTCATTAGGCCCAGTGTTTCACCGTGGGGAGCACCGGTTTTATTTGTCAAGAAGAAGGATGGTAGTCTTAAACTATGCGTAGACTACCGGCTGTTGAATAAAGCCACGGTGAAGAATAAATACCCATTGCCCAGGATTGATGATCTACTTGATCAGCTGAGAGGGGCATCAGTCTTTTCTAAGATTGATTTGAGATCGGGCTATCACCAATTGAGGATCAAGGAAGAAGATATTCCAAAGACGGCCTTCAGGACGAGGTATGGCCATTATGAATTTTTGGTGATGTCCTTTGGATTGACGAACGCCCCTGCAGCATTTATGAGATTGATGAACGAGGTGTTCAGAGACTATCTGGATAAATTTGTGATAGTCTTTATTGATGATATCCTAGTATACTCTCAGTCGTATAAGGAGCATGCACAGCATTTGTGGTTAGTACTTCAGATACTCCGAGATAAGCAATTATATGGAAAGCTTAGTAAGTGTGAGTTTTGGCTGAACCGGATAGCTTTCCTTGGTCATATAGTCTCAGAGGAAGGAGTATCAGTGGACCCAAGCAAGGTGGAGGCTGTGCTTAATTAGGAGAGACCGAGGATAGTTACTGAGGTACGAAGCTTCCTTGGTTTGGCAGGGTATTACAGAAGATTTGTGGAAGGATTTTCAAGGATTGCCGCTCCTTTGACTAAGCTCACGCACAAAGAGACTCCATTTATATGGACTGATCAATGTGAGCTCAGTTTTCAGGAATGAAAGAGGAGGTTGACAGCGGCACCTATGTTAACCATTCCTGAGGGATCAGGAGGATTTTCGGTGTATAGTGATGCATCTCATCAAGGATTAGGGTGTGTGCTTATGCAACACGAAAGAGTGGTCGCATATGGATCGCGACAGCTGAAAGACCATGAGCGGAATTACCCTACGCATGATTTGGAGTTAGCCGCTGTGGTATTTGCTTTGAAGATCTGGCGACACTACTTATATGGGGAAAGATTCCAGATCTTCACTGATCACAAGAGTTTGAGATATCTCTTTGATCAGAAAGAGTTAAACATGAGACAATGGAGATGGATGAAACTCCTTAAGGATTATGACTGCGAGATTCTTTATCATCCGGGTAAGGCGAATGTAGTTGCTGATGCCCTGAGCAGGAAGAGTATGATATCTGCTATAATGATCAGGGAATGGGATTTGTTAGAGCAGTTCGCCGAACTTCGGATCAGAGTTAAAGAGATAGAGACTGGATTTTTGGCTAGCTTGCGATTAGAGCCCAGGATCATGGATCAGATTAGAACTGGGCAGCGCAGTGATCAGAGATTGATAGATATGGTTAGCCAAGCTGAGCAGAGTTCGCAGTCGGATCTCACCATCAGTGAGGATGGATTGTTGAGATTCAGAGGATGGATTTGTGTACTGGACGATGATACCCTGAAGACACAGATACTGAGAGAATCCCACTGCTCGCGATACACCATGCACCCAGGGAGTACTAAAATGTACCGAGACTTGAGAAAGGTGTATTGGTGGAGTGGTATGAAGCGAGACGTGGCAGAGTATGTGGCCAGGTGTTTAGTATGCCAGCAAGTGAAAGCTGAGCATCGGAAGCCCGGAGGACTACTACAGCCCTTACCCGTACCTACATGGAAATGGGAGCATGTCACTATGGACTTTATTATGGGTTTACCGAGGACCCGAAGAGGTCATGACGCTATATGGGTTATAGTGGATAGATTGACCAAGAGTGCCCACTTCCTTGCCATCAAGAGCACAGATACTGTGGATGCCTTAGCTGAGCTGTATGTCAGCGAGATAGCTAGATTACATGGGGCTCCAGTGAGTATTACTTCTGATAGAGATTCCCGATTTACTTCTAGATTTTGGACCCAGTTTCGGAGTCCATAGGATCTCGATTGAGTTTCAGTACCGCCTATCATCCTCAGACAGATGGTCAGTCAGAGAGGACTATTTAGACCCTGGAGGATATGTTGAGGGCGTGTACGATGGATTTTAAGGGATCATGGGATGATCACCTGCCCCTAGCAGAGTTTGCATACAATAACAGCTATCATGCAAGTATTGGAATGGCACCTTTTGAGGCTCTATATGGTAGGAGGTGTAGATCCCCTGTAGCTTGGGAAGAAGTCGGTGACAGAAAGATAAATGCTCTCGAGCTTGTTGAGCAAGCCGTACAGAGTGTGAAACTCATATGTGAGAGGTTACGGGCTGCACAAAGTAGAGAGAAAAGCTATGCGGATGTGCGTAGACGACCACTCGAGTTTGAGGTTGGTGATGCAGTATTTCTGAAAATATCACCGAGTAAGGGTATCATGCGATTCGGGAAGAAAGGAAAATTGAGTCCTCGATACATAGGACCATTCGAGATTCTTGAGAGAGTGGGAGAGGTAGCCTACAGATTGGCATTACCCCCACAGATGTCCGAAATACACAATGTTTTTCATGTGCCTATGTTGAGGAAGTACCACTCGGACCCTTCTCATGTCATAGAGTATGACGGATGGACATTCAGAGGATATGAGCTACACTGAGGAACCCGTCCAGATTCTCGATAGAAGAGAAAAGGTACTGAGAACTAAGAGCATCCCATTAGTGAAAGTTTTGTGGAAACATCACTCAATGGAAGAGGCAATGTGGAAACTAGAGAACCTCATGAAGGAGAAATACCCCCATCTATTTAACTAGTTGAGTTGAATTTGAAGGACCAAATTCTTTTTAAGGTGGGGAGGATGTGAGATCTGAGAATTTTAGATATATTTTAATGATGTAATAAGAATTTGAAGTGTAATTTATTGAGCTAAGTGAATTGTGGGAATGATAATTGGAGATTCATATGTTAAGTGTTAAAATAAGTGTGAAGTTATGAGGACAGATCGATCTGGGAGAAGGAGAGATTGATCTGGTGAGTTAAAAATGACAAGGAAGGAGGAATTTGAGGAGCAGATCGATCTCCAATGGAAGAGGATCGATCTCCTTATGATTCTATTTGAGAGAAGATCGATCTCATGAGGAAGAGATCGATCTCCAAATGATTCTGTTTGGGAGAAGATCGATCTCCTCAAGGAGCAGATCGATCTCATAAAGCCATAAAGAGATCGATCTCACCCCTCGACAGATCGATCTCCTAGGCATAAAATTGCCTAAATCGTCCCCAAAATTCAAATGCAGATCGATCTCACCAAGAGCCAGATCGATCTCCTACCCTCAGCCTATATAAGGAACCCCTGTTTTTCTCCTGTAATCTCACTTTCTCTCTCTTCCAACCCCCATTTTTACCAAAACTTAGCTTTCTCACTCATCCAAAGCACCCATTTTCGGCCAAATCAGAAGTTGTGGCAAGAAGGAAAGTTGTTACTCATCAAAGGGAGAACAACATACTTGGAAATCGAAGGACGAATCGAATCGAGGCGTGGGTTGTGCGTCTCACAAGCTTTGGATAATTTTTAAACTTCGATCTTGATATTTGAGATGATTTTGATGATAATGGTGGTTGTCATTGTGTTGAAATAGCTGAAAAATGATTAGGGATTGATGAAATTGCAATGTGGTTGGAGTGATAACGATATTTAGCAATTTAGGAATTTTGAGCTATAAATGGAAATTTAGACAATGTGGCGAATTAGCATAGATAATTGGCATGAGAAATGTAGAACGTTGAGATGTTGTGAATGAGAGTGTAGTTTGGGGTAGAGTTACGAGAATCAAGAGATTTGAGGTGTTATGAGCAATTATGCTCGATTTTGAGAATTAAGGTTAATGAGATAATTGAGTATTGATGTCTTAACATCGTTTGGACAGCTCGGGAGTTCCAGAGTGGAATGCGAGGCTAGTCCGTGATACGGGGGAAATGATTGCACTATACGAGGTGCAAAGAGGTAAGGGAAATCTAAACCATTTGTGTATGTGATTTGTAAACTATTATAGCATGATTTGTGGTTATAAAACAAGCATGTTGAGTGTTGTGTTGAGATATAATTGCACACGGTTTTTATAGCCGGTTGGAGCCCAATATTTTATGCATTTATAAGCTGAGTGTGAAATTGCTTTATAAACCGTCGAATTTGTGTGAGTAATGAATTGGGCTCTACGTTAAGGCAATATCGAGATTTGAGAAATGTGTGCGTGCTTTGCCGGTTGGAACTCGATTTTATTATGTTTTGTGTTGAGTACAAAACGGTTTTCAAATGAGTTTTATGAGAGAAAAACCATTATGAGTTCTACGTGAAGGCAAACCAGTCTTGTGTGATAAGACTTAGGTGTGTAATTTTGAGTACACACCGGGCATTGGTCTGGTAGCATATAAGCCCGATTTCTTCTCCGTTCTGGTAACGTGAGAATAACCCATTCTGTGGCTATGCCACGTATACTTGGTGGCCATTGCCACATGTGAAACCCCATTTGGTGGCCATTGCCACGTGAGAAACCCTATTGGTGGCCGTTGCCACGTGATACCCCATTTGGTGCCCGTTGCCACGTGTGAAACCCCATTTGGTGGCCGTTGCCATGTGAGATACCCTATTGGTGGTCGTTGCCACGTGATACCCCATTTGGTGGCCGTTGCCACGTGAGAAACCCTATCTGGTGGCCGTTGCCACGTGAGAACCCCTAATTAGTGGTCGTTGCCACGTGAAACCCTATCCAGTGGCTGTGCCACGTGTGAATTTAACTCAGTGGCTATGCCACGTGTGAATTTAAATCAATGGCTATGCCACGTGTGAATTTAAATCAATGGCTATGCCACGTGTGTTTAGTGGCTGTGCCACGTGCATTATTTTCACATGCTTTGTTATTGCTCTAGACTGAGCCTTTTTACTTCATGTTTTCACATGATTTGAGACATGAGAATGTCGTTTTGAGTACTTTCATGCTATAGTTTTCAAATGAGATTAATGAGTTTCACATACAAATAAATATTTTGTGATGTGCATTTTGATTTATGAAATGAGTCCTTTACCCCCTTTACTGAGTGATTTAGAAGCTCACCCTGTTTTCTTTCCCCCCAGATTTCTTCAAGTGAAAAGGGTTTTCCTGCGACGTACGGAGTAGTGGCTAGTGGAGGATTTGAGCTCCAGGCCATATATTGTATTTTGAGGTATCTTTTATCTTTTCATGTACCCAGACAATTACTGTAATTGCAGACACTTGATGTATAACATTGTATGGGATGTATTAGGATTAATTAACTTGGAATTGAGTAATGTATATAATATAATATATATTATATTATGATGAGATCCTGAGGCATGATAATTATGATGATGTATGACACTGCACAGGAATGCACCCTTAATTGTGAATTAATGAGTAAAAAGTTTTAAATTAGCCCTATTTTCCGCACTTCCGGGGCGTGACAGAGTTTTCTAGCTCAATGGTACCAGGGGTGTCGGACAAAGGACTATATCCTGAGTTCGAAACCTGGGGGACGCGTCCTGGGTGAGCAAATCCGTGCTGGTCCAGTGGGACCAAAAGCGGACAATACGTAGCTATGGTGATGAGGCCTAGTCAGCCCGGGGGGCCAGTGGGCTTGCCTGCAAAGGCTAGGGGCTCTCACATGTATGGAAGATGTTTTCACGTTATACCTCATCCTCAAACTTTACATGAGTATTAAGAGCACGTCTGGCAATAAGTGCTTCACCATAGGCACCAAACTCAACAACTTCTTCTTCTTCAGCATCTTCTAACACAGGCATCTCATCCTCAATACCAACATCAGAACCTTCACTCTCAACATCTCCATTCTCAAGCAGGAGCATCACTCTACGGTTAGGACACTAAAAGGTAACATGTCCACGACCCAAACACTTAAAACAATTATGTCACGTGTTCTACTCTGGGATGCTTGGGCAGGCTCAGTCTTAGGCTTTAGAGGGTCCTCAGACTTTGGCTTAACAAAACTTTCTGACTTAGGCTTAAACATAGGCTTATCATCCCTACGAAAGATGTTAGATTTCCAAACAGGAACTGAACTATGAGTGAAACGGGATGTACCTTTCCTCTTGAGTTGCCTTTCCACTTTGATGGCCACATGCAGCATCTCCTCTAAATCCATGTAATGTTGTAACTCTACAACATTGGCAATCTTACGATTCAAACCTTTGGAGAAAACGAGCCATAGTAGCTTCTGCATCCTCTTAGATATTGGCTCGGTTCATGATTATCTCCATCCCCTTGTAATAATCGTCAACACTTTTTGAACCTTGGGTGAGACCTTAGAGCTTCTGGTACAGCTCTCTGTAATAATAGTTAGGCATAAATCTTTTCCTCATGATACGCTTCATCTCATCCCACGTAGACACTAGAGGATCACCACATCTTCTTCTACTGGAGACCAGCTGATCCCACCATACCATAGTATATTCTGTGAACTCTACTGCAGCAAGTTTAACCTTCTTTACCTCAGAGTAGTGGTGGCAATCAAATACCATGTCAATCTTCCTTTCCCACTCTAAATATGCCTTGGGATCATTCTTGCCTTGGAAAGGAGGAATCTTCAATTTTATGCTACCAAGGTTTCCATCCATCTTCTCTTTGCCTCTATCACGGGCTCTGTCAACTCGATCTCTATCTCTATACTCATGATGCCTTCTATGATGTCTATATGCCTCAGACTCTTTTTCCAAATCATACCCAATATTAGCATCATACTCTTCATTGGTAACAATCTTACTTTTCATGCGGGAAGAATCACCTTGTTGGATCCTTGCAAACTGAGTTTCATGTCGGTCCAACTTATCATGAATGTCATTAAATTTCACGTCCATCCGTTGGAACTGTTGTTGCATTGCCTGGAGCATGAACTCAATTTTTTTAAAGTCAGACTTATCACCTTCAGAAGACGTCTTTAACCTGCAAGAAACGTTAGTGATAACAGAAAACAAAGAACCTCACAAGTGATAACCTCACGTGTTTACACTCAATTCACTCAAGATGGGGCACTCACACTCGTGTTTCACTCAAGTAATTTGGATTTTCTCTACTAATGTTTCTCACACGCTCATGCCTTTTTTCCTTACTCTACCTCAACTCTATAGGTTCACAATCGTACTAGAGACTCAGTCAAAGATTCAACCTCGAAAGATCAACCGATTCACCAAGTATTTTTTTCTTTTTTTTGCATTTTTTTCTTTTTTTTTTTTACAAAGACTAATCTGATTTGTGGCTAGGGTGGTGAGGAAGAGTTTTAGTGTGGCTAAGAGACTGACTTGAAATAAAAATTCAGAAGTCCAATTCAAACACAACAACTAAGTGTACAGTCCAACTCAAACACAACGACTAAGTGTAGAGTCAAACTCAAATACGACGACTAACTGTAGAGTCCAACTCAAACACAACGACTAAGTGTAGAATCCAACTCAAACACTACAACTATGTGTAGGATTTTTTTTTTTTTTACTTTTTTTTAACAAAGACTAAGCTGATTTGTGGCTAGGGTGGTGAGGAAGAGTTTTAGTGTGGTTAAGATACTGACTTGAAATAAAATTTCAGAAGTCCAACTCAAACACAACAAGAATCTAAAAGAAAAACAAAAAAATGCCTAAAACTATAGGAAAACAATGAAATTTGGCCAAGAGAGGGTGGGGCCTGTGAATTATATTCACAGGTTCGTTGTATTTCGTTGTTTTCTTTAAAACGTGTACTTATGCATCTCGTAACTCAATAAAATTTTTTATGAATAGTGTTTGAACCGTACACGGTTTCTTTTTTTTTTCTTCTTCTTCTTTTTCTTTCTTTCTTTTTGACACTGACTTAGTGTTAGAGATGAAGGGGAAGACGCACAACCAGAAAATTGAAACCTTACTCTGATGCCAAACTGATATGCGCGTATAAGAGGATGATTTAGAACGTTCAAGGAAACATGTGGATTGGGAATTGAAACAGCAAAGAAAATGCAAGCGGGGCGAAAATAATGATGATAGACTTTGAATGGAAAAATAGAATAAGAACCTAGACCCAAAGTCTAAAGAGACTTGAACTAAAGGTATTGGGCCTCGACCCTATGAATAAAAAATTTGAGAACCTAAGGTATAACAATAGTGGTTGGTGAAGAGGGAGGCGCCACAAGGAAGAAGACCTTGATAAGCCTAGTTGAGAGAGAACCCTAGAAAGAGGCACTGTAAGACCCGAATTTAATTAAAATATGAAATGAATGAGTATTCGTGAAGGAAAGTCGGTATAAATTCGAGAAGAAAAATTTAATTTAAAATAATGGATTGAGAAATCTTGGTCAATAAAGGTGAAATAAATTTATTTTGGGTTAAATTGATCAAGATATCAATTTATTGGAATTAATCGGGATTAATCGGAATTTTTAGTTCGAAAAAATAATCCCGAAAATAATCAAAAAATATATCGAAAAGTCATTCAGGACAATATCCCGAAAATACGGAGAAATCATACCCAAAAAAAGGGTTAAAATATAATAAATAAATTAAATTAAATTAAATTAATTAAATTGGAATAAAATAATAATTTTTGGTAGATATTTTGGGTATTTTAATGTATTTTAATGATTAAAATATTAATAAAATAAATAAATAAATATATAAAAATAAATTAATGAATTGGAAAAAAAAATCAGAAAACGAAAATGCAAAAGGAAAACGAAGGAAACGAAGCCGAGCAACCGAGGAAGGCCGGCGTGACCACCGGCGGCCAGGGACCCAGGCGAGGGCCGGTGAAGGAAGCCCGACGCTAGGCGAATTGTCTGCCACCGGTGACGTGCGCCAAGGACGCCGGAGAACGCCAAAAAACAGAAGAGAAGGCCGCGGGAAAGAAATGGTCACCGGCGGCGAACGGCGACATTTCAGGCGGAACTAAGGCCCGATTCTGAAAGCCCAGGCGACGGCGGTTCTTTCTGCACCGGTAGCAGCCAACGAAACGGCGGGAATCGTCGGCGACGGCCAAGGGAAAATATGGGTTTCGACTGCAGAAAAGAGAACAGCTGGACCGGCGACTTTCCGACAGACTTGGGTGAAATCGAGAGCTGATCTGTGATGCGGACGACCCAACGAAGCTGCTAGCGGTGGAAGCCGGCGGAGAACCGGTCGGCAAGGCGGTGAACTGGAGTGAACTGGGGTGAACCGGCGGTCCGAACCGGTCTGAACCGAACTGAACCGGTTCAGCCAAGAAAGAAAAGGAAAAAAAGGAGAAAAAGGGAAAAAGAAAAAGAGGAAAATTGGAAAAAAAATCTCGGTAATGCAATCGAGCTACGGGTAAGTCGATAAGCGGTCAAAATTGACCGATTTAAATTTTGGAATATTTTATTTAATTAATTTTTGACTGAAAACTTACCCGAAAAATTGTGGAATTGTGTAGCTCGACAATTGGCATCCCACGAGAGCTTGAGATAGCCTCAATTTACGTACTAGCATGGAATCTCGGGTAAGTAACCCTTATTTACGACAATTTATATCGTTATGCGTGATATGAATTTAATTTCCGCATAAATTGAATTAAATTCTAGAAATTTAGATAAATTGTCGTAAATACTAAATTGAGATATTCGAGGGTTAGAACGAGGCTCAATAAATTATTGGTGGGCCTAATGAGCCTAATAGGCCTCGATAATGTGAAAATTAAGTGAAAAACGGGCTTAAGGCCGATTAAGGCCCATTAAGGTGCAATCGAGCCCAATAGGGGTAAATGGGCCCAATGATTTAAATTAAGCCCAGAAAAGATTAAATACAATTAAGTTGTATAATATCTGACCTAAGGAATATTGATACGCAGTTTCGGACATTTGATTGGGAGCTGATCGGACTGCGTGACGAGACAACAGTGGAAAGGTCAGACGCGACAGGAAAATAAGGTAAGGGAATTCTGCGGACTGCTAGAGGTAACTTTATGAAATTTCAAGTTCATATGCAGTCTTTAAAAATTATCTGAAGGGTCTAGAGGTCAAATAATAATTTTAGTGCTTCGAATGGGCAAATTACCAAAATACCCTTGTTAAGGGTAAAATTTACAAATTTAGAAAAAATTTGGGAGGAGCAAGAACAAGAGGTTCCTGCTCGTTCTGGAGACGTTTTAATGCATGCATGAGTAGGCCGGCTAACCTTGAAAGAAAATGCACAGCATTGCATACTTTCAACGATAAAATTGTTTTGAAAACTGTTTTGAGGAAACAGAGCCGCCTACGTGTTTTTATTTACATGTGACGTGCTAGAGCTCAGCTCGCACGATGTTTGATTTGTGTGATGCATGCATTAGTGCTGGAGCGAGAGCTCGCACTAGAGTTTTACATGCATAGGTGCTAGAGTATAACTCGCACCAAATTTCACATGCTTTTTCGAGACAGGGTGCTGGAGTTTAACTCGCACCAGATTTTATAAGATTTTCATGTGATTCATATATAGAGTGCTAGAGCCTAACTCGCACTAGTTTTACTGGATTTGTTGAGAGTAGCGCTGTCAGCCCTTGGAGTCAGCCAAAAGGCCCAACAGGCTCAAAAGACCTCTTAAATGGGGTGAGAGTGAGGGATGAGGTTAGTGGCCTTGTGGGGATGTAATGCGGGCTCTGACAATTAAAACGCACTAGTTTTACTTGATTTGATGAGAGTGTTGAGCATCGCTCGCACTGACTTTATGAGAACATGCGATGAGCCGTGCTTGGAGCATCAGGTAGACTGTGTGTCACCGATTAAATAGGCTCGCACTTGCATTTTGAGACATGGCATGAGTATTGAGATATGATATGGGTCCATGGAGTACGTTGTACCGTGCAAGTAGCATGGAGTACGCTGTACCGTGTGGTATCTTCGGATACGTGTGGCATCTTCGGATGTGTGGTATCTTCGGATACGTAGTATCTTCGGATACGTGGTATCTTCGGATACGTGTGGCATCTTCGGATACGTGGTATCTTCGGATACATGGTATCTTCGGATACGTGTGGCATCTTCGGATGCGTGGTATCTTCGGATATGTTGGTATCTTTGTGATACGTTGGTATCTTCGGATACGTTTGCATCTTTGGATGTGTGGGATCGGATAAGACTGACGGGTTGGATTGACCCACCTCCCGGGCGGTTCCCGATCAGGGTGAGACCCCGCACACTAGAATCCGTGTAACAGAGGGGCTCACGAGGACACACGGCCATAGTCCTGGTTATTACCGATATACAGATGTTACCTAATCTCGCATGTCGCTGATTTTGATGAGATCAAACCGGGTTTTAAATTAAATGTGCATGATGATTATTTCCATGCTTTTTAAACCCACGTGTGATGTAAACCGATTTTCATGGTTTTGTGAGAGTCAGGATCACCCGAGGAGGGGTCGAGTCTTGACTTTATTGTGAAATTTTTAATATGAGAAAGAAATGATTTGAAATAATTGCATGTTGAATTTTGCCATGCGAATGGATTTACATAACATCATAACTCATATCATCTGTTTTAAAATGTGTGGAGAAAGGGTGGTTTATGCATGGCACCACGTTCATGTAGGTAGTATGGTTACCTACTTGTTCGTAGGATTGCCTTACTGAGCTTGATGGGCTCACCCCTTTCATTTTCTCCCACATATAATCTCTAGTAGACGTTGAGGCGACTCAGTACTGCATTCCAGATATCCGCTGCTGCCCATCATTTAAGGTATATACACTTGTACATATTGTATCTAAATAAGCATAGCACAGTAACATGTTTGTAAGCAACTTTAGGGGATGTATAAATATTGTAAACACTTATAAATGACTGAGAAAGAATTAAGTTATATGGTAAATGAATGGTGGGACTGGCATTGATGCACAGCCCAATTTGTTAGTGGAGTGTGGTCACGATCAGAGGACAGGTAAGCATGAAAGAAAATAACAAAACGCGAAAAATTTACTCTGATTTTTGGGTAGTTTTGGGTCGTGACATATAAAGGAACTTGGCTCAAGGGCATAAGGAGTGCAAGAACAAGGGTGTTAACCCAAGTTCGAGCCTCCGAGGACGCGTTCTGAGGGGAAGCAAGCCATGTGGGCTGGAGTACCCGAATGAAACAAAGCTGTGAGATCCAATGGGCCAAAGTGGACAATACGTGGATGTTGTGGAGTAGCGCTGTCTGCCCTTGGAGTTATCCAACAGGCCCAAAAGTCTACTAGTGAGGGTGAGGATAGCGGCCTTGTGGGGATGTAAAGCGGGCTCTGACAGGCACACTCAAATTTTTGAAAATTCAATCTGATCTATTCTATTCTATTCAAGAGCGTTTACAATGTATTTATAATAATATCTAGCACTTAAGCCCTTAAACAAGTGGGCTGAAATTAACACCAAATAGAAAATAAGACTAAAACCTAAATTCATGCATAAGCCTAGTTACATTGGATAATTAGTCTAAAACGCTATAAAACTCAAATGTGGGCTATTTAAACACTTAACCCAACTTATTACTAAACTAAGACTCATGTCGTTTGGGCTTCCAAACAAATATAGGTGGCTGGGGACTTTTCATGGAAGCTTCCTTGACAAACCAATGAGACCAAGGCTTGTTGCATCTTCTTAGCTCGAGCTCGGGTAATTGGACCTCATTGGATGACCCATGGATCCTTGGCATCACGATCATCATGAACATTACGAGCAAGTGGACCTCTATCACGCAGTGTCCACTCTACTACGAGTTGCTCTCCATTCGAAGTTGTTTATGTCTTTAATCCTCTTACTCCTTTGGATTTGTTATCATTACCTAGTGCCGAGCAGAGTAACTTAGATGGAAAAGGCTAAGTTTGTGAAGCAACTCTATGAGAAAGTACATCAAGCTATTGAAAGGAAGACTGAGAAGTATACCACCCAAGCCAATAAGCACCACAAGAAAGCAGTCTTTGAACTTGGTGATTGGGTTTGGGTACATATGAGAAAGGAGAGGTTCCCTACTCAGCGATGAACTAAGTTGCATCCCCGAGGAGATAAACCATTCCAAGTTATTGAGAAGATCAACGATAATGCCTACCGATTGGATCTTCCTAGTGAGTATGGTGTATCTGCTACTTTTAATGTTTTTTATCTTTCTCCCTTTTCTTTTGATGAAGGTGCATGCAATTTGAGGACAAATCGTTTTGAGGAGAGAGGGAATGATGGAGGTCCACTTGCTCGTGATGTTCATTATGACAAGACGAATGATGGAGGTCCACTTGCTCGTGATGCTAAGGATCTATGGGTTATCTAAAGAGGTCCAATTGCTCGAGTTCGAGCTAAGAAGATGCAACAAGCCTTGGCCTCATTGGTTTGTCAAGGAAGCTTCCATGAAAAGTCCCCAGCCATCTATATTTGTTCGAAAGCCCAAACGACATGAGTCTTGGTTTAGCAATAAGTTGGGTTAAATGTTTAAATAGCCCACATTTGAGTCTTATTGCATTTTAGACCAATTATCCTATGTAACTAAGCTTAGGCATAAATTTAGGTTTTAGTCTTATTTTCTGTTTGGTGTTAATTCCAGCCCACTTGTTTAAGGGCTTAAGTGCTAGATATTATTATAAATATCTTGTAAACGCTCTTGAATAAAACATAACAGATCAGATTGAATTTTCAAAAAATCTGGGTGTGCCTCTTCTATGGTTTCCTCTCAACTAGGCTTATCAAGGTCTTCTTCCTTGTGGTGCCTCCCTATTCACCAACCACCATTGTTATACCTTAGGTTCTCGAATTTTATATTTGTTAGGTCGAGGTCCAATACCTTTGGTTCGAGTCTCTTTAGACTTCGGGTCTAGGTTGGTATTCTGTTTTCCATTCAAGTCTACCATCATTGTTTCCGCACAGCTTGCGTTTTACCTGCTTCAATTCTCAATCCACACGTTCCCTTGATCGTCCTAAATCATCCTCTTATACGCGCATATCAAAAATCAAACAAATCTTAAGCTCAAATCTATTATATTCATCTATCCTTTCTTCTTTGTACTCATCATTTTGTAAACACTCACCTATTGAGGTACTTCTAATTTACACAAAACATTTACCCATACTTTATTCTTGTAAATAAGGGAAGAGATACCCTTGAGAGGTTAAGCTTATGAGAGTTGGCTAGCCACTTGCTAAGTTGGATTAAGGATTTCTTCCTAAGCCACAAAAGAAAGTGTAAGAGGTCTCACCAACCCATGAAGAGGTGTGTAAGGATTCACTTGTGATAGTGAAATGACATCCTTGACGAGAAGTTTAAGGGGAAAGGACGTAGGCTTGGTCGAACCTCTATAAATCTTGTGTTTGTTATCTCTATCCCTGAAACTTTTTACTTTAAGCGCTTCATTTCAATACTTATTTTGCTCAGTTGTGTGAATTGGTAGAAAATTGCCTTAAGCGTGATTATTTAGCATAAAACTGATTCACCTCATCTTAGTTTGAGTCAACGTTAAGCTTATTCAAATGGAAAAAAAAAAAAAGCAAGAAAGTAAGAACGCAATGCAAAACACTTTTAGGATGCAAGAAGTCTTCCAAATTTTATATTGCATGGATGTAATCAAGAAAACCTTGATCAAAATAATTTGTTTTGAAAAAATAAAAAATAAGAAAAAATCCAAAAAGAAAAGCATAAAAAAGCAAGAAAAACCACATGCGATCTCACACCTCTAATGAGTAAAAATTAAATCAAGAGAAAATTACTTTTGAAAAAAAAAACAAAAGAGTAAAAAAAAAAAATTTTAAAAAAAAAAAAAAGAGAAAAAGCTATGTGCCACGAGGCACCACCATTGAAGAATTTTTCTTACAAAATTTATTATATGATGATGGATAGATAAAAATAATTTTTATTTAAATATTTTTAAAAAATATAATTTTCTTGAAATAAAAAATAAAACTCATTTTAAATATGTATGAAAAAATTCAACTACACAAGTAGAATATCCAAAATAAATTATCTTAAAAAAGAACAACCTTAAAAAAATAAAAAAATAAAAGTTAAGTGTCACATTATACCCCAATTACTTTTAATTTTTGCAAAATCTATCTATAAGAGAAACTAAAAAAATTAAAGAAAACAAGCAAAGAAAAACGAAAATAAGTCAAAAAGTGGGTGCAACATACCAATTAAGTTCCATTTCTTGCCAAATTTATCTAAAAAAAAAGAAAAAAAAAGATTGATGATAATGACATGTGAATACTTCTTAATGAATTTAAAAATAAAAATAAAATAAAACAAAAATTTATCTATAAAAGTTTTTTTTTAAAAAAAAAAAAAATGAGTGAGTGGGGGTGCCACATGGACACCCTCTAACTTTAGACAAAAATAAAAAAAAAAATGAAGAAGAAAATGAAGAGGTGGGGCGCCGCGTGCCTTTCATGCTCTTTATGTTTTGAGAGTATACTAGTATGTCACCAATGAAGAGGATGACAAGCTTGTCTGCATAGGGTTCAAATGCATAGTTCATCAAATCCGTAAAAGCTGTAGGTGCATTTGTCACGCTGAAGGGCTTGAGAGAAATTCATAATGACCATATCTAGTTTTGAAAACTGTCTTCCGAATATCTTCACCCTTAATTGTCAATTGGAGATGCCCCGACTGAAGACAATCTTAGAAAACACTTGTGCACCTAGCAATTGATCGAACAAGTCATCAATCATGTGCAACGGATACTTGTTCTTCACTGTCACTTTATTTAATTGCCTATAGTCGATACATAACCTCATACTGTCATGCTTCTTTTTTACAAATAGAATTAGAGCACCCACGAAGCATACTAAGATGTATGAACCCTTTGTCCAACGGTTCCTACAATTACTTTTTTAATTCCTCTAACTCTACTAAAGTCATTTGGTAAGTTGGCTTTGTTATGGGTTGAGTGCAAGCATTAAGTAAATGTTGAACTCAGTTTCCCTATTCGATGGCAATTCGGGCAATTCATCAAAAATACATCAGATAAATCTCTAATGATGGGGATATCATTCAACTTCGAGTGTCCTTTCTCGGCATCTTCAGCAAATGCAAGATAGCCTTCACAATTAGCATATAGGAAAAAGAATGATTAACACAATTTCTTATATTTCACTTTCAAAACAAAGTATAGATTGGTCCGGTATAGAGAAGGTTACAATTTTGCTATAGTCGTCCACACTAGCATGATTGGTAGATAACCAATCCATGCCCAAAATAACATCAAAGTCATAGATGTTCAATAAAATAAAATATGATAATAGGTCCTTATCTCCCAATTTCACTTTACAAGACTTATACGCTAGGTTAGTCATTTGGGATTGATGACTATTGAATTTACCAAAAATAAATTTACTCTAAATCCATTAATTTATAGTTAGGGGAAGTAAAGATCGACCACACAGAGATTGAACAAATTAAATTAAAGTTAAAACTATAATCTAAAAAAATTAAATAATCAAAGTTACAAGGGGGATGGATTTTTATAAAGCAATCGGTTTATAATATAAATTAACTAAGAAAATATTAAAAATTAATTTTGAAATCTATTTTAAGAAGAATCCAAGAAAGCTTTGTTAATATGTATCTTGATTATCTTGGTTGAAGTGTTGATCATTAAATTTTAAGAATTTCATGAAATTAAGTATTTAATTGTAGTGCCACAACAAACTCTGTTAACACCATCTTCCCTTACTTTTTCGTTAATCACAATAAAACTCTGCAATTAATCCCTAATTATTTAAACTTACGTAGAAAGAACTCTCTAAATAAATTCATGTAGCATCAGTAGTATTTTTTATTGAAATTAAGCAATAAATTCAAGAACTTCATTTATTTAACTTAAACTTAGATTTTACTATATTCTTATGTGATTAAAAAAAATTAAGAACTTAAGTTTTAAATCTAGCATTAGATTATTAGAATTAACTAAATAGTTCACGACTTATTGAATTAAATTAACAATTATAAAAAGATGCTATGAAAAATCTTAGATACTTAATTAATGATATATTATAAAACATGCTTCTCACAACATCATGTAGCCAATATCAATCAATAACACATACCAACCAATAAAGAAAACTAATCGCTTATGCTTTTAAGAAATCGAAAAACAATATTAAAGGAGAAAGAAGAAATCGCAATTATAAAGCTTTTTAAAAGAAATCGGCAACCTTTAAACATAAAACTTGAAAAACAATTTTATAAAGTATATTAAGTTAACACAATTCATGTACAAATTAAAAGGGGTTACTAATTATAAGGTTATTTAGCCCCTTAACATCCTAGTTATAACGAAAATAATACAAATCATCTTGGACATTCTGAAAACCCTAAAAAGTCCTTTACAACTTTGATGAAGATTACTTTTTCACTAAAAATCGCAACTAGTGTGAAATTACCAAAAATACCCCTATTGGTCAGAAATTACCAAAATTTTTCTTTAAGCTCTATTTCTTCCTAAAAGCTTATTTTTGTCACCTAAAACATAATGTAAACATTCGAAAACTCATTTAGGCATAAAATATAACTAAAAGAATAATATTAAACTATGTAAAAATTAACATTTTAGTCACTTATCAAGGATTCTTCCAGAGGTTTACTAACTTTTATGAGGTGTCCTAGTGTTTTAAGCTTTGCGTTCAATTTCCTAGCAAACGCATGTGATACAAATGAATGTATAAAACCAGGATCAGTTAAAACTAATGCTTCAAAACTAGCATGTTAAGTTGATATATTTTGAAATGACAAAACGGTATTTCAAATGTGGTTATGATAAATCTAGGAATGTTTAAAACATGTTAAGAAATTAATTAGAACATTTTGAGATAAATTCTTTACCAAAAACTGGGTTTTAAAGGATGAGAGATCGATCTCATGGGATGAGAGATCGATTTGTTTAAAGGCTAAAAGACTCAAGATCAAGTACTGGGTTGTTAAGGAAGAAGAGATCGATTTCCAAGGGTTATGAGATCGGTCCTTGTTAGACAGAATGTTTATGAGATTGATTTGGTCAGGTTAGAGATTGATCTCCTTTAAAGCAAGGTTATGTCTTAGATCGATCTTTGTTTAGACAGAATGTTTATGAGATCGATCTCTTAGGGATATAGATCAATCTCCTCAAGATAGTAAGGCTATGAGATCGATCTGGGGTAATTAGAGATCGATCTCCATCTTACAAGAGCACTTGCAAGATCGATCTTCTTCAAATAGAGAGTTTCTAAGATCGATCTGCACTATCATGTTATGAATTATGAGATCGATCTCCTTGCTTTGGATTGCTTTGAAATTGCAGGATTTTAAATTAGAAGATCGATCTGGTCAAGATGGAAGATCGATCTGACACTCTACTGGAGGTTCCCAACGGCTCTTTCTGCAAACTTTCAACGGGAAAAATTGCATTTAATGCTTCACCAACTTGCTGAGCCTATAAATTGAAGTCATTAAGACATTCAGAGAATAAGAAGGAAGCCTGAAAAATTCTACAAGCATATTCTTTGTGGCTTCAAATTGAGAGTGCATTAAATCTACATTCAAAGCTTGTAACTAGTTCTTCTCTTGTTGTACCTGTCTTTGATAAAATCACTGTTATATTCATTCTCATCCAAAAGAAAAAGGAGAGAGAGTTTCCTTGTGATTAAGTTTCTGTAAAAGAGAGTGAATAGCTTATATTTGTGAAGAGGTAGGCAAGCGTTTTAGCCGAACCTCTATAAATTCCTGAGTTTGCTAATCTTCTCCCTTATCTCTTTTGTTTTACTGCATTTTACTTTATTACTTATTGTTGTCATTGATTTATTTAATTGCAATTCTAACTAAGAGAGTTTAAATTTAGCATATAAATTAGAAAAATCGATTCACCCCTCCTCTCGGTTGAGCCAACATAGCAATTAAAACAAGTTTGTAATCTTGTCACTTTATGAAAACGATATATTATTGGTTGAATATAACATAAAATATATCATTATAGCAAAAAATTGGTTGTCTGCAAATTTTGAAATAAAGGACATGGGCGAAGTAACTTACATAGTTGGTGCTAAAATTGAAGGGGATCATTCCAAGAAATTGTTAGTCTTCTCAAGAGCAATATATTAAGAAAATTCTTAGACGATTCCACATGTGAGACTGCTATTGATTCTTTTATTACTAAAAGTGAAGGCCTAAGTTAAAGAATATGTCCTAAAACTCCTCATGAAAAGGAACAAATGGTAAAAGTTCCTTATTCCAATGTTGCTGGAAGCCTTTTATATGCTATGATATACACAAGGCCAGATAATTGTTATGCAGTTGGAATGGTTAATGATACCAATCCAATCTAGGATAAACCCATTGGAAAGTCGTTGGAAAGTCGTCAAAAGGATATTAAGGGATCTTAAAGGCACTATAGATATTGCTATCAAGGAAGTGATCTACATCTAATTTGTTATGCAGACGCTGATTGCAAAGAAGATTTAGATGAAAGGAAATCTACATCAAGTTATGTTTTTTTACAGAATAGTGGGGCAATCTCATGGAGTAGTAAGAATGATAAGTTGCATATTATACATATTAATTGTCATATTTGCCCATGATTTAAATTATTTTATATGCTTAATTTTTGGATTTGACTTATATTTTCTATTTTGTATTGTGAATGAAGGAAAATGGACAAAATGGATTAAAAACTGCAAATTCTGCTCAAGTCACAAAATCAGAAGAAATCTTAGAATTCAAGTCAAGATCTATCACTTGTAGTTGAAGTTGACTTAAACAATCTAAAGATGGCAAGTGGAAGATTTTAATTATTAAGGAAAAGATATGCAATTACTGTCTTTAGCAAGTGGCAGAAAAAAGAAAGAAGTTTAATTGTAATCGAACTCAATCAGAGAACTTTCCTTTGAAAACAGATTCTGGGGCTAGGATATCTAGTATTTATAGACTAAGAGTGGCTATGGAGAGATAACTGAATCTTCATATATTTTTTATTTTTTATTTTTGTGTTTTTTTCTTTGAACTTATGGCTTGCTAAGTTTTTAGTCTAGCCAAAGGATAATTAAAGTTTAGGTTCCTTAAGAATTGTGAGATCTAATTAGTTTTTATCTTGTTCTTTTATATCTTTATTATTTATATGTCTTCTATGCTTGTTTAAATTATTATTTTGATTGATTGTGCAAAAAGGGCCCTTTGTTCAATTGTCAGGATAATACATCACCAATTAGAAACCTGAATCCGTAATTGTTTAGGCATTCTAATATAAGTGGTAAATAACGTAATTGATTTTAGACAGGATTTCAATTCTCTGTTAAGAAGATATACAATCTAACTTAAATGATATTACATGTGTGTTTGTTAGTTAGAATTGGTAGTCTCTCTAGTTTTCAATGTTGTTGGTAAATTAAATCTTAAGATCGTATCTAAAGTTGTTTAACTGGCAAGAGAAATAATTAGAGATCGTATCTTGATTATCGAAGAAGTAAGGAGGGATAGGTTGTTAGGTCGTACCAATAACCATAACCAATTTGGTAAAGATTAAAAGAATTTATTTTTGCATCAATAATCAATTCCATGAACCCATTCTAAAATTATTCCTTTGGTTGGATGTTCTCATTATATTAATTTTCTTCAAATATTTTATACAGCGATTTTACTTGCCTAGATTTTAATTTAATTTTTATTTTCATTTTCCCATAATCCTCATTTTACTTTTTAATATTTTGCAGAAAAATAAATCTTACTAATCTCTTGGGAAACGACCTTACTCAACTATACTGCAGTTTTAATTTATTTTGAGTAGGATTTATTATTGTTGGTCTCGACACCCACCAAAGAACTAGACATGTATATCACTTTCCATAATGGATGCTGAGTTTGTAACATTTTCATTAACAGTGTAAGAAACTGTTTGGCTCAATAGATTTTTGAATCATTTGGAATTTAATAAAGATGCATTAAATTCAAAGTTAGTGACTTACTAGTCAAACAACAATAGCATCCACTAAAGATCCTAAATATCATTCAAAAAGCAAACACATAGATATCAAACATGATTTTGTTAGAAACATG